>JBANSL010000010.1:6528750-8982500 GCA_037127255.1 Persicaria tinctoria
AAGTATGGAAATTGTTTACATCACTCTTAGTCTTACCTCAAACTCCATTAAAGGTGGTGGCATTATGCCTGTTATCGCTGCATCAGCACAGACTCCGTATTTATTAACATTCCACAACTGATAAGGCAGCTGCTGTGAAGAATTTTCAAATTCTTCTGAACCTCTGCTTTTACCCTTCTGATCCCAAAATTGATCCTTTGTTTCTTGAAACCATCGCTGCAGCATATTCTACATCTCAAGCATGGAAATCCTGTTAGAATAGGTATCAGTTAAGATTCCAAACAAGCCAGGTCTGTAATCAGAAGCAAGATAGGGAAGTTCACTGGTAGTGCAGACAAATACTTGTTCTTAAAAATATGAATATGAAGCAAAATGTTTTCATCAGAACCAATTATTTTACGTGCAAAGAATTAAAGAATGGGACAGTCAAGGAAATAAATGAGCTCCTCAAATCACCTTATTTGCATAAGTATAGGTGAAATCAAACAAAATTCTAATTAAAAAAGAGCTTGAAAAGGAAGAGGAAGTGTTAAGATAATATACCTGAATATCATGGCCATCAAACCGCCCAATCACACCTTGCATAACAACGGAAACTTCTTCACCAGATACATCATGAGAGAGATCCCTCTTCATCCCACGAACCCTCATCTTTAGAATCTTCCCAGGATATACAATCTGTATCCAGACAGAATCAACATTAATAAGAGAACCAAGCATGAGGCAGGATTTGGAAGAGAGGCAGGAATGTGAGAGTGAGGAATGCAGCAAGTAACGGTGCATGCACCGTGCACGTTGCTAGAAAATGAAGAACTTGAAAGAAATCACTGGTTGATACAACCAAGAATGGCATCAGAATTGGGCATTGTTTCCCTTGGGTTGCTAAAATGAATCTTATCAATCATTTCTTTAAGAATGTCCAAAGGATGAACAAAAGCAAAAGCCAAATCTCTCTTACACGGGTACATAAGTGGAAAATCCTTTTCATGCTTAAAGAATGACAGCACACAAGATTTCTAAGTAGAAACTCCTTTTCAGGCTTTGTAACGAATGTAGAACTTAGTATTGAAATGCCATTCTCATGAGCAATAACCTGTAATATGAATGAAAGATGCCAGCGTGTACTGGTTGAACAACCAAGCCTAAACATCGATATCAAGATGTGGAGTAATTATCCAGCAAAGCTTCCGTTCGGGACATTGACCTATCTATACCTTGTTTCAAGAGAGTTATTGGCTAAGCTTCTGATTTTTTAACAAAAACACAATCCACTGAGACCAAAATGTGATACAGAATTGTGTGGATGGCCTCATTTAAAGCCAGTCGCCCATGAGTACGAATCTCAATCTTTGTACAAAGTCAGCCAAGCTACTAAACCAATTACCACCAAAGCAAAAACTATAACACCAACATGATGATCAAATGTAAGAAGGTAAGTCTGAACTGAAATGTAAGATGACCAGCAATCTAGATCTAATCACCTAAATGGATCACCATAAACCATCCAATAAAACTCAAGTAACCAAGTTCTTCGATTGTTGACAAAGACAGCTGAAATGGATCACCATACACCATCCAGTTCAAATTGTGATTGTCCTCTTGTACAATTTCACATTTTTTTGCCAGGTAATCAAAGAAAAAAAAATTGAATCTGAAATGCCAAGATAATAGAAAGATTTTGGGGAGGGTGGAAGGGAAAAATACCTGCTTGTAAATCAAATCGCCGTCCAGAGAAAAAATCAACAGATAACCACACGAAGTCCCAACGCCAAGAACACGGATTTCATCAAAAACGAGCCATTCGATAGCGGAAATGTACTCGCCTTCGATCGGGGACATATTGGGCCGGATCTGGATCCGAGAATTGCTGAATGGATCATCGGACCATCCAAGGATTAAAATTAGGGATTTGTTGGCTAGGGCGATGGAATGGGTGTCGAGAGCGCAGAGAAGATTAGGGTTTTCGACAAGCCAGTTTTCTTTGCCGGCGCCTAATTCAGTGAGATCGTCGCAGGCTATACAGCCAAGGTCGGTGGTGTGAGCCCTTCTCGCCATTGATGTGCCTTTACCATCAAGCTCTGCACTCTCCAAAAAGGAATTTCAATGGAGGATTTTGAGAGGCTAACTTTTGCATAATTGTAGATATGCGAATTAAAATTAGGGATAAATACAAAATTGACCCTTAAAACTGTTGTAAATTGAAGATTATCCCTAAATTTTAGAGATCTTTAAATTATACTCCGTCTGTTCGGCAAAACATGTCGTTTTGGATCGGCCTAAGACCGGAAAGGAATTTTCGGTCTTGAATCAGACTGAAAATATTACAGTCTGATCCCCGATCCATAAAAATCTCAATTCTCATGATTTCGGTCCAAGACAGGGACTGGACCGGAAAGTGTACATATATTTATTTTTTAAAATAAAAGGAAAGTGATCAAGTGGAAATATTATAAATTCTTTTTATTCATTCATGTATTAGTAAGATTAATTCAATTAATCTATTATCACATTAATAAACTATTAAAAAATATCATAAATTATTTTTAATAATCCATTTAATTAGTTTTTAATCCCTTTTAATTTTCAAGCTGGTCCAATCGGTCCGTAGACGGGAAAAATCAAGACCGTATATTGCGGTCTCGGTTCATTCTATGATCCAAGGTTTTCAAAATTTTGATCTGCCGATCGGACCAGAATTTCCAATCCGATCCGATCCGATTGTGCAGCCATACTCTGATATCTTATACTTTGTAAATTTGTCCATTTCTATATATTGATAAAACTAGGTGGCAAGCCCGTGCTACGCACGGGTTTAATTTTAATTTAATTTTGTATAGCTTGAATTGAACTCCATAGTAAAAAAAATATTTCTTAGAGACATCTCTATAGTATTTTTCAACATTGGCAAAAATTATTATAATAGTATTTCACATAAACAAAAGGAAAAAAGAGGGCAAAAGAACCTGTAAATTAAGTGTTAATTTTCCTTCTTCAACCATGTTTTTTCTTCACTCTCATTAAACCTTCTCGTATTAAAGTTAATTATTTGTAGGATGTTCTATATTTATTTTTTTCAATATATAATGTGGTACATGATTATTACATAACATTGTGATGAAAATTAAAATAAGACAAATCAACCTACTTATTATTTTAAGACAAAAAAGATAAATCAACCTACGTATTAATTTTTTAAGACAAATAAATTGTGAAATTAAAATTGTAATTCTTCTGTAGATTAATTTATTCAATTTTGATTGTGTGATCACCTACTAATTTGGATGTATAATTCTGAAACATCAATCTAGAAAAATAAATTAGAACAATATAGTTCTTTGTTTACCATAAAAGTTAATTTTGAGTGGGATTAGTTAACTAATACTCCCTAACTTGATGCATACAATGATTGAATTAGAAAAAATACAAATGATAATTGTTACCAATAAATATTGGTATAAATGTTTAATAGATAAAATGGATATTTTATATCATGGTTAAGTGAACACGATTTGGAATAAGAAATGAAAATGATATAGTGGGAGTTGTTTAATTATAACAAAAATAATAAAAGGTTAAAAAACATATAACAATTTTGTGTAGTCAAGGATATTTGAACCGTTGATAATATATATATATTTTTTATAAGGTAAAATTTCGGCTGGTCGAAACCTAGCCGATCGCATCCTGATGGATGAGGTCTAAAAGACCGGGATGTGTTTCAAGTGCATTCCCTCGCACATAGCGGAAAAGATCGGATGTGCAACCTTATCATCCACTCTGTTCCCAATGCGGGGGACATGCAAGAAGGATACTTCATGAAAGTATTGAAGGATTGTTTTAATATCACCCATAGTCGATTCAATCTCCTAGTGACATTTTTTTTTTGTGCTAGATGGTTGATGATGATCTGCGAATCTCCTTCAATCAGGAGTTTTCTGATATGAAGTTCTCTGACTTTAATTACTCCTTCTCTCACGAGATTGTATGAACCCTTGATGATATGCATTAAGATGACACTTAAAAGGCTAGAACCAATGAGCTATAATGATTTTATAAATCTTGAAACTAATGGGTAATATAAATTAGGTTGATTTTGATGAGTTAACGAGTGCAATTAATTGGGCTTCCACCCAACTTTATATACTCCCTCCGTTGCAAAATATAGGGGCTTTTACTTTTTTGACACGTTTTTTAATGACCTAAAAACTCTATGAAAAAATATTTTTTTATTAAATTTTTTTACATAGTATTGTATACAAAAAGTAAAAGCTCATATATTTTGCAACGGAGGTGGAGGTAGTATATAGTACGTATAGATATAGATAGTACTCCGGTATAGATTAGGGATATGGATTCTCACATTTCTTCTTCACCGCTTATAGAGAGAGAGAGTTGCTCCATCACTTTGCTTCTTCTCGCTTCATCTCTTCTTGCTCCATCCTTCTTTGGTTGTTCTTCTGCTATCCCTTTTTTATTTGTTCCCCTTAAATTTCAATGTGTAATTTGTGAGCCCCTCTTTCTGATTGTTTAAGTTGCTCCTTTATGGTTTCACAGAGCCCCTGGCCTCTTCCTAAATTTTGATTTCGAATTTTGAACATCTCAAATCCCCCCCAATTTAATTTCGAATTATCATCCCTCAAACACCAGGAGGGATTGGATTTATGTTATCGCGCTTGTTTGGAAATTGGAACTAGAATTGGTTTACTGTCTGTTTAGGTGCATTGTTTGGATTTTTGGTTAATGACTTGTTTTACCTATATTTTGATATCCTATAATAACATAACCAACAAAATATTAGATATCACCCATATCCCTATATCTATATCTGATATTTATATTTAATATATATTTGATATCAATATATATCAAACAAGGGATATGTTTAATTGTTTATAGTATAACGGTCTTTCTATCATATGCTCCAAGGGCACATGATAAAACTCTAAATTGGGAAATATTCTCTACCAACAAAAATAAACGACCATAGAAATCTAATTAAAAAAAAGAAGCTAAACTACTTAAAATTTAAAAAAACATTTCCAAATTAGTGTTATTATTCTATGCCCTTGGGACATAGGATAGAAAAATCGATAATATAATTAAGCGTTTATATTGATGAGTAAAATCTCATAAAATGACTCGTAAAAATGATTTTCTAGACAACTCATCGACTCACCCGAATTAGTGTTATTATTTCTTTTACGGAGAAACTAAATACACCACAAATCTGCACGTCGAAATGGACGTGCAGGTTTGTGGTGGGCTAATTAATTAAAAAAAGTATGTTAATTAATTAAAAATGGTTGCACGTTGGAATGGACGTGCGTTTAAAAAGGAGGATTTGTGGTGTATCTAACAACACCCTTTCTTTTATGACAAGGAACATATTATGGAATTAATGATTTTGTTAATAAAAATTACAATATAAGAAAATTTTAGCATATCTAGCCCACCTGAATTTTAATTTCTGGTTCCGTGCCTACACACATCAGATAAACAGGTTTGCACTGACCGGCTCAACCTACTCATAAAGAGTAGACAAACCTTGGATTTTCACCCCAAAAAAGGGGTGAATGTAGAGATCAAACCCGATACCTCCTCACCACCCTCCATGTCATTCTCACTAGACCACTCTAACTTAGGCAATGCTTTGTCAAAGGCAATACTTGCTTTATTACTTGAATGCCAAGCCAAAACTAAACTTTCTTCGTTGTTTGGTCGCCGGCAATGCATAGCTCAAAAGCCTCAAACTGGATATTGGGTCAATTGCTTGATCACCAAGGCCAAACTACATATACATTCAATGGAAAATTAAAAAAGAAAAGTAAAGGACGACTTTTAGCAAAATATTGCGTGATTGCCATCACAACTTTTTATTACATGGGAATGTATGTATCCTTTTTATTTTAGTTTTCCCCACTCTTAAAAACATTATTCTACATACTTGTGTAAGAATATGTCAAAAAAACAAGAATGAGAAGATATGTAAACTTTGTCCAAATATTTATTTTCTTGCAAGAAAATAAATATATTTTACAAGAAAATAAAAATAGCAAGTATAGTAAATGACCTATATAAATTCATTTTCTTTCATAAAATCATCCGCTAACTATGTGTGAAAAATGTTAAGAAAACAGTAAAACTACCACTTGATCTATTGATAGATATCTTAATATAAAAAATTTATAATAAGGTTCTCTGATGGATATTGATAACTTAATACTCTCTTTGCTCACTTTTAAATGGCACAGCATTTTTTTTTTAAAAAAAAAAACTATATAAAAATATATTTATTGAATAATTTCATACGAAATTATTGCATAATTGATTAATTTCCAAATGTATGGGCTGTTTTGTGTAATTTATCCTACAAAAAAAATCTCCCCACGTCCACTATAAATAAGGAAACAGGGTAACCCGAAATGCCCGTATGTGATTTCTGTAACGCAACCCAATCCAAAAAGCAAAAACCTTTCTGTGAGAGTTTGGAGAGAGATCAGAGATAGCAATGGCCGGGAATTTCACTCAGGACTGGGAGCCAGTCGTCATCCGCAAGAAGGCCCCCACCGCCGCCGCCAAGAAGGACGAGAAGGCCGTCAACGCCGCTCGCCGCGCCGGAGCTGAGATCGAGACCATCCGTAAAGGTTCCTTTTCTTCTTCTCCTTGAAAGATTCTTCAATCCTTTTCGGTCGGTGGAGGAATTTCTTTTTGGCTTAATGAGTTGTCTTTGTTGTGGATGGATTATGTTTGATTATGAATTAGGGATTTTGAGAAGCTGCTTCATTTGATCTGTTCAATTAGCGCGAGCTACAATCTAGGGTTTGATTTCACTGAATTCGCTGTTCAGATTTGTTGGATAGACAATTTACCTCCGTTGGTTGTGGACCTCGTTGATTTGGATTGGATGATATGTTGGGGGTGGTTCTTGAATTTTTATAGTAAACCAGCTTGTGAAGAGATAGCTCATTTCCGTTCTTGGAAGATTTCAATGGCCTTGTTGCTCTCTGGAATTCAATTTGTTAAAAGATTTTTTAGGTTTGTTGTTCTTAGTTTGGAATGTGGATGTGCTGATTGCTATAACTTTTCTTATGCAGCAACTGCTGGGTCAAACAAGGCTGCCTCTAGCAGCACCTCCTTGAACACCAGGAAACTCGATGATGAAACGGAAAATTTATCTCGTAAGTTGGCCTTTGTGAGTTTCGTTTTTAAGTTGATAATGGATTATTGTAGTTCTTTGATTCTTTCCAAGGACTAGTCTAACAACTCTAGTTTCTGGTACATAATTAGGTTTTTTTATTTTTGGTTTATAAACTTTCACCTTGCTTATGAGATTATCTATTTAAATTATTTTTGGTTTATAAACTTTCACCTTGCTTATTAGCTTTCAATGGCCCAATTATAAGAATTTATCCTTCCATTTAAATATATTTTTTGATCCTCAAATTTGTGAGCCGAACGAGTTCTATCACACCTGGTATCATTGATTATCTCCATTTTCATTGTTTTACTTCAAGACTTTGAGACAATTGATTATCTCCATTTTCATTGTTTTACTTAAAGACTTAAGAAGAATATAAAGGGCTTATATAAAAAACGTAATTATGGAATTGTGAGTTCTAATTGATCTTGAAAGTTGAGGAAGTTTTACTCAAGTATGATTCATGAAATTTGTGTTCTTGTTAGTAACATTCATAAAATGTTGATAAAAAAAAAGATTTCCAGGGAACTTGGCTTGCTACAGTCGGTATATTCATTGCACTGGTGGTTTAGTTTTATACGTGGTTGCTCACCGCTGCTTTGTTAGTTAGAGCTATTTACACTGAGTGTTCTCTTCTCTTCTTCTTCTTTTCGCAAATGTTAATATTTTTTTTGAAATTTTATCCAGATGAGCGAGTTCCAACTGAGCTGAAAAAGTCCATCATGCAAGCTAGATTGGACAAGAAACTGACCCAAGCTCAGCTTGCTCAGGTGGGTTTTCTCCTTTATACTTGATCATTTGAATAATTTATGTTATGGAGCAAGGAATGTCGTAGTTTCTCTAGGGTCGTTGTCTTGTTTCTGTAAAAGCAGCTAGAGGTTTGTTGTAATTCTTTGCAGGATGGAAATCTAAAAATGTTTTTAACACGATTATGCAGTTGATCAACGAGAAGCCTCAGATAATACAAGAGTATGAATCCGGGAAGGCAATTCCAAATCAACAGATCATAGGTAAACTGGAGAGGGCACTCGGTGTGAAACTGCGTGGAAAGAAGTAACTTCGCTTAGCCAGTCAAGTAGCTTTTTCAGCCTTTTTGCTCAATGTTGAAGCTTGCTCGTCTCTTTTTACAGAATGCCTATGGAATCTGAAACTGGTGTAACCCACTCTCTGGACTCTATTGGTTGTATAAAAGTGTGACTCCCTACTTGTTGACAATAATAAGAATCCTTTGATCTTTCTCAGTTCCTTCGTATGCATAGAAAAATCTGTGTGATTTTTGGCTCACCTGGACGTGCATATTTGTGTAAGTAATACAGTATATGGCTTTAGTAAGAGAGGTACAAGTTAAGAAAGTATTTAAATTTACTATACCTATAGTATAGCAACTTTCTGTGGCTCTTTTAGCTTCAAAGCTGTTTGTGTACCAAGTGATTTGTAGGCATATCGATGTAATATTGTCCGGTTCAGATGATTAAAAAAACCGGTTCAGATACCTATAACATTGTAACATAACACACCTATCTGCAGAACAGGCTTGAAACTGAGCTGAAAAAACTGAATCTACTGAGCAAATTTGGAATTCAAAGTTACTGATTATTGAGCTGGAAATCCACAAATGTGACATCACAATTCAAAAGAGAAGTTGGGATGGCACATATCTTCAATTTTTTTTTTTAACTGTATGCGAAAATTAAGATATCTGCTTAAGTGGTAATCCATCTTAGATCATCCTTTCGGACGATTGAAGAAAAATCCCAATTACAAGGACACATTATCAAAATTCCAACTAACATCATTTATATCAATGAAGTCTGTTTGCACCTCTGTTGCAATCGACCAATAGGTGCCTTACCCAAACCCATCTTCTCCAACTTGATACATAGTGGATTTGGAAACTCAATCTCCCACCTAAAAAAATATCTTTGGAAAATATGTGTAGATGCAATCCCAACTAAGGAGAGACTCAATTAGAGTTTACCAAAGGTTCCTCTTCGATTGTCATTGAACCAAATCGAAGTATTCAATAATTTAAGCCAAAAGTCAGTGGATCAGAGTTTCATACTCCTAAAAAAAGCCTCAGAAAGGGCAGCAAGCAACATTGAAGATTGCAGATTTGCAGGACAAAACCTAACTGGTCCTAGGGTTCTATGGAATATGATTCCAATAACAAAAAATGCCCCCTTGATCTAATTATATTCTCCCAAGACCATATTCAGTGGAACAATTGGTCAACTGGTCCAGTTGAGGGTGAAACCAAAATCAGAATCAGAGAAGGTAGAGATCCATTGTTGGGACCAAAGAAGCATCAGAATATGAAAATGTTGATACCGGGGATTGAATTTGTAAAAAGATAGCTGAATTTTGAAGCAATTCAAAATGTAACAACCAATTCAATTGAAATTGTTCATGTGATCCATCAATTCAATTGAAATTCGCCATGTTCGTAGCACTTGATTCATAATATACAAAATCGGGACTTTTTCCCTTCAAACTTCACCGAAACAATCCGAAAAAACCTGAAAAGGCGTGTGAGATCATTTCATGGCTTCTTGAGCAGAGCATTTGACTGCGTACTCGGCGATAGCATCTGATTCTTCTCCTCCATCGATTTGGCCTCCCAAGCTCTCCACTTGTTGGCCGCAAGCGCGAATATGACTAACAAAACGACGTCGCAGAATTGAATAGCTAGATCTTGAAATTGCAACTCAGAGATGAAAATACAATTAGTAAGTAAGTACCTCCGGCGCCGGCGAAGGCGAGTAGCCGCGCGAGCTTCGGCCCCGGCGGCCCCGATATCTCCTCCCCAGTCATTTCTCTCGACTCCGTATGAACTCACCAATTCGAAAGTCGAAACCAGGTCGCTTCAACGACGGTTTAAGGATCATGATGGGCCTGAATTTGGGCCTTGATGCACAATTGATTAGGTCAACCCGACCCGAATCCGCTCAAAACGCAAAGCAATTAACGAGCTTGATTGATCTGTGTGCATCTTTCTCTCTTCCTGGTTCTCGCAGATCTCTTCAGATCTTCTCGATGGAGTCAACTGGAAGGTCGAAGCTGAAGATAGCAATAATTCATCCGGATCTAGGAATCGGTGAGATCAATTAACTTATCAAATTTCAGTGCTTGGTTTTCAAATTGTTGTTTAGTTTGCTGATTTGATCAATAGGGCAGTGATTAGTGATTACGAATTTATGGACTGTTGAATCATTTTTCTCGAGCTCAAGGGTTACTGTTAATGGAGTTTTGATCGTCCATGGCCTTTATACAGGATTTTAAAAATAACTGTAGCTCATTTGCCTAATATTGACTGGAATTTCATTTGTGCTCGGAATTGAGTGTTGATTTCCTTTCACAATCTTTATTTAGGGCTGGTTTGGTACTATTCCAGGTCAAAATGAGGAGTTGGTGTTACTGATTCATGATATTTGTTGTTTGGTTAAGAGTGTAGGAATCAAAAGAGTAAAGGAAGAGGAATAAGATTGTTATAGCTCATCACTGGTTTTGGTTGGGAATCAAAATGGGCAAATGGCTCATTCCAGGGGATGAGATTGATTCCGATTTCAAGCCATGCCCAAACGTAGAATCAGAATGGACGATTCCTGATTCGTCATGGACGCCAAACATGCTGAAATTAAGCTCTCAAACTTAGATATACGACTTAGGCAGCATCGCGTTCACTCGTTCAGCTTGATCTTGCTCAATGTAGATTATAGAACCTGCTTATGGTTTCATAGCCGGCAATGAATTTGGCCCTCTTTGTAGGCAGAGCTGAGAGGCTGATTGTGGACGCAGCAACGAAGCTTTCCGCTCATGGGCATGATATCCATATATTTTCGTCACATCATGACAGAAGTCGGTGTTTTGAGGAGACTTGCTGGTGGGAATTTCATTGAATCTCATTTTCTCAGCTGATGTTATGACATTGCGGTTTTATTTCACTTCTGGTATCCTGTGCAGGTGTATCTGTAGTTACCGTATATGGTGACTTCCTCTTGCGTCCTATTTACTATTGGCTCCATGCTGTGTGCGCTTACCTACGTTGCATATTCGCTGCCCTTTGACATCATCCTAGCTGATCAAGTTTCGGCTGTTTCCCCAGTGTTGAAGATTCGAGGGCTGGCTAAGGTAATTACTATGTTTTTGATGGAAGTACGAGTATGCGTTTATTAGGATTCACTTTCACTGTGGACCATCTTATGTAGAGGTTGTCTTCTATCATCATTTTCCAGATTTGCCGTTTCAAGCATGTAACTCCGCAGGGTGAAGGTTCTCTCCGCCCATCAACCGTTATGAAAGGAAAAAGAATATTGACCTAGCAATCGCAGCATTTGTGGGGCTGAACACTCTTCTGCAAGGCCATGATCGGGCTGCTGCTACATTGACCGTTGCAGATTAAACTATTGATTGAGCTTTCTAGTGTTTGCGTTCTTGGTATGAATTTGCTTAAATTTTCTATCGCCAAAAGATCTGTCGTCGTGAAACGATTGCCTTCTATTCCAGGTGGATACAACAAGAGCCTGAGAGATAATGTCGAATACTTGGAGCTGCAAGGAAAAAGTAATCGACAAGGTCAGGTTCATCACATCCTGCTCCTCGCCTCCACCAGTGAAAGAAACGATCTGATATCTGAATGTTTACACGTCCTTTATAACTACGGCACATCATCTCACCATCTATGTATACTTGTCAAAATCTCTGTATAAACCAATTCTAGCTAACACACCACTACATATTGTAGGATGAATACTTTGCCTGCAGCTGTAGATGTCCAACAGAAACAGTTAAAAACAGGCTTACTGGGTTTCTGTGTGACCCCACTCCGGATGAGTTTGCAGATGCTGGCTAAACTGATCCAAGATACTGAAATGTCGAAAAAGATGGGTTTACAAGCCTGGCGCCTGGCGTCATGTTGTAGAATCTGTTAAAAAGATGCTGCTTGCTAGCATTGTTGTAGAATCTGCAGGTGTTCATCCTGCTCGTTTTCGTGTTCCTTGACGAAACTCTTCACTTCTTTTAACTAGAACCAAGGTCTGAAAATCTGTATGATTTTTCGAGCATAACAGATTTGATTGCCTCTACACTGATCACGAGTGTAATATACAAAGATATAAATAATTGTATGTTTTTATCACAAATTGATGAGACTCAGATAGTGGAGGCAAAGATTTACTATGAATCTAGGATCCTGGATAGCTCCTTGCAGGGCTTCCAAGTGAACAGATATCAACGGCACACTGGTATCCGACATCTGGCTTGGGTCCATCGTGTTTGCAGTCAGCGACGATCTCTGGTGCTTGCTAGTAACTTAATCAAATGGTAGGTTTAGAATAGAATCAAGGCCACAACGGTTCTCATCTGCAAGAGCCAGAGTTAACATCTCCGTGCAGAATTGATCATCAGGTTTCAGCCCTAGTGCCTGATTGGCAAAATTGAAACAATATAAATGTCAATGTGATGACACAGAACAAATGACTAAAATATGCCGTTGTTTTGTTAACATTTATTGAAGAGATCAGGATCGAAAACGAGAGATAGCATACCTTGTGATAATACATAACTGCAGAAGAGTAATCACCCTACAAGAAAAGGTTGTGGGAAGCACATAAATAAATGTGTAAATAACTGAAAAAGGACACGATTTGAAATCTCATTATAATCTTCAATGGCTTAATGAAATGTACCTGTAGATGGTAAGTATATGCAAGACCTGAATATGTGCTCAAACTTCTAGTTGACAATGTCAGTGCTTTCTCATAATATGAGATGGCTTCAGGGTACATCCTGAAATGTGATTTTTTTCCCAGTTAAAATGTTCAAAAGCTAGTTTTACAGGCCAAGAAAATTCAGCTGAAGCTGACACATCAAAGGGTACAAGGAGCCTAACAGCTCAACTTATTTGGAAACAAGGCGCCTACATTAGATGGACGCATCCAAAAAAGCTCGTGGTTTAAATAGTCCAACCATGAGGGACACACAAGGGCAGGAAAACACACAAGCATGTCCGAAATAGGTTTCAAGGAGACAAGCAGCACCTAATGAAATGCATCAAACAGTGAATGAGTGACAAGGAGATGAGTGGAAGAAACGTACTTCAATTTCCGCAGTGCATGTGCCAGATTAACCACAGTTGGTTCCCATGTTTCACTTATAGATGTTGGAACAGAAGCCAAAGTTTTCTCAAGCCACCAAGCCGCCTTTTTGTACCTGCACACAGTGTAAAGAATAGCAGCATAATACTACTCGGTTAGTATAACAGAAAGATGCTTAAATTTTGACAATAATAATAAATAAATAAATAAGACAGAAACATGCAGACATATACATGAGCTGCTATTGTGAAAGACCATCAAACTTATTCGGACTTGCGTGTATTGTAAGATAGAAACAGTAGGACTTTGTGGTTTCTAGATTTAAATAACCAAATGTAGTCCATCAAAGTTCAGAATAACAGGAGGCAAATATATACTCACTCTTTCATGTGATAGGCAACAACTCCAAGCTCATTGTACACTAGAGGGTCAGAAGGGCAAATGGATTTGGCCTGCATGAAAAACTGGAAAGAAGTTTGGATATCAGCACTGAATATTACCGATTCAATGAAAAAGAATAGAAAACATAATTTATCCTTTATTAGGCTACAAACCAGTTATTGTATATTGTGCTTTCAAATTTCAATGTTAGGGACGCAGATGAGTGTTATATAAAATTAATTGCTTAAGACAGTTTTAATCCCTACTAACCAAGGAACATAATGAATATTAACAAATGACAACTAGAAATAAGAAAATACTGATGAATGCCCGTTGCCAATCAATGCATGATACTACACCTGCTCTGCAAGCTTAAAGTTGTGAGTTCGCATGTATTCCATTCCAATATACAAGGCCGGCAAATGACACCTGAATTAGGAGATATTCAACATGCAAAAAGGATTGTTAGGAAAAGTGATGATTTCAAAAGGCAAAGTAGAGTAAACACTGAAGCAAAAAGCTTTATACGTAGATCCATTTAATTAAAACTTGAACACAGATTTAACAAGAACCAACAGTTATACAGCTCTGTTAAGATAATCTAGTACAAGACTAATTACCCAGGAAACAAGCGAGCAGCAGTTCTATACGATAACATAGCTTGATCACCTTCTTCTTTGGCTGCAAAAGCATTACCCTGGCCTATCCAAGCAGCTACAAACGTCCTATCCATACTGCAAGCTTTACTGTGGCATGTATAGATAAATAATGCCCAAGAGAAAAGAGAAAGTAAGGAAATTCCTCTTAATAGCTCCATTGTAGAGTAGCATCAAGGTTTAGAAGAAGCGTGAAAATCAAGCTTTAGTATCCAGCATTACCTGAAAAAACGGCGTGATTGATCATACTTCTTAATGCAATAGTAGTAGCACCCAACAGCAAACCATGACAAAGCCCTGCAAGACAAGAAAGTGAAAGGGAGAGATGGGATGAGAGAACATAAGTTCTTTGTACATGTATATGGAATCTGTCAAAATGAAGTACCACAAGAGGATCCAGTCATTGGTTAATAGGCCTTTAGTTTTTTTGAAAGTGTTAGATTTCTAAACTGAAATCATAGAAGCGGAAACAACAAATCTTGGGAGGATCTTGAGGAAGAACAAAGAGAAGTTTAAGATCTTCTTCATATTGTCTTATCATATTATTCAAGGAGAAAACAACTATTTAAAGAAAAGAGATGACCTTTGAAGCTTACAAGAGAAGCTACAAAGTCTGAAAAGTAAAGCTACAAAAGACCTAATAACTCTAGAAAAAACAGCTTAGGAAATATAAACCTAAAGCTAGAAAGTTAAAACTAAAGCAACACATTAAATGCAACAACCAACTAACTTGTGACATAAAAGTAAAACCAATTTATCCAACACTCCCCCTCAAGCTGAGTTTGTAAAGCTCGAAATCCAACACTCCCCTTCAAACTCAGCTTGAAAATAGCTCTTCAAATTGGCTTAACGTGGATGAACGTGGCTGACACTGCTTGGAGAATGTTTTTGCAACACCAGAAGTTCATCAGCAAACACCAAGATAAAAAGCAAGAGCCCAAGAGAATAGCAACACCGGTTCTAGCATGAGCTCCAAGCCAGACTGATTGACCCACCAGGAACAAGTCTGAATGAGACAAGCCTCAGCGGAAACGAACAACAAAATCCAGCAACCAAGATCTGGATATCAGCCTTTGGCAGCACCGATCTCTACTGTAGGAAAATCTGACATGATGTCACACACCGGACAAAGATTCAGCATGGAGGCTGAAACCTTGATCATTCTTCAGCAATAAAGGCCGAAGGAACGGAAAACATTCCCAGCAATGAAGGCTTGAGAAATCAGAAAGGCGTTTCAGCAATGAAGGCTGAAAAACAAGAGACGTTTCCCAGCAATGCAGGCCGGAAACCATAAACAAATTGTTCAGCAATGAAGGCTGAAAAAAAGGCTAGGTTCTCAGCAATTAAGGCATGAGAAACCAGAAAGTTTCAGCAATAAGGCTGAAAAACAGATTGAGCAGTGAAGGCTGGAGAGAGTAAAGGTTGAGGTTTCCAGCAATGAAGGCTGAAAAACAGAAGAAACATTCCCAGCAATGAAGGCTGAGAAAACGGGAAAAGGTTCTCAAGCAATGAAGGCTTGAAATCACAAGGACGTTGTAGTGAAGTAAAGACCAGAAAGTTCTCGCCAATGAAGGATGAGAAAAAAAAAGAACATGCAGAAATTGAAGGGGGTTTCTAGCAATGAAGGCTGAAACTAAAAGAGAAGGTTTTTCTTTCGCTTTTAAACAATAGCTCAGGATCCCCTTTTAAACAATAGCTCAGGATCATGACCAGGATCTTGAGGAAGAACAAAGAGAAGTTTAAGATCTTCTTCATATTGTCTTATCATATTATTCAAGGAGAAAACAACTATTTAAAGAAAAGAGATGACCTTTGAAGCTTACAAGAGAAGCTACAAAGTCTGAAAAGTAAAGCTACAAAAGACCTAATAACTCTAGAAAAAACCGCTTAGGAAATATAAACCTAAAGCTAGAAAGTTAAAACTAAAGCAACACATTAAATGCAACAACCAACTAACTTGTGACATAAAAGTAAAACCAATTTATCCAACACTCCCCCTCAAGCTGAGTTTGTAAAGCTCGAAATCCAACAGAAAGTAATGGAAAGAAAAGAAAACGGATTAGGATTTTTCATGCATAATTCTACTTCTTTTGGAAAAAAGCAAGGTATTGATGAAAAGTATAAATATTCTCTTTTCATCTAGTGGATGGATATTCATTTAAAGCTCTCACACCATTATGATTTTTATCTTGTTAAATATTGACCAGCGAGACATGCCGAAAATCCTCATGGATTTTGAAGTAACCTGTAAAACCAAAGAAGAAATCTGACTGCATACCATGCAAGGGGTAATAATTATGAGCAAATACCATGGTATCAAAAAAGAATTTGTGAGATTACCAAACAGAAACGAATATCATCACTTCAGCATCACCAGATAGGAGCCCAATGCAAATTCAAATCATTAGTCAAGCTCTACTCTCAAGCTTTATCATTAAACAAGACTTAAATCCAACATATAATGCTCTTTAGGCTACTCTGTTATGATTGTGTGATTTACAAACAAAAACAGACTATGGTACCTCCACAAACTTCAACATGGCAGACTAGTGTCAAATAACTGAGGTAAGTAAGTCATATTAAAACTAAAACCAAACTCTACCTAGATTTTAAACACAATAATTTTGTCACAACAGACAATAATAACAACACCATCTATAACTGTTAGTAGTTGTTACTTGTTAGGTATGACCACTAGCTCGTCCGCTTTTTTTGGACTCACAGCTTATGATCAACTACAGTGCATTAGAAACTGAGCATTATATTATCTGAATAGAACAAAAATAAATGAAGGTATTAACAAGTCCACAAATTGTAACCCAAATATGCAGAAGCCAGAAGGTAAACCACCATAACCTAATCGAAGGGATGAAAAGAGAACAATCAGCAACAGAGAGCAAGTAGCAAGAGTCTCACTTTTGAGGATAATCTTTGACCAAATTGCATGCCATAACGTATAGCTCATTTGACTGACCAAGTTCCATGGCAGCAGCTAAATGCACCAACATAGTCTTGAGATGAAAGGGGTCTTTCTCAAGCAACCTGTTATTAATGTTACATGACACATATTGTTAAATCTATACAGTCCCTTATGGGATTTAAATTGCATACTTACAAGTTACAACTTAATGTTTGAAAAAAAAAAGAGAAACATACTGAGTGGTTAGTTCAAAGCATTTCTGATATTCACCACATTGGTGATAATACTCAGCTTTGCAAACCAAAAGGTCGGTATTGCTCTTCAATGTTCCCACAAATGAAGAATCTGAAAGACTACTGCTTGAATTTTCCTTTTCAACTTCTTTGAATTTGGCTTCAACAATATTTTCTTTATCGTGCTGCACAGTGCAGGCAAGAAAACAGAAATTTAGTGTACCATAGGATAAATTCTTATAGAACTTAATGGATTATAAATTTACCTTCTTCACCAGACAAGAATAAAATAACGAAATCCATTCATCTTCACGAGAAAAGTGTAATGACGAAAGGAGAGAAGCCTCTGAAATCAATATCAACAAAGTATTAACAAATACAATTCTAAACTAAAAGGTATATTATAAATGATAAAATAAAATAAAATAAAATAAAAAAAGACCAGGAACCAAAACCAAAGTGCATGACTGCATGGTAAGCAACATTCTCATTGGTAAAGTTTGGAGTATTGAAAAAGAATTTTTTATTGTATCAAAAACTTCACTGGTTCGGAAATGGAGTATTGAGCAGAATTTTGCAAACTGCTTTTTTTCACTGGCAGGGGCAAAAGACAGATGAAAAAATATGAACGGAAAAATCAGAAGATAGGTAAAAACTCAGTCCATTTGGCAGCAATTAAAACTAACACTCCATATATGAAAGTAATGCTGAACAACAAGGAGGTGCAAGAACTTGGAATTTATCTTACCTTCATCACACGTGAGCATGTGGTTTTCAATAAGGCGCTCCAATGCCTAAAATCATTGAATCATAATAGATGAGTAGCTTTGTCAATGAAGAACTCATTTCTAAAGTATACTGAAAATTAAAATCACGACTCGAAAGCATAACAAGCAGCACACTAAATTCCATTTTGAAAGTAAATGATGCAATATAAAGTGGCAGAAGAAAAGGTCATTTTTAGCAAATATAACATCAATCTAAGAATAGCAGCATCAAGACCCAATCATAAAGTGCAGTTCTTGGTCTTCTCTAAGAAACCAATCTTTAACAAATAATAACACATTAAAATATTATGAGGAAATGTGTTACAGGCAATGTCTGGCATGCATACCTCATAACACAATGGATCAGCTTTTATGGCTGCTTTGTACCTGGAAAACAATGGTTACAATATTAAGGAATCGTCTTTTCTACTTTTAACAATGACAAGAAGGTGATATGGAACCGTCTTTGCTACTTTAAACAATAGAAAATAATGTTTTGTAAATAATGAGAAGTACATGCAAAATAAGTCATTAAGAATCTAATGAACCTTCATTATTCCTATCAATATTATATATACTCTTGAACATCTTCCATAACCCAAGCAAAATGTGAGACCATCGTATAGAGATAAAATATGAATCTTTGTCACTTAAGCCAAGAGGAGAATTGCTATTTTTAGATCAAAAGAAGCAGCTAATTGATGCATCCACATAGGTAGCAAGGAGATTAATAACTCACCATTGTCGTGCTTGGACACGATTTTCTAATGCGTCATAGGCCTTGCCTCGCAAAAAGCATATCGCTGAACAAATCTGTTGGAATTTTGAAGTTAATCTTTTTGATAATACCCTAGGCTAGACCAGTTCATAGAATAAAAAAATAATATGCAAATCACTATTGTATCAAAAGATTTCATTAATCAGCCAAATAGATTTTTAAAAAAAAGTCAGGTGCTTTGAAGAACACAAGTAGCATAATTATTTGGAAAAATGATGATAGAGCAAAACGAAGTATGGAAATAGAAGTCTATTGCAGATCTATTAGTCAATGATTACCACATGACTCCATTGTAAACCTAACAAGATGCTAATTTCTGGCCATAAACACAGAATGCCTACACAATAATAAAGCACTACTTGTAAGTTGTAACCAACTATTCTTAGACTTGGATACATAAAAAATACCCCTTAAAAATCATTTCAGTTGAATGGCATATTTATAACTCAATTCCATATTTGCAAGAAGTCAAGGAAGGATATGTGATTAGATTAGGTAACTTGAATAAACATAAGCATATCCTGACAAGTATCCATTCACATACAATTAGCTAAACAGCAAACGGTGTATACAGAGTTCAGGTAAGCGCCTTGCCCCCTTCTACTACAAATCTTGGTGATAAGTATACTTACTTATAGTATGATAGAAAACTGAGTCTCGCTATTTATTTCCAGCCACCAAATAATCATATTAAAACCAATTTTGGACCAACAACAAACTGCAAAAACATGGTACTCACGTTAATTTCACGATCTTCTCCATCCTTGTCAAGGTACATAGCATTTCTGTCCTTTAAGTCACTAACGTTTCCATGCTCATCCACTCTAGCATCACCGAGCATTTGCAGGCACTGATCCCATTCTTCTAATTCTTCCTGGTTTTTAACATAAAGAATAAGAGCTCGAACAAGAAAAAGAAACACACAAACTACAGACGAAGCCCGAAGGCTTAAGATGAGAGCAAGAGGTGGTGACTCATCCAGATTGTTGACCAAACGAGAGGAGGAAAAAGTAATTAACTATAGCATATCAGCACCAATCACCAGTGAAAACCTAGCTAAAAGTAACACCGGATGAAGAGAGACAAAAATATAAAAACAATTCAATTGCTATGCTTAAGTAGCATAGCGCCTCAGCCCCGTCCGTATGATGGATTTCATTATTACTGGAGCTAAATCCATAGCAGCACATCCAACAATTCAAACTACTAGTTTAATATGAAGATGTGAAACTCAAATCCAGTACTCCAATTTCTTCAGCCGCATTCACCATCAGGTGATAAAACCGATCCAAATCAACCGCTAAACTTCACATTCTACTCAATCGACTCCAAAATCAAAACAAAAATTCCAAATTTTGGCCAATTTGACAAGAAGAGCAAGAAAATCCGAGTAGGACGAAACGCACCAGGCACTTGGCAGCGAGGTAGCGGAATCGGAGGTCGCGGAGAACGATCTGCGAGGCGTTGAGGAGGTGGAAGGCTCGCCTGTAGTGGCGGCCGAGAAAGAGGGCCTGTGCTTGCATGTAGACATCGGCGGGATCGGAGGTGAAAGCAGCGACCTTATCGGCGAAAAAAATTGCGGAGGAGTAGAGGTGTTTGCTCACGCAATCCCTTACAACTCCTCTCAGCTTCTCGATCTCTTCCTCTCTCATTCTGGCGCCTCTTTACCTTCTCGCCGGCGATTATGGCGGTGGCTGAGGGTGACGGCGTCAGGCTGAGAGGAAACACGAGATGGGGATTTGGGGGGAGCTTGTATGACAGTGGGGTTTTTCTGAAAGAGCGGGAGAAGGGTTTGGACCCAAATGCCCTTTCAAGTGAAAATTAAATACGAGTATGGTTTTTTTTACCCAAAATTTACACTCCCTAAAATTTAATCACTATTTACCCCTGAATTTCTAAATAAATAGCGGTCATTTGGGTTCGAATCGGGTACAACCCGAAAGTCCTTTTCATTTGTTTTACTCATAAACATATGCATGCCACTGTTTTGCTCATAGTCGATATAATTATAGTAATGTTGAGGGTCGACACTATTATAACGGTACTGATGATTAACACTTTTATAATAGTACTGTTGACACATTATAATAATGGTATTGAGAATCAACACTATTATAAGAAAACTAAAAGTAAGTATCATTATAACGGTATTAACCCATTATAATGAGACAATAGCACCATTACAAATGTAATATTAATTTATAACACCTAAAAATGAATAAAATCACTCAAATCATCGTTACAAAAAAAAAATAGAGGACCCTAATTTCATAACCTGCACCGGGCATTTTAAATCTCGACCTGCTTGATACAAATGGCATTGTAGTAATATCATGTGTTGCAATATCAAGTGGTTACTAATCATTTTGATTCTTATTAGGAGTCGCACTACTGCATACTAACAATTTGGGTTTTTTTTTATACAAGGCGAAAATTTAGGGTGGTCAACCTCGGTTGAACAACTATCCAATAGCGTCCTTACGGACGAAATCCTCGAGCTCGGTAGGACAACGTGCAGAAAAGAAGGACGAGGACAAACCTACATGCGCTAGCTTGTCTGCAACCTGGTTGTCTTTCCGGAAGGTGTGGTAGAATGATCTGGTATTTGGTTCCATTTCATAACACAAATTAAAGATTATTCTTTTTCCTTTTCGTGTTATACATTTCGCTCTTGTCTTGTAAATTCCTATTTTAATAAATAAAATTTTATAGAAAGATTTTTTTACAACAATATTTGCATTTAAAAATGAAATTGACAAAATTATAAAACAAACATTATATTAGGGACCTATTATCCGCACGGTTAAGTTCTCGCCAACCGCACGGTGTCGTCACCGACTTCCGGAGACAACAGATAACACGTTAACACCAACTTCCGAGGTCAATAAACCTGCCAAAGACACCGACTCTCGGTGTCGACAAATCCCTGCAACTATTCCCATGACCTGCAGTGTGCCTATGAAAGCTGCCATACAAACTGCCACAGTATCGTCTCCGACATACAATGTCAGTGAAGTACTATACGACTTATAATTAGAAAGTCGGTATTTTTTGCATCTGAGGTCAGCTACAATGGAGATACTAAGTCATTTTTACCGGCTCGAGATGTGAGTGTCGATCAAACTTATATTGACCCCAAAAGTCGGTGCTCTCGCCGTGCCTTTACCAAAATGCAACCGTGTCAATAGCATACCCGTTAGAGCATCTGCCACCATACCTTAAATTTGGTAGGCTATATCTTTGGTTTTGGCATATGGAAAAGGCTAACTTCAAAAATAGCCATACAGATTTTTTTAACTCCTCCCACCATAGTGTATAAAAAGGTAGGTTATATATTTCAAATTATGAACAACAACTAGTTTACAAAACTAAATACCTGCTATATTATACATTACAAATTATAATGTATAATATATATGTTATTTTAAGAAACCTTAAATAATGATTATTAATTTGGTTCAATTATATTCAAATATTAGTCTCAAATTTACAAGCTTGTTTATGAGTTTGTAACATTATAATTTTTATAATTCGTTGACTCCGTACGTCGACTATGATCGATAAAAAGATGTCATTATCAGGCTCAAATACATAATTATTAATTTATTGAATGATTTTGTTATTTTTTCAAAGTGTTATGAAGATGTCATTATCATATTGTGTAATTTTTTTTATGTTGTATTACGACACATTAATTAATGATTATGTATTGAAGTCATTTTGTCCGATTATGTTCAATATTAGACTTATATGAAAAAACTTGTTATGAATAATGTATTGGCATAATTTTTATTTTTATCAAAATTTAATAGCATAAAATTAAAGGAGAAAAATAAAATTAACAAAGTATACATGTGAAATAAGAATAATAAAAAAGGGTAAAAAGGGAAAAAAGACAAAGAATAATAAATAGAAGGAGTATAGCATATGAGTTGAAATGGCATATATAGCAAGTTCCTGTAGACAATTGGTAAAAAAAAATTTGAGGAGATGTGAGATACACTACGGTGGGAGTGGCTTATATGGTATAATTGGGGTTTTGAGGGGTTTTGGGGTACGGTGGTAGATGGTCTTATACCAAGTATACATTTTTTTTTCATTGGTTAAATTTTTTTTTGTTGTTGTTGTTGTGTAAGCTGGTTAATCAAATTGATAATCCATCCACAGGATGACTAAGAATGCCACGTGTCAAGATCCGGTTGGAAAGCCACCCATTACGCCCTCTTTCACTCGAACAACGCAAAGCCCATTGGGCCCCAAACAGAATGGACCAGTCATTAAGGATCCGAAAACAGTAAAAAGAGCGAGACGGGCCCACGTGGGCCCCATACAATCTCCTGGGTTATCACACTTTAAATTGGGCCATCCCCTCACAAATTCCCAAATCACACTCAAATTCCAATGGCCGATCTCTCCCTCTCATCATCGCCGCCCGGGGAATCATCCTCCCCAGCCTCCACCACAACCACCGCCACCACGCCCGGCAGCACCGAGGACAGCCGCTGCATCCTCTCGGTGTCGAAGAGGGACTCCGACAGGCTCCTGAGCAAGTTCTTCGACGCCCTGGAATTCGACTTCGAGCACGAGCGGAGCAGCCTCTGGTCGCCGCTTGTCCACCGCAAGGTGTTCATGACTTCCCCCGGAGTCGTCGTCTCCGTCGACGACTACGCGGTGGTGGAAGAAAAGCGCGCGGAGAAGAAGAAGACGACGACGACTCGCTCCTTTGCTGGATTTAGAAGATACATTTGTTGTTGTTTCTGTTTCGGATAATTTAAAAGCTTCTCTTAATAGTTCTCAATCTCCTTTGTTGAGTTGATTGTAATTTGTAGTCTTTTTTTTTTACACAGGATTTTTTTTTTCTCTTTTGTTTCTTGAGATTTTGGTGACAGTTTTTTTGAATTTGTAAGAATCAAGAGGGATAATTTGAAAAGATTATCTATAATCAAGTTTATTCGATTCAGGGTATAGTTTAGAAAAAACGTTAATCTAATGATATGATTCTTTTATATATTGGATGTGTGTTCATCATTTTTTTTTAAACAGAATCTCGCCTATATGAAAGAAAGTTTAAATCGGAATCATATGGAATTGATTCATGAATATTCCTCCAAGTTTCTAAGATCCATATGTAACAAATCGAATTTTCTAACTTATAGGTTAAGTATACTGATGTAGGAAAGGTTACACTAGATTTACTGATTTAGTCATTTTTTAAAATATTTTTTTGTAAGTTTCACTCATTTTTATATAAGCTTTTCTTTCACAATCAAATATGTTTATTGTTTAGCCTAAGATCCCATGGCATAAATTAGACAATCCAATAGCAAGTTAATACTCCCTCCGTTCGGCAAAACTTGTCGTTTTAGAGTTTTGTTTTTGTTCGGAAAAACTTGTCATTTTATGTATTTTTGCTTCTACTTTACTAAAATGCCCTTTATTTGATTGATGTGTTGTGAGTTGTAGTTTTTGATAAACTAAAAAGTAGAGTAATAAATGAGGGTAAATTAGTAAAAAAGGAGTGTAATTATTAGCTTTATTAAAAGTTGTGTGGAGGGTTAAAATGATAAGTTTTGCCGAATGGAGTGAGTAATATGGAGTGAGTAATAAATATGTTGATTGGTTCATATGTATATAGCGATGCAAATAAATAATTATGGTAATACTCTAGATTAATTGGAGTTAAATCATTTATATTTCAACCTTTATATTCTGTTTATATGTACTAAAATGTAAAATAATAAAGCTCACAAATGAAAAAAGATGCATGTTTTTCATCTTTGTCTTTTTTGTCAAGGAAGAACCCTTTAGGCTTTATCCATTTAATAGGGTGTGGATATTTCTTTCACATATATGAATGATGATATATCCTTATCCTTGATTGTCCTACAAGAAGAGATTAAAAAGAGAAGGAATGGAAACACTTTGAAATTCTGTTACCTTTATTAGGGGATGTTAAGGAAGAGTCTCAACAAGTGCAATAAAGAGTGAAGCTTGTCATTGAAGAAATGATTGCCTCTTTTTTTTTTTTTTGCTCATCTTACAATTTACACCACTCTTTAGATCATCCAACAACTTCCCATTTGTACATAATGTTTTATGAATTTGGCCATCAAATTTATGGGTGGAGTTGGACAATTTCAACAGTGAAAAAAAATAATCGACGGTTAAATTTGACCCCCTCTTTCACCCCACCCCCACCCTTTTTCTTTTTTATTTTTAAATTTTTTTTATGAGGGTAAAACTCAACTCAACTCAACCCATTAATTTGATGGCCAATTTTTTATTTTTTATTTTTTAGAATTTTGAGGCTTTTTTTTGTTTAACCGATTTACTGTCTAAATTTTCAAAGTAGGGAGTGAATAAAAAAAATAACAAGAATTCTTCAAATTTGCAATACTTTTGAGCTTAAAAATATACTCCCTTCGTTTCCTTTTAATTGATTTTTTACTATTTATGCACGTTTTTTAATGTGTGAAAAACTATATGTAATAATAATTTTTTAAAATATTTTTTTGAATAATCTCATACTTATTGGTAATAAGTATAATATTGTTAAAAAAATTATGAAAATATTAATATTTAATATAGTTTATAACGTTCTAAAACTACATGCATGACTTGAAAAAGTCACTTAAAAGAAAACGGAGGTAGTAATTTATTTGTTTACTTCTTAATTTTGCATTTAAACTTGTAAATATATTTGAATTTTTCCACATATATACTACCTACAAACCAGACTAATACATCTCCAACACTAGCACTTTCAATGTTTTTGATCGATAACGACACTTGAGGGTGCCCGGCCGGCGAGAATTTTAAGGACATGCCTGCACTACACATGCATATGTATACTTTAAATATACACATACATGATTGATACATACATGTACACGATCGAGCTCGATCGAACCTTGACACTTTTGAGTTAGGGCTTGTATATGAGCCAAGTAGTTTAAACTCAATTTAAAAAAAATAAAATTGACTCGGACTCGCTCATTTATCAAACGAGCTAAGTACGAACACACAAGTTTAAGTCTAGTTCAAACTGATGCTCGATTCCTGAAACGGTAACCAAATACAAAGAATGCAGACCAAACTAGGGTCTCATGAAGAATTAGAACCTATTCTCAAAATGCTCCACTTTATACATCAAAACGTACGTTAACATATCAACTTGCGACGTTCATCTAAGTAACATAAATAACATGAAATTTATAAAATTTTCTCTAAGTTACTGTATGTTACAAGCAAATATAGTTCAAAAAATGCTCATATCCAAATTATATATAAACACATTTTTAAGTTTAAGATTAAACTATAACTCAATTCGATTTTAAATAAGTTTAATATGATCCGTCAATATTCGACTTGTTTGAATTAAATAAGGTACCATATACTTTGGAGTTGGAATAGTAAACAGGGGAGGAAACAAAAAGGAATTTACAGCCTTAAAATTAGAGAGGGCCAGTAGTGATTAGAGACATGTATAGCTGTGGAAGGCATGGCGTTTTAAGCTTTTGTTGCAGGTTTTGCTTTTGGGTGTCGTATTAAATTACTAAAGTCGCACTTGCAAGTTTCATTTAATTTCTAAAGTGTGAAGCTTCTACTTTATGTGATATATGCAAGTACATACAATCGCTTCTCTGTGAGTAATTTCTCGCAACTTTAACTATTTAAACTCCATGAAAATTTATGAAATATATCACCACAATGTAAACTAATGTAATTTTTTCAGTTTTTTTTTAATTAAGATGAGGGATATTTGAATCTCGATTACCGACAAGTCGGGAGACGGTAAATCGTCAAAACACATCATCAGAAAAAGGAAAAAGGTGCAATATAAACAGGCAAAAACGCGTCGTACAAAAAAAACGAATCTAGACAAACTAAATCAAACACGTTGGAGACGTAGACTACGGACGAAACCAAGTGTCATTCAGAAACATCATGTAATTTTTCATATGGATATAAATCTAAATTTATATGAAGTAATAGGAGGTATTTTCAACTTTTTTTAATACTCCTACGGACTAAGGATTCTTTGTTCACATTGATAATATGAATAAAAAATCCTTAGTATATAAGCTAGTGAGTTACTCCTTATATTGCCACTTGGTCTTAGGATGGAACCACGTTCGACTTATATGCTAGGTTATTAGCGCATGAGCACGATCCTAGACTAGCTAAAAAGAGAATGAGATGTTAGAACCATTGTCCAAGTCTCAACTAGAGGCAAAAACGACCATAGTTGCACTTGGAAGGGCATGCTGAGAGAATGAAAGAATAAGTCAGTGGGTTGCTCGGCTTATGTGCTAGGATATATTAGTGCATAGGCACGCGTGTGCTCACGACCCCTGATCACGAGTACCAGGGGACTTCCGTACACGTTTATATTATACTCCATCCGTCTCAAAATTCATGCCGTTTTAGCCTTTAAATCTTGTATCAAAATTTAGGCCGTTTTAGGTTTTTTAGGTAGGGGATAATAATGATTTGTATCTATTTGTGTGTTGTTGATTTTTTTAAAGATTTTGATTGGATAAAACAATGTAGTGAATGTTTAAAATAATAAAATTTATGGAAAATTTAGTGAAATGATGATTTTGACTGATGGATTAGTGTTTTATTAAAACTTGTGCAAAATCCTAAAACAACTTAAATTTTGAGACGGATGAAGTATGAAATTTAGAATGCTTTCCTTTTTTGGGCATTGGGGATTTCGGTACATACACGTAGTAGTTTTCGATCCGGCAACATTGCTTTAAGGATGTAATTCAAAATTAAGCATAGAAAAGGCGAATTGGGGGTTAGGGTTTTGCTTTATGGGCGGTTTGAAAATTTGTGAAGCTCGTCTTTATATCAATTTTGGGCCCTCTCTCTCTCTCTCTAGGGTTTGTTGCTGGTTATGTCCTTGTCCAATTTTGTTTAATTCCTCTCCTCCAAGCATTTTTGCATGGCTACTCTTTACATATTTTGTTTAAGAGGTAAATGTATAGAAAAAGATAATAGGTACAAAATGGTTAGGATTGGAGTTGGCAAAATCTGATCCGACGCAAAAACTTGACCCGACTCATCCGAACTCATATCCGACGGAAACCCGAAAATCTAGTGTTATGCACAACCTGAACCCAAACCTGACCCATTTTGACCCGATACCCGAATGGACACGGACATAGGCACACCCGACCCGACCCGAACAAAACATGAATCTTCCTTATAATTACTTTAGTTTTCTTATTTTTAAATACTCAAATAATGTGAATTACATAATGAGACCTAATATACTAAATAAATAATCATCATTTTATAATAAAAATAATCATCATTTTATGATCATCGTAAAGATTTAGTTAAGACTTGACCCAACCCGAAATCCATTTGACCTGAATTGATCCGAACCGACCCGATCCGAACCCGATTGAACATACAGTATACCCGACATATGACCCGACCCGACATATAACCGAATCCGGATGGATATACCCGACCCGAACAACCGAATTGCCACCTCTAGTTCCTAGCCCATTGTTTCTCTCTTCGACTCTTCGTGTTTTGCCGTGACACTTGAGAACTATACAATTTATACAAACATTCATAATCTTAGTTGCCCAGCTCCCGGAGTTCCATGATTGTCCCCGAAATACCACATCATTTCTTCCAAACCATGCAAATATTTTCAAATAATTGATAGGCCCAACGGCTACACGCACTTAAATACTTGATGTATTCCATTCATTAGGCCCATCACATCCATATTTGAGTTTAAAAGGCCCAAAGGTCTTCCGGTCTAGCATTTGCATCCAAGGTTTTTTTTTTTGTTTTTTTTTTAAAAAAAAATAAAAAAAATTTAAACGAGGGTAACCCATGATGTTAAACTCCGGACACGGAACCGAACCGGTAAGAGTCACGCATCAGGTAAACCGACTTGCACTGACTAGACCAATGGTAAGAAGCAAGGTGAACCTTAAACTTTTCACCTAAGAGAAAGAACGGATATAGGAATCGAACTCGGAACCTCCTATTAACCCCCTCACTCCTTACCATTAAGCCACTCCATTAGGAACTTTGTACCAAGTTTAATCCCATGGTGAACTACCGTCAAAAGTTTGTTTAAATTACCCTAGATTTGCTCTATCCTTGGCAACGAGCTACCAAGGATAGAGCAAATCCAAAATTTCACCTCTCTTATGCAAAAAACACAACACTAATATAGCAATGCAAAGCGATTTGTCATTCTCGTCCTATAAGACCCCTGGCCCTGAAGCAATAGCGAACCCTGGATTGCCTCGTGACATCTTGTCGATGTAGCCATAGTGTGCTCATAAAAAAGCCATTGGACGCTAAACCATCTGAGCACAAATGAAGGAACACTTATCCATGCCACTACATTATCTTCATCCCAGATTCTATTATTTCTCCATTTCCATATCCACCAGCAGTCTATGTTAAACTTAACACACCACTTTTTTTTTTTTTTGCCCTTCATCTGACCGACCCACATTCAAGTTCGCATCAATCCATTCTATAGAAGACAAAACAAAGAAAGTATCCTTATGTCGTTTTAAGACGATGGATAGCTTAATTGAATCGGCTTGGCCCAAGCAAATTACCTTAGCGAATCAAAACTATAGAGGATGTTAGTGTAGTAAGAGTGCTGGTTAGTGCTCACACATGTGGTTAGGCCGTTAGAACCGTGGTTAGGACTATGGTTACATTGGAAGTGTGGTTAGTAAGTGTATATATATAGGTTATAGATTGTAGTTAGTGCTGTAACTGAATATTGATCAAAATACAAGAAAATTTCCCAATTCTCGAATGTGATCTAGCTTGATCATCTGATTCAAGCTCGGTAAGTGTGGTGTGAATCTCAGCTGGAGTTGCTGAGATTTTATATGGTATCACAGCGACTGCAGCTCTAGAGATCGGTTTGACTGAAATCCATGGCGATTGAAGAAGGCGAAGCTAGCGATGCTCAGGGAGGATCTGCATCAAGGCAAGGAAACCGGAACTTCGGAGCCAATCAGGCGGATCCGTTGTTCCTTTCGAACTCCGACCATCCAGGAATGGTGCTGGTGTCTGCTCCGTTCAACGGATTGAACTTCCACAGCTGGAGCCGAGCAGTAAGGATGGCGCTCGGAGCCAAGATGAAACTCGGTTTCATCAATGGAAAGGTTGAGCGACTGTCAGAGGATGATGAAGACTATGATCGATGGTTCAAGTGCGATTTTATGGTCACTAGCTGGATTATCAACTCAATGAAACCGGAATTGGCTGAGAATTTCGTTTATGTGAATTCGGCGCAAGAGCTCTAGGAAGAAATTCAGGAGCGATTCTCCGAATCTAATGCTCCATTGATCTATCAGATCAAGAAGGAGATTAGCGAAATTAAGCAAGAAAACTCTAGTGTTGCTGCGTATTTTGGACGAAGGAAGAAAGCCTGGGATGAATTGCAGGAAATTGAATCCATTCCAGTCTGCAAGTGCGGAGGATTGAAGATGTGTTCATGCTCAATCCTGAAGAAATTGCTGGAAAGGGAGGCCACTAGGAAGCTCATGCAGTTTCTAATGGGATTATCTGACACATATGAAGGAATTCGTAGCAGCATCTTAGCAATGGATCCATTACCATCCGTGAATCGAGCATTTCACATGGTGATGCAAATTGAAAGGCAGAAGGGAATCACCGGAGGTGTGATTCAGAATCATGAAGTGTTGGCGGCCAAGTCGTTTGGGAATAATGGCGCCAGTACCTCCAGATCTGGTCAAACCAACGTCAACGCTGGGAATGTTGGATTTGGCAACAACGCTGGCGGATCTAATGCCAGTCAATGGAAGGGAAATGAGAAAAGGAAGGATTATAAGAAGGCGAAGATGGAGATGTTTTGCAATTATTGCAAGGAGAAGGGACATGTGAAGGACACATGTTTCAAGTTAGTCGGGTTCCCAGACTGGTACACAGGCCCAAAGCGCCCTCAAGGGGACAAGATCGTCGCCAATGTCCAAGATGTGATGCAAGGAGACACACCTTTGACCTTCAGAGAGACTGCATGTACTGGATCTGGTTTTAATGCAGGTGGTTCAAGCACTAACTCTGGACAGCATGATGTCTCCCTTGTGAATGCGGTTGTAGCCGAGGTGCTGCGTGCTATTAAAGGGAAGGCTCCTATGGATCAAGATGAGTTCATAAACTCTAGTTCAATGAACTTTGCAGGTATGATTTCACATTTTGACACTGGTCAAGGATTATCCACAAACTGGATTGTGGATTCGGGGGCTTCAGATCATATAGCTTGCAACACTGGTTCATTCCAAGAGTTGAATCCACTTGCAAGACCTATAATGATCGGGTTTCCTGATGGCAAAACACAGTCAGTACAGTATTCAGGCACAGTCAGATTGGGTCCGAATATTTTGCTGAAAGATGTGTTGTTCATGCCCTCTTTTAAGTACAATTTGTTATCTGTTAGTAAGATGCTTGATGATGGGAGATGGTTGTTTGTGTTTTCTAAAAACAAATGCTGGATCCAGGACATTTCAACTAAAGCTGTCATTGCTGTTGGTGGTCGGGCTGGAGGTTTATACCGCTTCTCTGGATTTAGCTGCATACCAGGGAAATCATGTGGAGCTCAACGTATTTTTCAATCTCAGCAAAGCACAGAGGTGAGTGGTATTATTGCTTCTGTTGCAGACACTAGAATAAATCTGAATCATGCCAGACTTGGACATGTCTCAATGTCGAAAATGAAGTTTTTTGATTGGGCCAAGGGCTCTTGTATGAAGACCTTTAACTGTGATGTGTGTCACTTAGCCAAACTTCACAAATTTGCCCTTTGAGAATAGCAGTTCAGTTGCTTTGAATGTGTTTGATTTGCTGCATATGGATGTCTGGGGTCCCTTTGGTATTAATAGCTTATGTGGGGCTCGATATTTCCTCACAATTGTAGATGATTGTTCTCGCTCTACCTAGACTTTCTTGATGAGAGACAAAGGACAGGTAGGAGGATTGATCTCTGGATTTTTGACTTATGTTGAAACTCAGTTCACAACAAAGGTCAAGACAATCCGAACAGACAATGGGTCTGAATTTGTGAATAATCACTTGAGTGCTTTATTCACAGCAAAAGGGATTGTCCATCAACGTTCAGTGGCATATGTTCATGAACAAAATGCTCGGGTAGAAAGGAAACACAGACATCTCATAGAGATGGCTATAGCTATTAGGCTCCATGCAGGGTTACCTTTAAGGTTTTGGGGAGAGTGCATACTAGGAGCTACCTACATTATCAACATCATTCCTTCATCTGTGTTAAACCGGCAAACTCCTTATGAAATCTTGTTCAAAAGACCACCTGGATATGATCACCTGAGAGTGATAGGGTGTCTTTGTTATGCTCTAGTTCCTAATAATTTCAGAAGCAAGATGGAAGCTTCAGGGAGAAAGTGTGTTTTTATTGGGTATCCTCCAGGGGTCAAGGGGTACAAGGTGTATGATCTGGTCACTTACAAGGTGAGTGTCTGCAGGGATGTGATTTTCAGGGAAAACATTTTCCCTTATAAAGGAGAGAATGCACTCTCTCCCCTTCCCAGTGAGCTTGTGTCCATGCCAAGAGTACACTTTGGAGATGATGATGATAGGGTCAATCATCACCAGCAAGGAATTGAGAGGAGGAGGGAAGATGAAGCCTTGGCAAGGGATTTCAGTAGTTTAGGAATTCCTCATGAGAATAGGGGTGAGGATTCCTTACTGAGAGAAGTTCATAGTGAATCAGTGAATCTAAGGGATGTCTTAGTTGAGGATTCCCTAGGGAGTGGGAACTCTCCACCAGTAGTGCCAGCTCCAGCAATGCCAATTGTTGAGGAGCACCTCCCACCTGGAAGGGTTATTGATAGGGGCAGTAGAAGGACTGTCAGGCCATCTAGGTTGCAGGATTTTGTTTGCCAGCAACTCCCCACCAGAAGAATTGAATCAAGACAGGATTCTTCTTTGTCATCTGTCTTTGCAGTGGTTAGACCTGCTGACTTGGGAGAGTACTCCAGGAATTATGTTCATTCCTTGTTCAATGTACTGTCAGTGGTTGAGCCTTCATCCTTTGCTCAAGCTCAAAAGGTGCAGGAGTGGAGGGAGGCCATGGATAAGGAGATTCATGCCCTTGAGGTCAACCACACCTGTACTCTTACAGATTTGCCTCCAGGACAACAGGCAATTGGGAACAAATGGATTTATAAAATAAAATTTTGAGCTGATGGCAGTATAGAAAGGTACAAGGCTAGACTTGTGGCCGAAGGGTATAATCAAGTCAAAGATAGGGACTATAAAGAAACATTTTCACCAGTTGCTAAGTTTGCAACTATGAGGATACTGATTGCCTTAGCATCAATTAGGAAGTGGCATCTCCACCAACTTGATGTGAATAATGCGTTTTTGCATGGATTCCTTGATGAAACAGTCTACATGAAACCGCCTCCAGGGTATTCTAAGGCTACTCAAGGACAAGTTTGCAAGCTTAACAGGTCAATTTATGGGCTTAAGCAAGCCAGTCGACAGTGGAATGTCGAGCTGACAAAGCATCTGACAGCACTGGTTTTTGTTCAATCCAAATTTGACTATTCTCTGTTTGTTAGATCAAAGGGCCATTTAATGACAGTAGCACTCATTTATGTAGATGATATGCTTTTGTCTGGGAATGATGAGCAGTTCATTGGCTTGGTGAAGAGCTCCTTAGATAAGGCTTTCACCATCAAAGACTTAGGTTATGCAAGATATTTTCTGGGCATGGAAATATCCCGATCAGTTGATGGAATTAAGTTGAATCAACGCAAGTATGTGGTAGATTTACTCTCCAATGCAGCCATGTTAAACTGTAAATCGGCCAAATTCCCTATGCAACGCAATCTTCACCTCAGTATTCATGATGGTGATGAACTGCCAGATCCTGAAACTTATAGGCGGTTAGTTGGCCGGTTGCTCTATCTCACCTTGACAAGGCCTGATATAGCATACACAGTCCAGCAGCTAACTCAATTCATGGCTACCCCTCGAGCTCCTCATCTCAATGCTGCTTTGTTTCTCCTTAGATATCTGAAAGGGACTGTGCACTGCTCCTTATTCTATCCGAGCTCCAGCAAATTATCAGTTCGTGCTTACTCTGATGCTGACTGGGGCTCATGTAGAGATTCAAGTCGGTCTTTAACAGGCTATTGCATAATCCTAGGGGATTGCTTGGTCTCATGGAAAACTAAGAAGCAAAAGACTGTCTCCAAGTCTTCAACTGAGAGCGAGTATCGCATCATGTCTGCAACTGGCAGTGAGATTGTGTGGATCACTGAGGTTCTCAAGAATTTGGGTGTCCCATCCTCAATGCCTATACCTTTATGTTGCGACAATAAATCTGCTCATGATGTCCATGTTTTTGGTTATATTTTCCCATATGTTTTAATGTCAATTTGAGTCATTTTAATAGGTTTTCCATTGGGTTTAGTGTCTTTTGTATAAAGTTTTCATATTTCATGAGAAATAGATGTCTTCACTAGCTTTTGTGTGTTTTACAGATTTTTGGAAGCTGTTTTTGAAGAAATTTTCAAGAGAGAAAAGATGCGGAAGAGAATTTAGAGCGCATAGGAAAAAGAACGGAAGCAATCGGAGTTATAACGAAGGAGATACGGACGTTTCTCTAAGTCCGAGATGGACTACCGTCATACCGACCCCATAACGACCCTAGGGGGGGTCGGTACCGAGGCTCAATCTGGAAGCACGAGACAAGAAAAGCCAACTGTGGTCATACCGACCCTCCTTAGGGTCGGTACCGACCCTCACAGCCTCGGTATGGGCTCCAGCGGACCATATTTATCCGGATTTAATTATTTTTACCCCTTTTCCTTAGATAGACTTTAGATAAAATTCATATATTTTTTTATTTCCTAATTTAGTTTAAAGGATATTAAGTATAAATAGGATTTTTAGGGTTTGGAGGATCTTCTTCTTCCTTGGACCACTTTTTCAGCACACGTTAGAATTTAGAACACACGTTTAGAGAGCGTTTGTGAGCGGAATTGAGAGCTTTTGGAAGCGATTTCTTCGGCGAAAGTTGGGGAACGTTTTGTGAAGCTTTTGGGACGCTTTGTTGACGTTATTATCAGGTTTTTATGCAATTTAAATTTCTGATTTTTGTTTATTTCATTAATTTCGCAATTTCTACCATGTTTATGCGTGAGTAGTCGCCTTTTCTAGGGTTGGGGTGATCCCAACGATAGTTATGCTTGCAATTTTGCTATGAATGGATGAATTGATTGGTTTTAGCTATTTTATGTGCTTAAGTACTCAATGAAAATTGGGGAAATTCCTTTTTGCAATTAAATTGAAGGATTGATTTGTGAATTGGATAGTAATTAGGATTTTGAAACGAAAGTTTGATAACCTAATTAAGATTGTTAGTAAAGTTAATTAATTTGTGAAAATAAATTGATTGCTTTGCTAGGGTTGATGCAAGTTGACCTATTTAATAGATAAAAACATGATTTTTACTTGATTCATTGCAATGCTTGTGTGATTATCGTTGTGGTGATCCCTATGCCCTAGACTTTTATTATTATTGATTTTTCCTAAAAATTCCAGCAGCCCAAAAAACCCCCAAAATTCTATAATTTTCCATCTCTTCTTGCTATTTCTTGCTCTTTGGTAACTAGAATTGAGTCACTGACTTTCTCCCTGCGGACGAACTTGACCCTACTATACTATAGCGGGGTTTCGATCATATAAATTTATTTGTTTGAAAATAAACCCTTCATCAAATTGGCGCCGTTGCCGGGGAGATTTCAATTGTGCCAAAGTTTTAGTTACTATTAGAATTTGGGAATAGCCCATCTCTTTTCTTTTGTAAATATTATTTTATTTTATTTTATTTTCTTCTATTTTAGTTAGTTTTTATTTTTCGAACACCCCACCTCCCACCACCCGCCTCATCGGTACCGACTTGGTGCCAAACCCTTGCTATTTGATATGTGCACTTGTTTGAGTTTTCAAGATTAGGTACAAGATGCAGTATGCATATGATTATTTTGAAACAAGGGCTGAACAAGAAAGACAACAAGCAAGGAAAAAAGAGTATGCGAGCTATCTAGCCGAGGTTGATGAGGAGGATGAAGATTTCATTGATTTTGATACTTGGAAAGCAAATAAGTCCTCCGAGGATTCTACCAAAGCCCAAGATCCATATGAGTCCTATCAACCAGATGAGGGGTATTATGTTCAATACGATCACAGGGACCTGTATTGGCCTTGTCAGCAATATTGGGGAAATATGTATGAACCATCGTTGGAGGTCGACGCTGAAAAGTGTCGACAATCCCTAGATGATGAAACCATCAAGCAGATGAAGGCCGAGATGGAGGAATTACAACGCCAAGTAGAAGCTGAAGCCGCCGAAGTACGACGAATCAGGGAGACCAACGCAATCATGCGTGAACAACTGGACGAATGGAATAGGTTGCAGGCTTTGTCAGAATCACCATCACAAGACGCACACCCACAACCAATAGAGACGTCCTATCGGTATGAGGTTGGTTCATATGACAACATTATATTTTGTGAGCTTGTAGGTGGAGAAGAGCGTGAAGATGAGTTGGTACTTATCCCAACCGAGTCAACATACACTTGTGCTTACTCTACTCAAGCTCTTGACGATTCGATTGCGCGTCCTAAGGAGGAAGAAGAGAGTTGCAAGGATCCTACTGAGCTACAAGTAAGGTTAGGTATGGTCTTTAACCTCTTTTCTCATGATGAACATGTTGGTACTAAGACATTTCAGGAGGAGCCATGTGAAGAACCCCAGCAAGAGGAAGAAGTGCTCAAAGAGAAAGAGGAACCTCCTGCAGAGAACGGTCAAGATCCTACCGATCCACAGGTAAGCCTAGGTATGATCCCTAACCTCTTTTCTCGTGATGAAAAAGCGTGCTTTACTATTACTACCAGTCCACCGCCACCTTTTCCATTCGAGGTGAAGGTGATACCCGACGATTTCAAGCAACCGACTGTCGCATTTAAGTATGGGGTTCTTGCGAAGTGGCACATCAAAGATGAGGTGATAGAAGACAAGGTTGAGAAATCTCTTCCCCCTCCATCATTGTACACCGAACTCAACAATGCAATACAACTATTTATGTATGACGGTGGGGAAGCTCAAGGAGTCAATTCGATGAAGAGGAAGCGGATTATACATGAGGGAAGCACACCTCCTGAGTGCTTTCCCAGTGAGGATGAATGGGTGGAAGATTGGAGCGTCCACTCAGGAAGGTTTAAGCTTATCCGTGAGATTATGAAAGATGGTCTAAGGAAGTACAAAGCGAATGAGCAAGGACCATGTCACTTGAGGGCCTATTATGATGTACCACCCGAGGACGTTCCACCACCATCTCCTCCAGCTGAGCCACCGGATCCACCAACTTATTGAACTTCACCAGCTTCTGAATCTTTATTTTGTGAGTTTATGAATCTTTCCCTTTTACTTTGCTTTTCTTTTGACAGTGGGGACACTGTCTATTTTTAAGTATGGGGTGGGGGGTTCAGAAAACTTATGTGTGTCATTTTTTTTGTGTTTTGGATCATGTTTTATGTGTTGCACCTTATTTTAGTTGGATATTGTTATGCATTCATGTTTAGGTTATTATGCATTTGAGTCTTTTGTCATATTTTAGTTACTTTAATCTTTCTTTTAGTTTCATTAAAAAATTGAAAAAAAAATGTCAAAAAGGAAAAAAATGCATGTTTATTTTCGTTTTGTCTTGGTTTTTATACCCTAACTTAGATGTCCTATGATGATAAATAATGACTAACTTGATCATGTAAATCCTATGACATGTTTGGAAGGTTTAGCCTAAGTCCTTGAAAATGTTTTTATGTGGATTGTGAACTTGTGATGAAATTGAACACATATGATCCTAGGCTAAAGGTTGAAATCCAACAAAATTTGTCCTAGTGAGAATTTTGGCCTTATAGGGAGAACATAAAAAATCCCTCTGCTTTCTTGAGTGTATTTACTCTTCTTATGCATCTCTAAATATTGTGATAGTTATTCAAAGCCAATGCATTTATATGTTTATGTGAATGAGAATTAAATGATGGAGGCATCATTTAAGCCAATTTTATCCTCTCTTTACCTACCCTGCATTATCTCTGCTTGAAGCCAGAACATTAGCCTGAGCCTTATTTATAAGCTCCACAAAATTATCCTTAGCCAAATTGAACATGACCCCTATTTGGGAATTAAGACTTAGAGATGGTTGGAATTATAATTTGGTGGAAGGAAAGTGCTTGTGTTTCATTTCAAGTGAGAAGAATTTCTGAGTTTATTGAGTTATGGGTTGGTTTGATATTTTTATCTTGCTATGCATATTATGTAAAAGGATTTTTGGCTCAACCTATAAATGCACTATTGTTATTTGTGTTGTTTTATTTTCATTCTCAAAAAAAAAAAAAAAAAAAGAAAAAAAATTGAAAAAAATAGAGAAGAAGTATAGTTTGTGTTTATATGTGTGTGAATAAAGTGCATGAGCCAAATTTTCCTTATTTTTTTTTTACTTTTATGCAAGATTCATATTGTTGAGAGGTTTTGAGTTTGAGAGGTTGTGATCTTCATTGATATGAGTTGGAGAGTTTGGTTTATTCATGTGATTGAGAGTTATGGTTTGGTTGAGTTGTGTTGGAGATTTAGGAGTCTTGATTCTCGAATTTTATTAAGCACCACATAGCCAAATAATTCCATGCCCTTTTATTTCTTACCAAGCCCCATTACAACCCCGCCGAATGGAGTCTTCTTTGAAGTCTTCCATTGAGCGAAGTCCTCCTGATGGTTCTTGTTTGCATTTACATAATTGGTTGCGAAGTGGATTTACATTTAAATTGCAATGTTTATGAGTTTGTATGGGGAATTGAGTTGAGAGTTGGTCTTCATAGCCTAAACACATTGAGAGTTGAGTGTAAACACATTATCCTTGTGAGGTTAGATTTTTATTGCCTATGCCTATGGATCGCTCCTATATGTGTGATGACATTAAATTCACTTGTTTTACATTGCTACTACTTGAGATGTTGCTTTTGACAAGGGCGAAGATTTGAAGGATGTGTTGTAGGTATTGGTTATTGCTTGGTTATTGCTTGAGGACAAGCAAGTCTAAGTATGGGGTATTTTGATGTGCATGTTTTTAGTTATATTTTCCCATATGTTTTAATGTCAATTTGAGTCATTTTAATAGGTTTTCCATTGGGTTTAGTGTCTTTTGTATAAAGTTTTCATATTTCATGAGAAATAGATGTCTTCACTAGCTTTTGTGTGTTTTACAGATTTTTGGAAGCTGTTTTTGAAGAAATTTTCAAGAGAGAAAAGATGCGGAAGAGAATTTAGAGCGCATAGGAAAAAGAACGGAAGCAATCGGAGTTATAACGAAGGAGATACGGACGTTTCTCTAAGTCCGAGATGGACTACCGTCATACCGACCCCATAACGACCCTAGGGGGGGTCGGTACCGAGGCTCAATCTGGAAGCACGAGACAAGAAAAGCCAACTGTGGTCATACCGACCCTCCTTAGGGTCGGTACCGACCCTCACAGCCTCGGTATGAGCTCCAGCGGACCATATTTATCCGGATTTAATTATTTTTACCCCTTTTCCTTAGATAGACTTTAGATAAAATTCATATATTTTTTTATTTCCTAATTTAGTTTAAAGGATATTAAGTATAAATAGGATTTTTAGGGTTTGGAGGATCTTCTTCTTTCTTGGACCACTTTTTCAGCACACGTTAGAATTTAGAACACACGTTTAGAGAGCGTTTGTGAGCGGAATTGAGAGCTTTTGGAAGCGATTTCTTCGGCGAAGGTTGGGGAACGTTTTGTGAAGCTTTTGGGACGCTTTGTTGACGTTATTATCAGGTTTTTATGCAATTTAAATTTCTGATTTTTGTTTATTTCATTAATTTCGCAATTTCTACCATGTTTATGCGTGAGTAGTCGCCTTTTCTAGGGTTGGGGTGATCCCAACGATAGTTATGCTTGCAATTTTGCTATGAATGGATGAATTGATTGGTTTTAGCTATTTTATGTGCTTAAGTACTCAATGAAAATTGGGGAAATTCCTTTTTGCAATTAAATTGAAGGATTGATTTGTGAATTGGATAGTAATTAGGATTTTGAAACGAAAGTTTGATAACCTAATTAAGATTGTTAGTAAAGTTAATTAATTTGTGAAAATAAATTGATTGCTTTGCTAGGGTTGATGCAAGTTGACTTATTTAATAGATAAAAACATGATTTTTACTTGATTCATTGCAATGCTTGTGTGATTATCGTTGTGGTGATCCCTATGCCCTAGACTTTTATTATTATTGATTTTTCCTAAAAATTCCAGCAGCCCAAAAAACCCCCAAAATTCTATAATTTTCCATCTCTTCTTGCTATTTCTTGCTCTTTGGTAACTAGAATTGAGTCACTGACTTTCTCCCTGCGGACGAACTTGACCCTACTATACTATAGCGGGGTTTCGATCATATAAATTTATTTGTTTGAAAATAAACCCTTCATCAGCTCACCAATTAGCTCTCAACCCCGTCTATCACGAGCGAACTAAACATCTCAGAATTGACTTCCATTACATCAGGGACTTAGTGGAAGAAGGTCTTGTTTCCACCGTCTTCATTCCCACACACCTTCAAATTGCTGACATTTTCACTAAGTCCCTTGGTGCTCATCAGCACACGGTTTTGTCCAGCAAGTTGGGACTCGTCTTCCATCCTACGCGCCCACCTTGAGGGGGGGATATAGAGGATGTTAGTGTAGTAAGAGTGCTGGTTAGTGCTCACACATGTGGTTAGGCCGTTAGAACCGTGGTTAGGACTATGGTTACATTGGAAGTGTGGTTAGTAAGTGTATATATATAGGTTATAGATTGTAGTTAGTGCTGTAACTGAATATTGATCAAAATACAAGAAAATTTCCCAATTCTCGAATGTGATCTAGCTTGATCATCTGATTCAAGCTCGGTAAGTGTGGTGTGAATCTCAGCTGGAGTTGCTGAGATTTTATAAAAACTAGTTTCAACTTAACTATTGTGAGATGAGCACTCCATCGTCCTTTCCACATTTGTAACTAATGTCACAAACTCAACTTAGGTAGACCACATACTTTGATACTACCATAATGGGTAGTCGTGTGTACATAAGCACATATAAGTTCACTGAGTTTCATCTTTTTAGAAGAGTAGCTTATCAAACTTTATATAATGTTTATATTTGCGGTCAGTGTGAGATCACAAGTTCTAATATAAATTGTGTATATATATATATATATATTTTTATTTTCCTCTCATGTCCAACAAATCCTTAATTATTACACTAATAGATATTTAATTTGAATAGTTAGAATTATGAAACTATAAATTAGTATTTAGTTGTTAAAATCTTCTAAAATTTGGCAATAGAGAAACCTTCAACTCTATACTCCCTCCGTTCAAGAATACATGGCCTTTTAGGCCTTGAAACTTTGTCAAAAATAATGACTTTTTAGATGTATAGGTAATTATTACCTCTAAAATTACTAATTTTTTACTTGTTAAAATTAAATAAAACTTTTGGAAAAATTAAAGAAACCCTTAAACTTCCAATTACTATTTTAACATTTAATAATAATGATGAGATTTAAGATGTAAAATAGGTTCCTTAATTATCGTGCATGAGTCTAAAAGGTCATGTATTCTTGGACGGAGGGAGTAGTATTTAGTTGTTAGTGGTGGTCAATCATACGTGGGTTTGTTTATATGGATAGGAGGAGTGTGAGAGGACATGACAATCATTTGAAATTAAATGTAAGATTTTACAATATCTATTTAAAAAAAATGCGCACTTTTCTATAATATACTTTCAAGTATATTTATTCAATTTAAAAGATTTTAGATCTAACTAAACTTCTGGTCAAACCTAACGTTAGCGATTCAATTTTATCAAAATATGAATAATATAGAGCAATTTACTAAAAATCTTTCAGTATATGATCAACAAATTAATGTGCTGAATTCCCTCAAGCATATTCGTGATTTTATTCCCCAAATCCATTTCATACATGGCAATACAAAATTACATTAATCAGCCCTGGAAAACATAAAATAGGTGATTTAAGGTGTACCATTTTGGAATCCAAGAGTGGGAGATAAAATATTACTCAAATTTTAATATTTTCACAGTTTCATTTAGAATTTCATCTATATTTTAATACCAAGTTAGATTAATCCATAAGTATATCAAACATATCCTAATTTTAATATAAAGACTACTATACACACGATCAAAATATCATCGAGTGCATAGTCACAACGCCGACTTCTCAAACCAACATAATGTCGATCTACCTCTTTTGCAAGCCGGTGTCAACATGTTGTTGTTACGAAAAATGTCCACAAACTACTAAAGCCAGTTTAGTGGCCGTGCATTTCGGTAAAAAACTTATCGTGCGAATATCAAACCACGCAACACTAAAATTTCGTCGAGTGCATAGTCACAACACCGACTTCTCAAATCAGCATAACGTCTACCTCTCTACACAAGCGGGTGTCAATAGGTTGTTTTTAGGTGTGCGTTGAGAGATGTTAATGAGACTAAAAGTGTCACACATCGAAAGTTGAACATAACAAGCCCTAGTATATGAGTCGGTGGGTTACTCCTTCTATTTTCAATTGATTTTAGAATAGAACCTCACTCGGTTTGTACGCTAGGTCGCTAGGCTATAGCACATGTGCGCCCATGCACACGAGCTCTGAAAGCCGGACTAAATCGTACATTTGGTGAAAAATTTATCCGCAATCGTGAACCAAACGAGCTCCTTCCCTCCCCCATGGGAGGGGGTCTATGAATGCTCAATCCACACCAGCCATTCAAAATATGCAGCAACGGGTAATATCAGACAGTCAAAGCTTCAACTGCACATTGTTAAATCTATACTACACCTAAAAGCAGAAGCACTCCTCTCCTACCTGGCTTCTCTAGAGAGCAGAATTCCAGATGTCAAAAGCAGGAAGAGTTTCACCCAAATTGCAGGAGGATGTGGAGCAGTTTCACCCACGTGGCGCCACCATGGCATCTATGTGGCGGTAAAGATGTGGAGCGGTTTCACCCACGTTCTCTATATCCTTCGGCAAAGCGGTTGCAGATTGAACCACCTTCTCCTTTCTCTCAACCCCCTTCTCCTTTCTCGCAATTGGGACGGTCTGCATTGCGTAGTCGGTGAACCTCCTCTGCGATTTTCAGTCCGTTCGATTAGGGTTAAGCCATGTAACAGATCCAGTACTCCGAAAAGATCTGCGAGTCGTTGTAGTCGCCGCCGCTGATCTTTGATTAGTTCCGATTGGGATTGGAATCTCTACCCGCCTCCGCCAGTAGCAATGTTTGTTTCCGATTGGGGTTGGAATCAGAAGCCGTCGCTGCCGCTGGTAGCAAATCTTGGTGCTCAATTGGCATCTGTCAAAGCTGGTTTTCAATTTCTCCCCCTTCGTACGTTTGTTCTAAATTCTTCTGATAAGATCCTTCATTCTATATTTCCCCTTTTCTTCCTATCCATCTCCCTTCTAGATCAGTTTCGCATTTGATTCTTCCTCATTAGGTCTAATCGGACTGGCTTGCAGTGCTCTCGCAAGCGCTACTTTCGTTCTCGAAGATCATCTCCTCAAGAGCTTCAAATCAGTTCCCACTTTTCTTGCTCAGGTTCATCTCTCTCTCTCTCTCTCTCTCTCTTGGATTGCTCAGCTTCAAAGCTGGTTTTCAATTTCTCCCCCTTCATACGTTTGTTCTATTTTTTTTTATTTTTTTTTGCCTATGAATACAATTTGCTTCCAATTATGAATTCTTAATAATTGATTCTTGGATTGGGAATGAAATCAGAGTTATCAAGGAATTGGTTGGACCTTGTAGGCTGAGTTTGCAAGCAAATTGTGGTTCAGTTTTTCCTGAAGTGACAGAAGCTGTGGTTGGACCTTGTAGGCGGAGTTTGCAAGTAAATTGTGGTATCCATTCCCTATTGTTCCGATGTTTTTTTTTTTTGCCTATTTGCCTATGAATCATTCCCTGTTGTTTGGATGAATATTTCCCGAAAAGAATATCAACTGTTGTTGGAACTTTCAGCTCTCCATTAGTTGTTGCTGCTATAGTGTAGTCAATTTATGCAAGGAATTTACCCAGTAGCTCTTTATTTCAGAATATTATTTTATTAATAATCCTTCACTATTAAAGAGTCAATTTATGAATGGCTTTTAAAGAGTTTTATTGTCAGCCTCTGTAAAAGCATCTTGCATCGGACCAAATATGTTTTATAAATTTCTGAAATATGTGACTATAGCACATTAAAAATTAACCAAATGTGAAATCTGAAATCTTTTTTTCTAAATTTCTTAATTTTTAATGTGTTATAAAGCATTTGGTTGCCATTCTTCATTATGTTGTTGTGGAATACGGATTATTCTTCTTTTTACACTTGAATATTCTATATCAATTGCTAGGATGAGTCCTCCTGAGCTATGATATGGCTGCTTATTATGATACCCCGGATACTTGTCATGTTCTTATCTTGTAAATTTTTTAGGAGTTGGAGCTCAAAAAGAAAGTTGAAGAGGAAGTGAAGGAGAAGGAAATAGCTGCTGTTAGGGAGAGCGCCGAATTCGTTGAATCTGACAATAATGCATCTACCAGTCCTACTGAAGGACAATCTGAGAATGAACTGGATGTGTTGGTTCTGTTAGTGTGATGGGTTCCATTATCTGTCATTCTGTTGATCCATTTTGTAATATATAGTCTTTCCTCACTCTTGAATCCCTTTTATGCTCAGGCAAAATGTCTAGGACACTGAGTTGGTGGTGTTTCAATCCAGGAATTGCCATGGAGGACTTTTCCAGAAAAGGGTGTTGGGTCTATAATTTTGACATCCGGGACTTTTGTCTCCCATGGACTCATTTATTCAGTCTCCTACTCAAACTAAGTTTCTGTGACATAATAAAGCTGACAATCACTCTAACAACCCACCTCACAGCCATGTAACCCCCCCAAACATAACATATTTTTATCCTTTTTGTCTTACATTGCTGTTCCATTTCGTTAGTCTTATTTCTATATCTCACTTGCAGTCAACTTTGCCAGAATTGTGCCTGATGGGCTGCTTGTGTTCTTTGCATCATATTACCTCATGGGACATTCTATTAATTATTGGAAGGACAATGTAAGCATATAAGCCCAGATTTTCGTTATTTTTGGGTTAGGATCTGTATGCAATTCATATGGAAATTTTTGTGTGCAGGTTCATATCAATTCAGCCACTTCAAGTACAATTTTGGAAAGAATGTGCAAACATAAGTGCCTGTTGTTGAACCTAGGTAGTCTTCACTTTTTCCTGCATCCATTGAAGTAGGCAGTTTTTTTTTTCTTTGCAATTTATTGTTTCCATTTCAGATGTTAATGCATTACCAATTGATAGTATGACCGCTAAAGATCAATTTCAGCCTCAGGACTCTATTTCAAAGCTGAATGATAGATCTACTTCTGGAGCTATGTTTTTTTTTCTGTATGTCGTGGTAAGGTAAAATTGTACTTTGGCATAAAATTCAGATTGATTGAAAGGGATGTGAGTGATTTTTTTAATACAAAACATCAAAATTGGTGGTTGTGTAATTTAATAATTTATTTATGATTATTTTTATTCAATTTGCCCATAACTTCTAACATCGATTTGACAAGTTTGGTTACACAAAATGTTTGTCAAAAACCTTGAGGTTAAAATGTGAGTTTTCTCTAATTTTTTTTTGGATAATGCTTGATCAATAAACTGTGCTTTCTGTTTTTAATGATCTGCTTGATGCTTTATGTTTTCTGATTTCTGGTTTTCTGTTGCTTTATGTGTTTGTAGCTGCTGGCAAGGAGGCATTAATAATCATACCTCTTATGCAGTATATTTGTCAACTGAGAGCTGCAAACATTGCATCTCGGGTATTTCTCTCTTTTATCTGTCATATTAGGATATACATGCATGAACCTTATTTCGTGCTATTTGATCTTAAGCGTATAGGTAGAATATATAATGGGGTTGTCTATTTGAAGTTGGTATAAGTTGCTATTAAACTGCTGCTAATCGTCTCTTCACATGCTATCCCAAAATGGCTAAGTGAGTTGCCATTCCAACGAAAAGTGGCTGTCTATTTGAAGTTGGTATACGGAGGAATTATTAAGTAACATTCATCTCTTTTGCCTTATCCATTGACTGCAATCAGATTCCTAGCAAAGAGCAGGTTGATGCTCTCTCGAAAGAGTTACGTGAACGCGCTTCCATCCCAGGTACTTTCTCTTTTAACTTCAGGCATTATCATGTACCCATTAAACCATGCTCCATTGTATTTTGGGCTGTTAAGACCCTTTTCTTCTAGCCTTTTCATTGAGTTTTAGGCTTTCTTTATGGTGTGAATTTTGGTGGATATATTATTCCATTTTTTTCTCCTAAGATTGCATGTTTGTTTGTGGATATTGCTTTGCTTGCAAGTTACGTATCCAAGATAATTGATGCTCTGCCTATTGATGCTCATCCAATGACTCAGTTTTCAACTTGTGTCATGGCACTTCAGATTTTTATATATGTGGATTTTGTCAAATTATAATTACAAATTCTATAATTTTCATGTTCAAAATTCTCCATTTTCCATGGGTTTTCGATATTTTTGCCTTTATCACTTTTGTTTCCTTTCTAAGCTAGAAGTCTAGAATCTAGAACCCAAGATTAATGCTTAAATTTTCATGGAATTGGAATTTTTTTACAAGCCTATGTTAGGTAACATGCTGTGCCTTTTTAGAATATATGGAGTTAGGATAGATTATTCTAGAAGAAAGTGGGTCATGTGCTACATGGTAAACAACAAGTTGATGAGGGGGAGATGCTTGGGTGACCGGCTGTGAATAGGAATTTGTTAGCTCATAGCTGGTGACTTTAGCTTAAAGTAAGAAGTATAAATATATAAGAGGCTTTTAACCCTGCAGTAGGTATCTAGAACAGATCATTGATAGGCATCCACCCTGACAATTTTGAGTGTCTACTCTTTGGTGGTCAGTTTGAGGTGATATTCATCTAATAGGCTTAGTGGATTCTGTTTTGTTCCCTTGAGATTGTGTCCATGTGTGTGTGTTGTGAGTTGAACAAATCTGTGGTTAATTCCCAATTTTGATTCCATCCGCCAGCCTTGAACAACTGGAATTTAGTTTCAAGTTTCAATATGCTATTTTTGCCTTCTGTTGCTATTTGGAGAAAACTTTCTCCTCACCGTGATTGTGCCTTTTCTGTTTTTTACAAAAATTCATTCTATCTTGAAGTGGACATTTTCGTTTAGAGTCGAAAATCATGATAAGATCAATTGCTTGGGATCTTGATTTTCCTAATTTTTATTTTGTATAGTCCATATGAATATCGTTTTATTATTATTATTAGAAGCGCAAAAAAAAAAAAAGATTGCAATTTGTCACTAAATTACTTGTGGAGATGGCTGAAAATGGGAGATTTCTGCTTGAATCAAATTTTATCGGGAGGGTATTACTCCCTTTATCACTAAAAGAGTATTTAGATAGTTATTAGCTATAATAAAACTGAGTTTAATTGCATTCAATCTATGGTAAATTTGGCCACACTTGTATTCTTACAGATCATGTGAGGATGTTGTGGAATCAATACACGACTCTCTCAGAAAGGTGAGCATAAAATGGAGTCTGATGTTCTGTTAAATTTGTATTCGAATCAATAAAAAACAGTCTCGTGTGGATGTACTATGATATGCTGACTCACAATATAAGATAATGTATTGCTCTTTCATTAGGGTTAAATGTTAATTATTTACTCTCCCTGTGAGGGAAGGCTTTGAATATGATGAAGTTGATATACTCCTTAGTTTGTTTACTCTTTATTAAAATTACTTCTAGACGCTTAAAATGAATTTGAATTCTCCACAGATACAAGAAGATATGAGAAAGGGATAAGTAGCACTTGAGAAATATGTCATCACAAAGTCATTAACTAAACCACCCGAAGCATATCCCGATGCTAAGAATCAACCACATGTTCAAGTGAGTAGTGGAACTTATTCAAATCTCAATTTACCACCAGTGAATTCCTACCTGAATTTCACTGTGTTGGGTTTTCAAGATCTGATATAAACCCCATCCTCATCATATCACATATTTCCTTGGCTTTTATTTGTTCTTCAGGTTGCACTTAGACTAAAACAGAGTGGTTACTCTTCTGGTTGTTTTGCTGGTGACACCGTTCCTTATGTCATGTGTTGTGACGAGGTTTGCTACCAATCTTTGATCTTTAGTGACTAGCAAGTCAAATGCATTTACTGAAGATAAATGATGTACCTTGAGGTAGTTCAGGAAGACAAGAACCTCAACAAGGATTGCTCAGCGAGCAAGGCACCATGATGAACTGAAAAAGGATAATGGCAAATGGATGATCGATATTGATTATTATTTGTCTCAGCATGTAATGCTTTCAACTTGGTTGCAACTTCATTGTGACTTCCCACATCTTCGAATAATCTCCCTCTATATTGCAGATACATTATCGATCCATGCAGATTCATCCTGTTGTATCACGTTTATGTGCATGCATCCAGGGTACCAGCCCTGCACGTTTAGCTGACTGCCTAGGGCTTGATTCATCAAAGGTGCCGGTATTTATAATTTGGGCGATGAACCAACTTAGTTGTTTGTCTTGCTGATATTGATTGCCTTTGTTCTGTTTAGTTCCAAAGCAAGACAACAGAAGCAGTCGGCCATGAACCTTCTAGCTTGCTGTTAAGCTCTGTAGATGAAGAGAGGTAAATCTACATATATACTATCTTTCAATTACAATGAACGTGTAAGTCGATTATGTTAATTCTGGTTGTAAGAGTTTACATTAACCATGAGAATGTAGTTTTAGTACTTTCAAGTGAAGATCCTGATGAATTGGTATATTTTATTTTCACCAGAAGAATAAGAAGATCCATTGCTCTATTTTAACTCCCACCTCTTTAAAAAAGGAAACCGGATAATGTTTATTCGGCTGGTGAATCAACTGATTTCATATTCTTAATGGATGAAATTTTCGATAGATGTTTGAAAAGCATATGATAATCAACGATTCTCATTAAATTTATTGAACTGCAGGTATCGGGATTGTGAACCTTTATCTTTGTCATGCCTCAGTTGCTCCAACAGTTTCGAATGTCCAAGTGTGTTCCAGTACCTGTGTAAAGTGGTCAACAACAATGTCAACAAGGGAGCAACTAGAGGAAGAAAACTTGATTGGACACGAGAGTTAATCAAGGGATGAAGAAACTAGACATCCGTTTATTGCTGGATGACCCCTCATCAGCTTCACCCTCTAAGCAAGAGGGCGAGAAAAGTGCCTTGTCCTCAACGTCCACACCAACCAGACCGGTGTTAGAAGAAAACATTGTCCTTGGTGTTGCACTGGATGGGTCAAAACGTACCCTGCCGATCGAGGGAGTGACGACTTAGGAGGAGAAAAAGGAATCTTATGGCGAGGCATCAACACTTTCAGAAATGTGAAGCTTTTGGTTTATAAATGTGTAACTACTGTCTATTCATATTTAATAGGATGAACAATTGAACATCGATCCAGAAAATTGTGTATAGTTAAACATTGATTCAACATTAAAAGTATGAGATATGCACTTCCATGCTCATGGGTTTGTCATTAGACATTTGACAAGTTTGATAATTGCAAAAAGAGTTACAACTATACAAAGACAAGTGGTGGAGCTTTTACAGATCACGTGATTTTGACTCAAAGTTGACAGATTTTTACCAATTTGAGTTAAAATGATCAATATCAAATTTGAGTTAAAACTAAATACTGATCAATAAGATAGATTTTTACCATTTTTTTTAATTTTTAATATTACACTTAATTCCATCCCATACATCACCCGTTGCCGTTGACATCCAAATTACCCCACTAATTCACCCACATTGGTTCATGATGCATCTGCATAGCAATATAAATTCAAGTGCAATTCATGTTTTTCACCATCGGCAATCACAAGTGGTATTAAGTATTGTGTATGGAATTTTTGGGTTTCAATTAGCTCTATCTACGTTTTTGTTCAATATGTTTCCTTCATATTATCTAATATACCACCTTTTAATCTCATATTATGCCAACTGTCATTTTCTATGTGATGGTTATCAATTTGGCTAATTTATCGTTATTTTCTCTTCATCCATATTTATATGACATTTCTTATTTATTTTATATCTATAATGCTTTAGAAAGTGTTCTCGATGTTGGGTTGAATTGCCAGTTGTGGTACTTTATTTAAATATTCGACATTTGATAAATATTATATCGTTTCATTTTAAATAGTCTAAGAAAAAAGGAATAGAAATAGGATATGAAATGTAGTATATAATTAGAATACTTCGTACCCGTGCCTTAGGCACGGGCCTTACACTAGTGTTACTAATAGTCAGAACTAGACGCCCTGGAGAGAGGCAGAAACGAAGGAGACCTGCATACATCTTGTCAAAAAATTAATCACTTGTGCAATTCATAATTCATACACCAGACAATATTAATCAAACAAATGAGGATGGAGACCCTTATCTTGTTAATCCCTACACTTTTAATGCTCACTTGCAATTGCATGATTCTAACCAAACCTATTTAATACACTGAAATAGACCTTTCAACCATCCACACAACACAAAGCAAATGGCAGAATTTTTCACATTCTTCCATCTTATTCCCAATTATGGATGCTTGATGGTGGATGCCAATAAGTGTAAAGATGGTTAGACAATCTTATTAAAAAGTTATTGACGGATAAAACGATTTTTGATTATTTTCTTGGAAAAAATATAGGGTGTTGCTATATACACTGCAAATCACAAGGTTAATATTGCACGTCCTTAAGAACGTGCAAGCCTTGTGTCTAATATTGCACGTCCTTAAGGACGTGCAAGCCTTTTAATCATGCACGTCCTTAAGGACGTGCATAATTTGCGGTGTATATAGCCGGAACGAAAATATATAATACCACCTTTTATTCAGAGTTGTTTGCAAATAACCACCCTTTATTAATTTTTTTTTTTGCAAATAACCACTAATTATATACAAATTGGTTGCAACCGGAGGCGGAGGGAGGGGGGCATGCGGTGGCTCGAGCCCCCCCCCCCCCGGAAAAATACAAAAAAAATAAAAAATTATATATGTGTATATACTCTATATAGTAAAAGAGTCTTTAACAAGACAGGATTTCTTTGTAGCACAGTTGGTAGGGGGTGGGGAGTAGGAGAGTATACATCAGGAGGTTCGATTCACACCATTCCATCACTTTTCAATTTTTTTTTAACTCCTAAGCTGGCCACCTCAATTTTTTTTTAACTCCTCCTAATTAAGCTGGCCACCACTGATGGCCAGCTTAGGAGTTAAAAAAAAATTGAAACGTGAGGGAAGTTGTGCTACACTGTGATGGTGGTGGCACTGGTGGCCAGCTTAGGAGTTAAAAAAAAATTTCAATTTTTTTTAACTCCTAAGCTGGCCACCTCAATTTTTTTTTAACTCCTCCTAATTAAGCTGGCCACCACTGGTGGCCAGCTTAGGAGTTAAAAAAAATTGAAACGTGAGGGAAGTTGTGCTACACTGTGATGGTGGTGGCACTGGTGGCCAGCTTAGGAGTTAAAAAAAAAATTATCACAGTGTAGCACAACTTCCCTCACGTTTCAATTTTTTTTTTAACTCCTAAACTGCCCACCAGTGCCACCACCATCACAGTGTAGCACTAGAGAGGGATTAGTCACCCTTCCCTCACTTTTCAATTTTTTTTTTAACTCCTAAGCGGGCCACCACCATCACAGTGCGGTAGTGACTAGTGGTACTCGGGTTGTCTCTTTTTGGAAGAAGAGCAATAAATGTGTGATTTATTTGTTTTAGCATTTTTCCGGAATGGAAAAAACCTTTTACAACTCTAATTACTGATGCACAAACTATATCCCAATATTTTTTTTTTATAGAATTCAGCTGTAAATTCATTAGGATATGGGAATTTATTTTTTCCCAAATTGAAGACAACAACTTTTATTTTCCCATTTGTTGGATGTCGAGTAAGGAAAGCATTTTCCTCAGTTGTTATTGATGGTTGGATTAATTATAACATTTCGTCTAGAAGCTTGTCATCAATAGGCTCTTGTCGAAATCTTTTCTCAAAATCGTCTTTGATTTCATTTCTGACATTTTCCTCACCCACAATCAAAGTTCCTTCGGAAGTGATAATATTGCGAATATGTTTTCTATGTCTTCTACCAATCGCAGTGTGGTGGAAATAAGTTGTATTGGAGTCCGACAACTTAAGATGTTTAGATTTGGCTCTCTGGTTCCAAAATGATTTTTGGAATAGCATGGGCTTTTTCTTTTTTCTCATAAGATTCTTCTCTTTACAAGAGTTTATTTGTACATTATTCACTCAAGGTGAGGATTGAATGTGAAGCAACTGGGTCTCCACATTTTTTAGTTACTGAAATATATTCCCAAAGGTAGAATTGTTCCACTCTTTTGCCTTTTTTCTTAAGGATTTTTTGTTTAAACATAAGTTGAAACATAGCTAAACCAGGGCAACTAGCCCGTCAGGACTGTGTAACTATGTTACGAAAATCCTTTATAAGCAATCATGCACTCTCGGCATGGTTATTAGGATCGCGATCCGGATCGGACGATCCTAACGATCCTACGATCCTAGGACGAGTTCTGATCCAGATCGCTTGGAAATACTTGTTTATACTAGAATCGGGGATGGGATCGCTAGGATCGGCTAGGATCCTTAGGATCTTACGATCCTAACCGATCATAGTAATTTCAGATGTTTGTGAAATTAGGCCCATCCAGATTTTATTCTACAAAGCCCATGTTGTTGTTTTTATGAAATTAGGCCTATTTCTATTTTTTTAATTGTGTTTTAGTTTTTGGGACATTAAACCCTAAAATCTGGATGTCACTCGTTTCATCGTTTGTTCCCTCAACTCTCAAGTCTAAATACTGAAGCGATGAGTGAAGCCTAAACTAAATGATTTAGTTTATGTGATGCGCAATACGAAATTAAAGAATAAGCAACAATTGAAAACACAGAAAACGGAGTCGTCATACAATTTGAACTTGGAGTTGGAGGACATATCCTCTGATGATGAGTGGATAGCCGAAGGGGCTAGTGAAGATCTTGCACCCCCTCACAAAGGATGAGTGGAAAGGTATCATTGGGAAAGCCTTATGCACCGAAGATGATGATACTTATTCATGTTCTAAAAGTAATCACTATTTTCCATATACTTTTCTCATTTCTCCTTTACGTTTATTTAAACTAACAAATTTACAATGCAAAAGTATTTATATATTTATTTTTTTCCTTATTTGAATTTGCATAGGTGACAATGTTGAAAGTGGCACCCATGAATCAACCCATGGAAGTGGTATTGGTGGTGGTAGTAGTGAACCTATAATAACTTGTAGTGAAGATGATGCTATCGAGATAAACGATGATGATGATGATGATTTCCTTGAGTGAGATGCTGAAATTGTTTATGATGACATTACAAACTAGAGATGGGAGGAGGAAGTTCTAATGTCTACGAGTATTAGCACCTATCACATATGACATTCCAGAACAATTATGTAATGTGGGATGTGGGGTTTTAATTTTTTTTTGTTAATCTTGTTTCTTAGACAATTTTTAGTTTGGTTTATGGATGTTAAGTGACTTATTTAAACATTTGAAATATCATATTATACCTTTTGACATATTATCTTTGACCAATTATGAATTCTAAGGAGTTATTATTGACATATTTTAGTTTATTTAAAGGAGGAAATGACTAGTTTTGTTTAAAAATTAAGGTATTTGTTTGGTATGATTTATTTATATTTGATTTTTAATTTTTACTAGGATCTTACAATCCTACGATCCGATCCTAGACCCTTGCATCGATCCTAAAAACCATGATTCTCGGATTTAAAGGGTGGTGCTTTGAAAGAAGGATTGTTTTCAATAGATATTGTTATGTGGCAGTGATACTGATCGGATGAAGAGAAAGCCCCATTGTTTGTAATCAGGTTAGGAAAACTTCCGATAATGCGATGGGAACAAGCACCCAATCAATTTTTTCTCGAATGTGAAATCTTCATCAGGGTTTTTCCTCCATGTGAATGGATTCCCAAGAGTGGGGAGGTCCTCGAGCGAACATTAATTTATGAAGGTTTGGAGTCTCATGGATCAGAACGAATGGATGGGTGCACCGCCATGTTTGTCTGCGCTGCATAATATTTCATTTAGGTCCCCTAATACCCCTTACATGGTATTAGAGGACCTAAATGAAAGCTTTCCCAGAACAAAGCTTTCTCGTTAGGGGCCGGAGGGGCATAGACGAAGAGTAAAAGAAAAGGGAACCCTTCGAGCACAGACTCAAGACGAAGGCCAATAAGTGAATTTCCACCGAAATGAAGATGTTTAGTAATTGGTGAGATTTCCATAATAATCCAAGTTATATTTGCTTCTTGAGTCTTGACATAATAATTAAAAGAATTTTTTTAAAATGTTATAAAATTCAAGCTATTTGAATTCAATTTATGTTAAACACAACTTAAAAACATATACTTAACTGTAATACTGTAGACGCAGTCACTTTCAGGTCGCTGAAGATCAACTGTAATACTGTATCTCCATGATATTAAAAGCCACATGTTCACTTAACTAACCTCCTTAAATGAAATTCTTAGGCAAGGAGATCAACGGTCTCCATCAATGGTGATTGGGGAGCAAGGAAAGGAAATTAGTACAGAATAATTTTAATTACAAACTAACCCATCATCCATTTTAAATATTTTTTTTAAGCAAATACAGAAAGGAGAAAGAACATGGCACATGGTACAAAAATATAATACAAATGCCAACAACTAGTGTTTTCTCCCTAAGCAAACTCACCTGCAAGCACATATTAACAAATTAGGTGGTTTTCCCTTAGAACTACTTTTTTCAATGTATTTTCCCAGCCTTTTGCCAAAAGAAAAAGGGAAAGCCATTGATCAAAAGACAAACCTGGCCCGAGTAGCCATGTCCATGGCCGCAGCACGAGCTCCGAATCAGACCCCACATCAGTCAGCAAAGCAACACAGAAATATTCCTCCTTGGTTCCATAATTGAGGAGTCCTATAGCAAAAGATCTATGAATATAACACTTGGAAATGTGCTCTCCAGTTGGTCGGTTGGTGGGTTCCGCGATAAAGAGGGTGGTCCAATCATCCGTCCACAGCTCAGTGGCCCAGCTGAGCCAACATCAAGATCTTGAGAGATACACTTGGGACTGTATAACAGTTTTACCAAGCTTGAATCCCGGAACTACTGTGAAGGCCACAGTTGGCTCGGTGCTGCTCGCTGTGTTGGGTTTGCCGGTACTAGGCTGTAGAAATGGCTCGTCTGCTACACTGTCCATGAATACCTCGGAGAACCTGCAGCCATTCTTCACTAGAAAGATCCTGGCTGGCGTCTCGAAGGAGAATGCTAGGCAGTGTAGGAGCCAGACCCTCTTCACCATTTCTGCAAATGTGGTGAAGAATTTTGTCTCTGGGCACTCGCCAGAGTTGACGGTGTTTCGTTGGTTGAGATTGCCAAAGAAAGACAATTCCATCTTGGGGTGGACTAGCCTGAGGTACATTGCTCTGCAAAAGTTTCCGAATGTTGACTTTGGTTTCAAAGCAAGGTAGTCCTTTGCCTTCACGGATTTAAGCTCGATGAATCCTTGGAAGAAGAACCCTTTCCGGTTCTTCTGGTCAGGAAGGGACTCCTTTGGGATGGAGAAGTTTGGGTGTTGGAAACCATCAAACATTTCCTGGCATATAAAAGACTCAAATGTGAAGCATTTGTGATCTTGCTTCCAGTATACAACTCCTGGATGGATGACGTTTGCAGCCACATCCAGGTCCCACCCAGCTGATAGCATCTCACCGACTAACAGCTTGACATAGCTTCTGATAGATCTAATTGTGTGCCGTAGAACAGGGATGAAATGGTTAGGGCTCAGGCCGGAAAGATGGAGGTTGTCAGGTACAGGAATGGGGCCACTGGCATTTAATCTTTTCTCCATTGATCTGTTCTCCTTCTTGGAGTCTTCCAGTTTCTCCTGAAGTGTTGCGATTTCGGACTCCTTGAGCTGCAGCTGCAACTCCAGCTTCCTCTTCATTATCTCATACGTTTTCGCTACACTCTTTTGCTCTAGGATTTCTGATGAGACTAGCACCTTCTCATGGAAAGCATCAAGCTGTTTCTTCAAGTAACACTGTTTTAGCTCAGATATAACTTTCAACTCTGAAACCACCTTACCATCTGAAGACTGTATAGACGCAGCATCATACGGAGACTGCGCAAACTGTAGCTCAGCATATGCAGCCTTGATGCATGAAATACTAGCAAAAGTTCTTGCAAGCAGGGCTTCCAAGGCTACTTCCTTCCTCAACTGTTCTTCGTCTGTCTGATTAAATGACCTGTGGCCATCACGGTTTCCTCTAGCAACCTTCGTCCTAGGGTCTGCCTTAGCTTCCTTTATCATTTGATTGGCTTTTACCTTCTGAAATCCGTCGACTGGTGCAACTCCCGTTGCAGTGCGAGCATGAAGAACTTTCACAAAAGTTCGAGCAAGCCTGCTCTTACTTGGGGTGGTAACTGCAGTTTGTGTAGATGAATCCATCTAAAACAAAGGGGAGAGAAAAGAAAGGGATGGCTAATCAAGAGAGTGATGAATTCTATTAGATTGCAAGGCAAATGTGGGTCAAAATCTAAACGAAAGCAATGGAAAGTAGTGTTTTATGATGATGCAAATGTATCAGAAAAGAAAAGAAAAAAGTAAGATGCTTTAATGCTTGGATCAAGGTAATAACAAATAATAGAGTTTCGTTGTTTTGCTATTGAGGGTTTCTACATATTTTCAGTCCCTTAAAAGTGGTGGGGATGGCGGACCACAACAACAAATGACAACAAAAGACGAGTAGAGAGCTAGGAAGAAGCTGACCATATGAACAGACCAAAGGAATCACACACATTAAAAAATGCTGTAAGTTGCAAAATAATTTGTATGAAACATGCAACCTTTGCAATCAATATAAAATTATTTGGAAAGAGTACTTACTAGCATACTAAACTCGTGTATGTGGTAAAGTATTCCATTTTCCAATTTTTAGACTTTACCAAGCACCTACAAGGTCTGACCGGAAGATATACATCTCAATTGAAGACCTAACTTTTTTAACAAAAAGAAAAAAAGGTCAGATTTCTAATCTCTTATTACTTCCTAACATGCAAGAACGATGTTGACAACACCAATGAACGGTTTATTAACTCTACCGATGAATGAAGACAAAACACAACTATCTTAGGTTAGACCACTATGGCAATGAAATCGACAAATTGGCCTACTCTAGTACTCTCAATAAAATAACCTCGTGACATTAGGTAACTTTCATTCACATCAATAAGTGTGATATGTCAACCAAGCCATGTTATTGATGCGAGACATAGCACAATCTTTGAGTGAGAAAAAGGAGAGATTTGAAAGATGGAAGATTAAACTCTCTTATTTTCTTGTTTTAGCCCTCAAACACAAGCCTGTCAAGGAAAAAATCAGACATTAAGAAAACCAATCTCATGCAGTAGTGGTCTGATAACATTAGGCAAACTTTACTCTGCATTATGAAGGCAAAGACAACCATGCAACTTTTTATCCTGCAGAATCCAATATCCAGCAGCATATCCATTCATGTATAAAGTATAAACAAATTGGGATACAACAAAGCATGCCCTTTATCTAACCACACATTAAAACCTTTTAGAGCCAAAATGGGGACACGGTATTGTGTTACTGTAAGAGATTTATGTAGTGTCCTTATGAATCAACTCTAGCCACCAAACTATGTTCTAACTAAATTCTAAACTTGTAAACTACTGAAGCAATTCAATTTCCTGTTTCGGCAGGGCAAAGGGCCAAACAACATATACAAAGCCACATTTATAAAATAATTATAGCAATTGACCACCTAATCACATGTCTTATTCAGCTTTATGAATTATGATGAACTAATCAGTCATTAATAAAAGGGGGTTAAGAGACCAACTGTGCCACCAAGTACAGCATCCCATTGACTACCAAGAGAATGGAGCCAGCCAGGCCTTCAACTACAACCCCTCTTTTTCTTTTCAAGCATCATTCAGCATCACCCAGAGATGCAAATAGGCAGTATAAAGTCCACAAAGGTAATATAATTGAGGCAAAGAAAGGAAACAGGCCCTGGAAAAGTGATCAGCCTTAACTAAAAACACACAATCCACAATGCTAAAACTATAGTCCTTTCCACATCTAGGATGATCACTTTCCTACACATACATGATACACATGCCTTTGGATTCTCCTGGCAACCAAAATTCCCAAAGATCCTCACTGCGCACACACCCCCAGTAATACAACATGGTCCACATTCCAATGTCATGTTGCACCCAAAAAACTACATTATGATTATAAAAATAAGAAGAAAAAAACAGTAAAGGGTACTGTATTGTGTCAAACTGTGTTTTCCCACAGCAATAGTGGACCCCACAGCCTCAGGGATTCTCTGCAACGCACCACATACTACTGATTTTTCACATCACAATTCAAACAGTCCACGTGGGACCCAGACAAATTTTAAAATAAAACATGATTTGAAATTCATAATTTAATCAAACGGCTAGGAGGAGCGTTTGTTAAACTGTACGCCCTCGATGTTGCCACGTCAATGCCGGTGCGCTGAAGGCCCCAGTGACGTAGCACTGTGAATATCAAATCTTTAGTTTTCCCCCACAAGAAAGTGACTACCCCCACAGTGATCCAGAATAACAAAACCACGTGTACGGCTACGATGCATTCGTCTGAAACTGAAAATGTACACAGCTAATTCTATACGCACAGGCAAACACAGCTAATGGATTTCAAAAACAGAGAAAACGAGGACGAAAGAGGAAAAAAGAAAAGCTCATTACCTTCTGCTGTCGAATTTATCACGGAATAGTAGTTTTGACAAGAGTCTTCGGATGTTCTTAATTTACTTCGTCTTCTTCTACCTCGGTCTCTCAACGCCCTGTTTCTTTCTAGCTTAATAATGGCCAACCTGCAATCGAAGCAGCCAGAACCAAACAAATTTAAAAGGAAAAACTTAACAGCACCTAAATCCCTAACAATTTCTAAATTCCGAAACCGAAGCCCTAAGAGAGCGCAAAGATTTCTAACTTCTAACCGACCTACGCTTCAAAAAAAACCAGGAGCAGCGAAACAGAAATCAAACATTTGCGTGCTACAGAGAAACCGCTAAGCCTTACCGCCGGCACCAACAGGAGCTCAGCACCACCGTCGAACCACCACCACCGGCACCAAAACCTACGAAACTCTAACTCGAAGCAGAGAAATCCATCAAGCCAGCGGCGAAACCGATCGTCCTTTGTAAATGCAGTACACCTCTTCAGCGGCGAGAGAGGGAGGCGGTGGGAGGAAGAGGAAGAAGAAGAAGAGCGAAGTGGGAAGGGGAATGGTCGGATGGGGGAGAGGCCTTGGGAATAAAAATCAGTTGCAGAGAACAGCATGTAGCGCCTATTTTGGGGGTTACCCCAGAATGCCCCTGTTCTTTTCCGCTAATTACGGAGTCTGGTAACGGGGAATAGTAGGGTGATGTGACGCAACGTTCGGCGGGGGGAGAAGGGTGTTTTGGGAAATTGGGTGAAGGGGAGACAGAGTTTATAATACCGAGATCCGACGCGGAGATACATACATACTGTACTGTCATGATATATACAGATACTGTACAGGTTGATGGCGCGCGCTTTGGGCTTGCCTGGTTCACACTCGATTTGTATATACTCGCTCCGAAATACAAGGCGTTTGACTTTTGTCCGCGTAGTTTAATAAGCTAAAAATTACTCCATCCGTTCAAAATTATAAATCATTTTAGGTGTTTACACACATATTAAGGAAAGTACAAAAGTTTTACTTTTATACCCTTCATTAATTATCCACAAACAATAACATTTCATAAAATAAATCAAAAGGTAGATATGGCCACGGGTCCGACCCGCCGGGTCGACAATCCGGGGAGGGTAACCCTAACCCTAACCCGCTGTTGTGACGGGTCGGCGGGTTGGTTGACCCAACGGGTCGGACTGCCGGGTCGGCCACGTGGCAGGGGAGGGTGGAAATGGGTCGGACCCGGCGGGTCAGGCCGGGTTGGGTTTTTTTTTAGGCTGTTTTTGTGTTGTGTGATGAATTTGTGTAATATTGTTTTGTGTTTAATGGTTTGAGGGTATTAGGGAATAAAAAAAAAAGAGGGAAGAAGGGCTTGAATCGGTTTCCCAATTGCCTACGTATCCTCCCGGGGGAGAGGAATCAAAGCCCACGTAGTTCTTTACCTGTTGTCTGAACCCCACTTACCTATTCGGCTATTCGTCGGTGTCAGATTGGCGCTAGCCATGGGGATCTCCGCTTCCACCGTCCACGGAGCTCCCGACTGATTCCGAGTCCACTCCATCATCAGGCTCGGACCCGGTGTTAAGGAAGTTCCTCTGAATTCTCATCTCAGCCCTCTTTCAATCGTAGTCTATTTTATGGTCTCTTTAATTTCATTGGCCGAGAAACATTAAAATAAATTACTCCGTATAAGGTATAAATAATTATTTAAGAAAATAATAAAAAAAATTAATTTAGCCAATGAGATAATTTAAACTAAGGTATGAACTACTGTACTGATTAAGCTAGGGGTGGGCACAAATCCCGCAAATCCCGTCCCGTCCCGCATCCCGTCCCGATCCCGGTGGGATTTGGAATAAAAAATTTCAATCCCGTCCCGCAAAAATTACGCGGGACGGGACGCGGGACGGAAAATTCGTATCCCGCAAATCCCGTCCCGTCCCGCATATATATATAAAATTATATATATATTTATATAATTAAAATTAATAAAAACATATAAGAATATATTCATATTATACCTTAAGGTTTATTTAAACCAAAATTTTAAAATAATAATAATACATTAAAACATATACTCTTACTGTTGGTTTTAAAAAAGGACTGTTAGTTTTTTTGTTTCTTTTTTTTTTATGACGTGGGGGGTTCCGAGGTTGTCGACTAATCCCCCACGGGTCCGAGCCCTAGCCTGCAAAGGACCCGAACCGGGCAAGCCAATGAAGGCTTGAGCACCCACTTAATTACACAAAGTGTAAGTAATGAGATTTGAACCCTTGACCTCTTGCAAGGGTTACCTCTCCCTTACCACTAGGGCAAGAGGTCATTGGTTAAAAGGACTGTTAGTGTTGGCAGCTCAAACTAACTCAAGAAAGAATCCAATTTGTAATGGGCCGATTAATTATGTGTTCTGTATTACGGAGTACTTTGCAAACTTACTGTATTTGTAATAACATTTTAATTTGCACTTTCTTCTTGCTATTTTTTAAGCTAATTGAATTGCTTTTAATTATTTTTTACGAGGGACAAATCCCATCCCGTCCCGATCCCGTCCCGTCCCGTGAGGGATAAGACCCGGCGGGATTTGAAAAAAAAAAAATCAATCTCGTCCCGATCCCGTCCCGCAAAAAATACGCGGGACGGGACGCGGGATTACCCTAATCCCGTCCCGTCCCATGCCCACCCCTAGATTAAGCACACAACACCCACAAACCCTACAATCCTACACCTACACTCACATACTCTACACTCCTACACCTGACCTAGGTGTGATGTGACTACACCTTCTCCATCCCACACTCCCTTTCTCTCGATCTCTTCAAAAACAGTACTGAGGCAAATGAAAAGGCATCAACATCCAAGACAAAGAGGAGAAGGCCAAAGCTCTCTTTTTCTTGAGAGGTGCAGAGCACCTCCATTTCTCTTTACCAATTTCATTTTTACCCACTAGTCTACAATCTAGTTGAGCGAGTAATTAACAAATGGGATTTGGGACAGGTTAATCATGTTCGGATTATTTTTATGAAAAATGACCACAAATGCACCCTCAAATTTGATCGAAATTTGAGAGTATCATGTAGAGTCGGGTGATTTGGGTTCGAGTTGGAAGTTACAACGAGTAAGATCGAGATTGGATAAAGTGCACCCCCAATTCCATTGTTCAAAGTCACTCTTCTATCAGCATTCAGTAGACCTGGGCAAACGCGGGCCGGCCCGCCCGATCCGACGGTCCGTCTCGTCCGCCCACGGAGTTGGACAGGTTTGGATAGAGGGAAAAGCCCATGCGGACCGCTAAGTCCGGCCCGCACCCGCAGCGGGTACGGGATCGGAAAGACAAATATTCCCGTTACGGGCCGTAGCGGGTACCCGCTATTTTTTAATTTATTAAAAGTTTAAAACACATATATAATCAAGGGTGATTTAGGCAATTAGGCTATTTGAAACTTTCAATTAGCTAATTAGAGAAGAAACTTATTTAATTAGATTAACTAGTCCATTCCCCAAATGGGGTACTAAAGTCAATGGTCAACTGTTTGACCGTTGACTAGTCAAGCAGTTGACCATTGACCGGTCAACGTTGACCGGTCAATGTTTGACCCCTTTTTTTTTCTTTTTTTTTTAAAGTAATGACATTTTTGTGATGCCATGTTTTTACCGTTTTGATTCCACTTTTTATTACATTTTTTTCAAACTTTGATGACATTTTTTGTGTACTGTGATGCCACGTCGACCATAGATGCCAAAATTTTTTTACTTTTGACTACTGATGACACTTTTTTAAAGTCAATTTTTTGATGATATCTTTTTTACCATAATGCCATATTTTTCAAATTACTGTTTTGATGACATTTTTTTTTTAATGTGATCCAACTTTTTCAAATTAGTGTTTTGATGCCATTTTTCTAATGTAATTATTTGATGCCACTTTTTTATTCGAATCGTTTGATGTCACATTTTTTTTAATTTAATCAATTGTATATCGATAAATTTTCATCGATTCTATTTTTATTCACTGATGACACGTTTGTGATTACATTTCATTGATGCAATCACTTGTGGTGACATGTTTATTACATTTTTATTCATTGATGACACAATCGGATAAAATGTGATTAAACTTGATTGATGACATCTTTTATTGATGACTTTTATTCATTGATGACATTTGTGATGACAAATCATTGATCTCAATCATTTGTGATGATATTGTTTGTTGAAGACATTTTTATACAATTGATAACATACGAGCTTAAAATTTGATTACACTTCATTGGTGACGTTTTTATTGGTGACACATTTGTGATGACATTTAAGAATCTAATAACATGAAATACCATTTAACATGTCTCCACTCCTCTTGTTTTTTTTCCGGGCTTGGGCCGGTTGTGTACCAAAACACAAGCGTGATGCCATATTTTTGATGATATTTTTTCAAAGTAGTATTTTGATGATATTTTTTCAAAGTAGTATTTTGATGACATTTTTTTCTTTAATGTGATACAACTTTTTCAAAATGGTGTTTTGATGTCATTTTTATTATATAATTATTTGATGCCATCTTTTTTAATCAAATCGATTGATGCCACATGTTTTTAATTTAATAAATTGTATATCGATTTATTTTCATCGATTATACTTTCATTCACTGATGACACGTTTGTGATTACACTTCATTGATGCAATCACTTGTGGTGACATGTTCGTTAAATTTGTATTCATGGATGACATTTGTTATTACGCTTCATTAATCACAATTGGTTTTGGTGACAATTTTATATAATTGATGCCACTTTTGGCAGTAGCAAGCACAACAACTCGACGAGGTTGGGTCACACCAATGATGCCACTTTGTTCGATGCATATTAGTACCTTATTGTCTTAAATATACTAAAATGTGGAAGTGCTACAGCAAATGGAACAAATTTGAAATCCAAGATTTGGACTGATGGTCAATTTCTTCTTCTAGTTCTTCCATTTTTCGTGAAACGCATCAAAACCAAATGGCCCTCCAAGTCCAAATGCTGAGAAGCTGATTGTGGCAGCTCTTGCTGCAAAGGTGTTAGACTTCGGAGCAGACTCAGGTTCGTGATGGAAATCACCGTGAAGGCAAGACCTATTCCCAAGAGGAACCACACCGTTCTTACCATGGAAGAGCTTGAACGACAAATCAAAATTAGCAGAGTCTTCAAAAATCGGACCTCTAGATTCAGAATGCTGCAGGAGCCAGGAAGCATAAATTAGATTCATTAGAAAACCCCACAGATGATCGGCATGGAAAAAATTAAGCAGAAACTAAATAAGAAGTTGTAGACAAGCCCCTGTCAGTAAAGTGAAAGGCTACTCACTGGAATTGGCATATTCATAGGCAAGAAGCTGAAATTCGTAGGCTTGTTGATATTTCTAAGGAATGGAAATGTTTGAATTTCCTGCTTAATCAAAAGACACATTCACTTGCCTCATCTTTCACTTTCATAGAGAAACAATCCATTACTTCCTTTTCTTCAAACAACTGAGACGAGAAAAAAGAATGTGAGATCACAATTACAAGATTGACTGACTCACAAACAAAGAAACTGAAAAGTTGTTAATAATCATCAAATCATTCAACATCAGAAGGTTTCAATTCAAACACGTCGTTTATGTACGCATTTAGCGTGTGTTTCACATATGTTTTGCCTAACATTTTATCCTGGAGTACCCCCACCCACAGCTCAAAATCCATGCTTCAAGCAAGATAGGATACAAATACCGGTTTGTTATATGCACGGCGCCATATCGCCATACGCACGGTGGAGGTGTCGGACTCCGAGACCGGCAGACATTGTGGAGGTGTCGGACTCCCAGACCGGCATACGGCTATGGCGGTGTCGGACTCCCAAACCTGCATCCAATGCCCTAGGTAAGTTCGAAGCCTATATATAACAAAGCGATGCCCGAGTTAAACCACAAAGTTTTCGATTCAAAATCCAAATTCTAACATCAGAGGAAATGGCGTTACCGGAAGAAGATGGCGGAGGCGTTTTACCGTTCGACATTTTTAGCTATAGCGATCCGGAGGAGCTCGTGAAGAAGATCGGGGTAAGTTAATATTGTTACAGCGTATCGTTTATATATAGCGGAACCTTTATATAATTATGTTTGAATAGAATCATATTATAGCATATAGCGGAACCTTTATGTAATTAGGTTTGAATAGAATCATATTATAGCATATAGCGGAACCTTTATATAATTACGTTTGAATGATTATATTATAGCATATAGCGGAACCTTTATACAATTAGGTTTGAATTTAATCATATTATAGCGGAACGTGTATATAGAGGTAACATTTATGTCATTAAGTTTGAATGTATATGATGGTTTTTCTCGAAACATAAGATAGCATAGTTTTGTAAAACGAAAGCATCATATAATATAGCATTTTGTGATAATATAATCCAAAAAAGTTCTTAGTACATAAGTGACATTATGCAGGAACAAAACCAACCTCTAGATGTGGGTACAGAATATGGTTCGATGTTTACAGTCGATGGTTATTGGGCTGATCAAGAAAACATGAAGGCGTGGGCTAGATACGTAGGGAAGATTAAGAACATGATACTTGTGATCACTCGGTCATGGAAGAACCAAATGAGTGATTTGGGTACCTTTCGTCTAGTGTGTGATAAGTACGGAGGGGGTAGAGATATTCCAGATGTCGACAAGGATTTTCCGCCTGCAGTGAGTAGGCGCGGGAAAACGACAAAGATCGGATGCATGTTTCAGCTAGAGGGTCGTCAAAATGATGCTGACAATTGGACCATGAAGGTTATATGCGGTGTGCATAACCACAAGCTAAACGATGTGATGTTAGGACATCCCTATGCCGGTAGATTAACTCCAGATCAACATCGGCAGGTTCGACGTGATACAGTGATTGGGATAAAACCGGGGGATATGTTGCGCGGGATGAAGTATGATGATCATGACTGCGTGACTGACATTCGTCAAGTATACAATGCACGAGCCCAGTTGCGGAGAACCGCTGCAGAAGGACGGAGGGACCTGCCTCAAGCGCTTCACAAAATCAAACAAAAGGGATACTTTATCGCCACACGGAATTCCTCTAAAGCAGGAGTAGACGAGGTTACTGATGTGTTTTTGTCCCATCCGAACTCCCGACATCTTCTGATGTTGTTTCCGTATGTTATCGTGATGGACTCGACCTACAAGACGAACGAGTAAGAGGAATCACATTACTGTCGACTACTTTTATATATGTCATACGTTGTAGTAAATTGTTTGACTAATTCATTAAAATGTTAGGTACGAAATGTCGTTGCTGGAGATCGTAGGGATTACTAGCACGAAGAACACATTTGCAATTGCGTTCGTATTCATGGCAGGCGAGAGCGCAGAACACTATAGTTGGGCACTAAGGCGACTACGCTATTTGTGCGGTCAACGACTCCCAGAAGTAATTTATACAAACAGAGAGTTGGGTCTTATCAAGGCTCTTCGGGAGGAGTTACCCACGGTAAAGCATATGTTGTGCACTTATCATATTATGTGCAACATTGAAATGAAGGGTAGGATCACAAAATCTACCGAGAAGCGAAACGCCTTCTACAATGAATGCAAGGCCTTATTTGAGTCAAAGACAGAAGAAAGTTATGAAGGTCGTCTACAAGTGATGAAGGCGAAATGGGAGGCACGATGGGGTCTTATGATGTACCTTGAAGACACATGGCTCACATAATTCAAGGAGGCGATAGTTCGTGCATGGGTTGATAAGTTCCTACATCTCGGGCTGCGAACTACGAATAAGTAAGTAACATTGAATCGTATAAATTCGTAATAATTATAATATGTAAGAATCCTACATAACCGAGGTAAAATAATTGTTATGATACAGTGCCGAGTCCGCACATGCAAAATTAAAGTCCATGCTAGGGACGGCTATTGGTCGGTTCGTTGACGTTACAGATTGCATTGACAACTTGGTCAACGAACAGGTAGACCAACTCAGAGGGTTCCTTGAGAAGTCAAGGCTAACAATCAAACGGTGTGTCATGAGTGAACCAATATTTGCCCCGCTATTGATGCTGGTGACTGATGAGTGCTTCGATCTTCTGCTGCCCAACTACAACACGGCGAAGGAACTCCCGGCTAGTCATGACGGTGTCTGTAGGGATCGCTATTGGAGGGACGCTTATGGGGTACCATGTGTACATGAGTTCTTAGAGGCGATCGCAAACAGGCAACCTATTAGGCCCTCGCAAATTCATCCCTTCTGGAAGCAAGTAATGTGGGATCCTACAATTCCTCCCGAAGATTCAAGTGGCGGCAACGATGGCGCCACTCCTAACAGTCAGGAATATGTCAGCCTTCGGAGGGATATTGATGGCAACAACCTCACGCCCGATCAGCAGGATTTGATGGGCGAGGCATACTTCAACATGAACAACCCTGGGTTGTCTACCATGAGAGAGCCAACAGGGATCCATCGAAAGGGTCGTCCCACGGGGAGACGATCATTGCAGCGTGACCCATCTGGTTTTGAACACGGGAGACGAGAGGCTGCCTCTCGGGCGCGTGGTAGAGGTCGATCAAGAGGTAGAGGTCGGCAGACAGATCGGGATGTTGATCCTTCGGTATTGTTGACAACTCACATCCATAGCTTCATGCTCCCCTTTGTTGATAGAAGTACCCAGGTTTGAGCTGATGGTCATTGCGGTTATCGGGCCTTAGCGGCTGTGCTGGGGTATGGAGAAGACCAGTACATGCGAGTCAGAAGAGAGGTCGCGCAAGAGCTTAGAGGGAATCAGTGGCTGTATCAACCAGCAACCCTATTACACTCCATTGACGATCTTATCGAAAATGTCGATCTGCAAGACCCAGGTCCTTGTTTACATCGTCATCAACACTGGATGGAGGCACCTATGGTCCCCCTTGCTGTAGCAACCTTGTACAACAAGGTCGTTGCTTTCCTAAGTGTCGACAATCCTCACACCTGCTTTCCTATTGTCGCGAATGGGTCGAACCAAACTCCACCAACTGAGGTGATTACAGTTGCCTGGCTAGCAAGAGTCCATTGGACCCCCATGTGGCTGAAGGAAGGGTCACCACTTCCACCTACTGCAGCTGAATGGTCTCATTTCCACCACCCAAGTGTGAATAGGTGGGATACCCCATTCAACGACCGCATTCAACAATACTTGAACTACCTTCTAGTTGAAAGGGCAACTCAGTAGTTGTGATGCTATTATATTATGGGATCGCACTTATTTTAATTTAAATGATCTAGCATCGGAATTTGTAATCTCATTCACTATCATATGTGTAGCAATCTTGAAGACCCACAATGTGTTTTCAAATTTCATCAATCAATACCAAAACACAGTACATGATTCGAAAATACAACTACCAACAAATTCAACACAGAGACAAGAAATACGATAAAACCAGCTACCAGTTCGATCCCTTTCATCAGGCGTTTGGCATAAAATGAAAAAACTGTGATGCCCGGACCTGAGTTGGCGCCAATGGCACACCTCCCCCCCGCGCTTCTTCGACATACTGTCGAAGCTCATCTACGGAAACATACGCGTTGCCCCGAGCGATCAGCACATCCAGACGATGAAGCAACATACCAATCCGCTGCATTTCAAACAATATGATGGTGAAAACTACCACTTTATTAAACACCTGAACCAATAACGAAAGGACATTGGTATTATTCACACGTACCCGGTGATCGTAAACGGCCACTGGCGGAGCTATGTTTGCTGGTACCTGGTGGCTTGAGCTTTTGAATAGAAAAGGGTGGCCGTGCTCACCAAACCACCCCATGTACTCATCGGATACAGCGTACGGTTCCAGCGCAGCCGTATGGTGACTGAAGGATATGTATACAGTGGGAACAATCAAATTGTCATCCCATTGGTCGTCAACTGGGTGCCATGTCAGCTTCAGACTCTTGACATTAGGTGGTCTCTCTTCTTGCATGGGGAGGATTCGCAACATGGGGATTGTCTGAACATGACCAAATTGTCGCATAACCCTGTCTAGCATGTAGGCTTCCATAACAGAGGAGTAATGGATTAAGCCTCTGTAACGCGAAACTCTGTAAAACCCATCCAAGTCAAGGGGACCGTAGGGCATGAATTTGACGTCCTCTGCCCGCATCGTTTCTAATTGCTTGATAAACTTCAAAGTCCTCTCGTGGGTGATCCGTGGTGTTGGTCGACAAGCGTACCTCTTTGCCCAGCGTGCGTCTCCATGGTCCGCGGGGTCCTCACATACGACGGGCGCGAACATTGGAAAGTGAGCGAATATCCAAAACTGAAAATTCCAGACGTCAGTTGGACATTGATTTATCATCAATAATAACACACACCATGTGTATGGGGGTCGGGACATACCTGAACAAGAGAAGTACAGCCCCCCAAGTTGGCCATCCCCTGTCTCGACGAGATCCCCAGCTGCCGATACAGATATGCCAGGACTCCCGCACCCCATGCATACTCTCCTGTGACTCGGTGATCAGTCACGAAATCCAAAGCGGTGATCGGTATGGTGGTCGTGGTCCGGTCGTTTAAAACCAAGCAACCAAGAACCTCCAACAGATATCCGGTTGCGATGATAGTTGGGGGTGTCTGCGCGTTGTGAACTAGTTGGCCCATATGGAAATCTAGGCTTCCTTGGTAAAAAGCATTGCCACTTTGTACAAAGTCTTGAGGAGCGAAGCCTAATTTTTCCATCAACCACGCCTGCCGCAGCTGGTTTGTGCTGTTAGGTCTCAAGGCCCTTCCGTCGATGGGAAGACCAAACAACTTGTGCACATCGTGCAAGGTAATTGTCATCTCCCCCCACGGGAGATGGAAGCTGTTGGTCTCTGGATGCCACCGGTATAGAAATGCTTGGATGAGACAGTGATCCACTGTGTCCATCCTGATGTCATCCATCATATGCAACCCACTCTGCTTCGCCACATGCCACCATTCCCACTGCCCAGGTAGACGAGGCCAGCTGCGCACTGCATGCCACCGGTCTGCACGCCTTATGCTCTTGCATGTCATCTCGACCTCCTGCAAGACAAATAATAAGAGTATGAGCTGGACGGATACCACAGTTGCACATAACATAACATTAATTATGAACAAATCGTTCATACATTAACACACACCTCACTTAACCACAGATGCTGACACCTGTGAGTCCTATAGTGTCGTAGTGGCTCCACATACTTGGGGCGGCCGTCGTCCACATCCCTACTGTTCAACTCGTCATTCATCCCAGGACGACAGTTGGGGTTATGCTCGGGAGCCGTACTGGAAATACCCCCAAACCTGTCAGCGAGCCCGAAGGGGTTAGACGCTCCTGCCGCTGTACCACCATCTGGGTTTGAGGAGGATGCCCCCTCGTCGCGGATGGGCTGCTGAGTCATGCCCTCCCAGTTCGGCCACAGTCCAGATCCACCCACGGTTGAATAAATGGGGGTGGTCTGGCCGACTAATCGTTCCCACGCACTATCATGTTGCGTGGAAGCGGTGTCGTCCTCGTCGGCTACTGTATACATGGGGTTTTGGGGGCTGGCTGGGACGTATGGTGTCTCCGGCAATTCTGTAGTGTCGACATCGTCGACGGTGTAATCTGCCAAGAAATCCTCGTCGTCCCGCCCAAGAAACGACGTACTTGCCCTTGTGGGCTCTTGCATCGGTCGTTGTACCGATGGCTGTCTAATGGCCGATGTGCTGGCTCTCGCCGGCTCTATCGACCTATCACCTCTCCTCACAGAGGCCGTGGGCCTTACCCGTTCCCGCTGGCTTACAACCCGCCTCATCATCTACATTATAAAATTCCATATCCATTAGGTGAACGTAAATTCCATAATATATTTGTCCATTCATCATATTTATCTACATGTTGACATAAATTCTTTGCAGATAATGATTTTTCCTACGGTCCTAATTTTCCTACATTCCACATGTTAACATAAATTCCATATATCACTTAACATAAACTTAACATAAAATCTAATTTTATCTAATTTTATCAATATTCAAATTTTATCTAATTTTATCTAATTTTAATTTTATCTAATTTTGTCTAATTATATCAATATTCAAATCTACATAAAATCTAATTTTATCTAATTATATCAATATTCAAATCTAATTTTATCTAATAATAACATAAACTTAACATACCAAATATTATATCTAATTTTATCAATATTCCATATCTAATAACCTAAACTTAACATAAAATCATTACTTACCTCCGCAGCAGCTTGCGCTCTAGGATCATTCGGCGGGGGTTGTGAAGCCGAACGCTCATCGGGTGACTCGGGACGCGGATTCCGCGTCCCTGATGAAGAGGCGGATCGAGTTCTGCCAAAAAACCGATCTAACAAACCGTTGAACTTCGGCATTTTGGAGCTCAAATTTGACGAAAGAGAGAGTAAGAGATGGAGTTGAGTGGAATGTGTGTGTGGTGCAAGAGTGAAGCCCTCCATTTATACTACGACGGAATCGGAACCCGACACCGGCGTGGCCAAAGCTGACGCAAACAATTTCGCCGAGTTGACTGATGGGACGGAAGGCTGAAGATTCCCGGCCAGGCACTATGTCGGACTCGGAATCCGGCACCGGCTGCACCAACGCTGACGAACACTGACGCCGATTCGACTGATGGGACAGAAGGCTGGAGATTCCCGCGCCAGGCCCTATGTCGGACTCGGAATCCGGCACCGGCTGCAGTCCCGCGCCAGCTTTGTCAGTCGATGTGACTGATGTGACGAAAGCTGGCGAAAGGGGATATTCGTTCCCCTACCTATGCCGGTTCCGACGTCCGGCACCTGTCGATCTTGGACGCCGACACCGCCAAACTCACCTGCCGGTCTAGGACTCCGGCTCCGCCACCGTGCAAATGGTGATACGACCGCCGTGCAAATAGCAGGCCCGTACAAATATATGGAGAATTAAAAGAGTAACTAACATCGTGATTTAGTGTTCATCCCAAAACTAAAAAGCTTTCTTACTTTCTTTAATTGACACATCAATCGAAACGAATCACAAAGAAAAGGAAAGAGCAAAGGCTCCATGTAGTTCTGAAAATGCTATCAATCCCAAACAAGTGCAAAATTTAATAATTACAAAGAGAAGTGATAAGTCATAATAGTAAAGTAATCTTCAATACAAATTGGTGCATCCATGTTAATTATATTATTTCTAATGTTGTTCAACAAATCCTCTATGCGTTTTGCAGGTGAACTCAGAGACTCTAACTACAGATCCAGCTCAAATCTAGAATCACCAAGTAACAGTTTGATCATATTAGGATTCAGTTATACCTCTCTTTAAATTCAACTAAAAAAGAAGAAGAAAGAACAGAAACTGAAAGATACAGCCATTGAATGCAAATTATTACCTGTCATCTTCACATTTAAAAAGGCTTTCCTCATATTGGTTTCTTCGCATGTGTTTAAACGAGTAATCCTCACTTCCAGAAGTAACAGATACCCAAAAATCATTGAGAACTTGAGCACCAAGTTCTGATCTATGGCTTGCTGTTTGCATAGGGTACTGCATGGGACATAATTTCATGAGTATCAGATTTAAAAAAAAAACTAATATGTATTCTTCCAGGCATCAGAATTCAAATTCACATATAAATACTTCATAATCCAGTTAAACATGTACCAAATCAAGATCTCTGTTAATCAATTGTCCAAATTCAAATTTTGATGAGCAAAAAATTAATCTGCATTCTTCCAGGCATCAGAATCAAATCCAAGAGAAAATTGATGGTAGTACTTGAAATTAGTAAGGTTAAAAGCTAATATCGAACACATCCGCTTCAAAATTACTACTAGTTTCAAATTGAAGCTCGCATAGGTGATGCAGAAACCAACGAAGAGGCCAAAAAAGGAGAAAGATGGAGGCAATACTCAAACCACGGGATCCATCGGCCATGGTGATGCAGAAATCAACGAAAAGCAGGAAGAAAAATTGGAATCCAATAAAGAGATTTGGTCGGAGAAGAAAACTTACACCGACGATAGGGGAGAGAGATCCGCACCGATGAATTAGAATCCGATAAAGTGAGAGCTTGCAGGAACGACGAGGGGCGACGGGAAGGAGAGGCGTCATCTGTCGTCAGTTATACGGTGTACGTCCCTCCAATTTTCTTCCCCGTTGTTGGCATCTTCAGATCTGAAAGAGAGGGAGAGACTTTGGGTCTCAGGCCGGGACGGAGAGAGCGAGAGCGAGCAAGGCACCATGGAGATTCGGGTTGACGACCGCACTCAATGGCATCTTCATCTTCCTTCTTCCTCTCTTCCGGCTTCAGAATCGGCGAGGAGGAGGAGGCAGATCGGGGGTGGTAGAGGAGGGCGAGGAGGGGGAGGGCGATAAATCTCTGTCAGAGGAGAAGGGTGAGGGGAACAAGTCAGGGCATAAAAAAACCTTCAAAATGGTTAGTACGCCTGAAAAAACAATTAAAGTAGCTAATTACCTAACTAAAAGTCTGTAGTTGTACAAAATACCAAATTTTCTCTATAATCAATAATATTAAATATTAATTTTTATAAGAAAAAAATCTATACCCTAAACCTAAATCTCTAATTAGACATTACAAAATAAAAATAAATAATATATAAATATTTTGATTATGTGCTACTGCATGTCCATCCGAATGTCAGAATGTGTATATATATTAAGTTATTAACTATGTAGCTTAAAGTGTTTATATATATTAGACAATGCAAAAAAAAATTTTTCTAATGTACACAACTATGGTTAGGTTTGCGGGTACCCGCGGGTAGCCTGCGTCCGCAATAGCGGATGGGCTTGGACACGACATCCAGCCCGTTAAGCGGACTTAGCCCGACCCACGCCCGCAAAAACGGGACAATATTTTGAATAAAGCCCAACCCAAATCCGGTCCGCGCCCGCATTTGCCCAGGTCTAGAATTCAGCACACAAAACAAAAGCCTTCCCTCTTAAAAAACAAAAAAAAAAAAAAAAGCCTTCCTTACCGGCTTACCCTACCCTGCATTGCCCTGCAAAATTGAAAATAGGCTCCCACCTTAAACCACTGTGTAGGGTTCTATTTCTATAATGGACAACCAATTGGGCCACCGTTGGGCTTAATTTGGGCCGATTTTGCACCATGTGCACGTGCGGTGCCCTTCGGCATGTACAATATTTTTGGTTGATCAAATAGACAAAAATCGGAAAAATTAATCAATGTTTAAAAATGTCATTTTTTTTCAGCTCCGACAAACTCTTATACTCTCTCGGTTAATTAAACTCATCGTTTACTATTTATACACATCTATAAAGTAATAAAAAAAAAAAAAGCAAGGGCAGAGCCGGAAAAAATGGATGGAGGACTTGATTGTTGGATTTTAAAAAATATATATGAGATACATTTTTTGGTAAATAATTTTAAGTATAAATAATTAAATATATAGATAGATAGATAGATGATATATCATGTGTAAGCAAGTCATTTTGTGTAATTTGTGAGCAAATTGAAGCATCAGATTAAGAAGATCAAACGGGTGAGATTAAAAACAACTTGCATACAATGAAATCATTTGTAGATATTGAGTGATTATTTGTACATTGCAAAATAATTATTAGTATATAAAAAAAAGTGTAATTACTCGTATGCATGTATTAAACAAGACCGGACCTGAAGGGAGGCAAACGTGGCCTCCGCCTCGGGCCCAAAATTTAAAGGGGGCCCATTTTTTTTTTTAATTAAGTATATGGATTTTTTTATAAGTATAAGTTTAACTAAAACCATTATAATGTATCGGTTAAAAATCTCATTCTTTCTCATTAGTTTATTATTCAATTCTCTTTGTAACCCATTAATTTGGTTGCATTTTTCCACCAAAATTTCATTTGATAAGCACTAAAAACCTCCAATAAAATAGAAATTATCCATTATATATAGTTATGAAAAATAAACAAAATTTTATTAATGTTTTATTTCGTTTTATCTTGTGCAACTTCATATTTAAAAAAAAATATCACAAACCCTTTTTAAAAGAATAATTGCCCAAAATCACGAATAAAAAAATATTTAAAACCACCAATATTGAGCAGTGTCGGAGTCGTAAACTTATCGAAGGGGAGGGGATGTAATTATGTTCAAGTTGTTCGATCTCTCTTCAACGGTTTTTTTCTTTAATATAGTGGACAAAAACTATGATATTTTAGTTTAAATGACGATGTTTTAGCTCAAAATAGTGTTTTTTTAGTTCAAAACAACGACATTTTTATTTACAACGATAGTGTTTTAGTTAAAAAATGACAACATTTTAATTTAAAGCCATGTCATTAATTGTTGTATATTTTTACTCTTTAAAAAAAATGATGTCGTTTTAGTCCATAACAACAACATTGTTTTAGAGTCTCATTTTTTCAGGGTGTTGCTAGATACACCACTAATCACAAGGTTAAAATTGCACGTCCTTAAGGACGTGCAAGCCTTGTGTCTGATTAATATTAAAAAAAAAAAATTAACCCTTTTTAATCATGCACGTCCTTAAGGACGTGCATGATTTGAGGTGTATATAGCCGCAACGTTTTTTTAATAACGTTTCTCCTCCAAACTTGAACGAGATCGAGTCATCCATGCCCCCGGATCCACCGCTGAACACAAGGATAACTTTTTTGGTTGCACAACCCCTAGCCCATAGCCCCATACTATGGCATTAGCCTGTGCAAACTCGACATATGCGATCAATAATACTTGGATACTAGCTTAGTACCCCGTGCATTGCACGGATCTTTTTAAAAAATATGTGTTTATATAATTTCATTTATCATTTCTTCATCGATACCAAAACTTGTAAGCATTACTTGTAACCATCCAACATACATATGGAGATAATAATCTTACATACAAAAATGAATAGGGATTTGAATTCTTGTATATAACATGTGGTGGAAAACATCCGTATAAAAAAGAGTCACAAATGTATTTTCTCTAGCCAACTGATAAGAAGAAGAAATAAATAAAAATAATTAAAGATACATTACCTAAACAATAGAACCTATGAGATTTGGTTTTATCTTTTAATTAACATACATATGGTTCAAAATTAAATGAATGAATCAATTTTGAGTTATTTATCTAAAAAAAATAGAAATTAAAACTAAAACCGAAATATTCTATAGTAATTTGTGGAATAAAAAATATAACAAAAAAAATAGAATCAAATATTTTCTTGAACAAATGGCAAGTTATAATGTAATCAAATTTGATTTTTTTCTAGATAAATATGATTTTATTTGATCTTATCCAGTGAATATCTAAACTAACAAACAAATCATATCTTAATATCTTAAGTGATTTGTTTAGAAAAATCTTCCATAAATTTAATTTTATAATCATGACTAAATTATAATTGAAAATATAAAATTTATTGATTAAAAAGTGGTTCAAAGATTAATTAGCAAAATCTTCCATAAATTTAATTATATAACCATGAGAATATACGGTGTATGTTTGAACGAATGCAGCTAATTAACTAAAACCATAAATAAAATAAATGAAATCTGCATTAGCTTGCCCCTATATTTATAAGATGAAACCAAAAGATTAATTAGATAACTTCAAATCAAATCGAATTGGAAGTATTTAGTGTTACGTTGAATGATTTCACGTACATCTTGACTAAGGATTCCACGTAGCAACACAAAGTTGATCGATTTCACATCAATTTTCCGAGTAGTTAAGCACAACTGGACATAATTCCAAATAGAATCAATGGAATCGTAATTAATCGGATAAACTGAGAAGGACCATAAGACAGGGAAGTAGGGTTGTGATTAAAATCAAGTAAATTAGGGTACAATCAATAACCTGCATTTGTGACTGCAAATATGATTATGTTAGATTAAGATATAAAAGCAACACAGCAGTACAAAAGCAAATGAATATACTCCGTAAAAATGTGAACAATTGAATCAGGAAGAGTTAGGGTAGTATTAGTGTAGTACTACGATTTTGGCGATCTGAATATTTTTTTTTTTTAAATTTCAAAATTCAAAATTGTAACCAAATCAGATCAGTTGATCTAAAGAATTGGAAAAACAAAAACTGATTTCAAAATTGAAAATTTTAACCAAATCAGAGATCATTGATTTCAGATATCTACTTTGAATTAATAAATAATTGTAAATAAAAATAAAAATTGACTAATCTGATTAATAACCATCTGAAACTTGGAATGGACTAATCTGATTTTTTTTAAAATTATTTTAGTGATAAGATTGCAATAGATACAGTAAGAGATTACATTACAAAGTGATAAGATTGGTGATTAAAAAAAAAGTGATAAGATCTGCGTAAGTTTCTAGATTCTGGATTTGCATATATCATCATGCAAACAATAAGATTACGTTTTGGTTATTTTAGATATGGCATATCAATTAGGTTAATTAGTAATTTAATTTTTAAATCTAATTCTTTTTTATTATTAATCTTAAATAAATAAAAAAGCTAACAAAAAATAATTTAGGTAAGGTAGTTAATTAATAATATTAATAATATTTTCTAAGGAGTTAAGATTTGATTTTATCCTCAAAATTAGATTAATAATATTTTCTAATTAGTTAAGATTTGATTTTATCCTTTAAATTAGATAAGATTTGTTAACCAATTAATCTCCTTTAAAGCTACATAAATCAATTAATCTAATTAAAAAAACCTACATTAAAGGAGAAGCCGCCACATGTCGTAGGCGACTTCTCCTTTAGTATTATAACTAGTATTCGGTACCCGCCCGTTGTGCGGTTTCTTAATAAACAAAATAATATTTAATTTATATCTTCTTTTTGAAAGCTAAAGGTTATAATAGTTTGGTTGAAATCTTTGGAGTAGCTCAATAAAAAAAATCTTTAGATATTTTAATACATCGTAGTATAAAAAGATTATACAAAATAACCTAAGATAAATTATTCTATCGATAATATGTTTTATAACAATTTAAGATATGAGATTTCATATTTATATTAAATTTTAATATAACATTTTAATCAAGATAAACTAACACCAACAACTTCATCATGATATTAAAAAAAAGAATGATTGGAATAGTCTATCTTAAAACTCATAATCACTTATCTATTGTGTGTGTATATATACACACATGCACAAACATTATGCCCTGAAATTGAAAAGTTATACTATATCCAATTCAAAAGATATGTTGTATTGTTCTATCGAGTTTTATAAAAATGTATTTTTACTTAAACCAAATTTTTTAAATTAAGACGTAGATAAAATTATAAAAATCTAATTTATTATATTGGAAATATTATTTCTTATATATTAAAGTATAAAAAGATAAGTTTTTTTAATTAATTAAAATATAAGGCTGCATATTTATAATTTGTAGTCAAAATTAAATCCGAATATGACACGTATTAAATAAATCAAAAGTCGTTTCGGGTATTTATTTTAGTGTGTGTGTATAGCATGTATAAAATAAAGTTGTGGCTTCCATCGGTAGTATTTTCTAATGATATCCCAATAACAATAACATAGGTTTAAGTACGTGTTTAACTTCATTTCAAAAAAAAATCATGAATTGCGAAGAATGAATTTTTTTTAAAATATACTGTATTTGATTATTTAGATTGGATATGTTTTCAACCTATTTTTTGATCTTAATCCAGTTCGATCGACTCAGTCGCTTTACATCTGGATCGGGTACTGTATGACCCATTTAATATCAAGGTTTTATAACTAATAAAAAAAATGATGTGAGCTCAAAAATATAATACCACTTTAATTCAGAAAATGTCACGTAAGTAAAAATATATATAGATTATTAATTATATAAATTTTTGTATTAACTACTTATTTAAACCAAAATCTTATCTGGTAAAAATAAAACTATTTTATCTTATGTATTTTGTGTAATCTTTTTATTCCCACCGAATTGTAATTTGGGTAAAACAAAATAAAAACGCCTCGCTCTCAAATTTGAATTTGCTAATGATGATATTGAAGGGAATTATTTGATCTAAAAAGATAATATGGAATTAAGATAAGTTTTAAAATGAAAACATTTTAAAATTGTTTGGAAAAAAATACGTTTTAAAATATTTATTTCATTCAATTTATTTCATGCAATAAAAATACTTAGTATATTTATATACTACGTAGTAACATGTAAGGTGCCATCTTGCAATAAATATATTACGTAGTATATTTAAGAGAAAATTTGGTGAAATATCACCTTTTGAACTTTGATTAGTTAATTAACACCTTTAAGTTATTTATCAGCCGCACTAACATCCTTTGAAGATTTTTTAGGCCCGTACCACCCAGCCGGCCTCTTTCCCTTCCATTAACTTCCCTCACCATCAGATTTGCATCTCCTCCTTCGCCCAACCATGGTTCCTCTTCTTCATCTTCCTCTGCCGCACCCTCTGCCTCCGTCGTCCGCTTGGGATCCACCTTCCGTCCACCGCCCCGCCTTCTTGGATTCGCCGGTGCCGCTGGAGATCTCCTTCTCCAAATCTGCCCTCGACCGTGAAGACTCACAGTCATGTGTTTGCCCTAGGTCTCAAAACCAGTGCTTCTGGATCCGAGATTTTGACTCCCCCCGATCTCTTTCTGGTGCTTCTCAGGTATTTGATTTTTTCACATTTTTTATTACCTTTCGGAGCTTTGATTTTGTGCAATTGACGAGTTTGATGCAATCCGATTTTGCTTGTTTGATATATGATGTTTGAGTTGTTCAGTAATTTGTATCTGGAGCTTGAAATTGGGGTGTGAAATTGAAATGTCTTGCAGGCAAAATTGATTTAGAACTGTAAAGCTCACCTGTCCTCTTTCTCCTCTGCTTCTTCGATCTGTCCTCCGATGCTTATTTGCTCTCCGTCTTCTTCTTTTTCTGGCATCATAGTCGTTTTGTGCTACTGCTCTTCGCTTTTTGCGATTTTCTCGAATTTCTTGTCAGATTGAAGGTTCTCCAGGTATGTCTCCATGTTTTAATGTTATTTTCGTTCAATCCTACTGTGTATTCCTGTTGTGTATTCGATTTTGTGTTGATTTTTTTGTTTTCGAGTGTTTTTGGTTGTTATTCTGTTTTAGGGTTTTGAAATTGGTTGAGCGATGTGGCTAGATTCTTGAACCGATTGTGTGGTACAATCGTTGAACGGAGAATTAGGAATTAATAAACAATCCTTGAACGAAAGGGCTAGACAGTCGGTAATTGTAACAATCGGTTCAAGGATTGCGAACTTGACAACGATTGTTCATTAATTAGGAATCTGCTGGTTTTCTTTTCCCCCTGCTGGTTATCTGTGTGAGTTTGAATGAATTAGGAAGCAAGAGCTAAAGGTAGAGGAAGTAGGAATTGTAGAGTTTTTTTAGTTAATTGTTTCGTCTACATTGTGAGTTTGAAAATGAAGTTTCTGTGATGAATGAATTTGTAAACAAGCTCTTAAGGTATGTGTAGTAGGAGTTTGAGAATGAAGTTTCTTTGATGAATGAATTTGGAATATGTTTGATGAAATGCCGGGCTCTGCGACTTTTTTGACTTCTAGCGATGAACTGAGCAATCGAATTGCTTCCGATCTGTTGGCGAGATGCATGTCTGTGCTTTTAATAAGTTTCAACGTCTTCCTACTTTGCCTGAGCTTCTAAATGGCTTCTTTGCTGTCACTTTTTTAATCAAAACACTACTAGCTGTTTTAGGCTTCTAAATGTCTTAGGTGATTTGTCATAATCTTTACAGGAGCGTTGCTTGATGATTTACTAGTCTGCAACAGCAGCTGCTTAAATCAAGTGAGTAATTTCCTGCTTATCTGTTCAGAAATGTGGGCAATGGGAGCTATTATGGCTGAATTGTTTACTCTAAGACCATTATTTCCTGGTTTAAGGTATTCTTTTTATTTCCAAATGGTAAATGCTAGTATTACCTGTAGTCTGTGTTAACACCGGCTAATTGAGTAAAACGTTCTGTATGTTCTCCTTTTTGGGTACATCATTAACTCGTACTCCTAAAAATTGTACAATGAAGCTGATGAGATCTACAAGATATGAAGTGTAATTGGCACTCCTACGGAGGAATCTTGGGCACATGGGATGCGGCTTGCACGTTCAATGAATTATCAGTTCCCACAGGTCAGTGTTTCTCTCCAAAACTCCTTTATAACCGTAAGCTCTTTGTCTAAAAGCAGTTTTATTTCATTTAGTGTCATTTGTAAATTTTTCTTACTGTATTGTTTGAATGCATCTTGTAAGATTAAAATAGTGGAATGAGTTTTTTCTGCTCAATATCACTGGTAAATCTGTCCTTCAATACACTAAACTTGTTTCATCTAAAGAGATTAATGAATTGATGATTCTTGTCCCCATCTTCTTGTGTTTCATATGCTTCTTTGATATTTTATTTTAAGCTTCTAAAAGCATAGCCGCTTCAGGTTTTTCAAGTTCACTACCGATCATAGCAAAGATGAAAAGCGACTTCCAAATTCGCCTTGTCCCCATGGCCGATAAATCTACTGTTTTCCAAGGGCAAGGAAGACATAGCACATTTATCTTCTCTTGCACCGCCTAGATAGAATGCGAGTTTTATATAGTTAGAAAATGCATATTCCGTTAGTGAGTAGGTTCTTTGTAAATTCATTAATGAAATGCACCTTTGATTGCATTTTTGTGAGTCGTGCATCTCGTTGAAGCGGGGAACTTTTGGTTCCGTGTTGCTTGTATTCGAATGAGATGTCAAAACAATCTTCTAATGCAATGGACAAATGCATATTGTCTTCAGACTTGCTTGATTTAGAAGTCATCCAGCCCTTTCAGAATGACTTGATTTAGATTGTATCATTTGATTTATACATTGCAGCTACTTGAAGATAAAGGTCATGGTCCATAACTATAGATCCATTTTGAGCTGTAAAATGATTTCTATGGCGGTGATGGTGTTGTGGTTCAATGTTGTGACTTTGAGCTTGGTATTGGTTGACATTACCCAGTTTTTGAGCAACCACATATCATAAGTTGTCATCTTTTTCAACAATTTCATTCCCAATATACCCAAAACATGGTTAGTTGCAATCTCACAAGTCAAAACTAGAAAAGTTAAAGATGGTTCCATATCAAACGACAAGTATCCATTGACAAAAATCAACTTGGGATTTTACAAATCCAAAGCCTGACCCTTTCGTTTCCTATATAGTTCATGTCATTTTTTAAATAGATATCCATTGTGTTTTTTTACGATGAAAATTTTAGTGGTCAATAAAATATAAATAATTTGTTGTCATCGTTAACTCCTGAGCTTCTGATTTTAAGAGATCGTATTGCCTTGTTTGGTGACACTGTTTTGATTCCACATTTCATGCTCAATGTCATCAAATTTAAAAAAATATCATTACAAATGATTGAGATCAATTAATTGTACTAACAAATGTGTCATCAATGAATAAAATTAACCAATAAAATTGTCATTAATAAAAAGATGCCATCGGTGACTTGTAAACAAAAAATGTTATCAATAAAAATGTCATCAACAAACAATGTCATCACAAATGATTGAGATCAATAAAGTGTAATCACAAATGTCATCAATAAATAAAAATGTAATAAACATGTCAACACAAGTGACTGCATCAATGAAGTATAATCACAAACGTGTCATCAGTGAATAAAAGTAGAATCGATGAAAATATATCGATATACAATTGATTAAATTAAAAAGAAAAGTGACATCAAACGATCAGATTAAAAAAGTGGAATCAAATAATTACATTAGAAAAATGGCATCAAAACACTAATTTGAAAAAGTTGCATCACATTAAAGAAAAAAAATGTCATCAAAACAGTACTTTGAAAAAGATGGCTTCACGGTAAAAAAAATATCATCCAAAAATTGACTTTAAAAAAGTGTCATCAGTGGTCAATAGTAAACAAATTTGGCATCTATGGCATCACAGTACACAAAAAATGTCATCAAGTTTTGAAAAAAATGTCATTTAAAAGTGGCATCAAAGTGAAAATTAAATGTAATAAAAAATGGAATCAAAACGGTAAAAAAATGTCATCACTACTTAACAAAAAAAAATAAAAAATAAAAAATAAAAAATAAAAATCGAAATAAGTTGGTCAACGGTCAACGTTGACCGGTCAATGGTCAAACAGGTTGACCGTTGACCTTAATAGTCAATTTGGGAAGGGTGCTAGGTAAGTTAATTAATTTTGTTTGGATGCTAGTTAGCTAATGAGATATTCATAATGTGTTAGTTGTCAAAATAACCCTATATTTAATACCCTAATTTTAAATTTTTATTTAGTTTAATGAAGTGTATTGTCACATTGATAAGTATTTTTTCCCCTTCGATTTCCATATCACCACTCACCATATTGCGGGAAATTTAATGAAGAGATTGAATCCAATCAAATTTGCATTTTAATTAGTAGAATATAGTCATTGAAATAAGTTATTTTCTAAGTTTGGATTGATAAAAAAGAAAAGATATAAATTGTGTATTCAATCAAGATATGGGCCGGATGAAAAAATTAGCTTCATGTATTCAATCAAGATTATGTCAACTAAATGATAGATTTTATAGTTTTATATATAGCCACTTGATATATTAGTCTAAAAAGATAAGTCTGTAGCTAACTATATTCATTTATTAATTGATGTGGCCCAGGAATATAATACCACTTTAATTTAGAAAATGCCACGTAGGTAAAAATAATCCCGTTTAATCCAGAAAATTCCGTGCCCGTGAGGTCGCGCCAGCGGTATCTGCTTTAGTATTTTATATAGATAGATAGATAGATATAGATATCATGCGTTTGTGTACAATAGAATGGTTTCCTTTGTTTTTATGTTTGTAAGGATATAAGCTGACAATACTCTATCGGAAAAAAATTCAATTTTTTTAAATAAATCATAAAAAATAAATTTTAAAATGGCTAAATCAGTGAGTTTAATTAAATATCGTCAAATTAATCAAGGTTATACTATGTCAAAAAACATACTCCGTAAATGGCCTAAGTTAGGAAATCGTTACTTTAAAAAACGTACCCGATCCAGATATAGAGCGACTGAGTCGATCGAACTGGACTAAGATAAAAAAAAAAATAAAAAAAATACTACTTTAAATCAAAGTTTATCCCTTATTTCTCAGAAATTAAACTTTTATTATCACATTTTTCAGTTTTTCACGAACGTGAGGTGGGACCCACTGCTCACGATTTTCCCTTCGTTTCTCCACCGTACTCCAGAAAGTGTATAGAGAGAGAAGCTTGCAGACATACTTCGAAGCTCTGCAATGCCCATAAACAGTGTTGCTGCACAACAGTCCAGTGTGCAAGCGGCGAACGCGATCGAGAGAGAGGAGACTGAAGTGTGTACAAGCAACTAGCAAGTTGAACACTCCACACGTCTTCAAATATCAACTGCGTCACCCATCAGTGCCTCCTTCGATGTCCGTGCTTCCACAACGTACAACCAAACCCTAGAACCCACTCCCTAGCTCCGCTATGAGTAAATCTTTCCTCCTTTCCTGTTTCTTAGCTCTGATTCTCACCTGCAATCTTCAATCCCATGCTCAAGCTGCTCTTTCCGGTACTCATCTCTCGCTCTTGATCTTGCTCGCTCGTTTTTTTTTCTCTGTTCAATTTGCTTGCTCTGATTTCGTTTGGTGGGGCTTCTGCAGGTCCGTTGATCAAACAGTTAACATCCGTTGTCAAATGGACCAAATCCGCCTCCTCTAAATCCGCTCAATCAGGTTCAAATCCTCTTTAATAAAACCTAATTTCGTCTACCTGTTTCGTTAGGTTTTCAATAAGATGTGCTGTGCTTTCTTAGTTCTGATGGATCCAGTTTGATTGATTCCATTTTCATTCCTTTGTGCCACAGATGGAAATGTGCTTCAATTCGAAAACGGATACTTAGTTGAGACAGTTGTTGAGGGGAACGCGCTTGGAGTAATGCCTTACTCGATTAGGATTTCTCAGGACGGGGAGATCTTCGCTGTTGATGCTGAGAATAGCAACATTGTTAGAATTACTCCACCTCTCTCCCAATGTATGTTTCTCCATCCCTACATCATCAGCTTTTGTTTGATGCTTTTTTTTCTTTATGTTGTGCTTGTAATGATCAAATATCGTTTAAATTGTCAATTGTCAAGAACTGCTTTTGTAAGTGTAAACAGAAATTTTGCAAGCTCAGTTGATTTCTTTTTGAGAGCTGTGATCTTGAGCTTTTGATGTCTTGATGGAAATAGTTTGGGTGGCTGTTGATTATATATGATTGTTGATTTGGTATGGTTGAAAGGGAGTTAATTGGGTTTTTTATTCTCCATTGAGACAGATAGTAGGGCGAGATTAGTGGCAGGATCGTTTCAGGGTAAGACCGGGCATATAGACGGGAAACCAAGTGATGCCCGTTTCAATGGTCCTAAAGGAGTCACAATGGATGATAAAGGAAATGTTTATGTTGCCGATACTGCAAATCTTGCCATCAGGAAAATTGGAGAGACGGGTATGTATGTTAGACTTTTGTATTTGTACATTTGGTATTAGATATATTGGAATGTGATTATACCTAGAAAAGGGAGCAAGGCGTGGTTTCTCGGATTATCCATGTGATACTAATTTGGGAAATTCGTGCAGGAGTAACGACGATTGCTGGGGGGAAATCCAATATTGCTGGGTACAGAGATGGTCCGAGTGAGGATGCTCAGTTTTCTGCTGATTTTGATGTCGTGTACATTCGTCCTACTTGCTCGCTGTTAGTTATCGACCGGGGGAATGCTGCACTGCGGCAAATTGCTCTCAATCAGGAGGACTGTGACTACCATAGTAGCTCAATTTCAGTATCAGGTTAGAATGCCACATCACATGTTATCACTTATCACGTATGACAGCAAATCTGTATTCTCAGTCAAAATTTCAGTCATTTTATCATGTAGATGTATTTGCTCCAATTAGTGTTATGATGCCTCTTTCTTGAATTGGCAGATATCGTCATGGGCATTGGAGCCATCGTAGTCGGATATATTTTGTGCATATTTCAGCAGGGACTAAGCCCCTCTTTCCTTCCAGCAACGGTGAGTCTTTGTTTTTACCCCATCCATCCAAGATGTTCGTAATTTCCTTACTTTAGCTGTGTTCTTCTATCAAGCGAAATTATTTGGCTTCCCTTAAGAGTTGGGACTTATCATTGATAGTCCATATGGACCATAGTAACATACCTTCCTTTCGTGATGGTGAGAATGCCGAAAAGCCTTACTGAACTGTTGTTCAGTTGTTTTTTTACTGAATTTGGTCAGTTCCTTGTGATAATCGATCTTCTTTTGACATGCAATACAGCAGAAGCCCTCGGGAACTGGCGTCCAAGAACAACAAACAAAGGAAAAATTGACACCAGTTGCTGAGAGTGTCAAAGAGGAACCAGTTGCTGGATGGCCGTCTCCTGGACAACTGTTAGGTGATCTATCCAAGTCCGCCCTAGAAGCATTGGGTGGCATCTTCTTTCAGTTGGTTCCCTCTCGTGTTAGACGAGATGGTCCAAGTAAAGGCCTCACCCCACTAAAAGACTCTCTTAGGATGCCTGAAGACGAAAGGCAACAATCACAATCTGCTAACAAACAAAGGACCCCCGCCCCTCAATCAGAAGCACGGCAGACTTATCCTGCAAATGCAACCGGCAGTTACGCAGACGCAAAGCCTCCGAAAATGAGGTCAGCCAGCTCAAAGGATCCTTCTCTTCCGAGCAAGCATAGATCGTCCAAACGACAGGAGTTTGCAGAGTTCTACGCGTCTGGAGAAGCCCCTGCTCAAAGCGGCCACTCCGGCCAGGCAAGATCAAAGACCCAGAAAGAAAGGGTGAAGCATCGACACCGAGAGAAAAGCGGGGAGGTGGGTTTTAGAGCCTTTGGCCAAGAGCCAAAGCCTGTTGATACAACAAGACCAGTGAACTATGAAGATCCCAGGTTTGATCCTTACAATTTCCGGGCCAAGTATGGCTCGGATAATTCCTATCGCTTCTGACCCGCTGATCGGTCTTTGGAGTTTTTTCTCTTGCGGTAAATTGCTTAAAACTTGTTTCAACATCATAGGGTTAGGGTTATGTTATGCTCGAGGGTTGTAGGAATCATATGTTTTCAGAACTTCCAAAATTAGTGTATTTGTTAGTTTAAAAATGGAATGCTATGGAAATGAAATGAGATGATGTGAGATGTGCTAGTGATCATTTTGAAGGCATCTCAATGGCAGTAGCCTATATAGCAAGTGTCAAGTGTTCTATGATTTAAAAGAGCTCCAAATTATGTATTTTAATGATGATTTCCATTGGAGATGAACAAGATTACATCCATTTTATTTTATGTTAAATGTGTGATACATCCAATTTATGGCTAAATTCATATTATTGTTTGGAAAATTGAAAAATGGCATTATTTCTGGGTCATTTTAATGTAATGTTTTTATCGCTTATAAGAAGATTAGAATATTTGATACTACGTAGTATGTTAATGACTAATGAGGTATTGATTTGTAATGGAAAATGGTTGGTTATAGAAAAAAGTCGATAAGGTGGCTTAACGGTTAACAGATATAGTAGGTAACTGTCTTTTTTTTCCCTCCCCACAGTCTAGTTTAATCGAGTTCAACCGATCTATATATTTAGATTAGATACTATGCGCCCAATTTAAGAAACTGATCATTTCACTTACAAACAAGTTACAAAATACCCAACTCAAAACTTGTCTAAAAAAGTCACAAAGAACCGTAAATAACTCATTCAAGAATACGAGATATGTAATTTTTTTTATGCGGTAAATTTTTAAGACAGATGAGGAGGCCTGATGTCCATATACAATATAAGTACATCGATCCAATCTCATATTCACAGAATTAGAAGCATTTGCACATTAGTCGTTCTAGTCCCTCTGTTGGCATTTCAGCCTCCCTAACACTATGTATGGGTTAGGTTCCATTTGTATACTTGGCGGATTTAGTATGAGTAATGATATGTATTGGGGATCATTCAAATGAGTGGAGTACTCCTTGCAAAACCCCGGATATGGCCGCTCTTTATTTACAAATTCAAGGAGTACTCCTTGCAATACTTGTATCTATTGTATTTATCAACAAGCTTTTTACTCTATATTTTTTGTATTTTTTACTCTACTCGTTATAAAAAACATATAGTATTACTTTTTATTTACGCACGATTTTTTAGAGTGATAATATATTAAATCTTTTCCATTTTTTAAAATAGTTTCATTAGTTTGATACGGAGTACTAAGTATGAAATCGTTATAAATATAATTTTTAAATCCTAAAAAACATAGCTAAATAATAAATTCACATCTTTTTATAAATATTGTAGCTAATATTTTTAATTTGGAACCATGTCTTCACACGGTCACACCAGGAGATCGTGTCTTGTACTCTTGATGTATCTGCTTTTCGACGGTGTTGCTCAAGTAATACTTGGCTCGTCTTCCACCAATTTCTTCGGCTTAAGTGCAGACATGTGGTCACACATGTTTTTTTTAGACGCCTTTCTCCTCCAACTCCATTTTCGTTGTCTGAAATGTACCCTGTTTGTTCCTATTGTGTATTTTGTCCCTTAACGGTTTGCCATCTTTCTGCTCTTCCGACCTCTCGAAGACCCAAGAATGATCCTTCCTTAATTAAAAAAAAAAATCAACAAATTTCCACATCATCTAGAATTTGAAACTTCTATTAACCCGTCAAAACTCCATATAAAAGGATATTTGGCTTCGTCTCCCTCTACAACGAATCGCAAATCGCAATCGACGCTTTTCCATTCCATTCGTCTCTTCCCTCTTCGTCTCTGTTGAAGCTCGTCTTCGACTCTCCCGTGACTGATACGATCTCCATCGACGGACTCCTTTTACAAATTCCTGCGCTAGATCACGCTTTTCCAGGTTCCTTTTCGTCCCCGACTTTCTCGCCATTGATTTCTCCTCTTCCTCATCTTCCCGATTTAGGCTTTCTCGTAATGAGCTCAATCGATTTCTTGAAGGGGACGGTCGCCAGTCTCAATTTAGAATTTCCGGTGCCGCTTCTAGGCTTCTTGATAAAAATAAGATAATGTTTGTCTCCGTCGCTGGAAATTTAGGGTTTTTGTTTCATGAGAAAAATTGCCTCACACCTGATCGAGAGTGGGGGTGGCAGGATTTATTTGAAGGCTGGGATTTTATTCCGGGTGCTTGGTTAGGGCAATTAATAATCTCCTCTTCTTTCTGTCAATTCATTATATGGATAGTCCATCTAGGAATTTCTATTGAAGTTTATGATGTTTTGCTAGTTCATTGCAAATTTACCATATATTATTGGAGTGATACAACTTGATCTTTTATCTTGAACAAGTTGGATTCATGTGGTGTTAAATGTTTTTATCAAGATGTTGGGCAATTTATGTTGTATGGAAGTATACAATTGTGCTTATGCTAATGAAGACCAGAATGAGAGAGTTAATGTTATCCTTGTTATCTCACCAATCACCATGTTTACTAATGGAATTTTCACTCTATATCTGCATCTGTAGTGGTTGAAGGCCCGGCTCTTTGTTAGAAGCAAAAAAGCTTATATATGGAGCCCGAAGGAAACAAGTTTGGGCGAGGTACATGATTACCAGACAGTGTCAATTTCTGTATAATCAATGTTGATTTCTTTGCATGGTTTTTGTTTTCACTTATTTTTTTGAAGGATTCTTTATGCTATTTACATTGATGGGACATTTTGTGATTGTTGACATGTTTTGCTGATGTGTTAATAAATTTTGTATAATTTATATGGTTTTTTAGTAAGTATGCAAGCTTCTTCTCAGTACTTTCTCCTAACACCTGTGCTAAGACTTATTCATGTTTATAATTATTGACTGTCCCAATTTTCATGTTTTATATATTCATCCAAGTTTCATCTAAAAATTATCTGACCTGGTATTGAACTTTGATTTCAAGGAGCAAGGGAGCTTACCGGTGCTGTTGATCTAATAAGTCGATACAAGTTGCTGCCTTTTCAAGAGTTCTTCTGCAAAAAGCCACTTCCTGTGTCTATTGCAGATACCCATTACCTTCACACCGTGGTTGGGGATGCTGAAATTAGGAAAGGAGATGGAATGCTGCTGGGTCAGCTAATTGAAAGTCCATCCTACAACAAGGACGGAAAAGCTCGCATACAGCCAATTGAATTGCATGCTCTTGCAGAAGCATTCCATTTGAGGGAAGCAGATCCTATTGAGCTGCCTCCTGTGAGTTTCTAACATTCTTGCTGCCTTGTTTTTGAATATTGTTCTTTTGAATATAATGTCAAACCCTACTGTAGAAGATTAAATTGCGAACATTACTTTTCTTGAAGGGAGAAAAGGGTACCCCAACAGTTGCAGGGAAATCCAAGAATGAAGTTGTAGATAAGGATAAGAAACACAAGAAGCACAAAGACAAAAATAGGGAGCATAAGAAGCATAGGCATCAGCATAAAGATCAAAGTATAGACAAGGATATAAAGAAAGATAACAGTGCACATCAAGTCCTTGGTGCTGATCATACAAAGAAGCAAATTGAAAAGGTGCATACAACTTGACCCTTTTTCCATTTTCTTCATATACTGTATATGGTAGCGTTTAGCCATGAAAGGTCTCCATATTGTTCCTTTGTGTCACGGGGAATTACCTGTTGTATTACAGGTGTTGTCCATGTTCAATTTCTTTCCCCCTTGAAAATACGTGGGTTGGGCTGGTCTGTCTACAACTTATGCATGTCACTATATACCATTATGGAAGCTCTGAGATTGAATTGCTTCTCAGCTGAATCTACTTCCTTTTTCCTATTTGTTGACATTCATCTTTTGTTTGTTCTTAACTTCTTATGCATATACCATTATATCGTAAACATCATTATCATTGTGTCATTGCAGAGGAAGAATCATGATGGAGACCAAGATGGCAATAATATGCATAGACAGAAAAGAGTAAGGTATGGTCGTGATGTTAATTTGACTTGTATGATCTGATCTTTATTATTTCTCTTTTCCCCTTAACAAAATTAATATGTTTAAACTTTTTCAATTTATATGATCTTATCTTCTTGCTGAAACTTTGCAGCATAAGAGCTCCACACAGATGAATTGGGCAGGATAAAGGTTGCTGGGTGAATTTATAACTTAGTGGCACATTATTTATCTTTAAACGAAAATCTCAAGAGGTTTATTGCTACAACAGTCAGGTTCACCTGAGGTAACTCATCTTTTACTCTCTTTTCTTTTCCTAAAAGTAACTAATCACTTCACTGCCAAGCTTTTGGTCCTGACATAACTGTTGTGGTCTATAAATTTTACTTTGCTTTGAAAAGGATCTATGGCAAAGGCATTGCCTATTACATTTTTATAATAAATTTTTGAATGTTTGGATGTTTGTATTAGCTATTGGCTAATGCTCTGAGTTAATCTAACGTTTAACAGTTCATTTTCAGTCTGCCATTAAACATTGAAATACTGTTATCTTGGGTTATTTTCAAACCCCTTACACATCATTCGTGTTGACTGCACAAGCCCTGAATTTTTTTTTGTGATCCTGTCTTATACCTGTGATGCAGAGACAGCTATCAAAGAATTTCTTGGGGGATCTTGCTTGGTGGCAAGAATGTGGAAGCAAGTTGGCAACAATGAAAATTCATGTTTTTGAGAAACTGTTCATTCATTTCTTGCTCACTTGATTTTCAGCACTCGCCCAAGCTGTTACATTCATCTCTCTGGACATCCAAATTTTGAGTCATCAGTCCTGAGTTCGAATCGCTGCTGCATTTTGGGATTTAGCTTGATTGGAAACTTGGAAAGAATCGAAGCTTGTCATATCTGCTGTAAATATAGTTATTGCTGAATGCAAGACCTTTGGCATTCGGAATATGCTTGTTCGGGGAAAGAATGTTTTGGTCTGTTTGAGTGTTGGGCTACTTCGCGCCGAGTTGAAAGAAGCTCAACAGAGGTAAAATACTCTCTCTCACGGGTTTTAAAAGTTCTTCATTCCCGGGTTCGAAACTTTTGCATCCTCATTTATTTTTGAAGCGATTTCCAGATCCAATCTGTAAGACAACACTATTATCTTCTTCCATGAATTTCGGAGGGTATTCGGAACTTGTCCAATCAATCAGCCCTACTGCTATGCCATTTGCACAAGAAAAACACAATTATAATTCAATTCAACAGTCTTGGAGCCCTTCAATTGAAGGATCGTTTTCGGGTCATTGCTGGCTTTATCTTATGTCGGGCGGTGTTCAATTGGTATAGGCTTTGTTGTAGATCATGTTAGGTGCACCGGGGAGGGCCCTCCCATTGTGTCGCGCAGGAAAAAAACACGAAAAATCCCTAATGCCTACAGTATGAAGTATGATTCCAGTCTCGGTAGCTTGACCGAGATTTGCAGTTCCCTTGTATATGTGCACTTAATTCGGGTGATTCGGATTCGAACCTGAATTTGATCAGCTCAACTCAAAAACTACACAGCTTCAACTTTGTGCTCCATCTTTTGTTTACCGTCACTTTAGACTTTTGCCATGAGGGCCATGGCTTAATCACCGGAGGCACTCATGAAATATGATAGTAAGTCGCATCTGTAACGAGCTTTTTACTTGACCTGACTCTAACCAAATGATGCCCTCCCCAAATCACTAGCACTTGCACTGTCTCTAGTACTAGTAGAAAGTACAGTAAAAGGTAAAGAAAAGGGGGGTAAAACTCCCTTAGTTGCCCAAATTAACCCCATAGAAAGGCAGGAGTCAAACTGTAAAAGGGAGTCCTTAGAAAGGGTAGTTTGGTAAAAACAGAAGCATATTGGTGGGTGCCGGGTGGGTGGCTGGCAAATCGGGTTACATGTGATCAGATCTCTCACCGGCGCTGGTCCCCACCCCTTACCCCACACAACGCCCACCGGTCCCCACCCCACCCCCACTGTATTTATGTCAGTACCTCTCCCCCTAGGACGCCATAATTTGACCAAATTTACCGAGTACCATTTACGGAAAATTTGAGTGGTGTTTAAAATAAAATAAAATACTTTATGAATTTGGTAAATTATTTATATTAATAGGTATTTTGGTGTTCACTTTTCAAAATTACCCTTAGATGTTTGTTAGTTGTAGTTTTCAATAAAGTGAAAAATTAAAGTAATAATTAGGGGTATAAGGGTATTTTATTTGCTTTTATTTGGTTTCTTAATAAATGTGGAAATGTCTAAAACGACATGTTTTAATTAACGGATGAAGTATTAAACTACCTCCGTTCAAAAAATAAGTTATTTTTAGACATTTGCACACAAATTAAAGAAATCATAAAATTATTTCATTTATACCCCTAATTAATTACTCCCTCCGTTCAACAAAACTTGACGTTTTACTATTCATGCACGTTTTTTTAGGCGCTAAAAACTATATAAAATATCGACTTTTTAAATAATTTTTTTTAACAATTTCGTAGTTATTATTAATAAGTACAAACTTGTTAAAAAAATATTTTAAAAACATGAATATTTTATATAGTTTTTATCATTCTAAGAAAGCGTGCGTGAATAGTAAACGATAAGTTTTGTTGAACGGAGGGAGTATTAACTTTCATCAACCAATAAAATTTGAACAAAAAGTCAAAAAGTAACAATTCGCATATCCCAATATCTAGAAAAACCTAAAATGACTTATATTTTTGAACCGAGAGAGTAGGGTCGCCCTATATACACCGCAAATCCACGATTAGCGCTGTTAATGAAACGTCGAATATGACGTTGTAGAAACGTTCGATTTCACGTTGCAGCAACGTTCATTTCGACGTTGTCTTTTGTCCTACACAACGTTGTGAATTGAAGGGATTTGGGCGGGTCGGACACTTTAGCAACGTCTAATCCGACGTTGCTAAAGTGGGCCTCGTCGGGCCGGAAAGCAACGTTCAATACCACGTTGCAACACTTGGAACTTACAATCAAGACAACGTCAAGTCTGACGTTTGTACTAGCAACACTTGGATCAATTCTATTATCTTTATTTTTGTTGGGTATACAATCAAGACAACGTCAAGTCTGACGTTTGTACCAGCCACACTTGGATCAATTCTATTATCTTTATTTTTGTTGGGTAGGATGTTGGCGAAAACTTAGTGCGATGCTCCATCTTTTATTTTGTTGGAGCGTTTTGCCCCTCGCGGAGGGTTTTCAAATATGATTTGTGGTTATTTCAGGGAAGTCACAACTGTTTACATGAAAACTTATAGACTGCCTCATTTTTCATATTGATGATAGACGATTACAGCATAAATAACTTAGTAAATAAGTTTTTCCGGGTCGCTGCCATGTCACACCTCAGCGGAAATCATTGTTGTTCTCTTCCTCTGATGGTGAAACATTCTCCGGCGGCACTACGACGATCCGGAAGCGAGCGTTGCCTAAGTAGCTAAACATCCAACCCGCGCCTACCCGCACGCCACGCGATCTCGCGAACGTATTCCATCCTTGTGCGAGCCAGAGTGCCCCGGAGCTGTTGCGATCTACCCGGATGCTGGTGCCTCTCCTCCCTGGTCCATTAGTCAGCGTTATTCTTTCGACGCCCCACAACCCGTATTCTTCCTCGAAGTTGGAAGGCAGAGGCTGCAGAAGTCAAGATCTACTTAATGAGTTGGGTCTTTCGTAAATCGGATGTGAGACCGAAGGGGGCTTACCAGTATTTCTGTGAACGAGACGTTTTCTACCCACCAGAAAAAATCCCTAGGGCCACTCCCTGTGACTGAGAAGAAGGGTCTTGGTGTGTTACCGGCCGCCATCTCTTCTTCTGTCGAACGAGATGTTGTAATTTCGACCCTAGCATGGCGTAATTTATAGTGAGAAATCCTTTCTCGTTTTTTGTGAGGCCTCCTTATACAACGCCAAATATGACGTTGCTAATAAACGTTACATTAAACGTTGAAGCAACGTTTAATTGGACGTTGTTACAACGTTTAATTGGACGTTGTGTTATGTGAACTCCCATGACAACGTTTAATTGGACGTTGCTAATTACACCATCTATAAATACACCAACATTTTGCGTTATTGGCATACACGAAACACACGTAATGGCATCAAGCCCAAATTCCTTTGTCAAATATGCCAAGTTCAATGATGGCACGTATTTCGTTGTTGAAGTGGGGAGACACCCTCGTCCGCCTAAGGAGGATGCTTGCAACTGCAAGCATATGAACTATACACATTATTTTCGATGCAATCTACTTTCCGTGCAGGTTTATCGTATCCTGGAGATGTCAACACAGTTGCAGTTCGGGTGTCAAGAGTGTGCCGACAATCCTGCATCGTACTATACACGGATGATTGAGCAGATAACGGATATCCTGGTCGTTTTGTACGACGACATGTCTCCGTCGCGTTGTCGCAGAGTAGCAGAGTATGCAGTTGATACAGTAGTGCGCCCTGCCCAAGATCTGATGACGACATATGCGTTCCAACAGGTGCAGATTAGTATATACCCAAACATTCCTGAAGAGTCGGTCGGTAGTTGTTCCGTTTAATACAACAACCCTTGTTGAAATGTAACATTAAAACCCATTTGTAAATTTAGATATGGGGCCAACTGATGTTTGTTTTGGTCGACCGATTGTTTTTATATTGTTTCTACGTCTTCATAACAACAAACATTCAACTTTCAACTCTGAACTTCATAGAAAAGAAAACAAACAAATATGACCACAACAATTCCAACTTTCATGACTCCTAAACATGGTGTAGAGGGCGACCTTCCTGAATCCGCAAAGCTCTAAATCTATCAAATTGGTCTTGGAAGGGAGTATCCCATCCGTTGACGCTCGGGTGATGGTGTGCCGTCCATTCATGCGCTGGAGGAGGTAAAGGGGCGTTGGGATGTAACCATATCTGCACAAAGGGCAAAAAGTATACTATAATGTTAACTGGGGTAATTAATGATAGTTAATTTATGGTTGGAGTGAGATCACACTCACCGCTGCGAAATGATCTTGGTTGCCGATGCATGCCATGCCCAGTATGGCCTCTTGAGGTGCGCCATTTGGTTGTTCGGTGTACATAGGGAGGCATGTGAAGGGCATGTGCCAAGATAAGACGACAAGGGGTACGTGGTAGACGGTTGCGAACACAAGACCCATGATAGGCAACTCGATCCAGTATCTCCGGTTACCTCCCACTCTGCCGGAGTAACTCTGTAGGTTGACAAACTCCTGGACCGAATACCCTCCCATGTAACAACCAGCGTAAAGGTGATCGTTATGCTCCAGATGGTTACACAATAACCCTTTCATATCTGCGAATCGTGCCTCCCCTGGCCGTAACATCAGCTGCGCCAAAGCTCGATAAAAAAATTGTTACAAAAATAATAGTTCTTATAAAAAATTGTAGAAACAAAATTGTTAAAAAATAATAGTTCTTATAAAAAATTGTTACAAAATAAAATGTATTAGAAAAAATTAAGTGAACCTTGTTTAATTTGAATGCACAATATATTGAAGATAAATTGTTACAAAATAACTACTTTAATGTCCAGCGAGAAGTTATAGAAACAAAATTGTTAAAAAATAATAGTTCTTATAAAAAATTGTTACAAAATAAAATGTATTAGAAAAAATTAAGTGAACCTTGTTTAATTTGAATGCACAATATATTGAAGATAAATTGTTACAAAATAACTACTTTAATGTCCAGCGCGAAATTATAGAAACAAAATTGTTAAAAAATAATAGTTCTTATAAAAAATTGTTACAAAATAAAATGTATTAGAAAAAATTAAGTGAACCCTGTTTAATTTGAATGCACAATATATTGAAGATAAATTGTTACAAAATAACTACTTTAATTTGAATGCAATTTGACGAAACAAACAAAAAAGAAATTATAGAAACAAATTATTACAAATGAAGTTGTTTACAGTGAACTATTGTAATAAAACATTTTAATTAATAGGATTCTCGGATGAGACGGGACGACGGGACTTTTCGCGTCGTTCTCGGGCGAGACCGCAATGCGCCTCCAGATGCAGCAGAGGGCGCCCATCCGGAGGAGGTCATCATCACTGACTCGTCTTCGCAGACGGTGTCAGATCTCATGGCTATTGCGGAGCAGGAGACTTTGACCGTCAGAGATACGGCGGTTCAGCCTGATACAGCCCCGCCACCGTTCAGGCCGGAGGACGGTACTGACGATGACCGTACGTTCTTCCACATGCATACATATGTGGAGCCCACGTCACATGTTTTGATGGACATAGAACGGCCAGCGCAGCCGGCGTCAGATCCTATGGCTGGTGCCAGTACTTCCGGACACGCTCATGGAGACGCTGCTTGGGATGCGATCATCGCAGCAGCATCTGACTGCCTCACACCTGCTGTGGGGGCGGATGTCACACAGGAGGAGCCTGCGGATATACCGGAGGATCTTGAGTTCGAGCAGGAGGACCTCGATGACGAGAGTGACGAGGAGCATGAGGCTCAGGAGCAGGAGGAGGGGGGCGACGAGGAGGAGGAGGAGGAGGCTCAGGACCAGGAGAAGGGGGGCGACGAGGAGGAGGAGGGGGGCGACCAGCAGGAGGAGGGGGGCGACCAGGAGGAGGAGGCTCAGGAGTAGGAGGAGGGGGGCGACTTGCCTCCAGGAGATCTGTTGGTCTCGTTTAGGAACCATAGGGCTCAGCTGCTATGGACGGACCCGACCTATCGGCATAAATTGCTGAAGGTTCATCATCGGGCTTCACACCTCCGTCCGTTCAGGTACTACATGTACGAGGGTCCAGGGACATGGGTGCAGGCGGCAGCTCAGTCTGGTCTACTGGGGCTGCTTGATTTGAACTGGGACGGAGTGAATGCCCAGTTGTTGACTGTGTTCATAGAGCACTGGCAGCCGAAGACGAACTCTTTCCACTTTCCATGGGGCGAGATGACCATCACCCTCCACGACGTCGCCTGTCTGATGGGGCTGCCGATTGAGGGACTGCCTTGCGAGACTCTCCCTGACCATCTTCCACTACAGCTGGAGCCTCTACTGCAGAATTTATTTGGTTGGACCCCGGCTGTGATGAAGAAGCATAGGAATGCTTGCGGTTTTGCCATCCCGGAGTTGACGGAGTGGTGGGAGGAGAGGCACGGCCACCGTCGGGAGCAGTGGCCCGACCTTACCCCAGATGGCGTAGTGCCAGGGAGCATACACTGGCAGCACGACCTCTCCGTTTCTTTCTTGGCTACGCTGCTGGGTGCGACACTCTTCATCGACAAGTCCCAGAGCCGCGTACACTTCTCGTTGTTCGGGCTAGTTTGGGATTTGCCGCACGCCGGGAGACTAGCTTGGGGAGCAGGAGTGCTTGCCTACCTTTACCGGGGATTAGGGGAGGCCACGAGAGGCGATGCCAGAGGCCTACGTGGGTGTGCTGCACTGTTGCAGGTAACACATTTCTTTAATACTGTAAATACGTTCCTCTGCTTGCGATTTACATTTAATAAGTGCTCTAATGGTTTATAATTTTCAGGCATGGATCTGGTCGTCCTTCCCTTGTTTTGCGGGCCGTCTTCGCTCGGACAGGGATGCATTTGATCATGATCCCCGGTACATGGCACGGTTCGACCCGTCGACGGCCGAGCTCAGGGGGAACGACAAGGCGAGGCGCAAGAATGAGAAGAAGCTTCGAGCACAGCTTGAGCGCATGACCATCGATAAGGTAACCTGTTTATAACTTTCTTTGGTTTTAACTACATATGTCGAGTAAGATTGTTTCCCTTATATCATTTTGTGAACATAGGTCGAGTGGATGCCTTTCGGCAGAGACTTGGATTTCGCTGGTCAGTTTCGCTCCTCCACCTATCGAGGCACCCTCAGATTCTGTGGCATCTTTGAGCCGTACATGCCAGACAGGGTGCTCCGACAGTTTGGCCGCGTGCAGGAGAAGCCATTGGCCGTCATCCCTCCGTCCTTCATGCAGCGCCCGTTTCGCCTGCAGAGGCGTTACATCTTGACGTTCGACATGTAGCACCACCGTTGGGCAGCTCAGGACGATGAGAGATTCTACCCTGTCACTGGTCACAGGAGGACGATCGACAGCTGTCAGGGAGGCGTCACAGCTGACTACCTCGCTTGGTTCCAGTCACAGAGTCGAGGTCATGTGTTGCCCACGACAGTGGTACTACCCGGTGCTCCTCCGGCTGCGCCTACCCACCCAGACGACGACATCGGAGCAGATGGGGATGGGGATGAGGTTGATGCTGAGACTGCTGCTCGCCAGGCCCGGGTCGACGAGATGACCCATGCCATTCATGCATTGGTCGGGCATCCCCAGCTAGACCAGATGTACGAGCATTTCATGGGCTACATTCGATCTCTGCAGTAGATACATTATCGTCCCTTTCTTTATGACATACATTTCGTATTTTGTCGGTATGCTATATTTGTGTATTTAGTATTGTTTGCGTTATTATTTTCGATGGTTTCTACCCGATCACAACAACAAACAATCACATGCAAACGCTTCACTTCATAGATAACGATCAGATTTCACATTGAGGCATTACTAAAACTAACAAATTACATACATCGAGGCATTACTGAAACTAACAAATTCCATACTTCGACGCATTACCACAACTAACAAATACAACATCGATAACAACGTAATTTCTTCTTCATATCGACCATACTATTCTTAGTTCGTCTTCGGAACTATTTTAATCTTTAACTCATTGAATGGAAAGGTGGCGACCTCTTTATTTGCTCCCCTCATTATTATTCCTGCCGTTTGAGCCACGTCAACGTGGTCACATCTGTTTACATCGGCGAAGAATGACCGGATATGTTGAAGAAGAATATCACCAACCTTCCACTCGTAGGCTCCACGAATGCCCGGATGAAAATCATTGCACTCTAGACACCCGACCCGCAAGGGTGCAGAAATGTGATTCTCTTTTTCACAAACGACCTGAAACAGTGCGCATGGATGCATGCCTCTGTATTCTGGACTGCTGCAAGCACATTTGGACTCCTCCGGGGGCATTGGGTACCGAACCCTTTCGATTGCATAATCAATTCTGCTCGTGGAGCCTACTACTCCAGATGTAACCGGCTCCATGGAAGGATTGAGAATGTGGAAGGAATGAGAATGTGGAATTGTTGTGTTGAGTTATTCAAGTCCTCATTCCCTTTTATAGTAGTGGTTGGTTACCTGGAAGTAGTCACAACGTCAAATCTGACGTTGTGACAACGCCGAATCCGACGTTGTTACACCCTGATGGAGGTAGCAGAAACGTTAAATTTAACGTTGTAGCAACGTCCATATACACGTTGCTAAGCCCGAAGGAGCCCGTTGGCATCCAGGGTACAACGTCCGATCTGACGTTGTAACAACGTCTGATCTAACGTTGTTATAACGTTGTTACAACGTCGGATCCCCTACCCCTTGGGCAATTTCCCCAACAGATGAAACGTCAAATTGGACGTTTTTGCAACGTCTAATCCAACGTTGCTGTAACGTCCAATTCGACGTGTCATTTGCGGTGTATATAGGGAACGCGAGAGAGTAATATGATTATAAACTTTAAACAGTAATAAATATTTAATTACCATAATTAAATACTTCTTCCGTCATAAAATACATGGTCTTTTAGACCTTTGCACATTAATTAAAGAAGCATATTTATATTTAAATTTCATTATTATTATAGAGGGGGTAACTCTTAAATTTTACCTACTATTGTACTTTTTTAGAGGTAATTATTACCCTACCAACCTAAAAGCTCATGTATTTTTGACAAAACTTCAAGGTCTAAAAGGCCATGTATTTTAGGACGGAGGAAGTATATTTTTATTTAAAATTCGTGTTAATTTAAATCATAAATTTAATATCTAAACCTTAAAAAGCACTCCGTATTTAATACTACTACTGTATTATAATTGAATTATATAATTATAATGAAGAGAATCCAAACATACCTAGAAGAAAAGGAGGGAGCATGGTGGTCACGTGAAAGCAGTGCAAGCAGCGGTCCACGTCACAGCATGCGCCTACTTGGCTGGGCGGGACCTGCGGGTCCCAACTGGCACGTGCGCCGCGAAGTCTGACACGTTTGTTGGGTGGTGACTGTGGGGTCCACACTCCCTCCCCCTCTCAGGCCATCCTTGGCGATGGAAAACGGTTACGCTACCAAAAACTTAAGGCCGTCCGCCACGTCATCCGGCGTCATCTCCTTACCGGCCTCTTTCCTAACCACGCGGCCACGCTAACGCTATCCGCTCAGAAAACGGTTTCTACCGCTCTTGCTCTAGTCCACATTGACGGAATGACGGTTTCTTTTCTTTTCTTTTTAAATTATTACTCCCTCGTTCTCGGAATACTTTCAGTTTTAGACAAAGTCCAATAGTTTATTTAAAAATTCTCTATTGAAATTTTATTTATTAAATTATAAATTTATGCATTTATTACAGTGTATAATAAATGTATAAATATGTAAAATAGAGAAGTTGTTGGGGTTAGAGTATAAAAATAAATAAAATTTCAATAAATTAATTAAATCAATATGTAATAACCAATGGATAAATAGGTAGACATGGGAAGAAGTGAATGCATTTAATTTTACAGATTTTAAGCTTTCCTCTAAATTTAGAGATTTTTTTTTCTCTTTCCTCCAATTTCTCTATTTTATAAATGGTTTTACAAAAGCTGTTGGGGTTAAAAAACTTATATTTCCTCTAAAATTACCTATTTTCTTTATTTTACATGCTCTTAGAGTGGTAAAGTTATATTAAAAAATTTGTTGTTTTAGCAATAATTATTATCTTTATAGGTAATAATTGCTTTTTTTTATAGGTAATAATTACTACTTTTAAGTACTTTAAAAAGTGTGTATAAAGCTAAAACAACAAGTATTGCGAGACGGATAGAGTATTAAGAAAAAATTACTCCGTATATCGGATACCGCGATAAAGCGGTATAGATGTGCAATGCTATCAACAACTCTGTTACCAATGCGAGAGTATGAGAGAAAAATATTGTATTTCTCCCACACTAAACAGTAAGGTTGTAATGTCAGACATAGATACAAGACTCGTATGACTATAATAAAATAATCGGATGATCCATAAGGACCGAGTGTTTGAATGGGATGTGGGTCCGAAGACCCTAGGAATCATATTCCGAGTACGGAAAAAATATGATATAACGAAGCTGAATACGGGTCACTGCTAGTAACATAATTTACACTACAATGCTAATTTCAATATAAAGGACAAGTGATACCGGTCTCGGTCGCATAGAACGGGTCGATGACCTACTGCCCGTAGGCAGATGTACCCATTCGAGAGATTTGCAATTTCGAATGGGCATCTCATGAGACGTTTATAAAGCAAGGTATAACCAAACTTTGACCTGACTTTACCATTTTCCATTATTTAATACACACATTGTAATAACAATAATAATGATAATACACACTAATATATAGTATCACACTTTATGATTAATAATCCACACTTACATCCTAGGTGACCACAAACGGCATATTGTACACTTTATAAAGGATAAAGTGCACCAAATAAGATAAACGACAAGTATGGCTATCCAAGGCAAATAATATACCATACTTAACTAGCATGAATGAAACAACTAAACAAATCATGCTTTTCAAGAAGTTCGGGCATTCAATGTAATTTTTCCACATTCAAGGGATCAAGTTATACTTACATGAGTTGTCATGCTATATGAGATTAAGAGCATCCGCACTCATGGGGTAACCCCATCCATCTCTCTCTTCGTAATATTTTGACACCTCATTTTCCACTAACTCTACCCCATCCTTTAAGAATTTTATTTTTTATCCCACATCCATAAGTTTACCCCATTATACTATTTTTTTAACTTTAATTATATCCCACCACATATTTTAACCAATCAAAACTTAACTCACTTAATAAAAAACATAAAAACCTTCACTTCAATTAATTTTATAAAAGATAATGGGATGGGGAAGGGAGGGGTTTAACCCATTCCACTAGGGTTGCCCCTTCCCCTTGATGGAATGGGGAAGATCCCACACTCATGGGGCTCCCTTTTAGCAAGAGAGAGAGTGCTATGGGGGAGAGTTAACCCCATGAGTATTAGTAATGATGCTCTAAGGGGCTGATAAATAGCAACAAACTGATATAACTTATATATTTATCACAAATGCATAGCATGGAATGTAAAAAGACACGAAAAGCAATAATTGCGAAAATGCACGAAAGTTGCAAAAGTGCACTGATTGAACCAAACAACTTGTCTGAACTCAACGAAATGGTTCAATGAGGATGAGGATAATAATTAGATATTCTACCTGAGATTGTACAGACTTATACCAGGGTGTTAATAACTTTTCATAAATTAGGGAAACGGCCCCGTAACTTTTAAAAAGTGAAAACTTACCATTGATTTATTCCGAAAGATACCCAAATATGAAACCAAGCAATCTCATGAGACTAAATGAATGCCAACTGATTCAAGATGACATACATATTAGTGTAAGGTCGACTACTCAACCAAAACTCGAGAGAACGCGAGAAACGGAGCAGATCTTTCCCAGACGAGACTCGAAAGTGACCAAATTTCAAATCTATTATTTCTTGCTATGGTATGGATCTGAAAAGGAAGGATTTATAAGAATTAACAGACCATCAAATCACTGTATCGATTTTTATTCAATTTAAAATACATAAATTACATATTGATAGTGAGGGAATATTCCATCTATTAAAACAAATTATTTTTATTGTACTTCGAATAATATAATTATTTTAAAACCTTACATTAGGTATTTTATGTGAACTAATAAATTTTGAATAACTTATTTTCACCAAATTTAATATAAAGAGAATTTATTTATTTTTATTAAAACTGAAATACATAAAAATACTTTGGGGTATTTGAATTTCATCATCTATTTTACTAAGGTGCCATCCAATATGTCCATCACGTCTTAAATGGTTACAAATTCTATCATTTTACTAGGGGTTATTCTCTCATTTTACTATGAGTTATTTTTTTTTTCTATAAATATTGTACCTTGAATCTTATCATTTTAGTATCATTTTGCATGATCTTTTTATACTTAATATTGAATTTGAGAATCTTATCAATAATTTCTTTTGAAAACATTTATTTTATTTAAAACATGTTATTTGACGTTTTAGTGCATTTTTTCAAATCTATTTTTAATATTTTTTAAATAAAAGGGACTGATGAATTGGCGGGCTTGATTTTCAATTTCAAGCTAACTAGTACTTTTCCCGAACCATGTTCGGGTTTTTTTCGATATATTTTCGATCGAACGTCAATTTTCAACCAATATACTTCTCACCTTGTTGTTCTTCGAAATCTTTGGTTGTCATGGTGAATTATATCAAACTCCCAAACTATATTTCATACCATGAAAAATAACAACTCGACCCAAACTATATTAAACTCCCAAACTATATGAAACTATGTTAATTAAGATGCAAGCTACATTGAATCCAAATACACATGATCCATAACAATTCCGTCCTTCACAACAAACTAAAGACTTTTACTCAGCACATTTCACAACACGGGCATGAAAAAAAATATGGCCATAACAACAGCAATGACATGTGTTAAACAGATCTAACAGCTACGCCATGAAATAAGTATGGTTATAAGAACAACAATCAACCAACACAACTCAACATTAATAAGCATTAATCCCGAATTCCAATCCCAATTCCTCTCTCTGTTTCTCCTCTTTTTTTGTTCAATCTCAATCTTCAGGTTCGCGGCCAGGGGAGATGATGACGGGCGGCAGGGTGCCAAGCTCTGTCGGCGGGAGCCCCAGGTTTCTGACGGCGTTGCAAACAGGAATAAGGAGCTGGTTCATTTTTTGGCTGCATAGTCGGTCGCGTTGCAAACAGGATTAAGGAGGGGAAGTTCACTCTTGATGGTGCTGACTACTCCTTGCCCATCAACAACCATCCGAATAGTCTCCATGGTATATATCATTCTAATTCGTTTCAGGTTTCAACCTATATAAATTCGCTCTATGAATATAGTGTTTACAATATCCACAACTTGTTTTTAGTCATATACAATTAACTTGTTAGTAACATTAGAGTTTTCACCGTTCATAATCACCAAAAATACACTATACTGTGAGCATCAATCGTTTTGTAGCATGCGTCTGTCTCGAGTCAAGAAGTCTTAACTCAATCTTGTCTGTAAGTTTGATTCCTCAAAATTGCATTTCAAAATGTTATTTCAAAACCATAAATTCAGACAAATTGATTTCGGGAACCACTAATCTTTTTTTCTCGTGATTCTCTCTATGACATTTCATCAAACAGGTAGAGTGCATGACTAAATGGTACTTCAAAACCATAAATGTCAGAAGCTTTTATTCGTCTAAACTTTATATGTAATCAAATACATGTAACTTCCTGAAATTGAAACCCCTAAGGCCCTAACTCCCAATTGAGTTTGAGTTGAGCCAAAATTATCAACCTCGGATTGAACTCAAATACCACATTCAATCTAACCAACAAATTGATTCAGAATTCATGAAATTGAAAGAAGTAAATTTTTTCAAAACTGAAAACTGAAAATGGAATAAGGTGAATACCTCTTTTGATGAATTTTCTAGTTATTTCTAAAACCTAGATCAATGACCAAAAAAAAGAGGGCGTTAAGGGTGCATACTTATTGCCCTCCTCCCGGCCCCGACTGATTCCGCTCGTCCAAGATTCCAACGGCGAGGCGAGAATATGCGAGTGGAGTTCTAGTAGAGCGACGGCCAGGCGGCAAATCCGAGCGAAGAATTCATATTGGATCCACGCGAGGGAGACCGTGGATCTGGTAGAGCGACGGTCCGACAGTTACGGTTGACAGTAGAGCAACCGTTCGGCGAGAGGAGATGCGAGGGAGGTCGTGGATCTGGTAGAGCGACGGTTCGGCGGAGAGGAGATGCGAGGGAAGCCGTGGGGGTGCTGCGCGGCGAGGGACCTCCACCTTCTCCGAATCTGGGTGCCCCGACCTCGAATCCGAGCGAGGGAGATGAACGGATGTGAGCGAGACTGTGATGTCGATTGTGGAGCGGCAATGAAGTTGATGTGAGGGATAGGGTTGTGCAGAAAAACCCGACACGACTGACCCGACACGAAACCGAGGCAATATGACACGAAAAAACACGACACGAAAAGGACACGGCACGATAATGACACGAACCGTGAAAACACGAAAATTAATGGTTCGGGCAAACCTCGTTACCGGATACCCGACACGAACCATCGAACCGTTTATTTATTTATTTTTTTTAAAATATAGCGGGTTGTGTATTTATATATATTAGATGTAGTTATTTAGGATCACTAAGTCATGATAGCTCAATTGGTTGGCTGTGTGGGGAGAGTTTCAAAAGAGACTTGGAGTGGTGGGTTCGAATCTCATTACTTCCTAATTTTTTGTGTAGGGTAAAAGGCTGAAAATTTGGCTTCATAGAAGGACACGTGGCACAATATTTTGTGAAGACATTGCTTCTAAAATAATAAGTATAAGGGGTGGATTTTTATTTGTTTAGGGTTAAATAACTGAAGAAGTAAAAAAGATGTTTTAACATAAGAGCTTATAAATTGAAAACTTCACGTCAATAATGAAGATAGATAAAAGATATTGACCCAACGTGACAAAAGAAGTAAAAAGATGTCTTATTTTATCCCCGACCGTGTTGTTATTGATGCTGCTCAACGCAAGTGTGTCAAGTATCGAGATTTGTGCACACGACGACTAGGTATGATTTCCTAATTTCTACCCTTCTCATTCTCTTCGTTGGAGATTTGGGGGAGCTAGATAAAGATGCTTATGTCTTGTTGAAGCGGATTAAGAAATTTTCAATATCGCAGGATGTCGGAGCTCGTGCTGCAGGCCGCAGCTTATATTTTTACTAGACTTAGCTTTGTTATCGCTGAGAGAGTGGGTGCTTAGATAGTATCTCAGCTACCCACTAATTTCTTGTAGTATGTAAATATTTATAATAATAATAATAATAATAATAATAATAATAACTTTATGTAAATTTTTGTCATCATAATAAAGTTTTATAATAATAATAATAATTTGTTTTACTATTCAAAAAGATGTTGGAGCCCAATTTGTTACGAGACTTCCAACCAACTTTGTGTAATTTGTTTTTATGGAAGATGGTCCCCGCCTTGGTCTTCATCTTAATGTGGATAAGACCGAGATTTTTTGGCCTACAGAAGACCCTAGGAGTCGGCTTCCTGGTGTTCCCCCCCCCCCTCTATTGCTCGGCCATTGCGCGGTGTCAAGGTTTTGGGGGGGCCTGTCAGTGTATGCTCTGATTTCAGCAGCGAACTTGTGGAAAGAAGAGTGACTAGGACCATAGAGCTTATGGATTCTGTCGCGAGGATTGATGACCCTCAGTGCGAGTTGCTTCTGCTTCGGGCTTGTACGGGTATTTTTAAGCTTTACTTTTCCTTGCGTACTTGTTCTCCGCGTGTATTTGGGCCGGCCCGACTTTCCTTTGACGAGGCACTCTGTTCTAGTTTGGAACGTATTGTCAGGCCTGGGTTTGGAGATTGGCAATGGAGGCTCGCCATATTCCCTTTTCATTTTGGTGGGCTTGGAGTATATGCTGCTGGTGATGTCATACATTATGCTTTTTTGGCGTCCCGTTTGCAGTCTGCTGAGTTGCAAGCTAAGATCTTACGTTCTTCTGGTATCATTGCTGCTGGGCCTACTTTTGATGATGCTTGTCGCTCTTTTAATCAGGTCACGGGTTCTGATTTTCTACGCGACCCTAGTGAAATCGCTGCCCCCAAACTTATGAAGAAACTGGCAGATATATATTTCGCGAAGGTTGCTGCTACATCAGACTCTGTTTTCTCATTGACTCCGCGACAGGTGGCATTATGGAAGTCTCAGCAGGGTGCTCACTCATCTGATTGGTTGCGTGCAGTTCCTATTTCTGGGTTGGGGCAGACTATGAATGGAAGGACCTATCGTACTGTGCTTAGCTATCGATTGGGAGTTCCATTGTTCGCGGTGTCCAGACCATGTTCCACTTGTTCTCGGGTCTTTGATGGTGATGTCTACGGTGACCATGCTGTGTCTTGCGCTGGTTCTGTGGGCATTAAATATCGTCATAACCTCGTTCGCGACACCTTATTGGATATCTGCTATAGGTCTGGGATTTCTGCCGGTAAGGAGGTTGATATCGGTTTGATTGATGGGCATGATAATCCTCTTCGTCCGGGAGATTTGTTACTTTATTCCTGAGACAGAGGGCGGGATGTTTGTGTCGATCTGACAGGATCCTCTCCTTTGACTCAGTCTGGGATGTCTGACTTTGTGCCTGGTCGTGTTGTTGTTGATGCTGCTCAGCGTAAGTGTGCCAAGTATCGAGATTTGTGCACGGCGGCTGGTTATGGTTTCATACCCTTCTCCTTCACTTCGTTGGGGGAGTTAGATACGGATGCGGTTGCTTTGCTGAAGCGGATTCAGAAATTCTCCGTATCTCAGGATGTCGGTGCTCGTGCTGCCGCTTTTATTTTCACTAGACTCAGTTTTATTATCGCTAAGGGAGTGGGTGTCCAGTTAGCATTCAGAAGGGTTGTGGAACTCAGCTTGTTAGCCGGCTCCCATCCAATTTTATGTAATAACTAGTTGACATTCTTTATTATAATAATAATAATAATAATAATAATAATAATAATAATAATAATAATAACCGCACCCGCTGCCCAGAAACCGCACCCGCGGCCAATCCAGCGGGTCACCAATTCTGGGCAGCACCCGCGGTTTTCAAGGCAGCACCCGCGGTTTTTCTGGGCCGATTCAGCGCGGATTTTTACATATTTTCTATGTTGGGCCTATCTTTGGAAACCACTTTCTCTCTTGTATGCCATTTGCCTCTTCCTTGTGCATTCCAACTTGGCTTCTCTAGCTCGTTCTTGCCTCCATATGATCCATATGACTCTAATGAATGACCTCCTCCATTCTTCGAATCTGCAATTACTCGCTAAACTTGTGTAGATTCCGCACTTAAACATCAAATGCGCAAACAAGCAAACTAACCCCTTAACATGCAATATATACATCTAAATGACCCTAAAACTACTCTATAATGCCTAGCTACATAATCCTTCATGCAATAGCCTCATCACAAGCAACGTCTCATCAAAGTGCAAACATAGACAAGGCAAACAAATGTCCTAGCAAGTATTTATGTGATCAAGTAACCCGCATGCTTACACATCCAACCTCACCGGGAATAAAGTGTTTTCGCTCTCACTCAAGTGTTTAGGTTTATCAATTAACACTCAAACTCTATCCAAAATGCAACTAAGATACATAACAATTGAAATTGAATCACAATCTCCACCGTGGATGTCATTACCGGCAAAAATCATCATGAGGTCTTTTTATGGGTTGTAATGGGGCCAAGGTAGAAAACATAAGGTATGGAACAATTTAGGCCATGTGGTGCTCATAATCCGGGAACTAAGGAAGCAACCAAATCATCATACCACTCATAAACTCATACCATAACTCTACAATGTAATACAACTCCAATCTCAAGCATACAACTTTACAAACCATACTCAACTCATTTCCTTTATTCTTTCTTTTTTTCTTTTTGTTTGTTTTTTTTTTTCATTTTTTTTTTCATGCTATATCAAATGATTTTCCTTGACTTTTACCCCTAAGTGAATTTTATCCTCCTTAGGTCCCAAGTAATGAATGTACTAGCAATAATCAAACATCCCATAAGGGTACATCAAACATACAATCCACCACTATAAACCAACATCCGCAATATAAATATTCACCAACCATTCCTAATTCCCGGATAGGGTTAGACTATAATTGGCTATGAAAAATCTTGTGGAGCTACAAAAGAATAGGCAATTAGGCTCAAATTGGCTTAAAGCAGAGGATCATATGTAAGGTGGAATAGAGTCAAAAAGGGCTAATAAAGGTGCCTCAATCATGTGAAATTCACCAATAACAAACGTATATGTACAACCTTGATATAGATAACAAAATCAATTCCAAGAGGTAGAAGCATTGGAGAGTATTCACATGAAACAAGAGCAAAAGGACTCAATGAAGTGTAGTCCCAATAAGGCCAAAAATTAATCTCACAAGGTTAAATTTTTGTTGGGTTTCAGCCATGCTAGGAACTTAGATCATACAAGCTCAATTATGTTCACCTAGCTATGTTCCACATAAAAACAATAAGAGGGATAAGGCTAAAACAATTCAAACATGTGATGGGACTTATATGATCATAATTTCAATAAAATTTTGAGAACTCACTTGGCTTGGTGGTTGTTTAGATAATGACATATTTTATGCAAATGCATGATATTCTCTTTTCTTTTTCATTTTTTCCAATTTTTTTTTCATAAAATAAAACTAAGATGCAAAGCATTAAGATGAATGTTATGCAAAATAATTTAAACATGCTCGATATGCAATGCAACTCTAATATGTACACTAATCCCCTTCCCCACACTTGAAGTTTTCATTGTCCCAATGAAATTAAAACAACAAAAATTAGAAAGAACAAGGGAGGAGAAAAGTAAAACTCACATGCTCATTGGTATGGAGGAAGTGGAGGTGAAGCACGAAAGAAAGAGCGTTGAAAATGATAGAAAAGGAGGCTACATGCTGAGGCCGCGGGTGCTGCCCCCTGGGCCGCGGGTGCTGCCATTCCAGAACCCTCCCCAATATTGGCCGCGGGTGCGGTTTCAGTATTGTTGCCCAAATTTGCCGCGACCGATGCCTTTCCAAAGCGTTGCCTTTCCTACCTTCTTCGTTCTTCCCCCTGAAAGGTTAGTCTAACATGGCGAAAAACAACTTCCTAAAATCTACGACAATTCTAATTATGCTAAGAAAAATGAAAAATTAATAGAGAAAAGAAAACTTATAGTCTACTTACCTCGGGTTGCCTCCCGAGCAGCGCCTTTGTTTCTCGCCCTTGACTTGGCGTTGTGTTGAAGCTTAAGACACTAATCAGACATAGTCAAAGCCCTCATCAACCTGTCAAACTCTTGTGCACAACTAACAAACAAGCATGCACTACATACAATTAAATTAAAACTAAATAATAATACGTTTAAGAACCGTTTCGACTTATTGTATTCATGAGCTTGACTACCCACAGAGGGTATATAATACCACCAATTCAGTTCTATTGGTGGCTTGTCAAAGTAGCAGTCAAATGGGTCAACGTATCCACCAATATTCTTTTCAGTGCAGAAGGTAACGTTTCCTTGCTCTGTAGCCTCAGCAATAGGCTCTGAACCTGATTCAACAATGGGTGAGCTAGGGATGATCTCGTCAGATGGAGTGTCTTCTTCCTCTATCGTCTCAGTGTGATTTTCCACAATGACCTCAAGAGGTGCAACAGAGGTCTCAACGATTTGAGATACTGGAGGAAGTGACTCGTTCTGCACACATTGATAATCCATGTAGTAGAAAAATTCCCACATCTCTGAGAGACCCATATCTAACAAACCTCCATCACTCAGACGCTCGGCAAGACTCCGTGTCTCAGGCGTCATGCCATCAAAGATGCATAGAAGCACTTCCCTTATACTAGCTTGATATCCCCACGAATAAACATCATTAATGTACTCCTGCAGTCTGATGAAGTATTGATGAAAACTCTCTCCGTCTAACTGCAATAACCTCACCTTCAACATTTGTTAGTAGCACGAGTGCGGACCATGTAAGTGGTCCACACCAAGATTAGTTTGTGCTAGGGCAGGGCGATTAGGGCGATCGGTGATCGGCGGGGCTGGGTGATAGGGGTCTCCCCGGCGGTTCTCAGGGGGCTGGGTGATAGGGGTCTCCCCGGCGGTTCTCAGAGGGCGGAGCGGACATCCAGTGGTCGGACTTCCAATCGGCGCTACTCAGTGGTGCTCGTCTTCACGATAGCAGTCGGGATTTCCGATCGGCGATCGATCTCCTCAGGCTCTTTATCTTGCTGCTCGGGGCTCGCTCTTCATCTCCAGTGCGCAGGGCACGCGATCAGGAGGCGATCAGGCGGTGATCGGCGATGTGGTCCTCTCCGTCTCATCCCGGCGTCTAGGGCCACTTCCTCACGGCCGTTGCGCCTCCTCTCGGCGATTGTTACTATGCTGTCGGGATGGAGTCTCGGTGCCCGACGTCTCTTCAGGTTTGTTTTCTTCATCTTGTACGGTGTCTATCGGGCTTGTTTTGCATCTGCCTAGGCGGTCTGGTTGTCGATCAGTAGGATTGATTGGTGTCGGGCATCGTTTTTCGAGTTGTTTTCGGAGCGGTAACGGGTGTTGTTGTGGTGCCGTTGCTGCTGTCGGGCTTGCCGTTTCGTTTGTTTTGCTGCTGCTGTGTTGTTGTTCTCCGGCTACTGATTGGCGCGCTGGTGTTGGTCTCGGGTTGTGGGTCGGCTGTCTTCTATCGATTGTTGTTGTGTTGTTGGTTTTGGCGTGGCAACATCAATGCTAATCGGCTCTTTGGGTTGATGATGGGTGATTTGGTCAACTCAAACTACGGGCTTGCAGTAGCTTAATTTGTTGGAGAATTAAGTTATTATTGGTTTTGGCATATGGCTTTTTGGAGTATTATTATTATTATTATTATTTAAGATCTTAGCGCTTTGCTGGAGATTTGTGTTGGTTGGTGCTGTTGGTTACTGCTATTGTTGTTTGCCTCGATTGCGCTGGTTGAATTCGAGCTCGTCGGGCTTGATTTGCCGCCATGTCGGTCCCTAAGGAACGTTTTCTTTGCCCTTTTGTTAGCCTCCATAATTGCCCCAACGGTGGTGGTCGTGGACTTGTCAGAACTGCCTTCTTACGTCATTTCAAGGATAGGCATGGTTCCGTCATCGCCGCCGTTGACACTTGTTCACTTTTGTCGTCTTCTCCGGCCGTCTATGCCGCTGCTGAGGCTACTTTCCGAAGGTTGAACGTGTGGTTATGTGGTGTTTGTTGTTCCCTTCACACGTTACGCTCTCCATGCCGTCATCCCGATGGAGTTGTTGTTTCCCCGCCGGACGATGGTGGTGGTAATGCTCTGTTTTTCATTTTCAATATTGATTGCCCTGTTTTGCCGCCTTCTATGCCTGCGCCAAGTTCTGTTTTGTTGTCCCCTGGTTTGCTAAATGGGAGTGCTCCACGTTTAAATGTTCCACGTGTGGATTCTTCTGATAGTGAGACCACGCGGGTTGATTGTGGATGGGATTTGAGTACTTTCGATCGTCTTTTGGTCAAGGGACTACGTACAGTTAAGTCCGTACCGCCACGTTGTCGTCTTGGTTTTGCCCGGGCTCTTAAAGGGGTGCTTGACCATGTTATTGCCGCCCCTGATGACATTGCTGGTTGGGTTCGGTTTCTGGCTATGCCCATCTGTGTTTTGCGTGCTTTTGTACCACGGAGTAGTAGCGATCGTCGATCGGGTGTTCGACGTACCCGCCAGGAGGAGTCGATTGCGAGTGCTCTTGTTGATTGGAGCGCTCCGGGGGGTGACATTGGATTGCTTAGGGCTGCCTTGAGGGCAGCCCCTGTGTCCTTCAGCGAGGGTGTTGGGGATGATGATGAGCCTCACACACCGGAGCTCAACCTCCGTCAATGCCGTAAGAAGATTTCTGATGGGCATTTCACTGCTGCTATGCGGGTTCTCTCTTCTTCCGGTGTTGCTCCTTACTCTACTTCTACTTTGGTTGCGCTTCGGGACAAGCACCCGGATGCCCCTCTCCCTGTTTTGCCTTGTGGTTTCGTCCCTCAGCCTTCTATTATTGCTCGCCCGCCCATTGTTTTGGTTTCCATAAGGAGTTTCCCGCGTGGTACTTCTTGCGGTAGGGATGGGCTCAGGGCCCAACATCTTTTGGATTGTTTGAGTGGTGCGGCAGTTGCTGTTTCTGATGAGCTTCTTGTTTCCATTACGGGGGTGGTGAACATCTTCTTGGAGGGTCGGTGTCCGTCTGCTCTCGGGGAGTATGTTGCTAGTGCCCCTCTGACTCCCCTGGTCAAACCAGGGGGTGGTATCCGCCCTATTGCTGTCGGCACGATCTGGAGGCGTCTTGTGTCTAAGGTGGGTGCTTTCTTGGTTGGGCCTCAGTTATCTGGGTATTTTAGGGACCTGCAGTTCGGAGTTGGTGTTTCTGGAGGTGGTGAGGCCATTCTGCATGCCTTAAATAGGCTTGTAGAGTCTCGTGGCTCTGAGATGGGTCTTTCTATGCTGTTGGTGGACTTCCAAAATGCTTTCAACTTGGTTGATCGCACTACTCTACTTTTGGAGGTCCGTTGTCAGTGCCCTGGTCTCTCGCGGTGGGTCGAGTTCTGTTATTCTAGCCCTGCTCGGCTCTACTATGGGGAGCACTGTCTTTGGTCTTGCCAAGGGGTTCAGCAGGGTGATCCCCTTGGTCCGCTGCTCTTTGCTTTAGTCTTGCATCCTCTGTTATGCAAGATCCGGGATTCATTTGATTTATGCTTGCAGGCTTGGTATTTGGATGACGGTACTATTGTTGGAGACACTCTTGTGGTTGGTCAGGTTCTTGATATGATTATGTCTGATGGTCCAGCGCTTGGGTTGCACCTTAACGTGGATAAAACTGAGGTCTTCTGGCCGGTTGTGGATCCTAGGGGCTTGGTGCCTGGTGTTTTCCCTGCCCTTATTGCTCGGCCTGTTTCTGGCGTTACGGTTTTGGGGGGTCCTGTCAGTACTTGCCCTGTTTATAGCGCCGAGATTGTTGCGACTCGTGTGGCCAAGACCATTGAGCTTATGGGTCTTGTTGCCAAACTTGAGGATCCCCAGAGTGAGCTGCTTTTGATTCGGTCTTGTTCCGGTATCTCTAGACTCTACTTCACCTTGCGTACTTGTCCGCCGGATGCCGTTGTCCCGGCTCAGTCTACCTTTGACAGTGCCCTCCGTGTCTGTTTAGAGCGTATTGTGGCTGCTTCTGGACCCGGGTTTGGTGATTGGCAGTGGAGATTGGCTACTCTTCCGTTTCAGTACGGTGGGCTTGGTGTTTATGCTGTTGGTGACGTCATGCATTATTCTTTTCTAGCCTCTCGCCTGCAGTCTTCTGGGTTGCAGTCTTCGCTCCTCCGCTTTGCTGGGTTGCCCGTGGGTGAGGGACCCTCTTTCGATGCTGCGCTGTGTGACTTCAATGGTCTTACCGGTTCTGATTTCAGTCGTGATTCTTGCGAGTTTGCTGCCCCCAAACTTATGAAGAAATTGGCAGATGTGTACTTCGCCCGGATTGTGGCTTCTTCGGAGTCGGTTTTCTCATTGACCCCGCGGCAAGTGGTGTTGTGGAGGTCTCAGCATGGGTCCCATTCATCTGATTGGCTCAGAGCAGTTCCTATTTCTGGGCTCGGTCAGACCATGAATGGTAGGACTTACAGGTCTGTTCTCTGCTATCGTTTGGGTATCCCTCTTTTTCGTGCCGGTCTCCCTTGCTCTGCACGTGGTCGGGTTTTTGAGGATGACACTTTTGGGGATCATGCTGTGTCGTGTTCGAGTTCCATTGGGCTCAAACATCGGCATAATCTTGTCCGTGATACCCTCTTCGACATTTGCTTCCGTGCTGGGATCTCCTCTGGGAAGGAAGTGGACATCGGTGTTGTTGACAGTCTTGGCAGACCCCTTAGGCCCGCTGACATTCTTCTTTACTCTTGGGATCGGGGTCGAGATGTGTGTGTTGATATCACGGGATCCTCCCCCCTCACTCAGACTTGCTTAGCTTCCTTTGCTCCTGGACGGTGTGTTCTCGACGCAGCGCGGCGTAAGTGCACCAAGTATCGGGATGTGTGCTCTGCTGCTGGTTATGGGTTTTTGCCTTTTTCTTTCTCCTCCTTTGGTGAGCTGGATGGGGATGCGATTGCACTTCTGGGACGGATCCGTTCCTTCTCTTTAGCCTTAGATTCTAGTTCTCGTCTAGCTGCTCATATTTTTACCAGAGTTTGTTTTTCCATTGCTAAGGGGGTTGGCGCGCAGCTTGTTTCTCGGCTGCCCGCTAACTTCTTGTAAACATTCGGTTGTTTGATTTCTATACTATTTGGAGTTATAAAAAAAAAAAAAAAAAAAAAATTAAAAAAAAAAAATAATAACAAAAAAAAATCAAATAAAATATATGAGATTTTCAACTATGAATATTTCATAGGTAAAAATGTTTTGAGCTACTAAAAATGCAATGAGTAAGATTATAATTCTATGTTAATTTTCACAAAAACTATTTTAATCTACAAATAAAATGTAAACAATACATGTAAAAACGTGGATAACAAATAATAGGTTGATATATAATTTTATAACTCAAACCAAAATTTAATAGTGATAGTTTAATATAGATAAACAATTGGTATGTTTTTGAAATATCGCAAAATTAATATATTAGAATCTTCCCACTCGAAGTTCTTGTTATTGTTTGTAATCCTATTTATTTATTTATTTTTATATCTTTCTCCGTAGTTCTTAAGAAAATCCTCCACTCTTTACGATTTTATAAAAAATTGAGAGGTGACCTTTTTTTTCTTAAACAAAAATATTTATATTTTATAAAGAAAGTAAAAATGTACTACTCCGTATGATTTTCTACGAAAAAGCGTTGAAAATAAAATAGGGATGGTTACATGAAATTTCTTAATTAATTTCATATTCCAAAAACGCCCTTACAAATGTCGCAAAATTACATAATTGACCTCAATGGCTCCCTCTCCTCTCCCTTTTTAAAGATCCGACCTTCCCCATCACCCTCGTCTCTCTCATGAGTTCACCAAATACTGTATAAATTAACAAACTCCGGCGATCCAATTCAACTTCCTGCCGGAAAACTCTCCATACCGCCGGAATCTGCGCGAAGAAGACGGAGAGTGTGGAACTGATGACGTCTGGAAATAGGTTGCCGTCATGGAAGGAGAGAGAGAACAACAAGAAGAGGGAGCGGAGGAGGAGAGCGATCGCCGCCAAGATCTTCACCGGACTTCGGCTGTACGGGAACTACAACCTCCCCAAACATTGTGATAACAACGAGGTCCTCAAGGCTCTTTGCCGTGAAGCTGGTTGGAGCGTTGAGCCCGACGGCACCACTTACCGGAAGGTACTGTATATACTCGCTTTCTCTCGCTCCAGAAAACTTTCATTCAATTCCATTTCCATATTTTGCTTTTGTGTTTGATTTTAATTGTTCTTCTTCCGATTCTTATATTCTTTGGTGTCTTAATTTTTGCAAAATCAAGCAATCTAGTGGATGAATTAGCTGGTTTAGAGAGTAGAAATCCTGTTTCCTGGCTAATTTGTGCTCGATTATGCAACATTTGGATGTTTTCTGCTAGGACTGCGCAGGTTAATCATACAGAAAACGATGTGTAACATCTTCCATTTTTGGCTGATTCGGTGAGGGTGTTTGTGTTCTTGAGACTAGCCGGCGCACGTTAGATCCGTTCCCTTTATTTCCACTTTCCCTTTCATCTTCAAGCCATCAATCGAATCTACTTTTTGATTTCTCTTTTGGTTGTCAAACGCTTATCATTGTGTCTCCAAACTCCCGTTGAATCTCGAGAACCTTTCTCTTTTTGTTAGGGCACTACACTAGTTTAATTGCTACTCCAGTTTGAGTGTGTGTAAATTGTCTACAGTAAATTACTCTCAGGTGCTGTTCATATCCTATCTTTTTGCCTTTGGATTTTCAATTTCTCGGTGCGCCTTTGGAAATCATTATGGCTAGCCAAGGTACCCCACTTTGAAGGCTGTTTTGACACTTTTCTTCGGTGGGTGGGTGGTTGTGGGTTAATTGGGTCAATTTCAGCTCATGGCCATGGAAGGACCACATTCACAAGGAGCCATAACTGTCCATCCATCGCTCCCTCAGAGCCTCACTTCCCCCAAGGCCCCAATAAAGAAAAAGAACTGAAAAACACTTTGTGTTTTTATAATGTATTCAATTGGTTGGATAACTTGGATTGTTCTGTGTTGAGATCGTTGTGGGATATTTATTAGGGGCAAATAATTTGGTAGGGATGGAGTTTGGCGGATTGGTTTCATCTTATAGATTTTCATTCATGTGTGTAAAGTTTAGTTTTTGTCTGGACACCTGGACGATATCATTGTGATTCATTTGGTACTCCTTTCTCAATTTGCAAGCATTTATATTTGGGTTAGATTAGGCTAAAGAAAAACAATTGAGACTTGAGATGACTGAGCTCATTTGATAAAGCTTACTACATGCCTGCATCTAGCAGAGATTTAATTTCTATGGCTAGATCACTGTTTGAATTGAATGTTGTACTGCATGATTCCTGATTGTGGCATATAACTTACTTTCTCTAAGATAACAACATACTGAATGAATATTGATTGGCCACAGCTTCATTTGTGTAAGATCATATATTACTTGCGCACTTAATTTGTCTAAGAATCATAAAAGTGTTTTCTGCAACTTCTTTGCAAGACTAGTTACTGTGGACTGTTGAGGCAAGGATAATAGAATGCATATTGGCCAATGCCTTTGCAAGTTTATTCTTAAAATGATAAATTGCAAGAACATATTATTGGACTCTGATTTCAGCTCATATTCTTTTAGTTACATTTTGTCCATTGTAGCTACATATCTAACTATCTGCTTGTAATGATCCGCCTTGTTAGTGTTTAGTGATTCTTCTTTGGTAATGTTGTTGACTTGGTGCACATATTTTGCTCTTTGGTAAGTACCTGTCTGGTCTAGTTATAGCATCTGTGATTTTGATCCTCTCCGAAGACATAATCTAATCTGAAATCAAGGAATTTTGTTTCAGCTAGGTTTGCTTTCATTGCTAGACATCTTGTGTTAGTCATGGCTTTGGTTGATCTTACAATACTAAAAATGAAATTGAATTTCAACATGGTAAACAAAATAAGCTATTCAAGTTTAATGTCTGAACGCTTCTTGAAGAATATTGTACTTTGTCGTCTGATGCAAAGTTGGACAAGTAACTAGTTAGTGTCGAGAAGTACTGCTGCATCAGAATTGAGTTAGATTGATTGACGCACATGTTGTGATATTGATTGCTAGCATAAGTGGCCAAGTGATGGTGTCCAAAAAGCTGGAGAAGATTTTGTTTGTTTTAATTTCCTGTAGCTTGTTCATGCGTATCTAGGCAGAGGTGCAACATTATTTTGTACAATACTGATATAAGGAGGAGATAAATTTTGTGGCTAGAAAACAGTAGTTGAAATTTTGTCTGCATTCTTTTGTCCAAGGGAATGACTAATCTCATTATTGATCAGAAAAATCCCCCACATTGTTTTAAATGAAGCTGTGAGCCATTGGATTGCGCATCAAAACATATTACATGGCCACTTGCTTGAAACAAAACCATCTTTACAGATTATTTGACTTGTGTGGCCATTGGATAACCTCTTCATTATCTTTAATGTCACTGTCTGATCAAGACATATGAATTGATTGGCATTTTGGAATGGAAAAACTATTACTTTGTATTTTATGTGATGCTTTTATTAACATTAAACACTTTGCTAACTTTTCCAGGGATGCAAGCCAATTGAACGCTTGGATTTGATAGGAGGGTCAGCTTCAGCTAGCTCATCTTACCATCAAAGTGCGTGTGCTTCCTTCAATCCGAGTCCCGGCTCTTCATCCTTCGCAAGTCCATCCACGTCTTCTTACGCTGCAAATGCTAATGTAGACGGAAGCTCTTTGATTCCATGGCTAAAAAACCTCTCATCTGCATCATCATCCAAGCCGCCCCATCCCTTCATCCATAATGGATCAATCAGTGCTCCCGTGACTCCACCTCTCAGCTCCCCAACATGTCGAACACCCAGAATGAATATGGAAACAGATGACCCACCCTCTCGCATGAGCTGGGTTGGCCAATACCCCTTCCTTCCACTTTCAACACCTCAAAGTCCTGGCCATCAAAGCGTTCCTGTTTCAGAATGGTTTGCCGGGATCAGAATCCTAAAGGGAGGTGGTCCTAGCCAGCCAACATCCCCCACATTCAGCCTCGTTTCACCCAACCCATTTGGTTTCAGAGAAGGGACCATCTCTGGAGGTGGCTCACTCATGGTGACACCAGGACAGAGCGGCACATGCTCTCCTGCTATTGCTGCAGGCGCTGATCAGACCGCTGATGTCCCAATGCCACAGGTGATTCCAGATGAGTTTGCATTCGGAAGCAGTGCCAAGGGGATGGTAAAAGCATGGGAAGGTGAAATAATCCATGAAGATACAGGATCAGACGATTTAGAGCTAACTCTCGGTAGCTCAAGGGCCAGGTTTGAATGAACCGCCATCCGCTTGGTCAAAATAAAATGGCAGGATAAAAACTTAACATCAAATGCTTTGCATTGCAGGTAAAACAAGCACCATAAGCATCAGTTTCGGCTTGAGCAACCACCGGATGGTTCCGGGAAGCAGTTGAAGATCATCCTCTATAGCTGTTCTGCTGTTGTATCTCTTCTAAGTAACAGCCTTCAATTATACTGAGATTGGTGGTCACATATATGTTCTAATTGCCCCCTTCCTTCCATATAGGATTCGAATTATCATTGGTTAGAGAAAGGATCATCTATTTAATGGAGTACTTGGTAGCTGGAACACCTTCTGTAAATTCTTTGTCAAGGCATGTGCTTGTTATTTATGTCCTGTCTCTTTCATTGTCTCTCAAGCCCAAAAAATTGAATTTCTGGTATGAGTTTTCAAGTTTTGATTTGAATTTCTGTTTGATTTTAAAGTTTCCCAAATTTTGGTTAAATTTCACATTTGAATGGGGCCTTCTTTTTTTTTTTTTGTTATTTCTTTGTGGGTTGATGTATTATAATTAACCCAAAATGTGTTTAGTTTTATGGAAAACTTTTACAGCACTAACGAACTGAAACAACTTTCTGTTTGCATTTTCACATGTCATGATCGTTACTGTGAACTGTTGATTTTGAATGAAACATGACTTTGGGATGAAAGAACAGACCCACCCTCATTGTTTTGATATGACCAACAACCTTCAAAATCTAAACCCAAATGTACCCAATTGTTATTCGTCTTCGCGAATCAAGCTCAACCCACTTCAACCCTTACTCCCTTTCAGCCATTGCCCTCAAGATCCTGACACTGCACAGCTCGGTCAGTTCACCGAGAACACGATGAAGGTGATCATAGTAACATTCCTCCATGAATTAGCCATGGACATTGGCCCCCAAGAAACTGTTTCCGAGATCAAGCAGAAGATGGAATTCATCCTGGGTATCCCTGCTGACTTACAGACCCTTTCGGTATTGGATTTTGAGTTAGCCGATGACCTTAAGTTGGGAGATCACCCCTTCATCACTGATGGAACAAGGATTGATCTCATCATTGGCCTAGATGAGTTTCTTTCATATGATCAGGTGATCAGTAAACTCAACACATTCATCATATATATATAAAGATTGATTGATCTTATCCTCAAATGTGTTTCATTTCTTACTGACCAGACCACGCCGAGCAAGATTGAGATCACGATCAAGTTCACCTCAAGGCAGGTGACCATAGAGGTCGACGCAACAGAGACAGTGAGGAGCCTAAAGGAAAAGATCCACATCATAGACGCGACACCCATCAAGAGGATGACCCTCTTCTTCTCCGGGATTGAAATGGAGGATGAGCTCAAAACACTAGCTGAGTATGGGGTCCAGAACCGGTCTGAGGTGGCCGTGTTACTCAAGAGCATGAGCCGGCTCAAGGAGAGCAGCGCGCAGGCCATCAAGAAACTCGCAGTGGTAGTCCAGACTTCATCTACCCTGATGAATTCTGCCAGCATTCCCTTGGAGATGAAGGACTCGACAACAGTTGGAGAGCTCAAACAGGTGCTGCTCAGCCGCGGCATTCTGCCTATGGATGACTATATCTTCATCCATAAGCAAAGGATCATGAGGGATAGGTGTAGCCTGCGTTGGCATGGTGTCGAGAATGGTGACTACCTCTACGTCTTCAAGGGCACTGTCAGTCGCGGTATGGACTTCTGATACCAACAAATGCCAAAGATTCAGATTCGGAGCTTTGAATTTAAGTCTTTATTTTTTTTTTCAGCTTGGTTTTGTTGTTGGATTGAACAATAAGAATCATATATTTCGCAATGTTATGTTCTATAACAACTTTTTGCTAAAGCAATACACTACAACTTTATGATTCGGATACATCAAGATTCAAGAACACAAGAGAATCGTCTCCAAATCCCTCGCGGAAAAGGCTGTCATCCTCAGCAACAAGGGCGGTGAAAAACAGGTAGAGGACACACCCATCACAGATGCCACAATCAACAAGAGGGAGATCATCTTCAGTCATCAGATGCTGATGATAAACACCATCCTTGATCTGGAATGTGAGTCGTTTTTCGGGCAGGTTTTCTTGGGAGGCTATCTTCCTTCGGAGATCTGCTATGGTTGCCGCGTCTTCCACCTCAACGTAGAACAAAGAGCCAGTGAGTATCTCCACCACCAGCTTCATCTTCAAGGCCAAGAAGCTATGATAGTTTCATTGCTGCTATACTTGTTAAAAAGGCGAAATTTCGGAGTCCAAGTAAGGAAGGATATGTGATGGATAATCACACTTTTAACATGTTATAGCAGTTGGTGCAAGCATGTTATATGGATGAAGAGAGTTTAGAGGAGGTGAAGGGGATTTAGTCTGGTGTTTGTGTTTTTTGTTGATTTGAATGTAATCTCCAAGATCAATTACACTCCCAAGTTGTAAAGGAATTAATAAATACCATAAGTTGTGATTTTGTTTTTTTTGAGAGAGGGATGTAAGTTATGATTTTGATTGGGGGTAATTTTGGAGTGCATGTCTCAAATCCCACAATTAATATTTTCTATATAAAGTAATGTAATGAGTAATGAAATTTGCCTCTATAAAAATGAGCTAATTAGGAGTAATGTATTAAATTATTCCTTTTGTAGTCTATATATCATTTTGACTCATTGAGCAGTTACTTGATACTTCTATTATTCAATCATCATATTAAATTACATTATTTAGAACACATGTATTATGGAATATAAAAACAATTGCTTGTATCAACCATAAGAACCATGTTCTGCCTCCCTCGCCAATGGAAAAGAATCAAAAGAAAAGAAAGAGATTGGATCAAAAAAAAAAAAAGAGAGAGAAGAACAATTAAATTAAGTCATATTGGACTTAAACATCAACTCTATAAAATACTAATTTAATAATTTTCTACGGCGGCTGGTTATGGTTTCTTATCCTTATCCTTCTCTTCGCTGGGGGAGCTGGATACGGATGTTGTTGCTTTGCTGAAGCGGATTCAGAAATTCTCAGTATCTCAGGATGTCGGAGCCCGTGCTGCAGTCTATATTTTTACTAGACTTAGTTTTGCTATTGCTAAGGGGGTGGGGGCCCAGATAGTATCTCGCCTACCCACTAATTTCTTGTAGTTTGAATTGAAAGTTAATAATAATAATAATAATAATAATAATAATAATAATAATAATAATAATAATAATTACTTCATATGACATTATATAAAAAATTTACTAATTTTTTGTTTATAAAGTTTTTATCGTCTTTTAAAAAAATGTTAAATGACTTAAATTACAAGAGGAATTAAGTAACGTTCTCGACCCCTTCCTTGACAGTTGTTGACTACTACCCTTGAGTAGAGTTGACAATCAGGTTGTTCGGGTTGGGTATACGTATACCTGATTGAGTTCGATCATATGTTAGGCCGGATAAGTTTTCAAGTTGGGTAAGTTTGGTCAAATGGATTTCGGATTGGGGCGGGTTTGAGTCGGGTCAAATCGGATCACATTTAGTTTTATCATAAAATGATGATTATTTTATGTTATCTTAATTATTGATTATTAAACTTCATTTAATTAGTTATATTAGGTCTTATTATATGCAATTCACGTTATTTGAGTGTTTAAATATAATAAAATGAATGTAACTAGTATAAGCCCCGCACCATGTCACGATTTTTAATAAATAAAATTTTAATAAATATAACAATTCAATATTATAAAATATTGATAAAAATTATGATAATATAATAAAGATATACTTGAAATCTTTAAGAAAAGGGTAAAAATATTTACCATAAAGTTAGACTTCATCAAAAAGGTTTTTAAATTAAGATATTGTATTGATACAGATTATTATTATAATATATAAAGATTTAAATATAGATTAATAGTAGACATTAGATTTAATTCAATCTTTTGAATTAAACCCAATGATTAGAAAATAGATAAATAAAAAAAACGAAAAATGAAAATGTATGAAAGAGGTGAAGAGAAAAAGAAATAATAAGAGAAAATTATGATTAATTGAAAAATCTTAAATTAAGGATGTGTACCAAAAAATATTCATTTGGATATTGGGTCAAAATGAGTTAGTGTTAGACTCAGATTCAAGTCATACATGACGCTAAATTTTAGGTTACTACTGAATCTGGGTTCAAGTGGGTTGGGTTCTCGAGTCAAGGCAGATTTCGCGTGCTTTACCCTTGATTTGAACTCAGCTTGCCAGATTCAATCTGTTGTACTAATTTTATCAGATGTCAGAGACCAATCTTTTTTTTTTTTGATTAAGTAATAATTCGGATGCGAACCGCTATCCGACAGCATCATTTCGGATGAGGTCGATAAGACCTGGGTCAGTGTATAAAGAAGGGATGAAAGCAATATGAGCAAGGTGTGCAACCTTATCTGCCACGCAATTGCCGTTACGAAGAACGTGTGAAAACGATACTTCGTAAAACCCCGTAGGTAGAGAACTAATATTTGACATAATTAGTTCAATTTCTCATGAACATTTGATTCTGGACTGTAAATGATTGATGATGGTCAATGAATCTCTCTCGATTATAATTTTAGGGATTTTCAACTCGAGAGCCCTTAGAACGCCCTCTCTCAAAGCCAAGGCTTCGGACATTTTTTTATTTTTATTTTTTTTTTGATTAGGTAAAAATTCGATGGCCAGACATGCCTGGCTCATCGAGAGGCCGACAAAGTCGGCAGACGGCGAACCGTCGAGCATACAATCTAAAATAAACGGTGCAATACAAAGCGACAGCTAAACAACCCCAAACGAACAGACGAACCTAATAAAAAAGAGTAGAGAACAACACGGACAAACCCCGGAGCCAAGCGCCACCAAGCGATGACACCGCTGGCCAGCGGTACATCAGGAGTCCCTCCTGTGGGCGATGAAGACGAACCTCCAAGGAAACAAGGCTTCGGACATTGTTGTACTAATGATTCAATTGCTTGTGTTTTGCAACTTTTATTGTTATTATTTCCAAACTCAAAACCTCCCGGAAAAAACAACATTTTGAAACCCGCCATAACTAACACCAAAAAAGCAGATCCAAAAGAAACACAACAAAGATTGAACGTTTTCAAGGCTCCAAACTTGATTCCAGATGAAACAACAAACTAGAAGATATCAATTATCCATCCATACAAAACTGCCAAAATCTCTTTCATGATCCTTTTGCCACAAAACTCAAAACCCAAAGGATATTAGCTTAGAAGATGCGATACGGCTTCCCCATAGTGCTCTTGAGGTACAAGCAGCGGACCTGGATGAAAGAAACAAGTATAAAGGATCTGGTCAGTACAACCCTTTTGAGTTTTGAGCATTTACCATTTTAAAAGCTAAAAGTTGATCACTAGTACAATAGATGTATTGTGCAAGATTGGTTTATCAGTAAGGTACTAAGGTAAGTGGAAGTTCAATGCCAAACATACAGTCCTAGAACCGTATAAACTGAAGAAGATAAATAGGAGAAATGCAACTCGTAATACTTCATAGAACTTGAAAAGCATATTCTCACTTACATTTTGCCAATTTTTCTTCAACAAGGAGACAAGGAAGTTGACACTCATTTGAACATTTTGGAAGATTTGCTTCTCTTCCATGCTGCAGTTTCCAACGGCAACACCCATGCACAGCACCTTCTTCAGCTGGAACTTCACTGTGGCTTTGATTTCGTTCACTTTGGCCTCCAAAGATTCCTGGTGTGAAACCAGGGTAGGGAACTTTCCTGCAATTTTGGTACATAATTTGATTTCAGTAATTATAGCTGAAAGTCCATAAATGCTGGAAGAATTCTAGGAAAGGTCTTTTTATAAATAGAAGGGCAGATTACATCAAAAATCAAGAACTTGGTGAGGTAGTTACTCTCCGTGGTACGAGCTTTGCATGATTACCCTTTTTTAGATCCAAAGTTAGCGATTATTTTTTGAATAATGCAAAGATTGTGCCTTTTCAAAGAAACCACCCCTAAAGTTCATGATCGTTCAAGAGTTATGCAAAGTTCATGCCATTGAGCACAAATGCTTCAAAGTTTGTGATCTTCTACGCAATTTGCCCTTGAAAAATAATCAGAACAAATGGCTCTGTCTAAAACTACAACAAAAATAATCCAAAAGTACTAATAATATCTAATACTTGAATACTAATCCACAGAGATGTTCAAGTTCAAGTGTACATGCCTGCCTTGTTAAGACCAGGACCAAGCAAACGTGGGATCTGCTTGATGACAGCTTCAGATGCCAAAAAGGCATGGTATTTCTTGGCAAGTTTCTTGACCAGTTTCTTGTTCTTGTTCAACTTCTTGAGAGATTCAACATCCATGTAATCCAACCCCATTTTCTCTGCCTACAAATGCATGACAATGAAACTCAATAGACTGACACACATGCCCAGATGCCAAATGGCAGAAAGCTCCAAATGCACTCAATGTTTAGACAACAGAACAGACATGATAATATAGCTCACATAAAACAAAAATGTGCGTGCTCTTTTACCTCTTCGACATGCTGCGCATCTCCCAACATGCACACCTTCATCTTAGGACGAGGAATGTGGGGGAGTTTCACAGCACCACTGAACCGCTTGTCTTTCTGAGGGTCATAGTTTTTCAGGCCAATTTGAAGCTCAATGGTCTGGGTAAACTTCTTTGGCTTCTCATTGACATCGTTCATTATGCCAGCAATGGCCTCTCTCAAAGCATCGCTCTGAAGCTTACTGTTTCATTACAACCAAACTTATCAAATAAATCTCTAAGCCATGGCCAACAAGAAGGTTTCCACATATCCATTACTTTGCAGAGGTAATACATAGCAGTATATATTACTAAGGGTTCATTTGGCACAACGTGTTGATAAAAGCAGGGCGAACCAAACAAACCCTAAGTCAGACAATCAGTTACAATTGGCATCTGAAAAGATAATCCATTGCAGATCGCAATAAAATCATATCAAATTAAACAGACTAACCACACAGCCAATAGTAAATCAAGATCTGTATTACAAACAGACTAATCATAAACACTAAAATGACAGGAATTGAAATCGCGGCCATTTATTGAAGTCCGGAGACCGTGCAAACAAACAAACAAATGGATTGAGAACGACAGAAGTGGTAACCAAAGTCTGGAAATTGATAGAGAAACAAGGAAAAGGAGGCATTACCTCATGGCGAGTGGTTAGGTGAGTCCGCAAAACGCACCGATTAATCTGTAAAAGGAATGCAATCAAACATTAAACAAACGCAAGCGCAGTGGAGAAGAGATTGAGGAAACAGGTAAATGAAACGGAGAGAAAAGAGGAGGACGATGGAGACGGAGAGAGGAATGGGGACCTGAGAAAACCCTAGAGATGCCTCACACACTGTGAGAGCAGAGACTGGAAAGGAGGCGCCGAGGCGGATATCTTATAAAACCTAAACAATACAAATTCAAGTTATTCAACCATTGCTATTATTTTTTGGGTAAATTGTGAGAAAAAGCCCAAATTTTGGACTAGTTGTAAAAAAGAACCCATATTTTCAGGCTTTTTTTTAAACCGTATCCAAGAATTAGGAGCGATTACACAAGCTCTAAAGTCAGCTACTTGATTCGCTTCGATTACACAAGTTCTAAAGTCAGCTACTTGATTCGCTTCTCGGTAGCAGTGTCTGTATTCCACAAGATCAAAAGCAGATTTCAGTTGCTTGATCTTTTCAATGTGATGTATAATCTCTTCTACTATAGCTTTTCGTAGTCCTTTCCTAATTGTTTGCTCCATACATGTCTAAATAACAATGGCTTCCTTTTCAACCGTAATTCATGATACTCTTCAAAATATATTACTTTGCTATTTAATACTCTCTCCATTGATCAAAATAAATCCCCTTGTTTTTTAAGCGAGCTAAAAATGATATCAAATCTTAATATTTTCATTATTTTTTTTAATAATTTCATATTTATTAGTAATATAATTTTTATGTATATAACTAGTAAATAAATGGGCGATTTTGGTACTAGGCCTTTTTTAAATATCCAATTAGTCACCCAGCCCATAAATCAATTTAATTAGTTTGCCCTAGCCCCCTTCCTAATAGGGTGGGTTGGTCAATGGTCAACCGTTTGACCATTGACCGGTCAACGTTGACCAACCCATTTTGATGCCAACTTTTTTTTTTTAATGCCAACTTTTTTTTTAGTGATGCCATATTTTACCGTTTTGATGCCAAAATTTTACTATATTTTATTTTCACTTTGATGCCACTTTTTTATGTCAATTTTTTGATAATATTTTTTTTTACCGTGATGCCATATTTTTGATGATATTTTTTCAAAGTAGTATTTTTTGATGACATTTTTTTCTTTAATGTGATACAAATTTTTCAAAATGGCATCAATGGTCAACGTGACATTAGAGTAAACAAAAAATGTCATCAAAGTTTAAAAAAAGTGTCATCCAATAATTTAATTAGAAAAGTGGCATCAGAGTGAAAATAAAATGTAATAAAATTTTGGCATCAAAACGGTAAAATATGACATCACAAAAAACGTCATCAATGTTTTAAAAAAGTGGCATTAAAAAAAAGTCATCCAATCATTTCATTAGAAAAGTGACAATATTTTGATTCCACGTTTTAAGCTCTTATGCCATCAATTATATAAAATTGTCACCGCAAAATGTTGGCATCAAAACAGTAAAATATGGCATCACTAAAAAAAAAAAAAAAGTTGGCATCAAAATGGGTTGACCGTTGACCGGTCAAGAGGGCTAAGCAAGCTAAAAAACAATTAATGGGCTAAGCATGCTAAAAAAACAATTAATGGGCCTATCTAGCTAACCAAATATGCTTAAAGAGCTTTTTCACCAAATTCCCTCTAAATAATATGTTTCTTTTAACGGATGAAGTAGTATAAATATTGTCGGTAAAGAGTATATTTGTTTAGTATTTTAGTCATTGAAGTTGATTTTCACTTATAGAGTTATAGTTGGACCTTCACAATTCATCAATGACATGTCTGCATGTTTATGTAAAAGTTGAAGGAATTCAAGTTTGTAAACACCAGAAAACAGAGAATCAAACACAAATTGAAGGAAGAAGCTGAATTTGTGAATGGGAGCCCGATCGAGAGGGTTTTCTCCCTTTTCATATCATTTCATTGAGAAGAAATAGATCCAAGCTAAAACGACGTCACTTCACTCCTTCTAAGTGCCTTCCTTGATCGGATTGATGAGCTGAGCTGTTCGGGCTATCATTGATCACCTTGGTACTCTCCAACAGTTTAATGGGTTTTAATTAACCAATAAAACATGGTAAATTGTAGTAATATATGTAAATGGTCCCTGCATTACTATGCTAGTTTCACAAAATATTAGTATGATATTTGGAATAGATTGTGGCCTTAACATGAATGAAGCTACTCAAAGCCAAGGATAATGCCCAACTTCTTATACTCCATCTCATCCTGAATGGTAAGATCTATTTGATTGTGGAGACACTCGATGTGAGTCATGTAGAGGTGATTGAGGCTTTGACATTGCATTGTGGGCTTTTTTATGGTTAGGGAATCGGACTTTTTCCGACTCATTTTAAAGGGTGAACAACATTAGAGGTCTATGAAACCGTCTTTTGGAAATTGAGCAAAAATTGAGATGCTGATATTCGACTCCCTTCTTTTGCTCCAACCCCTTCAATCACGCGAAATGGTACAATTCATCCATATTTTATGGGAAATAAGATTCTCCCACTTAGTGGACCCCCTAATGCTCACCTTGATCTCGAACTTTAGGAAAAAATACAACTAACCTTATAATATTTACTTTGTCATAGAAAAAAAAATCATCTAACATTGATTATAACTAACCACTTTACTTACTTTATTGAACTTATTGGGAAAAAATAGACTAAGCGCGTGTTTGATAGTGTGTTTTGGGGCTGGAGGGAGGGGGTTTAAAAAAAATGCCAAAGCTAATGTGTTTGGTGAGAAATGAAGTAAGAGGGGGGAGAGTGGTGACCCTCTTTGTAGGGTCTTTTAAGCCATCTGTTGATGGCTTCAAGATCACTGCGTCGATCTGCTTCTTGCCTACTGTAAAAAAAAAAAGTAAGAGGAGTGAGAGTTGCGACATGGGGTTATTTTTCATGAAAAACAAATCTTGGGAGCAAGTTTTGGGGGTTTTGGCACCGGATTTTTTTTTGGGAAGCACAAAAGACATCCAAAGAGGGTATTTTTGTCTTTTTTTTATCACAAAACATCTTCCAAATCTCCACCCTTTGTTTGCCAAACACAATTTATTTCGAAAAAATTGATCCTATTTGCAATTATAATGTCACTGATATCAACAGTATTAAACTAGGTCGAGTATGTCATTGAGAAGCTTAAATCATTATCTTTGAATGCTTATTCATTTTACAACGCTCTATTTTTGTGCAGATTTCGAACATTTTTAGAAAGGTTAATCGAGCAGCGCACCATCTGAATCATATCAGGTCTTCTTACTCCCGCTCGATTCCGCCTCTTGATTAGTCATTTCTCGATCTCGTCCAATTTTTATTTTTTAAAGCAGGAAAATGATTAGGAAAGCCACCGCCGACCGAGCTTCTTTCCTAGCGCGTCCAACCAGACGAGAACACAGAGTTCTGAATCAGCAGCGAAGCTATCATCGACAGGGATGTTATGAGCCGATCTCGTCCATTTGAACGCTCTTGGTTGATTGTTTTGCAATTAACCAAATTATTCCCGGTTAAAAGAAAAAGAGATATATTTGCATATTTGGTGCAATTTTCCCTTCCAATTCCTAAACCCTACAATTGCCCGCTTCTCCCTCCCTCCCTCCCTCCCTCCAGAGTTCAGACCGTTGTTCAAAGATCACTCCCGCCACTCGCCCACACTTGTTCGAGAATCCAGTGGTGGCCGGACGTGATCGATTTCCGACCTCTCTTCGCCGATATCTGTCTCACTTCGTTAACAGTTGCCGCCGGCTTGTCTCGTCGCTCGACGGTATCTTTCCATTGGTCTGCCTTCCTTATCTCTATCTCAATTCTCTCATTCCTTTTCAGAAATTAATGATACGTAGTGATCATACAATCGATTTCAACTATTTGTCTCTCGGATTGTGTTCTGATCCTTTGTATTTCGCAACACGGCGTTCGCGTGATTTTCAAAATAGAGACACAATTTCGCCCCAAAGTGTTTGCCTTCGTTGCGAATTTTGACAATTGAACTTGGAAATCGGCTCACCATATTGAATTTCACATCAAAATTTCTTCCCTTAATCCAACAGATTATTAGAGAGAATGTATTGCTTGATCTGAGATTCCGTGGTTTGAACTTTAAGTATTCTGGATGGAGGGAGCCATTCACCATGTACACTGCAACCGTTAATTAGCTGTTAACTGAATTTCACCTCTCCTGTTATAAAGCTACAAAATTGTCTTCCTGTATTTTTTTTAGGTTTCTGGTTTCTAGTACATGAAAGGAAGATGGAAGGTCTCCCACCTGATGTGGCATCACACTGGTCTCAGATGAAGAATGAAAAGATAGAGCTGCGAAGAAAGAGACGGTTGGTCTTTATTTGTATTTTATCAATCTTTTTATCTCTGTGTTGTTCACTTATACAGTTATACCTGCTTCCCACCTCTAATTTCTGTTTTAGATTCTGCACAACCTTTCTATATGCCATACCTTTTCTTTGAAGTGTTTTTGTCTTTCAAATCAACAACATAACAGTTCGAGTTTATCTTTTATGGGGCAGGTTGTTGATGGGTTTCCCTGCATCAGAAGCTTCTTGTAGAAAGAGATCGAAATCAAATAAGCAGTAAGAATAAGTGTTCGTATTTTTATTGTTATTTTACTCCGTTAATTTGAGGTTGATGTTTGGTTGATTGCCCATGGCCAAATATCTGTTGAAGAAGGATTTCTTTCTGATTGCTATATATATTTTTGCGTAATTTGTGAATTTAACCTTTTCCATGGAATAACAATTAACAATTGGATACCTTCTATGAAGCCTTTTTTTTGGAATGATAGCAAAAATATTGTATGCCGATTTAGTTTAGTGAGTCAGGGCAAGCTTTGCTTCAAATTTGTGTAATATTATGATCACAATAGCTGCAGATACATCCATGGGTCCATCTCCCCGGCATTGTCCCGCACAGAAAGAAAGAGTGCAGTCTGTGTAGAGCCCCGGCTGGACCTCTAGGTCCGCTAACGTAAAGATTTGGATTTTTTTTTAATGATCAGAGAATGTTAATGTCTTCGTAGAATATTTACTACTCTTACCTCTGTCCCCCTAACAGTGTGTAGAAATCATGTGGAAGTTCTCATTCTGAACTTTTGATTATTTTGCTTATCTTGTTTTGAACGTGGCTGGGTGTTTAAGGAGTTTCATGTGCATTGAGTAGAATCGTTAACTTACACGATTATATATATTTTTAACTTATTTGTAGGTCATTTTTACCCGAGACAATGTTAAGGGAAGATGATGTAAGTTTCTTAAACTTGCTTCCTTGTCGTTATTCAGGATTAATCCCTTTACACAAGATCATATTTAAAGTTTGGAACCATTTGGTTTCCTTTGGATAGCAGGAGCAGGACTCTTAGGGAAGGTGATGTTAAGTTCTTCATAGATTACATTTAACTATCTTGAACTATTTATGTCCATAATGAACTTTTGGATTTACTATTTTTGTATGGTAATTCTTTAATTTTTGCATTTCAGCTTTTTTATGAAAATCTCAAGAACTATGTTGAGAGGGCCTTTGGAGTGTGCCATGAAGCAACTGAGTTCCCTGCCACTGAAGAGCATTTTCTACAACAGAATATGCAGAAGACAGTTTTAGCTTTCCTAGATGACTTCACAAACAATGGGCTCTACCTTTTGGCTAAGTTGATCTGTGGATGTTCAGATTTAATTGAGAAAACTCGGTGGAAAATGAAGAAATTCATTAAAGAAAATATGCCAAAAGTGCAGGGAATACAGTGCACTGGTGGTAAAGCAACTGTGTTTTATAGCAAGCTATCTCACATCCTCAACAATCCAAATAATTTTCACAAGAATCATGCTATGCTTGCAACCCGTGCTGCAACTGGAATATTCCGTCCCACCGTGCAATCTCATTATGATGCGACCATGATTGTTCTTGATGGACTAAAGAAAATGTCTCTCCAGACACTGAGTGCTATGTACAGGAGACTTAAAGGCGTCAAATGTAGTCAGCCAACTTTGAACCCTCCTAAATGTGGCTGGAGTAAGGATCGTTTAGTAAACCGCGTGAAGCATTTGTCATGTAAAATGCTATCGCCACTTGGTGACTTGGATGAGCTACCAGAGCCCCTTGTTAGAGCGATGGCAGGCGCTACCTTATCGTTAAAGCTAAGTGATAATCAGAATGCTTCTGTAACTAGCTTCTGTCATTATGCTCCAGAAATAGAATTCCTGCAGAATGAGATAGTAAAGGCACTTAATCTGCTACATTGCAAGGTTGGCTTGAAGGAACTAAAGGACTTGAAGAACTTGTTGGCTCCAGAATCTGAATATCAAGTGTTGAATGGGGGTTTGAGAAAGGCAATCAAGAAAATGTTAATTGAGTTTCTTTTTGAATGCAGTGACATGGATGAAATCCCATCTGTGATGTCAGATGCTCTTGCTGTTATAAAAAGATGTATTGTACCACAAAAGGAGGTTGCTGAAGAGGTGGAGAGTATATTAAATGTGAGTGCTCAATCAAAGAATATCTTATGGGACTTCTTTTCTGAATATGAATTTGCTTTGGATTTTTCTGATGCATATATGGAGGATCTGGTAGAGAGTGATGATGGGGAAATTTGGGAAGATCATGATGAAGAGGAACAGTTGGGAAACAATGTCTCGGATGATTTTAGGGAAGTTGGAAGTACAGGAATTTCAGATGGGGCAGATAGCACTGTTTTGTACTGCACTCCCACAAGGGACATAAATAACAGGTCCAATCTGAAATCTGAATCTGGGATTAAGAAGAGTGTAATCAAGGCAGACCCTGATGATTGGCTGTTTACCCCTACGTTTGGAGTCTCAAAATCTTACGACTGTTCAGCGACTATGACCAGTAAACAGTATAAGGCAGAAAGATTAACAGATATGGCTGGAACGAAGAATTCCATTTCTCACTCACTACCACTTTCAACCCCAAATGAGCTGATAGAAGAGAGAGAACACAATCAAAGCAGTTGTAAAATTGAGCCTATTGACCTTGCAGAAGCGTTCCCATGCGGAAAGGTGAATGATGTGTCTGAGAAACCATGCACCAGTGGTAACAAATATCTTGCTATGCAAGCAGTGTGTGATGAAGCAAGTCTGATTGCTTATCGCCTTATTGGACATGTTTTCAAAGAGTGTATGCGTACCTTGAAGGATTAGATTTGCACCCGAGTCAACTTTCATACCTGAATGGTGGGCCTCTAACTCCAGTGGGTCCTCAAGGTATAACTCCTGCTTGGCTATTAACTTAGGAAGCAGTTAAAGCACACTAAATCTGCGTTGCTTTCTTTGTTTTGAATCTGTGTACACTTTTTGGCCCTGTTTGGCTTGCCAAAGATTAATCTAGCTTTAGATTAAAATCTAGATGAACTTTTTTATGAAATTCTAGAGATATTAAAATTTTAGCTTTTGTGGATAGGTTAAAAGAGTAAATTCTTGTTTGGAATGACAAATTCCACAGCGTTTTGTAAAACTGTGTTTTTTTTTAAATCGCAAAAAGCTTTTGCCAACTAGGCCCTAAATCTGGGTGAATCATGAGATGCATTGAACTATAAACTAGATTACAGGTGGAAATGATTGTCTGATTGCTTATGTTTTGCATTGGCAGTTGGTACTTCATACTAGATCTGTCTGGAAATTCAATTAACCACGAAGAGCACAACAGCTTCTACTTTTTCAGCAATTTAATGTGTTTCTATACATTTCAGGGATCATACTATTTGATAGAACATTCTTTTTGTCTTTTACATGCCATCTGGGTCTAATTTACTACTGCTCTCTGTTATCAGAAACAGTTCCAAATGAAGATCAAGCCACATGCACCGATGATTTGGATGGTACAATCATTATCAAGGCAGTCCAACAAGAGCTCATCCCTTCATTTTCTGACAGGTTATATTTTCTTCTCCCCTCAGGCTTTATGTTACTACTGCGCATTTATTTGTTGAAAATATTGCATAGTATGTTTATCTAGTCATTGACTCATTGTACTTTAAAGTTTTCCATGTTAAACTACTTGGTTATAACATGTCATTTGTTCATACTGGTTACCGGCCTGTTTAAATCATTCAGGATTCGAGCTGCAATAAATACATGTAAATCTTCTTGTGCTCGATAAAGATTTCTTTCTTTCTTTCAAATTGCAGTGAACTAGAGAAAGTGAAAAGGATCTTAAGACGACAGTAGCTGGATTGGAAGACATGCTTGTGTTTTTTCTTTCAGGCGTTGGCTAAAGAATCCTCTAATCTACCTGCCTCATCATCAGCCTCATTGTCTAAGCTGCCCGTACCAGTATATTATTTGTGCTTCTCTGATCCATCCATCCTTTAAGCTTCCTACCGTACCACCCTACCATCCTATTATGATTCAGACCTGTTATCCTCAATTCCTCATGACAGACCCCATCCAACCACTGCAATGAGTTCTTCCTGCTTCATGTTGGATGATTTACACGAGATCAGGTTGTAGATCCTGGCTGATGTTCCCACTCCTTCAAGATTCAGCATTGGCCCTTCTAACCCTCAAAGTTCAACCAAGTGATTACCTGGGTCTTCATTCTTGAGTTGCAACCTCCAATAGAGGTTGACTCTGCATTTCAGCGCACTAAGAAGGGGTTGATGAGGTTTGTTTTGGTAATGTATTTATTTGAGATTCTCTCTTCCTGTTTTTTTTTTTCCAACTCAAACCATTTCTTTATGAAAGTTAACTGCTGCTCTATGTCATTCTTGCAGATGAATCGCATTGGCTAATTGGCAGAGCCATTTACTCTAGGAAGAAACCCATTTGATACATTACCAGACCCATATTTTGGTTAGCTACATGCAACTTTATGTACATGTGGTGGGGTGCAACGACACCACAATCTCTTTGACGAAACCTATAATATAAATCACCTTTCCCGTGCAACCACTGGCTAAGTTTGCCTTTTATGATGCGTCGAGCAGTCTAGTCAAAGAGGGATCGAGCTGTGGCAGCTCAGTTAACACCCTGTTTGGCGGAGAGGTAATTTTGGGAGAGTTTGTACTTTGCATTATATACATTTAAGAAATCGTTTTTGTTCTCTTTTATTTTACAAGTATATGCACATCAATATCTTCCTTGTTTAGTTTTTTTTTTTTGGCACCTAAGTTTGCCTCTTTTTAGGGCAAGTTTCCAAATCTGTAAACTCTAGTTGCCATTGCTTTTACTAGAACTAGAAGCATCTAGACTGGAGACCATAGCCACCCAATCCTTGCACTTAAAACTAAAGCTATATCTTGTTTTGTTACTGTGGAATTTGGTATACCAGTTCATCTGTTGGTTCACATGCCCATATTTACAACCAACTATCCCAATAAAAACACCCAAAAAAAGTCACCAGATCCAACGGTTGTGGGTTACACACTTACACTCCTACACCCACTGCTATCATATCGCAATGTACTCTTGTGTGATGTAGGCCCCACGTTATGTGAATTGTGGGATGTTCCTTTTAGTAAAGGGCAAATTTGCCTTAAGTTTGCTAAAGGGCAAAAACTTTGGTGACATTTCTCAATCCTACACATTGAATTTATTTCAATTCTCACCCCTTGACCTTTGTCCTTCAATTCCCTGCTCCCCAACAGATCATAAAGAAGCATCACAACTGTACTGAAACAGCAGCAGGAAAAAAAAAGAGAGGTGCAGTGTAGAATAAATATTGGAAGGGGGAGGAGATAAAAGAGTATTCCATTTGGGTTCTTTCCATCTCCCTCTCTACAAGAAGAGGGGGAGTTGATGATGGGTTCCCGGGGAAGCCGGAAATGGAGCGTCGGCCTGGTGGTGGCGCTGGCGGCGGTGGCGCTGTTGGAGCAAGGGAATGCAGCTTCAAGAAGCAATGGGTGTGATTTGTACACAGGGAGTTGGGTAAGAGATGATTCATACCCAGTTTACAACTACAGCAGCTGCTCCTTCATTCAGAAGCTCTTCAATTGCCAGAGAAATGGGCGCAGGGATCAGCTATACCTCCATTTCAGATGGCAACCTCTTGCCTGTGATCTTGCAAGGTACTTGCTACCTTCTTAATTCCTCTTTCACTCTCTTTCAGCATTGATTATGACAACTGATATCCATCTCATTATATGCTCTTAATTACTACTGTAATTAGATGATGCCATCTTTATCTTAAGGGATGTGGTTATACCCATAATACTGTTTCTGAACTACAGTACTTTGTCATCCATGATAATAATGAATGATTAATTTCAACAACTGTCCCTGGAATCTATTTTTCTTTTATTTTGGCTGTTTAATAACCAGCTGGTATTTGTCGGTGGAGGTGTCACTAGTTCACAAGCAGTGCCTTTATTTATTACTCTATTGTGTTGTTTTGGCCTTTTCTATTTCTCTATCAAAAATCGAAATGCATGTGTATTAAGAAAATCTTTATTTGGGTTTTGTATTAGAAATTGAAAAGGCAAAGAAATAAACGAGTAAAATTACTGATAGGTTTAAAAAAAAATAAAAATCAAAACATCCAATTTTTTAAGACAATATTTTTGGAATAAACATTGAATATTTCTAGACCTAGATACTTGGATTAGTTGGATACTTTATATAAACTGTAGGAGTAAAAGTAAAAGGGCTAAAAGTAGGTTCAAAATTGCTTGGACTGGAGCACTAAAGAATCACTATAACGATTGTGTAAGGACGACACATTGGTTTAAACTTTTGTATTAGAAATTGGATGCGGTATAACTATAAAAACTGGAGATAATGTGATCCGACACTTGTTCGCCATGAAATCCGCCGAGGGAATAACTTCACAATATTTAGTAAGACAGGACCAGCCCAGCTAACAACGCCTGTTTTAGTGCCTGCTGTAAGTTCTGTCATCTGTGCGTGGTCCTCACGCGCTCCCATGCGCGCCTGACATCCACAAAAATAGTGGACTTAGAAAAACAATTTATTTATTTAAAACTATATATAAAGCGTTGTATATATTTTGGCGCCAAGTTCTGTGCTTGGTCCTCCTCTCTAGTGCGTGGTCCTTTCCATTTGCATCTTTTTATTCAGCTGCACTTCACGGACTGTGCTGTCCGGTGGTAATTTAATTTTATGCCAATTTTACTGTCATCCTTAAACCCATTTTACCGCTTGCATGTGAATCTTGGGTGGGGTGTTATTCGAGCCGAACTAGCCGAGCTTGTCATGTTCAAGCTTGGTTCATTTGCTGAACGAGCTCGAGCCGAACTCAATTTTTAAACGAGCTTTCTTTTTTATTCATTGATTTAGTAAATGAACGAGCTCGAGCTGAGCTTTTTTCGAGCTTTAAGCAATTCTACTTGGTTATAACATATTAACTTAAGGAAAATTTAAAAATTTCATAAAATTCGAGCTATTCAAGCTTAAATCGAACAAGCCAAGCTTTCAAATGAGCTTAACATCATGTTCATGCTCGGCTTGTTTAGGTAAGTGAACGAGCTCAAGTTGAGATTTTTTTTTTATAGCCAAGTTCGAGCTGTTAACTCATATAACAACCCTGATCTTAGTGACTCATTTCATCTGTCAATGTAATTTTTATAAAGCACATCTTCATCCATATTGTTTTATGTAATGCACTTATATGTATAGGTTTGATGGGCAAGCATTCCTGGAGAGATTCCGGGGGAAGAGTATAATGTTCGTGGGCGATTCGCTTAGCCTAAATCAATGGCAGTCACTCACATGTTTACTCCATTCTTCGGTTCCGAATGCCACTTTCACTGTTACCCGCCAAGATTTCGTCTCTGCGTTTACCTTCACGGTATTCCTCTCACCCTTACAACTATACTGCAATTACAGATTGTTTTATCTTATGGTGGATGATGTTGTTTATCATGTTATTGAAGGATTATGGACTCCAAATACTGCTGGACCGCAGCGTATTTCTCGTAGATGTTGTCAAGGAAAGTATAGGGAGAGTGTTGAAACTCGACTCCATCGAGGGAGGCAAGCTGTGGAGAGACATGGACGTTCTTGTATTCAACACTTGGCATTGGTGGAATCGTCGTGGACCCAGTCAACCGTAAGTTATTTGATGATTTTTCGATACTTGTCGTATATATATCATGTTAGCAAGTTAACTTTGCGAAGAAGTGTTTGACAGATGGGACTATATTCAAGATGGAAATGTCACAGTGAAAGACATGGACAGGGTGGTTGCATTTGAGAGGGCGATTGGTACATGGGGCAACTGGGTCGACAAAAACGTCGACCCTTCGAGAACCAAAGTCTTCTTCCAAGGGATATCCCCTTCTCACTACAAGTATGTCAACCTATAAGCTGTTCTTGTTATGAAAGTAATAATAAGTACTGCAAGATCTTACATTTCCGGTTTCATGGTTCAGTGGTAGCGAATGGCTCGATCCTCGCAATGGAAGTTGCTTGGGACAGATGCAACCGATACTAGGCTCGGTTTACCCTGGAGGGCTACCATATGCGGTGACAGTGCTGAAGAGGGCGCTAAGCAAGATAAAGAATCCCGTCACACTGTTAGACATAACGCTGCTGTCGTTGCTGAGGAAAGACGGTCACCCTTCGATTTATGGGCAGTTCGACAAGGACTGCAGCCACTGGTGTCTTGCAGGAGTTCCTGATACATGGAACCAGATTCTTTATAACCTTATTCTTTCCGACTGACCATTCAATTTGATCGTCGCCTTGCGAAATTTATTACCCATAGAGTTGTTTATGTTATGAATCCTATTTGATCCATGATTTTGTTCACCAGATCAAATAACAAAGGGAAATAAGCAGGCTTAATTGATCTCTCTCACTTTTTTGATATCTGGTGCAAAGCATTAATCCCTCTCATTGATTTTTGTTTGATCACTTTGCTTTTTTGGTTTGTTTTGTACTCATTTGATTGTTGGAAATAAATCAGTCCTATTAAGTATTTAATCAACTGTTAGCAACTAATGGCAAGCTCTTTATTAGATACAGAGTGCACCAAAATCTTTTCTAATGACAGAAATAATTTCTTTATATCTGAATCGGGTACTGTAAGCTCAAATATATCTTAGATAGAAACCTTTCCTTTGAAGCATATTTTCATGGGAGTAACCTTCCAAAAAAAGAAAAGCCAGAGAATGAAACACAGAACAGTACCTTTTACTTCACACTTTGTTGTTTTCTCTACATATATAAACCCCTGCATTCTAGCCTTAACTTGCACAGCTTCTTCCACTGGTGGGTGGGTTTAATCGATTGTCGAAAACCCGTAATCAAAGGAAGCAAAAAAGCACCAAATTGCTAGGTGTTTTAAAATGTGGAACCAAAGCCAAAAGGCCTTGTTTTGCCTTGCAATTTCATGCCTATTCCTCCAATGCATCAAGGGCATTAGAACAAGGGAGATAGAGCGGATTCAATCAGACGAATGCGATCTATTCACCGGGAGCTGGGTCCTTGACGACACCGGAGATCTCCCCTTGTATAACACATCTATGTGCCCTTATGTAGCCAAGGATTTTGACTGCCAAGGAAATGGAAGGCCAGATCAGGTCTATCTCAAGTACAGATGGCAACCAAGTGGCTGTGATTTGCCAAGGTATACTAATTACTTGCTACTTAGTTTATCCTTCATACAGTTTGTTTAAACCAATGTAACAGTAAAATATGATGGAGGTAAATCATGAATGGTGTGTTTCTTATAGGTTTGACAGTCAAGATTTGTTGGAGAGGTTTAGAGGGAAGAAGATAATGTTTGCTGGAGACTCACTGAGTGCCAACCAGTGGCAGTCTTTGAAGTGCATGCTGCATTCTGCCTCTCCACACTCTAAATACACTCTTCATGAAACTCCTTCCCTCTCTACTTTCTCTCTACAGGTAATTTTTTTGTTATCCACAGTTAAGATTGTCTAGTCCATGACCGCAGTCATTTTAACTTTTTATTACAATGATGTTGCTTTGTCTTCTCTACAGTACTTTAACCCCTTGAGTTGCCTTTTGATTTGTTTTGTGGTAGAAAAAGTGGAGGTTAAGTTAGCACAATTTATAAGATGTTTAAATTAATTAGGGTGTGTTTGGATTACATGATGTATTAATTATAATATAATTATTTTATCTCGATATACGTAATTATTTTGTTAAATTACTGTTTTACCTCGGTTTACGAGATTTTTATTTGTGTAACCAAACGCGTTCACACATAAAACGAGGTAAAATAATTGCATTATGATTAAAATGCAATGGAATCCAAACACACCCTTAAGCTTATGAATTTAGTCCATATATTAATTAAAATTCATTGATCAATATTTTAACCCTTACATTTCTTCCCTCATTTTCATACAAAATTTATTTACTTTCCTTCGGTTTGATTACCTAATTTTAGTATAGAGTAACCTTATACCTTGGAATGTGCTAACCATTTCACTCTCCTTTTTTCTAGACTTGTAAAAAATGATGATTATATACATTTTACACATAAAATTTGATTCATTTCTTCTAAAAAAAGGTGTTGCTATTAACACAAACTTATTTTACTATATACATCACACTTTACCCCTCTTGAGTTACAGATGTTTGACTCACGAGGCGTATAGTCTATTTTTTTTAAAAAAAAAATGGAATATACCATGTTCATGTTTGATTCCATGTTTGATTGTGAGGAAGAAAGAGAGACAATGAAAACAACCGAACATCTGTTATTCCAACATGTCTGTTTTACAACCGAGCTTGATGTATTTATACAATTTCAACTAAAGAGAGAATTGCAAAAATGCCCTTGCTAATGTATACTCTATCAGCGTATATAGTAAAAATGTGGGTGTAAATATAACTCCAGGAAAAAGAAAAAAAAAAAAAAGACCTGAATAGTCCCGGTCTTTTATATTCCCTAGTTTTATAGGTTTCCACAAGTTTCCCAGGTGTTCCTGAGTTGCCTCTACTTTCTGTCGTCGGAGTGGTTTCACTGCATGCTCGTTCCTCGTTCGATAGTGCTAGTATTTGCCTCTGTTGCATCTTTGTTTCTCGATTTTGCAGGGTTGCTTTACTTTTTTTTTTTGGTATCTGTTGGTATGACGGGTTTCCGTCGCCGTTTCGACGGTCTCTCGACCCACCGGGCCTGTCCAGTGCGTCGAATTTTTACTTAATCAAAAAAAAAAAATTCCCTAGTTTTATAGAGTCCGGATCTCCTGCACCCCACGGTAAGACCTTCGGTGCAACACTAAATTATTTCGGGTATAATTTTACTTTAAAAAAAATTTAAAAAAGTATATTTACATTTCAAATACTTGTATTCACATATTTACAAACTTTTATTGGAAAAAAATCATTTAAAAAAATTTAGAAAATTAAAAGACCAATCATATTAGAAAATAAATTTTATATTTTTTTAAAACATGATTTTTTCTAATAAAATTTTATAAATATGTTTTTTTTTTTGATTAAGAAAGAATTCGGGCGAGCGAGCTCTACCCGATGGCATCCTTACGGATGAGGTCTAGAAGACCAGAATTGTTGTTAATATCGACTCCCCAGGCAGAGTGACAAAGGTGTGCAACCTTATCAGCCACTCTATTGCATAATCGGGGAACATGAAAGAAAGAAACTTCTTTCAAAGTCGATAGTAGGAATTTAACATCTGATAAAATCAGTTCGATTTCCCAAGGACAGGTAGATGTTTTATTTAGATGGTTTATGATTATCATGGAGTCACCTTCAATGTGGAGCTTATTGATACGGAGTTGTAGAGCCTTTTGGATTCCCAGTTTAAGAGCAAGCGCTTCCGCTTTCAATGGACTTTGTTTGCCAAGTTTTTTATAACAGATGTGTATCGGATGTCCTTTCCAGTCCCGGATTACGGCTCCAGCCGAGCTATCATTGTTTGAAATTGTGGATCCATCAAAGTTTAACTTGAAAGTACCCCTAGGGGGTTTTCGCCAAGTAATATTATCATGCTTTCTTTTTGTCCTTGGATGCTTTGAGATTTGTGTGCGTAAGAGGAAGTCCTCATCCAAGCTATCCTCAAAGTGAGCTGTTTTACTCCAATTTTCCTTATGGGTTTGAATGATACGTAATGAACTTTCTCTATGAGGTATGGGGACCTGTCTAAAAACAAATTGGTTTCGAATGTACCAAGCCGTCCACCAAGAAAAGGCAAGCTCCACCTTGGCAGCGGATGTAAGTTTGTTTCCGATGAATGAAAAGATAGGTTTTATCTCCCGTGAATGATTTATCATACTAGATATAGTTGGGTTTACTTGTGTAGGTAAGCGAAAGAGAGGGCGCACATATGGGCATTCTAGTAAGAAGTGAACATCATCTTCAACTGCACAATTGCATAGTTGACAGGTGGAAGGTACAAAAGTCCCACGTTGAGCCAACCTAGAGGCAGTAGGGAGGCCATTCTGACACACTTTCCATAGAAAATTTTTGATCTTAGGCGGAATATCCAAATTCCATATCCAGGCGTTATTGTCTTCGCTCAGTGAGGATTGAGCAGTAATTAGCTTATATGCACTTGACGTGGTGAACCAACCAGCCCTATCAGGCCACCAATATAAGCGATCCTCAAAGGGTGAAACGGGAAGTGGAATGTCCAGGATTTCTTTGACTAAGTCATTTGGTAATGTATTGCTAAGTTTTTCGGTCCACCATCTACCACCTAAAATATAGTCACTGACAGTTTCATCTATGTTGTTAATGTGGGGACAATCGTCTCTAGATAGCAGAGAGCTTGTTGTAATCCAATTATCCGTCCAAAATTTGATAGATGAACCATTTCCTACTGACCAAATAAGGCCAGTCTTAAATTTATCTATAAATATGTGAATACAAGTATTTGAAATGTAAATATATTTTTTAAAATTTTTTTTAAAGTAAAATTATACCCGAAATAATTTAGTGTTGCACCGAAGGTCTTAACGTGGGGTGCAGGAGATCCGGACTCAGTTTTATAGTCACTTTTTCATGAATACTTTAGTACAATAGTACATATACATGATTTTGTTTGTGATTGGTGTGTTTTTTTTTTCATTATCCACATATCAGATTGTCTACTAGTCCATTTATTGATCCACAAATGCATGATTTCATTTCGTGATTGATGTGCTCTTTTCCTATTGTGTTCCAATAGAGTTTTAAAAAAACTCTAAAGGTAGATTTGACAAAATCTGAACCGTTAAAATAAAAATTAACAGACAAGATCTTGCCCTCTCCTTCCCCCTCCCTCCACCGGCCCGAGCCCACCAACCTATTTTTTTTTTAATTATTTTTTTGTGAGGGGAAAATGAACTCTATCATTTAGAGTTTCCCCACAACTCTACCGAATCGAGACCCGATTTTTTCATTATCCACATTTCAGATCGTCTATAGCCCATTTATTGATCCAACAAACGCAAAGTAGTGTTCTCTTACATTAAATGAACCAGACGATCCAAACTTTATTCTCTGAATCTCTGAGATTGTTAACAAAAACATATGTTCTCATGTAGATCGACGACGCATGGAGACCTTGTTCATAATAATATATGTATATAAATAGGATTTCATATTGTAAATGATGTGTTTTTTTTTTTAATAATAGTTGCAGGAAGATAATATCACATTATTGTTAAACCATAGTCCATTTTTGGTTGACTTGGTCAACGAAAACATTGGGAGAGTCCTCAAGTTGGACTCCATCCAAATCAATAGCAAGGCATGGAAAGGGATGGACATGCTTATCTTTAACTCCTACCATTGGTGGCAACACAAAGGAAGCTTACAAGTGTATGTAACTACTTTTATAATTAATCATTATCTTATCATCCAACATTCAAAACTACTTTTTTTTTTTTAAAAAAAAAAACAATCACAATTAGATATATATAAAGTTAATTATTTGTATTGTTTTTGGGCCTAATTATGTTGTAGGTGGGACTACCTTCAAAAGGGGAGGAAAACCTACAAAGACATGGATCGTATGAGTGCTTTCAAAGTGGCATTGGCAACTTGGTCAAAGTGGGTTGACTCCAATATCAACCCTCAAAACCAAACGGTCTTCTTCCAGAGTGTTTCCCCTACCCATTTCATGTAAGCCTACCTCTCTCATCTTCTCTTCCTCTAATCACACCTAATTCAACTCTTATAGTACATGTTTAGCCTCCAAAAATGGTATCCTTTGGTATATATATAGTATGGGTTGTAATGATTAGGATCACTGTTCTAAAAAAAACCCTTCAAGATCCGCCTAGACCCCGACCTAAACCCTTTACCTTGTCCCGTTGCCAATGCCATCAAGGTCATCGATCAAAACCCGTCTAGACTGCAAAATCCAGTCATGAAATCCGCCTAGACCCCGTCTAAACCTTTAACTCTACCCTACCGCCAAGTGTTTTTTAATCCATCTATCAATCGCGAGTCAATTAGACAATCCGTATTAACCAATGACCTCGTGTTCAAGTGGCGCGAGTGAGGTGAAAGGTTCAAATCCTTCTGACATTTGTATTAGGGTGGGTATTTATGTATTGACATGGGTTAATCTTGTCTTGCGGTTTGTCGATTGACTTTTCTAGTTCGAGTGATTTACAAGCTAGTGCTCCATCTATGGAGAATTACTCATCACCTAATTTGGACAATCTAACTCACCCTCGATTGATGGATGGGTTCTAAATTTATTTATTAGGTCATACGAAATGATTTGATACTTAATTTATACAATTAATGCCATATATGATATATGTAGTATATATATATATATATGTTGAATATTTATTAGGTGTGAGTTCTGAATCAGTGTGATGGGCGAATAGAACCAATAGAACCGTATATTCAACCCGCCCATCACTTGTCGTGTGAATTGAATATCCATCAAGTCCAAGCAATATTCTAAAAACTGTTTGGCGGGTATTTAATTGACAGTAAGGCAGGGTTAAGGGTCTAGGTAGGGTAGGTCTAGACAGATTCATGGTGGGTTTTCGTGGTTTAGGCGGGTTTTGACAACCTTAAAGGCGGGGCGAGATCAAGATTTTAGACGGAGTCTAGACGAGCTTTGAAGGGTTTTTTAGAACAATGAGTCCAAGTAATTATTATGTTGACATATCTAACACAAAACTGAAACTTTGTTCTCACTCATGTCATTTGTTGTGTATGGGTGTGTAGGGGAGGGGATTGGGGTCAGCCAGGAACAACCTGCAAAGGCCAAACAGAGCCCATAAAGGGGTCCACATACCCCGGTGGGACCCACCCAGCAGTCGAACTTGTAGAAAGGGTTCTCGGGCGAATGAGAACAAAGGTGGGTTTGCTTAACATCACCGGGCTGTCACAACTGAGAAAGGACGGGCACCCTTCAGACTATGTAGGGGAGGGCGGCAAAGGGAATGACTGCAGCCATTGGTGCCTCGCCGGTGTCCCTGACACTTGGAATCAGCTCTTGTATGCTATGCTTCTTTCTCAACAACCACTCTCTAAGTAGACCCTATTCGACCAACCTGAAGATCTATCGATTGGATACTGTATAACTCATTAGTTTCGGATACTTGGAATCAGCTCTTACTTCTCAACAACTCGATTGGATACTGTATGACTCATTAGTGTTTGATACCATGCAATGATTCTTTCTCAACAATCGCCCTCTAAGTAGACCTATTCGATGAACTTGAATCAATTGATGGGATACTTTCTAATTCATTAAGGGGCAGTTTCGTAATTTTTCTTTTTATATTATTTCATGAAAAAGAGGTTGTTTGCTATATAAAACGATCCATAATATTATGAATATGAAATAAAAATTTGGCCATTTAAGCAAGTAGAGGCAAAAATCCTTTGATGAAGTAAATTGATAATGATGGTCTATTTTGATTGCTTTATCGTTGGCAAATTGATAGCTTTATGACATCATATTCCCCTATAAATAAATAATAATGATCTGATTAATTTCATTTTGGTATGGAATATAATTTTTATAAGGAGAAAATGATAGATAATAATGTAGAGTTTGGTGGCCATTTTTTTCAATTAAATGCTAACCCATAATCAATGCTGAAATGCCAAAATGATATGGATAAAATAATATTTTTATACAATTGTAGACTCCGTATTATTCAAGTATATATGAAATTCCCATGATAACTATACACTAGAGAATTATTTTTGTAATTTGTAAAAAAAAAAAAAAACGTGGATAAATCATTACAATGACATATATAGTTGGAAAAGCAGTTTACTAAGCGGTGAAGATTATCTAGTCCATTTTCGTAGTTCATATCAAGGCCGCCTGTGAAACTCATGTGCTTCCATTGATAGATGGATGGACAAAGTGTTCATCGGTGATAGGACCTATGCTCGGGTCTTTAGGTATGTTGTCGCCTTCTCCTTGCTCCGGTAGCTTTCTTTCTCCACACCCTGGGTAGCCCCAGTCTCCTCCACTGGTCCGTACATTTCGTCAAACAAACAAACAAAAAATCATATTTAGACAATTATATATAGCCTAAAAATAATAAAATTCCTAATATAATTAATGTTAGCAAACGGGTGTTGTTATTTTTTCTAATGTGTAAAGAGATATCACAACTATTACACTTAGAAGGAGCAATATCCCATAGAAGAGCGGTGTAGAGGAGATGGTTCCAGGTATCAGGCAGGCCAGGAAGGCACCAATGGGTGCAGTCGGCTGCACCCCCATGAACCGTGCCCCCATAGACCGATGGATGGGCATCCGGACGAAGCAACGACAAGTGAGAAATATCAAGGAAGTAGGCAGGGTGCTTCATTTGCGACAACACGCTCTTCACTATCCCTATGACCGGGTTTTCAGGTAACCCGTCGCCTTCTCCTTGCACCGGTAGCTTGCTTTCTACGCAACTCTTCTCCCCCGGCTGCCCCCAACCTCCTCCACTAAATCCTCCACATAAACACAAATTCATTATTATAAGCTCCTTATAAGCAATCAACACATCAGATCGAAGAACTGAATATCATATCTTACGGGCCATAGTGTGAAGGCGAGATTCCTTGATAGAACACTCTGGTAACGGCATGATCAACGTTTTGGTCGATCCAGCGCGCCCAATGCTCCAACGCGACCTTGAAGGCGACGGTCCTATCCAAATCTTTGTATGTTTTCCCTGCCACTTGAATGTAATCCCATCTGCAGCCACACATTCATTTCTACATTATAACAAACACATGTATATATACATACCTATCACCTATACAGCCTGTATTTAGTAAATTGACCGATTGATACATATATGTTTGTATACATACGGTTGCTGGGGCTTTCGATAGTACCACCAGTGGTAAGTATCAAACACAAGTAGATCGATTCCTCGCCATTGATCCCCCTTTATGTAATCCAGCATCAGCACTTTTCCTCTTCTTTCGTCCTCGATCTCTACCAGGAATTGGTGCCATTGCATCATTATTGAAATCTCATACTCCTACAAATATCATTTCATTGTCACTGACGTATCCAGAATTTTTTTTAAGGGGCTAAATTTTTTTTGAGATTTTTTTTTGCAGTATGAAAAATAATTTATTTTTAGTAGAAAAACCATTAAAATTTTTGATTTAAATAGTCATTTTTAATAGAATTTTTTTTAAAAAAAATAAAATTATAAAAAAATAATATTTTTTTATGTGTATATATAGAAAATAATGTTTTTGTTTAAATATATCGGAGAAAAACTTAAATTTATATTTAATGAGGTTTTTTTAGTAGAAAAAACTAGGATAAATAAAAATTATGAAAACTACTAAGCTAACATATCTTTTAAATTTAATATTCAGTTTCCATTTTTTTATCCCTAAAATTAGTAAAAATTACCAAAAAATTCCATAAAAATTTATTTTTTCATATGTTTTTCTTTCGAGCTGGGGGACAGCCACCCGAACCTCCTAGATCCGCCAATGGTTGGTGGGACCGGTAAAAAAACTGATTTCAGATGGACTCAAACGAATAGAAACAGAATTAAAGAAGTAAGATTCGGAAGGGGGACGTACGGGGAGATGGAACAAGTACACGGGAGGGTCCTGGTTGAAGGTGTACTTAGCGGCCGGCACAGCCGAGTGGACCAAGCAAGCGAGCGACTGCCACTGATTCATCATCAACGAGTCTCCGACGAAGAGTATCTTCTTCCCCCGGAACCTCTTCAGGAAATCATGGGCGTCGAATCGGGGGAGGTTGCAGCCGTCGGGCTGCCATCGGAACTTGAGGTAGGAGGTGTCGGGGCGGCGGTTTCTTTGGCAGTCGAAGCCGGGGAGGATGAAGGGGCAGGAGGAGTTGTAGGGAGGGGAGGAGTGCTGCTCGTAAACCCATCTTCCTTGGAAGATGTTGCATCTTTCTGAGCTTTTTAGGCCTTGGATTTGGTGCTCTGCGTTTGATGGATTAGCGAATATAAGACAAGCTGAAACTGTGACCAGCCAGAGAACATGAAGATGGCACAACGTAGGAGAAGACGACGTCGACAACGAAGTAGAAGAAGCCATGGATTTGATTTTTTGAGCTGCTGCAAAAAAGGAGAGCTAGTATATATATATATATTTAATAAAGCTAAAAATTATAGTAAAATATTATTTATTTTTATTTATTAGTTTCATAAATAAGTATGACGTTAATTTAAAAAATTAATAAAGAAATTTAAAATAAGTATTAAATTCATAAAAAAAAGTTAATATAACTATACTACTACTGTACTATATACATACTGAGAATTCTTAAAAAACTTACAAATTCTAAAAAAAAACTTATATTTTTTTAATGAAAGTAATACGATTGATAATATAACTGGTACTTTTTATATCCACATGAATATATTTATTCACTTATGGTTTTTATTCCTTAATCCATTCGTTATGTGTGGTAGTGATTTTCTGTAAAAAGATTGGAATATATATCCTCAATATATAATTGTATTTTTAGGAAAGTTAATGGTAGATCAGTCTACAAAATTATGCTTCTTTTGTTTTTGCAGTGGGTACTGGGTTGACATGGTAGAATAAACTAGTTTTAACATACTGCGCCAGCTAGATTTTATCGATCTTAGATATATTGTTTTTGTGTCATTCTAATAATTAGATAGTTGTAAGTTGTTATTTTTTAAGAAAGTAAAAAAAAATAGAGTAATAATTAAAACTCGTTGTTTTGGAAAGTAAATCTTGTTAGTAAACTAGATAGTTGTTAGTTGTTGGTTTTTTAGAAAGTAACCAGTAAAATAATTATTAGGGGTATAAGAGTATTTTTATTTATTTTCTTAATAGGTGTATAGATTCCTACAATAACAAGTTTTAATTAACGGAGAGAGTAATTTTTAGTGTAATATATCATTTTTTTTAACAAATAGTTCTATATTCCCATGTATAAACGGTCTCCCTACTATATTCTCTTAAAGTATAGAATAACAAATTTAATTAAAAAATATTTCCTATCAAATAAAGCTGACCATATAAAGACATTTTAAAAAAAAAGCTAAAATGTTTTAATTTATGAGAATCTTTTCCGATTATAAATTTCTTAACCTCTACAAGTTAGAAAAAACTGAAAAGCTTCTGCAATCGAGTTATTGGAGAGGAAGATGAAGTTTATTATTCATGGAGAAGGGAAAATGTTTACAACTTCCATATTTGTTTGTTACAGAAGCTCTGAACTGAATCTCTTGCCTACACAGTGGCCGGTCCCCTTTATTTATATTGCCCCCAAACTATCTCCAACAACCTCTCTTTATTCTAAGTTACAATCCACTATGTGCACCCTCACCTTACTCTATATGCACACTCTACATCCCCCCTCAAGTAGGACTTAGGTGAGTGAGCACAAGGCCTAACTTGGAAGCTAAAAACCTGTGTTGCTGCTCCCCTAATGGTTTAGTGAGGACGTATGCGAGCTGTAAGCTAGACTGAACAAAGGTTGGAGTCAGAAAACCCTCCAGGAAATGGTCTCGAACATAGTGACAATCCAGCTTGAGGTGTTTGGTGCGTTCGTGGAAAACGGGGTTGGATGTGATGTAGATTGCAGCCTTATTATCACAATAAAGTGGAATGGGAAGAGGAACTGGGAAATACAAATTGTCCAGCAAACTGTGCAACCAGACCTGATAGCTCCACTCCCTTGATGAGAATCGGAATTAGTTTCAACGGCTTTGACAAACAGTTTGTGTCAAAGGTCTTGAAGCTAACAGCTGTGTTGATGAAACACAAAACCTGTACTTTATTATATTATGTCCGAATATTATATTATGTTATTATATGCTTCCATATTATTATTATTATATATGCCTAACATTTCAGGAAGCTTTTCAAATTATATCTCCTTCCAAAGTCGAAAAGTGAAGAAGGACAAAATCGGAGATCATGGCTTCAGAGTTTCCATGTATAGAAGATTGTGAAGATTGACATGATCTCTAATAGCCGTTGGAGAAGATTCCTTCCTCAAGTGGCGCCGATTATCTTCACTATATAAAGGAGATGAAGAAGAGAGAGAGAGGACTGACGCACTTCAAGAATATCATTGCACAATCAGCCCTCAAGTTTACGTTCTCTCTTCAGCGTGTTCTCTCTGCTTGTTCTTAAGAGTCTTATATTTTGTTTCAAAGCATTTGAGAGATACACAGTGAGCTTATAGGATATATTTCGAGAGAGTGTTATACTCGAGAGTTTGTAACTCAGGAAGTTGACACTAGGCGATTGATTCACTAAGTGTAAGAGGATTGTACTAGATAGCATAGAGAGGTGGGGCTCTTCTAGATTGGTCTAGGACTCCAAGGGAACGTGAGTTGACTAGATTGCAATTGTATAGGAGAGAGGCTTCTCGGGGAGCTACTAGGTTCCTAGGTCTTGTGAATCAATAAAAGCCGGTTGAATCCTAGGGTTGTGGAAGAACCCTAGGCGGGGACGTAGGCCAAGTTCGTGCCGAACCTCGTTAACAATTCATTGCGTCCTTTATCTATTGCTTTACCTTATTTCCGCACTTGGTTCGATTGTCTAACTTTGTGATTCAGGTTTTCTCAAAGGGTTTGGCACGAGCTTCAAAAGTCTTGAGAATATCTGCGAAAAACGGGCATACTCTATTCAACCCCCCTTCTAGAGTATTTCTATATTACTTTGTTTTACATTATCGAACCTTCAAGACCATTTCACTTGTCGTGTAGGACATGCTCCTATACTCAGCTTCGGCCGAAGACTTAGAAACCGTCTTCTGCTTCTTGGTCTTCCAAGATATGAGGGATGTGCCCAGAAAAAAACAATAGCTGGTGACTGATCTGCCTGAGAAAACACATGTCCCCCAATCCGCATCACAGTATGCAGAGAGCTTGAAATCACAAGTGACAGGGTAAAATAAACCAAAATATGTAGTACCCTTGAGGTATCTGACCACATGAAGGGCTGCTTGAATGTGAGGAGCTCTAGGGGATGTCAAAAATTGACTTAAGTGTTGGACAACAAATGAAATGTCTGGGCGAGTCATGTTCAAGTAAATCAATTTGCCAATCAATCGACGATATGACTCTGGATCAGATAGGAGCTCCCCATCATCTGTAGAAAGCTTCAAGCCCCTTGGAAGAGGAAATTTGGCAGCCTTACAATAAGTCATTTTGGTGTCATGAAGGATATCAATGACGTATTTCCGTTGATTGAGCAACATCCCAGCAGAGCTCCTTGAAACCTCCAACCCCAGGAAGTATCTAATCAAACCCAGATCTTTGATCGTAAAGGTTGAGTGAAGGGAAGCTTTGACATGATCAATAGTGGCCAAATCAGTTCCAGTGATGATCAAATCATCAACATAGACAAGAGCAGCAATCAACCCATCATTAGGAAGAGACGTGATAAAGAGGGAATGGTCATACTTCGATTGACAAAAGCCCAGTGTCTGCAGGAACCTAGAGAGCTCCAAATTCCATTGTCGAGAGGCCTGTTTGAGGCCATATAGTGAACGTTTCAGCAAGCAAACCTCACCTTGTTTAGCCTTAGAATAGCCAGCAGGAGGTACCATGAATACTTCTTCATCAAGGAAGCCATGGAGGAAGGCGTTGTTGACGTCTAATTGGTACACAGGCCATGCCTTTGTAGCAACAACAGCTAAGAACAATCTAACTGTAGTGAACTTTGCAACGTGGGAAAAAGTGTCCTTATAATCCTTACCCTTGATCTGAGTATATCCCTTTGCCACAAGTCGGGCTTTATATCGTTCTACAAACCCATCAGAACGAAACTTAACTTTGAATACCCATTTGCTACCAATCGCTCTTTTCCCTGGAGGAAGAGGCATGAGTTCCCAAGTGCAGTTTTGTTCAAGAGCATGAATCTCTCTATCCATAGCATCTATCCAGTTTTGATCTTTAATTGCATGGGAGTATGTAGCAGGTTCACTCACGGATAGAACATGATTCAAAAGATGCAATGAAATCATGTGAGTACAGAGAGGAGTCACCCAGAGATGAAGCCATGAAAGTTTGTGAAGATTCACTGTTATGGTGTACCGTGGGACAGATAAAATCCCGAAGATGGTTGGGGCATTTGGTTGGTCTGGTAGAACGGCGAGGAGCATCAGGCTGCTCAGTATGCACCTCAGGATTAACCATTGAGTAATTGTTGGATTCAGAAGCAGGAGACAAGACCTGATCAACTTGAACTGTTGGAGAAGGTATTGAATCAGGATGCACATCAGGTGATGGAGAAATAGAGTCAGATATATGTGAAGGGAAAGGAGGGGATACAGGATCCATGATAGGAGCATCAGTTGGAGCAAGATTAGACACCTAACAGGGGTCCAAAGCAGGATTCACTAGTGGAAGTGATGAAGGTGCAACAACTGTGGGTGCATCTGTCTTAGAAAAAGGGAAAATACTCTCAGAAAATATAACTTCCCTGCTCACAAACACTCTCTTAGTGAGCAGATCATCAACCCTCTAGGCTTTTTGTCCCAAAGGATATCCAAGGAACAAACACTTAGAACTCTTAGATTTTCAGAGCTATTTTGAACAAGGACATGACATAAGCAACCAATCACACGAAGATCTGAGTAGCATGGAACCTTACCATAAAAAAAGCTCGTAAGGAGTTTTCCATCCTAAAATAGAAGTAGGTAAGCGATTGATGATATGGGTTGCACCCAAAACGCAGTCCCCCCAAAACTGGAGAGGTAAATGAGCATGAAAACGGATAGCCTTGGAAGTCTCAAACAAATGGCGATGCTTTCGCTCTACTCGGCCATTTTGCTGAGGAGTATATGAGACAGATCGATGGTGTACAATACCCTTAGAGGCAAACAACATCATACACTCCTTATTAACAAACTCAGTCCCATTGTCCGTGCGGATTACCTTAACCCTGCTCTTGAACTGAGTTTCAATCAAACACAAGAAGTCCTTAATCACACGATGGACTTGCTGCTTGTTATGTAACAAGTGAGTCCAAGTTGCTCGACTTTTATCATCCAAAATTGTAAGAAAATACCGAGTCCCATCTCTACAAGGAACCTTATATGGACCTCAGAGATCAATATGGATCAAATCAAACAGCTCGTTAGTAGTGGAAAAACTTTTACTGAATATAGTTCTGTGTTGCTTAGCCTGAGCACAAATGTCACAAACTGAATCTGAAACAACAAGCCCTTTACAATCGGGTATGTGATGCATCTTTGAAATTGAAACATGTCCCAATCTAGCATGAAACAATTCATGACTAGAAGTGGCCACCAATTGATTACAACTGATGTTATTTGGGATTTTATTTACAACTGAATTATAAGTAGACAAACTAAATCTTCCATCAGCTATCACAGTCTTATAGCAACCCTCTTTCCAACAAATGAAACTCGACCATTCCTAGGGTCCTGAAAATAGCACATGGTCTTAGTGAAAATTGCATTCAAAAATCCATCTCATCACAAATTTGTCCTACTGACAACAGATTCTTGTTGAACTCAGGCATAAACAGAACATTTCGCAATTGAATATCATCAGTCAATGTCATATCTCCCATGAGACGCACAGATTTCACAGTTTTGTCAGGCAAACAAATAAAGATGGATCTATCGAGCTTCCTGACATTCCTAAGCCAATCAAGGTGGCAAGTCATGTGGTCGGAAGCTCCTGTGTCTATGACCCAATCAAAAGCAGTATGACATTGAGCCAAGGAAGCACTGAGACAAAGGACAATAGCAATACCTAAGAAGTGACTGGTGTCCAGTTCCATCATCTTTCCTTTCCCTTTCATGATGCGAATCAGCTCCTGGCATACCGTGTTCACAAATGCAGGATTAAGTTGGGGATCTTGCATAGCAAAATTAGCAGAAGAATCCATTGTGAAATGATCTCCCAAAGGAGTATCAACAACAGTCTCAGAATTGACTGTATTAGTAGATTTCTTGGTCTCCTTTCCTCCTTCTTTAGCTTTGATTTCCTAGTACCAGTCGGGATAACCGATAATCTTGAAGCATTGATCGACGGTATGGCCTTTCATGTTGCAATTGCTACACTTCCGGTCCCCTTTGTCAGTGCATCCTTTCTTAGAAGGACCTGCTCCGCTTTTATCCATGGTCCTACCATCAGACTATCCTCTGAAGCTCCTTCCAGCATGAAGAGCACTGGTTTCCCCTTGAGCGACAAGACCTATCACAATCTTCTGTCGCTCAACTTGTTGCGCAAGGTAATAAGCCCTGTTGACAGATGGAAGGGGCTCCATAGAGAGGACTTGATTCCGAACAGCTTCGAAACCGTCGTTCAGGCCAAGCAGAAACTCCATAAGCCCTGTTCTTGTTTTGTAACTCAAGCATCCTCTTTAGGAGATTGCACGAGCAATGTTTCTCAACATCTCCACATGAACATTCCGGAATTCCTTCCAGATTGTCGATCTCGTCCCAGATCCGCTTCCGCTTACCATAGTATTCAACAACTGAGCGATTCTCTTGCAGCTGTGCACTCAACTCCCTTCGCAATTGGAACACCAGAGGTCCGTTAGTCTGACCGAATCGCTCAGTGATCTCGGACCACAGCTGACGCGCGAAATTGGAATACATGAAGCCTTCAGAGATACTCCCAATCATGGAGTTCAAGATCCAGCAGTGGACCATATAATCGCATCGGATCCACTGCTGGTACTCGGCCGTGCCGAGAGCTGGAAGTGGCACCGTGCCGTCTATGAAGCCAAGCTTGTACTTAGCTCCGAGCGCCATTCGCACACCACGGCTCCAGCTAAGGTAATTTGATCCATTGAACTGGTTCGAAACCAGTTGAGCGTCGGGGTGATCCGAATTGGACAAGGTCAATGGATGGTTGACGACGCGGCTAGCGACGTCGCCAGCTTCCTCGCGACGAACAGAACGAGAACTGCCTTCATCTTCCATTCTCGATTGAAGATCGGAAATCAAGAATCGCAAATTCTTCGGAAAGGAGAAGAGAAAAAAACGAGAAATCACAGAGTCTCAGGGAAGAAACAAACTCGAATTGCAGATCAGCTTTCACAAAAACTCTGATACCATGAAAAACTTCTGCAATCAAGTTATTGGAGAGAAAGATGAAGTTTATTATTCATGGAGAAGGGAAAATGTTTACAACTTTCATATTTGTTTGTTACAGAAGCTCTGAACTGAATCTCTTGCCTACACAGTGGCCGGTCCCCTTTATTTATATTGCTCCCAAACTATCTCTAACAACCTCTCTTTATTCCAAGTTACAATCCACTATGTGCACCCTCACCTTACTCTATATGGCATATGCACACTCTACAAAAACAATATACAATTAATATTGATATCTATTTTTGTTCAAGTATATAGATACTCCGTATCTTTTAATGGATGGGGCACCCGCACTAACCTAGATTAAGCTAGTTTCCAACGGAATAAGATTGTTTGAACGAAAACCGAGCTAGGTGATGATGATTACGTTTGATATGAAAATGTTTAATCTAGGTTAATGCTCTAATATTTGTTAAAAATAAGTTATACTCCGTATATCTTTTAATGGATGGGGCACCGCTGGAAGTAATAGATCGAATGATTTTTCTATTTCTTCTACCAGTTGTTACCCTATGAAAATAGGTTATGTTTGAGTCTGCAATACTATGTTTAGATGTTTCGTTTTGACCTTTTGATTTCAATACTTTTTCTGAAACAGAAGAAGTTTTTTTTTTTTTTTTTTGAAAGGAGACCTCTTTCTTTGTCTCTATAATCCAACCAATTCTTTTGATCCATTAGTGGTTGTATCTCCAGTAGGTTGCTTTTGACTTCCTAGAGTTGTCGGAAAATATTTCCGAATGTTTTCTTATTCCGCTCCTTTGCTTTTTGTTTAAGCAATTTTGTTTTGTATATAACTTGAAACATGACATAACCAATACACGACGCTCGCCAAACTTGTTGAACAATGTAGTGGAAACCCTTCCTTTGCAGCCAAATATTCTCAAATTTAAATAGAGGTGGTTTATGAATTATACCAGTATCAAGGTTTATTGTAAAGGAGCAATGTTTTGATGAGGAAAACGCTCCATTTTTTGTTACTAGTAGTAGTTTTTGAAAAAATTGAAGAATTTAATATTTAACAAGTACTCTGTCAAGTTTCTCGATGATGTTGTCATCCATTTCGGAGTTTTTCCTCCCCGTGAGGTGGTTCCCAAGTGAAGTAGTTTATAAAAGGGATGAAATTAACTTTCTCTTTTCTAATTAACATTACTCCATCCGATCCAAAATACACGTCGTTTGATTTTTTAACACGCATTTTAAAAAACTAAAAACTATATAAAATATCAATTTTTTTAAAATAATTTTTTTAAAACTTAATATTTGTTGGTAATTAGTATTAAATTGTAAAAAAATAATACTAATAAAAAAGTTAATATATATATTAAATAGTTTTTAGCTTCTTAAAATACGTGTTGAAAAGTCAAACGATATGTATTTTGGATCGGAGTTTGTCTTATTTTATCTCGATTTTAATTTGCTAGGCTTTTATGAGCTTTAATAAGAGAAGTACTTTCTAGCTAGTTAATTTGTACGTTTCTGTATCACCTTTTTTTTGTACATGCGAATCACCAAAACCAGCTAGCTATTACTTAGATCGATCATTAGATAGCAACTTTGTATATAATATATTAAGATCGATAAATACAATTAAGATATATATATATATATATATATATATATATATATATATATATATATATATAGAGAGAGAGAGAGAGAGAGAGAGAGAGAGAGAGAGAGAGAGAGAGAGAGAGAGAGAGAGAGAGAGAGAGAGAGAGAGAGATCATATTAGATATATGTAACATATACTTATACTCCATGCTTGTGGGCCATAATCAGATTGAGTTATGGTGGTTAGCAACCATTTGTGGCTTTGCGTACACGACTCTCTTTTTGGGTCTAATCGCATCCCTCATTCTCATCTACTTGCCAACTTGTTTCATATACATTCTTATTTATCCTACATGTCATTAACATATATCTAAAGGGTATGTTCCTTTTGAGAGTGATGGCTAGGGCTGATAAAATCTAACCCTGAGAATCTGTCTTGATCGATTTGAACTCAGATCTGATTAAAATTTGAAAATCTAAAATCATCGATAATCCAAACCTTAGAGAATCGATGGTAGGCTAGGGCAAATTTTTGAAAAAAAAACCCTAGAGGAAACCTGATACTAACCAATTGGACCCCTCAGGCGATTCACTTCTTAAGCCAACATGGGTTGGTTGGCTCGTCTCCCCGTCATCCAAATCATTCCCTAGCTGCAAGATCTTTGGCGCCTTATGGTCACCAACTGACTGAGATGGGCCATGCCTTCAACACCATCAGCTTGTCCCCTCCGGATCTGACTTGGTATATGGACACTGGTGCCACGTACATCGCACATGTCACACAACTCAGGTATTCTTTCTTTTCCTGTTTTTAAGAGCCTCTCTCCCTTTATTATCGCCGACAATGGTGCAACAAGCATTCCTACTTTGGGTCTTGGAAAAACCACCTTACCCACCCCAACTACCTAACTCATCTTTAACAACATTATTATTTTACCCAAATTATTAAAGAATATTGTTTCCATTCGTCGCCTCACAGACAATAATGTTTCCACTGAGTTTGATTGCTTTGGTTTTTCTGTGAAGGACTTTCAAACCGGGACCTCACTTATGAGATAATAGCACTAGTAAGCTTTATCTTGTCACCTCAGATATCCATCTTTTCACCTGCCTGCATTTGTCAATCTCTCCATGGTTGCTTGTACGACATCTCTCTAGCATGCCCATCTTGGCCACCCATGCTCTCCTGCTTTCGAGTTTCTTACATCTAGGTTCCTTCATTACAAAAAAGGGTCAAGCTCTATTAGTTGTCCGTCGTGTCAACTTGGGTGAGATTTCGAGTCTCTTCCTAGTTGCTTGTACGTACGGTGATTCGTGGACTTCACCCATTGTTAGTCATGATGGTTTTCAATATGTGCTTGTGTTGTTGGATGCTTCTTCTCGTTATCTTTGGGGGTTTTCGATCCCCTCAAGTACAAATTAGAGGTGATATCTCACTTGATTGCCTTCCATAAATATGTGAGCACCCAATTTCAGTTCTCCGTTAAGTCTTTTCAATATGATATGGGTGGTGAGTTCAACAATAATGACCTTAAATCCTTTTTTCTCTAATCATGGCATTCGGTTTCGCTTCTCTCATATCCCCACACATCCTCCCAAAATGGGAAGGCAGAACGAAGCATCCTCTCCCTCACAAATTCTATGAGAACTCTTCTTATCCATGGCCATGGCCTATATCGCTCCATTTCTACCTAGATACAACCATCTTCGTCTGTTTGGGTGTTATCCCAATCAAGTGTTTGTAGCTCCACACAAACTCGCACCTCGATCCCTTTCTTGTGTCTTCCTAGGCTACCCCTCTCACCATAGGGGGTACAAATATTTTGACCCTGTTACGAAACATGTCATCATCTCCCCTCATGTCACGCTCGACAAGACTAGTTTCCTCATCATCTCCCCTCATGCCACGCTCGACAAGACTAGTTTCCCTTAACTAGTCTCCCTACATCCCCACCTACTTCATTCACTTCTGATTACTTTCCTACCCAACACCTTCTTCACTAACAATATCCTTCCTCTCCTATTAATGCTATTACGTCTCCTGATCGGGACCCCAATCTTCGTCCACCACAACCTGCCAATCCCATCCCAACACTACCACCCTGTCACCAACAACCACCATCCCTCCACCCAACCCTCCCCAACTAGATAACTAGATCTAAACTCGTAGAAAGAGTGGCATATTTGGCCCCAAATAAATTTTGACCTCTCTACTTCTCATCTATCTCCCATTTCTATCTCACATAAAACGGCCTCCTTAGACCCGAACTGGAATGCCACCATGCTTGATTAATATCGGGCTCTTGTTAGCAACAATATCCGGAACTTGGTTCCTAGGTCCGCGGGGGCCAATATTGTGCGATGTATGTGGCTCTTCTGGCATGACACTCTTGAGCGCTATAAGGCGCGATTGGTTGACAACTCTCAGTATGATGCGGTGGAATGTGATGATAGTATGATACTTTTATTCTGGTGATCAAACTGGCTACAATTCGTATTGTTTTGCATCTTGCTGTTTCCAGGAACTGGCCTATATATTCATCAGTTGGATGTGAAGAGCGCATTCCTACATGGTCATCTAAATGAGACCGTGTACATGTTCCAGGCGCCTGGGTTTGCCGACAGGACCAAACCAGGCCATGTGTGTATCTTGAAGAAGTCTTTGTATGGCCTTAAACAGGCACCTCACGCTTGGCTTCGTTGGTAGCAAGAGTGACTCCTCTCTATTTGTGTTTCACCAAGTAATCAACTTGCATATCTCCTGTTATATGCCGATGATATCATACTTACTGTCTCTACAAATACTCTTCGGGGTAACCAAATCCGCAAGGTGTTTGCTATGACTAATCTTGGGTCTTTCAGTTTCTTCTTGGGAGTCTCTGTATCTCGATCTGCGTCTGATTCGTTTCTCTCTTAGGAAAAATATGCAAAGGAGATTGTTGCCATGACAAATATGACTAACTGTAAGCTTGATGCAACTCTTTTTGAGACATCCGACATACTGATCGACTCAAGAGGCGGGCCAGCTTGTGTCTCATCCAACTTTGTACCGAAACCTAGCTGATGTTTTACAGTACTTGATAAGTTGATATTTATCCACCTTGATATTAGCTATGTTGTGTAGCAAGTCTGCCTATTTATGCATGACCACATGGAGTCTCACTTTGCTGATCTTAAGCGCCTTAATTATCACGTACATTCAGAGACTACTACTCTTGCATCTTTATTACCCCATCAACTTCACCTATTTTCATGGTTGTGCACACAAATGTTGATTAGGCTGGCTATCCGAACACCAGAAGGTCTACATCAGGATATTGCGTGTTCTTCAACGACTCACTTGTCTCTTGGTCCTCAAAGAGACAACATGTTGTATCAAGATTGATAGCATGCATTTAGAGAGTTATAATAGGTTGCATTTAGCTTAGTTATGATGCATATCATGCATGATTTAAGTAGAATTTGCATATTTGCTTTCTATGTTGGTGGAGTCGGAATCTACACGTTTTTATTGATTATTTCAGGTAATCGTGGATCCGAGGAGGAGACATGGGTTGATAACGCATTGGATTAGAATGTCTAGTTGATCGAAGAAGCTTACATGAAGATCTCAAGAGGTCCTGAGAAGAAGAAGCGAACCTAAACGAAGAACAAGTCTGCAGAAGTTGTCGCCAGACATGCTGAACTTGTTTTGCACTTTCTGGAGGCCTCGGTTGTCCGATCGACTATTATGACCATGCGTTGGAAAGCTCTTTCAGAGAGCTACAACTTTCATGTTGACGTCGAGAGCTGACTCAAGACGGAATTTCCGTGAAAGACCAATGCAGCGCCCGCCGCATGGTTTGCCGCGCCCGCCGCATGGTTTGCCGCGCCCGCCGCACGGGTCATCAACGCAGCGCCGTTTTGGAAAACCCTAGTTTTTTATGTGTTCTTTTTGGAGGCCGACTTGGATCTTTTTATTAGGCCACTTTTATGTTATTTTTCATTAACTTCTATTCTATTCTTACGTTCTATCAGACAATTGGAGAGAGAGCGATGTTCGCCATGGGCGACTAAACTCTCTTCGTTCTACTTGCAATTGGAAGCTTTATTTGGATTGATTGTGAGTTTCTGAATCTTGTTCCTTATTTCCTATATTGAATGCTTCAACTTCTTTGTGCTTGATTGTTTATTGTTTTGTTCTTTCTTGTCTGGCCAACTTGTTAGATCAATTCAATTGCTAGGGTTTTGTAGATTCCTGATTGCGAACCTTAACCCAAGTAGCAAACTTGTCCCTTTAGGGCTGATTGAACTAATTGGATGGGTAGGAAGTTGGATGTGTTGTTAAATCCCTCTTTAGGGACTGCAAATACCTTGGTTAATCTCTGAACTTAAAGCTATCAATTGGGTTAAATCCTTCTTTAGGGACTGTTCGATTGATAAGGGTTTCTAGGACTGATTGGACTAGTAACTATATTAGGTCGGGACAAGGGCATTCATAGGAAGACTAAAAGGACAAGAGGAAGTTACAATATCAATTCAACCAAATAAAGTGGATAGTTGTAGGTAGATCGGTCTTCTCTAAATTGTTTTGCATCAATCTGTTTATAGTTTATTTTGTTTTCTTTCTTGTTTCAATCATCCAAAAACCCCCCTTTCACTAATTGGTAAATACACTTTGCAAAGGAATACTTGATTCTCTGTGGGATCGACCTCTTACTTGCTTGCTATACTAGTTTGTAGGTTTGAGTTTTATTTTGATACGGTTTATGCGACTGAAAACCGCTCATCAAAGATCTAGTGCTGAAGCGGAATATTGTGGTGTTGTCAATGCTGAGTGCTCCTGGCTTTACAACTTATTACTTGAGCTGCATTGTCCTCTTAGCCAAGCATTTATTATGTATACACTATACAGATAATGTCAGCGCTACTTACCTTGCTCACAATCCGGTTCACCATCAGAGAACCAAACATGTTGAGATTGACATCTACTTTGTTCATGAGAAGATTGCCATGTGTCATGTGCGTGTCTTACATGTCATGTCCTCGTTTCAGCATTCTGACATCTTCACCAAGGGTTGGCCTCACCAATTGTTTCTTGATCTTAGATCCAGTCTCACTATCTATTTCTCTTCTGTTTCGACTAAAGGGGTATGTTAGATGTAATAAATAAACCCAAAAAGGCCCAATCGTAATATATATATATATATTCCAATAATATCAAAGGCAACCCCAATGAGGATTATTCCCTCTAACATCAAGTAGCCCATCCAAGTCTTTGATATCGTGGTTCAATGGCAAGAAATGAGGAGGTTAATGGGAGATCCGGGTTCGATCTTTGTTTCCGCCCTTTCTCTTGGATGAAAAATCAAGGTTCATCGGTCACCAAAAAAAATCAAGGTTCATCTTGTTTCTTATCATTGGGTAATTTGGGTCTAACTGGTCCGCGTAAGCCGATTTACCTAGTGTATGACTCTTGTCAACTAGACTCTTATTAACTAGGTCACGTGTCCGGAATTTACCACCAAAGATGAGTTACTGTCGTTATAAAAAAAAATCCAAATATAAATCGTTTAACTATATATGTGTATATGGGATCTGATTCAGCATTGGTCAATTTTGTTGGGCTTTGAAGTTTGATCTCTACTTGCATTCAAAAATGTGTATGGATAAACAATGGGCCGGGTCGATTTTGTGTGTCGTTTTCATTATAATTGGCATACAAATTACTCCGTAATGAATTTCGCTAGATTCTAAAATGAATTTAATTTGTTGATTGGGACGATTTACCCAATTCAATTGATTTCCTTGATAACCAATCAATTAAGAAACTAAGAGAAGTAAGAAAGTGGTAAGCGATTGACAAGAATTTGACGAGACTAATTAATTTCAACGGATTAATCAACTAATTAAGCAAATGTTTGTTTTGTTGCACAAAAAAAAAAGATTTTGTTTAATTTGTATTAAGACTGATTGTACGTAATATGTAAGTGGCCGGTAACTTTGACTCTTAAGGTCCATATACCTTTATATGTGGATCCCTTTTAGGATGACTTAGTAACGAAATGATAACGACCACTTTATAAAACCTTCCAAACCCATCAATTACATGATTGTTGAGCGATATTAATCTTTGTGTTGCGCAAGGGGAATATCAATATATGGCACATAGCATTCATGTCAATCAAGAAAAGAAAATAGTTATTCATGGATATGTGATCAATTTTAAGTTTGAACCTCTTAAGATTGTATAAACCAATGTATATATGATAGTTATTGTTAAAGTCGGGTAGGTTATGTGGGACTAAAGACACTAGATGAGGGTCATGTGTGAGTCCATGTATGTACAAGAGATACGAACAACACATAAATTACCCAAAGAGGTTGCATCTCAAAATTTAGTAATGGATAGTGAAAGCAGTAACTCGACAAGCTTACTGCTTATATATTATTAAAGACATCTCAATATTTTTCAATGTGAGACAAACAGATGCCAATGGAATACATGTATCATGTACCAAAGAGGTTGGGTCTCAAAATTTGGTAATGGATAGTGAAAGCAGTAACTCGACAAGCTTACTGCTTATATATTATTAAAGACGTCTCAATATTTTTCAATGTGAGACAAACAGATGCCAATGGAATACACCCTCTTAAGTGCAACGACTTGATTAACCAAATTACACTTAGCAAAATTGCTCAAATAGAAACCAAAGGCCACCACATTAGATTTTTTTGTTTTTGTTTTTGTTTAAGGTAAAGATTAATTTGAAAGGTGTCAAACTAAGGTTGTGTATGGTTGTCCAAATAAACCGGTTAAAATGAGTAACTTGTAACTGTTAAAAATTTCAACCGGTTTAATTGGGGTATGGGAGCCAAAAGAAGTCAAAAGCCGGTTAAAAATTTTGGTTTAAATATAAGCCGGTTGGAGCAGCTTATTTAGGAGTTTCTTTTTCCACAATTACAAATTTACCCCTTTTCTTTTATCTTATTTGGTTTGAAAGTACCACAATACCCCTAATAAAAACCAAATAAACTCCACTTTTTACAAATAAACTGTTTTTCGCCCCATACGGAGTTTATATTTTTTCATAAATTTTTAACTACTTTTACCAACAGTTTATAAATTTTACCCTGTTTATAATTTTAGTTAGTTTATTAACTCCGTCCCATACGAACCCTAAGTCAATCACCGACCAATGGAATCCTTTCGGATGATGACATGTTCAACTCTGGATACATATATCACTACTTCTTCTACATGGAGAAAGTTGGCCAGAAAGGCAACCTGATTAGTCACATCGTACGTTTGCCTCTCTGAAGATGTGATCAAGTCAGACCTCCTCAAAGTGTCAAAAATGTCTAAGATATCTGAGACCACCAGCTCGATCTCCTAGTTGCAATATGCAAATACGTACATTTGACTGCATTCACCATACTAACACAGTCCCCTTCAACCTAGACACATAACAAACCGTGCCCATTCTTCTAGCAAAGCCAGGGCTTCTGCAAGAAGAGATGAACTCGCCTCTCCTCGTGTTGTGTCCTAGTGGAACGTCTTTCCGAAGGAGTCCCTAATAAGGAAACCTGAGGTGGAAGAACCATCCTGCCACATAAAACCATCAAAGTTAATTTTGAAATTTTTTGGCAAAGGTTTCTGCCATTTTGTTCTTTTCCTCTCAAGTTGCAGATTTGATTTATATGGTTGGTACTTAGAATTGGCTTCTTGAGGTTTTGTCTTTTGCCAACTAATGATGTGTTTCATCACTATTTTTTTCGGTTCTTTTCCGATGTTCGCATTTACAAGATCAAAAAGTATTTTTGTTTCTTTGATGTCAAAAGCACCACCATATAGTTGCTAATTTTGCAGATGACTGTTTGATCATTACGTACGTTTTACAAATTTGTTAATTAGTGCAATATTATCGCACTAACAGATTTGTATATCTGGCTAATCTTTCGCTAGTCTCACAAAGAGCAACCTAAACATCAACCTTTTCCCTAGCCAATTTTTCGCGCGCTGGTCGAAGCTCCATCCATTAGAGGAAGATTTTAATATTCGAGATAGTATATAGATTCTATATCCAGTCTCTTTGACTATTTTTAGTTGGTTTTGCTCATTAGTGACAAGCTTTGTAGGCACTCGACGTAGAGAATTATCCATTTCTTCTTGATCGTCAATATAGTTTAGCTTATAATGAGTTCCTCGGAATAAGAATGTTCAAGATTTGGGTAACCATGTCTTGAGAGATTTTTTTGAGATGAGAGTTGTCAAAGATGTATTTCTCCACCTTCTCTTCTATGTCTATATATATATATAACTAATACGGAGTATTCCGTATTAGGAATCACACTAAGAAAGAGAGATGATATTCAAGACTCAATTTTTTTTTTTAGAAGTTGAGAATTTTCCATCGATCACCAATTCTCTAAATTAGTTGGTTATATATGTTTTGCCAAAACATCAAGCAAACTTGGGTATTCATATTAATAATAGCCGACTTTACATCTCAATCATTGGTTGGTTAATTAGAACTTGCTTGATGCTGCAAAATTAAAATTTTAAATTATTTATCCACATTAGAACAAAAAATAATATCTACACAATTAATTATTATGTTGTTAATTAACATCCTTTATATATGCCCCATCCGTTTTGGTGCTTAAAAGATTTTTACAACTCTGGTTGGTGCCTCATATATTTTGTTTTATCATACTTTATTATTTTTTTCAAAAAAAAAAACCTTCTTTACTTTACAAAATCACATTTATTTTTAAAATTTTAAAAAACCATACATTATTTCCAAAATTTTAGTAAAAGAAACTTCATAAAACTATACTTTGCTTAAAACCACCTTTTATATTTTAAAAATTGCACAAAATCACTTTTATGTAATAAAAGAAAGAGTTATTCATTTTTTTTGTTTTGAAATACATACAACCTAATAAAATACCTGGTGCGTGATTCTTACTGGCTGGATCACGTGTCCGGAGTTTGTCATCAAAGGTGGGTTCCTTGTCAAATAAAAAAAGGGAAAAAAAAAAGAATGATTAATGTTTTAGGGAGTATTATATTTTTCTTTCATAATAGAAAAAGAAAAATAAATTTGCAAAATATATATAATTAGACTATGATGCTACAAAGTGAATAGGCGTATAGATAGGGATTGAACCTATAATACAGATCGATGTAATGCTAATCTTTGTTTGGTTATAAAACATGTTCATGATTAGACTTATCATGGATATATACAAAACTATTTAATGTTTTTTTTATTAAAAAAATCATTTTGCAAGATATAATTAGACTATTATTGGTTTTCGTTATATATCCGTTTGACGAATGAATTAATTATTCCACATATATGTAATACAGATGTAATCTCCTACAATAAATGGTTTTCGTTATGCATATTACTAATGAATTGATTAATGATGCCATTTACGACGTAATTTTACAAGTTTTGTTTAGATGAATAAGTAATATATTCCCCGTTGTAAAAGACAAATACCATACCAAAAGTTCGACTCAAAACAATGATTGAAGTTCGTGTGATCGGGCACACACGCGCACACACGCGCTAGTGTAGCCTATTTTCAAATCAATTGATGATAAAAAATAGTAATCTACCAATGATCGGCTCCTTGCCCTAGTGGTAAGGGAGATGTGGCCCTTACAAGAGTTCAAGGGTTCAAATCTCACTTCTTACACAATTTGTGTATTAGTGGGTGATCAAGACTTCATTGGCTTGGGTGAAGCATGTCTGCTGTTGGTCGCGGGACTTTCGTCGCGATGACGCCCCCTGCTCCTGGATCTAGGAGAGGCGTCAATGGCGGATTCAATGGAATATCGTTTGGAGATCTGAATCAAGGTATGAACAACGTGCATTACAATCCTTTGTTTCTATCAAATTTAGACCATCCAGGAATGCAACTGGTCAATACCGTGTTCAATGGTTTGAATTTTGCAAGCTAGAGTAGAGGAATTAGAATGGCGCTTGGAGCCAAAGCTAAGCTAGGTTTTATCGCGGGTAGCTGCGTGAAACCACCTGCGAATAGTGAAGATTTTGAAAAATGGGAGAGGGTAGATTTCATGGTTAGATGTTGGATGATAAATTCCATGGTTAGTGAAAGCGCTGAAACACTCATGTATGTTGAATCTGTTGTTGAATTGTGGAATGATATCCGAGAGAGGTATTGTGAATCAAATGATCCTTTGATCTATCAGCTTCTTCGTGGTTTAGGTAATGTTCGACAAGAGAATTTGTCTGTAGGTGTCTACTATGGAAAGTTAAAGAAATGTTGGGATGAATTACAACTATTAGATTCTGTACCAAGCTGCAATTGTGGGGTTATTGGAAACTGCAGTTGTGGATTGCTAAAAAAGGATCATTGACAGGGAAGAAAAGGTGAAGGTTATGCAGTTTATGATGGGGCTCAATGATGTATATGAGCCACTGCGTGGGAATGTTCTTTCCAAGGATCCTATGCCAGGTTTACTAAAAGTGTTTCAGATGGCAGTCCAGTTAAAGAGGTCCAAGGGGATGACTTCAGTGCTTCCTGGTGATATAAATGCTTTAGGTGTAAGCAAACTTCAGCAAGCTGAAGCTGAAGCTAATGCAGTGAATAGATATGGATATGGTAAGTAGGGTGATCAGTATGGATATGGTAAGCAAAGTGATCAGATGAGATTTGAGCAGGCCAAAAGAGATTACAAGAAGGCCAAGTTAGAGCGCAAGTGTGACTATTGCAATGAACGGGGTCATACTAAAGAATATTGTTTCAAATTGGTGGGATATCCAGAATGGTTTAAGGGTCCTAAGGGGGGTGACAAAGGGAAACCACAAGGGAAGTTTGTTGCTCAGTTTGAGGGTCCTCAGATGAGCAATCCTTTAGAGCATGGGGTTCAGGAGATGAGACCGGATCCTGTTATGGTCAATGCAATCTATAATGAAGTGGTCAAGATGATGAAAGGAAAAGAGACTGTGGATCACTCAGAGAGCTCTGTGAACCAAGCTATGGTTCATTTTGCAGGTACATTAAGTATGTCTTTTCTTGTTGGTACAAATAAAGGAGATAAAAACACATGGATTGTTGATTCAAGGGCAACAGACCATATTGCCTTTGATAAAGGGATATTATCTGAGATTGCTCCTTTACCTGCTTCCATTTCTTTGGGATTGCCAGATGGTACCCACATCTCAGTGCAGTGGTGTGATACTGTTGTGTTATATGACACATTTGTTATAAGAAATGTGTTATTTGTTCCTCAATTTTGTCATAACCTGCTTTCAGTTTCTAAAGTTCTCAAGGATCAGAAACTTAATTTCCAGTTTGATGAGGCATCTTGTTACCTACAGGACCATATAACTAAGTGTTTGCTGGTCAAAGGAAGTGAAGAAGGAGATCTATACAGAATTCATACTTTGCCTCTGGGAGATAAGTCTGGTAACTCTTTTGCTACTGCTAAGGTGCTTTGTAATAATGTAGACATCATACTCACGACTCATGCTCGTCTTGGCCATATGTCTTGGTCTAAAATGAAACATTTGCAATTGTGTAAGGATGTTAATGTAAAGACCGAATATATTTTATATTATTTTATTATTATTTTAATTACATATATTATTATCTTATTCAATTCGTAAAAGTGGAATAAAAACCCGTCCTCGAGCACCAAGTTTTGATTTTAAAATCCTTCCGGCATCGTTTTAGAAATTGGATTTTGACGGAATTTGATTCCGCTTTCGAGCTCCGAGTCGTGATAAATTATTTTCGATAATGATTTAAAATTCGATTTAAATTCCTAGTGTCGGGTTTTGTTTTAGTGAGCGGGATCAAAGTCGAGCGAACAGGTTTCGAGTTTATTTCCGCTATTTTGAATTATTTAGTGGGGAACCATTCTCTAATTTGTGGTTTTCTTCTTTTCTTTAATTCTCCCTCTCTCTCGGTGAACACCAGGCTGTGGAGGAGATCCCAGCATCTCTCCTGCAATTCCAAGTCACAAATACAGCTCATGTGGTCCTCACTCTCAACCTCCTCCTTGTATACATGGGCTCCCTTGCCCTCACTTTCACCCACCAAAACACACATCTCTCCATCTTTCCTCTTCTCTGTACTGTCAAAACCCACAACCCCCCCTCTTCACTCTTCCCCCTTCTTCCCATTCTGAAATTTCCAGAAATTCAGAGGAATCCCATCATCAATCCTCGTCGTTCCGCCACCAGAAGCTGCTGCCAGTCATCACCACCTTCGCCTTCCTCCCGTCAGCCACCTTAGTCACCGTGGTCGTCGTCGAGGCGCATAGCGCTGCCCACGTTCTCTGTTCTCCTTCCCTGAAGAGCAGCAGCAGCAGCATCGATCTCCTCCTTCCCTCCGAGCATCAGAAGCTCCTCCCATGTCCGACCACGCCAACATCAGCCATTGAATCCGGAGCCCAGCAACTCCGCCGAAGCCGTCTGAGCCTCGAGTTTCCCCTTTCATGATTTCCCGTTTAAAGGTCGGTCACGATTTCTTCTGTTTTCGACTCCCAATCTTCGTCAAGTGCTCTCTACTCATCTCTCGCGCTTCCTAGGCCTCATAGGGACCCTCTTCCACCGTCGTCGCAGTCGGAGCCGGCCTTGGAGCACCCCGGCGTTGCAGCTTCGCGCAAACGGTAATCTTCTCCTCCTTCCTTCCTCCTTACTCTCGTTTCATTATGATTGTATGGGTTTTGTTCGAAATCTCGTGTCGATCTCCTGGTTGAAATTTGGGGCGAAACGGACCACCGGAGGCCGGGCTCTCCTCTCTTCTTCCTCCGTCACTTTTCCGACTCAAGCAGTTCTGATTCAATCAATTTGGGAAGAAGAAGCTGTTGAACCGGGTCTTCCCCTTTTGTTTTCTATTTTCCTTGGTTCGGTTCTTCTTTGTTTTCCGGTCTGGGTCGGTTCAGGGAGAGCAGGGTTTGGTTTTGGAGTCGGGTCAGCGAGCCGGGTCGGGTTTCCTTGTGGGTTTGGATCTGGGTATGAGTGTGGGCTGTTGGTTTGGGCTGGGGCCTTTGGGATTTGTTTTATGTGTGGTTAAATTCATGTTTTACTTGTTATGTTACTATATAGTTGATAGTTATTATTCTTATTATTTTATGATGATTCTGAGAATTTATATCTTTAAATTATTTTAAAGATAATATTATTTGGAAATATATTTGTGATGTTTAATATGTTATTTTAGGAATTTGAAATGAATTATGAGTTGTGATTTTAAATATGGTTGTGCAAATAGAATTATTTTGTTACTAAATGTCGGAATTTGGCCAAGTATGATTTGAGAAATTATTTTTAATATGAGTTGACTTAAATTGAGATTTAAAAGTTTGGAAAATATGGTTGGTACGATTTTATCAATGAGTTTGATTGGAAGTTAATGAATTTGGTTGATGTTGATCGTATCGGAAAGGTTTTCGAAAATGGTTTACCATCGATTGATTTTGAGGATGTTGAGAACTTGGGTTTCGTTTATGTGAATGATGGACCGGTAGCTTATGGAAATGGCTTGATGATAGGTGTGTATTGCTTCTGGATTGCTTTGGACTTGCATTTGGGCCCTTGCTTGTATTATCCTGCTGTTCTGCATCTTCAGGTAAGTTCCCTAGGGGGCTTACTCAGGTTGGACATTCATGCCTGTTGTTGCATTTTATGTTAGGTGTTGCATATGCATCAAAGCATGCCATGTAGTATCATGTTTAGGTTGCACTAATTGATTGAGCATCCGTTTACTTTATGCGATTGAAACAGAACGGCCGTTATCTGTGATAGTCCTAGAGTCTTTGCTAGGGTCTTAGGGTAGCCCAGCCTCATCGGGTGCCCTGTGTCAATCGAGTCGATATGAGCATGAGATGATAGCCCAGCACCATCGGGCAAGTGATGAGATGATATGATATGATGATTCCGTGGTCCGTGCACCACCACGATGAAATGGGTACCGTGCTGGCCAGGTCCGCTCATGAAAAAGGGGGCGGAGTAGGAGAGGGATATGCCGTTGGCATTGTCTTGGGCCCTTTACAGTATTTCCGCACGTTATTATAACTAGGAGCATGCTAGTGTGTTTAACTTTCGTACTGCATTAGAGCATCTTTATTAGGTATAGCACATACTATGTGGCCTCAGTGAGGACTGCCGGTCCCGCATGCGTGGCTCGATCTGATTCCTTTCCCCGTTCTTCTTTTAAAGGTATTTTCTGCAGATTTTGAGTGCTCGATGTCTATATGACGGGGTTCCCTTCTTGCGAATCGAAGAACCTGGCTAATTCTCTAATTCGTTATAAATGGTAATTACCCATTCATGATTTGGTTTTGACCTGGCTCTGCCGTGGCACTTGTATCTTTATTTTGCTTCCGCTTTACTTCCGTTTGAAATAGATTCCGCGACATAGTCTTAGGACAGGTTAAGGGTACCCAACGGCCCTTCGAGGTTTTTTTAGGGTTTGAAATCCCTCTTTCCACTAATCTTAAAATGAGTTTGAAACATCGACCCGTACCTGGATTGCAAGATCCGAACAAGGGGTTTTATCCCTTGAAACGTAACCCGGAAATCATAATTCTGGGTCGTTACAGTTAAGGATTGCAGTTTCAGGTGTGACACTTGTTCAGTGACTAAATTTCACAAGCTTAAGTTTGATAGAAGTGATTCCTTGGCTATTGCTCCATTTCATTTGTTGCATATGGATTTATGGGGACCATATAAGACTCCCTCCATTTGTGGTGCTCGATATTTTCTCTCTATTTTAGATGATCATTCTAGAACCACTTGGGTTTACTTACTTCACGATAAAATGCAAGTTTTGGGGTATATCACTAGATTTCTTGCTTTGGTAGAAACACAGTTTCAGGTGTCTGTAAAAAGTATTAGATTAGGCAATGGAACTGAATTCACCCAGAGAGGTTGTGTTGAATTTTTTGCTATTTATGGGATTGTTCACCAGAAGGCTGCTCCTGGTGTTCATGAACAAAATGGGTGTGTTGAAAGAAAGCATAGACACTTACTTGAGACTGCCAGAGCCATTAGGTTGCATGCTGGATTGCCTATTAGGTTCTGGGGTGATTGTGTTTTGAGTGCTACTTACTTAGTGAATAAGATGTCATCTTCTGTTTTAGGTCGGAAGTCACCATTTGAGGTATTGTTTCATGTACCTCCTGCTTATGAAAGACTCAGAGTTGTTGGTTGTTTGTGCTATGCTCTACAACCAAATGACAGAAGAGATAAGCTTGGTAGTATTGCTAGAAGATGTGTATTTTTGGGTTACCCTCCCGGTCAAAAGGCCTATAAATTGTATGATTGGGATAGGAAAGTCATGATCATCAGCAGACATGTGCAATTTGAAGAGTATGTGTTTCCTTTCAGAGGAGATCTCATCTCTCATAATGTTCCTATTTTTCCAAAGGAACATTCTCACACTGAGGTTGAGGAACCTTATAATCCTCAAGCAAGAAATTCTTCTGCTCCTGCTAGTCCTTGCATTGCTGAACCTATTCAGGATATTGAGATCTCTCTTAATGCATCTCTTCCATCCACCCCTTCCACATCACCAATTTTACCATCATCCTCTGAGAGTGTCAATGGCCCTTCTCCTCCTCTTCCTAAGAGGACTATTCGCCCTTCTTCCAAGATGCAAGACTACATTTGTTCAGGCTTGCCTACAAGACATCAATCTGTAACAAATGATTCCATATCTCAGTCATTTGCATTTTTCAGTCTTCAGAATCTAACCCACTTGTCTGGTGATTATGTTCAAGCATTGGTGAATGTATGTGCAGTGTTTGAGCCAAATAGTTATTCTCAAGCTAAGGGCATAGATGAGTGGGAAAGTGTTATGCAAAATGAAATTTCTGCATTAGAAAATAATCAGACTTGGTCTATTACACCTTTACCTCAAGGAAAACAGGCTATATGATCTAAATAGATTTTCAAAATAAAGAATAGGCCAGATGGGTTGATTGAGAGGTACAAAGCAAGGTTGGTTGCAAAGGGCTATAATCAGGTGAAAGACAGGGATTATAAACAAACATTTTCTCTTGTGGCAAAGCTTTCCACTGTGAGGGTCATTCTAGCTTTAGCTGCTGTTAAGAAATGGGTTTTACATCAACTTGATGTAAATAATGCATTTCTTCATGGTTTTTTGGATGAAGAAGTGTACATGGTTCCTCCTTTGGGTTACAAGGTACCAGCTGGCCATGTTTGCAAGTTGCATAGATCTCGTTATGGTCTTAAACAAGCAAGTAGACAGTGGAACCATCAATTGACTCAATTTTTTTGATCAAGCTTGGATATTCTCAGTCCAAGCATGACTACTCCCTTTTTGTTAAGAGATCGGGATCTTCTATGACAATAGCTCTTGTGTATGTGGATGACATGCTTCTCCTTGGAAATTCTTCGGATGATATCAAGCTCACTAAACAAGCTCTCCATTCTACATTTACTATAAGGATTTGGGAGTGGATAGGTACTTTCTTGGCATGGAAATTGCTCGGTCCTCTAATGGCATTTTACTCAACCAGAGAAAGTACATCCTAGATATACTTATAGATGCTCACATTGAGTCTTGTAAAGCCACCAATTTTCCTATGCAACATGGTACAAAGCTATCATCCAGTGAAGGGGATCCCATTGATCATCCTGAATCCTATAGGAGAATCATAGGGAGACTCCTCTATCTCACCCTCACCCGACCCGACATCTCTTATATTGTGCAGCAACTGAGTCAGTTCCTTCAGAACCCATTGCAACCTCATTGGAATGCTGCTATGTACCTCCTCAGATACTTGAAAGGGACATTCAATTTAGCTCTTTCATTCCCTGCTTCTTCGATCATCTTTCCAGTTGAGGGCCTTCAGTGATGCTGATTGGGGAAATTGTAGGGACACTGGTAGATCCTTAACTGGCTACTGTGTGTTCTTAGGCTCCTCACTTATCTCTTGGAAAACCAAGAAACAAAAAGTGGTTTCCAAGTCGTTAACAGAGAGTGAGTGCAGGGCAATGTCTTCAACAGCTAGTGAGTTAGTGTGGTTACAAGGTCTCATGTCTGATCTGTGCATCAATATCTTGCTTCCCATCTCCCTGTATTGTGATAACAAATCTGCCCAGGAACTGGCAGTCAATCCTTTGTTTCATGAGAGAACAAAGCATGTCAGGCTTGATCCTCACTTCATTAGGGAAATGGTTCAACAAATGTTCATTGCTACTTCTCATGTATCTTCATCCCAACAGATTGCAGACATTCTCACAAAGGCTTTAGGCTCCCATCAACACCGGTTCCTAATGTCCAAGCTTGGTCTTGTTTTTCCTAGCACATGCCAAGCTTGGGGGGGGAATATGGAATATATGATCGTAGTATATTGATCATATAATAGATATTTTCTGTAAGAGCAATTTGGTAATTTCTGTTCATAACCTCCTACGCTGTTAGAAGCATAAGTGCAGGTTTGGACGCCAATTTCTAGGGTGGCTATTGCAGTTGTAACAACTGAATTCTAGAGAGCTCAATGGAAGCTCCCAATATCAAATCCATTCATTCTCAATTGTTTCCAATTTCTACTGATTTCTAATTGTTCAAAGGTGGCTTGTCGATGGGCCCGAACCCGTGGGGACTAGTCGATAACCTCGGAACCTCCACGTCAAAATAAAATTAAAAATAAAAAATTCTTTCCACGGTTAAGATTGAGATAAGTTCAGCTTTCACGTTAAATTAAAAAAAGGAAAGGAAAACAAAAAAAAAAGAGGAAATCGTCTTAGTAAGAAGTATAATTGGTAAGATATATCAAGACAGCCTACATCTTACTCACCATATATACATGAATATCATATACACCACAAATTAATTATGGCTAATTACATCCGAATATGCATGATTCATTCATGTAATTAAGGAAATAAAATCAGTCAGTTATTGAAATAAAGATTTTCATGCATTTAATTGTATTTAATTACATAAATAAAATAAATTAATTAAACCCACTGCAATCTTCCACTTAATTAAATAGGTAATAGGTAATAAGAACTCACCAAACGCTCTCTATATATACCACACCCATGCAAAATGCAAAACATATGATTTTTTATTTTCATTTTTTTTGAAAAAAGAGAGCCAAAAAAGGAGAGTCTCGCTTTTCCTCCTATACTTTCAAAAACGCCCAAAATGCCCTTGAGCCGCCGCTGCGGTGCTGCAGCCGCGATACTGTGGGTGTTATCCGCTGCGGCGCTGGTCCACGGGGGGCAGCCCGCGGCGAGGAGAGGCAGCCCCGGAAAGTGGGACCGCCGGAAATCGGACGGCTGTGATTGGTTCCAAGGAAGCTGGGTGGAGGATGAGTCGTATCCGATGTACGATTCGAGCGTGTGTCCGTTCCTCAGAGAGGATTTCGCCTGTCAGAGAAATGGAAGGCCTGACAGATTCTATCTCAAGTATAGGTGGCAACCCACCGGCTGTGACATTCCACGGTACTCACTCCGGTCACTTTAATATATCCTCGTTGTTGATATAAACCATTCGAATTGCTTTTTGTGTTATAAAGTGGATCTCGACCTTATACAGTATTGTCTTCGATGAGCGCTTAGATATCTAACGCCCATATATCTATTTCGATGTTCACGATTGTTTTAAGTTAGTGTGAACTTATTCCATTTTAGTGCATGTTAAACTCTGTAACTTGTTATATCAAACAAGAATTTATAAAATTTTATTAAAAATTTCATCTAGATTAATCTCTGATCGGCGCGCTAAACAAGCCCTTAGTCTCAAATAGCCTTGTTTTAGTATTTTTAAAAAAAAGGCTTCTTTTAGGTTTTACACTTTTTCAATGAATTTCTGTGTCTGTCACTGACCTTAGGCGGAAGAAATTTCGCACCCCGACACTATATGAGTATCTGTAATTTGTTATGTTAAATAAGAATTTATAAAATTTTATTAAAATTTTTATCTAGATTAATCTGCGGCCGGCATGCCAAAGAGGCCCATAGTCTCAAATGGCCTTGTTTTAGTAAAAAAAAACGGCTTTGTTTAGGTTTTACACTTTTTCAATGAATTTCTGTCTCTGTCACTGAGCTTAAGTGGAAGAAATTTCGTTCCGCGGCACAATATGAGTATTGAGTGATCCTCTTTTGGATCCTAGCTAGCTATCACTCTCAGCACAATAATACCTCTGTCAATGTAAGGTTGTTTTCTATATTAAGTGGACTAGAATAGCGCCATACCATCTTAAGTTGTATGCTTAAGAGGTACTCTTTCTATCAATTTCTAATTTCTTGGGTTTGTTTGATTCTCGCTTTAAATTGATGGCTCTTCGTCATCAACCTGTTTTATGACAGGTTTGACGGTGAGGAGTTTGTGAGGAGGTACAGGGGGAAGAAGATAATGTTTGTAGGGGACTCGCTAAGTCTCGACCAATGGCAGTCTTTAACTTGTATGCTTCACGCCGCATTCCCGCAGGCCAACTACACCCTCGTCCAAGATAAGCCTATCTACACTTTCAAATTCCCGGTATGTAATAATTCTACTCGATATTATTCGTTGAAATACCCAATTTCATGTCGAAAAAATATTTATTAGATTATGCGTAATAATATATAATCAATGTTATTGACTCACCAGACTTATCAATTCATTTATTCGCCAATCAAATTTTAAATGTCTAAATGAAATGACTAATTAGATTTTCCTTTTAAGGATAAAGTGTAAATTATAATTGGTTGATCGATCTCATCGAAGGTCGTTGGCTTGGCTTATTGTTGGTGGAGATGTGAGAGATTCCATCTCAAGGGCCCACCCATGTATCAAGATTGATCACCTTCATCGATCACTGACATATTTATATGTTCTAATTTACTTTGTTTGGTGCAAATTTAATTATAAGATTTTGTTGTTTATATGTACATGATAAAAATAGGAATACAACCTAACTATAATGATGGAGTGGCACCAATTTCTGGTGGACATAGAACAAGAAGCCGAATTCGGAAGAGTACTAAAGTTAGACTCTATCAAGGGAGGCGATGCCTGGAAAGGCGTCGATCTCTTGATCTTCGATAGTTGGCATTGGTGGTTCTACAAGCCACCCCAGCAACCGTAAGTTGTACATATGTACTCGTCGTTATTGTAACAAATTTCTCCCTTTTTCGTCGATTTTGTTCATTAGTTACGTTGAACAAATGTGACAACATATGTAGACGTAATTGGTGTTGGATTTCTTTTGCTTGTTGATTTTAGTGGTGTGTGAAAGAGTATGTAAGATGACTATGGGGACTGCAGGTGGGATTATATACAAGTGGGGAATCAGACGTACAAAGATATGGACCGGGTTCGGGCCTTCACTCTTGCATTTCAAACGTGGGCCCGGTGGGTCGATACTAACGTTGATCCTTCCAAAACAAAGGTTTTCTACCAGGGAATCTCCACTTCACATTGGAGGTAAGATAATCCCATCCTAAATTAATTGTTATTTTGGGTTAATTGCAATTTAAAATAGACCTGTCAATCAAGTCGAGCAGATGAGATTCATGTCAAATTACTTTCTAGTTTATGTTTGGGAAAATGGCAGAAAACCACCTCTTAAATATGGGTATTTGCAGAAAACCACCCTTTAAAATTAAAATTGCAGAAAATCACCCCTTAAACCCATTTTGTAGGTAAATCATCACCCACAACCTTTGGGGATTCTATTTGTTATATTGTTGAATATTTGGGGATTTGAAAAGCTTTATTTCATCATGTTTTCATACATATTCCCCATTTTAACTTAACAAAGTCATATATTGATTCAGTATTGTTGGAAATGTGGAGCGAAATTGGACAAAATGTCGTTAAAGTTGTAGAAGTTAGTTGAAAATCGACTAGGGTTTGTTCCAACCCGCCCCATTTTAAAAAAGGCGAAATTAATTAAAATAACCCAACCTTTAAGAGGGTGTTAAAAATATATCCCCACCTTTCAAATGTAAGATAAATATCCCGACCTTTATAAGTGATGGTAATATAATATCCCAAAATTTTCTCCCCCACAAAAATGATTAGTTTCGCCCCTAAACATTCAATTTAATACGTATTTAATTCAAATTATTCAATTTAATATGTATTTATATTATAAATAAATTTAATCAAAACAAATATAATAAAACAAGTAAATATTTAAAATATAATTTTTAATATCTTGATTGTGTAAAATATCATTCAAGTTTATTAGATTAAATTAGATTGGTTTTTAAGTTTGTCTTTTTATTTATTTATTTTGGATTTAAGAAAAAATAAATAAAAATTTACATTCTTTTATATATTTTTTAATAATAATAATTTACATCTTATAAATAAATGAACACCATTGAATAATCTAAATAATTAAATTTTTATTTCAATTTCGTAAAACATAAAGTTTATAATTGACAAAATATTCTTCAGTTTTGATAAGTTAAATCACTAGCTAATCATTTACTAATTGAAAATATGTTATTTTTCTTTACATTTTTTATTTGGCTTGTTATAGATATTATTGATTTAAAAAAAGATATAAAAAGTTAAGTACAAATTAAATCTAAAACTACAAAAGTTTATTAAATAAACTTTTAAACTCATCTAATTTAATTTTATATGTTTTATTTGAATTGAAAATACATGAGTAATACAATACAAAAAATAAGAATTTTATTGGAGAGAAATCATTAGGATATTATATTACCATCACTTATAAAGGTTGGGATATTTATTTTACATTTGAATGGTTGGGATATATTTTTAACACCCCCTTAAAGGTTGGGTTATTTTAATTAGTTTCGCCTTTAAAAAAAAAAAGGTTAAAAAATTAATATTTTTTTTAATTTTTTTCTTAGAATAAGAGTTTTATTAATGAAAATTATGAATTTAAGAAAAAATTATTCTATCCAACTCACCCAATCTTTTTCCATTGTTTATTCATCTTCTTTTTCAACAGGGGAACAGACTTCGGCCACCCGGAACTAAAAAACTGTGTAGGAGTAAGAAGGCCCATTAATGGAACAGAAAGCCCAATAAGAGATGGGCCCAATCCGGGGGTCCAGTTGATAAAGGGCATATTGGGCCGAATGAAGAATCCGGTGTTTTTCCTAGACGTTACACTGATGACGGAGCTCCGCCCTGACGCCCACCCACAGGCCTACAGCAACCCCAACCACACCGGCTCCGACTGCACCCACTGGTGCATCGCCGGAATCCCCGACACCTGGAACCAGCTCGTGTTTGCCGGAGTACTTTTGTCCGATCGGTCCCCCGGATCCTTTCACCAATTATGATTCCTTAGTTGCAATAGCGTTGATTTTGTTTGGTAGCATCATAATTTTGATTTGAAATGCAAGTATAGATAGGCGGTGATTTGTAATAAGAGTGGGATATCCTTAATAATATGTTTGGATAGTTTTATTCTATATTGATCAAAATAATTTTCACATTAATTTTGATTTGAAATTATGTAGTCTCTCTTGAAGGTTGTGTTTAATTCTTTTTTTGGTCAGAGGTTGTGTTTAATTCTTGTTAACGATGAATAGGGCAGTGTTGGGTTGATGGATAATTTATAAATTATAAGTATATGGGTGTGTATTAGACCTGTCAAACGGGTCATTCCGGTCGGGTTCGGGTCGGGTCACTCCGGGTCTCGGGTAAAACGGGTCCCGGGTAAAACGGGTTCCGGGTTTTTCGGGTTGACTAGAACTCGGGTTTGACCGGGTTTTGGGCGGGTTCGGGTCGATTTCGGGTTTGTCAATTTTTTCTTTTTTAAATTAAAAAATCATAATTTGATAATTTTGTGATAAATTTTAATTAAATATAAAAAAAATTAATTATATTTAATTATAAATCAACCGGGTCACCGGGTCAATCGGGTAAATCGGGTCAAAATTACCGGGTCAATCGGGTCACCGGGTCGAAACCCAGATTACCCGGAAAATTTCCGGGTTTTCGGGTTCGGGTCGAAAAAAAATTCCGGGTCAAAATTTCCGGGTCTTGACCCAAAAAATTTCGGTCGGTTGGGTCGGGTCACCGGGTCGGGTTGTGTTTTGACAGGTCTAGTGTGTATGGTTGCATTTTCAACTACTAAAAAAGTAGTCGAATTAGGTAGTTTAAATTATAAGCTGCCTATGGTAATTAATTTTAGCTAGTTTATAGTTAAAATTGGGGGTTAAAAAAAAGCTTGTTTTTGAAGGGTTTTTTTGGGTTTATTTGATTTGAAAAGACAAGTATACCCCTAATAACAACCAAATAAACTCCATTTTTTACAAATAAACACTTTTTCGTCCCATACGAAGTTTATATTTTTTCATAAATTTTTAACTACTTTTTACCAACAGTTTATAAATTTTACCATGTTTATAATTTTAGTCAGTTTACTAGTGTAATACCCCGGGCACAGGAGCTTCATCCATTTTAATTTGAACATCATTTTATATATCTATATAATACTATATTAATATATACGTGTTTACAACAAAAATATGTATAAAGTATTTTTTATAATTTATAAATTAGTTGGAAAGAGATACGATACAAATTTTGAAAATGATTTAATAAGGTAAAGTAGTAATAATACTCAAACACACCACCTAATATAATTTTAAATAAATATATAATTATTATCATTAGCATAGATCTAAAAAGTAAAATATAAGCTCCTGTACAAATATTAAAAAATCATAAGCACGTGATTGTGTGAATAATTTTGAAGCTATGTAGATGTACATAACTTATTCATTATTTTCATGAGAAAGATGGTTAGAAATAGAGAGAAATAAATAGTGAAAATAAAGGTAAGATGGTAAAAAAAATCCTCAAAGGTAGAAAAGTGATCTAAGAAGTCTCATCCAAGATGTAAAATAAGCATTAGTAATGCTTGTGAGTCTTAAAATATTATTTAATTTTCGATAGTCATTTAAGATGTCTAAAATAATTAAATTATAAAAAAACACTTTTTTTTTGCTCTAATTCATTTTTATAATTAATTTTTGAAATCAAATATATTTACAAATTGATTATTACATGTTCGTTGTATGTAGACACTGTGGGGAATATTGCAATCGGTTAAATATGATAAATCAACAATTTCAATATCCAAGAATAAAATCACTCAAGACTTGACGAATGTTCAATGTACGTAGACGATTAAAATAGATCACAAATTGACATACAACATATCAAATTAAATAATAGTTTAGTATAAAATAGGAAACAAATATGTTTAAAATAGGAAATAGATATTTTAAAATTTCAGCAATAATATTGACCAATAAGAAAATACCATTTGAATAAAAAATTCAAGTTTAATTGTGAGCGTGACATGTCAGCAAAATAATAGTAGAATTAATATTATTAATAGATTACCTATTATCGAAATTAATTTATAAAAAATTGAAAAAATAATACTTTATATAATTTTTACCATCCTAACAAAGCGTTAATGGATATTATACAACATATTTAGCTAAATGAATAGAGAGAGTAGTAAATTTTAACATGATTAGGATAAATATGATATAATAAACAAATATTTAAATGAATTCAATCCGTTAAGATAATGAATGCAGGTAATCCGAGTACATCTTTGATTAATTTATTTAAAAATGAAATACTTGCATGGTTGGTGAGAAAATATGAACATATGTGAAAGTTAATTTATACTCCGTAGCATTTTATAAACTGACAATTGGATATGGGTCTATGTAGAGTATAAATTTCCAAAAATAAAATATACCAAGATTCAAATTTAAGTTCAATGTATGTAGACGAATTATGAGAATATTGCAATCGGAAAAAAAAATGGAAACATATCCAATATTTACGACAATATAACCGAAAAAAAACGGAATGGATTCAAATCATATTTAAAATAAGAAACAAATATTTTAAAGTTTCCATAATAATATTGACCAATAAGAAAATCTGAATTGAATAAAAAAATTCAACTTTAATTGTGGGCGTGACACGTCAGCAAAATGCTAGCAGAATTAGTAATATTAATTAATAGATAGATAGATAGATAGATAGATATTGCAATCGAAAAAAAAAATGGAAACATGTCTCAATATTTACGGCAATATAACCGAAAATAAATAAAAAGGGAATGATTTAAATCATATTTAAAATAGGAAACAAATATTTTAAAGTTTCCATAATAATATTGACCAATAAGAAAATCTCATTTGAATAAAAAATTCAACTTTAATTGTGGGTGTGACACGTCAGCAAAATGCTAGCAGAATTAGTAATATTAATAGATAGATAGATAGATAGATATTGCAATCGGAAAAAAAATGGAAACATGTCTCAATATTTACGGCAATATAACCGAAAATAACTAAAAAGGGAATGGATTCAAATCATATTTAAAATAGGAAACAAATATTTTAAAGTTTCTATAATAATATTGACCAATAAGAAAATTTCATTTGAATAAAAAATTCAACTTTAATTGTGGGCGTGACACGTCAGCAAAATGCTAGCAGAATTAGTAATATTAATAGATTAACTCCGTCTCATACGAACCCTATATAGCTGATTGATGAAATTTATATTTTAAAAAAAATCATTGAATTATCAACCCTTCATTTAAGATCCAGGATTCTATTTCAGGCAATAGACTTCCATTTTCAAATTCTGAAAATCCTGTTATGTCCATGGTATGAGAGAGTATATAATCTCTGCACTATTGAGATGTGAAAGGATGAGTATCCCGCGTCCTATTACCAATTGGTCTTATGATGAAATTTCACTCGGTTTATGCAATAGATTACTAGCGCATATGCGAATGATAGGTAAGCTTTTTAAAAAATAAAAATATACGAGTGCTTGTTGTTAATGTGTCTTGAATCATTGTTGACCGACAACGCATCGGGAGGTCCGGGTCTGCACCTCAGCGGTGTTGACACGCCCATGGAGAGGGCTAGGGGGCAGCGCCATCCCGCCTTTACGGTATGCAATGTTTATTGTAAACGGGTCTATCGTCTGTATGTTTTGGGTTTTCAGTCCATTGTTTGTTTAGGGTTTCATGAGTCTCTACATATACTCATGAAACACCAGCGCTAATAGTCTCAATACTTTTAAATATAATCGTGTTTCTCTTTATCCAAATACTCCACTAAGTAAAGGATATGGTGGCTTTTTGGTCAGAATTTAGTTGTTGGAATACTTCGTTGCTAATAGTCTCAATACTTTTATTGCTTTTATCGGTATTTCTAATTAGTCTCTCTATGGTTTTATCCATTATTCCTATGATTCTTAAAGTCACTGGACATTCCATCAGAAGGTGAATTATGTCTTCCTCCTTGAATAGGTAAATAGATAGATGAGTAGGGCGAACCCCTAAGTACAAAAGATATAAGACCAAACTACGGGTCTTATATAAAACGGGACTCGTATAAACCAACAATCCCTCTATGCACCCCCAAAAAGAGACCCAATCACTCAAACAAAAAACAATACAGACGAGCATCTTTCCCTAACAATATCATCCACCGCCCCAACGAAGGACTCGCACACCCCATAACTCTATACCCTCCTTCTAAACAGCCCCTACCACTACACTTTCTAATCCCGAATAAGGTAAGTTCGCCACCGTATATCCTCTTGTGACTTGCATTTCCACCTAGAGGACATACGAGACTTACAACCTTCTACGATCTGAATAATATATATGAGTTAGGATTAAATGACTCTTTACAAAAAAATTGCATTGTTTCTTGCTAACCATGTGAAATATACCAAAGCTTGAAATGCTAGGAGCTTTGGTTGGAATTGCAGCGTCTTCCTCGCCCTAGGTGTTGAACGAGAGAACCACCCAAGCCAATCTTCAATAGTCGACCCCTCTCGAGAGCTCATTCCAGCCCACCGCATCACCCCCTGTTCGACCTGTTTGGTCTTACATCACTCAAACCACAAATGGTGCACACTTTCATCAGCCGTTTTGCACAAGGCGCACACCGCTGCTTCAGGGCCACACCAGTGCTTCGCTTTATCCCCGGTGTGCAATCGATTCCTAGCGGCAATCCAGACTATAAAAGCCCATTTTCTGCATTGAATACTCCCCCAAATCACTTGTCCCCATTCGATATTCTGCCCTTTCAACCTTAGCAGCTCATACAATCTGATGCAAGAAACGGACTCATTAGAGTCCAGCAGACAATCCATCTGAGAGGAATCAAGACCAGCAACTTCAATGGAGACCTTCAGATCTTCCTTAGAGTCCACCACACTCTTCCACACCCAACTATCATCCACCCTTCTCGTTGTCTCCCACACCCCATCAGTTGTTAGGTGGTTCGAAGTGCACCAGCGGAGCCCATCAGTTGTTATGTCTTCCTCCATGGAGTTACAAAGAACGCAAACCATGAGAGTGTGTATTCCTTTGTTCCTGAGTTTGGTTTTGTTTGGTAGTTCATCTAGCCCCATTTTCCATAGGAAGTGTCTCAACTTGGGCGGACCGTCCACTTTCTATATCCAATTGAACAGATCTGTTTCATTACCGTTGGTGTTTGTGATAAACTCCAGCACACGAGATGTAGTAAACTATCCATTTGAGCTTGATTTCCAGTAGAGTCTATCCTCAATTTCCTACGATGGAAGGGGGACATTTGTAATTGTTTCTATAATATCCGACTATCTGTAGGCAAGAAGATTTCTCATAATTTTTCCATGTTCCATGTCTTATTTGATGTTGAAAATGTCATTGTTTAAGTGTCATCAAAGAGTACATTTGTAGTAGTGGGATGAGTTAATCTCTTTTTTTTTGTAGAAATTATACAATTCATTGAAAGCACAACTATAAGGAATTCATCGAGGGAGGAGAGGGTTGCTCTCTCTAGAAAGCTAAAAAAACATTATTGAGAGAATCCACCTTGAGGGATAAAAACTCCATTGCACCACCCCGCTCACCACTATATCGGAGCTTGAGGGAAAACTCAAGGGAAGATCCCTTTCAACACATCAAAATATCAAACCACCACCTTAACACCACAAAACACCTCGAGGGCTAAAACTTCATTGCACCACCCCGCTCACCACCATCGGAGCTTGAGATCTTCGTCACAACTATCTTCAAATTCATGATCATAGTCAGTGGCGGACCCAGAAACTTTTGAGAGGGGGGGGGGGGTCACCACAGTAGTACATAATAAGATCGAGAAAAAAGGCGTAAAACACATAACATGTTCGATAGTACAAACTGGTGTCAAACAGTGGCGGATCCAGAAATTTTGTCGGGGGGGCTGAAAATTTCAAAGGACGATACTTCAAGGGAACTTCAACGGTCTTACTCTTGAAAAATTGGGAGGCTAAATAGGATCGTTGCTTTCAAGGCTAGGCTATGTTCAAGGCTAAATAAGATCGATGTTTTAACTACCTATTAGTCTTATGAGTTATGACCATTTTCGAGGGTAAATGACCTTAAAATTTAGCTATGAAGTAAATTTGATGCTAATTTTAACTTCATATATAGCCTTAAAAACTAGTTATTTAGCATAATTTTTATATGAAAATTTGCCCTCAAATTTTTGGTTCTTAAATTCATAGGTATTTAGGATTAGATTTACCCAAATTGAATTATTTTATAATAGAAAATTAATTTTTATATCAAAATTTTCCCGAATTTTTTGGTCATTCAAATTCATTGACACTGAATTATGAACTATTTTGGGAAATAAAATTGATCAAGTTTTATACATATATAAGAGTATATGTTATTGAAGAAGGGAATGATATACAAAATAAACTATAAAAAAACGCCCCAATGCCACATTGCTGAAAACAGTACAGGTTTGCATATTCAACAACAGCAACTTCACCAAAATCCCTATGAACTAAGTAAGCCATTATAACTAATATAATTTCCCAAATCCAACAAATCATTCAAACTAAACTCTATCAATATATGAAATTCAACTTAAAACTCCATACTTCCAATCCATAAATTGATTCTCAAATCCCCAAATTTACCCCAAATTAATTCTCAATCCGCAAATTTATTAACAAAATCACAAACCTAATCAAAATTTAACCCAAAATGATTCACAAATCCACAAATTCGAATCCACATATCAACAAAACTAACCTTGAAGGTAGAGTTTGACAAGATTTGAAGAAGAAACAGTTGAAGGCGTGCAGCCTGCGGGTGTTCGCCGAGCCCTAGGGAGGTCAGAACGACCGAACTCAAGGGTGGGTGCGGTACGCCGGTGCCAGGGTGGGCGCGACGGCGGGTTGCTGGGTGGGTCGAGGGCTCGACTCGGAATTCTGTGAAAGGATTCAAAGGAAGGGGCGGCTACTGTAAATGTAAATGAGGGCTTTTGAATTTTAACCTATAAAAAGATTTTAAAAAAATAGAGGTAAAAAATTAAAATTTTGTGAGTCGAACCCGTGTCTCCGGACTCCGAAACAGCACACCCACGTCCTTTGCCATTTGAGCCAACACTCTTTAGTGATTTCTTGCTCTCTTTACTTAATTATATCCAAAACAACGTTGTTTTGGTTTTATTTTTTTAAGTACATATTTATGGGGCCGAGGGGGGGGGTCATATGACCCCCAGGACCCCTTGGGTCCGCCTATGATCACAGTCTCACAGCTATCTTCCATACCAATTATCAAATATACTTGTATATCCGGGGGTGCTAAAAAAAATATGTGAAATATTTTTGGCTGGTGTATACTTATTAAGAAGATTTTTTCTAAGAAAATATTGAAAAAACACTAAAATTGTGATTTTTTTAATTTAAATATAAATATGACATCTTTTTTAATGAAATATTTGATAGAAACAAAAAAAATATAGAAAGAAATCAAGAAGAATATTTAATGATATAGTAAAACATAAATATGACTTTTTTTAATGAAAAAACACTAAAATTGTGATTTTTTAAAATTTAAATATAAATATGACATCTTTTTAATGAAATAGTTGATAGAAACAAAAAAATATAGAGAGAACAAGAAGAATTAATAATATAGTAAAACATAAATATAACATTTTTTTAATGAAATAGTGGATAGAAATAGAAATCAAGAAGAATTAATAAAATAATAAAAGAAATAAAAAATGAATTTATTAAATTATTAAGATTTTATTTTAAAAAATCGCGTCGGACGATATATATAGTAGTACTTTATAATAATTCGATCAAAACTCTTCAGACCGAAAATACATTGTGCTACAAAACAATAAAAGAAAATGGGGGAGATAGTGGAGAGCAAGTGGATAGGTAAAAACAAATAGGTAGCTTAGCTTCCTGTCGATTAGTAGAATGAATGAATGGATGGCTGAATAGTGAATAGCCAAGTCTACCCTTTTCTACGTACACATAACATATATGCAATTGCACGCTCTAAAAAAATGCGAGCTTTCAAATATTACGCCATTACGGCACCTACATTCCATGTCTGAGGAGTCCCCTTGGGTTCAGAAACATGTTTTCCGCTAGACCACCGGAAAAACCATCTTCATCAGCCAAATAGCCCCGTAAATTCCTTGTCAATTCAGTGGTTATAAGGTGTCAGATCGAAAACAATGTAAGAAATCGGACTGCTTACCCTATATATCAGAAGACAAAATTCCTACTAAAATCCCAAAACATAATTAACAACTTTGAGCTCAATAAATTTAATCTTCAAACTGATTCATTAAAGAAAATTTTGTTAAGGGGCGGAAAGACAACAGTGGTAGAATAAGTCAGTTGATCAAGATCTTTCAATTTTCTTATAAGACAGTGAGGAGCATAGACGGATCTAGGCGGGAGCATACGCCCCCCTTTCATCCGACGAATCACCTATATTTGTTCTACGCGTCGATAGCTTCGTTTTAATATATTATAAGCCTGAATCCGATAAACGAGTAAAAAGTTATAATCGTTTGAAAGTTAAACACATATTAATTATTATTTCAAATGTCTTTTAATAAAGCACGATTCTTTTATATTTTAATTAATTTGATATTTTGGCAATATAATTCAACCAAAAAGCTTCGAAACAAGAGATTATATTAATAAATTCGATAATTATATAAGAAATTATGCAAGTTTAAAGTTTTTATATCTTGTTACACGTTATTGCATGCTAAGAGAACAAGTTGCATATTGAAACGACATTATGTTTCGAAGTTTATAGTTTGTAGGTTTCAAAAGATATATTTTTAGACGAAAAAATGTTGTTATCGATTAAAGCGACATCGTTTTTTCGTTTAAAGAGAAAAAAATTATATAACAATTACTGACACAATTTTAAATTAAAACATCACCGTTTTGAACTAAAAAAACATTGTGTTTTGAACTAAAAAAACGTTGTTTAAACTAAAACATTATCGTTTAATATAAAATATCATATTTTGGTTTGCTAAACATATTATGAAACAAATCTATCAAAGAGTAAATTAGCAATTTGTATAAAACTTTGCCCCCCCCTCGATAAATTCCTGGCTCCGTCCCTGGTGATGAGTTTTCGCCCATCACTTTTCCATGAAATAGCGTGTAAAATGATCAAACTCGGACCTTCGTAAATTCAAATATCTCTTCGGAAAGACATGATGTTCTGACCACTGGAAGATGGATGTGGCTGGGAACTGATGTTGTGATCTTCAACTCCTACCACTGGTGAACTCACAGGTTTCATACTTTCCACTTTCCTTTGATTGTGTTTGCGATCTGCTCTTTGATCTGTCGGCATTTTCGAAAGAATCCAAGGACTGAGTACTATCAAGTGGACGGAAGGCTTGTTAAGGGCATGAATTTCTTTAAAGCCTACCCAATTGGGATGACAACATGGGCAAGTTGGGTGGATGCCCACATTGATCAATCACAAACCAATGTCTTTTTTCAAGGTGTTTCGGCAGCCAATGTAAAGTTTGTTTTAGGTAACCTTCATTCAGTAACCAAGAACGATTACTTTACCTCCTAAGACGAGTTAATTTCTGGGCGTCTCAATCGATTGAACCGTGGGAGTAAATGGAACAAACCCAAGGCGACATGCCGTAGCCGAGAGAGGAAGTACTGAAGGGTGTGCTTGGGAGGATCCTATATGGACTGCAGCCAGCCAGCCACTCATCCGTGTATGCAGCAGGTGGAGGAGCCTATACGGACTGCAGCCACTGGCGCCTTCCTGGTGATCTCAATTCCTGGAATGAACTCCTTTATGAGCCTTTGTTATATCAACAAGAGGCTGCATCAGCAATGTACTGTTAACAAGCCAGATCTATAAATCTGTAGAGACCTGCAAAATTTACCTCCAAAGAGGGTTTTTTGCTTGTGCCGACTTAAAAAAGAAAAGAAAGATATGTCTTCAGGACATACAACCTATGAAGGGAAAACACCATAACCGCAGCTGTGAGGTACTATGCAACATAGTATAAAACAAGTCTCGATCTCTGTTACCGTCGGCGGATAATTGAGTATATAGATAAACTATGAAGGGAAATATAATTTACATATGAGGTGTTGATTATGCCACTCTACTAAGCCTTTAACCAGACCTTAAATCTTACAGCCAAGACCAGTTACGTGGATAAGTCCTTACCAGAAAAAGCCCAAAAAATCCATCTATCATTGCAAATGATTAAGTGAATGGCTTTGAAAGGTGCCGGACAATGACATTTGCAATGTCCTACAGACACACTGGTACCCACCTCAACGAGGCAAGTCCTAGCTGGAAATAGTAACACTGTAACCCCACCTGATCTGTTTCGATCATGATGCTTGTCTGGGGGGTGATGGAAATTTAGATCGCAAACTATTTGTACGAAATCTGCAAGTTCTATGGACTTTAAAGGAAATCAACAAGAAAAATTAACGGCATTCAAGAACGATGCTTTTCAAGTACAAAACGGGAGAAAAGGGGTCTCACATTACCAATTCTAATTACATAACATACATCATACAACTGATATGAGATGCAGGAAGAGGATGACTGACCTTGGTTTCTTTGTTGTCAAAAACACCAAGGCCTGTTAGCGTGCTAAAGTGATGGGTAGCTGGAATTTCAACCTGCTCATTCAGAATTGGAATACATGTCCACTTTCACGTTAACAGCAATTTGTATAAAGAGGAGGATGCTCTCACAGATTCACATAAAACGTAGAAACGGTATATAGCTGAGCCCGACTATCAACAGGGTGAGTCAAAACCAAAAGACAGCTAGAGGGGCAGGGCGTTAAGGCTAAACCACATACTTGATACTACTGATTTTTTGTGGATATTAACCTATTAGATGTATACTGTTGTACAGTGTGATGAGCAAGTACGAGAAGTCTAGAACTGCCTTCTTCGCCTACTATCATGGCCATTCCTGGGGAAATCCTGATGGGTATTGTGTTCATCAGGCCAGCATATATCCGGAACAAAAAGTGCAGAATCAGTAAACTCTTGAGAAGTTCTAGGCCAGAATAGACCAGATGCAGTTGGTGGTGAAGGAACCTTGAGCCCACTTCGACCGATGTCTGGCACCTGTCCCAAGCGCTCATCAATATCTAAATCATCTTCAGATGCCCGCAGAATCGAGGAGGAATCAGAGTCTCCAAACTTACCACTGTCAGCCTGGTACACAAATTAACACATTGCACATCTCATCAATCAAATATTCAAATGTTGATCTTTGAGAGTAACTAGAAACAGACCTACTAGTTTAAAGGATACAAGATGCTGAGAACTAATGTTGGAAAGAACACAACTCGTGTCTTCCTAGTTCCTACCCTCAAAGTCCATTTTCATTGAAACAAAGTGCTAGTGGGGAACCGATATAAGTTGTTCAATCACAGGAAAAAGGGAGGAATACAATATGCTCAAGCAAATGGGAAAAAACCTTCCATACAAACAATTCGGATTCTCACCACCTTGCTCATTTGATTCCTTTCTAAGGAGATATCACATGAGCCAACTATTCAGAAACTATTAAGATGTAACAGTACCACCAAGCAGAAGTTCCCCCCCATCCCCACACCAGCTTATCATATGAATATGACTAGTTGAATGCTGACCCTTCAAAATAATAGCTCTAGAGAGAGAAAAAAAGCTGGCTGTTGGTAAGCAAACTAACGCAGTTTCATATTTAAGACAAAATGTCTCCATCTGATTATTTTTCATCTGCATCAAATTCTCCAACCTTAAAAGAAGAAAAAGAAAACACGTAACAAAACATACTGATATTTCTCGCTGACTGGGAGGCAAGGAAGAAAGATATCAATTATAGGGTGTTTGATGGAGTAAAAAATAGAGATAAAGGAAATCGAGCTCATTTTCATTAGGTTATGAACAGGTTGGTTTAAAACCACTTTCTGACTCCCTTTTTTTGGGCCTCACTCCAACAATAAATCCGTGGATTTTTCAAAATTGCCAAGCAAACGGAAAGAAAGCACGGCATCTTCCTGCTAATTAGGCCTAGGAACGAAGGAACCACAAATGATAAGATAAGCCAAAAAGTCTATAGGCACACCTTTGAGGATCCGTGATCAGTATAACTGAAATTTTGGTTGAAATCATTGAATCCAAGGTAATCATCCATATGCCACTGTGAAAGGCTTCCTGCAGCAGAACCAGAACCACTGGCAAAGGACAACCTCGGCTGAGTGTAGTCATCACAACCCCCACCTTCAGCTGGTATTTCTTTAGCATACTCTCCAACAAATGGCATTGGTGCACTTCTCTTAGTTGGAGTAAAGTTCCCAAAACTATTCCGTGAAGGCATCACTTTATCATATTGGCCAGCTGCTGTCATAGGAGCACTAATTTGCGACCCAGAACGAGTATCCGTATCTGACACCTTTTCCACTGAAGGTGACCGACCCATTGACGAAGAAGAACCAGGTTCTGGAGGATCGGTTCCTACTCTGACTCCGGTTAGTAGAAATCTTTGATGAGAAGAGACATAGGGATTTGCAGTGTGTATGGCTATGTCGCACTTTCTGCACAGCAGAGCTCTGTCCTCCAGGCAGAAGAAATAGCCAATTGTATCCTGCAGAGAACCGTGTTTTACAACTAGTTAACAACTGATTCATGAGATCAGATAATTGAATAACTAGCTAAACACAGACAAATGGTCTTGAACTAATTGTTGGACCGTAATAATAAAAAAGAATGATTACTGTCATGTTCAGGAATCAATTCTTCGTCCACAAATCTTCATAAAAACCCTAAACTTTTTCACAGTAAAGACGCACCAATCAAAATTCAACAGCGAAATTCTTGAAATCATCCATAAAAAGCAACTAAACGCTCAATAAGTTATCTCAAAATCGCAAGAACAAGATAATATGACGCGAAAATTACTATGATCCAAGTAGAGAAACCAAACAAACCTGACAAATATCGCACTTGGGCATCTGGGAGGAGTAATTAGCAAGAGGGACCCTAGGATGCTTACTGGCGAGCTTATTAGCTGCGTGGATCTTCTCATCGCAGGCGGAGCATAACGCCGCCTCGTCGGCGCAGCACAGCACGGTGGCCTCCGCCACCTCGCACACGTTGCACTGAATCTTCATCTGCCTCCTCGCCTTTTCCAGTTCAATCACTTCCAGGAAACCAAAATTATATCTTCCTCCAAACGAAATCTTGTCCAGGAGATTCCGATTGCTAGAGGAAATATCTAGGGTTGGGAGATTTGGATTGGAATCAGCCAATTGGGGGTTTGATAGAGAGAGAATGGAAGAGAGAGAGAGAACGGGAAGTGAATGCACCGAAGGAAAGTGAGGTGAGGGGAGAGAATATGTAGGAAAGAAAAAGGAGTCCAGATTTTTTCGGGCTTTAAGAAATTTACTGTGTTTGAACTCAGACTTATACCGACTTCGACTTTGTGTCATAAAGAGTGAGGCTGGAGGTAAGATGTCGGAATGGTTATTGACGAGATAATTTCATCAAAATTACCACAAGTCTTTTTCATTTTTTCCGAATACATTGCAAAAATGCTCAAAACTCTCTTTTCCCGAATCAAAACCTAAATCTGTCAAATGAATTGTTTTGATCGAAAACAGTCTAACATCGATTAAATTAATCAAAATATCAATTGATCGACACACGAATGGGTATATCGCTCGTTTTACATGATTATCGAATTGCGATTTTTGGTCTTCGTTCGAAAAAACCCTCGAGGGAAGGAGATCGACAGATAGAAACGAGGTGCATGAATAAGCTCGGTAGGTTTAGACGAGGTGAATAAGTAACCTCGGTGCATAAAAATGAGGTTATGACGGAGCCTCCTCTAGTTTTTGCGAGGCATATAATGACCCTTCTGAATATCTTGTCTGAAGCCTCATTGACATAAGCCGAGCTCAATGAATAACCTCGGCTTCTGTTGTTGAGGTTAATGAGGGAGCTCGGCTTCATTGACACGTAATGCATAAATTCATTAAATTGTGTAGAGATATGTGTGTTGGATCTTGTTATAATGCAAACTCATATGCTTCTAAGAATGAGACAGACTAAATTAATTTAGAAAATGTTGTTTTACTCACTTCTGATTGCAACTCTTAATGACTAAATCAATATCATAACTGTATCCAAATAGTAAATTAGTTGTTCTTAAGCAGAAATGAAACAAATTAATGCATATTTTAATGTTTTATCTTACAGTAATTGTTTCAAGTGGCTACTTCCCACCTATTTTTGTATAAATAAATTGAGATTATTTATGATGAACTTTAACCGCTAAATTGTTATCAAATGTATAGTTTTTCGTACTTCATACTAATATTTATATTTGACACCACAAACATTATACAATTAACCTTTTTCTTGCTTCTATTGATTCTAAAATTTAATTTATTGTCATTGTAATAAAGAAAGATGATATTTATTCAAATTAATATGATATATTATGATTTCTAATATTAATTTTAAAATGATTAAATTAAATAAATGAGTAATGTTAATCTAAAAAGGATATTTCTAAGAAAACATTTAGTGAATGAATTTATTGAGCAAAAAAATCTCTTTAGTAACTTCATTCTTACAATTTAATATATTGATTTTTTAATTAAAAAAAATGATGTTTATGCCAATTTATATGATTATTATGATTTCTAATAAAAATAATATGATTATTATGATTTACAATATTGATTTTAAAATGGTTAATCTAAATAGATACAGTATATTGTTACTCCCTCCGTTAATTAAAACTTGACGTTTTACTATTCACGCACGCATTTTTAGGTGTTAAAAACTATATAAAATATTAACTTTTTTAATAATTTTTTTAAATAATATCATACTTATTACTATTAAGTATGAATTCATAAAAATAAATTTTTTAAAAAGTTAATATTTTATATAGTTTTTGTCGTTATAAAAAAGCGTGCATGAATAGTAAACGACAAGTTTTAATTAACAGAGGGAGTATTATTTTTAATCTAAAAGTTTTCCTAATTGTTAAGGATATATTTCGTTAATGCATTTAATTTATTGGGCAAAACGAAATCCTCTTTTATAAGTTATATAGATTTATTCATTTATTTATATTATTATTTATTTTTATTAGGGTAAATTATAGACTTATCATTATGTAAAAAAAAAATCTTTCTAATTTTTCCTTTTAGATTTATTAATATTTATAAAAAAAATTAAAATTTTTTTTCGACTTGTACTAATGGTTGGAGCTTTTAATTGACTTCTTATTATAGGGGTATATTATTAATCTAAATAGATACGGAGTATATTTTTATTGTTGTGAATCTAAATATTTTAAGCTAACTTTATATGTTATATAGATATATAGATATAGATGTTAAATTGCCAGTTTGACCGAACAAATAATATTGAAATCTAATATTAGTCAATGAAAGTCGATATCCCATTGGTTACCCTTGCACATATTTCACAACATCTTAGGTCCGATTTCAAATAACCCATGAATTTTTTACTAAAATTTGTTTTGTTAGGACATAGAAGAAGCTCGACAAAATCTACCGAGCTTATGAAATAGCCTCGGCTTGATTTAGTGAGGTGATGTTGTGAGCTCGGAAAAGTTTGATGAGTTTAACACGTCACCTCGTGATAAGGTTGAATTTACCGCAACGGCGCCTACAAAAGCCCGGGATGGTTTTGGAGGGGAAAATAAATGGATTGGGAGGGAAAAATTAGGGTTTTGCAGCCAATAAATTCTATATAAGACCTCCATAGTGGTTCAAAGTAGTTACAACTCCAAAAGATGGCGGAAAAACACAAACAACAGGTTTGTGGCCTTGTTGAAGTTCGAACTTTCATGCGGAATTCGATGGAGGAATTCGGCCCATCACTTGTCGCATCGAACATTCGCAAAGGAACGGTACATCAATATACCCTAGAGGCGATGTATGAAGAGGAATTGAACCACTACGAGCTAAGTAAGCATCACAGTCTTCAACAATTGGTTAAAGCGGGCAAACGGGTGTTTGCACTTCCGGTTGCGGATTTATGTATCGTCAAAGAAGAAGATCATAGAAGATCACCTAGAGTGAAGAAGTCGAAGAAAAATTAATATTTATTCTTGATCTATTTCAATCGAATCATTTGCTTTATTTATAGTTTGTTCTTCCATGGATGTTAGATTGTAATGAAACTATTATTATCAATAAAAGGTCATATTTCAATCGATATATTTTGATGTTACATAGTAGCGATGATTGTGTAAACTATCGTCGGATATTAATACAAATTTGAGTAGGCGGTCGAGCATAATAAATAAGCTCAATATATTTAAACGAGTTTATAATATAGCCTCAAAAAACCTGACCGAGTTTATGCTATAAGCTTGGTTGACGGAAATGAGGTTCATAAATAAGCTCGGAAAATGTAGCCGAGGTTCATCTTATTCTACTCACCCATGAATTTACTAACATCTTATCATCTATCAAAATTATTTTTTGATAATTTTAATTAAATTATTGGACAAAATCCTAACTATAAAAGAGATTTGTAATATATGTCATATACAAGTTGTACCAAGGATATAACCATATAAGCATTAAACGTATAAGGAAAAAATAACTGAAGATCATCACTTCTAAAGCTCATGTTTGATTGGACATATGTTAGTTTAACATCAGGCATACCTATGTGACCCTCGTTATTAACCGCTTGGCTTGTCGAACTCACCATTAATCCTTAGGTTGAGGATAGGTGGGAAGTGGCCACTTGAAACAATTACTGTAAGATAAAACATTAAAATATGCATTAATTTGTTTCATGTCTGCTTAAAAACAACTAATTTACTATTTGGATAAAGTTATGATATTGATTTAGTCATTGAGAGTTGCAATCAGAAGTGGGGAAAACAACATTTTCTAAACTGATTTAGTCATTTAGTCTGTCTCATTCTTAGAAGCATATGAGTTTGCATCATAACAAGATCCATCACACATGCCTCTACACAATTTAATGAATTTATGCATTACGTGTCAATGAAGCCGAGCTCCCTCATTAACCTCAACAACAGAAGTCGAGCTTCCTCATTAAGCTCAACAACAGAAGCTGAGCTTCTTCCTTAACCTCAACAACGGAAGCCGAGGTTATTTATTGAGCTCGGCTTATGTCAATGAGGCTTCAGACAAGATCTTCAAAAAGGTCATTATATACCTCACAAAAACTAGACGAGGCTCTGTCATAACCTCGTTTTTAAGGACCGAGGTTACTTATTCACCTCGTCTAGACCTGCCCAGCTTATTCATGTACCTCGTTCCTATCTGCCGAGCTCCTTCCTTCGACGGTTTTTTCGAACGAAGACCAAAAATCGCAATTCGATAATCATGTAAAGCAAGCGATATACCCATTCGTGTGTCGATCAATTGATATTTTAATTAATTTCATCGATTTTAGGCTGTTTTCGATCAAAACAGTTCGTTCGACAGATTTAGGTTTCGATTTGGGAACAGAGAGTTTTGAGCCTTTTTGCTATGTGTTTAGAAAAAATGAAAAAGACCTGTGGTAGTTTAGGTGAAATTATCTTATCAATAGTCATTCCGACATCTTGCCTAAAGCCCTTATGTGTCAGAAATTATGGAGGAAAGGTTAGTAATTAGACCAAAATTTTGGCTTATTTGCAAAACTAGACTATCCGGTTTAAAATTTGCAAAACTAGACCACATATCTAAAATTTTGCAAAATTGTACAGGTCAACAGGGGTATGGGAAGGGGTGTAACCGGTCACCTTCATCTTCTGCGTCATCACCCGGCCCATGTCTTCTTCTTTCTCCAATTCGAGGTGGTTGGCGCCAGATCGGAGGGTGTTGTCGAATTCGAGGAGGTCGGCGCCAGATCGGAGGGTGCAGCCGACGATTGAGGAGCTCCTAAAGCCGGTGGCGAAGAGGAAGAGGAAGGAGGAGTGTCTCAACGGTGAGGAGCTCGATCCCGAAGCCAATTGAGAAGCCGAAGGAAGAGTTTCTCGGCGGCGATTGAGGAGCTTCCGAAGCCAGTGGCAAAGCAGATGGAGGAGTGTCTCGACGGCAAGGTGTGCAATATAAGATGACAGACTCCCAATACACCCAATTCCAAATAGCACAAGCCAAAAAACACAATATGTGCCCCGACCACACCAGTCATAACTCCAAATACCCACTTTTCTGGATATTGAAAAAGACTTTTCAAAATTTGATAAAATCGATTGAGAATCGGCATCCATAAAGAAGAGCATTCAACCAACCCTAGAAGAGTTGTGTCTTGGACGCGTGATCCACAAAATATCATCCTTGATTGCATCATAGCCGACGTCAAGTTCCATATCTGGTCACACTAGTACAACTTCCTAGTTCCTACATTGTGTTTACAAAACTTTGTGTTGAGCTTCCAAGGTAGTAGTTCTTATGGCTTGATTTCCTGGTGAGGTGGTGTTTTGGCCCACAAGGACACTGGATCAAACCATCACGCATCAATCTCTAAATATGCGTCTTTGGAAATCGGAAAAGCTAAATACACCGCTAATTTTTACTGGATACACCGCTAAGCTACGCAACATCATGCGGACCGAGCTACGCAACGAGCTAGATGCGGACCTCCCCGGACATCGTGCCAAACACGCCCTAAAAGACCCTCGACAAAACGTCCGCAAGACGTTGCGGAGAGAGGTCCGCATTAGGATGCGGAGTCCCTACCTATACGTAAAAAAAAAAAAAAAAAAAAAAAAGGTCCGCAATTAGGTGCGGAACTTTTTTTTTTTTTTTTTGATATTGTGTTACCTATTAACTTTGAACAAGTGGACTTCGGAGCTTTCGATCGGAGGTCTGGGCATCGTCGGAGGCTCGCGATGGCTCGTCGGACCTACGTGGAGCATGGGTGAGGAGGGTAGTGAAGTCCGAGGGTCGTTTGGATCGAAAACGAAGGAGAACAACTCACCGAAAGTTTGGTTCGCGATCGAATCGGACGGCTTTCACAAAGATTCCAACTTTGAACAAATGGACTTCGGAGCTCTCGATCGGAGGTCTGGGCGTCGTCGGAGGCTCGCGATGGCTCATCGGACCTACGTGGCACATGGGTGAGGAGGGTGGTGAAGTCCGAGGGTAGTTTGGATCGAAAACGAAGGAGAACGACGCACCGAAAGTTTGGTTCGCGATCGAATTGGGCGGCAGGGAGAGAGCAAGAGGCGGTGGGGGAGTGAAAGAGGTACGCATCTTGATGCGTACCTTTTCTTTTTTTCTTTTTCTTTTTTTTTTTAAAAAAATATCCAAAGTATTCCGCAACCGGATGCGGACTTAACTCCGCAAGGAGTTGCGGAGATTAGCGGAGTAAAGGTTGTTTGGCACAACGCCAAAAGTATTCCGCAACAGGGTGCGGACTTAACTCCGCAAGGAGTTGCAGAGATTAGCGGTGGTTCCAGTAAAAATTAGCGGTGTATTTAACAATCCCCTTTGAAATTCAGTACATTTATACCTTTTTATTGAGTAATTAAAGTCCATAAGATCTATCCAATTGAACTATCAATATACTATCCCCGTTCAGAAATAAGAGTCTTTTTTTAGTACGTTTTTAATGAGTTAAAAACTGTATAAAATATCAAATTTTTAATTATTTTTTAATATAATTTAATACATATTAGTTATAAGTTTAAAATTATTTTTAAAAATTAATATTTTATATAATTTTTAACTTTTAAAAAAAACGTGTAAAAAATCATACGAGTATAAACAATCAATGTATTAACTCATCCAAAAAAAACCGTCAATCTATTAAAACCTCTAATATGAAGTAAATTATTCATATAGACTTCCAACATGATAAATATCTTTAATTTATATAGTATTTTTTTTTTAAAAAAAAAATTGATTAAGTTATGATTCGAGATCATTCTATAGTGGGAAATTTACAGAAAACCACCCTTTAAATTAGTAAGTTTTCAGTTAACCACCCACTAAATGTAAAATTATAGAAAACCACCCTTTAAAGGGTTTTTATTTACAACTAACCACCCCTTCATCTATTTTTACTAATTTATCATTAACTATACTATATTTTAATATTTTAAACTCAAGTTTGATTATAAATTTATTAAAATTTTGAATTTAAAGGCTTAATTATATTTTAGGGATAATTTTATTTATTTTTAAAAAATAATGATAAATATAGCCTAGAATTATTATTTTTATTTATGTTTGAAAATGTTTATGATTTTTTTAAATATTATGTGAATTAATATTTTCTTTATAATATGATTAGAAATCATAATTTCTATTTATAAAGTTAAAAATAACCTTAAAATTATTATTTATTTATAGTTAAATTATTTTCCAGTAATTAACCTTTGTTAAATATTCAAAAAGGTCTATAATTATATTTAAGCTATACAATCAATTGATAACCTACTATTTTTTTAAAAAAAAATTAGGGAAATTCAAAGAAAAAACTTATCTGTAACAAATAAAATGGATTAACTTATTTTTAATAGATAACTTTATTTTAAAAAATTATATATGTGAGGGAATTCACCTGCCTTTTACCCCAAATTTAAAAAAAATATTTTATCGATTAACCGTATAACATAAATATAACAATAGACCTTTTTTAATATTTTTTTTCAAAGACAATTATTGAACAAAAATATTTAAATTATATATAAATAAATAATACTATAATATTTTTAAAATATTTAAAATATAAATAAATAAGAGTAATTTACATAATATTTTAAAAAATTATATATATGTTCAAACATAAATTAAGATAATAATCCTAGACTATATTTATTATTATTATTTTAAAATAAATAAAATTGTCCCTAAAATTAATTAATCCCTTAAATTCAAATTTTGAATAAATTTATAATCAAATTTGAGTTTAAAATATTAAAATATAGTATATTTAATGATAAATTAGTAAAAATAGATGAATGGGTGGTGAGTTGTAAATAAAAACCCTTTAACGGGTGGTTTTCTATAATTTTACATTTAAAGGGTGGTTAAGTGAAAACATACCGGTTTAAAGGGTGGTTTTCTGTAAATTTCCCTTCTATAGTATTTAATGATCTCAAAGGATAAAGAAATTGTAGAATTGATTAAGTTTCGGCTATATACACCGCAAATCCCCACGTCTTTAAAAATGTGCAATAAGGTTTACAGCCACCCGAGCCCGGACGTGCAAGCACGTTTTTATTTTTTTTTAAAAATGTGACGTGCAAAAGGGCACGTGAGGCACGTCCTTAAGGACGTGCAAGCTCGTCCCCTAAAATCGAAGCCGACGTGCTTCGTCGTTCCCAATTCCATCCAAATCCAGAAGAGAGAAGAGAGAAGAGAGAGCGGTCGATAGCGATTGCCGGAGACCGAGAGCCATTGCCGGAGAGAGAGAGATCGCCGGAGTGAGAGAGATGGTGGTGGAGAGAGAGGTGGTGGTGGAGCTGGCGGTGTTGGCGGATACGGCGGAGGTGGTGGAGCCGGTGGCTGAGGAGGGTGGTGGTGGGGGTGGAGCACTGGGGGAGGGAGTGGTGGTGGAGCCGGTGGCCGGGGGTGGTACGTGGTGGGGCGGTGCCCATGGAGGTTGAGGAGGGTGGTGGTGGTGACGGTGGTGGTGGTGGAGCCGCAGAGCCGGCAGCGTCCGATGGTGGTGGTGGTGATGGCGGCGGAGGCAGAACCGCCGCGGAAGCGGCGGACTATGGAGGTTTCGCCGGTCCCGACCCCACCGGTATGTTCTTTTATTTATTTATTTTGTTTGATTTATTTTTATAGTTTTATAATATAGTTTAGATTTTAATATAGTATTATAATATAATTTGATAGATTATAATTAGTTTTCGTATATAGTTTGATAGATACTATATAATTTGATAGATTATATAGTTTGATAGATACTATATAGTTTGTATATTTTGATAGTTTTCATGGAAAAACAATACAAACGATTAATATATATTACAAGATATTAAAACATATTAAAATATATTAAAAGACATTAAAATAAATTAAAATAAAAACATTAAAATATATTAAACTACATAGAAATAAATTCTAATTGAAAGACAATAAAAATATTAAAATATATTAAAATACATAGAAATAAATTAAAATTGAAAGAAAATAAAAACATTAAAACCACGCTGGCATCTTTAAGGGCAACTGTTGGGGGTTGGTCGAATCGAGGTCGGAGGAATCATTCAACCGCCGTCGTCGGGCGCTACACGCTGCATGGCACCCATTCCCAGGTGTGGTGGCGTATTTAGAGGCGGTTTGGCTTTCATACAGCAGGAGCATCGTACGATGCTACATAGATAATGTCTTCCATCTCGGCACCCGTACGACAAACAGGTACAACCTTACTTCATATCTCCCATTACAATATGATATAACATCGAATATTTAGTACTATGCACTTCAATGTGTACAGAGTTGAGGGTCAACACAAGGTTCTGAAGGAGGCACTTCACTCATCGACTGGTGACTTTCGCATCGTGATCGATGCAATCCATAGAGTCAACTATTGTCAACTGCATGAGCTGCAAACTGCTTTGGAGATCGACCGCTTCAAATGGCCAACAGCGGGGTATAAAGTCAACCTTTTCGATGAGGTAAAGACTTTAGTCTCCAAAAAGTGCTTCGATTATCTGTACAAGATGTGGCAGGACGTCGTGAACCAAAAGGTTCCTCCGGTATGCACGGACCGACATTGGAGGGTTTGTTACGGGATCCCTTGTGTCCATGAGATTCAGGCATACGTCAACTCCGGTACTCCGATACCCGTCGAGGACATCCACCCGTTCTGGATGGATTTGTCATGAACTGACATCGACGACACCCCACTGCCGTATGAGCTGTCATCTTCATACACGACTTCCAACGATGTATGCGAGGATGAGCTGCACCCACCCTCATCAGCAAGCGTCCGAAGGAAGGGGAGGCCTCGGGGGTCGAGGAATGTCTGCAGAACCAACCCGTTGCCATACGAGGAGGTAAGGGAAATGTTTGAGAGAGAAGAAGCGCGTGCTGCTCGAAATGCTGCTCGGCATCGTCCACAAGCGACCTCAGCTCGACGTGATGATGTGTTCGGAGGGTTCAAGTGGGGTCGAAACAACGTTGATCCCTTCATGCTCGTTCATATTGAGACGGTGAGGGACACTGTTGGAGATGGTCATTGTGGCTACCGTGCTTTGGCGGCTTTGACATCACCAATCGGCGAGACTGCTTTCCCGGAACTCAAAACGTTACTATGCAATCACTTGGAGGATCACGCCGATCTGTACGTCGGTTGTTATACGGGAGGGTACCCATTCCAGCAGTTCGTCAACTACCAGAGATGGGCGGGAGCTGTGCATGGTGATAGGAGACGGTGGATAGAGCTACCCATTATGGGTTTAGTATTTGCAACGGTATATCAGATTCCTCTCGTCGTCCTAGCTTGGTATCTTTCGTTCACATGTCTCCCCATGACCTCGCTGACACCTGCTAACAACCCTTAATCAGCAACCCTTGGTGTAGCCTGCATCGGAAACCAAGACCATTTTGCCGCGGTACGACTTCAAACGTCTTTTTTTATTACCTATTCATGCTTTTCATATATATGTCAATACTCTAACTCTAATTTTCCATTCTCATAGATCTGGTTGCGTCCTAACGCTCCTCTTCCGCCGCCTCCGCCAGAATGGATCGCACATCATCATCCGAGCGTCGAAGGATGGGATGCTCCGTTTCAAGCTCAGATTGAGAGATTTCGAGTCTTACGTGTCGAGTCCGGTCACCCTTTACTATTTTCCTAGATTTTATTCCACCAGTTTATTAAATTTAGGGATGTAAACTTTTTTTTTTCCGTTCCTTATAACATTATTCGCATATTATCCGAATGAAAATCTTAACAATTATTGGTTTCCATTTAATTAGACCCTAAATCCTTCAACTCCACTAGCTAAACACTTTAATTTTTGCAATTAACAATACAAAACCTCGGAAAAACCTAAACCCTAAACCCTAAACGCGAAACCCTAACTAGGGTTTACACGTCCTTACCAACGTGCATATCTTGCACGTCCTTAAAAACGTGAATGCACGTTGTCCTTAATCCGGATTTGCGGTGTATATAGCCACACCCATTGATTAATATACTCTGTATATGTTTTGTAAACTACCAGAGAATTGATTTGCTTCATATTGACAGGGTATAGCTTGTCATCTTCGAACCCGACGAAGCCCACAATTGACAGGGTGCCCAAAGACTAGATAGTTTTAAATTTGAAATTTGTTCTTGATTCCTTGGATGTAGACAATAATTTATCTAAAATATCATCTTCATCTTAAATCTGATAAAAACCCTAACCTAATTTGAAGTTTTTATTTGGTTGATAAATGAAAGTTGGGTGTTGTTGTAGATTCAAATTTTATGGGTTGATATATCCAAGTTAAGGTTTAATGGTTAGATTGTACGGTTGTAGAAGGGTGTGCGTTGGAGGCTCCAAAGTCCATATCTTCAATTATGTAGTCTATGCCCCAACTCCATCTCTTCAAAATTCTCAATTAAGAAGAAAAATAAAAAAACTTTTTTTTTTTGTGAGAGGGACATGCAAGAGGAGAGAACAAGTCGGCCATCGAAATTCAGGTATATCTGGTCTCGAATTATTACCTTACTAAAAAAAAAGATCGGAGACAGAGACTTCGTCTATAACTAAGATGGCGATTGATGAACGGTGTCACTGGTTGCCTAAGAGTAAAGGTGACAATCGGACAAGTCGGGTCGAGTTCGGATTGGGTTATTCGATTTCGGGTCATATCGGACTCGTGTTGATATCGGATGTGATGATGATCGGGATCGAGTCGGGTTTATTCAGGTATTATTTTATTGGATACAATCGGATTTCGGGTGAATCAGGTTTCGGTCTAAACGAGTTCGGGTGAAACCCGATATCGGCTACAATCGGTTTGCTCCCCGTCACTCCTCATTAGCCGGGTTCCCAACCCTCCCCCCCCCCCCCCCCCCCCCCCCCCCCCCCCCTCTCTCTCTCTAGATTTTTCGACGTGCTACTGGCCGCCTCCTGATCTAGAACATGCAGAAACAACCATTTCCACCTTTAATTTAACCCCTATCTTCCATATAAATTTGATACAAATCTAAAACTCCAATTTAAAGTACGTTTCAAACCCCTTCTAAATCGCACAATTTGTTCTGCTAGATTCCACCAGGCCACTATCTCCTTGAAATTGCAATTCCCAACCAACTACCACCTCCAATCCCACCACTATCTACTTTCTTCCATCATCTCTATCCCATAAGAAGCCGTTGGCGCTAGCCCGCCACCGCATTCGGAACCAGATCTGCAACCATCTAAGCTGAATTCAACTACCGCATTTGCTAGAATGCAAGCCTTCTAAGTCACCGAACCAGATCTCAAGAAGCAAGGGTTCTATTGTTCTAGATGTTTTAAATTTATATTTGTGTAATTGTAATCTTCTTTTTTTCTTTTGGCTGACGATCATTTGCGTATGGTCTCTCAAGCCATCTTTTAATGGCTTTAAAATCGCTTTGTCGATTTATTTCTTACTTATTGTCAAAAAAAAACTCTAACATATTATTTTTCGAATGATTTTTTTATAATTTTATACTTATTACTGACAAGTATGAAATTATTAAAAATTATTTTTGTTGAGTTTTTACATCCTTAAAAAAAACGTGCACTAAAGTCCAAACGATAATTAATATGAAATGGATGGAGTATGGTTTTTAACTCCTTCAAAAATGTGTTACAAAGATAAGCGACTTATATTTTAGGAGGGAGTAATTAAGAAAAAATATCGAAATATTTAAGGTGAAATAGTTAATTTGTCCAATAAAACAAAAAAATGAACGAAATCCATAGTCAGACTTGACTCGGAGATGAGAAGGGGCCATTTTACAATAAAGAGGAACACATGGGTGGAGTTGGTGGTAGTCAAGCTGCTAATGGCGGACACTTCAACTCTTCTTAATTCAATTTCTAATGTTGCTATTCGTCATATTTTTAGGGTTTCGAATGCGGTTGCGGACAGGATTGCGCGTCTCGCCTACTGCATCCCTGCCGATGATAGCTATAGTGATCCAGAACTTCTTGTTCTCGTCCGCTCGGACGCGCTAGGAAAGAGGCCGGATCGTCGGCGACTTTCCTAATTCTTATCCCGCTTCCAAAAAAAAAAAAAAAAAAAAAAAACAATAAAGAGGAACACATGGGTGGAGTTGGTGGTAGTCAAGTTGCAAAATCCAAAGTTGAAACGGGGACCCTTGCAAAAGATATTTGTGAAATGTATTAAAAAAAAGAAAAGATATTTGTGCAATGGCTTGCCCCGTAAGAAAGAAAAAAGGTCAAAATATCCTACTGTGCTGTGTGGGGCCCAGGCCTCGTTCGTTCTAACTTTCTAATAAGTGCGTGTGGATTACGTGCGGTACGTGTCACTCACTTGGCCTTACAAGCCCGGTTCACTCACAATCAAATTTTAAACCCGGTTTATTTCAGGTCAACTTAGACCCGGATTTGACCTGGTTTCGGATAAATACGGTTGATGATCGTAGCCAAATGTCATTTGTAGGTCAATATTCCCTCCGTCGCAAGAAAGAGATTGTTTAATTTTTTTTAAATATATTTATTTTTATTAGTAATAAGTATAAAATTATTTTAAAAATTACTAAAACAATTAATGTTTCATAAAGTTTTAAATTTTTAAAAATCTATTAACAAGGCAAAAAAAAAAAAAACTTATATACTTGGACAGCTGAGCCCGAAATACTACATCCGTTCCAAAATACATGAGTTTTCCCTTTTCAGCACGTTTTTTAATGAGCGAAAAATTCTATAAAATATTATTTTTTAATTAATGTTTTTTTATGTAATTTAATACTTATTAATAATCAGTATCAAATTACATAAAAAAATTAATTAAAAAATAAATATTTGATAGAGTTTTTCGTTCTTTAAAAAGCGTGCTAAAAAACAAAAGTCCATGTATTTTGGAACGGAGGGAGTAGGATATTAGTGTCAATTAATTTCGATTGGACCTGAAATCATCAAGTATAAGTTTAAGTGCATTGTTTAATTTGTCTATTGAACATTTATTATCTATTTTTAGCCTTTTGGTATGTAATAAGAGATTTTATAAATATGAGTGATTTTGTAAAATATTGTGAATTGTCAATAGATAAACTAGGTCACTGGTGATGAATGGGCAAAATAGTAATTTTGTACTTTTAGCATCAAACTTACGTAAAAGGTGGAATGAGTGGTAATTTGCAAACATCTAGCTTTTAAAAGGTGAATTTCTGAAATTTTCAATTTAGCAGTTGATTTTGTGCAAAATAGTGTACTCAAAGGGTGATTTTAATATAATTTCAATTACCCCAAATAGCAACAGGTCCTACCACCAAGCCCAACTAGTTAAACAAATCGTAACAGAGAACCCATACATTTATGAGGCCCAAATGGCCCAATAAAAATAGAGTAACGGAAACTAAACGACCACAATAATTGAAATATGAAATCCATGTCCTCCAAACTGTTAACCCTAACTTATCCACTGTCCTACAATAATTTTCATAACCATGTCACTTGGGGAATTTTTAAATTCTTAAGTTATCAATTCAATCCGGAACAAACTCAAACCCAAATCCTAATCTACTCGGACAAAGAAGATCTTTTGTCTCATGGTAGCCTGCTCCAGTCCCCTTACGAAACTTTTGTTATTGGGTTAGCCATACACTTCACATGTTTCTAGCGATTCACATGTCATTATCAAATGATACAAGTCTTTGATAAGAATCTACTTATTCGGAAAAAAATGAAACCCAAACCCTACTTCATGCGCACGAAGTAGGATGGAGTACGTGGCACGACTTGAATTGTTGGTGAAAATATTTCCTTTGTGCTTTCACGTTTAAATGAAAGAAAACATATTGTCTGGTAAGTCCATAAAGTGGTAACGGTAGGCGCGCTACAATATTTGTTTAGCAGACAATATTTGGGGACCTTTTTTGGTGCAGCCTCTAATATTGCCTTGTAATTAGATTCGCTTTGTTTTTGTGTCGATTCCTTCCGTGTATCACTCACTCGCCGCTGCAATTTGACGTGCTGTATCAATCCTATTCCTATCTAAAGGCCATTAACGCGTCTTTTAGTACACATAAGACTATATATGTATGCAGAGGCGGAGCTGGAACATGGGGCGATTCGAGGGTCGTGTACGTGCGGTGATAGTCTAATATAGAGGTGGCAATTCGGGTCAAATGGATTTCGGGTTGGGTTGGATTCGGGTTGGGTTAAGTCGGGTCACATTAAGTTTTATTATAAAATAATTATTATTTTTTGTTAGTCTTAATTATTGACTATTAAACTTCATTTATTTAGTATATAAGCTCTAATTATATGTAATTCATATTATTTGAGTATTTAAAAATAAGAAAACTAAAGTAATTATAATGAAGAGCCGGCTTTTGTTCTGGTCAGGTATGGGTCTAGTTCATCTATGTTAATTCGTGTCCATCGGATATCAGGTCAAAATGGGCTAGGCTCGGGTTCGGGTTGTACATGACACTAGTTTTTTGGGTTTCGGTCGGGTCTGGATTCGAGTGAGTCGAGTCGGGTTTTCGGATCAGGTCAGATTTTGCCAGCTCTAGTCTAATACATAATTAAGTTGAGTTAGATTCCATTATAATAGAAATTAATGAAGTTCATATTGATCTCATTCTTTTGAGTTTTGACACTTGTGATTGGGAGTACGTCGTGTGTATGGGTGCACGTACACTAGTATTTGACGAATAAGTGTGGTAATACTGATGTTACATCTTAAAATCAATTGATAATAGGAGGAGTAACTCGTTAATTTATACTATACTATAAGCTTATTTGATTCATATTTTTGTTGTAAAACTCTTTTGATATTTTCACAGCTCTGAAGGACAAATAAGTATGTGTTTTTTTTTAACTAATGGTCGGATTAAAAAACAAAAAATGAATAAGAAGTTATAAAGTATAACTAAAGTGAATATTTGAATTATAAATTTAATATTTTTTAAACATAATTAAATAAAAAAATATTTTTCATATATACATGTAAAAAAAAGTTTCATAAAAAAATTAAATACCCTCCCTAAAAAAATAAACAGATCCACCACTTCATCTATAATATACCGGATGCCACGGAGTATACATGCATGAGCATGTTATTGAATTCAGATACTCGATCGGCCTCCTACATGCATGTATAGTAATTAAATTAAATATATATAAATATATATATAATTATATGGCTAGATCGTATATATTCTTCAATCAAACTTTATCTTTTATGCGTCAATGGTTTTTTGTTTTTGTTTTGCCGGTTGTAAAGCAGCTCTGCAATATATATTGAGAGAGAAAAATTTGATGGGAGTTGACAAGATGATTCATGTAAGTGGAGAGAAAGCTATGTACTGCATGTATTTTTTAGTTAGTAACTTAATTAAGTGAACAATGTGTATATTCGCTTAAAATATGATACTATAGGATAAGAGTCGGCCCTAAAATATATATTATATCCCCATAAAAAAAGTTATGCTTTTTAAAGTGATTTTTGTTGATGATTCTCGATCAATCTATTGTCTATATGGGTGTGTTTAGATTCCAATGTATTATAACTATTATAATACAGTTATAAATACAAAGTTTAATATATATATATATATAATTTTAGAGTACGTACGGGTACGTATGGTTAAAATAATTAAAAATAAATTTTAAATAAAATATACGGAAATTTCACGAGGTACCCCGAGGTATCGCGAAATTCACGCGGTGACCAATTCTCTTACCTCTTTCACGTGGTACCCCTGAGATTTGGGTTTCTTTCACCTCGTACCCCTCCCTCTTATTTTTAACAGTCTCCGGCTGTCTCCGGCGTCGGTGGCGGACTCCGGCATCGGTGGTGGCGGCGGACTAGTGTTCGTCGGCGAGGAAAGAAGAGGGGAAAGAAGATGCGACTGGTGTTCGTCGTCGAGGAGGCCCGACTTGGTGTCCTCAATGCTCAACAGCCTCGGTATACGTCTCCGACCCAGACTTTGCGAGATGATTGTTTATCCGACCACTTCACGAGGCAAGCCCTCTAGGAGAGCCTAAAGCTCAGAGTCAACTTGTCGTCCTTGCTGTTGAAATCAAAGAAATCGGCCCTCTTTGCAAGGGCACTGGAAGGGTGCAGTCATGAATCCCTTCTCCTTCAGGACCTTCAAAATTTCTTCCCAATTTCTTCCGCCGTCTTTGGATCTTGTTGTGGACTTTGATCCGAATTCGAAATCGACATCAAATTCGAATTTGATACTCTATTCCAGATAACAATTAGGAGATGGAATTGAATCTGACCAAAAAAAGGAGATGGAATTGAATTCGAATTCACAATTGAGGGATTTGGCAAGGGGACAGAATTAGGGTTTGGGATCTCGGGATTGGATTTGTATTTGGATCGAGGAGCACTGTCATGAATTGACTTCCGAGTCGAGTCCGCCACCACGGCGCCGGCGAACAGCAGCTCCGCCTCCTCCCGACGAACACCAGGTCGACCCTTCTTCTGTGCGTCCTCCTTCTATTCTTCCGTTCAATTTTTCTTCCGCGCGCTTCTTCAGTTCTTCCGTTCTTCTTTCCCCTTTTCTTTTAATTAAATTCAATTGATTTTTTTTTAATTTTAAGTTAACGGAAAATGTTAAAAAAATAGGGCTAAGGGCATGGGGTGACAGGATTTATAACCTCAGGGGTACCACGTGAAAGAGGTAAAAGAATTAGTCACCGCGTAAATTTCGCGATAACTCGGGGGTACCTCGTGAAATTTCCGTAAAATATATTATAAATTATACCAATATTCAATCATATTAAGTACAGTATAGCGGATAAATTATATTTCTTAGGTCATACAATCTCTACTCTTTAACCCTACCATAGATCAAGAACTACGGGTTCTCATCTGAAAGGATACTCTAGGATGAACTACTAATCGTGTTTAGTTTATCCTAATTGCTTTCCGTTTAAAAAAAATCAATCATATTATGTTTATAAAGTGTTTATTTTAAAATTTAGGTTATTTTAAATACGTATAGTTAAAAAAAACATACTGTAATTTAAAGTGTTTAACTTGGAATTCAAACAAACGTTGTATCTCATTAATTTAAATCTACGGCCGGTTGGGAAAAAAAATGAAATCTGAAAACCCCATTTTGGCCTACAAGAACGCGCTCGCGCGTGTCAACCCCTTTCCCCCAAATTCCCAAACCAGAAACCCTAGATTGAAACCAATCGAAAAAACTCTGAGGGAAATCCATGGCAATCCTCCTGCAAATCTATCCTCTAGGATCTCTAATCATCAAAACAAGCATGGTCTTCCTAAATCTAAGTCCCTTACTTTCTGGATCTGGCAAAAGAAATGGAAATACAGAGGGGGTGGTGTGTGGTGTGAGTTTCGTCCTCTCTCTGGCTCTCGCCTCTCTCAATCTCATCCCTGGGGAACCACTGTTGCAATCACTGCTTCTTCATTCGCCCCCCTCTCTCTCGGCCCTCTCTGCCGACTGTCGAGTTTGGACGAGTCGTCTAAACGGCGTGGACTTCCTCGTCTTCGCAAGCCTGGCACCGCAACTCTGGACGTCGGGGTTTACTTTTGCCATCATTGGTGGCTGAGTGGACGTCGGGGTTTACTCTGGACGAGTCGTCTCTCTCGTGCTCTTCTTCGCCTCCGCCTCCGTTGGGTGTCTGTTGTGATGTCTTCGTTGCTTCCTTTTGGCTTCCTGTCTCTCAGGTTAGGCCTTTTCCTCTCTATCTCACCCTCTAAATCTTCAACTCTGCTGAACAGGTTTTCTAATCTTAATAAAACGAACTTGCTTTGTGATTTTATTCATCCGAATGATGACCCACTTCAAAATCTCATGGCTCGGTTTAATGTTCTACCCTTCTGCGGGATCTGCAGTTTTAATAGAATCCTTCCAAATCACTCTGATCAGTCTACACCCATGGCTGATCAGCGGAATATGCACTTGCGCAACACCCAAACCAAATCAACACCTACCGGGAAGCAGAAATGCGACACCCAAACCCAATCAACACCTACTGGGAAGCAGAAATGCGACACCCAAACCAAATTATCACTTACAAATAGCCTACGGTTCGGTTGTGTCCATGTGACACCGATCGGTGTGGCTAAACTTCAATCAAAACTCACATCAGGGCTTGTCAGGCCCCGTCCGAAGCCTTGGTGTCGATTTGATCCTTACTCTGATTACTATACCTTTAGAACAATGAAACTTTGGTTTCGGTTAACTACTTACTATGATTATCTTGAATGTGTTAAGCACTTCATCACTGGTATGCATTTCTTTTCAACTTATTATAACTCACCAACTGATACTTGTAGTGTTTATGCGTGCTACTTTCAAGATCTAATCTATGACAATTATACTTGTTATGATCCTATATCATGTTTTAACAAGATCAACACTGATTATCCTAATTTTATGGATTCTTATTTACGTACGGTGCTCACTATTGATTGGTTAAATGTTTGTCACATCTTAACCCAAACCTACCATATTCACTTCACTCTTACCGGCTACTATACAAAACTAAATACACAGTATACCACTACACATGACCTTCATACAAATCTAGCTCATCTTTGGATGTGGGCCGACTGTGATGTCTGCAGCTCATCTCCATCACCTTTTGGAATAATTCAAGTATCTTTTGCAAATCAAACTACTCCGATTTTTTGGCAAAATCTTGATTGGTATTTTAACAAGCTTAAAATCTGTTGGATATTTATTTACTCTAGTTGTAATAGCAGTGACTACTCAAGGCTATGGCTGTCTAGTTTGAGGGTTTCTAACACTGATATCCTATATGATGCTTGTATCCTATCTTCTATAATTAATGGAAATCTATGTTATGAAGTACTTCTGATTTACTGGATTCAACTGGATTGTCAGTATTCCAAGTTCTGGATCTGGCAGTTTAAGGATTTGCAACACTCTTACCAAATCACCATTGCATTAAACCAATTATATTTATTATCACTTATATACTGTACTCAATCTAATTTGCTTGGCTGCCTAGGGTTTAGTCAAGGAGAATATTATATAAAAACCTATGATAAAAAGCATTTTAGTTCTCCTAATGGTATATTATACTCCTATCCTAATATAACCAACAGCATAAGGAGACTTGTTACTATCAATGCCAGCCTATCAAATATTTGTAATCTGATCTGTAGAAGCAATATCAAGCTATATTATAAACTATTTATGGATTCTCATGATATCTTGGGTTACCTCACTTCTGGTTTTTGCTGCTACCGCTTGTCTTGGCAGTTTAAGTGTTGGCAATTCTATTATTCACCATTTATAACTAGCAACCAAACTTATGATCGACCCCTTAATTTGTGCTTTGAATTATCTGATAATAGGTGTTCTCACTTGTCTTGCTCTAAGTTACTTCACAACCTGTTAAACATTCTTACTCCCAATTTGTGGTTTGAATTATCTCTTATGAGGTTCTTTCATTTTCCTTACTCTAATTTACACCACAACTTCTTAAAAATAGTTATCAACTATCCTCTCTTTCTTATAAAACTATCTTCTTATCATTGTATTAATTTAGCTCTGGGAATTTTATTTCCATTCACAAAGAGGTGTGCTACAAGATTTGTAACATCACATGCCCTTCAAGGCTCTAGCTGTCACTTTGTGCCTTGGCTGTTTATGTGTTGGCATCCTGGTTATCTACAATATACAACTTCCAAACAAACTCAGATTATTTCTGCTTATCTCTCTTTTGCTAATTGCTGCTTCCATGTGCCTTGGCATCCTATGGGTTGGCAATTATGCTCTTTACCATCTATAACCTTCTATCAAATTTATGCTTTCAAACAAACTCATATTCTACCTATAAACTTGTGTGTTGAATTATCTGTAAATAGGTGTTATCTACAATATACAACTTCTAAACATACTCAGATTATCTATACTTGCCTTTCTTCTGATAAATGTTGCTTCCTTGTGTCTTGGCATACTAAGGGTTGGCAATTATATCCTTTACAATCTATACACTACTATCAAATTCATGTTTTACCTCTTAAACTGTGGTTTGAATCGTCTATGCAGAGGTGCTTTCACCTTGCTTACTTCAAGCTATACCACAACTCATTAAATCTAGTCATTAGCTATCCTCTCTTGCTTAAAATGCTACCATATTTCCAGTGCTTTTCTTTAGCTTTGGATTTTTTGTTCTCCTTTTCTAGGAAGAGTGCTACAAAATACATTACTAACTTTGCTCGGGGGAATCTTTCTCTCGAGCAAAATATGTTTAATCAAAATCTGCAGCACTTAGCTTCGATCTCTTGGGCTCGAAGATTTCCCTTCTGGCTCATGCACTGCCATCAAGAACCTAAAGACACCAACAACACAAATACACTTTGGAGGAAGCATAACTCTTCATGGGGAAGGTTTGTCTTACGTCACACACCAAAAGATCTGCTTTGTGTTAAACTATGCATCTTCCTACCTTACCTTTGGCTCAGCCACCACAACTATACCATGATCAAGCTTGCATGTTTGTACACTGTATACTTAGAACATTATAAGATCTATTTCTTGTACATGTTTTCAAGTCTTATAAGCTTAAAAATATACAAAATCTATGTCTACCTGGATCTCTGTATACCTCTATTCCTGATGCACAACACTAATATACCAATATTTAACCCTATATTCTTAAAACAGCACATACATCCTACAACTCACAACACTATTAGTTTGGAAAAACTGAAACTAAGATCACAAGCTAACATGGTGATCTTGCCATCTAGCTTTGCTACTCCAAGTATCTGTAACCTATCTTTCATAAGTAATCAAAATCTATGTTATGAACTAATGTTCTCTCAGTATAAGCTCCTTTATTTTCTTGTTGAACAACCTATAAAATTGATGCTTATACTCACAAAAATGCTACACAATTTCTATTACTTGCATGATGAATTCAATCAACTAAGTGTGATGTCACCTAATTTTAATTCTCCATCGGCTATGATTGTGAGTCTTGCCTTTGCTCATGGAGATCTTACACTAGAAAATTCTCTTGAGGGAACTCTGGCGTTATATCATGCTTTTGTTTTGTTCCACTATCAGTTTATCCATATCTACCTTATGCTGAAAGCTGCTGACACTTTGTTAATTAAATTGCAACCATACCACTGTAGCTGTCATAGATCAGCTTGTACCATAAATGTATGTTATGAACTAATCCTGGATTTCCATGTTAACTTGGGTTGCTTCACTTCTAATTTTTGCTGCTACTGTGTGCCATGGCAGTTTAAGTGTTGGCAGCTCTATTATTTACCATACTTAGCTTTCAATCAAACTCATGTAACACCTCTTAATCTGAGCTCTGAATTATCGGAAAACAGGTACTTCCAGCTAACTTGCATGAATACACATCACAGTGTTGGCAACTCTATGGCCACCTGGACTCGAAGATCCACCTCTGGGTTCAATTTTGGCCACCAAGAACCTGAAGTCACCAAACCCATCTATGCTTTTTGGAGAAAGCTTAACTCTTCAAAAATTAGGTTGGTCATTTGTAACACACCAACTGATCTGCTTTGTGTTAAACCATGCACTTTTCTACGCTACTTTTGGTTCATCCAACAAAATATAAAGTTTACTCGGATTAGTATAACATGTATGTATTATGTAAATCTAAAACGTTACAAGATCTATAACTTGTACATATTTCTCAATTTTATAAGCTTAAGACTTCACTTTATTCCTGCTTATTTGGAGATTTGTACACCCCTATTCCTGATTACCAGTACTATTACTTTGACATTTAACCCTATTCTCTTAAACTCATTACAGTTCTTCATTGGTTATTCGGGGTGTTTTCAATTAATTATTTCACACCACTTTTTGTGCCTCACTGGCTACTATTGTGATGCCAAACCTGCTTTCAAATCCTATCATGCACAATATTTACAGTGCATACCTGCTATTAATAGAGTAATAGATATGATTAGGGCCCACACTGGATTGATCTTGGAGACAATACAAAACAAATACCAGATCACAAAACTTATTTTAGTAGGAAATCATAACTATATTAATAATGTATCTAACTCAACACAAACACAAAAATTAAACACCACAGAACTCTATATCAACTATTATATTAATGACACAGATTCTAACAAAAACAGCACGAAAGATTTCAAAAACAAAGAATCTTTGTTTTTGGTGATCTTTAAACAAAAACCTACACATGAACAAACAAGGAGAGCTGAAACTAATAACACTAATCAGGAACAAACCAAAATCCTCATTAATTGGAGAATCTCTACTCTGATAAACAAGGTTCTCAACCTTCAAACTACCATTTCCCCCTCAAAAGGTTCAAATGAAGTTTAGCTTTTGGAATATTAGAGGCCTTAGCAGAAAGAACGTCTGGACCCACATCGAAGCAACTACTAAAGCGGAGCACATAAAAATCCTAATGCTCGTCGAAACTAAATTAACAAACCCTTCGCCAGACAAATGCTGGAGGAAACCAGGATTTGACAAAATGCATTTCATTCCATCCAATGGACTAGCGGGGGGGCTCTGCCTTCTTTGGAAAGAATCCCAATTCCATAATGAAACCTTCACAATTAGAAACTCGACGGACCGCATCATTCAGGCAGACTACATAAACACAACACTCAACATTGATGTCGAAATCTTATTCGTTTATGCAACCCCTTACGCAAAGGACAAAAACAACTTCTGGGCCTCACTCTCAGACTATATTCGCAATGCTAAGGACTCGCTGATTATTCTTGGAGACCTCAACGAACTTTTAGAACCTACCGACAAATTAGGGGGCAGAATCCCATCTGCAAACAGATTTGCAAGACTACAAGACACTATTAGATCTTTCAATCTGGTAGATTCCCCAACATGTGGAAACGATTACACTTGGAGAAAACGTGAACATGGTACCGATAACATATTTGAAAAATTAGACCGTGCTATGGTTAGCCATCCCATCCTAAAACAATTCCCGAACCTTAGCACGAAAAACCATGCCTTTCTTAAGTCAGACCACGCCCAGATCACTTTGGACCTCATGGATAACCGCAAACCAAAATTGCAACCCTTCAAATTTGAAATGGCATGGACAACGAAACCAGACTATGAATCAGTTGTGCGATCAGCTTGGAGGCTAAACACCCCTGGCTCGAAAATGTTCAAACTAACAAAAAAACTACAAGAGGTTAAAAGAAAAAGCAAGCTTTGGAGCAAAGTAACCTTTGGAAATGTTTTCCGCAAAATTAAACAAGTAGAAACAGATCTACTAGAATCGCAAAAGAAACTTTGCAATGCTTACAACCAAAACTTGGACAACAAAATCAAAAGGCTCACTTCAAAGCACACCTCCCTCCTTTCCTTCCAGCAGAAATATTGGGGGCAAAGGGCGAAAAGAATGCACATAAAATCCATAGACGCCAACATTAAATACTTTCATAAAATAGCAACTGGAAGACGAAATAGAAACATAATAAAACACCTCCAAACCACAGCGGGTATAACAATTAACAACGAAGAAGACATTAGAAACCTAATCAAACACGATTTTAGCCAAAGATTTACGCAACATGCTAGGCAACAAACACAAAACAACCTACTTCACCATGTAGGGAACGAAATCTCAAACGAAGATAATGAATGGCTAACTCGCCAAGTCACGAACTCTGAAATTAAAAATGCTGTCTTCAGTCTTGCCAATGACAAATCACCAGGTCCTGATGGCTTTCCAGCTGGTTTCTTCAAAAAGTACTGGCATATTGTGGAACCATCAGTCATCAAAGCAGTTAAAAGTTTCTTTCTAAGCGGAAGGATCCTGAAGCAAACAAACCATACGTTCATAGCATTAATACCAAAGATAGACAACCCAACCACAACATCTCATTATAGGCCTATTAGTCTCTGCTCAACAACATATAAAATTATATCCAAAATTCTAGCTTCAAGACTCAAAAGGGTAATCCCTAAAGTAACCAATCCATTACAAAGCGCCTTCTCTTCGGGCAGATCAATACAAGATAACATCTTAATTGCAAATGAAATCTTCCACTCCTTCTCAAAGAAAAATGGAAAATCAGGTTGGATGGCTGTAAAACTCGATATGGAAAAAGCATTCGATATGGTCGACTGGAATTTCTTACTCTCCATTATGTCTAAATTTGGGTTCTCACCCAAATTCACTCTTTGGATCAAAGAATGCATAACCACAGTAACATACTCGGTACTAGTTAACAATGAACCCACTGAAATCTTCTTTCCCGAGAGGGGGTTACGACAAGGATGCCCACTTTCACCATACCTATTCTTGATAATATCGGAAATTCTGGCCCGTGGGTTACAACATGAATCGGAAAAACCACAAAGCCACATAGGAGTCAAACTGACGCGAGGGGGAACAAAAATTCCTTTCTTAGCCTTCGCGGATGATATCGTCATCTTTGCATCAGCAACCAAAACCGGTTGCGACCAAATTAACAAAGTTTTGACTGAATATTCATCTATTTCAGGACAAAAGATAAATAGACACAAATCCCAATTCCAAACATCTAAAAACGTCACAACCACCCAAAAAAATCTAATCAGAAACGAACTAGAAATAGCACACACCCCTAAGTTGGGTACCTATTTGGGCTGCCCCCTTATAGAAGGAAGAATGACAAAGGAAGAATTCACAGAACTTCTAACAAACACCAAATCACAACTTCACAGATGGAAGGCGAATTGTCTCTCACAAGCGGGACGTTGCACTCTAATCAAAACAACGCTAGCAGCCAAACCTCTACACATAATGCAATGCTTTATGCTACCAAAATCAGTCCACACGGAACTTGATAAGATCAACCGGAACTTCCTCTGGAACAAAGGACCCAACCATAAACCCCTCATCGGTTGGTATGAGGTTTGCAAAACCAAGGAAAATGGAGGGCTAGGGCTGCGTAGCTCGGAGGATATGAATACGGCTCTTCAGATGAAATTACTCTGGAAACTATTGGCGGAACCAACTAGCCCATGGGTCAAACTAATTAAAGAAAAATATCTCAAAACCCAAAACATACTCACATATCAGAAGCGGGGTACCTCTTCCTGGCAATGGACTCAGTTAATAAAACTAATCCCGCTATTTAAACAAGGCCTTAATTGGTCTATTGGAGACGGCGCCTCTATCAAGTTTTGGCAAGACCAGTGGTTAGGCCAAACACCTATAAATTCATCTATCTTAGGAACTCAACAAATAGACGATACAATCAACATAAAACATTTTCTCAAAGATAACAAAACATGGAACCAAGATAAACTACACGCAGAATTACAAAACATAATTCCAGATAGCCTAATTGAAACTATCAAGACAATACCAATACCACAACACATCCAAGTTGACAGACTTTATTGGAAATGGAGCAAAAATGGCTGGTTCAGCACTAAGTCTGCTATTGATATGATATACAACCACAAGAAACACGAAACATCAAACGCAAATTGGGTCTGGGGACTAGATATCCCCCCGAAAATAAAATCTTTCCTATGGAAAATCCTTAAGAATGGAGTTCCTACTTCTGTCAGACTAGCTTCTCGACACCTTGGGATTCCGACAAACTGCCCCCACTGCGACTCTTGCTATGAAGACCTAAACCACTTATTATGGAACTGTCCTGTTACGAGGGAGACACTAATTGCCAATAACCCGGGAACATTTCGGAAAATGAATGGTTGTTTCAGCAAAGACGAGCACCTGAACACCACGCTATGGGAAATCAAAAATACAATAGGAACAAAATGCTTTGAAGATCTCGCCTTTGCCTGGTGGGGTATCTGGTACTTCAGAAACAAAACACTCTTTGAAAACATAAACCCGGACATAAGACGCATTTTATCCTTTATAAAGGAACAAATATATGTATGGAAGACATCAAATTTGAACTGCCCAGACTACTGTGAAAACAACAAAAATACACCCACAAAAGCGAACAAACAAAGATCTATATCAAAGAGAAAGAGAACAAAATGGGAACCTCCACCAATTGGAACTCATAAGCTAAATTTTGATGGTTCGTTCTCCGCGGTTGGTTTGGGTTCTTACGGATTCATCATTCGTGATTCTGTAGGAACCCCGATTTTCTCTGGTAATGGACCATCACCAATCAGTTCTGTCTGTGGATGTGAAAGTTTGGGTCTTTAGATGGGACTTCGGGCCGCGACTGAACTGAAAATAACAAACCTTATTATTGAAGGAGACAACTCAACAATAATAAAAAGTATGAAAGGTATGGGGAAGCCTACTGGAGACTCTGAAATGATTGTCTCAGACAGTCTAGTCTCGCTGGGCTTTTTTGGTTCTGTTGAGATTCGTCATGTCTTCCGTGAGGCAAATTTGGTAGCTGATCGCTTGTCCCGTATCACTCCAGCCTTCAACGGTATCTGGACTCCTGATGACTCTCTGTTGCATAGTCTCATCCGCAAGGATGCTCTTGGCTGATAGAGCTCCGCTCTATGGTCAAATTTTTTCCGTTTAAAAAAAAAACAAAAAAAAAAAAAAAATCTACGGCCGGTTGGCATTGAATACTCCTATATAAGCTATGGGACACCCACCTATATTACCTAGCTAGTGCTTTCAGATTTATTGTACTCATTTAAAATCTGAAAAGCTCGGAAGAGATTTTATTATAATACGAGTATTTGAATATATATATTGGTAAACCTGAATATATTATTTATATATCAATTTAAATATTTTTATTATATTAGACGTGAGACGAAGGTCTCACACACACCCTATATAAACACACATAAAATCTATAGAGAAATGATTTATTGTAAATGATCATTAATTCGTAAAGTACTATATATGACATGTACCTGGGTAATCTAATCTTAACTTTGGTACGTTACCCATGCCACTTCTCACATACATGATACATGCAGGTAACGAATGACCTCTTGTCGTAGTGATAAGATTGAAGTGCTTCCTTGTGTCTCACTACCATGAGGTCAAGGGTTCAAATCCCAGTTGGAATGTGGTTGTCCCACATCAGTCATCTAGAGAATGATTGAACAACATATAAGGTTGAAGGGGTACTACTCCTCTCATTGCCAATTAGTTTTGAGATGGAACCTCGTTGGTCGGGTTTATATGTTGTTCGTGTCTCCCGTATGTGGATCCGCACACACGATCTCTCCCTCCAGCGTCTTGACCCCACCGAGCCCAGCCGAGTTAACAATCTCACTAGAAGCAATTTGTGTTATAGTCGGTACTCATGTCTTGGTTTACTTTGGCATGAGTTAGTCTGTCTTGCGACTTGCCGCTTGGTTTACCCGACTCGAGTGCTTTGCAGGATAGTACTTAGTCCGTAGAGGATTAGTCAATAACCTCGGAAACTCCCCGTCATAGAAAAAAATAAAAAAATGATACATGCATGTACCTAATACTATAAAATATTGTCAAATCTACGTTTAGGCCGGTCTAGCTGGTAAGTGTTTGGTTAGATTCCTTTTCTCTATTTATATATTTACATATATCTTCAAAACAACTCTTTTGACAAAACAACAAACTTTTGTCTCAATTGTTACCACCCTATATACATATATATTCACCTGCTTTTTTATTTTATTTTGGAGGCACCATACATAAATACAAACAAAAGCCACTACTTTAATTTATGATCTAGCTTCTTGCAATTAATTAAGCTCTAAATTGTGTTAGCAATTACGGATGAAAATAGAGGGGAAAATAATATTGTAATTTGTAAGCATGGCTAATTGGCCATTCCTCTAGGACGAGTAAAATTAGAGGGTAATTCAGGGCATAGTATAATTCGTAACGAGGATGAGTTTTTTGTACTATAAATAATTCGTAGCAACATCGACGCCATTTGGGATGGCGGACGCCGTGTAAGGTGAGTCAATGGTCTCCTGACAGCGAGACAAGTAGATGGTCTCTTGGTCGGTTTCAGTTCATCAGATTGCGATATTCATGATCGCGGAGGTTTATAGGGTGCTTATTTCTTGGAATATCGTCAATAAAGGAAGGAAGAATGATCAAAAGGTCTTGGGTTCAAATCTCATTACTTACACTTTCTATTTTTTTTATATCATTATTTCTCACAATTATTTTAAATAGCAATGTTATATTTAAATATTATATTTAATGTTTTATTTCAATATTGTTTTAAAAATAATCCTTCTTGATTTATTTCTATATTTTTGTTTTTTTTATCAATTATTTCAATAAAAAATCATATTAAAATCACAATTTTAATGTTTTTTTTTTCAATATTTGTTTTAAAACATATTCTTAATAAGTATACACATGCAATAAATCTTCCGAATTGTTTTTAGCCCCCCTGTCCAAAATTCTAGTTCTGCCAATGTGCAATTCAATAATGATAGCCATATATCTTCATCATGATCACATCAATCTATTAATCTTATATTAATTAATATATTAATATTATTAATATAATAATACTAATTCTGCTAGCATTTTGCTGACATGTTACACCCACAATTAAACTTGATTTTTTTATTCAAATGATATTTTCTTATTGGTCAATATTATTGCTGAAATTTTAAAATATCCGTTTCCTACTTTAAACATATTTGTTTCCTATTTTTCATACTAAATTATTATTTAAATTGACATGTTGTATGTCAATTTGTGATCTATTTTAATCGTCTGCTTACATTGAACATTCGTAAAATCTTGGCTGAGATTTTATTCTTGGGTATTGAAATTATTGATTTACTATAATGTCTACATACAACGAACATGTAATATGGAAGACTAATTTATAAATCTTCCTCAAATCTTTGGATGAGAACTTATATTTTCCTTTTTAGATTTACCCTAATGATAATAATTGTATATTTATTTTAAATTATATATATTAGGTTATGTGTTTGAGTATTACTACTACTTTATCTTATTAAATCATTTTCAAAATGTGTCTTGTATATCTTTCCAACTAATTTATAAATTATAAAAAAAAAACACCTTACATAAAAATATTGTAAACAAGTAATATATATTAATATGTTATTATATAGATATATAAAATGATGTTAAAATTAAAATGAATCAAACTCTTGTGCCTTCAAGGCACGAGTATTACACTAGTATAACACTAATACTATAGAAACGTCGAGATCTGCACGACGTTATTTGGAGGTCGCAGTCGGCCTTGGTGAGAAAATCCCCATTTGTCTCTTCGGAGACATTTGATAAAATTGAAACGATACAGAGAAAATCCCCACTTCAGTATTAACTATTAACTACAGTATATATTATGAAAAAAAAAACTGAATGAAGAAGTTTGTTACAACTAGCTTATGTAAGTATGTAACTCTACTCTATCTGCAAGTGGGAACCAAAAGGTAAAGGACTAATTAAACTAGCTGCCCTCTCTACATGCTAACATATCGACTAACAAATTAAGGCTGTGTTCGGCAGGAGATGTTGGAGGATTGTGGAGATTTTGCCCAAAAACCAAACAGCTTTCATCAATGTAGATGGTGTTCGGCAACACTTGGAAGGGGATTTGGGGATGGAGATTATGGGGATTTTATCAGATTCTTTTGAAATCTCCCCACCCCAAGATTCAGGAGATTGTGCTCGGATTGTGATTTATGAGGGCCAATTTTGCCCTTGCCATCCATGAATCCCAATTTCAAATATTGTGAGGCAGCTTGCTTGAAGGAGAAGAGAGGAACGACGTCATCGTCATTTCCGCCACCAAGGTTAGCTTCTCGGCCTCCTTTATGTCCTGTCGACGGCGGTGAACCTCCGGACGGCTACATGACTTCCTCTCCCACTCACTTCGATCACAATTGTTTTCCCTCACTGTTCATTCTCCCCTTGAATCACCGACACTCTCTCTGATGGAGTCCGACCGATATCGAATTCGCCCCCATTGTTGCCAGATTCGACCGGAGAAGGAAACGACAAGTGCCATCAGACACCAGTGGGGGGTCCGGCCGACACCAGGTGGCGATTCACTTCGTCTGTGCAGTGGGTGGAGCCTCCATTGATGAGGTTCTGAAACAGGGCGTTTTTGGGATGAGGTCAGAGGGGTATGGGGTTGTTTTTTAAGGGTAGTATAGTCATTTTGTTACTTTAAAATACATCACAATCTCATACCTACCAAACACCTTTAGGAGATTTCCGTCCTACATAATCTCAATTCCCAAAATCCCATTAATCTACCAAAATAATCTCCATGTCCTAAAATCTACTGAAATCCCCATAATCTCCATAATCTTCATCTAGTGTCAAACACAGCCTAACTAACCACCAGGATACCTTAGCTGCTAAATCCATATATAGCTTAGTAAGGGTGTTAGCTCGAATTCGACTCGTACTCGTTCGATAAAAATTTGACTCGAGCCCGTTCATTTTCTAAACGAGCCGAGTATGAGCACATGTTTAAATTTGGTTCAAAGCTCGGCTTATTCGAATTAAATTTAAATAGCTCGAATTTTATGGAATTTTTTAAAAAAAAAATTAAGTTATTGTATAATGAGCAAGTAAAACTGCTTAAAACTCGGGAAAAAAAAACTCAACTCAGCTCGAGCTCGTTAATTTCCTAAACGAGTCGAGTATCAGCATATTTTTACTTTCAAGTTAAAATTTTGACTCGGTTCAAGCTCGTTTATATAGTGTTATATAGTAACTAGTTGGGTGGGGTCCGAGCGAGGGGTCGGGGGACACACCAAAAAAAGTGATGGGGCTAATAAACAGTAATGTTGTAAGTAAACAATCTCTTAAATTGTACCTTTTTCCTTGGTGAAAATGGGAAGTAGTGAATTTTGTTAAGTGTTTTACTACATATAGTGCCCATTTGTTTAAAGGCATATGACCACTAAATTGGGTGGGACAGACCATATAAAGTGGAAAAGATACCATGTCCGAGTATATTAAATTATTAAGAGAGGTGAATGAGATTAAAACATAATAAATTTTAGTATGTGAATCGGTCCACTAGTCTTTCTATTGCTGACTGGTTTAGAATAGAAACTCACTCGGCTTATGTGCTATGATACTAGCGTCCGTGCACACGACCCTTAGCCATTAGTCCGACTCACGATAATATATGTGAGATCAATTTTCCGTCAAAAAATGTACTGAAAAACTATTTTTAAATTAAAAAAAATGCTTACTGACATAAAAAAAAGATAATTAATCATGTATAGTACTACCTCCGTTAAAAAATATAAGTCATTTTAGATATTTGCACACAAATTAAGAAAATTATAAACTTATTCCATTTATAACCCTCATTAATTATCCACAACCCTCATTAACCAATAAAATTTGAGCAAAAAGTCAAAAATTAACAATTCTCATACTCCGTATCTCAATACCTAGAAAACCTAAAATGACTTATATTTTCAAACAAAAATTCAAGTCTAAAAAAGACTTATATATATTTTTTAATGGATGGAGTAATAAACAAGTAGATTAAAGAACAATTATATAAACAAAGCACCTTTATTTAAAAGTTGGTAAAGTCTATTTTAAAAGTATACACCATACTATAGTATAGTTTAATTAGTAGATTTTAGATATATTATTGGCACCACTAGCAATACTTTTATACATGTGAGAACCAAAAGTTGAGAAGATGGTATACTTAATTTGATTTCCCTCCTTAATTAATTAATTTAATAAAATAACTTTTCCACCTGATCACGTGAGTCCCAAAATGATAGCCGCTAATTTTGATAATCCTCACCTTTAATTAGGTTGATTAATTGGGGTTTTTGTTGGAGATTATATATTGGACGATGGATAGATTAAGTATGTAATTATGGATTAGAGGACCCGGTCGAAGCTGGTTCTTGAAGTGGACTCTTTGGCTTCTTCATACTTCAACAATGTCGCTTTCTGATTTACTATGATGCTGCCTTGATATATAACTTTATACAATGATGGATATCTTAACTAATTTATTTATTTGGTTGAGAGTTTTAATATAGAAGTGTATGTACAACCCTCCTAAATCAATTACTAAAGATTAAAAAATAGTACGTTAAAGCACCCCCTGGCCGGAAAAAAAATACAAAAAATAATAATTTTTTTTACATATATTTAGTCTATTTAAGGTAATTTAAGATTTTTAAGTGATATTTGAAGCAGAATTGTAATTTAGCTCAATGGTAATCAATTCTTAAAATCTTCACTTTTTATTTGTTTCATAATATCATTATTCCACATAATTATTTAATGATTTTTTTGTATATTTTTAGTTTCTCTAAACTATTTCAATTATAAAATGTCATGTCATATTTAAATTTAATGTTTTCCTTCAATATTGTTTTAAAATTAATTCTTCCTGATTTTTTCATATATTTTTTTGTTTCTTTCAACTATTTAACTAAAGATATCATAAATATATCATAATTTTAGTATTTATTCAATATTTTTGTAAAAATCTTCTTAATAGGTATAAAAAAAAATTACGAAATTTTTTTAGCACCCCTGGATTTGATCCTGGCTCCGCCACTGGTTATATATATATATATATATATATATATATATAGGGTGTGGTTCTGGTATTCACAACCCTTAGAGTGTACCTTGTACACAAATCTTGACCATTGATTGAAATGAATGAAAGGTCATGATTAAAAGAGATTTTTAATTTATTTTGCTATTAAAAAAGCGGGTCCCACGTGCAAAAAAACATTCACTCACCCAACAATGTGCGTGAATCCCACCCCCTTGCTTTTTTTTGGAAATATAATGGTGGTCTGGTGGGACCCAATAACATTATGTTTTTTTTTTGTTTTTTTTTCAACATTCAGATTTTATTGCCTTTTTCTTCTTCTTTTTTTCAACGTTCAGATTTTTTTATCGATTTTTTTTCAAAGTAAATGGGCCCAGTTTCGTTATTTTAAAAAAAATTCAATTCTGCTGAATAATTTTCACATTTCGCTGAATAATTCGGCACATATTACCAAATAATTTACGAAAATTTATCAATTCAAAAGTTATCAATTCTATCGAATAATTTGTCAATTCCACTGAATAATTTATCACATACTACCAAATAATTTTTTTTTGATTATCAATTGTAGATAAAAGAATCCTCAAATCCCTAAACAATTTATACGAATAATACTTTATATTTCACCGAATAATACTTACAATTTCACCGAATAATGCTTCATATTTCACCCAAACGTATCAATTGCGATTAAAAAAAACTTGCATTCCACCAAAGAATAATACTTGCCATTTCACCGAATAATGCTTCATACTTCACCCAAACGTATCATTTGCGATTCAAAAAAGCTTGCATTCCACCGAAGAATAATACTTACAATTTCACCGAATAATGCTTCATATTTCACCCAAACGTATCAATTGCGATTAAAAAAAGCTTGTATTCCACCGAATAGTGTAGCGAATAAAATTAACATCTCAAATTTTCCTTAAAAAACTTGACAATTGGGATGAATAATCCTTAAAAACTCACCGAATAATACTTGTGTATTCAAATAATACTTGTATTCAAATGAGTCGACATGAATTCCAAATAAGATTCAAATATGCAAACTTCGATTGATAACGAAATTCGATACATCATCACAATCACCAATTCCAATTACCAGAAACCTAAACCTAGTGAAATCACGACCACCTAAACTTAGTGAAATCGCAACTAGGTTATCGCGCGGACAAAGTGAAATCAAAACCTAAACCTAAATAGATGTGTACCGCACTTACCTGACCGGAATCGAATAGAAGGAGAGATAGCAATTAAGTCGTGGGACGCCGCCGTCATGCCGGTATTCCAAATCAAACTTTGACTGAATAATCAGATTGAAGGAGAGATAGCAGGTATATTTCCAATTACCAGAAATACCAAATCAAACGTCGACTGAATCATCGGATTTGAGGCAAATTGAAGGAGATATAGCAGGTAAGGCGCGGGCCGCCGCCGTCACGCCGCCTCTGGGTATTCTTCGTCCATCTCCCTTCGCCGCTGCCTTCAATAATCACCCATAATCGCAGTCGTCAAGCCGCCTCTGGGCAGGCTTCAATCGCACCCTTCTCCCCTTGGAACCAGTCCGTCATCGTCCATCGCCTTTCGCCGCCGTCAAGCCAGAGGCAGCCATCCATTGGAGTCCGATTTGGATCTCCGGTTGCACAGTATCGCCTCCCCCGATGGAAGAAGAACGAGGCGACTTGGGGCTTCTGTTGAATCGGCTCATCCGCTCCGGTTGCACAGTCCGATTGGAGTCCGATCATCGCCAGTGGATGAAAGAAGAATGAGACTCGGGGCTTCGGTTCAAATGTTCAATCAGATGAAGCTAGGGATTTAGGTTTCTTTCCACAAAACACACGCGCCAGTCAAGCGCTGTGTATTAGTTTTCATTTTAATTTTTTTTTATTTCTGAGCCACGTGTTTCAATCCTATCTATCCATTCTACTTCAATTAAAGGTCCATAATTGTGTACAAGGTACACCGTAAGGACCGTGAACAAAAGATCCATACTATATATATATATATATATTAATTAGAGTATGCCAAATATATGGATTTATAGACTGTAGAGCAATAGATAATTGTACTGTAAAAAGCTAACAAAAAATAGTGTAAGAGAGCGACTGTACGTCTGTACCCAGACCCATATAGAATAAAAATCTTAACTAATAATGAAACAACATCCGATAAAGAAATGGCTGAAATGATTCGTTGATTTTTTTTATTTATTACATTTTTTTTTCCTGGCAGGATTTAAACGAAAAAATAGATTAAAAACAAAAATCCAAACCAAAGTATGCCGAATTGACAAATAAAAATTTATTATTCAAAATTCGATCCAATCCAAGACGTACTCCAAGTCCGTCCAAACTTGAAGAGTTGAAGTACACTTAAATCTAAAACATAAACAAACTTGAATAAGTCCGAATCTAATTAACCAAAACTTGATCTTAATTACACATTACTCAAAATCAATCGATCGATCCAAAATCCTGAACAAGTAAAAAAATAAATTATCTTCATATATTTTTTTAAAAACTATTTCTTACTACCTCCGTTCCAAAATATATGGGTTTTTAATTTTCGGCACGTTTTTTAAAGAGCGAAAAACTCTATAAAATATTATTTTTTTAATTAATTTTTTTATATAATTTAATACTTATTACTTTATTAGCAATAAGTATCAAATTATGTAAAAAAATTCATTAAAAAAATAATATTATATATAGTTTTTCGCTACTTAAAAAACATGCCGAAAAGTCAAAACCCATGTATTTTGAAACGGATGGAGTATAAAAATAATATTAAAAACCATCCATAAAAATTCGTGCCAACCTGAAAAAAATAATTCGGATCCACCCCTTAACATGAGTGTCGAATTGGCGAAACTTAGACCATCCGCATCCATGCGGGTTTCTTGAGTTTCTTAATACCACTTTATCACTTTCTCTCTCCTTAAAAACCCCAACTTACTTTTACGTCCACATCCATATGAGTTTCTAGAGTTTCTTAAAAATATTATGTTGTACATTATTTATCAATGCGGGTTTTTTTAATAATATCTAAAATAATTTTAAATTTTTTTATAATACAATATGCATAAAAATATTATGTTGTACATTATTTATGTATGTATTATATTTTTTTCAACATATATAATATTGGTGTTTATTAATAGCTTAAAATAAATTATGAATTTTAATAAAAAGATTATTTTTTATTTTTTATATTTAATGACTAAAACTAGCTAAAATTATACAATATAGGTAAAAGGGCTCATGCAAAAAAAAAAAATGCAAAAATCACCCATATATGTACATGGGACCCACTTGAAGGGGTTTTAGTGGAGTTTGGAAGTTGGAAACCCTTAGGTGGGTTTTTAACCCAACCCCTCCCTCTCTCCTCCTTTCCCTGACACAAGCCCACTAAAAACCCCTCTAAATCCCCCCGATGCCCATGCTCTTAAGCGTGATTCGATTATAATCCATTGTGATGCTCTGATTCATAAAACAAGGGGTTGTGCTGTGGGATTTGTGGGGGGATGACGAAGAGGGTGTCGCTTGATTTGTTTGGGTGGGGGAAGGGGGTGTCGGCGAAATCAATACGTACAACGGTACAAGCAATTGAGCGGAAGCAGAAGGCGTGTTATGGGCACTATAATGTAATTAGATTGCATACAAAGCCAATGCCCATAATACGCCTTCTGCTTCAGCTCAATCGCTTGGTTGAGAACGTGAGATACTTACTGTATGATGTTATAAATGCACGAAGCTAATGCACGAAGCTTCGTGTATAGTGAAGGGTAGAAAGGCAAAAAATAAGGGCCGGAACAATTGATTGTATGCAAATGGTCTTATAATCGGAGCCAAGAAAAAAAAAAAGATCGGAACCAAGTGAATCGACTACACTCAATCAAGTAGCTTATTTTTAGTGGGTTTATGCCCTTTAACCAGTGAATATTAACTCGGGATCGATTAATCACTTCATGTCATCTTTACCAACTAAACTAGCAAGACTTGACTGAAGCTTGTAACTGTTGTTTCTAAAAAAGTTTATTCAAGATCTCATGTACCGTTGATTATCAACTCTAGTTCTTGACTCTCCTAATAAACAGATATTTTTTTTAATGAAAGAAATTTGAGATATAATAATAATAACAAATAAATTCACAAACGAATATAGGATCATAGTGCAAAGATAAACAATCACAAACAAACCAAAAAATAAAAAATAAAATTATATAGTTTGATATTAAAAAAAACATAAATAGGGAATAATGACAAATGGATTCCAAAATATATTAATTATAATGCTATTGTTTTGACTTAGTTATATGAATATATTTGCAGCTAAAAATGTAACTAAATAAACAGATAAATTGAGGGAAAATAATTGTTGACATTTTGAAATAAATACACACCCAACTTTTCTCCCATTGGGTAGTGGGACCCAACAATATTATATTTTCCCTTTTTAATTCAAAAGGTCAAGAAAGTAAAACGAACAAATTCCCTCCAAAGTGATGATCCGGTTCTGGGGCTCCCCACCTCCCTTCTATATAACGAGCGATGCCAACTGAAAAGAAAGTGAAACTGAGCGCGTTTCGAGCTTGGGCGGCGAGGTTTTGCCTCCCAAGCGTTACCTTCGATTCCTCCGCAGCAAACTCTCATCGAACCGTCCATTCAGAAGATTTAACAGGTTAGATTTTGTGAGATTTTCCACTTTATTTGATATTTAATTTGTTTTTCTCTCTGCTGAATGTCAAATTTCGATTCGATGTTGTTGGCTTCGATGCTGCTGATTAGAGATGAGGTGATGCTGGTATTGAAACTGAAAGAAATTTTGATTGAATTGTTGATGTCTTCATCTTTATTCACTGAAATTTGATGCTTGTTGTTTTACTTGCTTCGATGTGCGTTGAAAATTAAGATCTCAATCTCCGGCGAGTGTTTCAGTTGCAGTTTCGTTCTGGAAATACGAAATCATTCAATTGAATAGTCGGAGATTCAATCTGTAATTTCGATTTCTAATCTCTCTCTTTCACACACGCGCACAGAGTAACACTCGAACATGCATCTCGTTCCTCGGACCTTTTTATGGCCCTAACTAAGCCATGGATTTGGAACAAATCTCCAACAATTAGTTTTTAGTTTGCTACCTGCTTTGCCGTAATCGGCTGTTTGGTGAGAACTTTGAGTTCATAATGTGACGAATTTCTGTTTGTTATCAACTTTGGATCTTAGCCTGCAAATCTGCCACACCAATTTGTTGCTGTCTAAAACACTTGAATCTGTCTGATTTCCCACCGCAGATCGACGTTTCCGTCTTTTTGTGATTTTTGCTACTATAGCCCTATTTTGTTGTATTCAATTGTTTCTCGTATCCTCATTTTTCAGAGTTCTGGGGAGATTTCGCTTAGTTCTGTCAACATCAAGCGATTAGGACTTGTTCCTCCTAAACAAACCAATCAAGGTAAGCTCGTGTTATCTCTGCTTGGTAAATTTTTTCCAAGACATGTCAGCTTCGTAAACGTGGTCCTTCCTTTCACCATCATTATCAACATTATTACTTTTCTTCATGATCCCTCCCTCCGTCGATTTAGTCAATTGCTTACCATCTCTGATAAACATGTAGAGAAAAAAAGCTACTCCGTACTTTGCTTGCAACTCAACAACCATTGTTTTTCCTTTAGCTCATTATAATATTTTCTTTAAATTGACTGCCCAAGTTGGACTGGGAAAGTCAAATCGGCTTCCAATTTTTCAGCCTTTCTTATCTCTTGTCAACTCTTCAGCATGTTTTGCAAGTCCTGTTCTTATCCAAAATCATCTCTATTTCCTTGCAATTTCTCAAGATTAAAAAAATAATTCTGCTATTTCTGATATCAACAGTAATCCTATAGATTGAAAATGTAATAAATGGTTTTTATCAATGAAAAAAACAGGTTGATTTTAACCTCTACACTATCAGCTAAAAGCCATTTACAATGCATCTGTGCAAACAATGTCACATGCATGCAAAACCAGAGTGCCCAATGCATTAGCACCAGAGGGCTCATTCATTCATTCCCTAAATAGTAAAGCTATGTTATTATCGACGCATTCCTTTAAATGCACTTGAGCTATTGTTCCGCTCTGCTAGAAAACACTCCGCTTTCAATAGGTTCTTCCCTTCTTCGCAGCCTGCGATAAATGCCCCTTCACACGGTGCCAACAGTTAGTCTCATATTCACTTGAATGGTTTGCAGTGCCAGGCTGCCAGCCAGCGGGTCATTGTCTCATGCTTCTCACTATATAGAACCTTTGCATGTATACTTCCAAGAACACCAATTAAGTAATTCATGACAGATTTTGGTATCGAAAGTTGTCACAGGCTTGTAAAAAAATCATGATGTATGAGAATATCTTCCAAGGCCGTACAGTCGGCAACAGTTCAACATCAGATGTGTTCCTCGTGTAGGGCTAGGCTAAATCATCCATATGGCAATATAGGTGCTCATACATCATATGTGTGTCTCGTAATAAAGAATAGGAAGGAAATGACATTTCACGTGAAATGCTTTTGCTCTCCTCCTTTATTTTTTTTGTGACAGAAAAATGTTAGATTTTTTAGGGGTGCACCTGCATGGCTTTCTGGTCCATTGATTATAATGCCGTATAAAGTTTACAGTAGGATTCCATTACCTCCATCCTTTTCTCTCCCCAAAGGGATACTCCACTCTGCCACCGGGATTCTGGTAGCTTTTGTCTCCCACTCTATTCCGGTAACTTTTCGAAACTTTTGTAATAGAAGATGGATATCGAACTTAACGTGGCTATCGCTCTGATGGAACCTTTTTGCCCTTTAGCTGATTGGAGATATATATGATCCCACAAAATCAAGAAATCTTTTGTTTGATTAGGTATGGCGTCAGCCCACTATATGTGCCCTTCTTTCCTTGCTCTCTAAGGATTTTCGGTGAGGTATATATAGCAGTCCGCACATACCTAAGTTTCATAGTTTCATAATAATGAGGCCTAATAAGTACGGAGTAAGATATTTTCTTTGGAAAATTATTGGAACGTGATTTTTGTTTTTTGTTTTTTTAAAGTCTCTATATTGGGACTTTTCCGCTGAAAACAACGGGTCCAGTTTTTTACCTCAAAAAAAAAAAAAAAAAATCTGTCCAGTTTTGTTGGAGGGCGGATCCTCTGGTCTTGTATGTGAGTTCACAACGGGGGTTTCGGAATTCGGGTGAAAGCTTCCCCTGCCGGGGGGTGGTGTACTGGTGTGGACACATCCGGATCAATTCACTACTTTTCCCCCTTTGCCTCATCAAGATTAATCTACTACTGTCAAAATTTGGCATTGGTGGTGTTAATTATGAAGATCAGTTTTAACAGAAATTAAATTTGGTTGCTAAAAAATAGAAATAGAGAATGCACTAAGCTGTATTATTGAGTAAATACCCTTATTGAAGTTGCATCTTGGGTTGCAGATCGCACTGATGCCGGGGAACAAGTGTAACGGGGATTCTTCAACCCCCACAACTAGATTGGGTAGGCTCCTGAAGGAACGGGAGTTAAGGGAATTGAGGCGCAATGTCAGGGCACAGCAAAATGGATTTTCGGATGGTAGCAATGGGGTTGAGCACTCTCAGCCTGATTTTACTTTTGTTCAACAATTCCTTGAGGGTGCAGCTATTGCAAGCCAGAATGAAGGATATGAACGGGTTGAATGGATGCCTCAGCAGAAGCAGCGGCTCTTAGTGGTGGCCAATCGGCTACCGGTTTCTGCTGTACGAAGAGGTGAAGATTCATGGTCGCTGGATATCAGTGCTGGAGGTTTGGTCAGTGCTCTTCTAGGTATGCAATGTTTATTATGAAGTATTTATTATGTAGTTTTAGTTCATGAAATTCAACTGAAGCTTGGAATTTACTTGCATTCCTTCTAAAGGTGTGAAAGAATTCGAGGCAAGATGGATTGGTTGGGCTGGGGTTAATGTTCCTGATAAGATTGGACAGGATGCTTTAGCCGACGCTCTGAATGAAAAGGTCCTAACATTTTTATGTTACTTATCAATGTACTTAGTAATGCCTTGTCAACCATATTGAGGCGTTTGCGCTTTATTACAGAGGTGTATACCAGTATTCCTTGACGAGGAAATAGTACACCAATATTACAATGGGTACTGTAACAACGTACTTTGGCCTCTTTTCCACTATCTTGGCCTCCCACAAGAAGATCGCCTGGCCACAACCAGAAGCTTTCAGTCCCAGTTCGCGGCCTATAAGAAAGCTAATCAGATGTTTGCTGATGTGGTGATAAAACATTATCAAGAAGGAGATATTGTTTGGTGCCATGATTACCATCTCATGTTCCTTCCGGAGTGCCTTAAAAATCATGATAGCAGAATTAAAGTCGGTTGGTTTCTCCATACGCCCTTTCCTTCATCTGAAATTCATAGAACACTGCCATCTCGATCAGAACTGCTACGAGCTGTGCTAGCTGCTGACTTGGTTGGGTAAGTTAAATGTCATCTGGTAATAAACTTGATTAGTTGTCTTAAACACTTTTACTTATTTGCAGAACCTAACTTCTCTCGTCTCCTAGAGAAAAATAAACTCCTAAACTATTGCTCATCCAAACTGTATCTGTCGGTTTTTGCTACAGTTTTCATACGTATGATTATGCAAGACACTTTGTGAGTGCTTGCACTCGTATACTTGAACTTGAGGGTACACCTGAAGGTGTAGAAGACGATCAAGGAAGGCTGACTCGTGTCGCTGCTGTAAGTTCAAATAATATTTATCTATTTGCATGTATGATATTATTAAAAAGGGGATTCAATTTCTCGGAGTCTAATATCCATTTAAAACTAAATGTACATCTAAATTTTTCTTTATACATTTATCTGTTTTTAATCAAATTATATTCTTATTTCTTGCTGTCTAGTCTGTTTTTTTTTGAGGAAGCTGTCTAGTCTGTTGGGTTTTAGTTCCTTGGACTTATTTTATAATTTTTTTGATGAACTTGCCAGTTTCCTATCGGGATAGACTCGGAGAGATTCATTCGAGCACTTGATGTTCATCAAGTTCAGGAGCATATCAAGGAGTTGAAGAAAAGATTTTCTGGTAGAAAGGTAGTTTTCAGTAATTTATGATGCCATTTCATGTTTTCCTTAGTGGTTTTTACTTACATTCAAGAGACCTCATCTAAGTTAAGTTGGATGTCACTTTGCATAGCCTGTTTACCTTATCCCACACATAAATTTTGTGTGTTTTCCCTACATTTTGAGGTTATGAGGTCTCTCATTCACCAATGATATAATTTTAGTTTTTGCAGTTTGCTAACTCCATCCAACTTGGCAGGTAATGTTAGGTGTAGATCGACTTGACATGATTAAAGGGATCCCGCAAAAACTACTAGCATTTGAAAAGTTTCTTGAAGAAAGTCCAGCTTGGCGTGACAAAGTTGTTCTTCTGCAAATTGCTGTGCCAACTCGAACAGATGTGCCTGAGTGTATGTTCCTTCTCTTATTTTATCATCAAGTGTCTTGCAACTAGCTATTGTGTTAAATAATGTTTTATGAGCTTCCTATCCGTCAACACATACTAGATTGCGCATGTCTTTACCTATCATGCTGGTGTTTTTTGAAACCATTTGCTTTATGGCCTGGTCTTGCAGATCAGAAGCTTACAAGTCAGGTTCACGAAATAGTTGGACGCATTAATGGGAGATTTGGCACTTTGACTGCTGTTCCTATCCATCACCTGGTGTGTATTTGACTTCTAACTTCTTACTATAAAATGCCTTAATGATGTATGAGTTGTTTCAACATCAGCAGAACAAACTTGCTAAACATGCTTTTTTGCATTCATTTCAGGATCGCTCTTTGGACTTCCATGCTTTGTGTGCTCTGTATGCTGTCACTGGTAGGAATACAAAACTTTTAACTTCTCTCTTTTTGAAGATTTTCTTTTATGATTCGCTTAGTGGATCAATCCAGATGTGGCACTCGTGACATCCCTGCGAGATGGAATGAACCTCGTCAGTTATGAGTTTGTGGCTTGCCAAGATGCCAAAAGAGGTGTTCTCATTCTTAGTGAGGTAATAGAATCTTTCGAAAGGGAACATTATATTGGAAGTTGTTCTCATTCTCACTGATGAAGTTATCCTCATGAAACGAGGCAGAAAATAGTCAGAAGCTCATAACTTCTGCCCTGATAGTTCGCAGGTGCTGCACAGTCTCTGGGTGCTGGAGCACTGCTTGTAAATCCTTGGAACGTCACAGAGGTTGCAGCTGCAATTGGAAAAGCTTTAAATATGTCAGATGAAGAGAGGGAAAAACGACATCAGCATAACTTTTTGCATGTCACAACTCATACTGCTCAGGAATGGGCTGAAACTTTTGTCAGGTAATCCGTTCTTCTACACACACTCTTTTTGTGAAAGGATCAAATTATGGTTGATGATTGAATTAGAAGTGAAAAACTAAACTCCTAATAGTTGAAGCTCTTGTCAATTTGCAGCATCTGCAGCCTTAAGCTTGTTTAGGTTATTGAAGTTGAGTTTCGTATGCTGATAGTTGTTTCATTATGCAGTGAACTGAATGTTACGGTTGCTGAAGCTCAGCATAGAATTAAGCAAATAAGACCCAGGCTTCCTGTTGACGAGGCCACTGACCGCTTCCTTGCTTGTCGTAATCGGCTAATCATATTGGTATGACTTCACTAGCTATTCCATTACTTACAATAGCCTTCTTGTACCTCGACATATCTAATTGTCAAAATATTATCATAGGGATTCAATGCAACACTAACTGAGCCAGTGGACTCCCCTGGTAGAAGAGGTGGAGACCAAATAAAAGAAATGGACCTCAAATTACATCCAGAGCTGAGAGCACAGCTTAATGCTCTCTGCAATGATCCAAACACAACTGTAGTCGTCCTCAGCGGAAGTGATCGGATTGTCTTAGATGAAGTACTTGATCCAACTTGCTCAATTGCCCTCTTTGCCCTTCCTATGATAATAGTACTTGTTTCTTATATTTAATTCCCCCTCCAGAATTTCGGAGAATACAACATATGGCTGGCAGCTGAGCACGGGATGTTCCTACGACACACAGGAGGAGCATGGATGACGACAATGCCTGAATATGTAAATACCGACTTGCTTGACAGTGTCAAGGTGATGACTCTTTTTCAATTCCTTTCCTTCCCGGGTTCGTGCTTGTAGCTCAGTAGCATACTCATAATGTTACTGTCATTTGTCGTCTCAGCATGTTTTCGAGTATTTCACCGAAAGAACACCCAGATCCCATTGTGAACTCCGCACTACTTCCCTCGTGTGGAATTACAAGTATGCAGACAATGAGTTTGGCAGACTGCAAGCAAGGGATATGCTTCAGCATCTTTGGACAGGTCCGATTGCAAATGCATCTGTCGATGTGGTCCAAGGCAGCCGATCTGTTGAAGTAAGAGCAGTTGGCGTCACAAAGGTAATCCGTCATGGTTCCAAAACGATAGTCTCGTCCATATCCGACAATGTTAAAACTTAAACGTAACAATATCGGTAGCAAAACATATTCTCCGCCTGTTAACTTTAGAAGTGGATGCAGGGTGCTGCAATGGATCGCATTGTAGCTGAAATAGTCCGAAGCAAGCCCTTGGTGTCTCCTATCGACTATGTCCTGTGCCTCGGTCATTTCCTAGAGAAGGTACGTACGACTTTACCAACTGGATCGAATGTCTTGCTAACCTTCATACACATCCTTGATGACATTTTGAAACCGATCAGGACGAAGACGTCTACAAATTCTTCGAGCCAGAGCTGCCCTCCGATCTGGGCTATCCGAGAGCCATGCTACACGACTGCGGAGAGAAGAGGCCTCCACTGAAGCCTGCAGCCAGCAAATCCGGATCAAAATTCTCGCAATCCAAGGCGCGGTCTAGATGCCCACCGAATCTCGAGAGGAAGGCCGCCAATGGGAGCCATCAAAACGGGGCGCTAACGAGCAAGGGAAAGACGGTCCAAGAGAAAAGCACATGGAGTGTGCTCGACCTCGACAAGGAGAACTACTTCTCTTGCGCGGTTGGGAGGACTCGAACGAGCGCCAGGTATACTCTTGGATCGCCTGACGACGTTGTCTCGTTTTTGAGCAGGCTGGCTGCAACATGCTCGTCGGATTCGGAGTCATCCCATAGAGGTTGAAGAGGGTTCAGTTCTAGAAAATCAGCTTCAGCTTGAATGGGAGTTCATGTGGTGTCCTCCAACAGGTTATGGTACAGGTCTGATTAACAATGTTAAGTTAATGGGAGGATATATATTATTATATAAGATAAAAAGAGGTGAAAAATCAAATGAATTAATGATAATATTGATTAGGAGATAATGAATGTCAAGTAATGGTAGTTGTGGTGAGATTAAGATCATCCTGATCATGTGTTTAGGTGGAGATTGCCCAAATTGATGTGAGTTTGTTGTGTTCACCACCTTAGCTTGTTAACTTAAAATAATACAGTAACTGCAGAAGTTCCCAGAATTTGAGGTGCAACAACTTGTTCAAAATTACAAATCTAAACCGCATCGAACTACATGGATATAGATTATAGACAAGAATATAACAAAGATTTTGGTTCTCTTTTCACACACACAGAAAAATTTCCTTTTTGTAAGATAATAACATGCAAGGTAGGAAAATGAAAGCATATATCACGTGAATCACCGGTGGCGGACCTAGGGGGTCATGTGACCCCATCCTCATCCGATAAATTACCTAAGTGTATTTTTCTCGTCGATAGCTTCGTTTTGATATATAATATGCCCTAATCCGACATTTGGGTAAAAAGTTATGAATGTTTGAAAATTACAGCAATATTAATCACTTTAGTTTTATTTTACTTAAATAGACATTCACATATTATAATTTATCTCGAGAGCTTTGAAACCATAGGTTATATTACGTATTTTGTAAATATGGTAAGAAGTTACGCAAGTTTAAATTTTTTTATATCTAGTTATAAATTATTACATGTTAATAATGCAATGTTTATTTATTGCGTTTTATATCTTTATTTTTCATTTTTTATCCTTATTTTCGTATTATATATTTGTAGTATTTTCGAAACCATAGGTTGACACTAGTTTGTACTATTGATCACGTTGTGTTTTGCGATTTTTTTTCTCGATCTTATTGTCGACTACTATGGTGACCCCCCGCTAAAAACTTTCTGGGTCCGCCACTGCACGTGAATTGTTTGTACGAAAGGGTCTAAACCCCGAAAGGTTTTAATGCGTAATTAATTCCGAAAGGGTTTGACAAAAATTTCGAAGGGATTTGAACAGACCTATCTCGTGATCCCAATAGGACTTGTTGAACAAATTTTCGAAAGGGTTTTAACTGAACCCCGAACGATAAACCAAATTCACGTAAGAGTCTGTAGAAAGCTCCTTCATATCCTAAAATTTGCTAGGACTTGAGTAAATAATATTAGATTAGTAATAATTTTGGGGTGTATCTTGCTCGGGTTGTGTTCGGCTTCACTTGGTGTGTCTTGGCGATCTATTAATTGCTTTAAGGAGATCTATTGCTTTAAGGGATTCTAGCATTCAGAGTCGAGATTGGCTAGGATCGCGGTAATGTGTACGGAAAGATTCCTTGGAGGTTTGTCTTCACTTCCCATAGGAATGCCTGAAGTATCGCTTGCCAACGATACTATTTCAAGATGGTGCTTGGATTCGTCCGCAGTCTCCGTCCCCATCCTGCTAGTTTTAGGTTTGCTTTTATTCATCTTTCGGTATTTGTATTGTCTCGTCCTTTGCATCCCTTTTTAATTTTTGTTTTACGTGTGACGGTCTGTACGTACCATCTGCTGACTCGCCGACCTCTCAAATTTCAGGTTTGTCTGAGCTCGAATTTTACTTAATAAAAAAAGGTCAGTTATCCGTACTAGAAGTGAAATATTCAAATTTTAGATCACTTTAATTTCAAATAATTTTTACAAGTGAAAAGTTTTATAAAATATTAATTTTCAAAAATAATTCCATATTTATTATCAATACTAGAATTTATATATAAAAAATTAATATAATATAAAATTGACAGGTTGTTAAAAAACATATAAAAAAATGTCAAAAAATAAAATCAGCCAAGTCCGAACAAATTCAGAAGATTTCTATTCTTAAAAGACCAATGTTGTTTGTTGGACATTCCAATGCTCGGCAACAGTTTCACTTGGAGAAAAAAGAAGATAGACATAGACAATATATATGAGAAACTTGACAGAACGTTAGTTCAAGTCCAAATCCTTCAATGGTACTCAAACATTGCGACTAGAAATTACTCTTTCTCCTCCTCATACCACTGCCCGATATCGGTAGAACTCAACTCACCCTTCAAATTTGAGAAAATGTGGACCCAAAGAAAAGACTATTGCAATATTGTTGCTCAAGCTTGGAGAATGAGTTGTGCAGGATCACATATGTTCCAAGTGACTAAGAAAACCCAACTCCTTAAACATTTAACAAAAGAATGGAACAAATCAACTTTCGAGAACATTTTTTGTCAGCTGAAAGAAATTGAAGAAAAGCTGACAGATCTACAAACAAACAATAACCAACATCAACAAAGCGATAACAATAAACGACAACTACGACTGATAAACAAAAGGAATAAAATACTTCAATACCATAAATTATAGTATCGGTCTTCAATGAACTAAAGCAAAACACCATAAATTATCTGACACGAATTCGAGATACTACCACAAAGTAGTAGCAGGACGTAGAATCAGGAAAATGATAAGCGAAATAATAACCCAAGAAGAAACAACAATAATTGGAGAATAAAACATTAGGAGAGAAATCTGAAACGACTTCGAAAAATGATTTAGAAAAGAACGAATAAATACTGAACTCTTGGAGGAGTATCTTAATAAGATAAGTCCTGAAGTTCCTTAAGAAGAAAACAACCTTTTAACAAAATCTATCTCTAACTAAGAAGTAAAAACACGATCTTTGCAGTTGGGAAAGATAAATCCCTTGAACCAGAGGGAATGACAACAGAATTCTACCAACGATACTGGGACATAATAGGACCTTCGATCACTAAAGCAATCAAAGGTTTTTTTCAGTCTCGAAGAATGCTAAAACAGATCAACCAAATGTACTTTATCATGCTAATTCCAAAATGTGATAACCTGAAAACAACAAACAACTTTCGACCAATTAGCCTTTGTTCGACAATATAAAAGGTAATTGCCAAAAATATTGGCGGATAGAATGAAAAAAGTACTAGCGAAAATAATACATCCACTACAAGGAGCTTTCATATCTCATTGAGCTATACAAGACAATGTACTTATCGCAATGAAATATTTCACTCATTCCGAAGCAGAAAAGGATGTGACAGATGGATTGCAATAAAGCTTGACATGGAAAAAGCCTATGACAGAATGGAATATGACTTCCATCTCGCAATTATATCTAAGTTTGGATTCTGTCAAAAAATATTTGGATGGATTAAAGAATATATTCAAACTGTATCATTCTCCATTTTAGGGAATGACAAACCAACCTACACCTTTAGCCCTGAAAGAGGCCTTAGACAAGGCGATCCAATATCCCCGTACCTTTAGGTGCTAAGATTCTTCCTAGAAAACTCCAACAACAAAGCGAACAGTCAAGGAATATTATTGGATTTAAGCCTTCTAGAAATGGAACCCTCGTCCCTTTCCTCTCTTTTGCAGACGACATTATGATATTTGCTAAATTGACCCTAAAAGCATGCCATGCTGTGAAAAATATACTGGATGACTACTTTCAGATTTCTGGCCAAAAAGTCAAGATTTGAAAATCCGCATTCCAAGCTACAAAAGGGATCACAAATGAACAAAAACTACGAATCCAATATTTCTTACAAATTACGTACTAACCAAGTTGCACTAGATAAATATCTTGGTTGCCCAATCATAAATGGTAGAGTGAACAAGAACAGTTCGAAGACTTCATTGGAAAAACTAAGAATCAAATGACAAAATGGAGAGCAGATGAACTTACCCAACAAGGAAGAGCGATATTAGTCAAGACAAACCTTGCGGCAAAACCATCTTATGTAATGCAGAACTTTATGCTTCCAACAACTATGCTTAAAGAACTCGATCAACTAAAGATGCTTCTTATGAAATAAAGACTCTAAACATAAACTACTCATTGGTTGGGACAAAGTCCGCAGACCCAAGAGTGATGGTGGACTAGGACTTCATAAAACAAAAGATATGAATAAAGCGCTGCAAATGAAACTGATTTGGAAAACTCTAGTGGAACTGCAAAATGAGTGGATAAAAAATAGTTAGAGAAAAATATCTAAAAAGGATTGAGATTTGGAACTATTGTCAGAAAAAGAACACATCATGGCAATTGGCAAAACTAATGGAGGTAAAAGAAGAATTATGTGTAGGACTAATTTGGCACTTAAGTTGGTAATGGGAAAATTAACCACAAAATTTTGGAAGGACAAATGGATAAACTATGATACTAGCCTACATGAAAAACGCCTACATGATCACATTGAAGAAGAGGAGACGATTGCTCAATATATAAACCCAAACAATACACTTGGAACGTAGGAAAACTTAAAGAAAGACTTCCTATAGACATTATGGAGAAAATCATTGAAATCTTTATACCAACTAATGAAATTGAAGACCAGTTGTATTGGAAATCAAGTACAAACAGTTGGTTATCCACTGCCAGCACTTTAGACTACATCACAAGAGCTATAAGAACCAACTAGACTAGATGTGAAAACTTGACTACCCACCAAAAAAAATTCTATAGAAAAACCTTCTAAATGGAACACTAACGAAAATCAGATTACGAAATAAAGGATTACATGTACCATTGGATTGCCTACTCTGTAACTACAACGAAGAAGATGCGACCTATATCTTCACTGAGTGCCAGACAACTCTGACAATTGTGGGAAGAATGGACAAACAAATTGAATGAATAATGCGGAATGCAGACAAAACAGATAAAGCATGCAAGGATATAATTACAGGAATCTTTGCTAAACTCTCAACAGAGCCCATCCCATTTTAGATAGAATTCAATCAACCCTTGTTCAAATCCCATTATTAGACACATTTTTCATATATTTTTTCCTTAATTGTTTTCCATTATTTTAAAAGTCTTACAATTTATTTGGTATTTTATAATTAAATAATTATAAATTTTATTACAAATTTAAGATATTCTCTTCATATATATATTTTTAAAAATATTTCTAATAAAAAAATATAAAAATTATCCATAAAAAATTGTGCCCGCCCCGATAAAATTTCTAAATCCACCCCTGTGAATTTGATGATCTCATGTGTGAGGATGCACTTCGGGTTTGGCCTCGGCAGGTGGGGCAATTCGTAACGAGGATGGCGATTGGCTTTCTGGGTTCACTCACAACATCGGCTCGTGTTCGATTGTCGCGGCGGAGCTGTGGGGCATTGTCGATGGTCTTGAAGAAGCCTGGAATAGGGGTTTCAGGAACGTTGTTTGTGAGTCGGACTCGGAAGTTGCTGGGAGGATGATCGATAAGGGTGTGAAGCCGACTCACCCCTGTGCTAGTTTGGTAGGGCGCTGCCAAAGCTTCTCTAGTAGGAACTGGCTGGTCCAGATCCGTCACATTTACCGGACAACTGGCAACACCCTGGCGAATGCTCTTGCCCATTTTGCTTTTTCTCTTCCCCTAGGTTTTGTTGCTTTGGACAACCCCCTGGACTCTGTGGTGGTTCCGCTGTTTTCTGATACTCAACGGGTTCTTTCGGCCTGTATGAACTCTGCAGGTTAACCTACTTCTATTTTTAATAAAAACTCCATTAGGAGTGGGGATCTTGCTCTCGTTGTTTTACCAAAAAAAAAAGTTGATGCCTTTTCTTCTCTAAGAAAAAAGTATGCTTCTTATGATTATTTTCTTAATAATTGCATGCACTGTCTAACCTAGAGTTGAAATTAAGCACATGTTCAAAGATTTCCATCGAACCGTACAAATTTGGTTTGACAAAATGGAGCACTCATTATGCAGTTATTTTGAATTTTTTTACTCATATATTTAATGACTGGTATACAAATTTGGTTTGACAATATGGAGTATATTTTATACTCTATGTTACTCCTCGACGTTTAGGCATATGCACTAATTAAATTAGAATACTCACATTTGGTGGGTGTGTTTAAAGTAGAAAAATACTGTAAAAAATTTAATAATAAAATAATTGGATGGGTGTTTAAAGAAGAAAAATAAGAAATTTAATAATAAAATAATAAAGAAGGGGGGGCGTTTTTATTAAGAAATGATGTGATGAATTTGCTTGTAAAAAATCCTTGAAAACAAAGAAAGACGGAAGGGTGGGAAGCACATGTGAGAGGGTAGGAAAGAGAAAGAGATGAGTTTGGGATAAGTGGTGGAGCTATTTTTAATTTTATACAATATTATTTAGTTTATAATAAAATGGGTTGTATGGATGTTGGTAAAAAAAAAGAATTTAGCAAAAAAAAAAAGAGCGAGAGATAGTAGGGTTTGAACTCAATCCTTTTTTTTTATTAAGTAAGAATTCGAGAGACAAGCCTGATTCTTGAGAAGCCGACGAATCGGCGGACGGAAACTGCTTAAACATACAATAATCAATGTTCTAAAAGGTGATAGGCGGATGCTAGGCGGTGGGTGACTGCATAGCGCCTAGGCGACACTTAGGCGGACTTAGAACAAACTTGATTATTTCCTTATATTTTAACACATAACACATATCAATAATTTATATAATGTAATAATAATCTATAATATCATTCATAAACCCAAATTTGTGGTGATTAACTAACACTTAAGTAAATAAACGCAAAAGTATGCGTCCGACTAGCGACTCTAAGCCTCCTAAAAAAAACCATAGATTCGACTCAAAAGCAAATATATCATGACTTATGGGATAAAAAAAAACCTGAGCCAGTTTTATTACATGAATGACCCGTTCTACCAGAAACCCGGAACTGCTTACTGATCCAGGCCTTTTTGACCTCATCCGAAAGGATGCTATCGGATAGCGCCTCGGCGAATCCAAATTCTTACCTAATAAAAAAAACATGTCTAGAAGCTAAAATTGAATCATCATCGGGCTAGGCAGGATTAGGCGGGATCTAGGTGGCGCCTAGGTAGTGTCTGGGTGGATTCCCGCCTAAAGGTCGGCCAAGGCAAAAAAAAATCCTATGTATCCTCCCGCCTAGCGCCCAGACGACGCCTAAGCGCGATTTTTAGAACATTGGCAATAATAGAAAATGACGCTATAAAAAAAGCAGAAATAACTCTACAACGCGAACGATCTAAGAAAGAATTACTCCTAACAGTTGTGGGCGAGGGTCAAGAACAAATTCAAGCACCACCGAACGATAACACTTGAACTCAATCCTTTCTTTTACCAACTATCCTAATAAACTTTTTTGCATTATATTTTATTTAGAAACTATTATATTACATCATTACCTCAAAATACTAAATATAAAAATATCTCTCTATATAATTATATATATAGACTAGACTTATTATACACATGGTCAAATTTTCAACAAAATTTCCAGACAAAAATAGTTTGTCGATACCAGCTTTCCATATTGGTAAAATATCAATAAAATAGACAGATATTTTACCTACGCGTGAAGTCGATTTGACCGGCTTTTTTCAAGAAAAAAAAGTGTATCTTAAATTCTCCATAGCTAGAGAGATAGGATCCCAAATTCTCCATAGCTTCTCACTTGATCTTTCATCTTTGATGGTGAAAACTGAAAACATCCAACATCTTGTCCGAATCATAGAAATCATGTCTCTCTACAGCCTTTCTAAATGGAGCACTAACGAAAACCAGATTACGAAATAAATGAGTACATGTACCATTGGATTGCCTACTCTATAACTACAACGAAGAAGATGCGACCTATATCTTCACTGAGTGCCAGACAACTCTGACGATTGTGGGAAGAATGGACAAACAAATTGAATGAATAATGCGGATGCAGACAAAACAGATAAAGCATGCAAGGATATAATTACAGGAATCTTTGCTAAACTCTCAACAGAACAGAAATCGGTTCTTGCTTTCTTCCTTTGGGGAGGAAATAAAACAATGTTCAACAACAATGATATTAGGAATGTGGAAGAATGGATCAAATATATAGATAAAAGTATAAAACAACAAAGACTGAGTTGAAAAAAGCTCAAGATGACAACCTTGAAGAAGATATATGGAAACCAATGGATCAAACACCACCAAAAAAGGACCAAAAGACAGAAAGTGATAAAATGGAAAAAAACTCAAAGTATGATATGTGAAACTTAATTTTGATGGAGCTAAAGACGCTTTTTGACTTTCCGTGTCTGGGTTTTGTCATTCTAAATAGCCAGGGTGTAGTCCTTACTTGCGGGGCGCAAGGCTACAAATCGGTTTCTGCTTTACAAGCGGAGTGTCTTTGTTTCCAGGCTGGTTTATGGGAAGATACTTTGAGGGGTTTCTTACTTTTGGAGGTGGAAGGGGGATTGCTTGACGGTGATCAACGTCATAAAAGGAATTTGGAAAGCCCCGCGTGGGAGGCGTAGATGATGATTTCAGACGCCCTCGGTTTATGCATAGCTTTTGACATCGTCTCCTTTGGTCAGACTTTTCAAGAAGGGAATCGGGTAGCTGATAAGATAGCGCACCTCGGAGTCACGACGACTATGCATGATGATCGAGCGCCCCCTAGTCGAATTTGCAGTGGCAGATTCAAGGGTGGGCGACACTGAGCCGTCGCCCACCCCGATTCGGAAAAAATACCAGAATATATGTGTTATGTAAAAAATTAAAAGGTAAAATACAAGTATCTTTTGGTGGTTTAGTGGTTAAGCACTACTTAAGCCCATCCCATTTCAGATAGAATTCAATTCAATCAACCATTACTCAAATCTCATTAGACACATTTTTTCATATATTTTTTCCTTAATCTGTTTTCCATTATTTTAAAATTCTTACAATTTATTTGGTATTTTATAATTAAATAATTATTTTTTTTTTACAAATTTAAGATATTCTCTCCATATATAATTTTAAAAATATTTCTAATAAAAAATATAAAAATTATCCATAAAAAATTATGCCCACCCCGATAAAATTTCTGGATCCGCCCTGCGAATTTGATAATCTCAACTGTGAGGACGCACTTGGGCTTCTGTTCACCCCAAATCATTGCATTGTATTAAAAAAAAAAGTTGATGCCTTTTCTTCTCTAAGAAAAAAGTATGCACTGTCTAACCTAGAGTTGAAATTAAGCTAAGACCAAAAAAAGAGTTGAAATTAAGCACATGTTCAAAGATTTCCATCGAACCGTACAAATTTGGTTTGACAAAATGGAGCACTCATTATGCAGTTATTTTGAATTTTTTTACTCATATATATTTAATGACTGGTATACAAATTAATTTGGTTTTGACAAAATTGAGTATATTTTATACCGGAAACGATATCTCCACCGCTAATTTTTACTATTTCCACCGCTAATTACCGCATAGGTATGCGGTATTCTTAATCCACTTTTTCCCAGACCCGCCGCATATACATGCGGTGAGTCCGTTGACCGTATACGAACCCACCGCATACCTATGCGGTGGGTTATGGCGACGGTATATATGCGTTGGGTTTTTGACAATTGGAAAGGGTTTTAGAAGTTATCCAAAACCGTCAACATAACCCGCCGCATAGGTAAAACCGTCGCCATAACCCACCGCATACCTATACGGTGGGTTATGTTGACGGTTTTAGACTGTTATGGCGACGGTTTTTGGTTGTATAGCGACGGTTCAAACCCACCGTATACCTATACAGTGGGTTATTGCGACGGTTTTGAACCGTTATGGCGACGATTTTTGCCATGTGTACGGTGACCCACCGTATACCTATGCGGTGAGATCGTTGATTGTCATTAAACCCACCGCATAGATATGCGGTGATTAGCGGTGGAAATAGTAAAAATTAGCGGTGAAGATATCATTACCCATTTTATATTCTATGTTACTCCTCGACGTTTAGCCATGTGCACTAATTTTAAGAATACCCATATAGGTGGGTGTGTTTAATTTAAAAAATTTAATAATAATAGAATTGAGTGGGTGTTTAAAGAAGAAAAATAAGAAATTTAATAATAAAATAATAAAAGGGGGAGACGTTTTTATTAATGAATGATGTGATGAGTTTGCTTATAAGAACGACGGAAGGGTGGGAAGCACATGTGAGGGTAGGAAAGAGAAAGAGATGAGCTTTTTTTTTTTTTTTTTAACAAGAAATAATTCGTAGTCCAAGACTTCAACAAAAGTTTGGAGCAACGAGAGGCCGAAAGAGGCAGACGGGCTAACCGTCATGATACAAAAAACTAAAACAGTTAACCCGAAAACAAAAGATCTCAGCAAGAAGGCCAGAAGAGAGACAGTCATAGGACACCGAGTGGAGCAGCGAAAGCCGAGAACATGGGAAAGTCGATGGACTGACACGACGACTCAACGCCGGGGAGACAGATGCAGAAACCCATCGGAAAAGGCGTCACCTGGGGAAATGCGGATCAACGACGTTCCCCCCACCTAGATGAGAGATCTTCGAGAATCACGAACATTGCCACGCTCAATTCGAACAACAGGGCGCTCGAGACTGCAAATCATCCGGAACTAAACGAACCCACACCCAAGAAACGACTCCACTCTACTGGGCCAAACAAACCAAGATAAAAAAGAACGGGTTAAAGGGTAAAGCGATTCAGTTGGTCGGATAAATTTATTTTAAGGATTAATTTTTATTGTCGGGGCAAATATCTGAGAACCTAAAATATAGATAATAGATTCATAATGTCAAAGAATTATAAATTTTCATAAATCGGGTTTGATGAGGATTTAAAATGATTTTGGGCCCAAAACAAGAAAAAGAAGAAAATGGGCCCAAATTGGATATGCGTGTGAACATAACCGAGTAACAAAAGTCGATGGGAGTAAATAAATATAGTCGGGATTGGGTTTTTTTTTTTTTTTTTTGGTGGGATTCAATCGGCCAAGCTGTGAAGGGTAAGGAACCCCTTGGCGTGACAGATCCGGCCGAAGAAAACAGGAAGGAGGTCAGAGCTCCTTGGAGCCCAAGGATGGGAGCCGAGAATCCAGGGGTGGGAGACCAAAGATTGCAGCGCATACACGGGCGAAGCAGATCTGCGGGAAAGGGTTCGACGGTGGTGGTCGATCTGGCAGCAGAGGCCAGCAGCGAGCCTTTGTAGGCGGTAGCGGTGAGAGCGGCGACGGGCCAACCGCCTCACCTAGTGGATGGGATCGAAGCAAGGGTTGAGGCGAAGCGGAGCACCGAACGCCGGAGGAAGGGCCGCCGAGGGTCAAGGGGAACCGGAGAGGAAGGTCGCATGTGGGTTCAGATTGAGGAAACCGAAGGAAGGGAAGCCAAATCGGCCTCCAAGGAAACCAATTGAAGCCCGGTGGTTGTAATTGGGGGTGGATTATGAGATTGGGGGTAGATGAAGCAATCGAAAAAGGGGGTGGAAACCCAACCAGCAACCACCGAAGGGGGAAATCGGAGTAGCCAACCGGACCTTTGCAGATGGTGAAAGTGAGGGTGAAGGCGGGGTTGTGGTGTTGGTGGACTTATGGGTTGGTGATATTGGTAAGTTAGGGTTTGATGAACCCCCTGTTTGTGTTTGTTGCAGCAAAGATAGAGAACAAAAGAAAACAGTCCCCTTGAACTTTGTATAGGTATTGTGTAGAAGTGGTCGCCGCGGCAGCGGCGATGGAAGTGGATCTGATGTTGGGGTTCACAGCCGGGGAAACCCAAACACACTCGAGAAGGATGTGAGATTCGGTGGATTGGTAGTGAAATTTTGATATTTGATTTGGGGTCGAGAGTAAAATCTCTCCGTTGTTCCCCTGATTTTGATATTTGATTTGGGGTTGAGAGTAAAAACTCTCTGTTGTTCCCCATATTTGTTTTTGATTTGGGGTCGAGAGAACCTCTCAGTTGTTCCCCTGATTTGTTTTTGATTCGGGGTCGAGAGAAACTCTCAGTTGTTCCCCTGATTTGTTTTTGATTTGGGGTCGAGAGAACCTCTCTATTGTTCCCCTGATTTGTTGTTGTTTGAGAAAGAGATGAGCTTGGAATAATTGGTGGAGTTATTTTTAATTTTATACCGTATTATTTACTCCGTAGTTTATAATAAAATGGGTTGTATGAATGTTGGTAAAAAAAAATTTGATTAGACAAGCCTGATTCTCGAGAAGCCGACGAATCGGCGGATGGAAACTGCCTAAACATACAATAATCAATGTTCTAAAAGGTGATAGGCGACTGCTAGGCGGTGGGTGACTGCCTAGCGCCTAGGCGATACCTAGGCGGACTTAAAACAAACTTGATTATTTTCTTATATTTTAACGCATAACACATATCAATAATTCATAAGTATGCGTCCGACTAGCGACTCTAAGCCTCCTAAAATAATAATAAAAAAACCATAGATTCGACTCAAAAGCAAATACATCATGACTTATGGGATAAAAAAAACTTGAGCCGGTTTTATTACACGAATGACCCGTTCTACCAGAAACCCGGAACTGCTTACTGATCCAGGTCTTCTTTTCCTCATCCGAAAGGATGCTATCGAATAGCGCATCGGCGAATCCAAATTATTACCTAATAAAAAAAAACATGTCTAGAAGCTAAAATTGAATCATCATCGGGCTAGGCAAGATTAGGCGGGATCTAGGCGGCGCCTAGGCAGGACTAGACAGTGTCTGGGCAGATTTCCGCCTAAAGGTCCGCCAAGGCGTAAAAAATCCTAGATATCCTCCCGTAGAGCACCCAGGCGACGCCTAGGCGCGATTTTTAGAACACTGACAATAGTAGAAAACGGTGCTATGAAAAAAACAGAAATAACTCTAGAACAAGAACGGTCTAAGAAAGAATTACTCCTAACTGTTGTGACGACGGTGAAGAAAAATTCAAGCACCACCGAACGATAACACTTGAACTCAATCCTTTCTTTTACCAACTATCCTAAGAAACTTTTTTGCTTTATATTTTATTTAGAAACTATTATATTTCATCATTACCTCAAAATACTAAATATAAAAATATCTCTCTATATAATTATATATATAGACTAGACTTATTATACACATGGTCAAATTTTCAACAAAATTTCCAGACAAAAATAGTTTGTCGATACCAGCTTTCCATATTGGTAAAATATCAATAAAATAGACAGATATTTTCGTGAAGTCGATTTGACCAGCTTTTTTCAAGAAAAAAAAGTGTATCTTAAATTCTCCATAGCTAGAGAGATAGGATCCCAAATTCTCCATAGCTTCTCACTTGATCTTTCATCTTTGATGGTGAAAACTGAAAACATCCAACATCCTGTCTGAATCATAGAAATCATGTCTCTCTACAGCCTTTCTATACTCTTCACCTCCCTTCTTCTCCTACCGATCTTGCACGCCGTCGCCGGCCAACTCCTCGACAAGCTCCGCCGCCTCCCGCCGTCGCCGCCCCTCTCCTTCCCCATCATCGGCCACCTCTACCTCCTCCGCTGGGGCCGCCCCCTCCACCAGTCCCTCGCCGACCTCTCCCGGCGGTGGGGCCCTCTCCTCTACCTCCGGTTCGGGTCCTTCCCCGTGGTGCTCGTGTCCGACCCGGCCGCCGCCGAGGAATGCCTGACCAAGAACGACGTCGTCTCGGCCAACCGGCCCCGGTTCCTAGCCGGGAAGTACGTCGGCTACGACTACACGTCCCTCGAGTGGGCCCCGTATGGGGACCACTGGAGGAACCTCCGGCGAATGGCGGTGGTACACGTGCTCTCCTCCCATCGTTTGAAGCTCCTCGGCGACATACGCTCCGATGTAGTGAGGTACCATTCACTGAATCCTTCAACTACTTTAATTGATTGAATGCATGTTATGTTTTGGACTTATACAAAACTATTATTGGTGTGTTTGACTGTGTCGACTATTTTTTTCATAAAAATAAAAAAAAAAACTTATTCTTTTTTTTGGTCATTTATTTTATCGGTTTTTTTTATATCTTAGAAGGTATATAATTTTTTTTTTTTGAGGAAAGAAGGTATATAATTTTCATTTAAAAAAGATTTTTTGAAATATAAAGGTTAATTAGACAATGCATATAGACAAAGTACAAATTGAAGTTAATTCTCTTATAATAATAAAATCATTTGAAGAACATGTCTAACTGTCTATGGGAAATTGAATTGATCATGTCTGATATTAAAACCCTTCTGTCGGTTGTGAAAGAAGTCTCTTTCTTTCACATTCCCCGCATGAGCAATATAGTGGCTAACAAGGTTGCACACCTTGGCCACTCTGTCCGGGGTACCGACTTCTCACATAAATTAGGTTTACAGGACATCATCCGTAAGTATGCTCTCGGGTAGAGTTTTCTCACCCGAATTTTTTCCTAATAATAAAAAAAAAGTAATACCCAATCGCCAAAGACATTTTTTCCAATACTCAAATGTCAATCTTTTATCATTTTTTTTTGTGTTATCTTTTATCATTGGGTGTTGTTAGATACACTGCAAATCTTTCATCAGAAATGCACGTCATTTTCAACGTGCAACCATTTAACCATGTACGTCGGAACTTTAACCATGCACGTCAATTCCGACGTGCAGGGTTTGAGGTGTATAACCGTTTATCATTTTTAAGATTGCATATTTGCATTGTAAGATTTTCATCTCTTTCGTTAATAATATCGAGTCACTTGTCAACTCAACTCGTGTTGCGCATTTACGGAATACAACTATTATCGTCAAAATCCAATGCAGGGAATTTATCCGAAGGCTATACAGAGACTGCAGCGAGAGTGCGAATCACATTGTGGAGATGAAGACCGCGCTGTTCAGATTGACACTGAACAACATCATGAAGATGCTCTCCGGGAGCTCGGTGGAGGAGACCGAAGCCACGAGCAGCTACCGGAAGAGGGTGGAGAAGGCTTTCGTGGCTTCCTCCTTGTTCGACGTCGGTGATTTCGTGCCCCTTTATAGGTGGTTTACCGGTGTAGCGAGTTTCGAAGAGATGCTGAAGAAGCTGCATCGGGAAGACGACAAGTTCGTGCAGGATCTCATTGATGGCTGTAGGAGGCTGAAGAACAATGGAAGAGACGGAGATTCGGATGTCGAAGAGAAGGAGAGAAAGGAAGGAATCGTTGACGTTTTATTGTCAGTGCAAGAGACCGATCCTCAGTATTACACTGATGACCTGATCAAGAGCTTCCTATTGGTAAGAAAAACTCGACCTGAATATCTGATATCTAGACATCAATATCAAATGGGGGTGTTAACCGATATGTCTTTTTCCGGGTAGACGTTGCTCGGAACTGGAACCGGTACAACAGCTGGGACCTTGGAGTGGGCACTGTGTCTCCTTCTAAACAACCCACAAGTCCTAAACAAGGCTCAGGCTGAAATCGATGAGCATGTTGGAAATGACCATCTTCTGAATGAATCAGACCTCAAACACCTTGCATACCTTCACTGCGTCGTCAATGAGACGCTCCGGATGTGCCCAGCAGGGGCGGTGAGCTTCCACGTCTGCTCATCCGAGTGCACGGTGCAAGGCTACCGTGTCCCAAAGGGCACGGCGTTCCTCTACAGTATATGGGGAATGCACAATGATCCTAGCATTTGGAAGGAGCCCAGGAAGTTCAAGCCCGAGAGGTTCGAGGGCGTCCAGGGGAACAGGGTTGGGTACGAGATGATGCCGTTTGGCTCGGGCAGGAGAAGCTGTCCCGGAGAAGGCTTGGCGACTGTGATGATAGAGTTGGTGCTCGGAACGCTGATTCAGTGTTTCGAGTGGGAGAGGGTTGGTGAAGAGCTGGTTGATATGGAGGAAGGCTTTAGCTTTGCCTGTGCCAAGCTTAATCCTCTTCGAGCAAAGTGTCGCCCTCGAGAAGCGATGATCAAGCTTCTTTCAGCTCTTTGAGCTAAGCATAAGTAACCGATAAACCGAATATATAATCTAAATAAGAGCAGAAGTGATGACAAAAATATATGGAATTATGCTTCCTAGTTCTTACCATCTCGTTATGAACACAAAGGGCAATTCGGATTCCGAAAGCAGGATGCGTACATATAAAAGGCACAAACAAGAACAAAAGCGAACACAAATGCACATACATTTTGGTCGCAAACAATTGCGATTAATCAAAGAATAATGTAAGCTGAACTGCATAAATCGGAGGAAGACTCAACTAATCGAAATCAAGGTTACAAAATGGCAGCAGCCAGATGACAAGGTAGTATAAGGTACGATTATTTTTGGGGGAAATAAATCGCTATGAAACAGATTTATTTGAATCCCCATATTTCAGAAATAGGAAACAAGAAATGATTGACATATGCAGCTATGAATGGATGATTACTGACTGATATGAACGGCTAGGCAAAAGTACCATAAAGTGTTGCCTAATAATGTAGATGATAGATTTCCAAAGCTCTGCCTTAAGCCGAATAACTAGTCTTCTTGTTTGGCTCGAACACGTACTTGATCAGCGACTCCTTGATGGATAAAAGCTCTGGAAACTCCGCCTTCAACTTGGATGCATCCATTTCGTTGTTACTCCTTGGAGCAACAATCACCTTTGCTTGTTCCTCCAATGTGAAGTTGGTCCATCTGAAGTCTGGCTTGATGTAGTTCTTGTACATTTCAAGAATCTCGTTGTGGCTAACGACACCTGGGTTTGTGAAGTTCCATATGCCCCGAAGGTTCCTCTTGGCCATCTCAATGGAGATGGGTAGGAGCTCATCCAAGATCGTCATACTGTTGGGGATGTTCACCACCTTCTCGTAGCGACTAATCTTGGTGATGAAATTTCTAGGGTTGTTAAGGTCAGAGGATATCGGCATCCTGACTCTAAGGGTGCAAACATTGTCATAATCTCTCAGCAGCTCCTCCACCTGAGTGAGAGTCAAAAATAAATTGTAAGCAAGGGAAGATCCATTAAGAGGGCTATGATGATACTAACAATCAAAATGCAACAATCAGACAGAAATTTACCATGGCCTTGGTCTTTGAGTAGAAAGATCCAACAAAGTTTGGTTTGTCTTCTTCCTTGTAACCGATGCCAGAATCCTGAGGATGTGCTGCATCATACTCGAATATGCACCCGGTTGCATAATTCATCATAAGAAGCCCATGCTCTCTGCAAACATCAGCTAGTGTCAATGTACCAGCAACGTTGGTGCGAATCGTTTCAGTTTTATGTGATTCACACCAGTCAACATTGGGCCTCCCTGTAACACCAGCAGCATTGAAGACGTGTGTAGGTTTGACATTCTGGATATCTGCAACAAGAGATGATCTATCCTCCAAACGACCCTTTCCATACTCAAAGGCGATGCCTTGCTTCTCACATAGCTTGCCAAGTATCCCGCCTATCCAACCAGTCCTTCCATATATTAAGAACTTCAAGGAGGGCTTTCGAGAAGAAATATTGATCTTTGGAACTGGAACAACCATGTGGGACTGATTGTTGGCTAAACCGGCTGGTTCAGGCTTCCCGTTTTCTGCCACATCATAATGCCTTTCGACGCCTCCAGGCATCATCAGCATCCTTGGATGTGGAAGTAGCGCTCCTGACACATCACCCCACCAATCGGGATTGGAGGTGTACCACTCCATTGTCTTCTTCAGTCCATCTTCCCATGTTGTGCGTTCAGACCATCCAATGTTTTTCAGCTTCTGATCATCAAGGAAGTACCTCTGGTCATTGAATGGTCTGTTCTCCACAAACTTGATGCTCGTTTCAGGGTCCCTGTTGAAGAGCCTGCAGATATCCGTAGCAACATCAATCACTCTCCTCTCCTTCTTCGTTCCAATATTGTACACATGGCCTACTTCTCCCTTGTGAAGAACTGTCTCAAAGGCCTCAGCAACATCCTCGCAGAAAAGATAGCTTCTCACATTTGATCCATCACCATGAATTGGAAGAGTCTTCCCTTCCATGGCCAAAAGAATGAATTTCGGAATTAATTTCTCAGGAAACTGATTCGGCCCATACACATTGTTACCTCGGGTAGTGATGACTGGCAACCCATACGACCTGCCATATGCCATCACAAGCATTTCTGCCCCAGCTTTTGTTGCAGAGTAAGGGTTTGTTGGGAGAAGCTGAGAAGCCTCATGGTTACCTACAACAGCATCCTCGTCAGTCTCCCCGTAAACCTCATCTGTGCTCACATGGATGAACCTCCTGATCTGGCCAGTGACCTTACAAGCTTCCAGGAGGACGTGTGTCCCGTAGATGTTATTCTTTGTAAACTCAAAGCTGTTCCCGAAAGAATTATCAACATGGGTCTGTGCTGCAAAGTGCATGATGGTGTCAATGTTCTCAGTGATGAGCAGGTAGTTGACAAGGTCAGCACTGGCAATGTCACCCTTAACAAACTTGAAATTTGGGGACGACTGAGAAGGACGGAGATTTTTCAAGTTTGAGCAGTAATCAAGCTTGTCCAGCACAACAATCTTGTAACCAGGATAGTTCCTGATGAGCCTATTGGCCACATGGGACGCAATGAACCCCGCAGCCCCGGTAATAAGTATGTTTTTTGGAGAGTATGTAGACATTTTCAAGTATCTTCTGCACAAACAAATTGCAGGATTATGACCATTGACCATGAAGAAACAGCAAAAGGTACAGCTAAGTGAGCCAACAATTTATCCGGACCAATTAGGCAGAAATTATTTTATTTTTTTACTACAGAGACAACTGAGTTAGGAGTAACAATAAGAGCTTTACTAAGATCCAAAAGTGAATAGCTTATCTACTGCAAAAAAAAAAAGGAAATGAAAAGAGTAGCACAGCTAATAATTCACACAGTATCTAATAGAGTTCACCTGAAGAAAACAGATATGCAACTTATCTGCACTCTGCAGCCCAAAACAGACAGAAATCACAAAATTCCACAGGATGAGAACTTATAACGAGATCTAATACAAACTAAAGTAAAAACTACTGGAGCATAAAGTAACAAAAGCTACAACTTCGAGCATCAAGCATTCCAAAGAGCAAGAAACTGAGATCCAACTCCCAAAAATAATCAAAAAATGAAACAAACGATTCTGAAAGATCCGCAATCAAACTCATTGATCAGCACAGACAAAATTAAATTGCGCGAAAAACAATCCAAATTCCAGCATTAGCCAACAGATCCAGCAACATCCAAGCTGGAAACCGAAAAATAAAACTATAAAATAAAATCAAGCCGACAGCAGAAGAAAGCAGACAAAAACGCGCAATCGAAGGGCAAAAGAAACGGAAAAGATGACAAGAAAACTTACACAGCTGGAAATTGATCCGAAAGAAGCGAAATCCGGAGGCCTCCGTGGATGGAGCAAGCGGAAAAAGAGTGGAATTAGGGCTGAGAAGAGAGAGAAACGAGGGATCTCTCTCTTCGACAGCGGATTTGAGGAAGAGCGGGCAAAGTTTACAGAGACTTGGTTGGGATGAAACACGGAAAGGGTGGGTCTTTGTGTATTTATAGATCCCTCGCTCGCCCCCCATCTCCTCTCTTTCCCCGTGGATGACAGTTGGGGGAAACCATTTAGAATTTTCTCGATGACAGAAATACCCTCACCATGCCTGCCAATTTACGTTCCTTTTTTTTAAAAAAAATATTTATGTTTTACTATTATTAATAAGTAATATTATTTTTTAAAATTAATTAAAACGTTAATATTTTATAAATTTTGAAGCTCTTAAAAAATGTAAAAAAGTAGAGGCAGTACAATATAACATGATGAAGATAAGATTTTTTCCCATTTAATTAGACGTCGATATATTTTTACAAAATTTTATCCAATTTAGTTAAAAAAAAATGATATATTATATTCAACTTTTATATTTATATTATCATAATGGATATATTATATTCTATTGAAACTTTATGTATTATGATAATGGATGAATTAAATAATTTACTATAACCGACTAATAGTAGCATATAGTAACATGATCCCACATAAAACCCATGTTTACACCTAAAATCAATCCTTTAATTAAATTATTGGGAGATTTACAATCGATCATATGATTGTATGCATTAAATATTAAATAATATATAACCATTTTTTTCCCAAAAGGTCATGGAGTCAAATTTCAGCAATTACACACATCAGGAGTGAGTGTATGTGTATCAGTAGCTTCACATGTAACCCAATTTGAATCCATCAAATTATATAAGTTGATTGTATAAGATCCTTTCAATGGTCTGATCCATCTTATATATTTTTTTTTTAATTTTTTTTTTTTAGTATTTAGACTTCAGTTTTGATGTGATCGTGGCTTCATCATCATAGATGAGTATGAAATTCACCCACTTTTTTTAATCTGTTGTATGTTATATAACCGTTTAAATCCCTAATGTTGCCAATAGTAGAGTTTTAAACAATACTACTGTATGTCCATTTCATTTCTTGAATTTGGTAAATAAAGAAAGATCATTCGAGTTTCGAACCGAAGACATATGGGTACTCCAGTGAGCCATTTTGGAATGGTTATGTCCATTTCATTTCTTGTACTAGATATACACCTACAACAAGCGGCGCGCAATAACTGATGCTTTGGTTATTTTTGAGAAATTTTCATTAAAAATTTATTTTGTGTTTTTATTAATACCAGTATCCAAATTTCTCATTTTGTTTTCTATTTTTGCAACAAAGTTTCTAATCAACGGATATGGTACAAGTGTACTTGAAAAACAAATGCTATATGCATTAATTTTAAGGATATTTTTTAAAAGGGAAAATTGCAAAAAATAGCCTAACCTTTAGGGGTAGTTGCGCTTAATGGCCTGAACTATCAAAAATGCAGAAAATAGCCTCAAGTATTTAATTGGTTGCGGAAAATAGCCTCGAGCTACATTAAAATTCAAATAATTACCTTTAAATTCAAATTAATGATAAAAAAAAAGTGTTAAGTCGTCATTAAATTCAAATTAATTACAAACCTTCTCCAAAACAATTTTTATTTAAAAAAATCATCACTTCTTATATAAAAAAAAAAGGCCTAATTAAATAATTTTTATTCCTAAAATCTACCACTTCTCATAAATTTTTGTTCTCACTAATTCATTATTAGCTAAATTCATCATTAAATTAATTACAAAAACAACCTTATACCATATAAATTGTGTAAATAAATAAATTTTTTAAAGAATCTAAGTAATTGTGAATAGAAGTTATTAGATCAATTGTAAATAGAAGCTTAAGTATTTATTTACTTTTAATGATATGTAAATAATCTAATTAATTTTTTAGAATAATAAATTTAAATTATATTTATATGGTTTGAGATAGTTTTTATAATTAATTTAGCTATGAGTTTAGATAACAACAATTAAGTGTAACCTTTTTTTTATATAAGAAGTGATGATTTTTTTTAAATAAAAATTGTTTTGGAGAAGGTTTGTAATTAATTTGAATTTAATGACAATTTAAGACTTTTTTTATCATTAATTTGAATTTAAAGGTAATTATTTGAATTTTAATGTAGCTTGAGGCTATTTTCCGCAACCAGTTAAATACTTGAGGCTATTTTCTGCATTTTTTATAGTTCAGGCTATTGAGCGCAACTACCCCTAAAGGTTAGGCTATTTTTTGCAATTTTCCCTTTTTAAAATGGTACCTGATGGGGAGCCGGTAGCTGAAATTGATGATGTAATTGAAAATGATGGATTGTTTATGTTAAATATTATAATAAGTTAGTATGGTATTTGGTAACTCTAACTGTTAGGGTAGCTGATGAAAACTTGTGAATAGAAAATCAAAAGCTCCAGAAAAGTTGGGTAAGTAGCTTTTGAAGAAGCTCTGATTCCAAATGCTAATTAAATTAAAATCTTATATTTATTTTATTTAAAATTATATAATATCAAAACAATAAGCCCTGAAATTCTAACTAAGGGTGTCAAACGAAGTCAAATTTTTCTCAGATGATCGCATAAAAAACAACTCATCAAGATAACTCCTGGGCTAAATTTCTAGCCCCCTGCTTTTTATTTAGAAGACCACTAGTTTAGTACCCGCACTTTTGTGCGGGCTTTTTTTTAAAATTAATATATTTAATATTAGAAAATGTATAAATAATTTTTCCAAATAAACTCTAAACTCTAAGTACCACTATTCACATCTAAACATTGTTAATTATTACATTGTTGATTAATATTTGTACTCAATTGCATGTATGTAAAAATAATCATAAATTATATATGAAATGTACTGTTATTTATAGTTGAAATTGTTTTTTCTTTAATTTATTCTTCTTTTTTTCGAATGCATTTGTCATATTTGAATGCATCTGTCATCTTTCAATTATACCGTGGAACAATATAAATGAATGTATTATTTATATTTGAAAATTGTTTAGTAAATTTATTTATTTATTGTGGTTTGTTAGGTATACTTGAGATTTGTTTTTATCTATTAGTATACATAGTTGAGATTTGTTTTTGTCGTACATATATATTAAAAGAGATTTCATTAACAATTGCATATATTTCAAATCAAACAAAATAAAGGGAGAGATGGGAATTCACAACAACAACGGCAAACCACAAACATAACGATCTTAATTTTTATATAAATGTGAGTGCAAGAGAATCGATAACTGGTCGAATTGGATTACCTATAACATCTTTAACACACGTACATATTTATTTTAATAAAAAAGAATTAAGATTTTGAAAATATAGGAAATTTTTTTTATCCCAATAGAGAAATGAAACCATTCACATTAAGTTAAAAGGTCATAGAAAGACATTAATAGTTTAATTTGTAAATTATAATTATAGAATAGAAATTTGTACATTACTCACCTCGAAAACTATGACGTTATTGAGTGGGGGTAGAAAAACATAAATTGGACTAAATCAAGTCAATTCCCAAAGTTTTACTTTTACACTATCTTATCCTATAAACAAACAATTGCATGCACATTCTAATTAAGAGCCAATTCGAATAAATTATAAACAAACAATCAAAGTAGAAATTTAAAATAAATTAGAATGATGAATAAAAACTTACAGTGAGAAAGACACATTGAAGGAGAGATGATAGAATTTATAGAAGACACAAGGGTATTTTTGTATACGAATCTTATTGAAAAGATCCAATATAGATTTTTTTAGCTTTTTAAGTTTATCCGAATTGTTATTCAAATTCAAAATCGCAATAATATCCAATTCAAAATAATTTTAATGAAATTAGTAAAAACAAATTTAAAAAGAAAATCAATCTGTTAAGATTTAGGGAAAATGAATGAATTAATTAATTACGTATTTAAATAAGTAATTTGATTTATAATAAATAGTAAAAAGAAAACCAATTAGATTTTTTAGGTTATTTAAGTTTATCCGAATTGTTATTCAAATTCAAAATTGAAATAATATTCAATTCAAAATAATTTTAATGAAATTAATAAAAAAAAATTTAAAAAGAAAATCAATCGGTTAAGATTTAGGGAAAAATGAATGAATGAATTAATTACGTATTTAAATAAGGAATTTGATTTATAATAAATAATAAAAAGAAAACCAATTAGATTTTTTAAGTTATTTACGTTTATCCGAATTGTTATTCAAATTCAAAATTGCAAAAGTATCCAATTCAAAATAGTTTTAGTGAAATTAATAAAAAGAAATTGAAAAAGAAAATCAATTGGTTAAGATTTAGGGAAAATGAATGAATGAATGAATTATGTATTTAAATAAGTAATTTGATTTATAATAAATAATAAAAAGAATCTACCGATAGCAGGTTGAGGGGGTCAAAATCAATCACATATATTTACATCACGTTGATATTTGAAGATTTGGTTAGGATCTCATCTACATTAGATGAGTATGGATTTTAACAATAAATTAACAAATAATTAAAATAAATCAATTAAAAATTAACAAACAATTAAAATTAATCAATTAATGTTTAAAAAAAGAAGCTACCGATAGCCTCATCCAAATCAATCATATAAATTTACATCACGTTGAATTTTTAAGATTTGGTTAAGCTTTGGCTAGGATCTCCTCTAAATTAGATTAGATTAGTTTAGATTTTAACAATAAAATAACAAATAATTAAAATAAATCAATTAAAAATTAACAAACCATTAAAATAAATCAATTAAATAAATTAATCTTAAAAAAAACGCTACATTAAAGGAGAAGCCGCCACATGTCGTAGGCGACTTCTCCTTTAGTATTATAATATAGATTTCCTGATTAATTTTCAAATGAAGCTATTTTTTACCATTGAGAAAATATTAATGGGTATGCTATCCACACGGCCGCAGAGTGCCGACCCCAGGAGTCGGAGACGACGTCTGGATTGCCGACATCGGTTGGAGGAGACAGTGAACTACGCGGCGTTGGTGTTGTGCAAGGTTTTGTGATGCACTTGTGGTGCAGAAATGGAGTGCTATGTGGTGCTGACATCGAGCGTCGGAGTTGGTGGATGCTTTTTCCGACACCACGTGCAATCGTCAGTTCTTTCCTTTGTTCCGGAGTTATTATTTCAAAAATTATTGACATAATTCTCTTTATATCTTGTTCATTTCTTGCTAATTCTTCAAGTCGTTTATCTATTACAGGGTCGATTTTTCGTTGAGGTTTCTACTAATGTAACACTGAGTGAATAAGTGAGGTGGAGATTCGTCGCACATATCACATATATAGTTCGCATGCGGAAGGGAGGGCCACTCATTTGGCGATTAGTCGAGTCTTTGTTGGGATCCTGTTATTATACAATTTCCATATAAGAAATTCTTTATTGTCAGGGTTATATCTATTGCCCAGATCCATACCGTTTTAGATAGTGTAATTCTATTGTTTTCTATAAAGCGTCGGAGCACACTTGCTATACTGAACCATTCAGATTTATCTTAATTTTCTCCCGAGCACCAAGAATAGGGGTGGAAATGGGGCGGGTAATTATGGGTGTATGAAGCCACTTCATCACCCGCTCTGCGGGTAAATAATTTCACCCGCTCCATCCATCACCCGCAAACCTTTTCACCCACATCCGACTCGCACGGGTGATGCGGGCGGAGCGGGTACCCAAAGGGTGAAACAAAAGAAAAAGTCAAATCAACACAAGCAGTCCAATTCTAACTCAAAATTACAAAGGGTGTGGGTTTATGTATTTATATTTTTTATCGGCAAAGCACTGAAATCACAAGCTAATTGAAATTTGAAGTGGAATGATATATATCTCTATACTAATCATATACTAATCCAGTATATACCTTACTATAACGTGGAATAGCAAGTCGAGACCATATCCATTCTAATTGAAATTTGGTGGGCAAAGCACTAATCAAGGATTAGGGTTTCTAGAAGTTAAACTTGAAAAGGGTAAAATAGTAAAATAACACACATTATATGTATAAATTTTACGGTTTTATGCGAAATTACGGAACGGTTCTGCGGAGCGGGTTAATGGGGTGAGTTATGGGGGAAAAATCTTCACCCATAATCCATCTATCACCCGCTTCATCCGCACCCGCTCCACCCGTCACCCACTTTTTTTCGAGTTTTCACACGCAAAATTAATGCGGGTAAAGCCGGTACCCGCGGGTTATTTCCAGCCCTAACCAAGAAAATGCAGCCGGACAATTAAATTATTTCCCTTTTATTTATATAATGAAAGTGGTCCTCCGATTGATCATTTCGATCGTTTGATGGGGAGTTCAATCGATTGATTTTTTTTTTCATTTGGAAGGAATTCGTTTCATATTAACTAGTATTCCCTCCGTTAATTAAAACTTGACGTTTTACTATTCACGCACGCATTTTTAGGTGTTAAAAACTATATAAAATATTAACTTTTTTAATAATTTTTTTAAATAATATCATACTTATTACTATTAAGTATGAATTCATAAAAATAAATTTTTAAAAAAGTTAATATTTTATATAGTTTTTGTCGTTATAAAAAAGCGTGCATGAATAGTAAACGACAAGTTTTAATTAACAGAGGGAGTAGTACGTTTCTTTCTTACATTAAATTTGTCGACGTGGTGATATCGTTGCCGTTGATCCTACCTACAACGCTTGAATTTAATGATACTCGTTTCAATGCTCATGTAACGGTAATATACTAAAATGACAAAGGTAGAAAATGTATGGGGAGTAGAAAATGATATTCTATTTGTTCGCCAAATTATGTGATTTTACTCATATTCATTATTTTTAAGGAAATTAATAAACTTTATTACAATATTTTTTTTACTTCATCAAACACTATAACTAATAATCTATTAATTATCCCACCAAAAAAAATAATCTATTAATCATTAAAAGAATATTTCTGTGAAATAAAATCCAAAATGTCTAAAATGATTTTATTTTTGTTTTGATACGAGAAAATTGATACTACATAGTGAGTGAAATTAAATAGTTTTGTTTGTTTGTTTTGGATGTATTTTTTGCAGGGTCATTTACTAGAATGACTATATTTAAGGTATTTTATTAGTAAATTGTCCACCAATATTTTTAAATTAGCAAAATGTCCACCTTTCTTTTTCGGCCTGCCCCCTTGCCCCTGTGCACCCCCCAATGTGTGCCTCTTGTGCCCCTCCTGTTTCAGTAGTTTTTTTTTTGTTTCGCGCGTTGCTGAAATCGGAGTTTGTTTTTTTTTTTTTTCGCGTTAGCACTTATATACCGGAGTTGTTTTTTTTCCGCACCAGCAAAAAATGTTGAAATTATAAAATGCTGAAATATATGTTTGTGTGTAAGATAGCTCATACAATTTTATAAGAATTAATATTGATCATAATTAAATGTAAAAACTTTGATATATATGAACTTGTTATATGTTTCTTTGATTGGATCATATTGAAGATGGAATATGTTGTTTTGGTGCAGTATGTGATTGTGAGGTGTATAATATATTATTCGACCATATATTAATAATAATGGCGGGGTTTAATTCGTTTGATCTCCTTCCCGTCTGCCAACTAATCTTCCAATTCATACAATCTCTACCGAAGTTGAGACTCATAATGATCAAGGGTCGTGTGTATATAGATATTCGACGCTTGTGCGTTAGTAATCAAATATAAAAGTAGAATTAAGTTCGATTCTAAAATCAATTGAATATTTAATCGACTTATATACTAAACTTTTTTAATATTTTCACCTCTCAACAACCTTCTATTCAAAACCAACCATTTTAGTACTGTTTTCATCAACTCTAAAGCCTCAACTACTTTTTATATGTACATGCATTCAATGGGAAGCAAAACTAGATTCGTTACCTAGCAATGTATTTTTCAATTAATTTTCACCAAAAAAAAATGTACTTTTCAATTAATATGTCTCTTTATTTAAATCCATCTTTACTTTTTTTTTTTTTGAGGAAAAAAAATCCATCTTTACTATTTCCATGTCAAATATTTATTCTCCAAATTAATGCAAACCCTTTTATGTCGTCCTTTTCATCAATAATTGACACAATCGCACATGACTTTATAAATTCCACAAGTGAGTTAATGTTTCAAAAACAAAAACAGATGTAAATTTTCATTTAACACATTGATGTGAAAGTCGGAAATGCAACATTCTATATAATCAAAAAAATGGAGAGAAATGGTATAAAGGGGGTGGTTGGAGCATTATTGTAGCATTTATGCTATAATATATTTCTCCTTTGGTGTCAAGTGTGGACCTCCCGGAGCCAAATGGTATAAAGGAGGGTGATTGTATTATATCATTACTGAGGCACATCCCGCGGTTTACCTCCCCAAGTCAATGAGGGACCAGAGACTTGGGGTCCAGGACTAGTCTAAGTGTAAGTTTGGGATACCTGGATAAAAAGAAAATGGAGAGAATATTGTGTTCAAATGTATCTATTTCGAGGGTTGAGATAAATGCGACAACACGATTAATGATCGAATTGCACGCTTTTAAAAAAAAAACATACTCCCTCCATAACAAATCATTTGGACCTTTGGGAGTTTTCATACATACTCCCTCGCAAATCCCCACGTCCTTAAGGACGTGCAAGTGGGGTGTTTTTTTTTTTTTTCCAAACCCGGACGTGCCTGCACGTCCTTCGGGACGGGCTTGCACATCCTTAAGGACGTGCATTAGGGCACGTTCTTAAAGACGTGCTGCACGTCCTTAAGGACGTGCAAGCCCGTCCTTTAAAGACGAAAGAGGACGTGCCTCTTCGTCTTTCTTCATTGTCTTCTTCGTCTGAAATCGAGCGAGAGAGAGCGACCCAGAGCGAGAGAGCCGGAGCCGGCAAAGAGAGAGAGAGCGACCCAGAGAGAGAGAGAGAGACCGATAGAGATGGAGACAGAGAGAGAGGGAGACCTCGAGGCGGCGGTGGCGGCATTGGAGGCGGAGGCGACGGCGATGGAGGTGGAGCCGGTGGTTCCCGGTCTAGTGGTGCTGGCGACATTGGCGGCTGAGAAGGGTGGTGGTGGTGGGGCGGCGACTGGCGGCGGTGACAGTGGTGGTGGGGCGGCGACTGGCGGCGGCGACGGAGGCGGAGCTGTGGCGGAGGCGGACGACGGTCTATTACCGCCGCGGAAGCGTCGGACCATTGAGGTGTCCCCGATCCCGACTCCACCGGTATGTTATTTGAATTAATTTTTGTTTGATTTATTTTTAGAGTTTTTAAAATATAATTAGATAGATAATATAGTTTTATAATAGATTTTTTTAGAATATATGATTAATAATATATATTGTTTGATAGAATATAATTGAAACTATTTTTTTTTATTTATATATTATAATGTTTTTTATAGTATATAGTGTGATAGAAAAGAATATAGTTGTAATTTGATAGAATATAATAGATAGTGTGATAGAAAATAATATAGTTGTAATTTGATAGAATATAATAGATAGTATATATTCAAATACATAGAAAATAATTACAAGTGAATAAAAGTATTTAATTAACATTAAAATATATTTGAATATATTAAAATATATTCAAATACATAAAAATAAATATATATTGAAAGAAAATAAAAAACATTAAAATATATTATAATACTTCAAAAGTATTTAATTAACATTAAAATATATTTGAATATATTAAAATATATTCAAATACATAAAAATAAATATATATTGAAAGAAAATAAAAAACATTAAAATATATTATAATACTTCAAAAGTATTTAATTAACATTAAAATATATTTAAATATATTCAAATACATAAAAATAAATTTATATTGAATACAATAAAAAACATTAAAATATAATTGTAATACTTAAATAACATTACAATAGAATAAACGACAATAAAACATATGAAATTATATTAAAATACATCAAAAGACATTAAAATACATTGCAATATATTAAAATATACTGAAAATACATTAATATTCAACTGGATCATAATAACAGGCAGGGAGGCTCATGAGGGATGATGGTACCCTTCGGCCTATTAGGTTCGGCGACCGGGCAGCGGTTAGCCAGGTACATGAGTCTACGGCACCCCCCGACCATACAGTCGACGATCTGCTCGCGTCTGCAGAGCGCTTACATCCGTCGATGGGGACGCCCCCGGTCGACGAGAACGACACCTTCTGGGCGGGTATGCCACCTTGGGATCCTTCCGGCGATGCGACGATGGGGTTGCAGCCTTCCTTAGAGCCCCCTGAGGTTTTGAGTAGCTGCATTACCGACGTAGTCGGTGGGCGACGGGCCGACATGGGGAGACCGCTTGCTCGGGTTCCACCGACCATACCGGAGGCATCTACTTCAACCGTGCCAGAGGCTTCTACATCCGGCACACAGGAGCCCGAGCCTTCGACCTCCGCCACACCAGCGGCGATCTCCTTGGGGTCTGCAGATGATGTGATCCCTGACGTCGTTGAGGAGGCTGACGACGGTCAGGAGGGGCAGGCTCAGGGCCAGGGGGCCCACAGGTAGAGCCCGAGCCCATCCCTGCGCAGGCTGCCGCACCGGCTGCGCAGGTCGACCCTTTGTTGCCGCCGGGAGATCTGCTACTGTCTTACCGGGCATACGAGGTGTGGAGAGATCCTACGGTGGAGCTGCCGCTGCTGAAGTTCCACCACCGGACGACTCACTTGGTGCCTTTCGAGCCATACATATTTGAGGGATCGGGGACCTAGGTGCAGGATCTGCTCCCATCCGGCGTCCCCCAGCTGAGGTCACTCCACTGGCAGTGTGTCGACGAGTTCACCTGCACGGCATTTTTGGAGCATTGGCACCCGGAGACCAGCTCCTTCCACTTTCCATGGGGCGAGATGACCATCACGCTGCATGATGTTGCCTGTCTGATGGGACTTCGGATTGATGGCCAACCCTGCACGTCACATCTGCCCGCGGGAGCTCTGGTCCCCACCATCGCGGAGTACTACCAGCTCACCCCTCCGACTCTGAAGTCGTACAGACACGCTGGCGGCCCTCCAGTGACTGGGTTTACCCGCCTGTGGCATGAGAGACACGAGCCGCTCGTCGACCCCGCCCCCGCCGATGATCCAGAGGCCGCGGCTGATCCTGAGCAGATTCGGCTGCGCACGCATGTGGGAGGGGGGCAGCCCCAGGATGACCCTGCACAGCGTCTATTTCTGCACAGGACCTACATGGGCATTGCTCTCGCCGCGACTTTGTTTGTGGACAAGTCACAGAGCCGGATCCCATGGAAGGTGTTGGGCCTTGTTTGGGACATCCCACGTACGGCCACCCTTGCATTGGCTGCTGGTGCCCTCGCATGTCTCTACAGGGGCCTAGGCGAGGCTACCCGCTCCGGCGCGAAGGGCATAGACAGCTGCACGCCGATCCTACAGGTACGAGACCGTTGAATTAGAGTTTTTAGTTTACAAATATTTAAATTATATGCTAACGAAATACTCTTTTGTGTCAAGGCTTGGATATGGGCGTACTTCCCTCGCTTCCGAGGTGATTTCTCCAGCGACCCGGCTAGGAAGGATGACCCTCGCTTCTACGCGAAGTTCATCGGTCCGAAGCAGCCACCACGGATGAAGGACGACGCGAAGCTGACGAAGATGCGGGAGCTGCGGGACGAGGTGGACCGTCTTACCGTCGATGATGTATGTATTCGAGACTCTATATATATCTTATAATTCTTAGCTGTGAATTAAATCTGATTTGTTTAATTGTAGGTTCGGTGGATGCCTTTTGGGCGTGATCTGGACTTCGACGGCTAGTACCGTCAGTCCACCTATCGGGGCACCATCACCTTCTGCGGGGAGGAGGAGCCGTATATGCCCGATAGGTGCCTCCGGCAGTTCGGACGGGTCCAGGGGATCCCGCATGCCGTCATCGCGCCGATTCAGGTCTGCCGCGACACGACCCTGAAGAACTCGAAGTACAGCGCCGTGTTCGCCCCGGACGAGAACAGGTGGCAGGACCTGCAGGACGAGGGTCGCTTCTACAGGCTGGCCGATCACAGGCGCACCAGCGAGGATTGTCAGGCCGGTGTCACTGCAGATTACTTGCTGTGGCTCGCGTCGCAGAGCCGGCCGTACGTGCTGCCGACCACGCCACCGCATCCCGACCCGTCGGCGCCCGTCCACCCGATCGGCCTGGACCCATGGGTGGACCTCCCTCAGCCTCCCGTCATCCCTCCGGCGTTGGCGGCCCGCTTGCACGAGATAGAGGGCTATTGGAGGGCCCTGTCTACCGACCCTCGCCTTGGGGAGCTATTGGACGAGGTGACGGGGATTTTGGATCATGCTGTACGTCATCCACCTGGCCAGTGATGTACTTTTGCAGTTTGTATGTTGATATTATACATTTATATTTCGGATTTTGTATCTATCTATATATTTCTATTAGACTCTTCTCATTTCTTCAGAGTCATATTGAACGTAAACATAAAAAAAAAACGAAAACGTTAATATGATAAGGTTGCCCGATTGTGTCAAGATTGGCTAGGGTTTAAGGGTTTTGGGTAGGGTTTTAGGGTAAGGAAACTGCACATCCCTAAGGACGTGCAGTTTCCTTACCCTAAACCCTAACCCTAACCCTAAACCCTAACCCTAGCCAAACCCTAAACCCTAGCACGTCCTTAAGGACGTGCTAGGGTTCTGCTTACAATTAACGCAACAGTGCCTATTTGAAGCGATGGAGGACAGCTTGATTCCGCACTCCAAAACAAAGTCCGACTTCTTACAATTGAAGCGAAGGAGGACATCTAGAATCGTTATAGCCGAGCCGCAAAGCAATCCTCGTCTCCAAGTATCTCAGGTACGCACAGGTTTCGTAGAGTCAACATATTTCGTATTCGTTCCGTGTTGTTCATCTCGGCACCCGTACGACAAACAGGTACAACCTTACTTCATATCTCCCATTACAATATGATATAATATCGAATATTTAGTGGTATTCACTTCAATGTGTACAGAGTTGAGGGTCAACACAAGGTTCTGAAGGAGGCACTTCACTCATCGACTGGGGACTTCCGCATCGTGATCGATGCAATCCATAGAGTCAACGATTGTCAACTGCATGAGCTGCAAACTGCTTTGGAGATCGACCGCTTCAAATGGCCAACAGCGGCGTATAAAGTCAACCTTTTCGATGAGGTAAAGACTTTAATCTCCAAAAAGTGCTTCGATTATCTGTACAAGATGTGGCAGGACGTCGTGAACCAAAAGGTTCCTCCGGTATGCACGGACCGACATTGGAGGGTTTGTTACGGGATCCCTTGTGTCCATGAGATTCAGGCATACGTCAACTCCGGCACTCCGATACCCGCCGAGGACATCCACCCGTTCTGGATGGATTTGACATGGACTGACCTCGACGACACCCCACTGCCGTATGAGTTGTCATCTTCATATACGGCTTCCAACGATGTATGCGAGGATGAGCTGCACCCACCCTCATCAGCAAGCGTCCGAAGGAAGGGGAGGCCTCGGGGGTCGAGAAATGCCTACAGAACCAACCCGTTGCCATACGAGGAGGTAAGGGAAAGGTTTGAGAGAGAAGAAGCGTGTGCTGCTCGAAATGCTGCTCGGCCTCGTCCACAAGCGACCTCAGCTCGACGTGGACGTGATGATGTGTTCGGAGGGTTCAACTGGGGTCGAAACAACGTTGATCCCTTCATGTTAGGTCATATTGAGAGGGTGAGGGACACTGATGGAGATGGTCATTGTGGCTACCGTGCTTTGGCGGCTTTGACATCACCGATCGGCGATACTGCTTTCCCGGAACTCAAAACTTTACTATGCAATCACTTGGAGGATTACGCCGATTTGTACGCCGGTTGTTATACGGGAGAGTACCCATTCCAGCAGTTCGTCGACTACCAGAGATGTGCCGGAGCCACACATGGTGATTGGAGACGGTGGATAGAGCTTCCCATCATGGGTTTAGTATTTGCGACGGTATATCAGATTCCTCTCGTCGTCCTAGCTTGGCATCATCCGTTCACATGTCTCCCCATGATCTCGCAGGCATCTGCTGACAACCCTCCCCAATCAGCAACTCTTGGTGTAGCCTGCATCGGAAACCAAAACCATTTTGCCGCGGTACGACTTCAAACGTCTTTGTTATTACCTATTCATGATTTTCATACATATGTCAATACTCTAACTCTAAATTTTTGTTCTCATAGATCTGGTTGCGTCCTAACGCTCCTCTTCCGCCGCCTCCACTAGAATGGGTCGAACATCATCATCCGAGCGTCGAAGGATGGGATGCTCCGTTTCAAGCTCAGATTGAGAGATTTAGAGCCTTGCGTGCCGATGCCGGCCGTCCTTTACTGTTTTCCTAGATTGTATTCCACAACTTTATTAAACTTATGAATGTAAACCTTTTTTTCCGTTCCTTGTAACTTTATTCGCATATTATCCGAATGAAAACCTTAACAATTCTTGTGTTCTGTTTAATTTGACCCTAAATCCTTCAAATCCACTAGCTAAACACTTCAATTTTATCAATTAACATTACAAAACCTAAACCCTAACCCTAAACCCTAAACCCTAACCCTAAACGCAAAACCCTAACTAGGGTTTGCACGTTGTTAAGGACGTGCAATGTTTAAATAGTGGACGTGCAAGCCTGAGGACTTGCACGTCCTTAAGGACGTGCTTGCACGTTCTTAAGTACGTGCAAATCCTTAATCCGGATTTGCGGTGTATATAGTGGCACCCTTTATTAACTAACCTAGCACCCTTCCCAAAATGACTATTAAGGTCAACGGTTAACCTGTTTGACCATTGACCGGTCAACGTTGACCGGTCAACGGTCAACGTTTTGATGCCACTTTTTAATGACATTTTTTTCAAACCTTGATGACATTTTTTTTGTACTGTGATGCCACGTCGACCATAGATGCCAATTTTTTTTACTATTCACTACTGATGACACTTTTTTAAAGTCAATTTTTTATGATATTTTTTTTTACCGTGAGGCCATATTTTTCAAAGTTGATGACATTTTTTTTCTTTAATTTGATGCAAAATTTTCAAATTAGTGTTTTGATGCCATTTTTCTAATGTAATTATTTGATGCCACTTTTTTAATCGAATCGTTTGATGTCACTTTTCTTTTTAATTTAATCAATTGTATATCGATAAATTTTCATCAATTTTACTTTTACTCACTGATGACACGTTTGTGATTACATTTCATTGATGCAATCACTTGTGGTGACATATTTATTACATTTTTATTCATTGATGACATTTGTGATTACACTTGTGATTTAATCTTTTTATTCACTGATGACACGTTTGTAATTACACATGTTTATTACATTTTTATTTCATTTGTGATGACATTGTTGGTTGATGACATTTTTATTTATAATATTTTTATACCAACAACAACATGTACACCAAATTGTCAAACATCTTAATATGATCAGCAGAAAGCACCCTTCTTCTCAAATTGTCAAAGACACAACCAGGAGTACCAACAACAACATGTACACCAAATTGAAGAATACGCTGATCTTCCTTCACGCTTGTACCACCAACACAAGCATGGACCTTGGCGCCTAGGTAGTCACCTAGAGCTTTCATTACCCTTTCAATCTGCTGCGCAAGTTCACGAGTAGGTGCCAGAACCAAAGCTTGGCACTGAACCAGGCTGTAATCAATTGAAAATGCTAGACAGTGATCAGGGTGAATGCATATATAAGCTAAACAGCTAGTGTTCGATGCTGATTACCTCACAAAATCGATCTTCATCATCATCGGTAGCCTTTTTCACTGCTACTTTTACCACCTCATCCATTCTCAATCCTGCAGGTATTCACGGAATCATTGAAGATATGAATCCATACTTAACATTTGTCATGGTGTAACATGCATGTAAACATGCCAATGGCTGAGCAAATTGAGGTACACACCACAATGAGCTTCATATAAAGTACTAAGGGAAAAAAAATTAAGAGATCAATTTATCACTGTTCATGGAGTTCATGCAAGAGAAGTTAAGAACCCAATGACAGTTCTAGAGAATGAGTGCACAAGAATGGCATCAAAAAAATATACATTGCATCCGTCCCTAGATACCCTTAAATATCAATGTTGTTTATGAATCACAAAGAAAAGAAAGTGCACAAGGAAATACACCAGTAGAATGCCACACTTTATTAGCTTAAAACTAAATGTATGGACTTGCACCTCCCTCGTTCTTGTTCCATGTGCAAAATCAAGAAACAAACTTGCACAAGGAAATCCAATTAAAACTAAAGCTATCTCTATCACAAATCCAAGGAAGATATGAAAAAGCAAAAAAAAAAACATGAAAAAAGAGAAATATTTCACCAAATTGTCCATGAAAACATGATAGATCAAAAATTGATTTTCCAAGCATCATGACAATCTTCCTCTTCTGAATCATTGAACTTGCAGCAAAAAATCACATCCATGAAAGTTGGAATCCAAATTTGATAATGAACAACTTGTTTTTTCCCCAATGTTTCACATCGATCTAACACCATTTTTCATAGAGAAAAGTGCACAGAGACATATTACAATAGAATGCCACCATCTTGAAATCTTAAGCACAAAGGTTATTTTTATCAACTAAAAACTAAAAAAATGGATTGAACTTCTTGTTCCTATTGCTTGTGCAAAGTCACTAAACAAACTTGCACATGAAAATTCATGTGTAACTCTTGTCCTCTCTATCCCAAATCCAAGGAAAGGAAAAAACATGAAAATTGCCAATGGAAACATGACAAATAAAAAAACGCATTTTCTAAGCATCAATAACGAATCTTCTTTTGGGAATCATAGAACTCACAGCAGAAATCAGATTCATGAAAGCTGGAATCCAAATTTGATAATCACTACTACTATTTTTCAATTTTCAAATCCATATTAGTGTCATTTTTCACACAGAGAAGGATGTGCATAAAGAAATACAACATCATGTTGAAAATCCTGAGCAGTGAGCACATAGGTTAGTTTCATCAACTTGTAACTATGGATAATGGATAAGTAGCCCGTTTCTATTCCCTACGCAAAATCTGTTGAGAAACCAATGCTGTCTATATCCCAAATCCAAAGATGAGAATAAAGACAAAAAGAAGAAAACATTTGATCAAATTACATTGTTCATTCGATTGATAACAGAGACAAACAAAGGACGCATGGAAGATGGGGAAAAAAAGGCATTTGCCAAGCACCAGTAGGGCAGTAACAAATCTGGCATAGCAGAACTCATAGAAAAATCACATCCACGAAAGTTGGAATCCAGAGTTGATTATCACAAAAAATGTCACATTTTCATACCGAACGATCTTCACAGAATATTCTATTCAACAACTAAGATAAGAACAGAAATACCGAAACAAAATGAATTGAAGGAAACAGGAAACCCTAAAAAATCCATCACCGAAACAAAAAAACAGATCAAAGGGAAAGCGGCCAAACCTCGATCGGCTAGGAACATGAAATTGAAAGGCGAAAGAGGAATTATAGAATGATCCGGGGACAGAGTTGGCAGAGCTGCAATCGGAACTGGAACCGGTGCCGGAGAAGGGAGATTTGTAGATGGCGGCGGCGGTTGAAGATTGAGCCGACCTCATTAAAGAGGAAGGCGAAGAGGAGAGAGAAGAGAGCCTCCTGGCGGAGGAGACAAGAAGAGGAAGCGTGAGAGATAGAGAACGAGGTCGATGAAGGAGGAGGAGGGAACGGAGGTTGAGAGAGTGAGATCGAAGTCGCCGCCATGAACGTCTCTCCAGATCTGATTATCTGAGGGAGAGAGAGGAGAAATGAACGATGCTACTCAATTAAAAAAAAATTGAATGACTGCTAGAACGGCCAATAAGTAAAGTTAAGGTGCTAATAACTTAATTAGATTAGAAAATGGTGATATTTCACCAAATTTTCTCAAAAATAAACTTTATTTTATAGAGAAATTTCGTCTGGTAGTGGTAGCCACGGGATTTAGAATTTTTTTTCTTTCAAAATATTAATTAAAAAATATTTATTTACTATTACAAAAATATTCATTATTGTCAGTTTTATTAGAGAAAATCGGTTTCAAACCGCGTTTTTTTTTTTTACAAATCATTAATTTGAATTAGGAGAAGGGAAGAGAAATTATGTTTTCGGTATAAAAACGCGATTTCAAACCGCATTTTACTCGTAATTTTTGGTAAAACGCGGGTTAAGCCCGCGTTTATAACCTAAATAACCCAAAAAAAAAAAAAAAAAAAATGAAAGTAAAACGCGGCATCAAGTCGCGCTTTACGTAGTATGTAGATAGATGAAGGCGAAGGAGGGCTGGGCTGCAAAGGAAGGCATAGGACTATAGGAGGCGGCGTGGTCGAGGGCGCGCGCGCGCGGTGGAGGTGGGGAAGGATGCCTGGCAGAGAGATGGAGGACGCCGGACCTAGTAGAGGGGAGGGTCGATCAAAAGTTGATGGTGTGCAGGCGGAGGTCGACGGTCGATAGATGAAGGCGAAGGAGGGCTGGGCTGCAGAGGAGGGCATATGAGGATGGGCTGGAGGCGACGTGGTTGAGGGCGGAGAAGGCGGGTAAGGCTGTCAGAGGTAGACCTCCGGGCGTCGATCATCCCTTTGCTATTGGTTATTTTTTTACATAAATTTTATATGATTTTAAATAAGTTTAGTTATCATACAAAATTGGTCGAAATCTCGTGAACCATGTAAAGTTCTTAAAAAATGGAACACTACGTGAATAAATAAATAATAAATAATAAATATACTTTTTGATAGATAAATCCATTATCCATGTATATAATATATTGAATTTTGATGTTAGAAGGGGCCGTAATTTGCTGACCTTTCCAATTTCTCGGTCAGCTGACTCCGCTGACAAAAGACTTTTCCATAAAAATTACTGTATAAAATACACCTTAAAGAAATGTAGCAAAATAAAAAAACATTTTTTCAAAAATATATACATTTTCGCCGCCCCCTTTCTGTGGAAATTTAGAATCTTCGATCAGTGCGACATGTCAAGTTTATGCGGGGAGACGTAGGAATTTTTTTTCGAAATATTCATTAAAAAAATAAAAATTTACGAATAAATTCACACATTTAAACTATTTATACAAATATTTAAAATTTGCAGATACGTCAGAAAAACGCAGTCTGAGACCGCGTTTTAGGTGTTAATTAGATATTTTTAATTCTTAATTTAAAACAAAAAAAAAACTATATATATTGATGTAAAATGCGGCCTCAGGCCGCGTTTTACTTTGGAAATTAAAAAAGAAAACCCATGAAGAAGAAGCAGTGCTCAGCAGCTTCTCGAAGGCCGGCCGACCGGACACTCGACAGAGAGGGCATCTGGAGAGTGATGGCAGTGGGCGGAGGACTTCCGGAGAGTGATGGCAATGGGCGGAGGAGGTAGCCAATGTCTCGCAGGTGGTGGTGGACGAATTTGGGGACGAATTGCATATCTGCCTGCCGCTAGCGGTGCTGCCCTGGTGGAGCGCCGGTATAGGTAAGAAGAAGCCGATGCCGCTGCTGCCCTGGGATTTGACGACGGAGGCGGAGAAGTCCAGACAACGATGGAGGCGGCGTTCAGCTCCGATGGCCAAGGTCTCGCAGGCGGTGGTGGGTGGCGTTCAATTGAAGGTCGTCGGTGGTTTGGTGCTCTGGCGAACCTCTCCGGCCAATCCTCTCCGTCAATTGTCCCTGCCGGCCTTCGAGAAGCCCTCTCTGGCGCGCCAATCCTCTTCTTCTTCCTGTTTTTTTTTTAATTTCCAAAGTAAAACGCGGCCTCAGGTCGCGTTTTACGTCAATATATTTTTTTTTTGTTTTTTTTTTAAAATTAAGAATTAAAAAGTATCTACAGTAATTAACACCTAAAACGCGGTCTGAGACCGCATTTTTTTGACGTATCTGCAAATTTTGAATATTTGTGTAAATAGTTTAAATGTGTGAATTTATCCGTAAATTTTTATTTTTTAATGAATATTTTGAAAAAAAATTTCCAGACATAGGCTTTGGCTTTTTACTAGGGCTTGGTCGGAGTGAGTATACCTGTTATAAGATTTATTTTATTTTCATTACTATAGTTTACACTGTTCGCATTCTCGTATTCATGCTGCTTTTTTTTTCACCCTTTCATCAAAATGAGATATTATAGGGGTGAACACAAATCCCACAAATTATGTTCCATTCTGCATCCCATCCCAATACCGGCTGAATTTGAAAACAAAAATTCAATCCTGTCCTGCAAAAACTACGCGGGATCTTAACATTAAAAATTCAGACTTTATTTAAACCCATCATCATTATTATAAAAAAAACTAATAGTTAAAGCAATAATTAATCTTATTACTGTAAGAGCTAGTGTAGGTTGTAGCATTTTCAATTTACATTCCAATGGTAGGACGAATGACTTCTTGCCTTAGTGGTAGGGGAGAGGTAACCCTTGCAAAAGATCAAGGGTTCAAATCTCATTATTTACATCTTTCATTGGTTTGGGTGAGCTTGCATGGTGGCTTGCCGCTTGGCTTACCCGGTTCGCGTCCTTTGCAGGCTAGAGCTCGGACCCGTGAGGATAAGTCGACAACCTCGGAACCCCCACGTCAAAAAAAAATAATAAAAAATTCCAATGGTAGGTTGAAGACTTGAAGCCACTGAATGCTTAAAATTGGTAAGATTGAATGTTTTTTTTTTTTTTTTATGACGTGGGGGTTCCGAGGTTGTCGACTAATCCCCCACGGGTCCGAGCCCTAGCCTGCAAAGGACCCGAACCGGGCAAGCCAGGCGGCAGGTCCGAGCCCTAGCCTGCAAAGGACCCGAACCGGGCAAGCCAGGCGGCAAGCCACCAGGCAGGCTCACCCAAGCCAATGAAGGCTTGAGCACCCACTTAATTACACAAAGTGTAAGTAATGGTAAGATTGAATGTTGTATTTTCAATTTTGTAAGACTCTTCAAGCTTTCTTCTTGCTACAAAATTTATTGGATTATTTTGAAATCTTATTTTACGAGAGACAAATCTCGTCCCGTCTCGTCCCGTGAGGGACAAGACCAGACGGGATTTGAAAAAAAAATATCAATCCTGTCTCGATTCTGTCGCGCAAAAAATACGCGGGACATGACACCTAATAGTGATGTTGAATTTACACTTTATTTGACCCAAATGTGTGATTTGACAAGGTGAATGTGTATAATTTGCGTGACTTGGTGCATTTTCACACTCTTTATATGAAAACTTGAAAAGTGTTTCTACTTTCTAATATGAATAAGTGTGAAATAAGTTATTTTTTTTACCTATATAATTCGAGTCCAAATCACCTATTATATTGTATTTTAATTTCTATTATAAGATTTTGCTTGGTTAGTTATGATTTTTTTTATGAATCAAAATGATTTTGTTTTTAACTAGTAAATGTTGAAGTATAATAGAGAGAGATTTTTTTTTTTTGAAATTTTGCACATTTTTACACTAAAATTTCACTTGCAAAATTCAAAAATGATATATGCATTTTATCAGCCCATGAAATAACTCTAGTTTTTGAAAACTATGGACACTGTTCATCCAAATCATTCTCCACATGCACGCACACACGCACACACCTATATTATTAAACTAGTATTCGGTACCCGCCCGTTGTGCGGTTTTTTAATAAACAAAAAAATATTTAATTTTTTTTAAAAAAAATAAAGGTTATAATAATTTGGTTGATATCTTTGAATCTCTTAATAACCATAAACTAAATTAAGAGTATATTTAGTTCAGATCAATCTACAGATTGTGAGACGAAATTTATCTTATTGAATATAAAATGATTATTAATTAAACTATTTATTTAAGTTATTGTCGATGTAATTAGGGTGAACACATACATGTGATTTTGGTAAATAAAATTTTGTATCTTCAAAAAATTATTGCTCAAATAAAGTTATTATTTTATTTATTACAATATTTATCTTTTAATTATGCAAATAAAATATTTATTAAATCAAGTATAATTATGCAAATAAAATATTTGTTAAAATTGAAAGAAGCCAGGAATTATAAAATTTAGAGTATGTGCTGTACGTGAATATTTATTCATCAAGATAACAAAATGTAACAAACTCATCTATAACAAACTATAGTTAATATATGATGTTAATACTTTTATGAAAGATGAATAATATAACATATATATATATTGATAATAAGATTTTATTGTTTAAACCATTGAATTGGCTTATTAATTTGCCGGCATTGACGCACACCAAAAAAAATTTTGCCACTCCATATTTTAATAGTACACTTGCAATCTATACATTAGCTAAAAAAAATCTAATTGATGGAGCATACGTATATATTTGATAGATTTTCTTCTTCTAAAACATATATATTTGATAGATTTATATAAAAAAAACTGTCGGCATGAAGCACACATATATATTAGATAGATTTATCTAAAATGATAAATTTTCTGTAAGGCTGTATATTTTTTAAAAAATAATTAAGATATGAGGTTATATTGAATAGATTATTTGATCAGATCAGTTTTTTACCTAACTATATCGAATTATTAATTTATGTGATCCAAAAATATATAATACCACTCTAATTTAGAATATGACACATAAGCAAAAAAAAAATCCGTTTTAATCCAGAAAATTCCATGGACGCGAGATCGCACCAAAGGTCGTTACCCACGCGTTTGCACGTTTTGTAAATAAATTATATTTTATTATATTATTAATTATAGTAAAATATTATCTTAGATTATTAATTGACATGTCTCACAAGAATAAAATCATATATAAATATATTATATTCAATTTGATCTAAAAGGTAGAATAATTGACTAAATATTATATAATTTTAGTGTTTTTTACGATTTATGTAATTTGATCTTATACTAACCACTTAACATATACATACGTACACACGTGTGTGTGGATAGATAGTATCTGAAGGATTTTGAATTTTGTTAAATTGGTGTAAACTTTAAATATAAACTCTTTTTACTTCAATTATTGGATAAATATTTAGTTGGTTATTTAATGTATTGGATAAAATCTTGTTGTAACTATTGAGATAAAAAAATGTGATTTACTAATGATTGGATAATTTTTTATATTTAAAGTGGAGGCAAGTGCGGATTTTTTTATATATAAATATATTAAACATTAAAAAGACCGATAAAAAAGATATGGTTTTACCTAACTATATTGACTTATTAATTGATGTGGTTCAGAAATATACTATCATTTTAATTCAGAAAATGACACGTAAGCAAAAAAAAAATCCCGTTTTAATCCAGAAAATTCCGTGGACACGAGATCGCGGCCTCTGCTTTAGTATATAGATATAGATAGATAGCTATAGATATAGATATAAATATAGATAGATAGATATAAATTATATAGATAGAAGATATAGATAGATTTAGATAGATATAGATATATAGATTTATTTTAAAAATTTTACAATATTTTTGGGTATATTTTTATAATTTAACATAATATTTATCTAATCTGAAATATATTAACTTCAATTTTAAAAAAATCATCTATGCGGTGGGATATTACGATCCTACTATTCGATTTTACAATCCGATCTATATACCTTTTTTTATCGATCCGATTCAGAATCCTGATTTTAACAACATTAATTGCTTGTATGGAATATGCTAATGACACAATTCATAAGAATATGACACGTATGCGAATTGCACCAAAAATCGTTTCAGGCATCTGATAGATGAATATAAATTATAGATAGATATTGATAATAATACAATAGATAGAGTACGCTTCTTAAGATGTTGTACTATTGGGTTTGGGTTCGATATGAATTCTCAAACCTAAAACCTAAACATATCTCACGTACAATTATAAAAATTCATATGAAGAGGCTACGTAGTAGGATAATGGAGGTTTGGTGTTTGGGGATACCTCGTAGATAACCTCTATATATATATAGGAACTATAATATTCTATCTTACACACTTAATTTAATTATCTTTTCAACATAAAATTTTATGAGATAACGGATAAATATTGCAATCACATAATCTAATTAAAATATAAGTTATAAGGTTATATTGAATATATTATGTAAAAAAATAAGTTTTTAGCTAACTATATATTGGTTTATTAATTGATGTGGCCCAGAAATATAATATCACTTTAATCCATAAAATGTCACGCAGGCGAAAATAATCCCGTTTAATCCAGAAAATTCCGTGGCCACGTGGTCGCTTCAGCGGTCTCTGTTTTAGTATTTTATATAGATATAGATATAGATATAGATAGATAGATAGATATTCGATAAGTTAATCCCGACTTTATCTTTGAAATTTCGATTTGTCTAACTTAAATTTTTTTTTTTGCAGAGAAAGAAAATCCTAAAAAAAATTGGTAAAATTTTAACAAATAGTTATAAATTGGTTAAATTAACGAATTCATAAAATCTTCACAAAATTGAAAAATTAAAAAAAAAAAAAGATAAATCGAATAAATTTACACATAAGCTGTAATTAAAGGACCGTTGTTGACATTTCCGTCTTGGTTGAGTCATAAACATAGAGACGTAGTTGTTGACTGCTGAGAGAGAGAGAGAGAGAGAGCGGCGACTAACAAGTAACGAGTTTGCTGAAAATGCCAATAATCGTATATATTAATATTTAATATATGCGATGGTGGTCAACAGCAACAAATTGCTGAAAATAAATTGTGAAGGAACTGAAACACAGTAACTCTCAAGGCCAATTGATGATGGGGATGGTGTTGGAAGCTCTTCTTTCAGCTTCAATCTACACCATCTGCAAAGATGCAGCTGGTGTTGCTGGTAATCTTCTCTATCCATCTCCCTATCTCTCAATTTCAATCTCAGTTTGGGGTTTCAGCTTCCAATTTGGAATTCCCACTATTTTCAGCAATTGGGATGTGACTTTAGGTTGACCATTGATTCTCAATTCGCCACAAGTTAGTGAACCCTTTTGTTTTATGGATATTTATAAATTTATTTCCGCATTTGATCTTGAACTTTTTGATTGAATGTGGATGAGATTACTGGGCATTGGTTGGTGCTGGGCAAATTGAGTAGCTCAAAATTCAAATCTTGACATAAGTCACAAAGAGGTGAAGATGAAGATGCAATTTTAGGGTTTTAGGGTTTTAGGGTTAGGGATAGGAGGTGTTGTTCTGGCTGTGGTGTGGTTGTGGCTGTTGTTACTGGGAAATAGGGCTTAGGGCGTGTTTGGTATACCGGCATGTGTATCGTTATCGTTTTGGGATTGAACCAACCTGATTCCTAGTATTTGATTGGTCTGTGTATGTGTATGAAACCCAATACATTGACAATGAGACTCTCTGCTTAACACATAAGAGTTCACACTGACCTCCGACTTTTAGGTTGGATGACTCAATCAAATTAGAAGCTTACCAAACTTCAACTAAAGGAATGACATTCCAACCTGATGCATGGAGTTATATAGTAACTGAACTCCTATTTTTGTATGCCTTCTGTAGGTAACATCTTCGCTTTCGGGCTGTTTGTGTCACCAATGTAAGTCTGTTGGCTTTGTGAACTTTGCTGTCAAGGATTTCTGCTTGGCTGATAGTTATCTGTAACTAACACCCTCCTTCCCGTCGTGCTTGTTGACTCTACAGACCCACTTTTAGGCGAGTTGTAATACATGGTTCAACCCAAGAGTTCTCGGGGTTACCATACATTTACGCATTGCTCAACTGCTTGATTTCTGCCTGGTATGGAACGCCGATTGTGTCAGAGGATAATATAATGGTTATGACTGTGAATTCAGTTGGTGCTATATTCCAATTAATCTACAGTGTTGTCTTCATTGCCTATGCTGACCGAGTGAAGAAGGTTACTTCATCATCCAAATCATCAAACATGGGGTTTTCCCATTTTTCACATTGCTTTGTTCACTAGTGTTTCACTATATTTTGCATTCTTGCTACTGGCAGCTGAAAATGCTTGGGCTGTTGACTGCAGTTCTTGTCCTGTTTGGCGCCATCGTAGCTATCAGCCTAATATTTTTTGGATCTGAAATGCGGCGGATGTTTATTGGATTTCTAAGCTGTGCTTCTCTCATCTCAATGTTCGCTTCTCCACTGTTTATAATTGTATGTTAATCTTCTGCTTCCGATGTTCTCGTATATATAGCTCAATGTTGACGCACCTCCTGATCTTGCTCGTGGTTAATGATTCAGAATTTGGTGATCAGAACAAAAAGTGTCGAGTACATGCCGTTTTACCTGTCTCTGTCAACCTTCTTGATGAGCACATCATTCTGTTTGTACGGAATCTTCAATAACGATCTCTTTGTTTATGTAAGTTATCTTATTATAGACATTCACTTTACTCCCTTATACATCCGAATTGTCAAAACTCGGACAATGTACATTGTTATCAATGTTCTTGCTTGAATTTCAGGTTCCAAATGGTATCGGATTCATTCTAGGAACTGCACAGTTGGGATTGTACTCTTATTACAACAATAGATCGAGTGAAGACTACAGAGAACCCTTGATTGTTGCATATTCATGATATATCATGCCTATGTCCGAATGATTTTTAGAAGAAAAATCATTCGGACATAGGCATTTCCATGTCTCCATTGAAAATCAGAATGCGAGTCCAGAAATCCTCTGCATCAACTTTTATTTGTTCTCCAGGATTTTTTTTATGACAGCAGAGTTCTTATGCAGCTGAACCATCATACATTCGAAAGATCAGCCTTCTGTTATGTCGCGTTACTTCTCCTCCTTGTGTGCATATATACATATGGCAATTGTAGAGTAAATATGGCGATTATCGCCTTAGTTCTTTTTGTGGTCATGTGTGGGCATGTATACTTTTGTTTAAGCCCCTTGAATATATATTACTTGTAAGCTAAACTGAAACTATTTGTGGTCTACAAGTTTGGATTCGTCTTCGCCTAATGGCTTATGTTCAATGATTTTAACCTTTCAATTGATGCACTTGCTAGTTGATACTCATCCTTTGGAAGGCTTTGTGGACAATACACTGCCTGCATTATCTGTTTATGCTGGCTTCATCACAAAAGAAATGTTCTTGTCATTGATCAAACTTTCCTGCATTTGACATATAATCTGTTGACTGTTGTCATCAATTCATCCAGGAGTGAATCTATGAATTTCATCTACTTGATGTTGTTAGATTCCATGGTGCATAGTATAAAGTGATTTCATAATTGCAAAAGCGGTGCTGGAAAAATTAGGTAAATTTAAAAACATTCATCAAATGTTTTTTTTGGGGGGGTTTTATTTATTTACTTATTTCGTTTATACTAAGAACTTTTACAGAGTAGGAAATAGCAGAGAAACCAAAAGAGAATGTCTCTTATCCACCACAAATCATACTCAGCCAATTCCAATTTCCAACACAAATCAGCATCTCTAAGTCTAAGCCAAGATAACTGGCGAAACCGAGGTCGAAAAGGAGCCAAATAAGCTCAATCTTTCCCTCCTTAGTTCTAAATAATCCCAGGCAACACCATCAACAAACAAGCCTAAGACATCCCATAGTGAACAGTCCCTACGGTTCGATGAGTTCCCATGGCAACTGATGTCCGTGCAACACCATACTGCGACTGTGCTTGGATTAGCTTTGCGTCAATGGCAACCTTGCTGCTGAACGGGTCAGGGGACGACTGGGGTTGATGGCGGCTTCGCAGTACGTCAACAGCAATCCTGCTGTTGAACAGATCAGGTAGTGGTTGGGTTTGATTGAATTGTTTGAAGGGGTATGGGTTAGAGTTAGATTTGCTATCAATGGCAGTGCGTTGGGCGTTTTGATTGGCCATGTTCATGGGAATCTGCTTGGTTGTGGTGGTGGTGGTTCCTTGTGAAGGAGCCCGATCTACATTCATCACGTTGGGCTTGGCATGATATGGTATCATGGTTGGCCCGAAGGCATTGTGAGGTGAGGGTGATTGGGGAGGAATCACTCCATTTCTCATCACACTCCTCCCGTCGTAGTTGTCTTTCATGTTCCTTCCTACCTCATAATGCAATGAGCCAACTGCTTTACCAGGTTTCGCTGTAATAGACAGTCAGAAGAATGATTTTTTGCGAAACAACATTTAAAAAAAAAAACCTTATATTTTGACACAAAATAGAAATTTACCTGATGGCGGTTGTGAACAGATGGAGTAAATGCCAGAAAATGGATCCACAGTTCTAGCCTCCTCTTTTTTGGACTGATCCCGCATGGAGCAATAATTAGGCTGTGGTTTCGGGGGAATCGTACTTGAATGTACAGTTGACCTGTAGGTATACGCAGAGAAAACAAGATTAAGAACACAGTGCATCGGTATCTATGAAGAAAAACTAGTGAATGCCCATTCAAACACCGGGCAGGAGTTGTAACCTTGGGAGTGAGATATGCTTTCTGTCCAGTGGGATGACTCGTCCATTTCTGCCAATATTCTCCTCCAAATGTGCAAACTGTTGCTTGAACTGACCAACAGCACTGCACTTGCAATGAGAATTTGGAATTAGTCTGAAGGGGCAACAGAAAAGAGAGATACATGGAAATAGCTATGAGTTTTGATACCTAGGATATACAAAATTTGCTCCTTCATTTCCATTTATGTAATCTTTGAGTAGCTGAGGGTGGTGCTCAAGTATCTCTCGGTATATCAGTTCCCTGATGTCCTCTTTGGTCATACGCCGCCTTTCAAATTCAAATTCTAACTTTGAGATTGGTTGGCATGCAGGTTCTCTCTCGATTTTAGCCAGACCTTTAAAATACGGGTCAGCCAATGCCTGAATGGAAGAATCACAATCAAACACCAACAACATAAGATTTACATATAAATCTGCATAAGCTATTCCAGGAATGCAGCCCACGTTCCTCAACTGGCACGCAGTATCAAACAACAGCTGATGCTCCATCAAAGGATGTATGCAAAGCAGCTGGATAATAAAAATAGCACAAACCTCCTGTGCAGTTGGTCTGTACTTTGGATCGAAAGACAACAATCTTTCCAAGAGACGTAAAGCTAAGGGATCAGCATTTGGGAACTTCTGTGTAAATGCAACAGGTTTCTTCTTCCGCATATCCATCAAGTATTTACGAGCCTTTTCATTGCGGACCTATATTATTAGGCACAAGGCACAGTGAAAGACTGAATACTCATACAGGCAAATGAGGAAATAAACAACAGAAGACATAAACTAATTATAAGCTACTCACCCCTGCTATGGTCTCAGGGGAGGGTGTTCCAAGAAGATCTGTCATCAAATCTAACTGATGGGCGACGCTTTTACCAGGAAAGAGTGGTTTCCCCGTCAATAACTCTGCAAAGATGCATCCAATGCTCCAAATATCGATTGCAGGTGTGTACTGCAGTATAAAAAGTTTAGGATCAGTACATTTTAAACAAACTAACAAGTTATCTCCCCAATCAAACCGCTTCAGAGAAACGGCTGTAAGACTAGACATTGTACCTGAAAGAACAAGAAATATCAACTGCCAGGTGAGTTGATTTTTCCTCCCTGAACAAGAATTATTTCAATCTAGGTGTTACTTTTTATAAGCTACTGATAAGTATTTCATAATTCGAAAAAGTTATGTACTTGGATGTCATCATCATGAGAACTATGTGCACAAGCAGCTTAAAAGGCCAGTGGGAATTAATAAAAAGGCTCTGCAACAATTTTTCTTCTTTATTTCTGATCTTCTCAGTTTCAAAAATGCTTGGGGTTATGTCTGAAGAAGTAAATCCTAATGCATATAGCAGACAATAAGGTCAACATTCTGTGCACATCCTGTTTTGGTTGCCAGGTTTGTTAGTGAAAATAATGCAAGACCCAAAAGCTCAAAAGATGATATCTAGAGTCCAAGTAGAAAACAATATAGCTAGCTTCAGATAGAAGCATACTGAGAGAAATGGTTAGTATAGAAACTAATGTGGCACAATAACCTACACCATAAATTTTGCTGGAAAACAATTTTCCTTGTGATTTAAACTACCATGAGCACTAAAGAGCTGGCTTTAGATACACAAACCATGCAAATGGGAAAGACTAACAAGTACCAAAACATCTCAAGTCAACAAACAACACAATGCATGTGGAATTTAACTAGGTTATATAGGTTGGCAAAAGCACATATAAATCTATAGAAGCCTGAAGTTCGAAAAATATTCTTTACCTTGGAAGAAAATGACCCACATAACTCTGGAGCCCTATACCACCTTGTAGCAACATAATCCTGATGTCCAAAACACAGCAGTCACACATCATGCAGTTCAGATGTTCATTCTTTTAGAAAAAACTCAAAAAGATTCTGCTAGAAGTATGGGCATTAATCCTACATTAACTTACCGTCCAAAAAACAGTTGTAGGGGTATCATTAAATGCTACTCTCGCTAGCCCAAAATCGCATATCTTTACTTTACAGTTAGCGTTTGCCAAAATATTTTTTGGCTTCAAATCTCGATGGTAAACATTTGCTGTTGAACAAAAGCATCAGCTTGTAAGATATCTAATGAAGGAATGAAGAAAATAAATACACCAATCCAATAGACTGTTACCTGTATGCATGTATTTCAACGCACGCAACATTTGATAAAGAAAGAACTGATGGTGCTCACGTGTCAAGTCATCATTAGCTTTGATAACTTGATGAAGATCAGATTCCATAAGCTCAAAGACAACATATATGTCCTTGAAGTCCCTCTTTGAAGGTGGCAACATGATGCGCTTAATATCAACAATGTCAGGGTGCCGGAGAAGTCTAAGCAACTTGACTTCACGTAGAATCCGAATAGCATCAGAGCTATGCTCAAATATATCATTGATCTTCTTTATGGCTACCTTCTCCCCAGTGTGTGTATCAATGGCTGCACCAACAACTCCATAGCTCCCCTTCCCCACAACTTCGAGAATTTTGTATCTATTGGCATCACCATAATCAGTGAAAAATTCGGGTTCCTTGGGGCTCTGCAAGCAAAGGAGATCATAAGATGAAAAAATTAGAAAATTATAAAAGAGCATTTACCACATGTAACCTTCTAGGCTAAACATTCAGTCATTACAGCAGTAATACAAGAAATATCTCCCACATGCGTGTGTGTTTATCCCTACATACTCGGATGATATGACCACCCGTCCCCACTAGACACTGAGGATGAAAGAAAACCATTTAAAATCTATAAATCAAGCCCCCTTGAAAGAGCTATATCAACAAAGAGCACATAAATAGAACCAGAAAACTCAGCAACTTATCTGTAGGGTAGGCAGGTATATAAAGAAACAGTATTTGGCTTGTTAAATTTCATAAAGCAATGTCAAAATACACTGACCAGTTTCTTCAACAAGAAATGAAAGCAACCATTTATCTTTCCTTACAAAGGCATTCTCTTAGTAAGCAAACCAATATCACTGCTTTTAAAAGCTAAGCATCCAGCAATCTCTTGCCACAAGCAAGATATGTCAGAAACAAAGCAACAACCATGGATAAATGAAATGGAAATCTCCCCTGCAATGATCTCTACAGTTGGCCAAACATGAAAAAGAACAACAATACAAATAGCAGATTAGCAGTAGTTAGGTATAGTTGAGCAAACCGTATGAGGGAAGTATCTAGTTTGAGGACCATATCTTTATCATAGTCAAAATCACAACAAAGAGTGGCCAACAAACCCTAGACAATTAGGTGAATTACAAAAACAAAGAGACAAGTCACATGAACAAGGCAATCGATTTCCGACCGCATTGCCCATTAACACAGAGTCAACAATGCAAATGTCAGCAACTGAACAATGTGATCTTCGAGTGGTAGAAAAAATCAAAAAAGAAATGGGAAGTCAGAAGAAAAAAGTAAGAAAAATACAGTATAATTTCCTGGAAAACCAAGGAAATAAAACTAGAAATCATCCCAACGAATTGGATAGCGACTTAAAAATCTTGCAATTAATCTAGTTCAGATCTCAAATTCAGATGAAATTAGTCAAAATTACGGAGGAACTAGGGATCGTATACCTTCTTTCTTTGATCTGGCTGCATTTCACTTCTCAGGAATCCAAATTAATCAAAACCCCAAATTCACCACGGAGATGCGATGGAAACCGAGAAAGCTCTTCTCTTTTCCAGAGAAAAAAGAAGCAGCAGCAGCAGCAGCCGGAAACGAATTCAACAAGAGACCAAATGGAAATTTGAAGAAAATCAATCGCAGGTGTCCCAGTAACAGCGGCCACGAACGACGAGGCCGGAGAACCTGCGAAGAACCTTCTCAATCACCAGAATAATACTATTCAGACAAACACTGGACCATCTCCAATTCACCAACTCCCAAATGCAACTCGGATCTCTATCTCACCGCACTCTCTCTCTCTCTCTCTCTCTCTCTCTCTCTCTCTCTTCTCCAAATCTGCCTGATCAAAATTCAAAACCGCGATCGATAAATCAAAGAATCGAAAAAACCCTAAATCTAGCGAACCAACCTCAGAGAAACTGGGCAAATTGAGGAGAGAGAAACAGGGAGTCTGATCTGACTCCGAAGAGGCAAGCAAGAGCAATGGTGAGATTCAGAGGAGGTTGAGGAAGGAGATGGCGTAGCTTTATACCGGCCATTGTTGCTAATTTGCCACCTGTAATTTTTTTTGTTTTTCGTAAATCGTAATATTTTGAAAAAAAAATTAGCTAAAAAACTTTCCTCACTAGTTACCTAGAATGTGGATAAATATAAAACTTTAAAATCCGTAAAAAAAAAATCAACCAATCATAAAATAAAATAATATTGCAGAATTTTTAATTATTATATTACTAAACTAACCTTTGTTATGAAAGTATTGACTAATATAGATTCGGTCCGTTAATTAAAACATAGCGTTTAGTATTTATAAATATTTTTTTATGTGTTAAAAGCTATATAAAATATCAAATCTATTTTTTATATAGTTTCATATTTAATACCATTAAGTATTAATGTATTAAAGAAATTATAAATAAAGTTGATATTTTACTATCATTCTGAAAAAACAAATAATAAATGACATGTTTTAATTAAAAGGTAGTGATATTGATTAGTTACCTTATAAAATATTGAATATTTTAAATAATTGAAAACTCCATTACTAAAAATAATTCTTATCTTTTTTTTTGGTGTCATAATTCTTACTACATATATTAGGTTTTCTAGATAAGCATAGGATCTCGTACCATATTTACTATTTATATATTAATTTATTATAGATAAATTAATACTCCGTAATAAATGCTTTTTTAGATAAGCTCTCCAGAAAGATTGAGTTGATAAAGTATGGATAAGTTCTGTGATTATATTTATAGTGGTTTATCTATTACTTATGTTTTTAACATCTCAATTAATCATACTTACTTGATTCATTGACCAAAAAAAACTTGATTCATTGAATTTTTTTCATTTTTAGGGGAAAACAGATATTGTACTCAATTTATTTATAAACGAAAGAAAAACAATTAATCTAAAATAAAATAAGTGATGGTAATGCGTTTCACCTACTTTTATTATTGGGTGCGTTATATTCCCGTCGGTGGCGAGTAGCGAGTTGCTTTGGATGTACGGTGGCCACTGCCTTGTGTTGTGCTCGCTGGTAGGGTACGTTTGTCTGGGCACATTATTTTATTTATTTATTTACAAATACAGTATATATATGTATACTGTAAATTGTTTTTTTTATACAATTATAAATTGTTTTTCTAAATTCGCGTAATTGAAGATTTTAAATTGGTTATAAATTTTTGAACCGGCCAGTCTTCGAAATTCTTAAACACCAGTACTACTTTTATTCATTTTTTAAGAGTTCATTGTCATTTGTCAATCATGAATTATACTTGCTTGTCTAATAATAATAACAACAACAACATCATCGCTCGATCCCAATGCTTAGTGGCAATTCGACTTTGACGGGATGAACCCATTTCAAGATCATATTTTACAATGCAGTCGAGGCATCGGCACTAAGCACCGACACAACATGCTCCTAGATATTTTGGCAGACATTTGTCATAAAGCGAGCATCGTAGTTTAGAACCAAACGCATACACATATGCGCAACGACGATGATGTTGAGTTGAAGCCAGGTGATATATTGGTTTATGGGTGGGACAAGGGTAGACACTTATGTTGATGTGGTTGGGGCTTCGCCGTTCACGACTAGAGTCAATGACTTCTTTGTACCCGGCAAGGCGGTTTCTCAAGCCGCTGAAAGAAAAGAGAAAAAGTATGTAAATATTTGTGTTGTTAATGAGTATTGCTTCATGACATTTGCGTTCTCTACTTTGGGGGAATTAAGAGATGATGCTACGTTGTTTTTTTGAAGCGGTTCAATTGGTTATAAAAAGTCATGGGACGGTTTCCATTAATGATGATCTCATATTTCATGGTTTTACTATTAAAAAAGGTGTTAGAGTTCAATTTGTTACGAGGCTTCCAACTAACTTTACGAGCTCAATTAATTTGTTCACGGTGTCCAGACCATGTTCCGCTTGTTCTCGGGTCTTTGATGGTGATGTCTACGGTGACCATGTTGTGTCTTGCGCTGGTTCCGTGGGCATTAAACATCGATATAATCTTGTTCGTGACTCCTTATTGGATATCTGCTGCATGTCTGGGATTTCTGCCGGTAAGGAGGTCGATATCGGTTTGGTTGATGGGCATGATAAGCCCCTTCGTCCGGCGGATTTGCTCCTTTATTAATCCAGGGACAGAGGGCGGGATGTATGTGTCGATCTGATGGGATCCTCCCCTTGACTCAGTCTGGAATGTCTGGCTTTGTGCCCGATCGTGTTGTTGTTAATGCCACTCAGCGTAAGTGTGCAAAATATCGGGACTTGTGCACGACGGTTGATTATGGTTTCTTACCCTTCTCCTTTTCTTCATTGGGAGAGTTAGATACGGATGTTGTTGCGTTGCTGAAGCGGATTCAGAAATTCTCAGTATCTCAAGATGTTGTGGCTCGTGTTGCAGCTTATATTTTTACTAGACTTATTTTTGTTATCGCTAAGGAAGTGGGTGCACAGATAGTATCTCAGTTGCCCACTAATTTCTTGTAAATCTGTTTTTATAATAATAATAATAATAATAATAATAATAATAATATCTCGGCTGCCCACTAATTTCTTGTAATCTATTATAATCATATAATAATAATAATAATAATAATAATAATAATAAGGCGTGTTTGTTTTAATGATTACTAATTTAGAAAAAGATATTTGTTTTGGGATTTTATTCTTTGGGTCTCTCTGAGTTAGAGACAGAGAGTGATTGAATATTGAAGATGAGGAAGAAGGAAGGGAGGTGGTTGTAAGCTGCCAATTCAATGGCAATTGGCAAATCACATGCCAGACAAGCTGGAGATATACTTCTTGTTGGGTAGACCGTAGACTACAAAACTCTTTTAACTTAAGACAATACATTTTCATTTTCTATATGAATTATTACATAATAATAATACATTTATTAAATAGAAAGATAAAAAAAAAGTGGTAGGTCCTAATTAAAGTACTGAATTTATATTTGGGCATCCTATTAGATTTCCATTTTTAACCCAATCCAATAAAAAAACAGGTCATAATTTTTTTTTAAAATAACTTTTATTGATTGCCAAATAATATTTAGAGTTTATATAGAGTATACTCAATGGAGGACGAACAATATGAAATTCAAAATCATCAATAATAAAAATAGATTTATAAAAAGAAATGGTCAATTTTAATATATTATTATTTTTTATTATTTTGTAAATATTTAATTTGCTAAAAGAGGGTAACATGTCAAATATGTCATGAATCATACGCTTCAAAACAGATGTAATGACCTTTTCTCAAGCACCGACAGGAAGAGAGAAGTTCATTCCAATAAATCAAATAATTAGCCTCGACCCAAAAAATAAAATAAAAAATTAGTAGTAGTATACTGTATTTTTTTTCTACTAGATATATTCCAAACTTAATATAAAAAATGTGTGTCCACGGTCCACTATATTACTTTATCGATCTTGGTGTAAAATAATTCAATTATGCAGAACTTATGCTCTTATAATTTGAATTATTAATTAATATGGCATCCAATCTATCTATATATATCTTTATCTTTTATATACCTACTAAAATTAACGCATAACGTTATATATGATGTATTGTGATTTGACTTGATTCTGCAAAAAAAAATTTCCCCAATTTTTTTATTAAAATAATATATTATCATAATTTATCAAAAATTATCATAAAATATAATATATATATATATGTATTTAATATATTTAATTAATTGAAAAAATACAAATTAAAACTATTTCATAGTCATACTTACCAAAAATATTAATAGATAAATATTTGATAGGTTTTATTTTATTTATATCTAGATTGTTTTTTGTTAGAAAGAATTATTTATATTAAAATTAATTATTGGATAGTTGTTATTTTTATTTATATCTATATTTTTTTGGTATAATGAATTATTTCTATATAGATTATTTTATATTTCATATTTCTCATACATTTTGATCGTTATTAGTTTAATTCTCTCATTATACTTGAAATATATTATTTTTGTTGTATTTTTAATAGGTTTTTTTTATATAAATAACATTTACTGTATAATTTTATAATGTTTTGTTAATATATTTTTGTACACGAGACGGAACTAGTGTGTATATATAGACATATAGTCTTAGATTTTGTCTATTTAAGCTAGAAATTTCCATGTGTATATTTTCTTTGTCCCTTTAAATAAACCATATAGTCTCTAACCAAAATCAAAACCAAATTATTTTATTAATTTTTCTATCCAAAGGGCAGGGAAATTATTTTATATTTTATTTTTAACTATCAAGTATAAACAAATGGCGAGACTTGAGAGCCATACCATTATACACACTCCACTATATAACAATCTATATTTTATACATATATGTATATGACAAAATTATATATATCGTTTTCATGCATATAAGTTGATGTGTCCAATCATATATATGAATTGAATGACGAAGGTAACGAGCTCAATTATAAATATTTTTAGGCATCCATTATTTTCTCAATAATGTACACAACTTTAAGTACGTGTAGCTAGTTTCAATTGGATTCACATAATCAAGTACCAAATTAATTTGTTATTGTGAAGGATCAATTACCACACAAAGCCCTATTCATGCACCATATATACATGTAGCCATGTAGGGCCTTGAAGATATATATATATTATTGTACTTTTAATTTCCAAACTTTCAGGATTAAAATTGAGTCTAAATGTTTTTTTTTTAAAAAAAAAATATTTTTATGGTTTTTAAAAAGCTAAAAACTTTATAAAATATTAACTTTTGAATTAAAATAATTTTATACTCGTTATAATAAGTATGGATTTATTTAAAAAAACATATATAAAAAGTCAAACTACTTATATTTTGAGACGGAAGTAGGGTATGCAGAGGCGGATCCTCTTTAGGGCCAGTAGGGGCAGTCGCCCCCCAGCCGAAAATGAAATTTAACATACATATTCCTCTCGTCGATAGCTTCGATTTGATATATTATAAGCTCAAATCCGACATCTGAGCAAAAAGTTATAAGCGTTTCAAATTTCAGCACTGAATTACAATATTTCCGACATCATTTACCAACCGATAGATTTGTAATTATCATTTATTAATTTCATATTTTAATAATGTAATTATATCCGAGAACTTCAAATTAGGAGGTCATATTGAAATATTTGAAAACCATGAAATAAATCATGCAAAATTTATGTTTTTATTCTAGTTACACGTCCATAATATTGATGATTTTTTTGAAAAGAAAAATTAGGGTTTAATTTTACATACAATATTTTTTATTGTAATTTTTTCGCCCCTCAATCAATAAGTTCAGGATCCGCCACTGAGGGTATGATTTTTCACTAATTGTAGACACTTTTGATCATCCATACTAATCGCAGCTTCATATGACATGGATAAAATAATTATGTCATATGATAAAATCCCGATCCTCTCCTAGTATCTTTTTGCCTAATGTCCTATAATAAAACAATCTTAAGCATTAAAATAAATAAATCAATAGTCAAGATGGCCCCTAAATTAATTTTTATTCCCTATAACTCTCTCATTCTCTTTTAGAACGACATCACATTATCACCCATCCTCTCTCCTCCACCGTCCATTAGAATTAAAATTATTTTGAAGAAAATTTATATAAATGAAAACTTAAAGGGGTAATAAAGTGAAGAATTATTTAAAAAATAATAAATAAAAATGGAGAAGAAGTAATCAAGTTTAGAGCATACACGAGACCGGAAAGATCATACTTCGTAGGCCGGCCTCCGATCATTGCTACGCAATTATCTCTTCAAATCCTTTGGACTTGTTTTGAAGAAGTGATCTAGAAGTCTGACAATGAAAACTCAAATTTATATTCAAAAACGCGGAGCCAGACCGCGTTTTATGTATACACCATGAGAGAGAATTGGCGCCCTGGAGCAAGTTTGAAATTTACGAAAGAAACGCGGTCCCAGACCGAAAATAATACAGGAATCTATCTGGCACTAGAAACGCGGTCCCAGACCGCGTTTCTTGTGTTGGATGGGGACCCACTCGTCAGCTGTTGCTGACGGGGATGGGACAAATAGAGAAACGCGGTCCCAGACCGCGTTTCTCTTTTCAGTAAAAAAAAAAAACTGGTCAAAGGTTCTTTTAGGGCAATTGCAAATAAAACGCGGGGCTAGACCGCGTTTTTTTGGTCCATAACTCTCTGCTACGATTCCCCCCTACTAGGTTAGGGGAATCTGACATAAAAGCGCGGAGGCAGTCCGCGTTTTTAGGTATATACATCACACACCCGGAACTTCCTCCCTTTCTTTTCATCATCTCTACCTCTTTGCTCTTGCTTCTCTCGCATGAAACTCTCAAAATAGTGCCGGTTGAAGATTTCATTAAGGTTAGGTAATACTTTCACCTTGTTGTCTGAAGATTTCATTAAGGTTAGTTTCACTCTCTTATTATACTTAATTTTGATCTTAATTGAATGATTAATATGTTTGAAATCTTTAATATCCAGTCTCTCATGCTTGTGCTTTGGAGTGATTATGTGTTTTGATTCCTTAATAAAAAATCACAGGATTATGTAGTTATTATTGCGAGTATGATGTGTTTTGAATCTTTATAGTAAGATTATATGCTAAAGAGTATAATGATTTTATGCTAAAGAGTGTAATGATTTTATGGTTATTGGAGGATTATATTGATTTATATGAACTTGTCATTATTATTATGAATAAGTTGTTGAACTTGTAGGATTTTGAAGTTAATATTTTTTGATTAACTAACTTATTGTTAATAAAAATATAGGATGAATGAGCATAGCAACATACCTCAACAAGGGTTTGAACAACTAAGTGAGATCTATGTGGATGGTCTTGGTGTCGATCATGAAGATGACTTGGATAATTCTGAAGAGGACGATGATGCTACTAGGGAGGCTGCGATTAGGGGAGAGGCCTCTAATTCGAACTGGAATATAGTTGAAGCTGATCCAATTACAGCAATTCCATGGCCAGGGTTAAATTTACACGTCCCATTAGATGACGGAAGACAGTTTTTTCGGGGACAGATGTTCAACTCGCTGGAGGAGCTGAAATGTGATTTGACCGAGTATTCTGTGCGTATGAGTAAGCCATACAGGACGAAGAAGGCGAGTCCAGAATGGTACACAGTTGTTTGTGACAGGAAGGACAGTCGTGGATGCACATGGCGACTATCTGCTCGTCGTGTTGATCGAACTGTTGATATGTGGATGGTCGTCAAATATAGTGGGCGTCATGCATCCAATTGTGTTGGAGAGGTTTTGCAGTTGGATAATCGTAACGTCACCTCCAGTTTCATTAGAGGTGAGATTCTTGGGTTTCTTCGCACGGATCAAGACACGAAACCAAGTACTATTCTTTCGCATCTGACTAAAAGGTATGGGATTTCTGTCTCATACATTAAAGCCTGGAGGGCAAAGCAGAAAGCTATTGCAGAGATCTATGGTGATTGGGAGGAGTCGTACACAGAGTTGCCAAGGTTCATGGCTGCGCTACAAGCCACAAACCCGGGAATAGTGGTTGAATGGTGCCATCTGGATTCCCCACATCCACATGAGAAGATATTTGGTCGTGTATTCTGGGCTTTTGCACCATCCATTGCTGGGTTTGCACACTGTCGTCCTTTGATATCGATCGATGGAACCCATCTGTATGGAAAGTACAAGCATGTTGTGTTAATTGCAATGGGAATGGATGCAAATGATCAGATTTTCCCTCTGGCATTTGCCATCGTGGAGAGTGAAAATGGAGATAGCTGGGCTTGGTTCATGGATTGTATACAGAATCTATTATTATCCTATTATTTTGTACTAAAAAAATTTTGTTCTCAGTTTAAAAGCTTCCTAATCTTTCCCATATTCATACAATCTAATTCTTTCGGGCCACTTAAAACATATTTTCCTCCCATATTCATACAATATATTTGTTTCAACATGCAATCATCCCACAATTTCGGGTCTAGAACTATCATAAGATTTCAGATATGTAATAATCACTCATTAATCAATATCCTCAAACATTCAACTATCAAACCATTCTTTAACCCCTAACATCTCATCTCCTAATCCATAGTCCTTCAAACCAAAAAAAAAATTAATCAAGAATTCACATTTAACTCGAATTATTGTCCCAAACACACAACTATCACACCATGTAAACCAAGAACAACCCTTAACATCTCCTACCACATAATCGTTCATACCAAAAACAGGAAGAAAAAAAAAATCGAACTAACCTTGGATCGGTGGATCTGGGATTACAAGCAAAGATGGAGGGGGATTACAAGAGACGATGGGGGTTCGAGGTTGAGGGAGCAAATCCGCCGCTGCAACCGCTGGGGCTTCGATTTTGGGGCGATTTTAGAACAGACGGAGGAAGAAGATGAAGTGGAGAGGGACGGAGTCGGTTTTTTAGGGTTTGATAGAAAAACGCGGCTCCACCTCGCGTTTTATGGGCAAAGCGTCAACCACCGCATTGATTGCGGTTTGACCAGTTTTTTTTTTTACTGAAAAGAGAAACGCGGTCTGGGACCGCGTTTCTCTATTTGTCCCATCCCCGTCAGCAACAGCTAACGAGTGGGTCCCCATCCAACACAAGAAACGCGGTCTGGGACCGCGTTTCTAGTGCCAGATAGATTCCTGTATTATTTTTTTTAATTTTCTTTTATTTTAAAAGAGAAACGCGGTCTGGGACCGCGTTTCTTTCGTAAATTTCAAACTTGCTCCAGGGCGCCAATTCTCTCTCATGGTGTATACATAAAACGCGGTCTGGCTCCGCGTTTTTCTGTCCCCACTGCAAAAAATGAATATTTCTGTAATTAATTTCAAACATTGAATATTTACGTAATTATTTAATTAATTATGAATATTTCGGAAAAAAATTCGAAATCTTGGTCTCTCTCATAGGCTATATTTATAGGCGAAGATGGTAACAATAATTTTTTTATAACATGTAGATAGATTTAGATAAAAAAAAAAAATTATAATAGATAGAGATTGATAGATAGATAGATTATTTCTTTCCATTCCTGATCATGAAATCTAAACTAGATTGATGAATCGATTGTTTTAGGTTCAAATATATCTACTTATTTTAGGCAATTTTTTTGATCAAATTTCTATCTTTTGGAAATAAGGCAAAAATATTTAAGGCAATTTATTCAAATTGGAAAGATTTATGACACATATGACATTCTAATGCAAAAGTATTTAAGGAAATTAATTTTTCATTGAATCAAATTATACTAGGTAATTTTAGAATTTTCTTAATAAATCTATGTTTTCCAAAATAAATACTTTATCTTTAATTTATTTATATATTATGAATAATATTACATTATGTCTATGTACATGAGAAGTAGACCTGTCAATCTGGTCATTTGGATCTCGGGTAAATCGGGTTTTGGATCAATCGGTTACTAGTCGTTCCGGGTTGAGCCAAACCGGGTAAAAAAGTTCAAACTTTTTGAAGACTTTTTTTAAAATATTAAAATAATATCAAAATTAAATTGTAATATAAATATGTCAAATTCAACTAAATAATAATATTATGATTAAATTTATAATATTATTATAATATTATAATAATAAGAATATAATAATAATTATATTATATTATAATAATATGTCAAATTTATAATAATATTATATTAAGAATATTATACTAATAATATTATATTAATATTTTAAGCATAAAAATCATATTTATACATAAAAAATGTTCTAAACATACTATAATTATAAAATACATAAGTTATTTAACTTATGAGTGACTTTAACGAATACAATTGTATGACGAATCTGTGTGGTGGCGTCAATTTGGTGCATGTGTACATGACGTCTATATGGTGCTAACTCACCGAGTTGATTTTGACTTACCGGGTCACTGGGTCTTGACCCTTATTAAATGTCCTGGGTAATTTGTGTTCGGGTCGATTTTGGATCCCGTGTCTGAAACATCGAGTTCAAATCCGTATTTTTCAGGTTGGGTCATGTTTTGACAGGTCCAATGAGAAGAGTTGAAAAGCTACATGTAATAAAGATGATTATAGGTTTCAGGTTTGTTTCACTCATGCGAGCAAGCTCAATCTCCCTAGAATAAAGAGTTACAATAGATCTTCACTCACAAATTGTTTCGTTTTATAAGAGTTGTAAGGCTGAGGAAAAGGATGATTTTAATTGAACTGAACGAACCAATATATACATACAGATTTACAACTAATCAAGGAAGAGATCCCTAAAGACTAGGAGAGTATAATTAGTATACAGAGAGATCTACAATATCCTTAAGTGATAAGACCATATCAAAATAATATCTCAACACCCTCCTGCAAGCTCACGGTCGATTACGAACGAGCAGCTTGAACCGAAGAGTTTTGAAACGAGAAGAACCGGCAACCTTTGTAAAAATGTCTGCAATCTGATCAGTGGACTTGACATGTCGGACCACAAGGTCACCGGCTTGCACTTGCTCACGCACAAAGTGATAGTCAATTTTAATATGCTTCGAGCGTTGATGAAAGACTGGATTTGCAGTGAGGAAAGTGGCGCTCAGATTGTCACATAGGAGGATAGGCGGGCCAACAGACACTGCTGTCATCTCCTTGAGTAACTGCTGAAGCCAAATGAGTTCAGCCGATGCAAATGCAATGGCCCGATATTCTGCCTCGGTGCTAGAGCGGGCGACAACCTTTTGTTTACGAGACGACCAGCTCACCAAGTTCCCTCCAAAGTAAATGGAGAACCCATGTTGCGACCTGCAATCATCAGGATCTGAAGCCCAACCGACATCAGTAAAGCAGACAAGTCGAGCATCTCGGGATGGACGAAAGAACAAACCCGCATCAAGAGAGCCCTTGAGGTAACACAGAATGCGTTTGACAGCAGTCCAATGTTGCTCTGATGGGCAATGCATGAACTGACACACGCGGTTGACGGAGTATGCAAGCTCAGGACGAGTGATGGTGACGTATTGCAAGGCGCCTACAATGCTGCGATAGAGATGCAAATCGGAAAAGGGATCACCACCTAACTTCAACCTGGAGCCCGATTCTGTTGGGGAAGCAATAGGCTTGGCCCCCGTCATTTTGCTGCGCTCAAGAAGATCAAGGATGTATTTCCGCTGAGAGAGCAAGAGACCTGATGGGCTGCAATGAACTTCAATCCCCAAGAAGAAGTTGAGGTTACCAAGGTCCTTCAATGAGAAGACTGAGTTAAGATGCCTGACGAAATCATCAATGAAGGAGCTATGTGAGCCTGTAATAATAAGGTCATCCACATAGACAAGCACATAGATAACATCAGGACCATGACGTTTAATAAAGAGAGATGTGTCTGAGATGCAAGGCTTAAACCCATGATGGACCAAGGACTGCTGCAACTTATGAAACCATGCCCGAGGGGCTTGCTTAAGGCCATAGAGTGCCTTTTTAAGCTTGCAAACAAATGATGAGTGATCGGGTGCAACAAACCCAGGTGGTTGATCCATGTAGACTGTTTCAGCCAAATCGCCATTGAGAAACGCATTATTGACATCGACTTGTCTGAGAGACCAATTTTGAGTGACAACAATGCTCAAAACAACGCGAATTGTGGTAGGCTTGATAACCGGACTAAATGTGTCAAAATAATCGACACCCTCCTCCTGATTGAATCCCTTAGCTACCAACCGCGCATTGTACCGCTCAATTGAATCGTTAGGCTTCTTCTTGATCCTGAAAACCCACTTGCAACCCACAATATTAGTAGCAGGAGGCCTGGGAACCAAGTCCCAAGTCCCATTAGACATTAAGGCATCGAATTCTAACTGCATAGCATGTTGCCAATTGGGGTTCTTTGAGGCTTGTAAGAAGGTTTTGGGTTCAATTTCAGACGAGTCAAAAGGCAAATGATGTTTAGTAGCAGTGAATGATTTTGGTTTAAGAGAAAGAGTGGAGGCTCGAGTAGCCATACCGTGTACCGAGGTATCTGATGGCCGGAAATACGAGGGAGCGTTGTGATATGGACCGACGACTGGGGATGCAGGGGAAGCGGCATACTCGACCATGGGAGATGGTGACGGAGAAAGACTAGACGAGGAGGACTCAAACGGTGTGAGACCAGGAGAAGGCGCCGAGATGTCAGAGGAAGAGGAACTGCCAGACGTGTCCATACCAGCAAGAGAGCCCGGTGTGACTGGGGATATGGAGCCGGCAAGACCATTGGAGGCTGACGCAGAGTCTGTGACACTGGATGAAGTTGGGGATAGCACCGACGACGGGGTAGGGGAAGGCCCTATTGCCGAAGCTTCCTGGAGAGCATGAAGGGGAATGGAGTCTGAGATTGGGGCGACACTGTCCTGAGAGCGATGATCAGGAAACGGGAAAACAGACTCATCAAACACCACATGTCGAGAGATATAAGTGCGTGATGAAGAAACATGGTAACATAGATATCCTTTGTGTTTGGCACTGTACCCTAAGAATACGCACGGAACGGATCGAAATTCCAATTTGTGGTTGTTATAGGGTCGAACAAAGGGATAACATAAGCACCCAAAAGATTTGAGAAAATGATAATCGGGTTGGCGAAGATAGAGGCATTCATAAGGTGACTTGTGTTTGAGAACGGGAGTGATGGTCCTGTTATTTAAATAAATAGCAGTATGAAAAGCTTGTTCCCAAAAATTCACAGGTAAATTGGAATGAGCTAACAGAGCAAGACCTTTCTCTACAACAACACGATTGCGCTTCGGAAGCACCGTTTTGTTCAGGAGTATGAGGACAGGAAATGCGATGAACGATACCATGTGTTTGTAGAAAGGATGAAACATTGCGATATTCGCCCCCCAGTCAGATTGAAAAGCCTTGATTTTGGTGGAGAATTGAGTCTCTACCATTGTTTTAAACAAAGTGAAAGCCGAAAGAACTTGAGATTTGTGAGTTAAGAAGTAAACCCAAATAAATTTCATGCAATCATCTAGTCAACTCGTGTGGATGAGCAAAGAGGTGGTGCCAGCACGTAACAAATGCTCGTTCTCCCACAAAGACTCTAGGACTCGAACATGATGGACTGACGGGAAGCCGGTATAAGCCATTCTCAACGACCCCTTTGAGTATTGTCCTGCCCTGCAAACTCTTAACATAGCAAACATGAGGATGAAACTCAAGAAAGACATTGTTATCTTTGCACAATTGAGAAACACTCAGAAGATTCTTGGATATTTTTGGAACAACTAGAACATCTTTAAGAGACAAAGAATTAGCATTATGCGCAGCAGTTATAGTCGATTGACCTATATGAGTAATGGGAAGAGACTGACCATTCCCAACAACTAAGTTGTCGGAACCTGTATACTCTGATTGAATGCTGAGATTGTCGAGATCAACAGCCACATGATTCGTGGAGCCAGAGTCCACAACCCAAGGGTCGGTCAGAGTGGAAGGGTTGTTGCCGTACACCATGTGAGCCTGCTTGGTAGAGGTCGGAGGTTGCTGGCGGAGACGCTCAGCAGATTTCCGATTGGTTGCAGGAAATTCAGCCAAATTGAGGCGCTGATGACAGTTTCGAGCCTCATGATATGGTTTGCTGCAAATCTGACAGATTGACTTAGGACGATCGCCAGACGAGGAGGAATTCTGGCCAGAAGAAGGCTTCTTGGCAGCAACGTTAGCGGACAGCAGCGAGGAGGCTTTGTTGTCATCTTCAAGCTGCTGCTCCTCTTGGAGAAGGAGGCCAAACAGCTCATTTGAGGAGACGGGTTCCACGCGGATGTTGAGAGCGGACTTGAAACCACTGTACTCAAGGCCAAGACCGAACAAGAGGAAGGACATAAAGTCCTCATCAGAGATGATGGTCAAGCATTCAGCCAACGAGTCCGAGATGGCTCGGTTCTTCTCGACATATTCAAGCATCAACATCGATCCCTTGACGAGGGTTTGAAGTTGTTGCTTGAGTTGCATCTGGCGCGCCTTAGTTTGAGAGTGAAACATCTGCTGGAGCATGGTCCAGAGTTCAGCAGTAGTGGTTGCGCGAGCCACATGACCCAACATAGGAGTGCTGAGGGTCGAGCGAAGCCACATAAGGATGAGCTTGTCCTTGCGATTCCAAGTGGGAAATTCCGGATTTGGTTCCCGGACAGTGGAACCTGTCTTGGGTGGTAGGGTTTGCGACGGAGTATCGTCAGAGCCCAAGAAGGATTGAAGCTCATAAGCCTCAAGCGCAGAGCGAACGATTCCACGCCAGAGAAAGTAATTGGTTCTGTCAAGGCGAACAGCGAGCGCTGGGAATTGAAGGTTGGCCGCATCACCGCCGGAAGCAGTGAACAAGATTTGTGTGGCAGAAGCATTTGTGGTGTGGCCATCGGTAGACATGATTGAGGACCGAAGGCTAGGCTGATACCATATAAGAGTTGTAAGGTTGAGGAAAATGATGATTTTCATTGAACTGAACGAACCAATATATACATACAGATTTACAACTAATCAAGGAAGAGATCCCTAAAGACTAGGAGAGTATAATTAGTATACAGAGAGATCATATCTACAATATCCTTAAGTGATAAGACCATATCAAAATAATATCTCAACACGTACGTTTCATCCTCGGTAGTTAATTTTATGTTGTGGGTTATTTTTTGGATTAGGTTTCGTCGCTAGTTTAAAAGTTTTCAACAAAGCGACCTGCATATATGCAAATGTCTAAAAATTGTATGTTGAAATTAATTAGTTTTAAAAGATTTCATGCAAACTAGATGAGTCGAATATCCTCCTTCAATTCATCCTCACTTTTACATATATTGATTGATACCATACAAAATTACAAAAATCAACGATCAATAGAACGATCAATAGAGTACATTTAATACTGCTATTTTTTTTTTTTAAATTAAAGGTGGCACATGTTATTATAATAGATCAATCTCCGCAAGCTCGATCAAACTTTGTAAAAATGGAACAAGAAATACATGATCAACACCATTAGGCGGAACTAGTCATGCATGCTATATATCGAGTGTGCCAACATATTACCACTACGACGGACATGCCCTAACGGAAACGAGGAAAAACCTCTGGATATCTCCCAAATGTCTTCGGCCAACATACATGAGTATGAATACAGGCCGATTACTGTCTTCAAGGATTTAACAGGTGGAATGCGTCGGACTCCAGGTGTACCTTATCCACCCCCTGATTGCCACTTAATTGCTTTACTCCCATAAGCGCTGCTTGCATTTCAGCAATGTTGAAACTCCAATTTGCGTTCACCAGTCGCACTGCAACCCAAAGTACCTGCCCCATATCATCCCTTACAACCGCACCCATCCACACACGTACCCCCATTCCCCATCACATAGAAGCATCTGTGTTGATCTTCGTTACCCCCTCCTGTGGTCGCACCCAACCGTCCCCACCAATAGTTCGGTGAGTAGCCTCTGAGTTTCTCTCATTCCGGCTTTCTCAGACAACCCGGTAATCGAAAGCATATTTACGAAAACCATTTTAGACAATACTCGAACACAACATTGATTCTTTTTTATTTTGATCACCCATCCCCGTTAGAAAAAAGTACTCTTTTTTGGAATCTAGTGCTGCTCTACTATGATTCTTCTTGATCTTGGGGTGTGTTTGCGACTTGCGAGTAAGGTTGTGTTTTTCAACCAAAAAAACGAGGGTGGGATACTAGGATGGGTGGGGGTGAAATCTCGGGCCTGCCACCAGGATGTTTGGCAAGGGGTTAACAGGGTGAAGTGGCCGGATTTTTCCTCCTTGGTAGCCTTGAGTGGACAGGGTGAAATATATTTTTTCCATCCCCATTTCTGTGATTCTCATAAACTGCACCTCGTCGTCGCCTTCTTCTTCTTCGCATCCGTATACACTTCACTTTGTGCTCGCCATCACCGCTCTCTTCATCCACTACCCTCTGCTCGCCGTCGTTGATGTCTTCATCCTCTGCTCTCCTCTCTTCACCATCGCCGCTATCTTTATCCCTGCTCTATTCTGCTCATCATCGTCGCTCGTCGTCACCACTCTTCATCCCTTGCCCTCCCTGTTCGTCACCGCTACTCTTCATCCCTTGCCCTCCCTGGTCATCCTCGGCGGTTGCCGCCATTGCTCTTTATCCCCTGCCATCCTCTTCTTCCTGGTCGCTGGATTCAATAGTTCTATTAATTCTAGGGGATGAGTAGAGTGAAGAATTGAAGAAGAAGAATTTGATTGTTGTTTATGAATTCTGAAAGCAGAAAAGGAGTGAAAAAAAAAAAAGAGGACATGAGGGTCTTATGGTATTTGATTTTTTTCCCATAAAAAATAATCCTCATTTTACCAAACACTAATCTTCATCTCATCTAATCGAAACCTGAAGCCTCGCCGTCGCCCGGGTCCAAATCTGAGGTTTCCACAAGTTCCCCAGGTGTTCCTGAGTTGCCTCTACTTTCTGCCGTTGGAGTGGTTTCATTGCATGCTCGTTCATCGTTCGATAGTGCTAGTGTTTGACTTTGTTGCATATTTGTTTCTCGGTTTTGCAGGGTAGCTTGATTTTTTGTTTCTGTTTGAATGACGGGTTTCCGTCGCCGTTCCTACGGCCTCTCGATCCACCGGGTTTGTCCGGTGCGTCGAATTTTTACTTAATCAAAAAAAAAAAATCTTCATCTCATCCACAAAAATAATCTTCATCCTAATAATCCCTAAAATTATCTTCATTCCAATTTTTTTTTTAATGGAAAACACATCCTAAAATATTTTTAGGGGATTTGAGAATATTTTTAGAAGTGAAGAGGATGTAGTATATTTTTAGGGTGGAAGGAGAAAATATATTATCTCATGTGTGTTTAGTTGAATGAAGATTGAGGTCGACGGTGAGAACCCCTTCCCCACCGCAGCACTGGCAGATACAAGAGTGGGCTTGTATGGGTCCAAACCCACCCCAAATAGGAAAAAAAATACATGGATAAATTGTAGAAACCATCGGGCATATTGCTCAAAACCACCCCATAAATTCCATATTACAGAAAACCACCTTTTATATTACTTTATTTGTCAAAGACCACCCCACCTCTATGAGTCGTTAGAATTTCGTTAAATGTCTTTGAAAAAATCAAAATTACCCTTATACATATCATTTTCTTGTCACCACTCACCCTCCGCCTATCTTTCAGTACATATGTACAACTCCAAACACACTTTTTTTTTTTATTGAAATTATTCGACAATTCTTACGATTCTATACAAGGCCCCCTTCAATCCATGTCTAAATCTCTCCACAATTCCTATGCGAGATCCCCTTCAATATCGCCTCTCCATATGATAAGGGTATTTTGGTAATTTACCAATTTTTCCCTCTAAAACTTAACGAAATCAGAGATAGGGTGGTGTTTGGTAAACAAAAAGTATATAAATGGTGGTTTTCTACAATATTGATTTTAAGGGGTGGTTTTGAGCAATATGCCCTATTTAAGGGGTCGTTTTCTGTAGTTTACCCAAAATACATATATATTGGAAGTATTAGTGTGCATGCATGCTAGGTTGGTCTAGTGGTAAGGGTGTTGGGCACAAAAGTGCGTTCGGGGTAATCCGGGAGTCTAATGACAATCGGACAACAATCCGACTACCAGAAAATAGCACCAACAACTTCACAAATCTAGAACCAAATCCAGAAAACATCCAAGCAACGCAAACAACAAAACAAGCATATATAATCAACACAAGATTTACGTGGGAAAACCCCCATCTAACCAGAGGATAAAAAACCCCGTCTTCCGCCCACCAGAGCAACCAATCCACTAATCAATAAACCAATACAAATGTTTAACAATCAAGCCTCACACCGAGACAAACAAATATGAAGATTTCAAACACCAATCTAAATAAAACCCGGATCTAGAAAGGATTCATCTCCAAAACCTAGCTAAACACTTGTAATCATATTAGATTTCCAAGGAGAGCGGAATATCTATCAACAAACAGTCGTTGTTGACTTATCAAGGGAGGCAGGCGGATCACCAGATCAAGAGATAAAACACACACTCGAATCTCTCACCTAACAACCCTTGACTGACATCATTTGGTTAATCAATTGCTATATAACCTAGCAATAACCAAACCAAAACTTGGGGCGGGAATCATGGGCCGTTGGCCCAACAAAGGGAACAACTTTGGGGTTTTGTTAATTCATCAAATCCCGTGTTCGACCCTCCTATAGTGCCATTTATCCCGAATTTTGATATTTAATTAATATTTCATTTTCTTATTTTTTGTTTCATGTTACAAATTTAGTATATTTTTAAATTTTGTTAAGTATTTAATTAATATTTGTTTTTATATAATTTAACTAGAATATGGTTAGAAATATTTAAATAAATTTGGAATAGAATAATTTGGCAAAGTAGTGAACGAAATTAAATAAAATTGCCACAACTTAAGGGTTTTTTTTCTCAATATTTTTATAAATTATATTTTACTTTTTATAAAATATCTCTGACAAATTTGTTTATACCCAAAGCTGGTTCTTCTAGCTTGCCCACCCCAACCTATTTCTCGGCTCCACCACTCCACCGCAGCACACCCATTGCGAACGATCAACAGCAGGTCCACCCGAGAACAACACTGTAAACCGACGACCACCACCACTACGGGCACTACCTCGGCGTACTTCGGTGACCCTGTGCACTTCACTGCTTCGATCCGCTCCACTACTGTGCAACATTTGACCGTGTGCACTTGTATCCAGTTGCTGATTGCGTGTAGATTGGTTGTGGACTTTCGGTTTTTGTTTCCGTATTAATTTCTGATACAGACTCATGAGCCCTACTTAAAGAAACACGCAGCGTCGTTGTAATGATCAAAGACGGAACCTGTGCAAGTGCAAATGCAACAGGCCGACAAGGCTGAATATAACCCCGCGGCTCTCTCTCTCTCTCTCTCTAGGAAACAAATTTTTCAATGGAATCGAAACAACGGGTTGCATAGTCGCATAGAGGTTGAACAACTTTGCTAAACATCATGTTTTTTATGATATAAAAGAAAGAGAAAATAGAGCCCCAGTCGGGGTGGCCTAGTGGTGTGAAGCAAGGGTACTTTGATGGTGGATCAAACCAAAAACACTCACACAAATCAATCAGAATTAAGGACAAAAACTCACAGATTCTTCTGTTACACAGAAGATCACCTTGAACACAAAATTTGATAACTGAAACTGCTCCAAATTGATTTTGGGCCAAATCAATTGTCCACCGCGCTACATAAACAAAAGCTGTTGTAATAGACAAACATAACAATCATCAGATGCTACCAAGCTAAAATAATTATGTTGCTGAAAGCCACTGAAAGTGGTTGAAATGGAAGGATAACAGGTCTCTCTCATTGAAGCCTTTGCTTATGCCAAATTCGAGCCAACCCGAGCTTTGAAGCGAGATTAAAAATGTATCATACTTGACTCATTTAATAAATGAACGAGCTTAAATCGAGATTTTATCAAGCCGAAGAGTTTCTCAGTTCATATAACAACCCCATACTTAACGACATCACATTATCACCCATCATCTCTTCTCCACCCTCCATAATCTCCATTAGAATTAAAATTATTTAAAAGAGTGAAAAATATTTTAAAAAATTAAATAAATAAAAATAGAGAAGAAGTAACCTTATGGGTACGGATGGTCTTAGATCAAGGGCAGACACATTCTCTCGATACGAGACCGAGAAGATCATATACCTCCAATCATTGCTACGCAACTTATTATCTCTTCAAATCAATCCTTTGGCTTGTTTTGTAGAAATCATGTAGAAGTGTAGTGATGAAAACTCAAATTTACATACATTTTCAACCCCGAAAAAGATATAAACTTGGGTTTTCATCACCAGACATCTTAGACGACTTCAATTCATGTAAATCCCCAATGCTATACCAATGGATCACACAGAGACGTCCTGGTCTCTTCTAAGCTATATATAGGCGATGATGGTAACGGTAAATTTTTCTAACTTGTAGATAGATTCACATAGATAGAATATTTCTTTCCATTAATTCTCGATCATGCAATCTAAACTAGATTGATTAGTCGATTGATTTAGGTTCAAATCTACTTATTTTAGGCAATTTTTTTGATCAAATTTCTACTGGCCTTTTGGAAATAAAGCAAAAATATTTAAGGCAATTTATTCAAATTGGAAAGATTGATGATTATTAAGTATTTTTAATTAAGAGTATATATAGATATATAGATTGAAAAAAATAACATTAGAATATTTATTTAATTATGGTAACTATATCTATAAATTTAATTGTGGAAAAACAATATATCATAAGTTAAATCTTTATGGAAACAATATCAATAATAAAATTTATGGAAAGATTTTATTTAAATAAGTATCACTTAATATTGATAACCAATCATACATTGATCCTTTATGTAAACAATATAAGATTATATTATATAAATATTTGATATTTCAAAGATACATATATTCTAAGATATATGAATTAAATAATTAATTATAAAATAGGTTAGATGACAAGTTATATTTGTTGTGTACGTGGTTTATAATTAAATAGGATTTAAACTTTTGTAATATGATTTACAAATCATACCCTAATTGAGAGTTTCTCTTTCATATGAGGGTTGGATCAAATCTATATCTATAGTCAAGTTCTCTAGTTAGTTTTAGTGGTCGGATCCAATTATCAACCATGATGAGTGTTTGTTTGAGTTGTGTCATAATCATTTGCTTCTCTTTTATCTCTTGCTTTGATCAGGAGTCGGGGGTATATGGTGTCAACTTCGAACGAATAGTATATTAGACACCATATACCCTAACCCCTGTGATACGGGGTTAGCCGTAGGATGGCCCGATCTTCGACATTTAAGACTCAAAGACAAGAACGGAAGCAAACGACTTAAGAACAAGACAAAACGCAGCAAGACTCGAACAAAGAAACAATAAAGACTCGATCGATAAGGACTGATTCGAACTAAAATAGAACGAGATAAAGACACAGACCTCTTAAGAGGGTAGGAACCAAATACCAACGACTATAAAGCCCGCCTCTACAACTTTACAACTTTACACAACCAAGCGGACAACTTGGAGGCACAAGAAGGGGACTTGTGATTACCTGGATCACCAAGCTCTCGCGAGGTTGACGAACTCAAAGCAAACCAAGTTAGATCTATAACCAATTGTTGCAATCGACGAGCCACGCTTCGAGTCGATTGACTTTCTCTCAATTGTGCTTCACACAAACTGAAATTTTCATAAAAGAGACGTCTAATTTACAAGAAGACCAGCCGTCAATATATAACATAGGGCTGATTTAGATGGAAAATAATAATTAAAAATAACCCCTAAATTACCTAAAATAACTTAAGCAAATAAGGTCCCTAAAAATAGCAATAAAAAGAGTTCCAACACTTAAGTAAATTCCCGTCTAAAACAGTGACAACATCAAAGAATGTGATTTTCGGCAAGTTTTAGGTCGAATCTGGAAAAACCTTCAACAGCAAAGTTGTAGATCTCTTCGTCCTCGTTCTGACAAGGTATGACACGATCCAATCTAATTAATATTGAATCTGTACGAGTCATTTTACTGAGACGTCGAAAAGCTGTCAAACTGAGCATGAACGAACCCAAAACGACGACCCAAGGTGGAGCCTTCTTCTTTCTCTTGAGGATGACATCATTCTCACGAGCTCAAATCATAGGTACATCCCCAAGTATAGGTGTGTCCGAAGGTGTCTTGGATGGTCCCGCATCATTCCCCCTTTCTTGAAAAGGATTCGACCTCGAATCCAAGGTCGCATAAGATTCCGCAAATGCATCCACACGAGCTCCTGGATCGAATACCTCATGCCAATGGAAACTCCTCTCGATGCCGATTGTGTCAGGGGTTGACCACTTCTGGATGGATTTGATATTGGCTTCGCCATCTTGTAGGTCATTAGAGTTTTCTACAAAATCAAGAAAAGAAACTTGATTAGTGCATAATTCATAATTCATATTTCATAACATCTTCATTGTGTTCTAACTCAATATGCACTATAGCTTGTTCATTTATCTTTATGTTTCCATCCAATGCTAGCAAGTGTTCATCCTTTTTCAAGATTGGATTTTCAATTAATTCAAGGCTAGCAATATCAGAACAATTTGCACCATCATTGATCATATTAGAAACATTGCCTTTGTCTAAGCATTTAGTATGAAACAAATCTTCTCTTTGATTATCATCATAATGCATATGTTGAATACTTAAAACTTTATAAACAATCAAAGAATCATCATGCTCATATTCAATGCAATCATCTTTAGAGGCAAGTAAACTAAGATCCTGATCATTATTAACATGCTCATCATTTTCACCACTAGAATTTTCATATTTATTTTCGCCTAGGTGGTTAATCATGAAAGTCTTCTTATTTAGGCAATCCTTCATAACATGTCCTCTACCTTGACATATAAAGCAAGGAACGTACAAAGGTTTAAGAGGATAAGAGTTAGGATTACTCCCTTTAGGGCCAGTAGATGCCCCAGATGAATCTCGCCCGTTCCAAAGCGCTTTACCCTTGTCGAGGGGCTGTTGGGGTGCTCGATATTCACCTCTTCCCTGGGGCTGACTTGGTCGATCCCTAAAGCCCATTTCCGACCTACCTTGGGGCTGTTGGGGACGACTTTGACGCCAACCATGCTGCTGGCCACTCGACATTCTCCCTTGGCCCCTATATCGTGCTCCTCTTTCTACCTTTATCGCTAAATGTAAAAGCTCAGTAGGCGTAGAATAAGGAAAATAATTAATTTCATGAGCTAAGGCGGGATGCAATATTCTAAGAAACCTACCAGTAGTATCTTCATATGGTTCAACTACATTAGCTCTAGCCATGGTTTCTTGCATAAGATTAAAATTTCCTCAATAGTTTTGCTATCTTGCTTAAGATTTTCTAATCGTTGTCTAAGCGCTCTAGCATAGTGTTGGAGAACAAAACTACTTCTCATAAGTGCTTTTAATTGAGTCCAAGAAGCGACAGGCGGATCAAGGGCTCTTATTCGTTCTTTAGCTAGATTATCCCACCAAATTAAAGCAAATCCGGTGAATTCTAAAGAAGCTAATTGCACCTTTTTATATTCAGAGAAGTTGTGACAATTCCAGATTTGATCCATTTTAGTTTCCCATTCAATATATGCATCTGGATCGGTGTTACCATCCAATTGAGGGATCTTTACCCCATCTTGCTCAGGCTCTCTAGGTGCTCGATAGTGGTATCGACCTCCTCTGTTGTTCCGCCTCGGGCGTTGTTCCCAATACTCCTCTTCTTGGAAGTCGTCGTCACGCTCCGAATAGTAGAACTCCTCTTGGAAGTCTCGGCCTCTCCCCCTTCCTTGTCCTTGTCCCTGCATATTAACAAACCCATTATTCCTATCATTTCTCCCACCTCGTGGAGAGTTGTTGTCATTAAATAAAGGGTTATTTAAATTAAGATTAGGATTAGGATTATTGACTTCCCTTGCATCGCGAGGCGGCTCGTCACGCCTCTGATTTCCTTCATTTATCTTAGCTATGTTTGCATTTATCTTAGCCATGTTCTCCATGAAGGTAGTGTACCAGTCATTGCCCTGGTTATTAGACATTGCAAATAAAGACAAACAAAGAACTATGTGAAAGTGAGGAAATATAAACAGCTCACAAGTGTTTCGCTCTCACTCTTCTCTCTAATTGGTATGACAAGCTTGTTGGGGCAATCCGCTTTGGGAAAATCAACACTCAAGCAAGGACTTAACAATCAAAGGAAAGGAATCAAGAGAAACAACAAAGAAACAAGCAACCGACAAGACACATCACAAAAGTATCGAGTCGAAAAGAAGAAGTATCGACTCGATATCGACCTGGAAAGCTCAAAATCGACCAAAACCGAACGCAACAGACACTGTACCGAGGCTGGAGGGGGTCGGTATGGTCACTGCAGTACACGACACACAAAAATAGGAAAAGAAAATGAAAGAAAAGAAAGAAGAACTTGGATTTTTACCTCTTTTTGATTTAAACCCTTAGTATGGATGTTGTAGTTGCAAGGTAGGGCTTAAAAAAAATTTATGGTTTGGGAGATATGTGTTTGAGACTTTCAACTAGGGCTATAGGATTTCACCAAAATTGGTCCTTGAAAGTTCTTGCACTAGACTCGACAATTCCTCTTTTTTTTTTTTTGAATGTAATCTTTTTTTTTTTTTTGGACTAATGCAAGAAACTATCTATGAAATAAAGGACTCTAAAAAAAATTATATGCTATGGTGAAAAAAAATAAAATTTATGTAGTCCTAATGAAATATATATAGATGAAACTTAGGCTAGCTAACTTTGGTAAGTATATCTATCTAAGCCTTATATAATCTATGATAAATAAAGTAATTTAATCTATCAAAAAATCAAAATTTAATAAGGCAATAAAATAGATAAACAAAGAAGGAACAAGATAGCCAAAGATAGAAAACATAGACTAGGGTTAGGAGAGATTGCAAAGTGCGGTCAAACAAAAGCCTTATTTAATTTTGCCGATCAGTTGATGCGGCCAAACAAATAGGTAAATATAAACAAATAAGGCAATGAATTGATGCGGCCACTGGACTTAGGAATCCTTGCCGATGTCGACTAGGTAGGTACACAAGACTGCGCACTCAAGGCTATCGACTGCAGGGAAGGTCTCGGCTAGATGTGTTTAGGGCTAGCAACAACAAACGATCACAAATAAGGATTAGTAGCAATCAAATGTAAAAAAAAATTCAAGAACTAAAAACCAATAACAAATAAAGACTCTATTTTTTTTTGTAGGGTTTTGTGTTTAGGGAAACAAAAGACACAACTTTGATGTCGGAAACCAAAGCTCTGATGCCAATTTGATATGGGGTTAGCCGTAGGATAGCCCGATCTTCGATAATCAAGACTCAAAGACAAGAACGGAAGCAAACGACTTAAGAACAAGACAAAACGCAGCAAGACTCGAACAAAGAAACAATAAAGACTCGACCGATAAGGACTGATTCGAACTAAAATAGAACGAGATAAAGACACAGGCCTCCTAAGAGGGTAGGAACCAAATACCAACGACTATAAAGCCCGCATCTACAACCTTACACAACCAAGCGGACAACTTGGAGGCACAATGAGGGGACTTGTGATTACCTGGATCACCAAGCTCTCGCGGGGTTGACGAACTCAAAGCAAACCAAGTTAGATCTATAACCAATTGTCTTGGAAGCCAATTGTTATGACACGACTCAACCGGATACTCAAATTTGTGCCCGAAGGCTCGATCGATTTTGTAACGACCGCAGATTTATGGACCATTTAACTATAATTAATTATAGGAAAAATGACCAAAAATAATACAAACTATCACCCGTGAACCGAAAATAATACGAACTTTGAAAATAACTAATTCGTATACAAACTATGGCATAATAAACCAATTTTAATATAGCTATCAAAATTCCATACAGAGTGTTGATTTTGTAAACGGAGATAAACTTTGGGCTTAAAATGTAATTAGCATGAAATGTTGGGAGAATGTGTTGAAAGAAAAATTTAACCTTCTTCCTCCCTCGTTCTTGACATGGAAGACATCCAAGTGGTCTTCATTCCGAAACTGAACCGACGTCTAGTACTGAACTAGCCATGGAAGCAACCCTGGCCGCTTTCTCGTCGTCCTCGATCTCTCACCTCGCCTCCTCTCGTGCTCCTCTCTGTTGTTGCTCCTTGTGGTATTCAAAAGCAATCTGGAGTTTGGGTTTTTAAAAATTAGGGTTCTTGAACCCAAATATTCAGATCCAAAAAATTGAATCGAATTAATTGAAATTGATGTTCTGAATTATGTGGTTAAGCAAGATATGCTTTAGATCTATTAATTTCCTATCAAAAAATTAATGATTTGTATTCGAATTGATGCTAAATTTTTGCGATTTTTGTGTGTTCGTATGTTAGAGAGAAGATGTTGATGTGTAATTTTTTGATTTCTGTTTCCCATCCTCTCTTTCTCTCTCCATTTCATCTTCAACCTTTGTCCATCCACCATTCCACCATGTTCTTCACCTGAACATCTAAATCGAAAACGGAAGATGCTCAGCTCGACAGTTCTTCAAGCTTGTTCATGGTTTTCAATCTTGTGAGTAAAGGATATGCCGATCTGTCTCTTTTCTTCTCTCTCTTTTGGTTGTCTTGTTGTTCATGGTTTTCAATCTTGTTCATGGTTGTTCTTCTGGTTGTATTCTCTTCCAGTAAAGGATTTGTTTTGGCAGTAGATCTTGCAAGTTCACTGTATTTTCTCTTTTAATTTTAAGTTAATTATATTTTAAGCCCCAAGTTTATCTCCATTTGCAAAATGAGCACTTTGTATGGAATTTTGATAGCTATATTAAAATTGGTTTATTATGTCATAGTTTGTATACGAATTAGTTATTTTCAAAGTTCGTATTATTTTCGGTTCACGGGTGATAGTTTGTATTATTTTTGGTCAATTTTCCTTAATTATATGATGTTCAACTTATTGGGTTATTGTATTTCTTTTCATCTCTTTCTTTCTTTCTTTCTTTTTATTCCTAGATAGTTCGTCCTTGGATCTGACCGAATTGGAGAAACGGTTGGAGGGGATGGATCATCAAGATTCAAGTGAGATGATCGCTAAGAACGAGAGGGAGCGATCGCGCCTACACCGGAAGAAGCTGGCCAGGGTTATGCCATCACCGACAAGATCGACGTCACACCACCACACCGGGGTCCGTTCTCTAATATGTCCTCTTTCTCTAATCTGATTTCTTGCTTGCATTTGCTCCATCTCCTTGAAAAATCTCACAAATCCAACTAATTTATGGCTTTGCGAATCCGACCCAGATGGCTTCGCGTTCGGGTCCTTGGAGTTCCGCGAGGATACGATGATGATGATGATGATGATGGATTGATGGGTATCATATCAAGATATGCCCATTATGCCATATGCTGATGAGCTCTTCCGCGGAGGCAAAATGCTCTCCTCTTAAGCTAAGCTCCCACCGCGACTCCGATCTTTAGCCGATTCCTATCGAAAGTGGCTTCCTCCCCGGGATCAAGAAACTGCCGATTCCTATCAAGAAGCTTGTGGTGCGATGAGTTTGATCCGTTTGTCTCCGCTCAAATGGGGATGGGGATAAAATCGGTCGTAAAGCATAGGCCAAGGATCTTTTTGTCGGACCTTTGGCCTTCAACGTGCCTCCAAATTTATTTAGCAGCAAGGTTTGCAATGAAAACCATCAATTGTTATTAATGTCAGTGTTCTGTTTCTTGTTGACACATATGGTTTTGTAGGACCTTAAATTCGAATCATATATGGTTTGCAATGAAAACCATCAATTTGAATCATATGGTTTGCAATGAAAACCATCAATCATTCAACTCATTTAATGATTTTGTCAGCATCGCAAACTTAAATTCGAATGTATGATAGTTTCGAACATCAAAGAGAGTCTTGATATTCAAGAATTCCTCTCTCCACACGTCGTTGATAAGAACACGATCAATCTTTCTTTCAATTTGGTCCTCGCCCCCTTTTCGATAGTTCCAAGTGTGTCTTGCACCTATATAACTACATATCAGAAAGATTGCACACACTCATCAGGCTATGTAGCTCTTCAAAGTTGTCATGAGATGCAGCCACAGATGGCCATTTATCATCGACTTCTGTTATGTTTATGTTCTCGATCCCACAGCTCAACTCTGTCTTTTTTTTTTTCTGGATTTTCAGCATACACAAATATTGCAAAGTGTTGTGTTTCCCTCCTATATGGGGAAGAGTCCAATGGACTATTTACCATGTGGTTTTTACCATGTGAAGTTTTACCCTCCTCCTTTATAAAAGGGGATGTCTTTCCATTTGGGAAAGTAAGAGAGAGAAAAACAAAGAGTGAGAAAGGGAGAAAAGAGAGAGCTTTGGAGGGATTTTCGTATGCAACCATTCAGCCAACTTTGAAGTGCCCCGATCGACGACCAAACGACCTCCGATTGGGACGATTTTCTGGTATGTTGTTCACCTCATCATAGGCTTCATTTTGTACGGTTGGATCGTCGTTTTGAGCCTCCAATCTCATATCCCCTTTGTTAGTGTCATCTCTTGGGTTTTGTTGATTTCCACCAAATTGGGTGATGAAATGTGGAGATTTGGCCAAGCTTGTTGATGCTTGATGATATTGTATGCCTCTAGCTTTGTCTAGGGAAGATTGTACCCACTTGTTATTGTTGACAGTGGAAGTTTCTGTCTCCCGTGGTTTTTTCCCCGTTTTGGGGTTTCCACGTAAATCTGGTGTTCTTTGTGCTTGGTTATTTATCTTCTGTTTGTGTCTGATTGTTGGTTTGGGTTGCTTGAGTTTGGCTCTCTGGTTTACAGTTCTTGTCCATCCCGATTCGTGTGTGTTAAAAGGGTTTGTCTGACGTCCCTTGCTTCCCGGCACAACAGACTGGTATCAGAGCATTTGGTTTAGGATGGAGGAAAAGAACAGTTTTCAGGGAATGATTGTGTTAAATTCAGGCAACTACTCAGATTGGAAGATAAAGATGGAAGATCTTTTGTATGTGAAAGATTTGTATGAGCCGATTGTGCACAAAGAGATTCCAACGGGTGTCGTTGATGTTGAATGGAAGATTCTGAATCGAAAAGCGGTAGCTACGATCAGACAATTTGTTGATGTGAGTGTGCTCCAGCATATTGCCAATGACACGAATGCTTATGAGTTATGGTATAAGCTTGAGGGGATGTATGAGAGGAAGAACGCTCTCAACAAGGCGTCATTGATGAGAAAGCTTGTGAAATTGGAGTACAAAGATGGTGAGAGCATTGTTGTGCATTTGAGCACATTTCAGGGCATTGTGAATCAGTTGGCTTCTGTGAAGATGTCGTTAGATGATGAGTTGCAGGCTCTACTACTACTCTCCTCATTGCCGGATAGTTGGGATACACTTGTCGTGTCACTTAGTAATTCCGCTCCGGAAGGCAAGCTGACTATGGAATGTGTGAAAGCTAGTCTTTTGAACAAAGAGACTAGAAGGAAGGAGATGGGTGTCTCCTCACAGTCAGAGGCTAATGTGACGCAGGGTTCTGGTAACAACAGAGGAAGGAGTAAGCAACGACAGCAGCAGAACAGAGACAAGTCCAAAGGGAGATCGAAGTCTAGAAGCAAGTACATTTGCTATTATTGTGAGAAGCCGGGTCACATTCAAAAGTATTGTCGAAAGTTCAAGAGGGACAAAGGCAAAGAACCTGAGAAGTCAGAGACTTCGAGAAATCAAGAAGATAAAGACACTGCCGCTCTTACAATCAGTGATGAAATAGTGGAGTTGTTTGTGGCGGCTGATGAAGGTTCCTTGAATCTTGCAAGTGGTGAGTGCACTTGGATTGTTGATTCAGCTGCTTCATATCACATTACTCCACACAAGGAGTACTTCTCGTCTTACACTTGTGGAGATTTTGGCCGTGTGAGGATGGGAAATGATGGCGTGTCCAATGTTGTTGGCATGGGCACAGTTTGTTTGTTGACATCCACTGGTTGCAGTTTGATTTTGAGAAATGTTCGTCATGTTCCTGATATCAGATTAAATTTGATATCTTCTGGGATACTTGATGATGATGGTTATGCTCAAAATGCACAAGGCGGTGTTTGGAAGTGCTCCAAGGGAAACTTGATTGTAGCCCGGGCAAAGAAGCAGAATACCATGTATGTGATGCAAGCCAAGATTTGCAGAGAAGAAGCAAATGTGATTGATGATGGTGCCGGAGAGCTATGGCACAAGCGGCTTGGACACATGAGCGAGCGGGGTTTGCAAATGCTTGCCAAGAAGGACATTCTCCCGGATATGCAAGGTATTTCTCTCAAACCTTGTGTTGATTGCCTAGCTGGAAAGCAACATCGAGTAGCATTTCATACTCGACCTCCATCTAGAAGAAAGCATGCATTAGATCTTGTTCATACTGATGTGTGCTCCATGGATTGCAAGTCACATGGTGGTGCACAATATTTTGTCACTTTTATTGATGACTATTCTAGAAAATTGTGGGCTTTTGTGTTGAAAAGCAAAGATCAGGTTCTGACAGTTTTCAAGGAGTTCCAAGCCAGAGTTGAACGAGAGACTGGTTTGAAGTTGAAGTGTGTCAGATCAGATAATGGTGGAGAGTACAGGGGTCCATTTGAGCAGTATTGCAAGAGTCAGGGCATCAGGCTTGAGAAAACAGTTCCGAAGACGCCACAACTGAATGGGCTTGCAGAGAGGATGAACAGAACCATAGCAGAAAGAGTCAGAAGTATGTTGTCGACTGCAAAGCTGCCAAAGTCCTATTGGGCGGAGGCAATGTTGACTGTTGTGTATCTCATCAATCGCTCGCCTTCAGTTCCTCTTGATGGTGATGTTCCACAGAGGGTTTGGACTGGAAGAGATGTTTCGTTCCAGCATTTGAGAGTCTTTGGATGCCTAGCATATGTTCATGTTGCTAGAGATCAGAGATCCAAGCTTGATAGCAAGACAAAGCCATGCATCTTCCTAGGGTACTCAGAGGATGAATTTGGGTACAGATTGTGGGATCTTACAGACAAGAAAGTGGTCAGAAGCAGAGATGTTGTGTTCATGGAAGACAAGACTATTGATGACTGGAAGCTCCAGCGACCGTCGTCTTCCTCTCCTGCTCCAGTCACATTTGATCCCGTTTTTCCTCAAGTTGTGCAGAGAAGTTCAGTTCAGAATCAGCAGGAAGATGAGAATGATGATGGTGATGTTGATCCACCAGAAGTTCCACAACCTCAACAAGAGGAGCCCCCTATCCACCCTGAAGTTGAGTTGAGAAGATCCACCAGAGAGAGACAGACTTCCTCCCGATACTCAACCAACGATTATGTGTTGTTGACTGATTCAGGAGAGCCTGAATGCTATGAGGAAGCTATGTCAGATGTGCATCAGAAAGAGTGGTACAATGCCATGCAGGATGAGATGAGTTCCTTGCATGAGAACCACACCTATGACTTGGTGAAATTGCCTAAGGGCAAGAAAGCTCTCAAGAACAAATGGGTTTTTCGTTTGAAGTCTGGAGAAGATGGTACACCTCCCAGGTTCAAAGCCAGAGTTGTGGAGAAGGGTTTTGAGCAGAAAAAGGGTGTAGATTTCGATGAGATTTTCTCTCCAGTTGTGAAGATGTCATCCATCCGGGTTGTTCTAGGCATGGCTGCTAGCATGGACCTAGAGGTCGAGAAGCTTGATGTGAAAACCGCCTTTCTTCATGGTGATTTGGAAGAAGAAATCTACATGGAACAACCTGAAGGTTTTGAAGTCAAGGGAAAAGAGAAGATGGTTTGTCGTCTCAGAAAGAGCTTGTATGGTTTGAAACAAGCACCTCGGCAATGGTACAAGAAGTTCGAGTCTTTTATGATCGACCACAAATTCCACAAGACACATGCCGACCACTGCGCGTTTGTAAAGAATTACGCCGAAGGTGACTTTCTGATTCTCTTGCTTTATGTGGATGATATGCTTATTGTTGGTCGGGATACCAATAAGATTGCTAGTTTGAAAACTGCGTTGAAGAAGTCCTTTGCTATGAAGGACCTTGGCCCTGCAAGAAATATTTTGGGTATGCAGATTACCCGTGACAGAAAGAATCAGAAGTTGTGGATATCACAAGAAAGATACATTGAGAAGGTGCTGCAAAGATTCAACATGGACAAGGCTAAACCCGTGAGTTCTCCACTTGCAGTGAACATGAAGCTGAGTTCTGATCAGTGTCCTACAAGTGAGAAAGAGAAACAGGAGATGAAGAAGGTGCCTTATGCTTCAGCCGTTGGTAGTCTGATGTATGCCATGGTTTGCACTAGGCCAGACATCGCCTATGGAGTTGAGGTTATCAGCAGGTTCATGAGTAATCCTGGAAAGGAGCATTGGGCTGCAGTGAAATGGATTCTCAAGTATCTCAGAGGCACTTCGAGAGTGTGTTTGTGCTTTGGTTCTGGAAAACCTATGCTTGATGGTTTTACAGATGCAGACATGTCAGGTGATATTGACACGAGTCGATCCACATCTGGATATCTGATTACATTCGCAGGGGGAGCAGTCTCATGGCAATCGAGACTGCAGAAGTGTGTTGCTTTGTCAACGACAGAAGCAGAGTATATGGCTGCAGTTGAAGCTGGCAAGGAGCTGATATGGATGAGAGACTTCCTAGAGGAGTTGGGAGTGGAGCAAGCAAGCTACCCACTCTATTGTGACAATCAGAGTGCCATCCACCTTGCCAAGAATGCCGCCTACCATTCTCGAACCAAGCACATCCGAAGAAGGTATCATTGGCTTCGAGAAAGAGTAGAAGATGAAGATTTTGAGCTCATGAAGATCCATACAAATGACAACGGATCAGATATGCTGACGAAGACCTTGTCAAAGGAGAAGCTCATCAAGTGCCGCTCAAAGGCGGGCTTGCTCGAGCCCCCCATATAGGATTGAGGGGGAGCTATGTTGTGTTTCCCTCCTATATGGGGAAGAGTCCAATGGACTATTTACCATGTGGTTTTTACCATGTGAAGTTTTACCCTCCTCCTTTATAAAAGGGGATGTCTTTCCATTTGGGAAAGTAAGAGAGAGAAAAACAAAGAGTGAGAAAGGGAGAAAAGAGAGAGCTTTGGAGGGATTTTCGTATGCAACCATTCAGCCAACTTTGAAGTGCCCCGATCGACAACCAAACGACCTCCGATTGGGACGATTTTCTGGTATGTTGTTCACCTCATCATAGGCTTCATTTTGTACGGTTGGATCGTCGTTTTGAGCCTCCAATCTCATATCCCCTTTGTTAGTGTCATCTCTTGGGTTTTGTTGATTTCCACCAAATTGGGTGATGAAATGTGGAGATTTGGCCAAGCTTGTTGATGCTTGATGATATTGTATGCCTCTAGCTTTGTCTAGGGAAGATTGTACCCACTTGTTATTGTTGATAGTGGAAGTTTCTGTCTCCCGTGGTTTTTTCCCCGTTTTGGGGTTTCCACGTAAATCTGGTGTTCTTTGTGCTTGGTTATTTATCTTCTGTTTGTGTCTGATTGTTGGTTTGGGTTGCTTGAGTTTGGCTCTCTGGTTTACAGTTCTTGTCCATCCCGATTCGTGTGTGTTAAAAGGGTTTGTCTGACGTCCCTTGCTTCCCGGCACAACACAAAGAACATAAATTGTCTATCACAGGAGGCAACCTCACACAGTGCATAAATTGTTTTATGTGTAAACACCACATTTAAGTTATACACGGCTCGATTCCAAGTGTTCCAAATTCTTCCTTTCTCCTCCAGTCCAGGCTACTATTCTCTTCACATTCCCATCCACAAACATCAGACTTCTCTTCATTTTTCTACATTACTTTTGTCTCCAAAAAAGGCATCAAAGCGAAATGGTTATCCCAACAATAGCTTGTTAGGATGTTATTCTTTATGTGGTCATTGACACCACATAAATTCCAAGCTCCAAATCCTCACTTTCCTTCCAAGAGTGAGTGCTACCCTCACCTGATCGGAACTGTTCATCTCTCTAGTCTGTTAGATTCATTTCCGAATCCTCACTTCCCTTCCCTTGCAATTGCTGTCATAATTGCTGTAACTTGCTCAAACCGAATGTGATTGGAAGGGATCGCACGCGGTGCTGTAACTAGTTACTACCAGAAGATTGAAGTTAAAGAGTAATTGAATTTCCCTCAAGCTAACTCTTTTTCAAGTTTGTATCCTACAAACGACTCTCCTGAAGGAGTAAAAAAAAAAAGACAGACCCGCATATAGATCACATTGAGTTTCTCTAATGAAAAATAAGCAGCACAAAATTTAGAACACTGCCTCATTAATTAAAATCTGAGTCCTTCCCTTGCCAGTGATGGCCTTGTTAGTTGCCAAAGAACAACATCAATTTGGCTTCACTGAGGAGGACAACATCTTTGAGTTTCCAAAGAACAACATCTGTGCTTATGGGACACAGTGACACATAACCAATGTCCAGATTAGACATTAGTAGGTTCATACATGTCAGCTTCTCCCAACCATTTCTATCTCGATGAACACAACAACAACTATACCATATGATTGAAGTACTTCTAAACAGAACTAACTCGGCGTTTTAAAGATTCAAATGAAGGAAAGGAGTGTATACTTATTTTTGTATTTGTTAAGTGCAAGGAATGTGAAATTGATTCTCTTATTTGTGTTACTGCTGATACAGTGATACCTCTAAAATAGAGGGATACATGTTTTAACCCTTTTCAAGTTTGTTTTAACTTCATCAATATTGAATTTATTGCCTGCAATCTGCATCATGACAGACAAACCCGCATAGATCACATTGAATTTCTCTAATGAAAAAACAAGCAGCACAAAATTTGGAACATTGCATATATATGTATGAGTTTGTCCTTTCCACCAAAAAGAAAAAAAAAAACGGAAGCAAGAACACAAAGCAAGGAAAAGATAGAGAAATCAAATAGTTCTTACTTCTTAGGCCTCCAATCAAATAGTTGCTGCACAACTTATATCTTCAAATCATTTGGGCTTGTTTTGTACAAGTGATGTAGAAGTCTGACAATGAAAACTCAAATTTACATTCAAAAAATATATAAACTTGAGTTTTCATTGCCGGACATCTTAGATGACTTCATGTAAATCCCTAATGCTCTATGAATTGATTAGAGAGACGTCCTGGTCTCTTATAGGCTATATATAGGCGAAGATGGTAATGGTAAAGTTTTCTAACATGTAGATAGATTTAGATAAATATTTTTTATTTTATAATAATATATAGAGATTGATAGATAGATGATAGATTATTTCTTTCCATTCTCATGCATGCAATCTAAACTAGATTGATGAATCGATTGATTTAGGTTCAAATCTACTAGCAATTTTTTTTTATCAAATTTCTATCTTTTGGAAATAAAGCAAAAATATTTAGGGTACTGGGCCTTTTTTAAATATCCAATTAGTCATCTAGCCCATAAATCAATTTAATTAGTTTTGCCCTAGCCCCTTCCCAATAGGGTGGGTTGGTCAATGGTCAACCGTTTGACCATTGACCAACCCATTTTGATGCCAACTTTTTTTTAGTGATGCCATATTTTACCGTTTTGATGCCAAAATTTTACTGTATTTTATTTTCACTTTGATGTCACTTTTTTATGTCAATTTTTTGATAATATTTTTTTTACCGTGATGCCATATTTTTGATGATATTTTTTCAAAGTAGTATTTTTGATGACATTTTTTTCTTTAATGTGATACAAATTTTTCAAAATGGCATCAATGGTCAACGTGACATTAGAGTAAACAAAAAATGTCATCAAAGTTTAAAAAAAGCGTCATCCAATAATTTAATTAGAAAAGTGGCATCAGAGTGAAAATAAAAATATGACATCACAAAAAATGTCATCAATGTTTTAAAAAAGTGGCATTAAAAAAAAGTCATCCAATCATTTCATTAGAAAAGTGACAATAAGGTGACAATATTTTGATTCCACGTTTTAAGCTCTTATGCCATCAATTATATAAAATTGTCACCACAAAATGTTGGCATCAAAACGGTAAAATATGGCATCACTAAAAAAAAAAAAGTTGGCATCAAAAATAATCGATGTTGCTGAAAGCCATGCATTGAAAGTGGTTGAAATGGAAGGATAACACGCCTCTCTCATTGAAGCTTTTGCTTATGCCAAATTTGAGCCAACCCGAGCTTTGAAGCGAGATTATAAATGTGCTCATACTCGACTCGTTTAGTAAATAAACGAGCTTAAACCGAGCTTTTATCAAGCCGAGCTCGAGTTTCTCGATTCATATAAAAACCCTATACTTGATAAAAACTAATTTAGCACTCTTCCATATAATAACCATCTCCTACTTTAGTATTGTTTAGGATTAGGATGAGTCCGCTCTTTGGCTTTCGGGTACCCGTGCTAATGAGCAAATGAGAAGTATATGAGAAATTGGAGAATTAATGAAAAAAAAATGATGGAAATCAAAAGTAATAAATAAGATAGATAATTATAATGTATAGATTAAAATATGACTTACCTAAATTCTTAACCTATGTAGGTTAAAAAGATCGATAATTTTAAGCTGAAAAAATGTATAGATTAAAATACGACTTACCTAAATTCAAAGTTTGAGAAAATACTAAATAATTTCAAAAAAAAATTAGTGTTTATAATTTTTAATATATTAAAATTTCTCTTTAAAAATGTGTAGTTAAATTATGGCAAATTTGCTAAAATGACCCTCATATCCGGAAGATTTGCATGAGTAGCCCAATCCGGAAAAAATTTGCACAAAAGCCTCTTCTTCTTCCTTCTCTTCTTGTTTTCCTCAGACTTGCATGTGGAATTGTTGCCCTCTCTCTCTCACTTCCTCTTTTGTAAGCCGTGAGAGGCAGTTGGGGGTCGACAGTTTTCAATTCAAACTGTTTCCTCTCTCACTCATCCACTTCCTCTCTCCACAATAACTTCCCCCACTTCCACTCTCTCTCTCCACAATAACTTCCCCTTGCCTCTCTCTCTCCACCCCGCTTCCTCTCTCTCTCCTCCTTTACCTTCTCTCTCCTCTGTCCCGGTTAATTCCAACCGGCAAATATGCAATTTTTTGGTGGGGGGTTTAACCTTTGCAAATGTTGTGGATAGTGGGTTAGTCTAGCAAACAATTTCGGGGCAAGGGTTATATACTTTAGTTCCCTCTTAAAATTTGTTGTTGTGAATTGTGAATATCAATAATTAAATTCCAATTGTTTGTTAATTGAAACTTTTGCATTTAATAATGTAAGACGGGTGATTTTTCAATAAGAACATATATGTTATTTGATGCTTATTTGAATAATTATAATATTTTGCTTAAATGAATTTTCAATATTTTTCTTTCGTAAAATAAAAAATGCGACTACATTTTTCATTAAAGGGGCATAATTTTCTTATATTGCCTTAAGCCCCAAAGTTCTAAGGGCCGACCCGGGCTGCGGTGGCCGGTAGGCATGGAATTGAAGCAATGAAGCGGGGAGGAAGGTGAGGCCTGAAGTGAGGGAACGCTGTGGAAGGGGGAACGCAGGTGAAGCGCGGCTTGAAGCCGCGCTTTACCTTTTCATTTTCAATTTTTTGTTTTCTTTTTCATTAAAAAAATATAATAATAAAACGCAGTTTGAACCCGCGATTTATTCGTTTATTTTTTTTTCCACTTTTTTCTCCTATTTTAAATTTTACAACTTTCGAAAGAAGCGCGGTTTGAGACCGCGTTTTTCTGATATCCCTGCAAAAAATGAATATTTCTGTAAATAGTTTCAAGTAGTGAATAAATGTGTAATTATTTATTTTTTTATGAATAAATGTGTAATTATTTATAGGAGGACAATGGTGGAAGGAGAAACTTGAGTCGGTTCTTTCTGAACCCATAATAGAGTATATTATGAAAATACCCTTACCAATCACCCCCTTTGCAGATAGATTGTATTGGTGGCCCGTCAAAAAGGGTTGGTTCACAACGACAAGTGCCTACAATCTAATCTCATCCACACCACAAAGACCATCAGATGAATTCTCATGGATATGGAAACTTGATGCCCCTCCAATAGTTAAGAACTTCATATGGAAAATAAAACAAAAAGGTCTTGCCACGGCTACCCGCCTAGCACAAAAAGGGGTATCGGTACCGAACACGTGTACCCTCTGCAATCAGTTCACATAAGACAATATCCACCTATTCATAGAGTGTCCTATCAACAATTTCCAACAACAATTCCCAGGACAAATAGCTCAAAATATTAACACCCTTATTTCAGAAAACAGAGATATGGACCAAATTCTACAAATTTTAGATTCCACCCTCCCTACGGAGAAAAAACAACAGATGGCGATCAGATGGTGGACCATTTGGTTTATAAGAAATCAAACAATCTTTAGAAGTGAAAGCATCCCCTCTGCAGAGGGCATTAAGAAAATGATCAAGGACAATATTGAAAATTGGAGAAAAGCAAGCAGATGGAATGAGATGGAGAATGACGGCCTACAGAAACAAAATCAGGGGAAAAGTCTCACTAAGAACAATAGGAAAACCTGCCGATGGAAGAAACCTCCAACTGGCAAGTACAAGTTAAACTTTGACGGATCATTCAAATCAACCTCAAACAGTTCCATTGGATACATCATCCGAGATTGGTATGGTGACGTTATTAACATTGGTGGTAAAACTATTGGAGCACAATCACCTCTCATGGCGGAAGCTCTTGCGCTACGTATTGGGATAGAAAAAGCTAGTGAATTAAAGATAACCGATCTCATAATAGAAGGAGACTCAAAGATTATCACGGACTACCTAAAAACACAAATTGGGTGTCCTTGGGAAATAGAAATGGTTATGTCAGATATCCAAGTCCTTCTCCAAAAAATAAATAAGGTAGAGGTATCTCATATTCCCCGCATTGGTAACCGGGTAGCGGATAAGGTTGCACACCTTAGCTACTCTACCAGGGGGTCAGAGCTATACCTAGATACATGTCTTATCGACCTCATCCGCCAGGATGCTTTCGGATAGGGTATTCCCATCCGAATTTTTACCTGATAAAAAAAAAAAATTTATTTTTTTATGAATATTTTGAAAAAAAAAATCGTGTTTTGATACCATTGTTCTAATGTAATGATTTGATGCCATTTTTTTATTACATTTTATTTTCGCTTTGATGCAATTTTTCTAATTTACTTATGTGATGCCATTTTTATTACTTTTTTAATGCCACTTTTTTTCAAACTTTGATGACATTATTCAAACCTTGGACCCTTGGTCTCCTTTTGGGCCTTTGGGCTCCCTTCGGGCCCAAGCATGGTCGTTAGGACCTTTGACTTGGTGTGGTTGAGTTTGTTTGGATCTTGTTTGAATTGGATCTATCAGTTAACGTGAAGTCGCTCCTTTGGTGTGGCTTTGGTGTGGTTGAGCTGAGTTCTGAGCTTTTTTTATAAATGAAATCTTAATAATATGGGTCTTTAAGATTTAATTTAAGCCATGTCTCATATAAATTTAATTTAAATCGAATTTAAATTTATAAAATACTCTTTATAAAATTTGGGTATTTAAAATATACCTTTGCGACTCTCTCTCTCTCTCTAAGAAACAATTATCCTACATGAATACTGTAAGAATTGTCTCGGCTTGTTTAGTAAATGAACGAGTTCAAACCAAGCTCTAGCTAATAGGTTCATATAACAACTCTACCTAAATACCTGAATGCTGAAAGAATTGTCTCGACTTTATAACAACTACTTCACCTTTTCTCCTCATTTCCCTCTTTTCTAATAAACGGGTGAGCTAGCGTGTGATTAAATGGTTCGATCAGGTGATCATCGGATCGAGTAGGGGTGGGCGCGGGACGGGACGGGACGGGATGGAGGTCGTCCCGCGTAATTTTTGCGGGACGGGACCGGGACGGGATTCATTATTTTTTTTCAAATCCCGCACGGGCCTTGTCCCTCGCGGGACGGGACGGGACCGGGACGGGACGGGCCCTATCCCTCAAATAAAAAACATTATAAAAAAAAATTCTAAAATTCCGATATATTTTGCGATTTTCAAAGATATAACATATATATGTTTAAAATATATTTAAATGATTTTATAATTTTCTTTATATGTATATATATAGACATACTAATACACAATATATACAAACATACTAATACACATATACACTGTAAGTGTAATTTTGTAAAAGTGGTGTACATATACACTGTATAGTACGGAGTATATTATATACACATGCACACTGTAAAAGTTTATATACACAATATATAAAATGTGTATATACACAGTATAATATATAATATATATAAATATAAATGCGGGACGGGACGGGATTTGCGGGATAAGGAATCCTCGTTCCGCGTCCCGTCCCGCATGATTTTTGCGGGACGGGACCGGGACGGGATTCACTATTTTTTTTTCAAATCCCACCGGGACCGGGACGGGTCCGGGATTTACGGGATTTGTGCCCACCCCTAGGATCGAGTATCAATGAGTGAAAAATAGATCACCCATTTTATCCGACCAATTATCCAATTTTGTTTCGAGGGTTTTCATACGTATAGTCGGACTGGGTGACCCGTAACACCCGTTCATGAGCATATGTTTAATCGGTTCAAACCCTCTACCCCAAAACCCCGCCCCACAAAATTATTTTACGTCTAAATTAATATTAAAAAAATTAAAAAATATATATTTAGCTTCTACATACTTATGATAACATATTTGAAAAAAAAAATCTTAAAAATTCAAATTACAAAAATTATAATAATTCATAAGAGATAGAAAGATTTTTTTAACTTTTAAAAAGATGTGAGTTTACTCTATATTTTTTTTAAATATATAAGTTGATTTTTTATGTTTTTTTCCAAATATGTTATCATAAGTATGTAGAAGCTAAATATATATTTTTTTTAGTTTTTTTAATATTAATTTAGACGTAAAATAATTTTGTGGGGCGCGGAGTTGGGGCGAGGTTTTGGGGTAGAGGATTTGCAGCTATGTTTAATAGGCATAAATATTTTGCACCAAATACTCTACCCAAAACCCTGTCCCAACTCTCTCTACCAAACAATTATTATGCATCAAAATTACTAAATTAGTATTTAAAAAATTATAAAAATATATGCATCTTTGTAAATGTTTATTACTATATTATAATTTGAAAATAAATCCAAAAAATCACCTTGAAAAATTATACTCTATCCGTAAATCAAAACTTGTTCTTTTAAAAATTTGCACACTTTGTAAGAAAACAAACAAAAATACACTTATATCCCTAATTATTAATCTACTTTTTACATCTTAAAACGACATGTTTTTCTTAACAAGATTTACATACCTAAAATGACATGTTTTTCTTAACAAGATTTACATCTTAAAACGACATGTTTTAATTAACGGAGGGAGTAATAATTTAAAAAATGTAAAGGATTTAAAAAAGTTGTCAAAATATGCTATTTTATGATGATTCAAGATGTTTAAAATATGATTTTTTGAGAATTTTTTCTTATAATAATCATGAATAAACTACCTATACTTTTTAAAATTTGTAATATTAATTTTGAGGTATAAGGGTTTGGAATAAGGTCTGGAGAGTGCCTAGAGCTGACAAAATCTAACCCGGCCTGACTCACCCGAACCCAGACTTGACTGAAACCAAAAAATATAGTATCACGTATGACCCGAATCCAAACCCGAACCCGACCCATTTTGACCCGATACCCGAATGAACCCGAGCTCGACCCGATCCATACTTGATCTGTCCTTGACTCGACCTGATTCATCTCTATAATTACTTTAATTGTCTTATTTAACTCGAACTAACTCAATTAAACATACAATAAAAATAAAATAAATACAGAATTTGTGTAACTATAAAATCCGCCGTTATCTCCCATCTTCTCATTCTTTCTCTGTCATCAATCAAATCATGGAGAGTCAATAAGAGGAATCACAGGGAAGCAGCGCCACAGTTAGATTTTTTCTTCAAACCGATGGAAATCAAGAATTACCGATCGAGATAAACGAACCCTCACATTGATTGTGGGTGGTATAACAAACCAAAATATAAGGTTGGGAGAAGCCCCTACACATTGGCTTAAGGTTTTGTGTAAATTGGTGGATCCCGACCTTATAAATAAAAATAAAAATAAACCCGACACGACTCCCGATTTGATACGACCCGACTCGGAATTCTCGGAATCTCACATGGTATCAGAGCAGATCCGAGTCGGGTCGGTTTTCCTGGCTTTGGGGCAGGTGATTTAGATGTCGAACCCCGTCGTAAAAAAATCAAAAACCGGGCGAGCTATAAAGATATTGAGAGTCTCGACCCGGAAGAAGAAGAGAGTCTCGACCCGGAAGAAGAAGAAAAAAAAATTGTTCAAGTGTCAACCCGATCCAGCCGGGTTGCACAAAAAATTGTTCAAGTGTCAACCCGATCCAGGCGGGTTGCACTTGAGAGGGCGTGTTGGGATAAATAGCCATCCCACAATCAGGGTTGCACTTGAGGGGGCGTGTTGGCATAAATAGTCATCCCACATTGATTGTGAGTGGTATAACAAACCAAAATATAAGGTTGGGAGAAGTCCATACCCATCCCACATTGATTGTGAGTGGTATAACAAACCAAAATATAAGGTTGGGAGAAGCCCATACACATTGGCTTAAGCTTTTGTGTAAAGCGATGGATCTCGACCTTATAAACAAAAATAAAAATAAACCCGACACGACTCTCGATTTGATACGACCCGACTCGGGATTCTCGGAATCTCACATGCAATCCTTTGTGAGAGGTTCCAGGAGGTTGTCCTCCGGCGGTGGACCGCCGTCAATTGAGGAAGGTGGCCGCGTTTCTTTGGATGCACGGCGAAGTGATCGAATCTTCCCCTCTTTCGGCGGCGGTCGATCACCTACAACTCCTTCAAAAATCTTCAAAAATCGACGACTCCATCTTCTTGGCCGACGAAACGCTAACCTCGCTCGCGCAGATGGAGGAATGCGCGGTGTTTCTCCGTGTTCCCGGTATGCTCGCCATCATCAGAGCGCAGATGAACTCTTTGATCAGCCGACCGCCCTCTCCTCCGGGCCCGGAGTATTACCTGCTGGAGAGCATGGGAGCAATCTTCCACACAATTCCACGATGGGATGCCGTCCTATCACCGTCGATCAGGCGGGCGGTGCAGGAGGACCCCTCTGCCACCATGACACAGTTCTATGTTGATGTGCCCTCGATAATCCTTCACAAGGTAGTGCTGTATCTGATGAAGCACTGCGACTTCAACCCTACTCCCCTCCAATCAGCGCAGCTTCTGTGGGCGTTCCCATTCCTCCGGATTTGGACATACCTCCGCTGTGATGTTGCATTTTCTCGTAGAAGTTGATTGGAATAGCTTTCATTTTGTGAGAGTTGAAAAGACATTATCTTGCTGATGTTGCACTTTCTCGTAGAAATTGATTAGAATAGATTTCATTTTGTGAGATTTGAAAAGGCTAATCCTTGATGATGTTGCACTTTCTCGTAGAAATTCATTTTGTGAGAGTTGAAAAGGCATTATCTTGCTGAGGGGTTCTTTCCATCTCCCCTGTGTAATACCAAAGATGCAGTTCTTACTCATTTCAACTCATTTTTCAAAAGTAATGGAATGAATATAAGAAATTTGAAAAGTTGTTCCTCGTTTTCCAACTGTCAAGCATGTCCTTTTGAGCATTTCTTTACTAATTTTGATTTATAGATCTGCAATGTCATATTGTTTCAGCTTAAAATTCCCACAGAACAACTTAAAAATATATACTGCTTCAACTTTCAACTTACAAAATATTGTTTCAGGTTAAAATTCCCATAGAACCACTTAAAAATATATACTGTTCAACTTTCAACTTACAAATTTCAGATTGGTAATTTCAGATTGATTGTTATAGCAGAACAACTTGCAACTTCAGATTGTTATAGCAAAATAACTTAAAACTTCAGATTGTTTAAGGAATTTGATTCTAAAGACTAATTTACAGATGGGTAATTCATAGATTGACGACTTCAAAAGGGAGAAATTTCACAACCTAATGTCAGAAAAGGGGAGAAATGTTGTACTTGTAATGATATAGCTAGCTACACATCAATGAAACCAACAAAATCCTTTACTTTTTCCACGCGCGGGAGCCAAGGAAAACCATTCAGCCAGATCTTTCGTCTACACATAACTCGGGTTGATGATAATGGATGAGATAAACCCTTGGCCATCTCCCAAATTCATAGCTTTTCTACCTCTCTAGCTGGAAAAGAGAACAGCCAAACCGTTACCATGTAAATGCAGCGCCGAAAGCTAAATACAGAAATGAAATATATATATGGAAGCCTAAAAACATATGATGGCAAGCATCTTACCATTGCTGACATTCCCTTAGTAGTCAAAGATGTTAATGCACAGGAATACAACCATTTAGCATCTCTGCAGCAGACTCAATCAATTCGTTCTGGTAATCTGGTCTGAGTGGACACACAAAAAAAGTCAGAAGCAGAAAGTGTAGCCCTGCTTGCGCACCAATGTAGGACAATCAGATTTCAGAAACCAGCAACTTAATATGAGCATTGTGAGTCTTCCAAGTTCCTTGCTTTCTATGTATTTGATTTCTCTATGTTTTATGGGCATTTACCTTGATCAAACAGCTCCTAAGAAAAGAGGGATCTCAGAGCAACAAGACAGTAGTACAAAATACCCAAGGCATTGATAAATGTACACATGCTGAAATTTTCAAATTCATCTACATATTAGCAAAACCTTATATTGTTTTTGTGTTCTTGCTTCAATATTTTTTGGTGGAAATTACAAACTCTTATATATGTGTACAAACTTGAAAAAGAGTTAACTTGAGGGAAATTCAATTACTCTTCTGGTAGTAACTAGTTACAGCACCGCCTGTGAATTATGACAGCAATTGCAATGAGGTGTGTATTACAGGAGGGAGTCGGTATATGCTGCTACAAGGGAAGGAAAGTGAGGATTCGGAAATGAATCTAACAGAGCAGAGGGATGAACAGCTCCGATCGGGTGAGGGTAGCACGTACTCACTCTTGGAAGGAAAGTGAGGATTTGGAGCTTGGAATTTATGTGGTGTCAATGACCACATAAAGAACTTATAGAGTAGCAATACTGATGCATTACCGTGTAATTCTTCATTCGCTTGAAGATTGATCTGCTCGTTAGAACAGCGCTAATGATGACACTAAGTCCTGGTTCTGTTAAGACAATGTCAGCAGCGCTGCGAGCAGCATCAGTGGCATCATCCACAGCGATACCAATGTCCGCCTTCTTCAAAGCAGGTGCGTCATTCACACCGTCTCCAGTCATTCCACAGATGTGTTTTCGCACTTGTAATCTCTTCACTATTTCATATTTGTGCTCTGCAGTGATCAATGTAAAATCAGAGACTTTACAAGGAACAATGTATAAAGGGACCTTTCACCGTTTCACTGCATAACCTACCAGGGAAAACACCAGCAAAACCATCGGCTTTCTCAATGAGTTCATCAATGTCTATCTCATCCCTGTGCTCGCCGATAAGAGAGGAAGAAGGATATACATGTTTGTTCCCATACCGAGACGTCTTCCTGTTTCTTTACCAATAGCCAGCTGGTCACCTGAAATGACATTTAATGAATCTCAAATCACCTGAAAAGACCACTTGCAAGATGATCATCAGTTTCCAATCTATAAGAAATGAACCTGTAATCATCTTCACACTGACACCGAGATCCAAAGCTCTCCTGATCATCTCTGCAGTCTGCACTGTCATGACGAGGAGGATCAAAAAGAGGCAGGATGGCGACGAATTCCCAGGACCCACCAGGACTGTCTTGGTTACCATCAGGAACTTCCTGGTGATCAGAAACAATATAAGCTTGTGACTTGTTTTTTAAGGTGATCATAACTCATAAGGTTGTCTTGCAGGAGCACTTGATTACCTGGCGAGCAACGCCAAGGGAGCGCAGTCCACGCTCAGCATATTTATCAATCAGGGAGTGCACTTTCTTCTCGATTTCTGATCTATTGTAAGCCAGGTCCAGAATCTGCGGCGCAGGAATGCAAGTGAGGAAAGAGTTTCTGGTGCATTGTTGTGGATTTCATATAATGTTAAAGAGAAATTGCATCTGTACCTGTTCAGGTGCACCTTTGCTAACTCTGTGCATTTTACCATCTTGATCAATGTATGTCATTGTCAGTGCTGTTCTTTTATCCGTAGGATTAAAAGTTAAGAAGTGAACCTCTTTGATTCCAGCTCTTGCCTTTAAGAGATCAATCAAAAGGCATGAATTTCACAAAATGAACACAAAAGACAGTTTCTGTCAATCACTGAACTGCAACCTTAAACATGTCACATACCTCCTTAGGATCATCCAGCATTGCAACTATTGCGAAATCAATGGCATCTTGGTTCTCCAACCTTGATGCTCTTGCAGCCATGAGCACTACCATATCCTTGTCAACGCCTCTCGGGAAAACCTTATAGCCCATCGGAAACATTTTGAAGTCAAAACCTCTTCTTGAGTTACAACCAACCAAAGCCACTTAAATTCACAAAAGTGCTATATGACAGTTGTGATGGAATTCACCTCAGTCTTCAGCTCAGGGAGACATTCGAAGAGAGAGAGACAAAGTGAAGAACAAAGTACCTTTGCCCATCCAAGCAGAAGGCTCATGCATGTCAATTTTGGTAGCTCTGTTATAGAAATGTGTGGCATTGATAAAATGTTCTTCCTTCTCCCTCTATTTGGTCTCGATTTTCCAGAGGTAACTGTTGTAAGCCCCCAATGCATTCAGAATTGCAACTCTCTCGTATTTCACATCGGCATAGTACTCCTCAACATCTGAAATTTATAGGAGCACCTCAAACCTATAAGTGATACATTTACCCTTAACAAACAAATTATAACAACTATACACCCCAAATCCATCTCAAAAATATAGACCTGGACCAGAACCTTCGGAGAGAATTTACACAAACTGCTTGGTTTTCCCTTGCTTGAATTACGCCCTCTGCAACCACACATTACCATTCAATTTCACTAACCAAACATGCCACCATAAAAAATAGAAGAAGCAGAGAAAAAGAAAATGCGCGCTGGAGTGCATCCTGAAAAAAAAAAAGTATTGGCGAACATATAATTTATAAATAAGTTCAACAGGTAAATATGAGATGCTAAGTGCACCAGCAGCACCAGTATCTCAATGCCCCCACACCACCCACCCACCCCGGGAAAAAAAAAAGAAGGACCAACAAACACACCCTACTGTGCACTGATTAGCTATTTCAGTTCAGTAAATTCATTAACAACAAGCTTAAGTTTGTACAGGAAAAATGTTGCACAAGCTTATGTTCGTACAGAAATAATTCATCCTTAGTTCACTCTAAATTAAGTAATCACTCTTTAAATCACCCCAATAAGCCCATATACAAGTCCTTGACGATAAGGCAAGGGGGGAAAAGTGGTTCTATATGGTTTGAGCTCTTTACAATAATATGCCTGAGAAAGTAAAGCATTCTTCCATAGTAATTTGAATACGTATTTGCATCAAGAAATCCACAAATCAAATACTGAAGCCCACCTCCACCACAATCAGAAAAAAGCATCCACAAATTTTGGAATCTCAAAATATTACTAAAAGTCTTTTATAAAGATGTGAATAACATGGTTAGCTTCATTTAGCCTACTTAGCCAGCTATCTATCTGTTGAGATTAAAAATTTTTTTTTCTATGAGATATCGAGTGCTCTTATTTAGCATAAACAGACCTCTTATATCAAACTAATTGTACGATGAAGAAACTCTACGGATTTCTCTCTTCTTCCTCAAAATACTCTTAACAGAAAATACTCTGGGGTTCCGTATGTTCTGTCCTAATTTCTTCTAATCTTTGCACATAATACCCCAGTTACTACAATTCTAGTAAGCATTAGTTTCAAACTCCAGCACTTCAGAAGAGGAGCGCCTATGGGGGGAAAAATTATTAACAGTTCCCTTCGAGCAACAACAAATCCCAAAAGATGAAGCAAGCAATAAACATATTAGAAGCACCTGAACAGCTTTGCTAATGTAGTCATGTCGGGGAAACGAGGAAACAGATATTGACAGCACGAAGATGCTCATCTTCAACGCCGTGCCAATTGTGGTAAGAGGAAATCAATAAGTTAATACTAAATGTAAATCACATAAAAACTCCTTTCCACATTAACAGAACATATAAATGATGCAATTTAAACAAGCAAGAACTCACAAAAAGGCCAATATTTTCAACCTTGGTGTTTTTGCATCCATGACAATGAGCACTACCATATCCTCTTGGGAAAGCCTAACATTTAGAAGTCAAAACGTCTTGAGAAATCAGGTGAAAAAAGCAATTGCTTGCATTCTTACACTACAAATAGCAAAAGCCACTTGATCCACAACAAGTGCTTTGACAGGCTTATAGTGAACAAGTTTTAATTTGCAAATTCTACGAGAAACGTATATAGGAAGAATCAGATAGATGACAAGGAAAAACTGTCAGAAGTTGTGATGAAATTCGTTGAGAAATTAGGTATAAGTTATTCTTAATATCAAGTTCAAGAGTTACAAGTTGAGCTATGAGCAAGGCCACCACGAGTACGGCGCACCTGCACGAGATTGTGCTCACTTGGAGATCAGCTGCAGATACCAACGTTTCTCTGATTTATTTGGCGACTTCCGCCAGGGTCAGCCATGTTGTAGTTATGCCTGTTCAAATTTAAGGCATTGAACCGGTCCTGCCAAGTCTTAAGGTAGCAATCAAGAACACACAGTAGAAAACATGTTCAGCTTATTCACAATCCACAAAAGCAGAGTTGGGTTACTACTTTATAGGCTCTAAAAACAATGGAAAACATGAGAAACCTAAAAATCCAAGGAGAAAAAGTCTATCACCTTAATAGTGTTTGTCCTTGCTCTATGCAGAAACATCAAGAAAATACTTGCAATTAGAGATTCAACCTCCAAAATAAGGTCAAGTGCATAGTCATAATATGGAACTTCACAGAATTTTTTTTGTTACCTCGCAAATTGCAAAACCAAGAGATCAACGACATATCATCACCTTCAGAACCATATACATCCGAGTCTACACAGTTTGTGTTGGATTCTGGAATGAATAGAAATCTTTAGGAGTAAAAAGGGGCAACCTTACCAGTTACCACTACACATAAATTACACTTGAAACCACACCTTTATCCCACTTGTATCAAGCCAGTAATACCTATCATGCAACAATTCAAGAAATACCTATTATGCAATTGTACTTCCTTGTTGGAAGGTTCGAAAGGTGTTTACTTGCATTTCATTTGAAGACGAAGATCTGTACACATCAAATAACTTTGCACAAGTTCAAAGTTCAAACTAACAATTGGAAAACTCCTTGTTCTTCTTCAAAGCAGAATCTGTGGAGCAAGAATGCAACTAGGAATAGACGTTCTTGCATTCTCATGGAGTTCATATCAAGTTAGAAAGCTGATGGAAAGTGGAAGACATTTTATTTCTTAAAAGGAAATGATAAGTACAACTACTAATGATTCACATAGCATCTAATTCTTTCCCTTACCCCCTCTGCCATTCTTTTTCTTCCTACCCGAAGGAGAAGATCAATCCCCTCCATTTCCATGATCTAATCCATACTGTTGCGTATTCTATTTCAATTCTGAGCAGCTCTCCCCTTCAGTTTTCCTAATCTACCCAATTGTCATACCCTGATCTGTCCTACATTTTGCTGCAACCCCCTTATCTGTCATATTTTCGGCCTGAGATATCATATTATCAGATGCTTTCTCACCTAATTGGAATTCCGGGATGAACGTTCGCTTTTCCGAGATTGAATTCCAAGAAACAAGTTAGCAAACGATAGGGTTTAGAGCGATTTATGATCACCGTGTGAAAGTGAGGGTTGTGCTGCTTGCTTCTGAATCCGTCATTGTTGATCGTTAGCTTCAATCTGTTCTCTTCCCCTCCGGCGGCGGTCGATCACCTACAACTCCTTCAAAAATTCGACGACTCCATCTTCTTGGCCGACGAAACGCTAACCTCGCTCGCGCAGATGGAGGAATGCGCGGTGTTTCTCGGTGTTCCCGGTATGCTCGCCACCATCAGAGCGCAGATGAACTCTTTGATGAGCCGACCACCCTCTCCTCCGGGCCCGGAGTATTACCTGTTGGAGAGCATGGGATCCCACTGGTGATTCGGCGAGTCACTGATGACTCGGCGAGTGATTCGGCGAGTCACTGGTGAGTGCCGGAGTGATTCGGCGAGCAGTACTGGAGTGATTTCCTACAACTCTCTCTAAACACAATCGAGTTTCTCTTTCTTTGTCTATCAATCAAATCAACAATGTTGCATCAAGATCAAGCCGAATCACTGATGAGCAGTGCCGGAGTGATTCGGCTAGTAGTGCCAGAGTTCTAAAAAGGTATTTTTTTCAAACGGCGACAGGTGATCAAGATCAAGAAGTACCAATTGAGTTGAAGAAAGCATTTGCAGTGCTATGTTGGAAGATCTTTCGGGAGGTTGTGGAGGGCGTTGCTCAAGGGGAGTTGGTCTTTAGGGTTTCAGTGGTGGACCGACAGCAGTTGAAGAAGCTCGCGGCATATTTGTGAATACACGGCGAGGTGATTCTCTTTAAACAGTGCCGGAGTGATTCGACGAACAGTGTCGGAGTCCCTTGTGATCGATTCTTCATTTAGGACAACGCTAACGCTAACACTGAGTCCCCATTTCATACTTTCTACTCGATATGTGTCATCTTTCTGCGTAGGATGTCACTGTGCGTAGAGTGTCACGCTAACGATAACATTGACAATTGGGATAATATAATCTTTGCGGAAGCATACGATTTCGGGATGAATAAGCTCTTCCTTCTCCTCTAAGCCTCCAAGGATGGAGATCCAACCGATGCACTCTTTTTTGTTTCATAAGCTTCGTAGGATAGGGGTGGATGATATCCCAAAGGAGTTACTGAAATTCCCTCATCCTCACGATTCTTGAGTAGAATTGTCAACTGATCGGACCCACCGGGTCAATGAGTTCAACCCGATGGGTCACGGATCAGGAAAGCTCGACCTAAGCCATAACCCGTGGACAAGGCAGGTAGTCATATTAAAAAATTTCAATTTTGAAAAAATATACTACAATAGTTTTGGGAAAACCCAAGTTAAAATGGAATAGAAAACGTGGGAAGATGTATATATATATATATATCTTAATTCTTTCACCACATTTTCGATGTGGGATATATAGACAACGTGAGAAGTAACATATATCTTCATTCCATTTTAGGGGCAGAGAGTGGGCCTAGGGGATCACGTGTCCCCTCTCAGCCTAGTAATTAGTCCTGTAAAAAAAATAAAAATAAAAAACAAATTAAAACGTCCCCTCTCAGCCTAGTAATTAGTCCTGTAAAAAAAATAAAAATAAAAAACAAATCAAAACGACGTCGTTTTAATTAAACCCTAAAGATCAAACATCGGCTTGCTTGGCTGCCTCCAATCCCAAACGTTGCCAAGCCCATTGGCCTCCATTCGCCCCAGCCTCTGCCCATCTGCCTCCATTCGGACTTCGTCTGCTCCCTCCCGTCGTCGCCAATGAGCGCTACTCCCCGCCCAAGCAGCCCAGGAGCTACCTCCAATCCCAAACGTTAATTTTTGTAACTTTTTATGGTATCAATCAATATATATTCTAAGTCACGTTTGATTCATCTAGTTTGCATGAAATCTTTTAAACTGTCAAGTGACCTACAATTTTTAGACCTTTGCATATATGCAGGTCGCTTCGTTGAAAACTTTTAAACTAGCGACCAAAACTAATCCAAAAAGAAATACTGACGAAACGAAATAATTTATGAGTGAAAATCTATTGTAAGTCTTTGTTCTAGGGAGATTGAGCTTGCATGAGTGAACTGAAACCTGTAATCATCTTTACATTACATGGATTTTCAACGCTTCTCATGTATATAGACATAATGTAATATTATTCAGAAGATATAAATAAATTAAAGATAATTAAAGTATTTATTTTGGAAAACATAGATTTATTAAGAAAATTCTAAAATTACCTAATATAAGTTGATTCTATGAAAAAATAATTTCCTTAAATACTTTTGCATTAGAATGTCATATGTGTCATCGATCTTTCCAATTTGAATAAATTGCCTTAAATATTTTTGCTTTATTTCCAAAAGATAGAAATTTGATCAAAAAAAATTGCCTAAAATAAGTAGATTTGAACCTAAATCAATCTTCATCAATCTAGTTTAGATTGCATGCATGAGAATGGAAGGAAATAATCTATCTATCTATCAATCTCTATATATTATTATAAAATAAAAATTTTAGCATGTTATGAAAGAATTTTTGTTGTTTACAAAAATAATAACACAATCAAGCCAGTAATACCTATCATGCAACAATTCAAGAAATACCTATTATGCAATTGTACTTCCTTGTTGGAAGGTTCGAAAGGTGTTTACTTGCATTTCATTTGAAGACAAAGATCTGTACACACATCAAATAACTTTGCACAAGTTCAAAGTTCAAACTAACAATTTGAAAACTCCTTGTTCTTCTTCAAAGCAGAATCTGTGGAGCAAGAATGCAACTAGGAACAGATGTTCTTGCATTCTCATGGAGTTCATATCAAGTTAGAAAGCTGATGGAAAGTGGAAGACATTTTATTTCTTAAAAGGAAATGATAAGTACAACTACTAATGATTCACGTAGCATCTAATCTTCTTCAGATTTTTTATGCAGTTTGTCCATACTTTTAAATCCTCTTCAGATGCTGTGCTTTCAGACCATCATGTGTTTTTCAGCTTCTGATCATCAAACTACCTCCAGTCATTGAATGGTCCGTTGAAGAGCCTGCAGATATCCTTAGCGGCGTCAAACTGCATCTGGTCATTGAATGGACCCTTGTGAATAACGGCGTCAAAGGCCTCAGCAACATCCTCACAGCAAAGATAGCTTCTCACATTTGATCCATCACCATGAATTGGAGTCTTCCCTTCCATGGCAAAAACTCAAAAGAATGAGTTTAGGAATTAAATTCTCAGGAAATTGATTTGGCCCATACACCTTATTGCATTGAATAGTGATGACCTTTCCATAAGCCATTCAAAAGCATTTTTCTACCCCAGCTTTTGCTGCAGAGATAGAGATTGTTGGGAGAAGCTGACATGTATGGACCTACTAATGTCTAATCTGGACATTGGTTATGTGTCACTGTGTCCCATAAGCACAGATGTTGTTCTTTGGAAACTCAAAGATGTTGTCCTCCTCAGTGAAGCCAAATTGATGTTGTTCTTTGGCAACTAACAAGGCCATCACTGGCAAGGGAAGGACTCAGATTTTTCAAGTTTAAGCTATAATCGAAGTTGCTCCTGATGCGTCAATTGGCCAAACTTGAATGGAACCAAATTGTAGGATTATTTATGTCAGTAACCAATTGAATTGAAACAAACTGCCCAAACAGAAAGGGGGAAATGAATTGAAGAAAACAGACAGATTGGTTATCAGATCAGAAACGGCATCACCAAGCACTCGCAGACAACAACACGCAATTTAAGGGGAAGGGGAAGGGGAAAGGGAAAGCAAAGATCAAAGCACAACTTAAATAGCTCCAAATGTATCCAAATCAACTGAAATCGCCCAACAGAAAGTGGGAATTAGGGTTGACAAGAGAGAATTCGAGGAAGTCCGGCCCAAACGTACCTACTAGTATAAAAGCAAAGATATATTGGACTGGAATTGCAATGAGGTGTATATTACAGGAGGGAGTCGGTATATGCTGCTACAAGGGAAGGAAAGTGAGGATTCGGAAATGAATCTAACAGAGCAGAGGGATGAACAGCTCCGATCAGGTGAGGGTAGCACGTACTCACTCTTGGAAGGACAATGACCACATAAAGAATAACATCCTAACAAGCTATTGTTGGGATAACCATTTCGCTTTGATGCCTTTTTTGGAGACAAAAGTAATGTAGAAAAATGAAGAGAAGTCTGATGTTTGTGGATGGGAATGTGAAGAGAATAGTAGCCTGGACTGGAGGAGAAAGGAAGAATTTGGAACACTTGGAATCGAGCCGTGTATAACTTAAATGTGGTGTTTACACATAAAACAATTTATGCACTGTGTGAGGTTGCCTCCTGTGATAGACAATTTATGTTCTTTGCAACATTTGTGTATGCTGAAAATCAGAAAAAAAGACAGAGTTGAGCTGTGGGATCGAGAACATAAACATAACAGAAGTCGATGATAAATGGCCATCTGTGGCTGCATCTCATGACAACTTTGAAGAGCTACATAACCTGATGAGTGTGTGCAATCTTTCTGATATGTAGTTATATAGGTGCAAGACACACTTGGAACAATCGAAAAGGGGGTGAGGACCGAATTGAAAGAAAGATTGATCGTGTTCTTATCAATGACGCTGATTTTATCTATTTTCATCACATCAAAGAGGAAGATCCTTCTTATACTCATCACGCCTTGTTTGAAACTATCATACAATTGATCGAGTTTAAGTTTGCGATGACGACAAAATCGTTCAACAAGTTGAGTTCATATCAAGGTCCTACAAAGCCATTGTGTCAGCTAGAAACAGAACACTGACATTCATAACAATTGATAGTTTTCATTGCAATCCTACGTTGAAGGACAAAGGTCCGACAAAAAGATCCTTGGCCTATGCTTTATCAGCATATGCCATAATTGGGCATATCTTGATATGATACCCATCATCATCGTATCCTCGCGGAAACTCCCAGGACCCGAACTCGAAGCCATCGGATCAAACCCGACGTCGATCTCGTCGGTGATGGCATAACCCTGGCCAGCTTCTTCCGGTGGTGTAGGTACGTTCGCTCGCTCTCTCACCCTCGTTCGTAGCGATCATCTCACTTGAATCTTGATGATCAATTCATCCAATCTTACTCGATCCCTCCAACGGTTTCTCCAATTCTGTCAAATCCAAGGACGAACTACGTACCGTACCTAAGAATAAAAAGAAAGAAAGAAAGAGATGAAAAGAAATACAATGGCCAAAAACTTGATCATCATATAATCAAACCCCAATTGTTGAGAATGAAATGTGAAGAGACAAAATGTTCCACGTTGAAAGTGTGAAACATAAAGCGTTAGCATATAACCTAGTGGGCAACCCCACCTATTGTCAATTTGTTTTAGGATGGAACCTCGCCAATTTGTTTTAGCATGGAACCCCGCTCGGCTTATGTGCTAGGCTATATGCGCATGGGCGCACACGTGCACACGACCCCCGATCCCGAGTATCTGGTTAAGTCGTGTCATAACAATTGGCTTCCGTTATATATCTTATGCTTAGACAGGGGTTAGGGTATATGGTGCCTAATGTATCATTCGTTCGAAATTAGCACCATATACCCCGACTCCTGATCAAAGCAAGAGACAAAACAGAAGCAAATGATAATGGCACAACTCAAACAAACACTCATCATGGTTGATAAATTGGATCCGACCACTAAAACTAGCTAGAGAACTTGACTATAGATATAGATTTGATCATTTGATCCAACCCTCACATCAAAGAAAAACTCTCAATTAGGGAAAACTTTATGATTTGTAAATCCTATTTATAAACCACAAAGCCATCATATAATTTGTCATCTAACCTATTTTATAACTAGGGAAAATTACAGAAAACCACCCATTAAATATGGGTGTTTTCACTTAACCACCCCTTAAATTCAAAATTACAGAAAACCACCATTTAAATGTTATTTGTTTACAACTCACCACCCATTTAACTATTTTCGTTACTTTATCATTAAATATATTATATTTTAATATTTTTAAACTCAAATTTGATTATAAATATATTCAAATTTTGAATTTAAGGATCCAATTATATTTTAGGGAATTTTGTATTTATTTTTAAAAATAATAATCAATAAATCCTAGAATTATTATCTTAATTTATGTTTGAAAATGTTTATAAATTTTTAAAACATTATGTAAATTACCCTTATTCAAAATATAAATAAATGAGAGTAATTTCCATAATATTTTAAAATTTTATAAACATTTTCAACCATAAATTAAGATAATAATTCTAGGCTATATTTATTATTATTTTTTAAAAATAAATAAAATAATCCCTAAAATATGACCGAGCCCTTATATTCAAGATATGAATATATTTACAATCAAATTTGAGTTTAAAAATATTAAAATATAATATATTTAATGATAAATTAAAGAAAATAGTTGAATGGGTGGTGAGTTGTAAGCAAATACCATTTAAAGGGTGGTTTTCTGTAATTTTGAATTTAAGGGGTGGTTAAGTGAAAACACCCATATTTAATGGGTGGTTTTCTGTAATTTTGCCTTATAACTAATTATTTAATTGGTATATCTTAAAATATATGTGTATTTGAAATATCAAATATTTATATAATATAATCTTATGTTGTTTCCATAAATGATTAATGTATGATTTTATCTATCAATGTTAACTTATACTTATTTGAATAAAATCTTTCCATAAATTTTATTATTGATATTGTTTTCATAAAGATTTAACTTATGATTGTTTTTCCATAATTAAATTTGATTTTAGATATAATTACCATAAATGTTTAACTTATGTATCATTGATCTTTCCAATTTGAATAAATTGCCTTAAATATTTTTGCTTTATTTCCAAAAGGTAGAAATTTGATATAAAAAAAATTGCCTAAAATAAATAGATTTGAACCTAAATCAATCGATTCATCAATCTAGTTTAGATTGCATGCATGAGAATGGAAAGAAATAATCTATCTATCAACCTCTATATATTATTATAAAATAAAAAAAATATTTATCTAAATGTATCTACCTGTTAGAAAATTTTACTCCATATATAGCCTATATATATAGGACGTCTTTGTGGTCAATTCGTATAGCATTGGGGATTTACATGAATTGAAGTCATCTAAGATGTCTGGTGATGAAAACCCAAGTTTATATTTTTTTCGGGGTTGAAAATGAATGTAAATTTGAGTTTTCATCACTACACTTCTACATGATTTCTACAAAAGGATCGATTTGAAGAGATAAGTTACGTAGCAATGAGGCCTGTGATCTTCTCGGTTTCGTATCAAGAGAATGTGTATGCCCTTGACTTAAGATTATCCGCAAACATAAGGTTATTTATTCTCTATTTTTATTTATTTTTTCTTTTAAATAATTTTCACTCTTTAAAATAATTTTAATTCTAATGGAGATTGGAGAAGAGAGCATGGATACGTGATAATGTGATATCGTTATGAAAGTTGATTTTGTTAAGCGGTCGGAGGAATCAAAATATTATTAAATCCATTAAGAAATCTGTGAATAATTTTAATTTTAACTTTGTCTTCTCATCAACTTATGCCTTTTTTTAATGGATATCAGGTTGAATACCTGCCAAATTTATATAATTTGTAATCATCTTTTAATATCTTTCAATTTTAATGAATAATGGTGTAATTTGAATTTGAACTGATATAGTTGTCACATCTACTATTTATTTCTTTTAATTAGAATATTGGAATAGTGGCTAATGTAGTATTCTGAGTTATAGAGTTATTATAAAGGTAATATAATACCATATTTAAATAAATGTTCTAATGTTATTTTTTCACTTTATTTTAATTAAATTCATTTACTTAGGTGAATTATATTCAAAATAATTTAACTACATATTTTTAAAAGTGATTTTAATATATTAAAAATTATAAACACTAAATTGTTTGAAATTATTTAGTATTTTCTCAAACTTTGAATTTAGGTAAGTCATATTTTAATCTATACATTTTTTTCAGCTTAAAATTATCGGTCTTTTTAACCTACATAGGTTAAGAAATCATACTGAAAAAATTCCTTATTGATGGATTGACACTAAGAAATCTAATTTAAAATGGTTTAAATATTTAATAATTAAAAAATATTTCTCAATATGGATGTTCAACCTATGTCCCAAGGCCTAGATTAGAAAAATTGTAAAACTATAAATATGATTGATATTGAATATTGATGCACGTTTTTTATTATTGTATTCGTATTAAAACACTTATTCTTCAAGATATATTTAATGTCCAAAAATTATAATTATCTATCTTATTTATTAGTTTTGATTTCCATCATTTTTTTCCATTAATTCTCCAATTTCTCATATCCTTCTCTTTTGTTCATTAGCTCGGGTACCCAAAAGCCAAAGAGCGGACTCATCCTAATCCTAAATATAATACTAAAGTAGGAGCTGGTTCGATCTTATATGGAAGAGTGTTAAATTAGTTTTTATCAAGTATAGGGTTTTTATATGAATCGAGAAACTCGAGCTCGGCTTGATAAAAGCTCGGTTTAAGCTCGTTGATTTACTAAACGAGTCGAGTATGAACACATTTATAATCTCGCTTCAAAGCTCGGGTTGGCTCAAATTTGGCATAAGCAAAGGCTTCAATGAGAGAGGCGTGTTATCTTTGAGCTAGGTCAGTGAGACAGTTATCACATTTCCATTTCTCTTTTTTTTTTTTTTGGAAAAGGATTCCACCTTCGGTGGTAAACCCGAGCACGTAACCCAGGCGGCAAGAGTCATGTACAGGTAAACCGGTACCGGCTCAACCGCTCAACCTAGTAGTAGGGACTCAAGTTTATATCTTTTTTGAATGTAAATTTGAGTTTTCATTGTCAGACTTCTAGATCACTTCTACAAAACAAGACCAAAGGATTTGAAGATACAAGTTGTGCAGCAACTATTTGATTGTAAGAACTATTTGATTTCTCTATTTTTTCCTTGCTTTGTGTCTTGCTTCCGTGCAATTGGAATACTATATTTTGCGGCGATTGCTATAGATCAGTACCACATAAGATTGAAACAATAGTATAGAACTCCATGCTTTTTCGATTCACACATGGGCAAGCGGCGAGGTTAAAACATGTATCCCTCTATTTGAGAGGTATCACTGTATCAGTAACACAAAGAAGAGAATCAATTTCACATTCCTTGCACTTGAACAAATACAAAAATAAGTTACACTCCTTTCCTTCATTTGAATCTTTAAAACGCCGAGTTAGAAGAAATTTAGAAGTACTTTGTTCATATGGTATAGTTGTTGTTGTGTTCATCAAGATGAAGACCTCTCAATCTGGCATTGGATTCAACCTTGCCTTTAAGAGTCTGCAGCTCCCTTAACCTGCACACAATTCACACAACTTCCTTGTAAGAAACTTCGCAGCTCGTACACATGTATTGATAATTCTATGATGAGATCAAATGAAGCTAACAAACAATGAGCAATGACCTTGCAATCTCTGCGCGCTTTTTAGCTTCTTCGGCCATATGGTTGAGGCCATCAAAAGATGGGCTAGACCCATAGTCAGACGCCCCTCGTCCTTCCCTACGCAAGTCTCTGTCAGATGAGAGCGCAACCTGAATACATCCACATGTGGAAAGTTCCATCAACTGACTTGATTTTGTAGAGGTTTTTAGTTCTTTGCAACAAGTTTTAATTTTGATGATTAAAATTAATCTTACCCTTTGGTTAGCAAGGTTTCGCCATCCTTTACCACTGAGTGCATATCGGATCAAGAATTTGAGAGGATCAAGAAGCATGTATGTGACTATGTTGAACAGCCAAATGACCCCTGTCCATTCCCATCCAATCTTCCTTATCCCTGCGACATCCCAGGTCAGCGTAGCTGATATGGCTGTCGCGATCTGCCAATGGGATTATATGTAAATAAACACATCTTGCAGTGACAGAATACAAGTTACTCTTTAAGATCAAGTTCAAGAGTACATTACCAGTTGAGCTATGAGAAAGGCAACCACCAGTAGGAACCCTGGCCGTTCCACGAAAGACCAGCCCCTGGCACGAGTCACGAATATAAGGGCCTGGCTGATTGTGCTCACTTGGAGATAAACTGCAGATGCCAACATTCCTTTGACTTCTTTGGCGACATTAGGATCAGCCATGTTGTAGTTATGCTTGTTCAAGTCTATGACATTGAACCGGTCCTGCCAAAATCGGATGGATGCAATCAAAACCAGGAGCAATGTACTATAACGCGCTGTGGGAGAATGATGGAAAAGGTCTTACCGTGAAGAAAGGAGTCTCGTAAGCTGCATAGAAGAACACAACAGTTGCAATGGCGAGGTAGCTACCGAGGCCTACCCCAGTTGCGAATATCTCACGAAGGTTCCAGTTGTCTGGTACCGGAGAGGGCTTCACCCGGTCCTTTGATATTGTCATTATGGTGCCTGATCAAAGCCAATAGAACATATGTAAAGGGAAAAAAAAACGAAAACACAAGCAGTGGCGGATTCAGGATTTCCTTTATGAAAAATCATTTTTTTGTTTAAATATATTGGGTAAAATCTTAAATTTATGATTTAAATAATCATTTTTAGTATGAAAAAATTGACTTCGGACAAAGACCACTGGAGAAGGAGCATACGAGCTGCTGATGTCTAGTGTCTTTTGTTTTGGTTTTGTTTTGGGTTGTTCCCTCTGATGCTTTTTCCTTGCGCCTTCCATGCCTTACTTTATGTTGTCTATGCAGTCCTATTGCACTATTGTTATGGGTCTATCGGAAACACTCTCTCGACTTGTTCGGAGTATGAGTGCGTACATCCTGACCCCCCAGACCCCGCTTTTAGCGGGATCAACTGGGTTGTTGTTTTTTGTTTTAGTATGAAAAAATTGAGAAAAACATAAGTTATCAACTTATCAATAAATGAGAATGTTTTTTTGTATGCATAAAAATGTAAAAGAATGTTTTTTGTATAAATATAAAGGAGAAAACTTTAAATTTGTAATTTAATTGGTCATTTTTAGTATAGAAAACTAAGAAAAGCAAAAATTCATTTTTAGTAAGGGACTTTAGCAACCCCGAGCCCCTCCTAGATCCGCCAATGAACACAAGGGAAATGAATGATCACAGTGCAAGAATGCTGACCATCATTGAGGATTGCAATGACAAGAACCATGAAAGGCGGGAAGTCGAATTTCCAGAATACTGTCAGCAACATAAAACCCAACTGCAAACACAAACACATTTCTCTTCAGTTATGCTCAACACCAATGTATCCGAACGAATCTCTCATGTATGATAACTTAAGGTGACTTCTGGAATAGGTGCTTACCACAATACGAACAGTGATTGACACCGCGTATATCTGCAGAAGACGGAAAGCGAGTTGATATAGAGTTCAATTGGAGGAAAATTAAGGAGGAGGATTCAAGATCTTATAGAGTAGCAATACTGATGCATTACCGTGTAATTCTTCATTCGCTGGAAGATTGATCTACTCGTTAGAACAGCGCTAATGATGACACTAAGTCCTGGTTCTGTTAAGACAATGTCAGCAGCGCTGCGAGCAGCATCAGTAGCATCATCCACAGCGATACCAATGTCCGCCTTCTTCAAAGCAGGTGCGTCATTCACACCGTCTCCAGTCATTCCACAGATGTGTTTTCGCGCTTGTAATCTCTTCACTATTTCATATTTGTGCTCTGCAGTGATGAATGTAACATCAGAGACTTTACAAGGAACAATGTATAAAGGAGCTTTCACAGTTTCACTGCATAACCTACCAGGGAAAACACCGGCAAAACCATCGGCTTTCTCAATGAGTTCATCAATGTCTATCTCATCTCTGTGTTCACCAATAAGAGAGGAAGAAGGATACATGTTTGTTCCCATACCGAGACGTCTTCCTGTTTCTTTACCAATAGCCAGCTGATCACCTGAAATGAACATTTAATGAATCTCAAATCACCTGAAAAGACAACTTGCAAGATGATCACCAATTTCCAATCCATAAGAAATGAACCTGTAATCATCTTCACACTGACACCGAGATCCAAAGCTCTCCTGATCGTCTCTGCACTGTCATGACGAGGAGGATCAAAAAGAGGCAGGAGGGCGACGAATTCCCAGGGCCCGCCAGGACTGTCTTGGTTACCATCAGGAACTTCCTGGTGATCAGAGACAACATAAGCTTGTGACTTGTTTTTTAAGGTGATCATAACTCATAAGGTTGTCTTGCAGGAGCACTTGATTACCTGGCGAGCAACGCCAAGGGAGCGCAGTCCACGCTCAGCATATTTATCAATCAGGGAGTGCACTTTCTTCTCGATTTCTGATTTATTGTAAGCCAGGTCCAGAATCTGTGGCGCAAGAATGCAAGTGAGGAAAGAGTTTCTGGTGTATTGTTGTGGATTTCATATAATGTTAAAGAGAAATTGCATCTGTACCTGTTCAGGTGCACCTTTGCTAACTCTGTGCATTTTACCATCTTGATCAATGTATGTCAGTGCTGTTCTTTTATCCGTAGGATTAAACGGTAAGAAGTGCACCTCTTTGATTCCAGCTCTTGCCTTTACGAGATCATTCAAAAGGCATGAATTTCACAAAATGAACACAAAAAACAGTTTCTGTCAATCACTGAACTGCAACCTTAAACACATATACATACCTCCTTAGGATCATCCAGCATTGCAACTATTGCGAAATCAATGGCATCTTGGTTCTCCAACCTTGATGCTCTTGCAGCCATGAGCACTACCATATCCTTGTCAACGCCTCTCGGGAAAACCTTATAGCCCATCGGAAACATTTTGAAGTCAAAACCTCTCCTTTTAAATTCACAAAAGTGCTATATGACAGTTGTGATGGAATTCACCTCAATCAAATTTTTGTCGACTGTAAGCTTGTTGAGCGTCAATGTGCCAGTTTTGTCACTGCAGAGGACATCCATACCCGCCATTTCCTCAATAGCAGTCATTCTTTTCGTTATAGCGCCCTGCAACGTTACAAGAAATCCTTCACAAAAGGACTTAAAAAGTACCATTACTCCAACCTCAGTTTAGGCACTGACCTGTTGAGCTAAACGATGAGAACCAATAGCCATTGTGACAGAAAGAACAGTTGGCATTGCGATTGGTATTCCACCAATTAGTAGGACAAGAAGATTATCTATCCCAACACGGTATGGTCTCAGTTGAATCCCATAAATCACAATGATTTCAATCACCATACCCAAAGCTATCGAGCATATGCAGAAGTTCCCAATCGCGGTTAGAACCTGAGAAGACCAAGGACCAATTACACGGAGTACATTTCCTTCAGAAACGGTAAACATTTCATTATGAATATACCTTCTGGAAATGACCAACATGGGTCGTGTTCTCTACAAGATGAGCAGCTTTGCCGAAGAACGTATTGATCCCGGTAGCAATAACAACTGCTTCAATTTCACCTTGCTTACATGTTGAACCAGAGTAAACAGCGTCTCCCGGACTCTTTGTCACAGGAAGTGATTCTCCGGTTAGAGCAGACTACAACCAACCGAAAAGATGTTAGACATAGGAAGCAGATCATTCATAGCACATAGTTGATCACATGATACATAACCGGAAAAATTAGTCTTACCTGGTCAATCTTTAGAGGATCTCCGTGTAGAAGACGTGCATCAGCTGGAACAATATCGCCAAGCTTGATGCTGATTATGTCCCCAGGAACCAACATGGATGCATCTTCCTCACTCCAGGTTCCATTTCGGAGGGCCTAACCAGCAGAAAAAGAAAAAAGAAGCATCAGATTCATACATCACACACAATATCAGGCAAAAATGTGGCATGTTTGTTTGATTCAGACCTTGGCTTGAGGTGCCAGCTGAGCCATGAGAGCAGCAGCCGCGTTACCAGCATTATTCTCTTCGATGAAACTGATGGTGGAGTTGACAATAAGCAGAACAATGATACCAACAAAGTCGTGGTAATCCGGACCTTTTCCCTGCGCGAGACGATCAAGATTGTGACATATTTAGATACACAGGTTGCAATTACATTGAAAAAATTCGGAGGAAGAGCGGGATCATGAAGATCCGATAGACTTACCCCTCCATGGGCAAGAGCAATGGCCATTATAGCTGCAGCTTCCATGACCCATGATAAGGGATTCCACATAAATCCCAAAAACTTCAGTATTTTACTTTCCTGAATCCACAAATTATAGTTGTTGTTGTTGAGATAGCAAAAGAAAGTGAAACAATTGTATGCTCTCAAAAACAAAAGAAATCGTCACCTTCTTCTCCTCGAGTTTGTTGTAACCGAAAACTGCCAGACGCTCCTGAACCTCATCGGATTTCAGCCCTTTGCTTGTACATTTGAGACTCTCAAATACCTCCTCAACAGGTATGTTTTCCTGCAAGACCAAATGACAAAGGAGATCACTCTGTAAGGTAAACAGCAAAAATGAAAGCCATAATCGACACTTTGATGAGATTCGTATGTCTACATACCAAATCGACTTCTTTGATCACGTTCTGCAGGGCCATCAATTTGTCATCCATCTTGAGGTAGGATTCCGTAGCAGCAACTAAGACGGCTAGTGATCGTGTTTAAGGTGTTCAATCTCTATAACCAAAACCACATCCTAGAACTGATCATAACAGAAAGAAAAGCCAACACTGCAGCATTTATGGATTCCTCAAAGGAGAAATAAAGCCTTTGTGGAGATGAAATTTTAAACGCCCTTTAAGACCCTTTTGAAGACTTCAAAGATGACAGATTTTTCACCGGCTCATTGCGATTTCGGAAATAAACAAATCTCCACCTGCCAACCACATCAGTTTCAGCACAAAATGATGGACAACAGGAACCGGCCAACAAATATTATTTAGCTAATAATCATCTCAGCAAATGAAGTTTGAACCTGTGGTTGATCACCACTCCTTGAACACAAGGGAATGATATAAATATAGTTTAATGCAAAAATGGATCATAATGTAATCTTGTAACAGGTCATGGACTAATGATACTTGCCTCCTTACATTGTCCGTGCAGGTAGTAGATCTTCACGTCACAAGGCATTTTCAGTCATCGTCTGCAAGAACAGGTGACAGCAAGAGGCCGGCGAATGTCATATTCTATCTACTGGCTGGCTGGCTTTTCAGCACAGCAAAACGTTGATATAATAATCTTCCTAAATCCTTGGGGTGTAAGGGGAAAAGGCCCTTGACAGGTTATACAGTATAAGCTCTTTGTCGTCGCAAATAAGCTTCTTACGCGACCAAAAAAACCTTCCGGGGAGGAAAAAACAATGACCCTTCTTTGTCCTCATGGCCTCACCACTTCAGCTTGTGAAATGGCACCCAGCCAAAATTTAAGCACATATCAAGGGCTGCAAAGTGAAGAGCATATATCATAGCATCCACTGACCTTCGAATGCGACCTTCAGCTTCAAAACCGAATACAAGTATCTGAGGGGGATATGGTTTTGGTTTTGTGGATGCTTTGCATCCTCTTGGCATAACACAGAGGTTGCGAATGTAGGCACATATGGCTGCTTGCATTAGCCCTTCCATCCGCCGGGCGTCCACCCTCTTATCACTTATGGTGGTGATGGGGAGTTATAATCCTCAATCATGCAATGCGACATCTTTACTCGCGAGCCCACGGTGTTCTTTTGAGGGGACGAGTTCCAAGATGAAGTCATCAGGGCAAATGAAAATGATGACGGAAGGCATGAGATGAAATAATTCGATAGTCGAATAAAAGTTAATTGAATGAAGAGGATAATAGATGTGAAATTAAGCAAGAGTAAGATACAATCATATTGATCCCAATGCAAATATTTGCCACACCATCGAATCGAACCCTATACCTCATATTCAATGAATGGAGGACAAAAAAAAGGGAACTAAATAGAACAGTCTACATCATAGTGACATGGTTCGAAAACCAAAAGATCCTCAACCTCCCTGAGAGTGGATGCCATGAGTAGTGTGCCAGTCACCGGCAACCGGTGTTTAGGAGCTCGATCCATTTCTTCACAATTAATTTGGCGGATGTCTTCTCCTGCATATATAAGATGAAGAACCAAGTGAACAATTCATGACATATGTAAGAGCTTGAAGCATGATAATTTGAAGCTAACATGCGCTCGTAACACCAATAACACCAAGATAACCTTAAATGCTCCTAAACTCTGAGCAAGGTGACTAGGACAGACAACTGTCCAATATCCTTAACCCTACAAGGGTTTAAAAAGGGAACACAAAGAAGCTACTTCCTTTACCTTTTTGGACGGCTCCGGTCTTCTTCGAAGTCCATCACTCCAGCAGGTTCGGAGAATATCCCATCACTCCCTCGGAACTCCAAGTCGGCCTGCTTACAGTGTGTAGCTTCTGCCACAATGTAAGTAAGACACATCGACCAACATATCCCACATCATATAAAATGTCTCAATTTTTCACAATCTAAACCCATGCCCGTAGTTGCAGTTGGAAAATGAAGTTATTCTACAATTTCATAGGTCAATGGCATTTACACACTAACCACCACATCATATAAAATCGCTCAAATTTTCCAAATCAAAACCCATGCCTTCAGTTGCAGTTTCAGAATGAAGTTATTTTACAAATTTTATGGGTCACTGACACATGTCCAATGTACCTCCCCGAAAGAGGAAGCAAAAGCAAAGGAACTAACCGATCCCATAGTCAAATTGATTGTATTATTAAAACATCCTAAGACACTCTCTGAAACAGTGGGGAAAAAAATATATAAAGTGAAGTATTTTCATCCAGCACGGTGAAAACAAATGTGAAGAAACCATACCCACTTACATTCATTATTAATTATTTTCCTGAACAACATGTGTATCCAATGAAGACAGAACACAAATAAGTGAAACTGGACAATAATGATCGGAGTTCAACTGACCTTCATGGATAATGACTTCTTAACATCGTCCACCTTTTCTTCAATTTCTTTCTTGTGTTTCTTATCCAATTCACTCATAGAATCGGCCCATTTTATCTTCTCTTGGATAGTAAGTAGCAAATTCTCAGATGTATCCAACCTACAATATTTCAAAAACATCATCAGTTAAGTCACAATAAAAATTAAAGAAGATGACAGAAAAAAAAAATTACAATAATTTCTTCAATGCATCTACTAGTCACTTATCAAACGCACATATGAGAAAAGAAACATAAATTAAAAAAGCAAATAAAACCACTGAATGTGGATGCTGCACATGTTCTATCCTCTCAATCGTTTCTTTACCCAAATGTTGCAGCTCTGGAATTGATCTTGGTAAGCTCTGGCTGTGACTGATCACTGGTTTTATCCTAAATGATTATCACAATATTTCCTACACTGATTCCCATCTGATAGCCACCTTCATTAGTCCATATTCCCATTTTTTTCCATAATTTCTGAGATACGCCTTAAATAAATTCAGAAAAAGGATAGAGAAGAAAAGCTACCATGCCATACTAGGGTGATATGAAATGAACCAAGTACACAATCGCTCACCTCAACAAGGTCTCATATTTATTTTCATTAAAAATGCATATTCACTTAATCTATGACTCTATTCATAATATATCTAGTTCCTTAAACCCAAACCACATCAATGTTCACCCATACCCATACCCCATACCCGTCACTTAATTCCCTCATCACAATGGATCTCCATGTTCTAATAGCAATCGGGAGTGCAGTCCAACAATACCATAATATTTCTGTCTAGCAGACAAAGAAAAGAATAACTTCATTCCAACTTTCTAAACCACATAAATACCAGTTAGATAATGCTTGTATCATATTGCCAAGTTGCCCAGGTCTCAAATCCCTCCCAGCTGCAAATTGAACCTGCATATCCATCAAAACAACAGATCTAAGAAATAAAGACTTGCCAGGAATTCAAAAAGGCATAAGTCATGTCACCGGGATACGGAGAGATCAGGTGGAAGAGTAAGAGAAGCACAGTATTCAAACCTCAAAGCATCTGCGGAATTGATCCAATTTTCCTCTTACAATGCCCTGAAACAACAGACCAAGTGTGAAAAACATAGATCCAAATTCCAATGGATATATCAATGGTCACCAGAGCTGATCAGAATTTCTCTCCCTCCATCCAATGTTCATACGTTATGGAAAAACATACTGGTAATGGTAAATGGTGATTTGATAACCATCTATAAACACCTCCTAACCTCGACCTTAGGAAAAGACAGAAGTTCTCAGCCAACAATAAAATTGTACACACGACTAGAACATCTTTTAGATTACAGATGTGTATAGGATTTATAAATATATTACACAAATCAGAAAATGTAATAAATTTGTGAATCTCACATTTTAAAAATATTGACTGGATATTAAGACATCATGGAAATTGTCACCAAAAAAATATATACAGCATAAAAAAAAATGCAAACCATTTCATATGCAAGGACAAAAGAAAGTTTCATTCGCAATATTGAAGGCCACAGGAACAATATTAGATGGGAAATCAAAGAAGAACCACATTCTAAGCCAGCAGATGACATACCGCATACATGCACTCATTTATAAGAAAATCTTCAAGTTCGCGTACATTTGTGAAATCCAGCTCTTGGATCAGCCGATCATATGACAGTACCTGGAATAAACGGTGCACGCAACAGTTTAGATAGCCCGGCAGAAGAACACCCAACATCCTTATGGTAGATCCAACCATGTGGATCATCTTAATTGGAAAACATTCAAAAGTAGGGCAATAAAATAAGAGGTAAATATCTACCTTGAAAAAAAAAAAGCAACAATGCAAAATTTAAAAACTACCCTGCCTCCAAGTACCTTGCTTGTCTCTGATAGTGTAAGTACTGTTAGCTGCTTCAACTTGAGGATTTGGTCAGGAACCAAGGGCGGAAGATAGTTGGTATTGCCTGTGAATGTGGAGCAAAAACAACAATCATCATCCAATCCATCTACAAACCTACAGTATAAAATCAATCAAAATGATACCAACATGGAGACATATCACCAACATGAACAATCAAAACTGACAAAAAAATTAAAATAAATAAAAAGCATATAATATCCTTAATCTCCTCCAACATGCTATTCGCACTTCTCACCAGAAAAGGTAAATAAAATGCGTCAGAGGATGAGGGAGAATCGTATGCATCAGAACATGGCAATGGGATGTAGTTCAAAGAAATCCTCTTTTTCTCCTTGTTACTCTCTTAAGACCTCATAATCTTGCCATAAGCACACTTGAGTAAGATCTTCTATAATACCTTTTTATATTCCATCTTCATTAATATTAATTATTCTCCAAACAATAAATATATTCACCATGCTTCTCATAACATCTGCTACTTACATTTCAAGATGAGAAGTAAAATTTAGCGTATGCACCATAGCAGAACGGGCAGTATACTCACTGTTATAGTCGTTCCATGTACCATGAGCAAAGAGACGAAGTAGATCCAGGTACATCGAATGCTCAGTTCCATGAAGCTGCAAAACGTGCTCGGCAGTCAAGCAAAAAAAGAAGCACATTAAATGGTACAGATTTCGCTTCAATAGAGAATATGTCACCGGAAACAATCAGCAGAGATAACAACAATGCTTACCCAGGAAAGGGGAAACAAAATTAATTATCAGGAGATTGTCCACAGAATGATCAGCATTTAGCACAGCAAGTAAAAAACCTACTTCACTTTTAAATAGATCGGTCAAGCAACTGTAAAGTTCACATCTACTTCAAGTCTCATTTTACAAAACTTCATAAATTCCAGTCTTCCTATTCAATGATGAACTGCTCTTAAACATGGCTAGCAGACATGAAGCAATGAAAGCACAAAATCTATGGCGTAAGCCCTTTTTCATTCAAACCAACATCAACTAATAAACTCCTAATTCGATCCTTAAATTCTTTATCCTAAGACGCAACTAGCACATTGCGCGCCAAATGAAGCTTACAGCAGTTTCCATGTTGTAAATACGAGCGCAGTTTCCATACTATAACCATTGAACGGTTTCCACATACGAGTACCGCCCTAAGCCACAACAACACCAAGCAACTAAATTCAAACCATATCAAAGTTTTATATCGGTTCTAACTCTCTTATTAGCAACCGATTCACAATCCACCGCCCAAAACCTCCTGGTCACTTGGTCAGGAACTTTTCTTAGGGTTTATGCTAAATTTTACTCGCATATAATCTATTTTCAGTACAGTAAATGCAATTTAGGAGCAAGATTGAGAAATTTCAGCAAAACCTCGGCAACGTTTGGAACGGATAGAATCTCGGAGAAGGCAAAGAGCAAAGGGTGAGAAGTTGCTTCGACGATCAGAGGTGCAAGCGCCGAGTCCCTCCGAGTGGCCGCTTGTTTAACGAAGTGATCGATTATCTCTGCTTGCTTATCTTCAATATCCATGGCGAAATCAAGGTTGTAGGGAAAATTTTGGAATCAACGAAGGTAGAGATTTCGGAATCCTCTCTCCCTCGAATGAGTTTTGAGAGTGGATGCCGGTGATCGAGAATTAGGGGAGTTGTCGAGCTGTTCTTGAAATATTTTATTTTCCTTTTTCTTTTGGACCATAATTATACAGTACCTTTGAAAGAATGTGGGTTACTTGGGCTTAGTAAGCACAATTGGGCTAATAAGCCCAAATGACCCATAGATCATCATATATGTAATTTTAAGTTACAGGCCAAATTACAAAAAAAAAACTAACATATAAATACACCATTCTGCACCAAACTACCATTTAAATTGAAAACTTCAAAGACACCAGGAGTTTTCTCTCTCTTCTCTTCGTGAAAAACCCCCAATTTGGGAGTCTAACCATTTTTGTGAAAATTTTCATCTTCAATCCTCCTATTGCATACTCCGATCGACCTTGTTCGTGGTTGATCTTGAGTTTCCGGGCTTGGTTATCCCCGTTTCGATTGTCAATTTGGGGGTCGGCGTTCTCGTCGATCTCGTTGCTATCCTCGTGCCGGTTGGTCGACTCCGCTTCGACGGGGTTGTTTCGGCCTGTCTCGCCGTTGTCTGATCTCCTCTTTCCTGGATGAGTGGTGTTCCGTCTGCCATCTCGGGCCGTCGTTGATTTCATCTTTCCGACGGCTTCTGGGCTCTCGATTCATCTCGTACTTCTCGTCGCCTCTTTCCCTCTCGTCGGTGCTTTGCTCCGGTGGTCGGTTTGGTGGTGTCGTTGTCCACTTTCTTTTGTGCGCCTCGCGGTATCGCCGACGCTGGTGGTCTCCCTTGGCCGGCGGCTGCTGTTGGTGTTGCCGATCGAAATGTGTTGTGTCTTGTTTTGCTTCCTGCGTTCTGGTGGCAAGCGAGTTACCTTGGGCCCGGTTTGTTACCCGAGTACCCGACCCGTATTCTCCTTGGGGCCCAAGTTTTGGGGTCCTTCGGGCCCAAGTTTGGGTCCTTGGGGCCCAAGTTTGGGTCCTTGGGGCCCAAGGTTGTGGAAATTTATTTGGAAAAAAAAAAAAAAAAAACGAAAGGGTATGAGTAACCCACCCGTAAGGGTCCTGACAATCTCCCGTAAGGGTTTTTTGGTGCGTTATATACAGGGTGGCTCTTGGCGACGGTTCCGGGTGTTCTTGACGGTCCTAGTCTGAGTAGGGACTTTGGTGTCCGGTGTCGGGTCTGGCTGGGGTCGTGGCGGTGTGCATCGAGGCGACTCCGTATTCCGGAAATTTCCTTGGAGGTTCGTCTTCATCGCCCACAGGAGGGACTCCTGATGTACCGCTGGCCAGCGGTGTCATCGCTTGGTGGCGCTTGGCTCCGGGGTTTGTCCGTGTTGTTCTCTGCTCTTCTTGGTTAGGTTCGTTTGTTCGTCAGGGGTTGTTTAGTTGTCACTTTTGTATTGCACCGTTTTTACTTTAGTTTGTATGCTCGACGGTTCGCCGTCTGCCGACTCTGTCGGCCTCTCGATGAGCCAGGCCTGTCTGGCCATCGAATTTTTACCTAATCAAAAAAAAAATAATAAAAAATAAAATAAAATTGAAAACTTCAGGAAACCACACTTTAAAAGCTAAATGTTTGTAAAATATCACTCATCTTACCTTTTACGTTAAGTTTGATGTTAAACATACAAAATACTATTTTGCCCCTTCAACACTAATATCCTAGTTCGTCTTTTGCTGATTCTCAAGTGCTTCATCCTTGATTTAGCTTGTTTGAAGTCTGTCATTCTTGAGTTAGTTGATTCGAGGTTCTCCTAGGTATTTATCCTTCACCTCTTGGTCCTCTCCTCAAATGGAAAATAAAGGTTGTTCAAGAGCAATCCTCCTTGTACCCTTCAAAAATATTAAAAATACAAGGGTAAAATGGCAATTTCACATATTTAACAATAACCTCAATGGAAAATGTGAGATGAATGGTTTTTGGCAAACATATGGTTTTTTAAGAGTGACGTCTTGGAATTTTCAATTTAAATGGTGGTTTTATAAGTGTATTTAAAACATTGAACCACAGTCATTACTCAAACTAAAACTCACATTTCATATTGTAAAATAGAGTTCAAAATAACCAAAATGATTATGATTTAGCTATAACTTAAAATGACATATTTTGTTTAATACCCCATTTGTCTTAAAATATAGGCCGTTTTATTCTTTTTAGCACGTTTTTTAGGAGCTAAAAAAACTATAAAATTAATTTAAAAAATTAATATTTTATATAGAGTTTTTAGCTCATTCAAAAATGTGTTCAAAATTAAACCGATATATTTTGAGATGGTGTAGTAAAAGGAGTATTATAAATCTAAGGTTCAATATGAATAATCGCAAAGGTTATATGAGATGATCGTGTTTGAAGATTTGCAAGCAATGATAACATCAAACATATCTGAAATGCCAAGGAAATGAATCATCTCTAGGGCGCACTATGATCTGAACAAAATGGGGATTTATGGGTCACATGGAACTCAGTTTTGGGGGAATATTTAAATTCAAATCATCATTCCATATAAAATCATGGCGCTCGAGAAGATTGAACCTGAGATGGTTAACATTAACCTTTCTCATACAGAGATAAGTAGCTACCTGTCAAACTGTTGGCTAACACATAGTTTCTGTATCCATCAGTTAGTGTGAGACTGAGACTATTGTATTTGCAAGACAGATCCATGATTTTGTTTAGGGTGTTTAAAGATAACTGTGGAGGTGAAAAAGTGAGTTACTGGCTTATTTGAATTGGTAGTGGAAACTGGAAAGGGATGATTCACTGTATGACTGATCCTCTGCATAGAAAATTCCTTCACATATAGTAGTATATACTACTGTATGTACACGTTGAAAGGCTTTCTTTTTACACTTGATAGGATCAATAAATTAACTTTATGTTATGTAAGGTAGTTTAAAGCAACTTTTTCTTTTTCTTTTTCTTGGGACATCAATTTAGATTTTCCTTATCCCATGTTCAATCCCATCTTTTTAGGTTGAAGATAGAGACTTAACAATGAAGACTAGCTAGGGTTTCCTGTTTCCATTATTCCATAGGTCCAAGCAGGTTTAAATGGATATCATATTATTTTATGATTCAAGAGATGATGTTTAAAGGTAGAAGAGTTGGCGAGTTGTGAATGAAAATGATCATATATATATAGGCATATAGCATCACCTTCACTCTTATTCGGCCTACGCAGGTAATGCAAGTAAAATGGGTGATGGGTTAGAAAAATCAAACAAAAACACAAAAAGGTTGAAAAAATTAATCTTAATAAACATTACGTTTAACAAATACAACAAACAATCATGAAATCCAAAAATATATTACAGCCCCAAAATAATATAATTTTTTTTTAAAAATACGTAGTATAAATAAAAAGTAATACTGGAGTAACGTTTTTCTCAATGTACAAGTTGTAGGACGGGTTAGAGCATCAGCATCCATAAAGTTTCTTTTCCCTTTAGCTCCCTTTCTCATTGAGGTGGGATCAACCCCATGATGAGAAGGGGGAGGGGTAACATGAGGTAATCTCATCTCCTTCCTCATTCACTTTTGCTTTTTAAAAATAATAAAAATGTGGGTTTTATAATTTTTTATTATGTAGATTAAATTTTAATTGGTTAAAATATGTGGTGGAGTATAAATAAAGTTAAAAAAATAGTAATGGAGTAAACTCATGGGTGTGGGTTAAAAGTTAGAAATTTTTAAGGGATGGGGGAGAGTTAATGGAAAATGAGGTATCAAAATATTACGAGGAGATAGAGTGGGACGGGTGAAATTATTTTCATGTGGTTTTTTGGTAAAAAAAAATAGAACAAATGGTGTGGGTAGTGCGAGGTGATTTGCACCCATATCAATGAGGCTTGGAAGGAATAAATTCCATAAATATCACTTGTTTTCAAGAGGTCGGTGAATTTAAGGGCATCAGACTCTCTGCTCCCTCTCTGTTGTTGTTCGATAAGCTAAACCTAAAGTGAATTTATTTGTTAATTAAATCAATGGACAACCATGGTAGTGAAAGCTGTTTGGTTTGGGTTTACTTGTAAGACCGTGACAGCATATGCAAGTCCTATTTTCAGTTTTTCACACAAGCACAGGTTGAGATTAGGGAATAGATTGAAATAATCCCTTTTCAATGTGCTGCAAACAAAGATGAGTATTTATCTACATTGTATTTGCAAACTTATTGGTCCATTAGATAGTGAAAATATTTGGAATGTCATCTGGATTGGAAGGTACTATTTGCAGTGATCCGTCTTAGGGCCGAGTGGCAGCCTCGACCTGAGCGTCCTAGTCGAAACGCTGATACTATGCGCTATGCGTATCGACCCGTGCAATTGATGGGGCCCGCACAAGCGGTGGAGCATGTGGTTTATTCGATGCAAGCACTCCGACCGTTTGTTTGATCGATAATCTTTGTCGAGTTGGGCTCTATCGGCCTGCTCGCAGCTTGTAGCAAGCAAAAAGTTTGTCTGACCCCTATGTTTTGTAGTATGTTTGGTTTTGACGGTTCTCCGGTCTACTGGTCTGGCTGCCCCTTGAGTTACAAATTTACCCGAGCTCGAATTCTTATTCGATAAAAAAGAATTCTTATATGATAAAAAAAGAACAAGGCATCTCTCAACTCGGAACCTGTTGAAGACATATTTCTGACAACCTCCTCCTCCCAACCATCTTCTTCCCTCCTCAATCCGCATTTTAATTCACACTTTATCACCGCATCTCTTTCTCTATCTCTCTCTGTATTACTCACTTGTTCCTTCATCAATGGGGTGCACAGCGTCGAAGCTCGACCACGAGGACACTGTCCGCCGCTGCAAGGAGCGCCGCCGCCTCATCAAAGACGCTGTCTTTTCCCGCCACCACCTCGCCGCCGCCCACTCCGACTACTTCCGCTCTCTCCGCCTCACCGGATCCGCCCTGTCCGACTTCGCCTCCTCCGAGCCTCTCTCCGTCTCCGACTCCACCCCCGCCGTCCTCCTCCCCACTCTCCGCCCTTCCTCCTCCTCCTTCAAAATCACCCACATTCCTCCTCCCATCCGCACGCGCTACGCCTCCGCCGTGCCGGACTCCCCTGCTCCGTCCTCGATCAAACCGCCGCCGCCGCCTCCCTCGTACTCCCCGACGATCGCGAGCTCCAATCTTCCACACATACTCTCCGCTCCCAGCTTGAAATCCGCCGAACACAGGCGGAGATCACAGCCGAAGCTCCCTCACATCCTCTCCGATTCCAGCCCTTCTTCCACTCACACTGCCGGCAAATCCGCCGGGAAATTCGGTTATCCTGCTACTTACGTTGCACACGCCACTTACCCTACCAGTCCTTCCCAGGCCTCTTCTGTCTGGAACTGGGAGAACTTCTGCCCTCCGTCTCCGCCGGGCTCCGATTTCTTCAATCGCCGCCGCAGCGAAGACGATAACGAGGCCGCCGCGGCTAATTACTATCCCGAGAAGAAGAGCCACCATGGCCATCGCCCGGAGATGGAAGAGTCGGAGGAGGAAGGGAGGGAGACGGAGAGGGAGGAGGTCCATTGCAGCGAATGGGGAGACCATTACAGCACCACCTCCTCCGAGTCGGAAGACGGCGATATCGACGGCGACGACGAGAGGGAGACCAGATCTGAAGTCTCGCAGATCCGTTCCCGCTCCAATTTCGGATCCTCAGTGCCAAACGAGTCTTCAATTGGACAGACGAACAACTTCAAGGCCGGCGAGACTAGAAATGTGGACGAGAAATCCCGAGATGGAGCGGCGTCGTCGGTTGGCTGGGGCAACGACGGTGCCGGCACCGGAACTGAGGTTTCCGACATGAGGATGGTGGTTAGGCATCGGGATCTCAAGGAGATCATCGCCTCCATCAAGGAATACTTCGACAAGGCCGCTGCCGCCGGTGAACAGGTGGCGGAGATGCTTGAGATCGGCCAAGCCAGCTTCAAAGAATTAAAGAGTATGCTAACCATTTTCCAAATTGACAGAACTTTTCAAGGCATTGTGGATTGCAATTCATCTGTTTCTTGCATTGCAATGGTGAATTTTGTTTCATATCAATTACAGTCTTTTGATTGAAATGTCTGGATGTGATTGTAGAAACTGTATACCATTCAAGTGGAGTTTTGAGCAGCTTGAGCTCTAGCTGGACTTCCAAGCCTCCATTGGCAGTCAAGTATCGTCTTGACGTCGCGGCATTGGATGAATCCGCGGGTTCGAAGAGTCTTTGCTCCACCTTGGAGCGCCTCTTTGCTTGGGAGAAGAAGCTCTATGAGGAAGTGAAGGTGATTGCTTTTCGAAATTCATTCTTAAGAAAGTTTATTGGAATAGATTGGCATATTTGATCATAACATTTAGATGATGGCTCATATGTTTCACTTGCACGCGAAGATGTTAACACTAAGTGTTCAGTGTTTACTAGGCTAATTGTGATGGCTCATATGTTTCTTATTGCATTGTTCGGTTTTTTTCTTCGTGTTATTGTGTTTGCCTTTCTTCATTTGGTTGTCTATACCCTGCTAGGAGCGGGATATACTGCGCGATGATTATTGTTGTAGGTTAACTGTACGTCTGTGACCTTGTCTTCTAGGTGGAGATGATAGTTTGAGATTTCGAAGTAGATTAGTTTGTTGGTATATGGTGGGAGGTTGCTGATAAAAACGTTGTCGGTTTGATTTATAGGCTAGGGAAGGTGTGAAGATTGAACATGAAAAGAAGCTGAAGACACTGCAGAGTCAAGAGTACAAGGGCGAAGTGAGTATCAAGTTGGACAAAACCAAGACGGCGATAAAGAAGCTGCAGTCTCTAATTGTAGTCACATCTCAGGCTGTGAACACAACGTCCTCTGCCATCACCGGTCTTAGGGATAGGGATCTTGTTCCTCAGCTTGTCGAACTATGTCATGGGTAAGCAACTCACCTTCGCCATGGCAGTTAGCATTCCAAATTGGGGATGAAAGACTCAACCTTCATGCCTTCGTGTAGTTGAATCAGTGCATTTTGTTCTTCTGATTTCAGGTTGATGTACATGTGGAGATCCATGAACCAGTCCCATGAATTCCAGAACCAAATTGTACAACAAGTGAGGGGACTCGTAAACCATACCACAAAGGGAGATTCGACTTCTGAGCTCCACCGGCAGGCAACCCGTGATCTTGAATCAGCGGTATCAGCATGGCACTCCAATTTTTGCCGCCTAGTGAAGTACCAAAGGGGCTTTATCTGTTCCATCCATGGCTGGTTCAAGTTGACCCTTCTACATGTTGACTCCGATGCGCCCCTACTCACCAGGCAACCCTCTGAGGCATACTCTTTCTTTGATGAATGGAAACTTGCCCTTGAACACCTTCCAGATACAGTGGCTTCAGAGAACATCAAGAGTTTTGTCAACGTCGTCCATGTGATCTCCACTCAGCAAAACGACGAAATGAAGATGAAAAGGAAAGCCGAGAATGTATCAAAAGAACTCGAGAAGAAAGCTTCATCTCTTAGAAACATAGAGAAGAAGTACTACAACTCCTATTCAATGGTTGGCCTCGGGCTGCCAGATAACGGGCAGGTGCTGGATGCCCGCGATCCCCTGGCGGAGAAGAAAGCAGAGCTCGCCGCTTGCCAAAGGCGGTTGGAAGACGAGATGCTCAAGTATGCCAAAGCAGTGGAGGTGACCAGAGCAATGACATTGAACAACATACAGACTGGCTTGCCAGGGGTTTTCCAAGCCATGACGAGTTTCTCTTCCTTATTCGTAGAAGCTCTAGAGAAGGTATGCTCTCATTCCTATGCTATTAAGTAGGAGAAGAGATTTCGGTTTTTGTTCTTTCGGCAATTCCCTTTCCATATCCAGTTGGGAAATGGGGAGAGGGCTTAGCCTCTCAAGTTCCGATTTTTGGTGTAGATAACTAGTGTTGTTCTGATGAAATTTTGCAGTGTTTCTGAGTTTCTGTCATTGTACAGGAGAAAATCTTCAGATGCACATTGTTCTGTATTATATATGCCTGAAATTGTATGAATAAAAAGCTGATACAATGAGTAGAAATTTTGAAAACTTCTCCTGCATATTCCATTTTTATGCAAGAGTCTTTGTAACACAAACCAAACAGCTGATGCCTGTATATGTTGGAACCTAAAAGAATTCGAAGTCGAGAAATTTAGCCCCACCGGCTTTCATATCTGTATCTACCATCTGCTTACCGGCGCCACCAACCCCTACTGGTTCAGTGACTACTGCAGGCTTAACCGGGGACTCCAACTCAACTGGTCTTGGGATCAATGGAGGTGTGCTAGACCTTATCAGAGCCCAGTTCACGCCTTCGAAGAAAGGGTGTTGCTTGATTTCTGTAGCACCCCTCTTCACTCCAAGCCGGTTCTGTGGCTCCTTAACCAGCAAGCCTCTGATTAGGTCTCTGCTGGCGTAGCTGGTGGGCGGAGAATCTGGGACCTTCAGCTGCTGGCCTACGACGTTGAAGAGCGTGGCTCGGTTGCCAGTGCCTTTGAAAGGAGTTTTCCCATACAAAAGCTCATGTAAGAAGATACCGAATGTCCACCAATCGACTGCGCTGCCATGGCCTTCTCCTTTGATGATCTCAGGAGCTAGGTACTCGTGGGTGCCAACGAAGGACATGGACCTTGCTTGTGTGGGCTCTGCAACTAGCTCAGGGAGAGTGCCTGATTGCATCCTCGGTTCAGCTCCTGACTGTCTGGTTTTCTTCTTGCTCCTCCTTGGGAAGATTCCCGGAAGGAAACATCCTGGTTGGATACAAGCTGGCTGCGCACAGACTGCGCTAGAAGGGCCACAATCGGATGAGCCCTTTATCAGAGTTGGCGAGGACGTGCATCGCAAGGAGAGGTCAAAATCCGAGAGCATTATGTGGCCATCTTCGCGCACCAGGACATTTTCCGGCTTCAGATCTCTGTATATGACGCCGAGCATATGGAGATACTCTAGTGCCAAGAGGATTTCTGCAGCATAAAACCTGAAACCAGCATTGCCAGAAAACCAAGTTAACAGCTAAGGCGACGTTGGATCACTTCTTATAAACTTGTTGATACAGATCATGTTAATACCTTGCTGCGTATTCCGGAAAACGCTTCCCTGGCTGTCGTTGCCTGAGAGTGTGAAGATCGCCACCAGGGCAGAACTCCATGACCAGACACGAGAACCTATCCGTCTCAAAATGTGTATACAAAGTAGGCAAGAACGGGTGGTCAAGCAGCTGAAGGATCTCTCGTTCCGTCTGTGATCTAGCGAGCTTCTTCCTGGCCGCGAGAGAAGCCTTGTCCATCACCTTCATGGCGAAGTAGCACCTTGTGCCACTCAGCTCCGATAGATACACACTGCCAATGTCCCCACAGCCGAGTCGTTTGAGAAGCCGAAAGTGGCTCATACCCAAAGCCCCATCCCGGGCTCTAACAGCCAGAATCGCCTTCCATATCGGATCATTCCCTTGGTGTGGCTTATTGCCACCACCGGTGAGATTGGTCCAGTTGCTGTCTTCACTAAGACCGCTGCTATCACTTGCTCGACTCATACTCGTCTTCGTGCTCTCGCAATTCCTATCAACACCGAGCACTACACCACTCACTCCAGTGTTATCTACACTGCTATGTGGACTCACATTGCAGCTAGGAGGCAAGGAAGCATCCCAAATGCACTCCTTTTCCTCGCAATCGATTGCATCATTCGCTCCCTCCACCATACCGAGTCCCGGACCCTTCAAAGACAGGCTCTTGACCAAGAATCCAGGGTCTGGCTTCTTCTGATCAACCGCGCCACAAACCGGTCTCATCGAGTCTATATCGACAGGCTCCGGAGGATGGCTTGCACCCGAAAACGATGCAGACCCTCCATCCTCCATGGAATCAGCAGTTGCCATAAGCTCCTCCTGATCCTGCAATGAGTATTTCCCCTTCCACACCCTCACAGAAAACTCCAGCTCTTTCGAATCTATTGATTCGGATCGATTGCTCGGTGCTCCTGATACATGATTTGAACCAGGCAGCTTCCTATTAAGCCCTTTCAGGTTCGAAATCCTCTCCATCAATCCTCCCCACACAACCACAGGCTCATAGAATCAAAACAAAGCTGGAAATTGAATCAAGAAACAAAGGAAGGGAAACCCCCCAAAATCTGACTTCAACCAGTTTACAAGAAAACCCAATACTTAACTTTAACCACAATTAACATATGAAACTGTAAACGGCTAAAAGCCCATGAATCCGGAGAAAAGGAAGAGCATAAAAAGGCTAAAACTAAAGAAGCTAAAGCAACCCAAATTAAACAGGAGATACAGCTGATTCATTGATTGTGCAGAGAATGGAATTAGAGGGCAATCGGAGAAAAGAGAAAGATAGAAAGCGTACATTGATTGAATTAGATTAATTGGGTTGCATTTTCTTGTGGGATCACAAATTGGGTCGTAAAGGAAAAGGAAGAAGCAGCGCATCTTATACTGAATGTCTCCAAAATTGATGATTGTGGGGTGTTGCTTTAGGTGTGGGGTTTTGAGTGAGCAAAAAAAAAGATGATGTTTTTATTGGGAAGGAGGAAGAAGAGAAAATGGGAATGAATCCAGGGGGGATGTGGGCATGGATTGGCCTTGCTTTTGGGGACAGGGATTGTCACCAGACATTCCGAATCTCTCCCTCCCTCTTGATTAGATTACTGATTAGGGTATCATAATCGACTTTTTTTTTTTTTTAATGTGTTTTCTTGTGCATAAATTAGAAACTTATAAGGAAAATACATCTTTTAATTTCGATGAGTTTATAATGTAGTTAAAATTTAAAAAATTGGATTAAAGTATTTTTTTACTTTAAATATTAAAATAGTTGTGAGCTGTGAGCGTATTTTTTCAAAAATATAAATAAATTCATTAGAAAAATAAGTGAGTGAAAAATTCATTCCCTTCGAGTGGCTCAATGGGGGTGCCTGTTTTCCCCTAGTTCAATTGATCAATTCCTCCATTCGAGGCTTGCTTCGATTAGGTAGGATGACACTTCCCCTTGGCCCGCCATCCGAGTGTTTGATTTCCGGCCGCCTCTGGCAAGAGCCTAGCTACGCTCCTCCCTCTCATCCTTAGTCCTTCGGATCCAAATTTTGGGTCCTTCGTACCCAAGGGTGAGGTAATGTCAATTTTAAAAATAGAAAATAAAATTTTAAGGAAGCCCGAAATGGCCTTACAAACCCACCCGAAAGTAGGGGTGTGCGTTATCGGGTATCCGACACGGAACCGTTAACCGTGTCGGATACCCGGAACCGTTTAAGAGCAATATGCCGAACCGTACACGAACCGCCAGGAATCGGGTATCCGACACGGTTAGGTATACGGTTCCGTGTCGGATACCCGTGTTATCCGATCCGACACGGATAAGATTTTTTCCTTTTTTTTTTTTTTTTTTTTTTCTGGCTTGAGAGTTGAGAGGCATGTACTGACAGTACTGTACACTTGTACAGTGTACTGTTGCCTGTTGCCCTGTTTTGGTGAGAGATGTCCATGAAATGCTTAAGAAGGAGCAAAACAAACCAATTCGATTCGAATAACTTACCATGGTTTTGGTGAGAGATGTCTATTTTTCAGATCTGTTGAGCGCCTGAGAGGGTCGGATTTGAGAGGGTTAAGGCCGGATTTGAGAGGGTCGAGTTCAGCATATGGTTAGCGCGGCGCCCAGCAGATGGTTAGCGCCCAGATTTGAGAGGGTGCGATGGTGAACTGAGAAATGAGAATGTTGTGGGTGTGAGATTGTGCGAGACTGCGAGGGACTAGGGTTAGGGTCGGATTTGTGTCTGTGTGGAAGGAGAGCGCCGCAACCCGCAAGGATAAAAAAAAAAGGTGAGAGTTACTGTAGAAATGGGAATAAAAAACATGAAGCAACAAGGTTCGAACTCGGGTCTGATGGTTAGCGCCCAGGATTCCCGCATCCCATGTACCAACTGTGCTAGCAGAGCATTCTATTACATGGAGGATACTTTTTATACAAGTATTATACCAGCAGATCTAAAAATTAAAAAAAAAAAAAAAATTTAAACGGTTCGTGTCGGGTATCCGACAATGTGATATTGTCGAACCGTACACGAACCATTAACAGCCGTGTTTTTTCGGATCGTGTCATTATCGTGTCGTGTCTTTTCGGTTTCGTGTTTTTTCGTGTCGTGTTGTCGTGGTTTCGTGTCGTGTTTTCGGTTTCGTGTTTTTCTGCACACCCCTACCCGAAAGGGCCTCAATTAAATTTTGTAAGGGTTTTCAGGTGCTTTGTTCTTGGATGGTTCTCGGCTGCTCTTTTGGTTCGTCTCAGCGGTCCTTTTCTTTGTTGGAGCTCTGACATCTCGGAGTCGAGTCTGGCTGGGGTCTTGGCGGTGTGTATCAAGGCGCCTCCATGATCTGGAAATTTCCTTGTAGGTTCGTCTTCACTGCCCACAGGGATTCCTGATGTACCGCTGACCATCAGTGTCACTGCTTGATGGCGCTTGGGTTGAGTTTGTAGTCTATGTTGTCCCCAACATATTAGGATTAGGTTTGTTAGGTCGTTCGAAATTGTTTGCTTGTCAGTTGTCACTACTTGATTTGCACCTTTTGTTATTTGATTGTATGTGTCGAGGGTTCGCCGTTGAAATTGTTCGCCGTCGAAATATCGAGGAATCAAACTTGTCTGACCCTTGAAATCTTACCTTATCAATATATATATATATATATATATATATATATATATATATATATATATATATATATATATATATATATATATATATATATATATATATATATATATATATATATATATATATATATATATATATATAAATAAATTCCAAATAATTTGAGATTTTAAATGCCCAATATGGAGCCATTGTATTGTGCTGATAAGGTGTATATTAAAATCGGTTTTTTTAGCATAAGATAAGAAGTCAAATTGGGAAATATTTTCCCTCAATACACCTGATTTATCAATTTTTAAATAAGATTATGGGGTTCACCTTTTTTTTTTCCTTTCTCAATAAAATATCTTTATCATACAATAAACAAACTGTATTAAAATTAATTAAAAAAAACACTGACTATGATAAGCTCATTGACTATGTCAAAGACCAGCTTGATGCTAGTTCGATAGGCTCTATCCTTTCTACACCAATCCCAATAAACATTAACCAAGATCGACTTTATTGGAAGTGGAGTAAGAATGGTTGGTTTTTTAATAAATCAGCTATTGATATGCTCTAGAGCAAAAAACAACATACTAAATCCGACATCAACTGGATATGGCAGTTAGACACGCTCCCTAAGCTTCTAAAAAAGGGATTCCTACCTCGGTTAAACTGGCATGTCGAGGGGTTGGAATTCCAACTACCTGCCCACTTTGTGACTCGTATTACGAAGATCTTCTGCACCTCCTTCTGACTTGCCAGTCACATGTGCTGCTTTGCATCACATGGACCCTAAGATAGATTTCAAACTACGCTCACTCCAACTTCAAACATCAGACATTAAGGATATCTTAAACACGATAAGAACGAACCTGGGAACGCACAACTTCACCAGAGTCTCCACCCTATGGTGGAGTCGCTGGGATTTCCGTAACAAAACACTTTTCGACAGGAAAAAACCAAATCCCAAAGCAATTACCGCCTATACAATGGAGCAAATCTACAACTGGAACAAGGCAAAACTCTTAGAGGAGTCACATGTGACGCTTGTAACTGGCTCTAAACCAAGCAAAAGACGAAAACCGACGAAATGGACCAAACCCCCAACCAACTACCATAAGTTTAATTTTGATGGTGCCTTATCAAACAACAACAACGAAAGATTCAGCTAAATCATTTGTGACCATAAGGGTTACCCAATCAATGCTGGAGCTGGTATATCGCCTCTAAACTCAGTCATTGGAACTAAATGTTTTGCGCTCTGGAAAGTTATTCAAGCAGCCTCGAATCTCCACCTTGACCATCTACTTATTGAAGAAGATAATCTCACAATTATTAATTGCCTTAATGGAAACTGGTCCACCTCGGGAGAAGTTGAAATGCGTATTTCTAACTTATCTTTCTTTCTTAGTTGTTTTTCCTCCGTCCAGATTCACCATATCTAAGGAGAAGCCAATCGAGCTGCTGACCGTCTTTCACTTCTTGATGTTGACTTCTCGGATTTTTCGATCCCTGACGATTCGGAACTTGCTGATATCATTCGACATGATGCTCTTGGCTAAATAGGGTCTTCCCTCTCAGTCAAACTCTTTTCGTTTAAAAAAAGGGAAAACTAATTAAAATACCCCCACCTTTGGGGGTATGGTAAAAATATATCATCAACTTTCAAATGTAATAAAAATATCCCGACCTTTGAGGGTAGTGGTAATATATTACCACGGATTTTCTCACGGGTCAAAAATGCTGATAAAGCAGCCTAATCGATTTTTTTTTGCAAAGGTAGCCTGCGTGGAAGCCTTTTTTACAAATTAGCACTGAAATTGGGTTTTACTGAATGATTTTCTTAGGAAAAAAATAAACCGGCAACAAAATTAAACCAACAAACGAAATTGATTCAACCAAGAGATTAATCCAATCAAAATTGCCTAAAATTAACACAACATGACTATTCCTAACATCACAACCGAATACAACAACAGCAACAACGAAGAGGAAAAAAAAACAAAACTTACTCAGCCAAGTCCGTGAACGAATCAAAGAGGAAGAAGATTTGAGAGAGACAACTCAAGATAGACGGACGAGGGAGGAAGACTGTCATTGAAGAGGAACTATGAGGTGCGTGGATGACCTGGAATACAGTTCAAGAGGCGGCCACGGAAGAAGATAGGAGGGGAGAAAAGGCGTTGGGTATGAACCCGGTCTAAATCTTTATTTTTTTCCTACATAAACCGGTCAAGAAAACCCTTGTCAAAAAAAATCCACGTACGTAAGTTGCCTTATCAACATTTTTGACCCGTGAGAAAACGCATGGTAATATATTACCACTACCCTCAAAGGTCAGGATATTTTTATTACATTTGAAAGTTAAGGATATATTTTTACCATACCCTCAAATGTGGGGGTATTTTAATTAGTTTTCCCTTAAAAAAAACACTTTTCTAATAAATATTTCCTTTTTTTGGCTGTACACAATGTTAGAAAAAATTATCATAATAATATCTCATGCATGTTAACTAACAAAGAGTTGCTCACTTGCTTTGCTCCCTAGTAATTGCTCTCTCCTAAACACCCCAAAGTAGACTTGTCAAAACATAACCCGACCCGGCCGACCCGACCAGAACGCCCGGAAAATTTTCGACCCGAACCCGGGAATTTTGACCCGGAATTTTTTTCGACCCGAACCCGAAAAATCGGAAATTTTCAGGGTCATCTGGGTTTCGACCCGGTGACCCGACTGACCCGGTTGATTTTTAATTATATATAATTAAATTTTTTTTATATATAATTAAAATTTGTCACAAAATTATCAAATCATGATTTTTTTAATTTAAAAAAGAAAAAATTGACAAACTCGAAATCGACCCGAAATAACCCGAAACCCGGTCAAACCCGGAAATACCCGGAACCCGTTATACCCAGGACCCGTTTTACCCGAGACCCGAAGTGACTCGCCCCGAACCCGACACGAATGACCCGTTTGACAGGTCTACCCCCAAGTGATTACTTTTTCTCTGAATAATCTCATTAATAAAGAGTATTTAATGCTATGATTTTGTTCATTTTAAAGAATTATATTTTATTACTGTTGTTATATTTAACTTAATTTAATACTCCCTATCATGCGATCATAAGATATTTTAGAAAGTATATTTTTTTTGGTCTGATTAGAAAGTATATTTTGATTAGTAAATTAGTAATATAAGATATTTTAAATTTTTTAGATTTTTTTTTTGTAACGTGGGGTTCGAGGTTATCGACTAGTCCCCACTCCCCACGGGTCCGGGCCCTAGCTTGCAAAGGACGCGAACAGGTTAAGTCAGGTAATAAGCCACCAGGCAGCTCACCTAAACCAATAAAGGCTTGAGCATCCACTAATTACACAAATTGTGTAAGAAGTGAGATTTGAATCCTTGATTGGCTCAAGGGTTCAAAGTGTGTAAGGAGTGTGCTTTGTACGGGCCTGATTTAGTTTCACCCACAATTACAAACGAAGGGATGATAAAACTTCTCGTTCTCGTCTCCAAGGGGAAGAAAATGGCTTTGGTTGAAGTTAGAAGGGCCCATACAGGCCCAATGAAAAACTAGTCCATTAACAAGATTGTACTAATAATGGGCTAAGATCTCTTGTATAGGCCCAAAATGTTAGTGTGCAAGGGGGACAATTTATGGAAAAAGAGGGTGATGTGACTCATGTGACTTTCCAGATGAGACTATGAGAGCGAGGAGGTGATGTCACTAAACAAAGATAAACAAGGTATGTATACACATTTAACCTCACATTCAAATATTCAATATGCCTAAAAAGAAAGTAAAATGTTCACTCATAAAAAGAGTGCTTTGTAGCTATCTAGGAAGCAAAAAAAAACGATGGGCAAAAAACCCTATCTTGGGCAAATCAACGCGCTAAGCACGCGCCCCCTTTCAAAACCTCAAATCCCCAAATCCCTTGCGGAATCCGGCGAATTCATCTTTGAGCATAGCCTCAATATCCACCTCCTGGTTGAATCGTGTCTCAACCCGGCCGTCCTCACTCCTCCGAGTCCCCATAAATCCGCTTTCTCTCACGATCTCTGGGACAACTCCTTGATTTGTGAGTTAGGCGGTCGAAGGTCTGAAATCTTTGCAACCGGTCGTCGGAGTGTTGACAAGGTGGGAAGAAATTTCAGAAAGAGGAAAAAGGAGCCTCGCCGGTGGGGGTGGTGGTGCTGCGCTGTCGCTCTAGGTTCTCCGTGGTGGTCTGTCGACCGCGCCGCCGTACGCTGCCCTGTTGATACCGTCGTCTGTGGGCTGCGTGGCCTGGCTTTTCCGGGGCTTTCGCATGGTGCGGTTGTGAAGTTCTCTCCTGGGCTCAGGTGCTCGAGCTTTCCGAAGGTGTGGTTGTGGCGTTTGCACTATCCGATCAAGCTTCAAACAAGTTTCGCGAAGGTCTCGTGGCACGGTTTCAATCCCAAGTATTCAACTCGATCTGTCATTGAAATAAAAATGTTTGTGGAGATTGCTCTCCCTCCTTCACAACCTACCTCCCGAAAGGGCTTGATAACCAACACTGGAAAAAGTTGCTTAGGGTTAACAAAAACATTCTGGTTTGAATATATTTGGCTTTGTATGGCTGTTGTGATTAATGAATTGCGGCAGATTATTGTTGTTACAAAAATACCAAAACCGGGGTGGTGTCTTCCACACCTTCCCCATCCAACTCCCGAAAGGGCCCAAATCCTCCTTGCGAGGCTAAACAACCGATTCATGGTTCACCTCTCTCAAATTTCATCCGGGAATGAATTTAATGGTATTAATATTTCCTTTGGATCACACCCTCCAAAGGGTTGTACACTCCCATGGATAATGCTTCTGGATAAATTAATGGTAAAAATCTTTAGAGTAAAAGGAAAAAAATCTTTCATCGGTATTAATTCTAAACTAAGTTTGGGGAGGATGTGGTTTCATTTTGGAATATATATGTGCTCCTGTAACTCTTGTTTAGTATATATTAATTTGAAATGGTTGGTGTATTTTGTGGTGGCTAACAAATACCAGAAATTGGGGATAAAGGAGAAGAAAAATCGGGAAACTACGATCTATTCGGATTGTTTAAAGTATATGTGTGATGATCGATATATGCAATGTTTGAATTCCTTGCCCCCTTTCAAGGGTCTCAACAATTCTGTCAGACAAGTCTTTGTTGTCATGTGTGGTGCATATGGCAGCAGCGCTTACTCGGAGGAGTTTCTTCACACGGTTTGGTGTAGTGCTCGCAGTAGTCTGTGCGGTAAAATCTTAATTGTTTGCGTTGTCCAGATGAATGTAAGGGTTGCGGTTGTAACAACTTTAAGCTTCCATTCATTTCTGAACAACATGAAGCGATCTTTATCTGTTTTTGCTAGATGTAAGCTGTTGCAGGATATGCATATCCAGGTTCTGCTGTCTTGTGAGTCGTTTGCTGCTCACCGGCAGCTGGTTTTTAAGCTTTGCATGTTGCCTTGGTGCGGCCTGTTGGATGTCTTCAAGTCGTTAGGAATGGTTTACTCAATCAAAAGGCTATTCTGTTGTGCTATCGGTTTGTCGACTTGTGGTGCTCTCGGGCCTGCTCAGGCTTGGCGCTTGGCTTGGAATGCTCACCAAATATTGTGGGTGCAGAATTTTGATTACGATACTACTAAGGGGTGTTCCATAGTTAATCTTAATATTGTTAGGTTTGGTCCTTCATTAATTGTATACCAATTTAAATCTTGTCTATCCATTGATGGATACACGACGTTGTGGGTGAGTGGCAAGCTTGTACTTGGGCTATGACTCTATCATTTCTATCTTATTACCCCTTACCCCTTCCTTATGTACTCCCTTAGCCTTGGTTTTTTGTCACAATTCAATAACAAATTGGTTTGTTGTGGCCAAAAAATTTGCATATGGTGCAGGCTGAATAACATCCCCCTTAAGGATGGTTTTCTGATGATGAAGGTCTATCACTGTCAGTCCTTTCCATTCTCAAGCTGTTTGAGTAATTTTTTGTATTGGGGCAGCTGGCAATCTCAGGAATGCCTTAACCAATTGGATCACTTCGTAAGGCTCTCTATGAGTAATGGCAAAATAGTTTATCAAAATTGCATCGATGAAAGGACTCCGAAACTTAGTCTTTTCATCTTCATTGATGTTTTATGAAGATATGCTTCTGGAATTGTCTGGAATTGGAAAGCGAACCTTCTGGACGGAAATAGATTCAATGTGTAAAAACGAGCACATTCAAGTTATGTCACTCGCGGAAACTAAGACCGAAATCGGTCCCGACGACAAGATGTGGAAGAATATTGGGTTTGATGAAGGAGTTTGGTCACCTTCCATTGGGCGTTCGGGAGGCATTGGGGTCCTTTGGAAAACGCACCAACTGCCAAATGTATCAATTTCCGTCTCCGTGCACACTCCCCGTATTATTGGACTCATACTAGAAAGTCTACAGAATGGTTTTCCGATTCTAGCTCTCTTCGTCTATGCACCGCCAACTCCGAATGATAAAGATACCTTTTGGGAAACACTAATAACAATTGTAAACGAGTCTTCTATTCCTTGCATGGTTTTAGGAGATCTTAACGAAATCCTGTGTAGCACTGACAAATTAGGCGGAGCCGCTACTCGAACATCTAGATTTACACGGCTAATATCCTTCAAAAATGATTGCAATTTATTTGACATACCCACCTTCGGAAACCCGTTCACATGGAGAAAGAATCCGGAGGAAAACTACAACATCCGTGAAAAACTAGATTGCGTACTAGTTTACCAACAAATCATTACAGCGTTTCCCAATATGATAACCCATAACGGTGTCTTCTCGTCATCGGACCACTGCCCAATTTCTATCTCAATTAACGATGACTCTACCTTCAAAGCCCCGCCTTTTAAATTTGAGAATGTATGGCTACTGCGGAAAGACTTTCGAAATATTGTGAAGCAATCTTGGCGAGCATCCTGCCCTGGCTCAGCTATGTTTCAACTAATGTTTAAACATAAAATACTGAAAAGAAAGGCAAAAGAATGGAACAAAAAAAGCTTCGGTAACATCTTCCGGCAACTAAAAGAGGTGGATTCTGAGCTCCTGCTTATCCAGTCCACGGGCTCAACTACAACATCCCAACCATATCAAACAAAGGAAAAACAACTGATTATGAAGCGAGAAAAGCTCCTTCTTTTTCAGAAATCATACTGGAGCCAAAGGGCAAAAACTAAACACCTCAAACTTTCAGACTCCAACACAGCTTATTTTCACCGGGTGGCTTCAGGACGACGACACAGGAAACAAATTCGAAACATCACCTCCTCGAGTGGCACACTGTTTGTGGGTGAGGAGAACGTCAGGAATGAGATAAAAAAGGAATTTGAAAACAGGTTTAAGAAAGAGCCGATAGAGGAAGGGCTTCTGTCTGAACTTCTGAACCTGATTCAACCTTCTATCTCGACAGAAGAAAACAGTTTCCTTATTGCACTTCCATCAAACTTAGAGATCAAAACGGCGGTGTTCAGTCTGGGTAGAAACAAGTCCCCAGGCCCAGATGGATTTACAGCTGAATTCTACACCAAATACTGGGATATTGTTGGGAAATCAGTAATTTGTGCAGTTAAAGGATTCTTTCACTCCGGGAGAATGCTACGCCAAATAAACCATACGTTTATCTCCCTGCTACCCAAAAAAGACGATCCAACATCCACCTGTCACTACAGGCCCATCAGTTTATGTTCAAATATTTACAAAATAATTTCCAAAATCTTGACTGAAAGATTAAAAAAGGTAATCGGGAAACTCATACATCCTCTGCAGGGTGCATTTGTTTCCGACAGAGCGATACAGGACAATGTTCTCATAGCCCATGAAATCTTCCACTCCTACAAAAATCGTAGGGGACGTGAAGGCTGGCTGGCAATAAAGTTAGACATGGAAAAAACATACGATAGGGTAGATTGGCACTTCATTAAAAGTGTGCTCCTCAGATTTGGTTTTCACGCTACGTTTACTTCATGGATTATGGAGTGTATAACATCTGTCTCATTCTCTGTGTTAGTTAACAACGGTCCTACCGAACTGTTCTTTCCATCACGTGGAATCCGTCAAGGGGACCCTCTGTCTCCTTTCCTCTTTATTTTAGGGGCAGAGATTCTGGCCCGAAAACTCGCTGCTGAAGCCAACATAGACAGATCCAACATTGGCTTTCCAATAGGACAAAACGGGCCCCGGGTTCCATTCCTCTCCTTTGCGGACGATATTATCATCTTTTGTAAAGGCAGTGTGGATGCGGGGTGCAAAGTCAAATCGATAATTGATTCATATTGCAGAGTGTCGGGCCAAAATGTCAATTACCATAAATCTAGTTTTCAAGCCACGTCAGGAATTCCAAACCACAGGATCCTTGAATTACATAACTGCCTCAGTATCACAAATGAAAACTCAATAGAGAAGTATCTGGGCTGTCCTATTATTAATGGTCGAGTCACCAGCAGTACATTTGAAGACATCATCTGCAAATCCAAACAACAATTGTCGAAGTGGAGGGCCAATGCGATTTCGCAACAAGGTCGTGCAACCCTGATAAACTCCAACCTTTCGGCTAAGCCGCTGCATGTAATGCAGAATTTCATGCTCCCCGCAGCAATACATAAAGAACTAGACCAAATAAATCGCTCTTTCTTCTGGAACAAGGATTTACAGTATCGGTCGTTAATTAGTTGGGATAGGATATGCAAACCAAAGCAGTTCGGAGGGCTGGGGATTCGCAAATCCGGAAAAATGAATGTCGCTCTTCAGATGAAACTTCTGTGGAAAATTCTGGCAGAGCCCGATAACATTTGGGTCACGTTGATCAGACATAAATATCTGCGTTCTGCTAGTATTTTCGAGTACAAACGATCGGGAACTAGCTCGTGGCAGTGGTCCAAGCTCTCTAATTTAATTGACACTTTTAAATCTGGCCTTATTTGGTCGGTAGGAAACGGATGCACTATAAAATTCTGGACAGATAATTGGATCACTACCTCCTCCCTTGAATCTCGGGTCAGTTGCCGCCTGGGATTCGATCAGAATGAGACTGTAAGTGACTATATTATAGGGGGGAAATGGTGGAGTGAAAAGCTGCACATGGCCCTACCAAACAACATCGTAAGAGAGATTATAAACGTCTCTCTCCCAACATCAAATCTACAAGACCGTCTATACTGGTGGCCGGATAGAGAAGGATGGTTTACTACGGCAAGCGCCTACAAATTGATAACATCACAAGCCGCAGCTACGCCTGATAGGAATGCTTGGATTTGGAAGATTGACGCGCCTCCAAAGGTCAAGAATTTTCTATGGAAGATTGCACAGAATGGTCTGCCCACAGCCGTGCGCCTATCGTGTAGGGGGTCAGCTATCCCTGCTACTTGTTCACTGTGTAATATGGCCTCTGAAGACGAGGTTCACTTGTTTCTGGAATGTTCATTTATACGGAAAATATACCAACTTCCGAGCCGAGAACAAACTGAAACTGCACGTTTGATCAGCCAATCCCGGGATTTTAGACCCATTCTTTCCACTCTGGGCAACAGCCTAACCACTGCCACTATGAGTGACCTTGCTTTCAGTTGGTGGACTATTTGGTACACCAGAAACCAACACTTGTTTCAGCAAGCAACAATCCCACATCACAACTATGTCATCCATCAGATTAGATCACACGTGGAAAATTGGAAAAAGACATCCGCAGTTGAGGATGAATGTGACAACAATATGAGACCCTCACCAAGGAACTGCCAAAGGAAGGCTGACAAACAAAGAGCAATACGCTGGCGTAAGCCTCCGTTGGGTTGGTTCAAACTAAATTTTGATGGTTCTTCGTTACCCAACGGTGACAGTATGGCGGGCATCATTATTAGAGATTGGAATGGCAGGTCCGTTGCCATTCAACACAAAATACTAGGAAGACAACCGGCCATTACAGCTGAGGCACTTGCTCTAAAAATGGGGATCCAGAAAGCATTACAACTTAACATTGACAAAATACAAATTGAAGGAGACTGTAAGATAATCATAGACCATCTGAATAGGACATCTAAATGCCCTTGGGAAATTGAACTGATCTTATCTGATGCTCAAGTCATGTTATCAACTGTAAAAGAAGTAGTTTACTTTCACGTACCTCGTACGGGCAATAGAGTGGCGGACAAGGTTGCACACCTTAGCCACTCTGCCCGAGGTAGTGATATTACAAATAACCCAGGTCTTATTGACCTCATCCGCAAGAATGCTGCCGGGTAGGGCTTGCCCACCCGAATTTTTTCCTAATCAAAAAAAAAGAAAAAAAAAAGAGTGCTTTGTTTCCAAGATTGAACTATCTCGGATAGAGTATGCATCACTCTTCCATAATCCGATCTTTGGTATATCAGTATATGGATACATGTTTTTTTTGTTTTTTTTTTACGAATATGGATATATGTTGATAATTGATATCACCCTTTTTAGACATCTTTCATGTTCTAAAAAGGGTGATATCAACATGTCTAACATCAGTCTTATACTTATATCTTGATATGGACATATTGATATCATATCAGAATATGAATATCAAACCAAGAAATATAAAATATCAAATAAGTCGAGAGACATGCATAATCGATAGCAAGATAAAATCGAGATAATTAAGAACATAGAGAAGAAAACCAAAAAAATGGCGACCGACATTCGGATTAAGAAACCTTGTCCATTGTTTTCTCCCTCTTATTTAAGCAAATCATCCTCTATTTTTCTTTCTTTTTACCCCCCTCCCACCTCAAAAAAAATGGTAAATAAATTGAAGGGTGCTCAATTGTTTGTGATTGTAAGAGGATTAGAACATCATATTTAAGAATTGGCGGGTAATCAAAAGCCTCCAAAGTTAAAGGTTGGGTAATTTTAAATAAATAACAAACAAACAATCAAAAAAAGTTTGTTAGCTTAGGGTATACGTTACCGTGAGGGTATAGGGGTTTGAATAGTAAACCCCCCAAGTTTGTTAGCTTAAGGGGATACCTAGCTTGATTAGTCTTATACTCCCCTTGCTACACCCTTGGGGTGGAAACCTCCCTAACTTGTGCTTATTTTTGCCTCAAACCGAAGAAACCGAATCATCGAAATGGAAGATATCAGATTGTTTAGAGATCGTGGATCCGCGGAAGAAGGTAACAAGAGGGTTTGAAAAGGTTTGGATTGTGGCATATAGTGATATGGATTCCGGAGAAAGGTAGGTTACCATGTCTTCGTAAAATCGTCTTCACATCCTATGTTATTCACCTTGATTTGATTCATTGCGAACATGCTTGCATTAGGGCAACTCCGAAAGTAGAGGATGCAAATCTTACACAAAAAGATGCCAATACCTTATGGGTGAAACCTAACGTGGATGGGGACTCGTCGACAAATGAGATGATCACCTTTAAGTGGGAGGAGGAGAATTCGGATGCTCCAGAAAGTAAATTTGTAGTACTATTCTGATTCTTCGTAAATTATTCGTGTTTTCCTCGACTTTTATTCTTCATTCTTGTATACAATCGAGATTGAGACGATGAATCTTGCCTTGCAATAAGGAGCCTTTCTTGAGATGTTAGCCCTCCTTCACTTGTTTGTTGTGTATGTTTGTTTTTCCGAAATCTCATCTTAAGAAATTTAAGAAAAATGTAGGATCAAATTCAGCATAAGAACCCGAATTAAGCCACATTGTAATTAGTTCATGGAAAATTGTATTTACAATTGAATTTGAATCTTTTACACCTTTTTTTGTTTGTTCATATGGTGCAGTACCTAAGCATTACAAAAAAGTCGCGGAATCCAAATTCCCGGTAAAACTAACATTCTTTCGAATCATGTCTTTGCTTGTTCTAATATGTTGTCTTCATTGGTTCAAATCTTGTTTAGTCATCAATTGAATGCAGATAAAAGTTGAAGACTTCTTCAACCTATTCTTCTCAAATGAATCAATTGAGTTTGTCGAATCCTTCCATAAAAAGTGTGGCGATAAGGGTATGTGAATCGGATGTTTCTTATACCTCTTCAAATATGCATCTTGGTTCTTTACACAAAATGTCATTGTCTTGTTAGATTTCATCTGCAAACCATGGTATCTTCATGAGCAATTAGGGAGGGCCAGAGAAATTTCATTTCAGCATCCAATAAAAGTGTACTTTGGTATGTTTGAAGGGTTATTTGAGCCCCTTGAGTGCCTATTATACATGATTCTACACACAACATTGTAGCTCAAACGTGTTTTGTCGATATGTAAGGTGCAAAATATGGCGGATGCAAAGAGATCCAGTCATTACGAGTTTATAGAAACAGGTAGATTTTGATCCGGCCTAAATTGTTGATCAAGGAAATTTCATTTGTTTTTGTCTTGTGGTTTGATTTTCTTGAAATGTTGTCTTGGCCAGCCACTTATGTATCACTACATCTCAGGAAGTTAGTGATGTTCCATATGCAGATTATTTCCTAGTAGAGGTAAGTTCTTTCTCCTTGATGTGTCAAAGTCTGGTGAGCCGATAACTGAGTAACTAGCGGTTTTTATACTACAATACTCCTCCCTTATGCCTTTTTCATCGAATTACATGTCAGGGAATGTGGGATGTCAAGAGGGATGAAGATCAATCCAAAGATGGTTGCATTTTACAAGTTCATATAAATGTCGCGTTTTCGAAGAAAACTGTTTGGAAAGGTGAGATGTTGGATGTTATGAACTTTTTCGGACTGTTTTGTTTACATCCATGAGCTTTTGATGCTAGTTTGGCCTCTACTATTGCTTCCATAGGTAAGATAGAGCAATCGACGAAGGAGGAATGTCGCGAAGCTTACGCTATTTGGATAGAACTTGTAGCTCTCCTTCCTCCTATTTCTCTCTAAATCAATGTTAGCTTCAAGTTCTTAAGAATTTGATGATCACTCAATGGATTCATAAACACTAATGTCTTTCAGGCCCATGAAGTTTTGAAGAAAAAGCACCTTGAAAGGACTACTTGGAGAGAACTTGTAAATCCTTTTCTCCTATTTTCCTTCAATTAAATTAACCTTCATGTTTTTCTTTAAAGTTTGATTATCACATATGAATTCATAAATATCTGCTACATGATGGTTGATCCATCTGCCATTTTTTTACTGCATCTCGATTTACTTATCAAAAATAAATAAATAAACAATTTCTTTCAGGCCCATGAAGTTTTGAAGCAAAGGGAGCTTGAAAAGACAGGTGGGTATTTTGAGTTTCAAGCCATCCTAATGCCTAACTAAGGGTATTTAAATCTACATTACTTATGTAATAAAATTAATGGAGTCTAATAGTATTTATTTATGTTTCATATGATGTTTAGCAAGCCCAACTGATGTTGTTGAAATTGAGGAAGTTCTAACCAAGGTTCATGAGGAGATTTTAGAGCCTTTAGAAAAACTAGAGGAGAAGGAGCGCCTTCGGTCAAGAAACATATCACCCGAACCCAAAGGTTCCGAACCTCAGGGTTCACCACAACAACACGCCAAGGCTTCCCTAGAAACGACGCTACTTGATAATACTACACTTGCATCACTATTGAGATCAGTAGTTCCAACAAAAATCTACTCACTCTTGGAGAATCAAGGAATTGGTCGAGTGTCGTATCTTCTTGTTTTCGCAGTTATCCTTGTTTTGATACAGGTTTGTGTTATAGAGGTTACATATGGGCTTCATCTCCTTATTATATTCGACGTGGGATTCATCCATATTAACAACATCCTAACTTTATTGTTTTTTATGGTCTCTTGATGCAGCTTAGCATAGTCGTCTTGCTTGGAAGACCGCAACAAGTTTACGTTATTCCTCAAGTTGAAACCGCGAATAGGCTAGGTCTTGCGGGCTATCAAAGAGAAGCAGACACCGTTCCATGGTTGGAGAAGCGGATTCTCCTTCTAAAGGACGAGATGCTTATAATCGAGACTCACCTCGAGAGGATGAGACATGAACATTTACTCATAAAAGCACACTTAAAGGACCTTTAGCATCTAAACGGCGATAGAAGCCGAGGTGAACCATCCTTGTATATGTTCGCTCATCTTTCCTTTCACTCGTCCGGATACAAACCTAACTCGAGAATTTTCAGTTTGGAAATGTCAGGTTTTTCGGGTTGGGTCATTCGGGGACGTTGTTATATTTGTACATACCCTGATGTTGTTTCTATTGTAAATATAGCTAGGCACAGGTAAATGTAATTTGCTTTGTTGAGTTTTGTTACACTAACTTGTCATTGCTAATTGTGCTGGAATATGGGGTTGTCTCACGTTGAAAAGATTGAGATATCATGAACAATATATAAGCTTATGGGCTACTTCTCTAATTGTCAATTGATTTTGAGATGTAATTCATTGGATTTATGTATTGTTCGTGTCTCCCGTACATAAATATGTATACGATATCCTTCCAGCTTGTCTTGACCTCATCGGGCCCAGAAACTGTAGAGAATACGTGGTCTTAATTGGATTGTCCCACCACTTCCAATTATGATTGATAAAAAAAAATACTATAACATATATCATCTCTATCTACTTTATCTAATTAAATATTTTTTTAACCCACATGATTCCGTAAGTGATTTCATTATAGGAGGACAATGGTGGAAGGAAAAACTCGAATCGGTACTTCCAAAGCCACTAGTAGAGGATATTATGAAAATTCCCCTGCCAATCACTCCCCTTACAGACAGACTGTATTGGTGGCCCGCCAAAAAGAGATGGTTCACAACAACAAGTGCCTATAACTTAATCTCATCAACACCACAATGACCGTCGGATGAGTTCTCATGGATCTGGAAACTTGATGCCCCACCTAAAGTTAAGAACTTTATTTGGAAAATAAAACAAAAAGGCCTCGCCACGGCTACCAGGTTGGCCTTAAAAGGGGTGGTGGTACCGACCACATGTAGCTTGTGCAACCAGTTCATGGAAGATGATATTCACATATTCATAGAATGTCCCATCAATAATTTCCAACAACAATTCCATGGCCAAATATCTCAAAACATCAACAATCTAATTACAGAAAACAGAGATATGAATCAAATTTTACATATTTTAGGCTCCACTCTTCCGATCGAAAAGAAACAACATTTAGCAATCAGATGGTGGACCATTTGGTTCATAAGAAATCAAACAATCTTTAGAAATGAAACCATCCCCTCTGCAGAGGCTATCAACAAAATGATCACGACCAATATTGATAATTGGAGGAAAGCTAGTAGATGGAATGATACGGAGGAAGACGACATACAGAAACAAAGTAAAAGAAAAGGACTATCTGGGAACAATAGGAAAACCTACCGATGGAGGAAGCCTCCAGAGGGCAAATATAAGTTAAACTTTGACGGGTCATTTAAATCAATCACAAACAGTTCCATTGGATACATCATCAGAGACTGGCGTGGAGACCCAATCAACATTGGCGGAAAAGCTAATGGTGGACACTCACCCCTTATAGCAGAAGCCTTAGCTCTACGCTTAGGAATAGAAAAAGTGAGAGAACTAAACATAACAGATCTAATAATAGAAGGAGACTCTAAAATTATCACGGATTACCTAACAGCACAAGTTGGATGTCCTTGGGAAATAGAAATGGCTATGTCAGATATCCAAAGCTTTCTCAAAGGAATAAGGAATGTTAGTATATCACATATTCCCCGTATTGGTAACCGGGTAGCGGATAAGGTTGCACACCTTTGCTACTCTACCATGGGGCCTGAGCTATACTTAGATACAGGTCTTCTTGACCTCATCCGACCGGATGTATTCGGATAGGGTTATTCATCCGAATTTTTACCTAATCAAAAAAAAATAATCTCTATCTACTTTATCTAATTAAATATTTTTTCTAATTGTCAAACGAAGTGAATAGACAAGATTTTTCCAAATTTAATTAGTTTAGTTTATTTTTAAATAACTTTCTTATGATTTATATATTTTTATTAGATAATCTTTTCTAATAAAGATATTTAAGTTATAATTAAGGACAATATAAGTTAGAAAGACCGTTAGTTAGCCGGTGTACAAAGGGTTTTGTGTGGGTTCAAGTTTGGAATATGAATCCAACCTTCAATCAAGGTGGAATATAGTAGACGAAGTAAATTGATAAGAGATTTTATGTATGTAAGTATTTTATTTTTAATTATGTGATGCAATGTGAATCATTATCGATTTCCAAAAAAATATTGATTAATTAAGTTAGGTCATGAATTTAAGGTAATTTGAGAAATTTCAGTTTTCTCTCGTCTCAGATCTGGATTTGAAAAAGCTTCTTCCTATACCTTAAAAGAAGTTTGTTTTTTTTTGTTATAAATAAAGTTGAATAAATGAGAAATGTTGATGATTTTTTCAAAACTAAAATAATCATCACTTGAGTAAAAATCAACACTTGAGTAAGAATAATATTTATAAGAAGTTAAAAAGTCTAATCTAACGTTATCTAATCAGTTATTTGTGTAATATTTTGAAAGTAAAAAACCAATTATCGATCATTTCTAAAATTAACACTTGAGTAAACATAATATACAATGAAAAAAAACAAATTAAATTATATTCATAAGCTTCATCGAATATTTTTAAATTGTAAATTACCAAAAATAAACCCCATATATAAAAACAATTTATTTAATACAATAATATATTTAAAACATCTAATACTATAAAATTTTCATTGATGCATAAATAAGTACGCCATATAATATTAAGATGCATGCTCTACTATAATTTCATATTAAGAAAAAAAAAGTGTATAGAAAAATAAAACTAAAATAGTTTTATTAAGTAAATCAAACATACCTCCGATTAGGCCATAACAAAGCCAGATGATACCATTCAATAGATTCAAACCATATAGTGAAGACAAAACTGAAAGTAAGTAAATCAAACTCAAAATTGAAACCAAATTCAAACCAGAAAACCATTTTGTGTTTGGTTGAATGCATAATAATATTTGTATGTACTAGTTTTCAATGAAAAGTATGGGATGTAATTAGTTTACAGGATCAAATATTTACAGCTCATGTAAATTCTGAGTTTGGAAGATCTGAATATTTGTTCCCATGATACAAGCAAGGCCAAAAAAGCAACAATATCAGAAGACAGAAATCAGAGCTTAGCTTCTTCCAATGCTCTCACCTTATCCATATAACACAGGCAGAATTAATCGATTAATCGTCGTCGTCACTCAAAACAACAAAGAAACATCTACTGCTATGATATTGTTTCACACAAGCTTATCAGGTTGTCCATGGATTAAGTCTTTGAGCAGAAGGAATCAATGTTGCGCCCATTGGATGGATTTGATGTCTTTGCCTTCCTTGACCATTTCATAAAGCGGGCTCATCTCTCTAAGCTTCTCCACTTGCTTCACAGTCAGCTGAATTGCCTTGTCTATCTCCTCCTCGGTGGTGAACCTCCCTATCCCGAACCTGATGGAAGTGTGAGCCATATCCTCATCTACCCCAAGTGCCCGTAACACATACGAGGGCTCCAAACTCGCACTAGTGCAAGCACTTCCACTGGAAACCGCTATCTCCTTCAGTCCCATTAGTAAACTCTCCCCTTCTACGTATGCAAATGACAAGTTCAAATTCCCCGGGTATCTCCTCTCCATGCTGCCATTCACCACCACTTCATCTAACTTTGATCTAATCCCGTCCAGCAGCCTCTCCTGCAACGCCTTGATCCTCTTGTCATCATACTCCATCTCTTTCATTGCCAGCTCGCAGGCTGCCCCAAACCCAACAACCAACGGAGTAGGTACTGTGCCGCTCCTGATTCCTCTTTCCTGTCCTCCTCCATTCATCTGGGGTTCAACTCTAATCCTTGGCCGCCTTCGCATATACAACGCACCAACACCTTTAGGACCATAAACCTTGTGCCCACTTAATGACATGAGACTAACATTCCATTTATCAACATCAACAGGGATTTTCCCCAACGCCTGTGCTGCATCGGTGTGGAAAGGAATACCAAACTCCTTACAGATTTGTCCGATCTCCTCCATCGGCTGTATAACACCAATTTCATTATTCACTGACATGACTGAGATCAGCCCCGTGTCCGGTCTGATTGCAGCACGCAGCTTCTCCAAATCCACAAGACCATCCGACTCCACCGGCAGATATGTAACATCAAAACCCTCTTGCTGCAAATGCCGGCATGAGTCCAGAACGCACTTGTGCTCCGTCTGAGTCGTGATGACATGACGCTTCTTCTCCTTGTAGAAGTGCATAACCCCCTTCACAGAGATGTTGTTAGACTCGGTGGCTCCAGATGTGAAAATTATCTCCCTAGGGGACGCGTTAATCAGGGAAGCCGCCTGAGCTCGAGCACTCTCAACTGCATTCTCAGACTCCCACCCATATAGATGGGTTCGAGAGTGGGGGTTGCCATAGCGGGAGATATAGTAAGGGAGCATGGCATCGAGAACTCGCGGATCCACAGGGGAGGTTGCTTGCATATCTAGATAGAGGGGTCTTCCAGAGATTTTGACACCCTTCATCATAACACCATTTTCTTCCTCGTGAATAGATTCAGCTGTTGCCGTTGATAAAGTTCGTGATGTGTTATGAGTAGCTCCAAGAACCTGGGAAGTTTCATTGTACAAACCTAGAGAATTCCAATTTCAAAGTGGAAAACAGAATCAGAAATTGAAGATAGCACAGCCATATAGACAACGAGAAAGAACGGGAATGTAAACAGCATCATCATCAATATATATGTATGACCCGTTCTTTCCAATTTCAGAATGAAATAAAATCAGATAGTTAAGGAGAACATCAACAAGGAATATGGGATGGGCGGAGTAGCATGAAACCCGAAATCTACAATGCAGTATCTGGAACAAGAGGCATCTTGATTCCGATATTGACACTAAAAGTGAAAAGGCCAATGCCAAAAAGATTAGAAACATGTGAAAATACAGAATCAGACATCTAGCTCAGATGTGCAACCCACTTGTTTATCACCTTAAAGCAACATAATCCATAATCCTACAGCAGTTTTCCAAATCCTTGTTAAAGTGATAAACTGATCATTGTTAACAAGAAACAACAAGCTTACTAAATCGAGTGACCTATAAAAAATGCAAACAACAAGAATCCGTCACTAGTTAATCCAGTAGTTTAAAGATTAAATTTATCTTCACTTGAAAGATGTAAAATGCACCTGTTAAGCATCATTGCAGGACATACCTAACAATATGACATAATGACATTTCTTCTACCAATTAGATCAATGCATAAGGATTTACATACTTGGAAGATCCCCAAGAAGAGCAGTGAAGGGCTGCCGAAAGCCACGGGAGTTTTCAGCCTTGGTTTGAATTTGACGCAGCTTGGATGCTGCAACCATCTTCATAGCTTTTGTAATTTTCTGAATATTCTTAACACTCTTCATTCTATTCCTAACTGTGTGAAACATTTTGCCATAAAACTTCATCAGAAAAGGTCAGAATACCGGATAGTGCAATTATCTGTTGAAATAGAAAGATAACTCATCAGTGCACAATGAAAGTATCTATTAGAAATGTAACTAACACCCAAAGCTTCCTCCAATCCTCCCTGGACAACAGAGTCAAAAAGCAAAACTGTAAGACATGAAATTCATTGATGTCGACAATGTGCTGTCTACAAATTCAGCTCAAACTGAAATAAGGCATGTAAACAATAAATTATTGGTACTCCAAAATCGATTTGGAACTGCGAATCCTCAAACTGATGGATTCCCAAAACAATGAATCGCAACGAAACCGCACCGATCCACAGACAACTCCACGAACCATAAAGGAAGAAATCATAAATCGCTAAATTAAAAGTCCGAATCTCCGAAATTGAAAAGCCATTCAGAAACCCTAATGAAACATAGGTCGACACAAATTTCATTGACCCGAATCGAACCTATAGAAAGCCCAACAAAACCAAAGAGGAGAAGCCAAAACAGAGGTTGGAGATCATACTAGGCGGGGAGGAGAGAGGATCGGAGAGCGTTCATGGGGTGGGGGGAGAGCAGGGGGGTGAAACGCCTCCCCTCTTTCCTGAAAGCCGCCATTGCCATTTCGTAGAGGAGCTTCTGGGGAGCGATCGATTTACTGGTGAGAGGTTCTCCGATTGGGTTTCTAGGGATTCGGTTGTGCGCAGCGGATTTTGCTTGTACTAGGACTTGAACCGTGCTACGCACGGTGAAGGTTTTGTGTTTTTTTTTTTGTTTTTTTTTTTGTTTTTTTTTTATACAAGGCAATAATTTGGGGATGGTTAACCGCGGTTAAACCATCGCCCAAGGGCGTCCAACTGGACGAGGTCGTCGATCTCAACAGGGACCCGCTCGACGACAAAGGACGACAAGAAGCCTATGTGAGCCAATCTATCCGCGACCTGGTTCCCTTCCCGGAACGTATGAGAGAAGCTGACAGATTCGAATGAGCGGCAGATACCAAGGATATCCGATACCGCCATCTCAAGCTCCCAAGGGCAGCGCCAAAGACCCTTCAGTACATTGATGAGCAAGAGACAATCACCCTCCACCTCAATCCGAGAATGACCGGACGTCGACGCCACCTGAAGACCAAAAAGAAGACCAGAACATTCCACCTGCACAGCGGAGACCCCTCCAAGACTTCGGGCGCCACAGGAGATCACCTCCCCCCGATCATCTCTGATAATGAAACCTGCAGCGGCAGAGCCAGCATCATTCCTTGCTCCATCAAAGTTGAGTTTGATGGAGCCTTGGGCAGGTTTTCTCCATTTAACTGTTTTCGGTCTAGTCCTTTTTCTAGGTTGGTTGGACTCCCTTCTCAAGGGGGCGTCCTCATCCTCCGCTTCATATTCCTTAGTCTTATTCCAACTTATTATGTATTGTTTTATATATTTTATCCATTCTTCTAGATTTCTGAGATCGTTATTATCGAATAAGATTTTATTCCTCATTGTCCAGATACCCAAAGGGAAAACGCAAGAGTAGATTTCTGATTTGTCGAAAGTTTTTCAAAGATGTTTGTTATAATGTCCTTGTTAGGTTTGGTAAATTCCCCCCTTGGGGTTTGCCTTTCATTAGATAGAATATATATAGAATACAAAGGACTTGGGCCTTGGGCCCAAGGAAACTAAAGATATGTACAAGGATTCTATCTATATCTATTAACAGACCCCCGCAGTCGGAGCGGGAGGAGAACGGACGGTCAGACTGTCCCGAAAGTCAAGAAACAACTGACGTGGCAAACCCTTTGTGAAGATATCAGTGTACTGATAGGCGGAGGGAACATGAAGGACCCGAATAGCACCAATGGCCACCTTTTCTCGGACAAAGTGGATGTCCATTTCGATGTGCTTGGTCCGTTGATGCTGCACCGGATTGCTGGCTAAATACATGGCGCTGACATTGTCAGTGTAGACGATAGAGGCACGCGGCAAAGGACAGTGCAGTTCCAGGAGGAGATTGCGCAAGAAGCAACACTCAGAGACGGCGTTAGCGACTCCCCGATACTCGGCCTCCGCACTGGAGCGAGACAACGTAGGCTGGCGTTTGGAAGACCAAGCGACGAGAGAGTCATTGAAGAACACACAATACCCGGACGTTGAACGGCGGGTGTCAGGGCACCCACCCCAATCAGCATCTGTATATGCCACAAGACCTGAAATAGGCGCTGCTGTCAACTGCATACCAAGATGAAGAGTGCCCTGAAGATACCTCAGAATACGCTTGAGAGCGTTGTAGTGAGGTTCACGTGGGTCATGCATGAAGAGGCAAATCTGCTGAACCGCATAACTGATGTCCGGGCGAGTGAAAGTGAGATACTGTAAGGCTCCAGCAAGACTGCGATACATGGTAGGGTCAGCAACTGGCGGACCTGCAGACGCGCTTAGCTTGGAGGTGGTATCCACGGGTGTGACCACTGGTTTACACTCAGACATGTGTGCACGGGCGATGATCTCAACAGCATACTTCGATTGGGAGAGGAAGAGTCCGGAGGAAGTGTTGCGAACTGAAATGCCGAGAAAGTAGTGGAGGGGCCCCAAATCTGACATAGCAAACTCAGACGAAAGAGAGGCAATCAGCTGACGACGCAAAGCATCAGATGAGGCTGTGAGAACAATGTCATCGACATACAATAACAAGTAGGCCATATCTTGCCCCCGCTGATAGACAAAGAGAGAGGAATCACTGCGAGAGCTGACGAACCCAATGCGAAGAAGATATGCAGCAAAGCGCTGGTACCAAGCGCGCGGTGCCTGCTTCAGGTCGTAGAGGGACTTGCGAAGACGACACACCTTCTTTGGAGTTCCAGGCTCAACGAAACCAGGCGGCTGAAACATGTAGACCGTCTCATGTAAGTGACCATGGAGGAAGGCATTCTTGACATCCAGCTGATGTATTGCCCAAGATTTGGAGAGGGCAAGCGTGAGAACTGTACGGATGGTGGCCGGCTTGACCACTGGACTGAAGGTTTCGTCGCAGTCGACACCGACTTGCTGAGACTTGTCGTTGACCACAAGGCGCGCCTTGTAGCGCTCAAGGGAACCATCAGACCTGAACTTATGACGAAATAGCCACATACAACGGATAATATTGACGCCTACAGGCCGGTCCACAAGCTCCCAAGTACCATTTCGAATAAGAGCCTGATATTCGTCGGTCATGGCGGCCTTCCAATTGGGATCAAGGAGGGCGAGCTTATGGGATTTGGGGAGGGGGGATATATGTGAAGGTGAGGCAGACAGGTTAAATATGTGTTTCGGCCTGAAAATGCCGCTCTTGGAACGGGTCTGATAGGCTGCGGGTGGGGTGGGCGCGGGCGCGTGGGGAGATGGCGCGGGCGCGTGGGAAGATGGCGCGGCCGCGTGGGAAGATGGCGCGGCCGCGGGGGCTGGAGGTGCGGCGGGGGGTGTGCCGGGGACTTGAGATGGCGAAGTACCGAAGAATTGTTGTAGAACCATGGGGGATAAGGAAGAATCAATGGAAGTATGAGAGGGAGGAGACGATTTATAGGAAAAGGGGAACGTATGCTCATCAAAGGTGACATGGCGGGATATGATGAGTTTTTGTGACGTGAGGTCAAGGCATTTGTACCCACGATGGTTGTTGGGGTAGCCTAGAAAGACACAAGGTGTGGATCTAGGGGAGAGTTTGTGAGGCATGGTAGCGGAGAGGTTAGGGTAGCATAGGCAACCGAACACGCGAAGGTCTAGATAGGACGGAGTCCGATGAAATACACGGAAGGTGGGAGTTTGATTGTGGATAGCAGTGGATGGGAGAATGTTGATGAGGTACACGGCGGTGGTGAGGGCATGGGGCCAATAGGATGGCGGCATGCTGGCATGTAGGAGAAGGGTGCACATCATATTATTGATTGTGCGTATAGAGCGTTCGGCTTTGCCATTTTGGGGAGATGTATGAGGGCAAGAGAAGCGAAAGGTAATGCCTTGTGTTGAGAAAAAGTTATGAAATTGGTGGTTGTTGAATTCGCCGCCCATGTCACATTGAAAATTTTTGATACGTCGTTGAAATTGGGTAACAACGTAAGCATGAAATCGGACAAAGATAGGAAAGACTTGTGATTTATATTTAATTGGAAAGACCCACAAGAAATGTGTGAAATCATCTAATAAGACAAGGTAATAACGAAAACCATCCTTAGACACCACAGGGGATGTCCAAAGGTCAGCATGCACAATGTCAAATGGAAAATAAGTAGGAGTAAACGAACTAGAGAAAGGGAGTCTAATGTGTTTCCCAACTTGACACGAATGACAGGAACGTCGATTCGAGTCGTTATTACAAGCAACTGGTAAAAAAGTTTTAAGAAGACCAAAGATAGGGCCGCTAGGATGGCCGAGACGAGCATGCTAGATGGGTGGAGCCATGGCTGCGAGGGAGACATGTGAGGAAGATGGCGAGACGGAAGGTGACGCGAGAGGGTAGAGATCCCCGGTACTATTGCATCTCAGACGACTGGTCCCCGTGCGAAGATCCTTGACAGTAAAACCAAATGGGTCAAATTCCACCGAAACAGAATTATCAATGGTAAATTTTCGAATGGAAATAAGGTTCTTTATAATTTGGGGAGTGAGGATAACATTTTTGAGGTGCAAAGGGTTGTTGTGGGTGGGGATTGTGGTGTGGCCTTGTCCCAAAATTGGAATGCTAGAACCATTTCCGACTATAACTGAATTTGAAGGACTCTTAAACGAAATAGTTGAGAGACTACCTGGATGTTGGGCCATATGAGATGATGCGCCTGAGTCCATGTACCATGTCAGATCCGGGGGATTGAGGCTCATGGACGAAAACTGGGAGTTCAAATCAGTGGGCTCAACACCATATGTCGAGTAGTACGCAGCAAGGGCATGAGGCGGAGGGCGAGGGGCGGAGCCAAGGATGCCGGCGCCCGGGTGCTGTGGCGGCATGGAGGGGTAGGGACAGGGCGGGGCAGGCCATTGCGGGAAGCCCCAATAGTTCGGGAACTGTTGCTGCTGCTGCTGGGGACCCCCGCGGCCGCGCCCGCGTCCGACGCGCCCGCGTCCTCTGCCGCGGCCGCGCTGGTTGCTGTCGCGGTTGTTGTCGCGATTGTTGTCGCGGCCGCTGCTTTCTCGGTTGGAAGGTGCAGAGGAGGGCGTCTGATCGGTGGGCGGTGATGGGGTGGTAACGGTGAGAGCTTGCTGAGACGACGGCTTGTCCAGTCGAGCCCGACTAGTCTCCTCTAGAGCCAGCATAGAGCGGGCTTTGTCAAAGGACGGGAGAGGATCGGACTGTTGGATGAAGGTGGCGACGGACTGGTACTCGGATGTGAGGCCGGCGATGAGTTGCAAGACCAGGCGACGATCAGAGATCGAGGCGCCTATCGCTTCAAGTTGATCAGACAGAGATTTGAGGCGCTGACAGTAGGCTGCAGCATTCGGGAAAGCTTCGAGCTTTGTGGTGGAGAGTTCGTTCTCCAAGAGGGCCGTGCGGGTACCCTTGTTGTCCTGGAAAATATCAGCAAGGCGATTCCAGGCTTTCTGAGCCGTGGTATTGGGTTTGAGGATGGTGAGGAGAAGGTCTGACGAGATCGTGCCGTAAATCCATTGAAGGATGATGGCATCAAGTTGGGTCCAAAGATCATCGTCGATGTTGTCAGGGCGTTTCTGAGTAGGATCGATGTGGTCAATGACTCGGTGAGCACGAGCATTGTTTTTGAATAACTCACACCAGGACGTGTATTGAGAGTTTTCAAGGTCAAGGATGATGGGAATGGAATTGCGGATGTTGGTGACGGAAAGGGCCGAATGAAAGGGGGTTTTGGGGGAGGTTTCGGTGGCCATGGTGGTTGGCGGAGAATCTGCCAGGGGGCGGCGGGCTGGGTAGGGAGGCGGCGGCGGCGGCGGGTGGGAGAGCGGAAGCTAGGGTTAGGAAAGAAATTATCTTTAAAAGATAATTAGGCTCGATACCATGTTAGGTTTGGTAAATTCCCCCCTTGGGGTTTGCCTTTCATTAGATAGAATATATATAGAATACAAAGGACTTGGGCCTTGGGCCCAAGGAAACTAAAGATATGTACAAGGATTCTATCTATATCTATTAACAGTCCTTGTATCGTTTGCCCGTTTTATCTGTGTTCCTGATAATTTGTTCGATTTGCCTATCCAAACTACCAATAAAAGATAGTGAGCGATGACACTCAGTGAATAGGTGAATAGCATCTTCCCCGTTATGGTTACAAAATGGGCATTCAAGGGGAACGTGGACTCCTTTACTTTGTAGTCTAACTTTCGTTGGTGTCCCGTCCAGATGAAGTTTTTGATTTTAGGCGGGCAATCTATTTTCCAAATCCAATCCAATGGGTCTGCATTGGCTCTTTTGTTTCTCGTAATGTGCTCAACCGCACTGGAAGTAGAGAACCAGCCATTTCTGCTAGGTCTCCAATACAGTATGTCTTCTATGTCACTTGTAGGGATGTGAACGTCGAGGATTTTTTGGACAATGTCTAGGGGTAGAAATTCTTTCAGCCTTTCTACATTCCAAGTTTTGTTTGGTTTAATGAATTTGTCTATCGTTTCTTGTTCATCAAATTGGTTGAGCAGGTTTTTCCCTCCTAGATCAGTATCAGGTAGCCAATTGTCCTTCCAGAATCTAATTGTTTTTCCATTTCCAACCTGCCATATTAAGGCAGAGCAGAATTCCTCCTTTAACTCCATCAATTTTGTCCATTGCCAAGACGTGTTTCTTTTCTTTTTGTAGTCCCAGATGTTGTCGTTATGTAGATATTTTCCTCTTACAATTCTTACCCATTCATTGGTTGGTTCCGCAAGAATCTTCCAAAGGAGCTTCATTTGGAGTGCTTTATTCATGTCTTTGGTCTTTACTAGTCCTAGGCCCCCCTCTTTCTTTGGTCTGCAGACTTTTTCCCAAGCGATGAGAGGTTTGTGCTTAGCATCTTTGTTCCAGAAAAAAAATCTGTTTATTTTGTCAAGATCATTATGGATGCTAGCCGGAAGCATAAAGTTTTGCATAATGTAGCTTGGTTTCGCTGCAAGATTTGTTTTAACAAGAATAGCACGACCTTGTTGAGTTAATTCGTTAGCTCTCCACTTTGTTAATTGTTTTCTTGATTTGCCAAGAATCTCTTCAAATGTGTTCTTGTTTACTCTGCCATTGATGATTGGACAACCGAGATATTTTTCTAGGGTGGTTTGGTTGGTTATTTGAAGGCACGTTTGTATTCGAAGCTTTTGGTCATCAGTGATTCCTTTTGTCGTTTGGAACGCTGACTTTTGAAAGTTGACCTTTTGTCCCGAAATTTCACAATACTCATCAAGAATAGTTCTAACGGTTCGACATGCTTCCGTAGTGGCTTTTGCAAAGATCATAATATCGTCTGCAAAGGAGAGAAAAGGGATGGAAGGACCATTCCTGGAAACCTTGAATCCAATGGTTTTCAAGGATTGATCACTTTGTTGTTGGAGTTTCCTGGCAAGAATCTCTGCTTCTATGATGAATAGATAGGGCGAAATGGGATCACCTTGTCTAAGTCCTCTTTGACGACGGAAAGTTTCAGTTGGTTCATCGTTTACTAGAACTGAGAAAGACATTGTTTCGATGCACTCTTTGATCCAATTGCAAAACCTTTTACAGAATCCGAATTTTGTCATTACAGAGATCAAGAAGTCCCAGTTCATTCTATCATATGCCTTTTCCATGTCAAGCTTGATGGCAATCCATCCATTTTTACCTTGCCTCCCACGAAAGGAGTGAAAAATCTCATGTGCAATCAGGACATTATCCTCAATAGCTCTATCAGAAATGAATGCACCTTGTAATGGGTGGATGATTTTTCCTAACACCATTTTCAATCTGTCAGCCAGAATTTTTGCAATAGCCTTGTAAATCGTTGAACAAAGACTAATTGGTCTATAGTTATTTGTTGTTCTTGGGTTATCGCATTTTGGGATCAGAGAGATGAAAGTTTGGTTTATTTGCTTCAACATCCTTCCGGAGTGGAAAAACCCCTTAATAGCTTTCGTAATTGAGGGACCAACAATATCCCAGTAGTGCTGGTAAAACTCCGCAGTCATACCATCAGGACCCGGAGATTTATCTTTTCCGATTGAGAAAAACGCCTTTTTAACTTCCTGGTTCGTGATTGGTCTAGTAAGGTATTCATTTTCTTCATTTGTGATTTCAGTGTTTATTAGGCTAAGATATTCATCTAACAATCGATAGTTGATCCTCTCTTCTTGGAATCTTTTTTCGAAATCTCTTTTAATCTCTTTTCTAATGTTTTCTTCCCCAATCACAGTCGTGCCTTCTTGGGAAGTAATTTCTCTAATCATTTTCCTATTCCTCCGTCCAGTAGCCACCTTGTGGTAGTACGCGGAGTTAGTGTCAGATAGTTTTAAGTGTTTTGTTTTCGCCCTTTGTCTCCAAAACACATTATGATATTGTAATATTTTATTCTTCTTGTTTATTAGTCGTATCTGTCTTAGGCTGTTAGAGTTTTGCTGGGATTGGCTATTGTTTTTCTGAAGAGCAGAGAGTTTATCTTCAATGTCCTTCAATTGTCTAAAGATATTTCCAAATGTCGTTTTATTCCATTCTTTAGTTAATCTTTTAAGGAGTTGAGTCTTTTTTGTTACTTGAAATATGTGGGATCCTGGGCATTGAAATCTCCACGCTTGGCTAACAATATTTCTATAGTCTTTTCTATGAATCCACATTTTTTCAAACTTAAATGGTCTTGTTTTTTTGTCTGTTATTGAATTGAGTTCAATCGAGATCGGGCAGTGATCCGAGGAGGAGAACGCATAGTTTCTTGTTGCGATGCTTGGATACCATTGAAGGATTTGGTCCTGAACTAGGGTCCTATCCAGTTTTTCATAGATATTATTTATGTCTGTTCTGTTTTTTCTCCATGTAAAGTCATTCCCTAGTGTAGGGATATCAACTAGGTTACATTGGTTCTTGAAAGTCAAGAGTCCGGTGAATCTGTTTGGGTTGGGCACAACACCCCCCGATTTCTCAGAAGGGCCCAAGATTTCGTTGAGATCGCCCATGACGATCACAGGGAAGGCAATACTTTGAATATGGGCCGAGAGTTTAGCCCAAAATTCTTTTTTTCGCTTTCTTGAGCTGGCGCGTAAACAAAAACGCAAGCCAGGCTCCTGTTAAGGTTTAGGTCTTTAATGAGCATAGTTATATATCTTTCTTCCTTTGTCAATATTTCGACTTTTCCGGCTGTGAGCTGATAGTCCTTCCACAGAACACAGATACCACCCGAGCGCCCTCGGGCAGGAGACCAACAAATAGAATCGAACCCCGCCTTCTTCCAGACTCGGTCCAGGGGCTGAGCATCTGTTTTGGTTTCCATAAGCACCATAATCTGAACATTCTGTATCTTGCAAAGTGTTTCTACTTCGGTCCAAAGATTCCGTTTTCCGATTCCACAACAATTCCACGTACAAATTTTCATCTTGGAAAGTCAATTGTGTTTATTGTCAATTGTTCGTTTGTTTTTCCAATTGTTCTGAGATTGTTGCAACGTTTCCAGAGGTTCAGACTACGATGAGCTTGTTCATTGTTCCGAATCTTTGTCGTTTGCCTTTGTTCGTCGGTCTTCATTTGTTCAATTAAGTTGTTCTGGTTTTCATATTTGTTCAGATCCCTAGATTCAGAATGGATACAGAGCACAACACAAATTACAAAACAGACCTTCATAGAAGACAAGTAGAACAAATCAGGCAGACTCTCAAACTTCCATTTAATCCTTATCATTTTTTTCTTTAGTCGAGACTTGCTCCACAAGGAAAAAGAACAAAAGAAAATGTACTCCCCACGAGAAGTTTCCTTTTTCCCAGATACTGTTGTTTTTTCAGTAGTATTTTCTCTGTCTCTATGCTTTCGTAGCTTTGTTCCATAGCCATCAACTCCGCCGTTTGCTTTCTCCTTTTGACAGCCTTTTCCAATTTCCTGTTCACATCTACAAAGGCAAGCAATAGCCAGCATAATAGGGATATGTTCAAGCAAGAGGTCACTGTCCAAGAAAGGACAAGGGGGCAGATTCAAGCAGCACTGTAAGAAGTCTACAGAGAAAAAATTTTCTTGTAGGCAGTAATGTTTCCAAACAGAAACAGTAACTTTTGTTTGATGAGTCAAAAATGGGTTCAATGTACTTCCTTTGGTCAAGGCTTTGCTTGGGTTCATGCTCCAACTAAACTGGTAGCAAGCAACATAATCTACTTTTTTCCTGCGATCCTCAACAGATTTGATTTTGTCTTGGATAAAGATATATTCAGAAAGTAAAGATTCAATCTCCAAGAAATCAATCGAATTTTGCCATGAAAGATGTTCAGAACCATGCACTGATTCAAGAACACTTCTCAAGCGGGTTTCATCATAAACTAAAAGAAGTGTGCAGGATTCAACTTTAGTCTTGAGGAATAGAACACTAGAATCTTTCGTGTGTTTCAATTCAAAGACTATAGTTTGTTCGTTTGTAATGTAATCCCATATCAAAATTTCAGGGTGATTTTCAATCTTATCAAAAGGCTGATGTGAAAAGAAAAGCAGGCAATAACACCATATATCTATCACAGTTCCTAATCGAGAGCGGAGCAAACTTTCCTCCCTAATCTTGGTCCTATGCAGCTCCATTTCTATGTCGCAGATCCTAAACTCTCATTTCCTATAAGCATATGGAGAGACATAGAGGTTGCATATCATTTTTACAATACCGACAGAGTGCACAGAGTACATGTTTTCCAAATTCAAATCACGTTTGACAGTAAAGAACAGGCTATCAAAGGTTAGAACTCTAGTTACCAGGATCATGAATCGATATGTCGAGAACAAAGTCCACAAGTCTTCAATTTGGGTACCCATCGAAGCTATTTTCATAGGGTCTGAGGATTTCAAGATTTCCTTCCCATGGGTCATGTTTTGAAGTGGTTCGGTGCTCTTATTTTCTTCACACCAGGTGGATTCAATGGGTCTGAATTCGGTGCTCTTATTTTCTTCACACCAAGTGGCTTCATTGGGTCTGAATTTGATTTTTCCAAGCACTACAACATAGATCAAAAAGCAAATTTTCTGGGGAATCTTACTTCTACAACAGCTAATAGATTCATTAGGGAAGCTTTCAGGGCATTGAATTAAACATTGCATCTTCAACGGGTCATGTTCAATGTTGAAAATAAACCACTTGTAAAAGAAGAGGTCAAGGGACAACAAGAACCTGATAACGGGTACCACAGCAACCAAACTCGGGACAGGAGAAACTAGCGCTCCCCTCCACACCGCTCGCAGAGAAGGGAAGCCAGAGAACCCCCTCCACCGAAAGCGCCGCCGCTTCCACTTTGACCGTCGGCACTAGAAGAGTCGACCGTAGATCAGTTTGTGATTCGCCTTTGCATAAATCTCATTGGGATTTTTGATTTCGGATTTGCATCTAACCTCTCTTTCTTCTTTCTCGTTTGTAGTCTTTGCTTTCCTTGACAGGATCCTGAGGTAAGCAGCAGGAAAGGCGCCATTTTGGACTTACTGGCTTGATTTCGCGTAGCCTTCTCTCGGGTTGATGATTTTGGACTTCACCCTCTGTTCATCAGTTTCAATCTCTCTCTTCCTGATGTTTTTGAGTAGCAGCTTCTTCGATTTGATGAAGAGAAACCTGGATCTGCTCACTTCGTCTTCAAACTCGAAAATCAGCGAACCATCATCGGCGACTGGGTCTTGGCTCTTCCGGTGGTGGTCATTGAGTCGGCGGCGGCGGGTTTGGGGTCTAGGGTTTCTCTCTCTCATCTTTTTGTCTTAGTTCTCTATGTAGTGCTTCATAGTTTGTGTTAAAATTACGTAGAAGAAGTGATAACATATAGTATGAGTTTACAAATTACAAATAATAACTTTAGATGAATACAAAATGCAAAGCGAGTATTAAAAAAAAAAGGCTTTGTAGTGGCACGATCATGAGACTCTCTTGGCAAATACATAGCCATCTAACTTCTTTTGTCCTGGAGCTGTTGGCAGCAACAGAGCATGGAGACAATTAGATTTTTCACAGTAGTATTATAAATTTTTTAGGCACAAATAAAGATTTGGAAAACACTATTTCATTCCCATAATCAAAAGTCAAGAGCAGATTAAAAAAATTAATGTAAACCTTCTTGGCAATTACCATTAAAAAAAGAAGCTAAATCCACCGCCCAGTGCAAGGATGTACATGATGTTGTACAATTGTAGTTTATGATTTTCAATTTCCACTTCAGAATCTTATCTTCCTATTCATTTCCTTCCACTGTCAATACAGATGAAAACATACCCGAGCAATATAAGTGATTTCTAATGAACTACAAGGATGAGCGAGGAGGAGACTTAAGAGGGAGCCAGGAGGAAACATGAGGGGGAGATATTTTAAAGGTCCTATTTTTCACACAAAAATAATAATAAATGATGTGAATGTGCATCTGAAACATATCACACCATGTCCACAGTGGTATTGGCCATATTTGTCATGGTAAAAGATATGATCAATGTATTTGGTTGTATCCAAGGTGTATATGACCATATGGTATCATATCCACTATGGGCATTAGTCCCATTACAGAGTAAAGGGTCTCTAATAACAGAGTAAAGGTTCTCTAACTACAAAGTACATCCACATTGCAATCAGAGTGGATCAACATGATGGATCAAAGAATAGCAAGAACTTCACTGCTGTGTAATGATCTGTTAAAAATATCAAATACCAAACATCAGTTGCACTTAAGAATGGGTTCACTATGAAGATCATTTTGAAGCGCAAGAGATCAGAATACATTCATATTCATGTCAGTCATTCCAAACAGACAATGATAGGGAAACACTTATTAAAAGAGAAAGGACCCCTAATATCAGTATCACTGAAACAAAGGGAGAGTTAGCTCCTTATCGGCTAAAGATGAAGATAACAGAGGCCAATAAGCATTGTAGCCCCAATCACATATGCAATGCATAGCTGCCAGCATTTGGTGAAGGTAAATTGAAGCACTTGTTCCATTTAAAATGAAAGGGGTGGAAATAATGAATAGGAGCAATCACACTTAATTTTAAAAAAAAAAACCATAGCAACCATAAGGCCCATAACTATAAAAACACCAAAGATAAATAATGATCCAATATTAGAAGTAGTACCTGAAGACCAACTTGAGCCATGATTTCGTCCTCATTTGTATTGGCCATGCTATTTTGAATCGAAACAGGAGCCTTGTCAGGGACCAATTGCTCAGTTTCCTACATGAAATACACTTCAATCTAACTCACTGGGAAATACAATTGACAAAATGATTACAAGGTTAAATTGACTCAAAGAGAGGTGTTATTGATTACTCGTTCAAGATCTGAATTAGTCTGTGTATCAAAATCAGATGAGCTTTAGGCCTTGCTTTCTTCATGTGTGTCCTTCCCCTAAAATGGTTAACCCCAATGATCAGTTTAAAACAAAAGACATGAAAAAAAAAAAGAGTTTCGGTTAGACAGATGGAAAAACAGTTCATAGTGAGCAAGAATTGACAAAAAATCAAGATTCAAGAATCACTCATTTTTCCTATTATCTATTAACCCTTTAGTCACAATCACCCAAATGACATATTAAATGAAAAATCCCTTGAAGCATGTAGGCATGGTTATCTCTGATCAGGTTTAGTCATCTTGCTTTTATCAAAGTAAAGCAGCAGCCCTGGGGTAGAAGTGTTACTAAAGTGCATAAAGACAAATCTTTTCCCTCACTTCTACACACAGAATCTGAACCTAGGATGCTCCTCATAAATATTAACGGATTCGAAGGTGGCCTCAGCCCCCAAAGAATTATAAACATTTAGTTAGTAGGGTTAAGCAATAAGCATACCCTTTCCTTGTAGATAATCCATTCTCATTATCTTTCTAGATCTCTTACTTTGAGCATTTGGTTTTCTACAGGATGAGATGGAGGTCGCTATCCTCTAAGAGTCACTCTCTATCCTCTAAGGGTCACTTTAGCACGGAACCGATTTCATTCAGACTGAACTACACCAATCTGAAGGAATAGAGGAAGGTGGTGGTATCGTGCTAAGACAATTAGTTGAACTGAAGGTCGGAAAGGATTCACGGCTAAGAAAATCAACAGAACTAAGAAAAGAGGCCTTAGAACAAATGAATCAATCTTTTCCATTAATAAAACTAAACAGAAACACCTAAATCACAAACACAAGCAGAAAAAGATGCCTTAGAACAAATGAATCAAGTACCTCATCCCCGTTCCTTTCACGTTCAATCTGCACCTCTATCACCCTACAACAAAACTCTCTCTTCTTCCGAATCCCCAGCCTGATAAAAATGCGGAAACTCTTCACAAATAAACGAAATACAAACACAAAACAAGAATTAGCAAGAAAAAAATAAAAAATAAATTAAGAGTATTGTACAGGGAAGCTAGAATATCAACCTGCGGTAGGATTTTGAAAAGGCCAATTTGCATAACTAGCCATATAAAAAAAAAACTTTGCACAACTAGCCATGTGCCTTGATTATTTGCATGGGGTAGAAAGTGGCCATTTTTTGCAAATAAAAATAGCAACCGGGAGAGGAAGTTGCAGGTGAAGGTGGGGGACACTGTAGCTACATTGTAGCTGTCAGTAGGTGTCAGTGACATGTGGCACCAAAAGGCATCCTCCGTTCATTTCAGAAAACTGTAGATTGTCCATCTTACCAATAGAATTAATTTGTTCTACCAATAGGCTAAACCTGTCTTTCCATACCTGGAGATATTTTGGAAAGAATCTGGAGGGGATTCACTGTAGCTGATTTGGCGGGCTGTCAGTGTACTTTTGGCGCCAAAACAGAATTCCTCTTTTGAGAAAAGGGGGGAGCATTTATGAGAGGAAAATGCAATGATTGTATTGATGGGTGTCCCCCAAAAACATATATAAGCTTGAAAGGAGAATCTGAAACACCATAACATGCTCTGCAAAAAGCGGAAAGGACGAGGAAAAAGTTACCCGTTCATTCTAGGAAACGATACAGTCCCCATCCTACCAATAGAATATTTTCGTCCTACCAATAGTGTACAACTGTCCTTTCATGCCTGAAAAAGTGCAAGAAGTTTGTCCGATGACAGTGGCAGCGATGTGTAAGTGATCGTGTACCTATCATTTGTAGTTATTCATTTTTCTTATAACAGAACTACCCCAAGGTGACGGTTTCACAAGACCGGTTGCAGAGAGTTCGTAATTTATACTCTCTTTTTGATCAATTGCATGACTTGCAAATTAAGATAACAAATTCAAGCGTTATTTTTTCTTCCTGCGAAATTATCACTTCTTGATGCCTAGACGATCATAAGGACCCATTGAAAATAGTCTATTAGCTCAATTGGTAGAGCGTTGTGTTTGCACACAAAGATGTGAGTTCGACTCTAACATAGACTAATACGGAGTATGTGTGTTCATGAATCTCTCTAAACTTATACAATTATGAACCTGGCAGAAAATATATACACTAATGGTATGACACATTTACGAACATGTTAGGACAAATTCATAAATCTCTCTGAACTTATACGATTATAAACATGACAGAAAATATATACATTGGTGATAGGATAAATCTGTGATGATCATGAACTTGTCAGCGATGACTGGGTACTTCTGAGTGTCAATATTCACTACTTGGATCTTGTCTTTCAGTGTAGCACTAATTTTATCCAGGATAGGGACCATAGCTTGATATTCATCATCGCACGTGATATATCCATGTATAGCTTTTGCATCTGTGGTTCATATAACTTCAGTCTCTGCCTGTGGAGCCTGCCTTCTCCTTTTGCTTTTCTGAGATTCATGTGGAAGTAATTTTTTTTCGTAAAGTCAATAATGCATTTACATTTTTCCAATAGTATAAATATATCGTACCATCAGTGTGCATCTATCATACCATTAGTATCAAGTTATACAGGAATTACTGGGTTTCCATTATGATCCTACCAATATCGTTGTTTTCTCCTACCATTAGTTTCCATCAATCCTACCATTCTGATCCTACCGATATCGTTGTTTTATCCTACCATTAGTTTTCATATATCCTACCATTTTTGTGCATCTATCATACCAATTTAAATAGCTTTCAAGGAAAATCAAGCTAGAAACCGTAACAAATTATGTTCCACATTTTTCAGAAAAACAACCAAGGGTAGAGGGTTTCCAACCTACAACAGAAGATGAAGGAAACCTAAGTAACATTATATCCAAGGGTAGATGCTCTAATTCAGTCCCTCTAGCATTGAATTAGATTGGATTCATGAATTTTGATTGGTAGAAATTGGATTGCGATTGGGATTTATGGATTGGTAATTGAGATTAGGGTCAATTCACGCCTCAATGATTACTAGTCTGGGATATGTGGATTGATCAATATTAATTCTACTTCATTGCCAATAGTACAAATATATCTTACCATTCGTGTACATCTATCCTACCATTAGTATCAAGTTATACACAGGAATTTCTGTGATTACATTTTTATCATACCAATATCGTATATTTATCCTACCAGATTTACAAATTTGTCCTACCACTAGTCTATATATTTCCTACCAAGTTCATAATTTTATAAGTTCAGAGATATTCATAATTCATAAATTTGTCGTACCAGATTCATAAATTTGTCCTGCCATTAGTGTATATGTTTCCTACCATATTCAATCGTATAAGTCCATAGAGATATGAACGCATACTCAGCATTAGCCTATGTGAGAGTTGAACTCACATCTTTGTGTGCAAACACAATGCTCTACCAATTGAGCTAATAGGCTATTTTCCATCCATCTTCATTATGAATGCATATTAATATCAGTGAACACATTCAATTGAGGGATTTAGGAAATATTAATTGAGGGATTTAGGAAATATTAGGTTTTGAAATTGATCTGAGTATCTTATGAACAATAATTGACTCTCTGGTTTTGAAATTGAATCTAGTCTGGTCAGTGCCTCTTCATACGGCAGAAGAAAGCACTCATGTGATGTCCAGAATTCAGTGGTGGTCATTATGGGATGATCAACCGTAAGTCTAGCAGCAGCCATGAATCCTAATGCTTCATCCATCCTATTAGCCAGTTCTTGGTACCTGTTGAGATAAACCATTAGAGTTAGGAGTAAGGATATTTACAATTCTATTTTAACAAGTAATAGTAATTACTCCTTCAAAAGACTAACTACAAGTATGAACTTCACACTATAAATTGCATCCTAAAACAATATCAAACAGAGAATAAAAGAGAAACAGAAAGCCTCGACGTGATCCACAACAGCTTGTGAGTTGATCAGCCTCCTGCAGGCAGTAAGCCTCCGGCTCCCGGAATCAGGACACTGCAACACCTTGATTTTGTTAGTGGAGGAGCTCTAGCATTGGACAAGAACAACCCATTCACTTCTCAAAGCACAAAGAGTTGGTTTCTGCAGCAGCCCATGTGTATTTACTAATCAATTCCTTCTATGCCTTGTTTATCAATCTCCTGCCAAAATCCTGCACATGAATTGTGTATTTCAGTTCGCGGCTTATTCAATCATAGATATATACACATGTATAGGTTCCTGATTCATCAAAATCATGCCCAAAAAGATGATCAACAGGAAAAATAACTAAGCAATCAACAAAGACAAAAATCTGTCATAATTTAACACAAAAACTGATCAAGTAGTGGATGGATGAGATGAGAAGATCATATCATAGATACCCTTTAAACTGAAATGATTGATCAAGAGGGTGATAAATTGATCAAGAAGGTGGAACTAGGAGTTTTATATATTCTGGAAGAGTGTACAAATGATGGGCATTTGTGATTTTTATTCCTTTGAATTTATGTATTTTTTGTGGATGAAATGGGAGTGGATAAATTAAGGCGCTAAAATGGGACTGTGGATCTCATCTCACAACTCAAAATTATGAGCTTTTGGTTTGTCTATGACGTCCAAATAAAACAAAAACAAATAAAATGAAAGTCATATATATGTTTTGCCAATTGTTGGTAGGTGTTTGATGTGATGAGAGAAAATTGCAATTCCATTTGATCACTCTTTAAGGCTTAAGCTATGTCCACACCTTTTATGCAAGTCCATTTGAAGTAACTCGGTGTTTAATAACCCTTTCCTACCAACATAACAAACATATCATGCCAAATGACCATAACTATCCTACCAAAGGTACAAATAAACGAAAATAGACAAAGATATAAAAAAACCCTATTTTTACTCCCCGGAATCCGACGCCGGAAGAAGTCTCCCGCCGGCGCCGCTGCTGAGAATCATAAATCTCAGCAGATCTACAAAATCAGCCCTAAAGATAACGGTAATAACCGCCTTATTCCATCAATTTCACGTGCAATTTCAAATCCTAAACTATCAAATTCCAACTCAATATCAAATCTTAACCCTAAATCATCAAAATCAAACCTAAATCCGTAAAATAAAGAGTTTAGGGAGAAGATCCATACCAGGAGAGGTGCAAACCGAGGGATTGAAATCGAAAATAGAGAGGATGGGGGCGTTTGGTGCGAATATGTGAAGATGAGAAAAGGGGGCACTGGGCTGCTGCGGGCTTGCTGTGAACGACGGTGGACTCTGTCGAGAGGGCAGTCTCTCTTTGATTCACGATTACAGAGCTCAGCAGATGTCGGAGGGAACGACGGTGGACGCTGTCGAGAGGGCAGTGGACAGCAGCGTCGAATCGCTCCTCCTTTCTCTCCTCAGGTTTTTCGTCTCTCTCGCTTCACTGCCATGTATCGTCTCTCTCCCAGTCTCCCTCATCCTTTCACCTTCTACATCAGGCCATGAATAGTTCCAAATGACCTGTTGTTTTAATTGCATGAATTGGCCAGGTTATTTTGTGCAAATTTTTAACCCCTTGGCTATTTGTGCAAATAGGCCCATTTTTTAGGCTATTTAGTGCAATTTCCTCTTTTGAAAATTTCTAATGCAGTTCAATCCTAAATAAGTATTCATTCTCTCTCAAAATGGATATAAGATACTTTAAGATGGATGTGGGTTAGTTGTAGAGAAGAATTTTGCTTTATATTTTAGCACCCTATGAAACTGTATGAGAAGCACATCAAGGGTTAAAGATAGCACCAACTTGCTTAATGATGCTACAATAGAGATAAAAGTGAATCTATGGATGATCGAATAAAAGCTTATGGAGGTTCAAAAGTATTCCGGGTATGATTAATCCGATGGAAACTGGAAGAATATGACAACAGAAAAGTGGAGTGAAGGAACAAATATGTACCTCATGGTTAGGGTCATTCTGGTATCCCATGTTTCGCCATTGAGCTATTGTCATTCCATGGAAAATAACTACACTAAAATACGAATCCACCAAGAGTATACGATCAGCTGCAATAGAAGCCACATCCAATAAAAACTGGAGTAGGTAGAGAGTTGAATGAATAAACTATAACTAATGGCTGAATCATGACAGTTGCATTAGTAATGCTCTCTCGGTTCAAGGACATTTGAAAGTAATAAGCAGTCTCATTAGGACTGTTGTTAAAAACCTGTAAAAAAACAATTTAAATTAAGACACTGATTACAAAAATATATAAAGATAAACATAGGTTTCCAAGCTACATCACCTGTACAAACTGTGATTGCCTTAGATTAAACATGAACTGTGAGAATAATGAAAAATAAAGGTTTAATGCGAAGAATGATGGATCATCTTTCCGGTATTCACCAAATTTGGAGCAGATGCGTATTAGGTTTCTGTCCAGCCACCTTGTAGCATCAAAACCTGCCTGCATCAGCCATTAGTAAATTCTATTTAGGGCTATAGACCAGTTATAGCTATAAGAACACAACATTGTGCAAAAGAAAAGAAAAAATGAACCCAAAACAAGGTTCAAGAGATGGAGAAAATGGAAGTATGTAGAATTAACAACCCTAATTAGTGAAATACCTTATTCTTCTAATAAACCTACTCATCTTGGATCTGGGGACCTTTAATCAAACCTGGAATTAAACGTATATGAAAGAAAAGAAAAGAAAAGGCGAAATTAGAAAATAAATGAAACAGAAGCCAAAAACATACCTGTTGTCAAACGAACCTGAGGAATTCCATAAACAAAACGAAGAGGGAGAGCAACTTTATAGTAAATACTATCATGCCGTCCTGCCAAACAATTTACCAAAGCCTGTGTAAGAATTTCATGGCAATGATGAAAAGTATACATGCAAATATGCAATGGCATAACAGATTATTCAAACTGCAGATGAAGCAATAATAGAAAATTTATAATATTGGCTTACCTTTCTAAAAGCATTACTTATGAGCAAAATCCTTGTGGAACCGAAGAGAGAGCATATCAATGTAAAACGAGAAAATGAAATTGAAATGGAGCAATTAACGAGATCTCCTAGTTAGCCATGTAGTTGTAACCAAACTCTCAAAACCAAATCCGAAATTAGGGCATCAAATTTAAATGAAATAGGAAAATCTGGTTAGTCGTGGTGCTGTGACCGACTTCTCAAAACCAAATCCGAAATTAGGTCACCGAATCTAATTGAAATAAGGAACATAGAGAACAGAAATACACCTGCTATTGAAGCCATTGTTGAGGGTTTAAGTAGAGAGGATATTGATTTCTCCACAAGTTGGTGCTTCAACATGGAGAATTTCACAGTTTTACTTTTGTAATTCAGTGGGAGACAAAAGAAGATGGAGGTCCAAGCACAAAATTCAGACTTGTCACCATCGAATTGAAGCGGAAGAAGTCGGGGGAGGGGGGGCAAGAACCAGCAATGGGAAGAATCGAATTGAAGGCGACAAGGGTTGAATACCGAACATACGAAACAGAGAAGAAGAAGACTGTTACCTGGCAGTGGAAGGATGAAGAACGCATTGAGGCAGTGAATCACCAACCAAGACAAGACACAGACGAAGAGGATAAGAGAGGGGAAAGGCGACCACGAGGAGTAGCAGTCAGGCAGGAGGACAAAGGCCGTGGAAACTGGCAATCAGGCAAGGGCGCCAAGGCGGTGGGAAGCTGACGTCGATGAAGAACCAGGATAGGCCCTCTCTCCAACCATTCTCAACCGTTGATCAAGCTAGTTGAACAGACAGTAGAAGAGGTGGAAGGCAAAGGCAACACGAGGGAAGAAGGTGAAATAGGCTATTAGGCGGTGAGAATTTGCTAATGCTAACCATATAGAGACGAAGCAAGAGACGTAGCAGTAGAAGCCTGATGGCAGAGAGAGACGAAGAAAGGATGAAGACCGAAGAGGAAGCAGTGGAAAGCGGCTGTAATTTGTGTAAAGACGGAAACGCCCCACTAAAGTAAAAAATAAATCATTTTAAATTCAAACTTTTTGGGGTAAATCGGACATTACACTGTACTTTTAATGTGCACCGTCGAACTCAGCGGAAATCCATAGTTAATAGATGTGATTCATTTAGGAGAAAAGAAGATAGGAGAGCAGGTGGAGAGTAGAATGAATTAGGGCCATAGATAATTATACATATAGGAATCAACGTCCATGATTGTTCTAACCTTCCACCATCTTTATAGTAGTGAGGATGAGGATTTTTAGTAGTGAGGATTTATAGTAGTGAGGATATTGATTCCGCACTCTCTTTCCTCTTACCACTGCTCCACAGGGTTTGAAGAACTGGAATGGAAGGTGAAGACTTCGATACGGCGTCGTTTAATTCTGTTTGGGGGTGTGGGCGAGGAGATGGAATTGGAAATACGAATATTAGGTTGGGCCATTAGGCCCAATTTGCTTTTGAGTGTTAGGCCCATGATGTAATTTGGCACCATAGATAAATGATAATAGAGGTTTTTGCTTAAAAAAAAGATTTAGTGGATATCCATTTGAGAAATGAGAACTCATTTTTTACTCCATGTTCATTAGGAGGGGCAGGGGCGGATCCTTTAAAGGACCAGGAGCGGCAATCGCCACCCCAATTAAAAATGAAATTTAATATACATATTTGTCTCGTTGATAGCTTCGATTTGATATATTATAAGCTCAAATCCGATAACTGAGTAAAAAGTTATAAACGTTTCAAAACTGAAGCGATATAAATTATTTTTCACACCATTTACCAAATTAATACACTTCTATCATACTCATCGTTTGTTAAACTTCATAACTTAATACTATAATTAAACCCGAAAAATTTCAAATATTGATAATTTTTTTAAAAAAAAATTAGAGATCAATTTTTTGTCCCCTCAACAAAATGCTTCAGGATCCGCCACTGAGGAGGGGCGATGATAGATGCACAGCACCCCAATTTTTTACTATACTAGTGAACCATGTCCGTGCGATGCACGGGACATATATTTTAGTGAGCATGTTTAATCTATTAGATACTCCGTATAATTTTATTTATAAATAGTAGTTAATTTACCTGCATGTTTCTTATTTTAGTTAATATTAAAAGTAATCAAACTTTTTTAATGTAAAAAGTAATCAAAATTTTATCACACGTGTGGATTTTTTTATGATTTAAATTATGTGACAAAATTTTATAATTTTATCATAATTAATTTTTCTTCTATCTTTTTTATAGTTCTATTATGGACGAAAATAGTTTAAAATTATTTTATTTTCATTACTTTTAAATACATCGGTACGTTATTTTATTCTCTTGGTTAAATATGTTAGGGGTGGGCACGGGACGGGAAGGGACGGGATAGGGCCGGGCCGGGACGGGATTGACATTTTTTTTCGGGACGGGATGGTGTCTGGACAGGACGGGATCGGGACGGGACAAGCCTTGTCCCGCATATAAAAATAATAAAATATTATATAAATTTGCAAAGTGAAAAAATGCTTTCATAATTCATTATTTAGTATAATATGGTGAATACGGTATTATTCTCAACTATATTATTCAATAATAATAATATTAATATTATAATACTATTATTAATTCATACAATGATTGTATAATTAATTATAATGTTCAACATATTTTGCTACATTATCTTACTAGATCAGGACGGAAAGGAATTGAGACGAGATTTACCAATATTGTCTAATTATCGATTGATAGTTAAGAAGAATACCGTATTTAATTAATTAGCTATTTGCCTCTTGTAACTCTAAATGGGCGGGATGTGTGTGTCGATCTGATGGGATCCTCTCCATTGACTCAGTCTGAAATTTTTTACTTTATGCCTGGTCGTTCTGTTGTTGATGCTGCTCGATGTAAGTGTGTCAAGTATCGAGATTTGTGTACGGCGGCTGGTTATGGTTTCCTACCCTTCTCATTCTCTTCATCGGGGGAGTTGGATACAGATGCGGTTACATTGCTGAAGCGGATTCAGAAATTCTCGGTATCTCAGGATGCTGGGGCTCGTGCTGCACGTTATATTTTTACTAGACTTGGTTTTGTTATCGCTAAAGAAGTGGGTGCCCATATAGTATCTCGGTTGCCCACTAATTTCTTGGCAGACCTCTTAGGCCCGCTGACATTCTTCTTTACTCTTGGGATTGGGGTCGAGATGTGTGTGTTGATATCACGGGATCCTCCCCCCTCACTCGGACTTGCTTGGCTGCCTTCGCTCCTGGGCGGTGTGTTCTCGACGCAGCGCGACGTAAGTGCACCAAGTATCGGGATGTGTGCTCTGCTGCTGGTTATGGGTTTTTGCCTTTTTCTTTCTCCTCTTTTGGTGAGCTGGGTGGGGATGCGATTGCGCTTCTGGGACGGATCTGCTCCTTCTCTTTAGCCTTATATTCTAGTTCTCGTCTAGCTGCTCATATTTTTACCAGAGTTTGTTTTTCCATTGCTAAGGGGGTTGGCGCGCAACTTGTTTCTCGGCTGCCCGCTAACTTCTTGTAAACATTTGGTTGTTTGATTTCTATACTATTTGGAGTTTATAATAATAATAATAATAATAATAATAATAATAATAATAATAATAATAATAATAATAATAATAAAATAATAATAACATTCCCACGTTATAATTAAAAATAAAATAAAATAATATTACTTATTTTTATTGTTATTATTATAAAATAATTATACTTTACAAGAAAAAATATAATATGATATAATAATAATAATATAATAATAATAATAATAATAATAATTTTATTATAAATTAATATTATTATTAAATTATATTATAATATTATATAATAATAATAATAATATTATTATTATTATAAATTGAAAATTGAAAATTATAGTTATAAATAATATTTGCTCAAAATAATAATACTAATAATATATTATTATTATTCTATAATATTATAATATTATTATTATTATAATATTATTATTATAATATTATTATTATTATAAAAATTATTATTATTAATATTATTATTATTATTATATGCGGGATCCCACCGGGATCGTCCCGCGTTTCGTCCCGCATAATTTTTGCGGGACGGGATCGGGACGGGATTCGCTATTTTGTCCTAAATCCCACCGGGATCGGGACGGGATCGGGATTTGCGGGATTTGTGCCCACCACTAAAATATGTACCTAATACTTAATCAAATGTTTATTGGGATAAAAAAAGCATTTTTATCATATAACTTAAAATAAGTTTGATTTTATAAATGAAAATATTGTGTACTTATATCCTTTTCATAATGTGTGATTGCACTTACTTTATATTTATTATTAATTAAAAATATTTTTCTTTTATGTAAAAGGCTATATATTTTTTTTAGAATTTTACACTAACTAATAACTCTTATATGTTGTTATTAAAAATAACTAATATTCAAAAGCCACCAAAAAAAACAATAATATAATTTTTTTTAAAGCATATTCAACACATTTTATCATTTCACTCTCCTTTAGTTATTTTTGTTGCTAATTGAAAACCTTGTTAATATATTTTAAAGCTATTATATTTTCATTTTATTTTGCAATATAACTTGAGCAAAAATTATGATTTCTACACCATTAATATTTAATAAGATTGAGGATTTTATTTGGTTATTTGTATTTAATTTAGTTACCTTTTATATAAACTAATTACTAATTAGATATATGTAGACACACATTTGAGCCAAAAAAGCTAAAAATAGTGCAAATTAGGAGGATTTAACCCTCAACCACATGTATAATAACTAGGGCTATTTGTAAAACTAACCCCAAAACCCAGTTGGATTGCACCTCTTATCCCCTATCCATATTAATTGTAAAAAGTTAGTCCAAATCCTTTAAAAATTACAGCTCAGCCGGTTACAATAGAAGGAGAGACCGGTTGCATTTATGGATGAGAGAGAATGAGACAAGTGGATGAAAGGGGAATTGACAGTTTTTAAAAAAACCTGTCATCTCAAGGGGAAGGGGAAGGCCAAAGGGTTGCTATCTCCCCCTCTCTCTCTTAAATTTGAAAACGGAAGGAAGAAGAGGAAGGAGTGATATCATCATATTCTACGTGGTATAGGAAATAGTTTATAGTCGTTTTGAAGTCATTTTTATATGTTTTTCATGTTTTATATAGGTTTTGGTTTAGTTTTTAGAATAGATGTCTACACTCGTATTTTTATTTGTTTTCAGGTGATTTGGAGCTTGTTCGATGTCAATTTGGGATCACGATGGAATAAGATTTATTGAAGCCAAGTTTGACATGTTCATGGACGCCGAATGATCCTTGCATAGAGGTCTCAAGTGCTAGAAATCAAGCTAAGAAGAGCCTATTGCTGAATGGACGTTTTCTGAAGCAATCCTGTTTAGCGACATCTCAGTAAAATGAGTCGTTTGAGCTCCACAAAATTCGGATCGATACGTTCTATAGCTTGTTGGAAAGATGATTCAAAGACCTACAACTTTCATGTTGAGGACTTTTGCAAAATCGGCCTACAATAGGGAGAAATCGAGCCAAGAAGTTGATTCTGAGTCAAAGTATCGACCCGGAACCATGGCATATCGAGTCGGTATCCAAGCATTCCGAGTCGGTATACCGAGCAGAGAAGAAAGTTACGACATACCGAGTCGATACTTACCACTACTGACTCGGTATCTTAACCTTTCGAGTGAAAGATTGCCTTACAGTAGTGAAGTATCGAGTCGATACTCAGAAGTATCGAGTCGATACTTTTCCTCAGCGCCAGTTCATCAGGATTATTTGTTCGGTTTTATATTTTGTTAAACGACTTTTTTATTATATTTTATTATTATTTAAGACTATTTTCATATCTCTTTTAGGAATATAGATAGAGAATTAGGGTTAGATTAAAAAGACGTCCAATTTTTCACGTCAGAAACGAAGTTGTAGACATTGAGAGTTTGAGACTCTTTGAGAGATTTTCTCTTGAAGGTTTGTTTTGCTGGATTCGGAATACGTTTTGTTAATCTAGTCTTATATTCTTTCATGATGAATTCCTTGATTGTGTCTGAATTCATGTCTCGCTAATTTCCTTGTTCTGGGGTTGAGTTGATCCCAACGATACTGAGATAGACATGTGCGTGATGATTGCTTGAATGAATTCTATTGTTTGTTTGATTTGATCCATGAGTGCTTAGTCCGATTAATCCTATGATTGATTGGAATCCTTTTAATGTTCAATATGCGCCAGCTGCGAATTGAGATTGGATACATAGACACAGTTGTTGGAAAACATGGATTGAACTTGAGAATTGTTTATGAGTAATCTATTTAATTCTCTTGAGGATATTGAACTATCGTAGACAACCTAGGTTTGAATTGATTATGCGGATCGCGCAAGCGATTGTTTGATCGATTTGCTCGCTAGGGTCTAAGTGCTTAATGAGTCCAATTTGATTGATTAATCTACAACAAGCGCAAGCTGAGTGGTAATCGAATGAAATGGACATAGTTATTGCGAGATGCGTAGGCTGAGTGATAATGAATTTAGATAGTTTACCTTCAAATATTTTTTTTCAATTTGGTCAGGCATGAAAATTAAATAGTCTATCGAGAATGCATTGTTGTGGTGAAACTTGACTCTAGAATATTTCACATCATATATTCACAAACATTTGCAATTTGTCATTTTCTTCTTCTTATTTTCTTTATTCCGTCAAAAATCACTTCTATTATTTGGCTTAGTAAACTAGTTGAGGTTCTGCGATTGATATTCACACAGTCCCTGAGATTCGACACTCGATTACTACAATTGACACCGTACGCTTGCGGGGTGTTGGTTTTAGACCGATCAAGGAGTTCGAAGAAAAACAAGAGCAAGTCTGCAGATTTAAAAACGGAAGGAAGAAGAAGCGGACATCAAACAAGCAACAGACGCCGCATACAATTGGGGAAGGCTTGCTCTTGTTTTGACGAGGGAGGGGGATAGAAGGGAAATTGGGGGGAAAATAACAGTTGGTTTTGAACATTGGGTAAAATTGGGGAAGGCTAATGGAGGAAAATGGATATATTGGTTGTAGTTAGATGGAGAAATTGGGGGAATTGAAGACATTGGAGGAATTGAGGATTTTGGGGGAATAGGGGAAATTGGAGGAATTGTGGAAATTGTGGAGCTGTTGGGTGGATTACGACATACCAGGAGTAGGGTGAGTTGGAAATGTTTAATGTTGAGATACCTTCGAACCTTTAACGAATTTGCCGGCACTTTGATTTCTGTCATGTTTGTACTTTATAGTAGTCAGATGTCATGTTTATAACTCTAACTATCATGTGTGTCATGTTTGATGCCTTCGTCCTTCACCTTCGTTCTGATGGCTTTTCCAGGTCAATTTGAGGCGAGTGGAGGCTGGATTTGGAGTAGAGAAGGTGGAATCGAAGTGGAGGAGCCCTCGCAGAGGCTTGGTGAACCACTTTGTTTTTTTTTTATTGATGAATAAACAATATAACAACTTTACACTCAATGTTTCCCTAGTTCTAGTGTCACCCTCCCCCCTAAGCCCAGAAGGTAAAAAGAGAGAGGACAAAGAGGATAAGACAGAGACAGAGATAGAGGGGGGAAAAGTGACGGTAAGGGGGCATTAATATAATTTGAATTAAATCTTAAGTTTCAGATAAAAACCATCGAAGAAGAAGCAAATGGACTGGGGTTTATTTGCAGTTTGACGTGTAAGCAGTTAGTTTTAACTGGACACCAAAAGTAAAACGACATGCCACCTATTTGAACCGACTGGACAAGAGTTATCGGCGAAACAGATTCACCATCGACTTCGGATAGAAAATGGGTAAGTTTGCTTTCAATAAAAAAAATCGGAGAGAGAGAGAGAGAGAGAGAGAGAGAGAGAGAGAGAGAGAGAGAGAGTATGCAGAGGAGAGAGAGGACATGAGAGACAGAGAGAGAGAGAGGAGTGAAAAAGAAAAGTAAAGTTGCAGATGAGAGAGAGAGAGAGATTAGTGAGTATAAGACAGAGAGAGAAAAGTAAAAGAAAGTCTGCAGTTGAGAGAGAAAGCCTACAGAGGAGAGAGAGAGAGAGAGAGAGTGTGTGTGTGAAAAAAGAAAAGTAAAGCTGCAGAGGAGAGAGAGAGATAAGTGGGGATAAGACAGTGAGAGAGAGATGGAAGGGTCCTCTCTCCTCTGCAACTTTACTGTTGCTGTTTCACTTCGAAGAAGAAGCAATTGGGTGGGGGTTTATTTGCAGGTTGACATGTAAGCAGTTAGTTTTAACTAGACACCCAAAGCAAAACGACATGACACATATTGGAATCGACTGGACATGAATTATTTGAGAAACAGATTCACCATCGACTTCAGATAGAAAATGGGTAAATTTGCTTGAGATTTGAGGGAGACACCTCTCGTATAACTTTTATCGAAAGCAAACTTGCCCATTTTCTATCCAAAGTCGATGGAGAATCTGTTTCTCCTATATATAAATCTTGTCCAGTCGATTCCAATATGTGTCATATGATTTTGCTTTGGGTGTCCAGTTAAAACTAACTGTTGACACGTCAACCTGCAAATAAACCCCCGCTCAATTGCTTCTTCGAAGTGAAAGAGTAATAGTGTCTTTTTATGCCCCCTCACTGACACTCTACTGATCTCTCTCTCCTCTCATACTTCACTTTTTTTTCACCTCTCTCTCCCCTGCAGATGGGACTTGTTCCCCCCCCCCCACTCTCTCTCTCTCTCTCTCTCAGGCCAGGTGTCACACATTGGAAGTTTGAACCCCCCCTCCCTTACTTGCTACCGGCTCCAAGGGTTTCCCAATTATCCGGTTTCACCCAATTATAAACCGGGTTGGGTTAACGTTGCAACACTTTCGGTTTTTTGGGTTACTTTGTGCATTTCCCTCTAATAATAACTATTCCTTTAACCATTATGCTACAATGACTTGTTGGTAGTATAATTTAATATACTATAATTATAATAACATCAATCTTAAAAACCAAAAATCCCAAAATAAAAACTATCGAAAAATTATTTTCACAAATTTACTCTTTTTTTTTTTTTAATTATAAACAAAGCACTATATATATTACACGTAAATGTAGAATGTCAAACTTGAGAAAAATGTGGGTGTACGTGAAGAAATAATTTGCCTCAAATGAATGAAAACTAGTGGTTATATTGAAAAAAGGTAGGTGATTTTATATTGTATTGTTCTCATTCATATCTAAAAACTAAAGATTTTTTATTTTGGGGATTTATAGTCAAAGGCATCCCGATGGTGAAGGTATAGACATTAGTGGTAGGTAGTGTTACATGACGTTCTTAGTTTCACTTCTAATCAATAACACACATTGTTTCCAATTTAAGGAAACCGTGTCCGTGTGAGTTGTGACTCGTTTGGTCTTTGTTTGGACTTTATCCAATTAAATTCATCTGACCTCATCGAGTGCACGATGGTGGTCTAGTCTATGTATTGTGGTATCATATGGATCATGCCATTTGGTGCCAACTCTGGATTTGAAAAGGTCATGTTATTGACACGATAATTATCTCATATATCAAACTCATCGTCAATTTTACTGATATTGAAAGTCGGTAATGATAAACCGTCTATTCAAGCTACTCGTTTTGTTGTTTGATTCCCTGCAGTATTTTCTCGTTTTGCCTCCTTTACCACCACCGACATACAAAACTGGTGATCTCGCCGTGCATTTAACAAGATGCAACCATGCCAATAGCTAATTAAGAATAATGAAAGTGGATAATGTGGCGAAGAGTTTACGAAGGCTTATAGCGCTAAGAGAAACTCTAAAGTGAAGCACATCGTTCATCCTAATGTGAGTGCCTCTTAACTCCGATGTTGGTGTGGTCTCCGACGTCGGGTTAGTAATTGCAGTGGTAGCCGCAGGATTTCCTAAATAGAGTGAGGGTGAAATTTTTGTATAAGAAATTTTTTTCCTCAGTATATATAATGAAGATTTAATTTTTTTTTTTGTCAAAATATGTGATTTAGTTTACCTTGTATCGATTGGACCTAATAAGAGAGTTAAAGTACTCTCTTAAAAAAAAATATTCTATTTGTAGGAAGTTCGCATCCAATATATTCAGTTATTCACCACGCTCCTTACCCTGTCAATGAACATATATTGCTTATATATAATAAGATGTTAATGATTAAAAAAATGAAGGGAAAAACAAAGTATCGACCTTAGGCTTTGAGGTTAATTACTTCGTCTTTTTTTTTTCTTTACTAGTTCAAGTGGGCTTAGCCCAATCTACATCTGGGTCGGGTTACTGTAGATCCCGAATTACTGTAGGCTCATTAAGGGGTTGACCCTCTCATTCACACGCGCCTCCATGTTTCTACGGGAATTCGAACTTCGAACCTCGAGGCATGGGATGTAGCCCATAACCACTGGTCCACTACACTAACTTGTGATTGGTTAATTACTTCGTCTCTAACATCTCAAAAAAAAATGTGTATTGAGATTTGAGATGTTAAAGATGAGTTAATTACTTTTTTGACTTGCAGCTTCTTCAACTCAAAATTCCATTTGGAGTTAAACTAACCCCTTTCATTGGTAAACAAATGTTTTTTTTGACTGTAAGACTTTCCATCGTCATGTAACACTTGATTTCAATTCAACTGTCAACCCCACCAAATCAGATCTCACTAAAAAGTTGTTAGGCCCATACACTGATAGTCTGATACACGTACATATTCTTGTTTTGACTAATCTTGGGTTTTTTACCTTTTAATTTATGAAAGTGGTTTGTAACTCTCAAGTCTCAACTATATAATCGGCATACATACATATTAACCATTCTGGAATGGCTCACCGAAAAGGACTTGTGGATAATAGTCATAGGTCCCCGTTCGAATCCGGAATAACCGCTCTTTATTTACCAATTCAAGGCATACATACATATTATATTATATTATATTATATTATATATAAAATAAATACTAAATTGGTATTGAAAATAAAAAATACTCCAATGTCATATGGGTATTTAAAAAACCAATGGTAAATTTATAGGTATTTTTTCTGCCGAAAGTCTGGTTCATATATTAAACCCGATTTAGTTAAGTTGAACCGATTTGTTGATAATTTAAACTTGATTCATGTATTGTTTTTTAAAAAAAATATTTTTTTTTCCAAAAAGATAAAAGATTATATTTTTTTCACACATATTGAAATACTCTTCAAGTTGAGCTGATTTGTTGAACATTAATTTTTCACATATTAATATTTAAAAAAATACATTTTTTTACACATAACTCTAAAAAATTCAAAAGTATACTATAAAAAATGAACAAATATTACTTATAAGAATCATGAATAGTTACAATAGGATAGACTTTCTCCACAAGATAAGAATCATATCTTAGATTTACAAGATAAAGGATAAACTTGGGCTAATAGTAGAAAATATTACAGTGTTTTTTGTTTTATTATTCTATATACAATAATTATTGAATATCCAAATGTATCATTGAACCGATTTTACACAGTTTACTACTCCATACCCTAACACTTGTGTTTTTTTTAAACTTATTTCAACTAGGAACAATTTTGTATAGATTAATTGGTTATATGATATGCTGTTCCCACTCTTGAAAATCAATTTGGAAAATTATTTCAATCGGGAACCATTTTTTATAGATTTTTTTTATCTAGTAAGAATTTGAGATCATACCCGTCTAATTCTAGATTATTGGTTATATGGTAGTATGTTGTTCCCACCCTTGAAAACCAATGCATTTGATTTTGAATGATTTTTTTGTAGTAGTTTAAAGATGATTACTCTTATAAAAAAGCTAAGGCCAATTACTATATATGACATATTTTTTTGCCTATATTAGGATATTGTCCCCCACCCTCTCCATATTAGCAAAATGTCCACTCCTAAAATAAAGTTGCTGAAATTTTTGTTTTCAGCAAAAAAAAAAAAAATTCCGCGTTGCTGAAACTGCTGAAACCGAAGTTGCTGAAATTGAGTTCTTTTTTTCCACGTTGCAGAAATTATCGAAACAGAAATTGCTGAAATTGAGTTTTTTTTCCTCCATGTTACCTTATTTTTTCCACGTTTCTTGGGTTGCTGATCGAAACACATGTTTCCCCTCTGTTTCAGCAGTTTTATTTTCTTTTTGCATTACTGTTTTTTTTTCACGTTGCCGAAACCGGAGTTGCTGAAACCCCGATTTCAGCAACGTTATTGATGCTAAACCCACGGTTTCAACAATGTTGTTGATGCTGAAACCTTGATTTCAGCAACGTTGTTGATGTTGAAATTGTTGCTGAAATCGTGTTACGGGATATAAAATTTAGCCTATGCGGGATTCGAACCCACGTATTTGCGCATAACACATCGCTCTACCATTGAGCTAAGAGACTTTTAAAGGAGATTTAAAGCAAGTTCAACAACAACAATTTCAGCTAATTCTAGTTTTAAAGCAAGTTCAGCAACAACAATTTCAGCAAAAAGAAGGACCAAACTAAGAGTTCTCACCAAAAGAGTAAAAATAAGCTATCTAAAAGTTTCAGCAAGGCAAAAAAAATGCTGAAATTGCATAAACAACATTTGATATCCGACTTTGACCCCAACAGTGAATTAATTTCAGCATTTCAGATTACAAAAAAAATGTTAGATACGGAAGAAAGGAGAAACTAACATACAATAACAACTAATTTTTGGAATTATGATAGGAAATTACAAAATATAGAAGTTGTACCAAACCTCAAATAAAAAAATGCTGAAATTGTGCCAAACCTCAGATCAGAAAAAATAAATGTGGATTGATTAGCTTATAGGCAAAGGAACTCAGAGGCACGACATCTCATCACCCAAAAATAAGGGTTGTTTCAATCTCTAGAGGATGATGATGGAAGAAGTTTGAAGATGAAAAAGAGATTAAAAACTGAAACAATACCTATGGAAATCAATCGATTAAGAGCATTCAACGCTGTTGCTGAATCAAAAGAGCAAGAGCATTCATAAAAATAAAAAACTGCTGAAGCCAACAATTTCAACACACAGATCTGGCGGAATCTGTCGGAATGAAACTAAATACGAGAGATCGGCAATTTCAGCAACAAATCTGCCAAAAAAACACTTGAATCACCAGTATTGCAGGAATCGCAAAGCAAAATAGCCAAAGTTGCACCGCCAGATTCAAACAGTGAAAGAGATGCCTACCACACACGCAGCGACATTCAAGACAGTGATGTGGCGTTGAGAGAGATGAAGAGAAGTGGATGGAGATCCAACAGACGAAGTGCTTTGAGAAATCGATGGCTCCGACTCCGTATTTCCCGACAAGTAGACTGCGTATGGTAGCCCCTTCTTCAAAGGCTGAGTTGGGAGCCGGAAACCGGACGACAGGTGACCGGTTGGGTTTCAAGACGACCGGTAGCCACATCACCACCAACAGCAGCAGCGAGAGCAGATCTAACCGGTTGCGCCGTCTCCCCTTCCTCTGCTGCCTGAGCAACACCAACACCGATCTGCTGAAACGCCGGAAATGCAGCGCCATGAGGGAGGCGAATCTGCTGAAACGCCGGAATCGCAGAGATGGCAACCGCCGTCAACCGCCGGCAACCGCCAGAACGCCTCCGTCTCCTGCGAAGCCGATCTTGAGATGGAGGAACCGGCTGAGGAAGACATCGATAACAGGCGCCAGATCTGAGCCGACATGGACAGCAAACAGCGGCGATGATGGCAAGGGATGAAGCGAGCCACCATGGACAGCAAAGGCGGCGACGATTGCAAGAGAGGAAGAGAGGAAGGCGTCGGATCTGATCTCTGATCGTCTTTTTCCGTCTGTAGAGAGAGAGTAGTCGACGGCGAGGCCAAACGACGACGATGATGACGAGATGAAGCGATGGAGAACAACACGATGACGATGAATAAGCCGCAGGTCGCCGGATCTCGAACGAGGCGTTGAATGCCGGCGAGAGAGGGCTAAGAGGGTGAAGATTGGGGATGGAGAGCTGGAGAGGGAAGAAGATGGCGGTTCACCTCCATCGTTTCCTCAGAGCGATAGAGAATGAAGGGCGAGGAAGAGAGCGAGAGAAGTGTTGCTGAAACCCTAGAAATCTTTCAGATTTAGTTAAGATTTCAGGGGCAATTTTGTCCAAAAAATTAGAGGTGGACAAAAACCTAATTTGCCAGACTTGGGAGACACTCCCTCAATAAGGCCCAAAAAAAGGCCCGTTGGACAAATTTTCTCAAAAAGCTATTCAAATCTTGTTCTTTAATGTGCCCATCAAATAACCTTGATAATTAAAATGAAAATTTATTAGGGGAATGTAAACTCTACCTAAATACTCCATAGAGTAGGTTAACTCCACAAGATTCAAGCGACCACCGTCCAACAATTCTAACTCCATCTATGCCTTCTACTTCTACTTCTACTTGTAGCAATCAAATAAGTACGTCCTTTTCTAGTTACCACCGTACTGCCGACCCAGGAATCCGTCGTCGGATCATTAAGCGTCTGGTACACCCTGTTGAACCCTGATCTGGTTAAGCGTCTGGTAGAAGCATCGATTGGTTTCTTGCCATTGAATCCGCCAGGAATCCGAAGACGAAAACCCTGCCGCTGCCGGCTCCGCCATCGTCACCTAATTTCACCATTCACTGTCGACCATTGCAGACTGTGGTTGTCGGTGCCCATAAAAAGGGCTCTGATACCAAATCTGTTATGGCCCTAGGAGAGGAGCCTAACATGCAGTTCAACCTATTCTGATAGAACGAAGAATTAAGAATGAGGTTTGAAGAAGAAGAATAGGTGAGGTGAGTATAAGAAGAAGAAAAGAATACATAAGGGGAGATTAGAAAAGAGATAAAGGATAATTGATTTGATTATTACTTAGATACACTACTCCAAATACTCTTATTAATGACATTTAAACAATGACGTTTTTCATGAAATGCCATTAAAAGGGGATATAAGGGCGTTTTTAAAGACAAACGTCATTAATTTGTGGAATGCAATAATTCCACGGCGTTTCTAAAAACGCCATAAATTTTATAGCGTTTCAAAACGCCATATATTCAAGGTAATATCCTAAATAGAATGCCATGAAATATGGCGTTTATAAAATGCCATGAAATATGAAGGATACTATGGCATTTGAAAACGCCATGCTTTATATTCTAAAATGGGCGGAAAATTTTCCGCGTAAAATTGATGCCAAAATTTGTAATTCCCGCAAAAAAAATCCCACAACAATTTGTAAAATTGGAAAAAAAGTCAAATTAGCCCCAAATCCCCAATCGGCATTCTCATCCCTCCTCTTCTCCTTCAATGAAGCTCTTACCCCAAATCAAGCTCGTATGAACCTCCAACCCTGAAATCCAAACCCCAAATCGAGCTCTTCGCTGCCCGAAATCAACACCCAAAATCAAGCTCTTCACTGTGCACCGCCGCGGAGCCGCCGACGTTCCTTTGCTCCCTGGCCCGCTGACGTTCCTTTGCGCCGTCTAAGTTCACTGCGCACCGTTCAGCCCTCCGACGTCCGCTGCTCGTGGCCCTCCCAACTGCTAGGCGCGGTGGTTCCTTTGCTCCTTGACCCTTCTGCAGTCGTTGTTGGCGCACTTGCAACTTTGGCACCGCTAGCCGCCACTGCTACTACCGTCTTTTGGGTTCTATGGTGTTTACCTAAAAAAAGCCCCAATTTCCACCACGTTTCGAGTCCCTAGTCCTAATTTCAACATAAAACCCCCAATTTCATCATAAAAACCCAAGTCCCAAGTCCCAACCGAAACCCTAAATCTTCATTGAGTAAGGTACTATTTGTTTTCCTTAAACTAAGCTTGATTGAAGTTCTGTTTGAAAGACTTGTTTAGATAGTATAATACATTTATTGTTTAGTTGCATGTGAAACACCTTTTACCACTCCATTTTTTGTCCATACAGAGTTCTGGAATTTTGGAAGTAGCGATATTATGTGCATAATTTTTTTTACCTACATCTAGTAATCCTATTTTGGTTTCTAGTCATGATTTACAAAAGAAATTCTATCAAAGATGTTTCCTTTACATCAGTATAATGGTTTAGTTTTATCACCATCAAGTGTAATTATTGCCATTCCTTTCATGTAATGATTCATTTGAGCAGTAAGATCGTTGCCTTTCCTACAATGAAGTATGTGGGAATAAGACTACTTTCATTTCCTTTGATATTAACATTGTACATGTTCCATAAAAAAAAATGTTTGTGGTTATGCAGGCTACACAATCATCAAATGTTAAGAAAAATCACACTATTAGCATAGACTAATTATAGGTATATGTTTATTGCACAAGCAATTTGGTATAGACATATTAACTATCTCTATATTTTTTAGTAAATTATTAGTGGGTTTTTCTTTGTACTTTAGCATTGTTGGTGTTGTGGTTATTTTATTCTATAGATAGCCCACATAATGTCTCTCTTAAATCTCCAAGATTGACTCTTGCCAAATCTCTGAGTTGTTGTACGCCAAATACTCATGTCTTTCTGAATTCTGAAATTTCTATTGATCTAGCATGTTTTTCTATATGTTGAATCTTGAATCTTAATATCATATTTTCGTTTGCTAGGTGTATCATGTATGTTTGATTTCTCTTTTTAAGGTTACGGATGATATTTTCTTTTTAATGTTTGGAAATCTTTAACAAGGCTAACTCATCTATATTTCCCCCCTTTGAATGTAGGTATTGTTGAACTGTTAAAAAAGGTGCAAATAGATACTGAGCAAGAATCCCATCACGTAAAAGGTAAGTGTGATCTGTGAGTGTTTGATGTGTTATGGTCATTGTTGACAAAATTCTATTTTTGCTCTTGAAAAAGGGAATGTATTGGTAAATCTTGCTTCATGCTCACTGATGTCCTTGATATTTTTTTCCCTTATTTTAATTACTTGTTTTTGCATGTAAAATAGTTAAAAATCTAGCATTATTGTGTATTATTATTTGAAAATCTTCTTGTGTTTCGAAGCTAGTAAAAAATGCTAATATCTTTTATTTTTGTATAACTCATCAACTCTGTGAAAGATTGAATTCCAATACCTAAGTGCAAGATATTTAATATTTCTTTTCAATGCTAAACTGAATGAATAATTATTTTAAAGCATTTCGGATGCCATTTTATGGTATGTTCCTTGTTGTTGTAAAGTACTTCCATTTATTTCTTTGCTGAAAAAACACTAATTTTATTAGGAAAGGAGATCTAAGATTTGTGTTAAATGCAACATGCTTTAACATTTTTAGTCTTGATTTAGTCTATTTTCAGACCCTAATGCAACATGCTTTACTCATTTGCAGCAAAAATATATAGTCGATTCCTGCTTTAGGTTGTTCGTCATGCAACAAATGGGGAAGTTGTGGAGGTCTTGGAAATCCGAGCTTTCAACTAAGATAAGGAAAATCATGGAATCAAGATCAACTAAAGTAGAAAGGACAAATCTTCTTGCCAAACTAAGGCCCCATGATGTGTCCTCAAAAGAATGGGATACGTTTGTTCAAAGTCGCATCTCAGACAAATGGGCTGTAAGTGACTCTGTATGCTAATTCACACCCATTACAGGTTGTCTATAATCTGAATATAATCACGGATTTTCTGAGCCCTGGATTTTAACTTGTCTGTAATATGAATATAATTACAGATTTTCTGTATTATAACTTCACGTCACTTAAATATATTCATGTAGGAGAAAAGTTCGAAAATGAGAGAAGTCAGGTCAAAACAGACTATTACCCACACATTGAGTCGGAAAGGGTATAGCCGTAAAGAAGATGAACATGTAAGTAAAACATAGAGAGTTTTTTATGTGGTGTCTATTCAGATTTGAAGTAGTGTTTGTGGGAATACAGTTTGCATTATTTAGTTATTTTTATTACTTCTTATTTGTAGAACAAGTTGAACCCGGACAAGCCTTTGACCAAGCCACAACTCTGGATTGAAGCACATGTTTCAAAGAAAAAGACTAGTGCAGCTAACACAGCTAAAATTGTATGCAATATAACCTACAAAGTAGCACTTGATCTTACTTGTTGCTTATATTAATTATATTTAACTTTGTTTATGTATGTAATTGTTGTAGGAAGAGATACAAAAGAAAATGGAGAAAGCTCCTCCAAATGGGGATGAGGAGGACATTCTAACTCAAGTGCTTGGCAAGGAATATCCGGGTCGTGTTAGAGGTCTTGGGGCAGGGGTTACAAAATCAAAGCTTCTTTCTCAATCACAAAGGGACTCAAAGTATGCAAAAATGGAGGCAAAATTGAAAAAAATGACTTCAAGATATAAAAAAATAGAAGCCGCTTTAGCATCCAAACTTGGAATAAACTTGGATGATGACGAGAGCCAAGATGATGGTGAAAGTGGGGAAGAAGATACACAAGGAAATTCGAAGGTGTGTATATTATGTTACATTATATATATATATGATTATGTACAAATGCTTATCTATATTATGTTACATTTTAAGGGAAAACCCACAAGTGGTGCCATTGAAAGCACAACTCCAACTTCTGTACAGAAAGAAACCATGGTATGTCTAAGCCTTGACCCTATGTTTGTCTAGATTTATTCATTTATGTCATGTCTTTGGATAAACTTATTAAATGTGTGATGTTATATTACATGTTAAGATAATAGGAAATCATTAATGGTGTGTCTCTGGAAAAAACCTTCTTATTGACTCTAAGATATTAAGAAATAAGTAAAATGGACATGGAGTTCAGGGCTTCTATCCATAAAAACCTTCTTATGGATTCTAATCTTTAGCCATTAGAAATTAGTGGGTTCCATTACCTACCACCCAAACATTACATAAATTATAACAAAACAGAATAAGATCAAACAAAACACACATTCCATAACAAACAAAATAAGATCAAACCAATACAACATAGTAGGATCAAACCAATACAACATAGTAGGATCAAACCAATACAACACACATTAAAATTGTCCAAAAAACAGAATAAGATCTTACCAAACACACAAATAACCATAACAAACAAGGCATAAATAGAAGTTCATCGTAACATAAAGCGAAAATGTGGCTGCGTAGACCATCTGCCGTCAATCCAGTCCATGTGTGGGCGCATTTCAAAGTTTCGATACATAAGAGTATCCCTGGTCAGCGGGAAGTAAACCTCGAAACTTCTATCACCCCCTATCCAATTCACATTTATCACCCGTCCAGACCAATACCCATCAAGGGCTCTACAATCCACTCGGTCCCCCCTCTGATAGGCTTCGTAGGCCACATGAGGTGGACGTGGACGGATTCGACCAACTTGCAATATTTCCCTTAGAGGACCTCGCATCCCATCGTCTTGGAGGGTCATGTATTCCACTTCGTAGTGGGTGGGATCCACTCGACGTATAATGGTTGCCTCATAGAAGGACCCCAACAAACCATTTTCTGCCCCGATCACCTCTACTTCGGTGCCTGGATTGTATGTTGGGAGCTGTTGCGGTCCTGCATTAAAAACATAAAAAAAATTAATATAATCACACACATTGCAAAAATTAAATCCAAACCAATCAATATAGCACTACAAAAAAAATCAGTGACTCACTTGCTCTGTTGGAGCTATCGTCGGAGCTATCTGATGCGATGTCGATGGGTTCAGGGCGGGGAGGGCGGTGAGATGATGAGGCCATTTTTTTGAGGGAGAGAGGTTTGAGGAAGATAAGATAATGGTTATGAGATCACCAATGGATGGGTAGGTAGATATTGTATGAAGGGGCATATATAGGTGTTTTGTGAAGGATGCTTACATCTTACTATTCAGCATGTGAGGATTACTTTTCTGAAAATTGATATAGTAAAAAATGATGCTTTTTTGGAAATAATGAAAGAAAGAACAAACCAATGCAAGGCATGCTTGCTTTTCTGGAAACCTGGAACAATGACCAAAATCAGTAGCTTTCATGTCTTTTTCTTGAAAGTTGTATGCTGATGCTTTTCTGAAAAATTGTATGTTGATGCTTTTCTTGAAAAATTACACAATGACCAACAATAGTAGCAATCTGCTTGTCATTATCTGGAAAATTGTATGTTGCTTTTCTTGAATATAATATTTGAACTTGAATATAATATTTGAAGCATACTTTTCCAAAAAACTATTTGAAGGAAATGCAACAGTATAAGGCATGCTTTTCTGAAGGAATGCTTTCACCCTTGCTAGAGCTCCACATGTTTACCTGATTTCTCTAGCTTCTTGATGAGTAAATCAAGCTGTACATCACCTGTCACAATCACCTTTACTCTTGCACCCATCACAATCTATATTAATTTTCTAAAACTCTCTATGAAGTAAAAATGGAGTGTTCTTGGCATTAATTTTCTGTAAGATCTTCCTGACTTTACTCTTGCACCCATCACAATCTATATTAATCTTCCAAATGCAGGTCTGCACCAAAACAAACAAAAGTAATAAGGAATTAATAATACAAAAACTGTGAGTTAAAATGTTATTTGCCCTAAAACATATGCAACGGACATCAAAGGCATAAAGGAGACTAGTTGGATTTGTACTAGGGTCTTGAGTAGATCTTGTTTACTCATGGCTGAACCTTACAATTCAACCAAAACAACCCTATGTATGATTTTGTTTATAAATTGTATGTTTGGAGTTATGAGATTTTTCCTCTTTGTGTGTTCCTAAAAGATCACTGAAGAGACAGAGGAAGTGGCCAGTTGAAAGAATGAAAAAGAGTGTGTGAAAGATGAGCTGTTGTTCAGCAATCACCATATATGTTTAATTAAAATATACCAATTTTGCTTAGCTATGTTTATTGATACTTATTTATGACAAGTCAAACCACATGTTCAGTGATTCTTATCTATATATACTTTGTAGTCAGGACAAGGAAGCACACATCAATCTTCAGTCCATGACAAGTGCAAGTTGATTAACTGGAATGGCAATGGAGAAGTCGTGGCAAAAGGAATAATCTCAGCCGTAGATCCAAAAGCAGCTGTGCATGGATATGTCCTTGGACCGGATTGTTACAGAGTTTCCATTGAAGAAGTGTTAGTGGAAAATGCTGAATTTTATCGCTATGAGCCCGAATTTACAAACCTCGCGGATTCAATTGGTAGCACAATAGCTTGGCCGAGCAAATACATTGCAATTGATGGATAAGTGTGAGAAAACATGCATGTTTCAGCTACTCAGGTACCTATGTATATGCCTATTGTCTTCGTATATGTCATTGTGATGACTCTAGTATGGAAATTGCTATAATCTAATATGGGAAAGATTTTAGTACATGATATAGTTTTGTTTTAGCTTGAAATCTTTTTGTTTTGTCAAAACTACTCCTTGGTTTAGCTTGAGTAGTTGGATTAGTTTTGTTTAAGTTTCATATCATATATATTTTTTTGAATGTATTCCTTGGTTCAGTTTGAGTAGTTGGATTGGCTTTAGGTCAGTTTTAACATCCCTTTGTGTGGTTTGTAATGGCTGGCCACAATTTGTTTGTGGCTCTTGTAATGCTCATTAAAATGAAACACCAATGGATGGTTGTCAACATTTTGGTCTATGTGCTAGAATTAACCCAACTCAGGGATTTAGAGTGATCATTATGAGGATGAATAATATATCTTTGTGTGGGCGTAATGGCTGATTTTTTGTGTTATTTTGTCAACTATTTCCTTGTCAAATGTATGGTTTCTTGCCTAAGTTTCTCCTTGTATTTATGTGGTCCTATCAATTTCATGTTAGATGCATTCTTTCTTTTAGGGGCTTAATACCTTTAAATACTGTTTTCCATCCTTTTCAATGGCGATTTTTTTTGTGTAGCTTAATAATGTTCATGATATTCTGTCTCGCAGATTAATATATATAATAGCATGATGTTCATCCTTATTTTGGTTGTGCAAGCTCCTGAATATGCCGAAGATGGATCTCTTTTGTCTCTCGCAGCTTAGGCGGCTTTTTTGTAGATAAGTGTGTAACTCTCCATCCAGGTTTATTGGATTTTAGTTTAAAATGGATATATGTAAGCCCCTTAATTAAAATTGTGGAGCTCATTTTGTACAATGTCAAAACTTTGCCAATGCATGTGTTTTGTAAGAATCTTCATATTTTCTTTATGATTGTGTATGTGGTTTGTGGACAATTTGAAAGGCATCAATATAACAACTACAATGTGGTGAATTTTGGGCAATTTGAATGACAGCAAAAAAGGGTATATATAGCAGGTAAATGTGACATTTATTTATAATATTAAAAAAAAAAAGTAGGTTTTTATGGCGTTTTAGAACGCCATGAAAACCTACTTATTTTGGTAATATTAATCAAATCTATAGCGTTTTATAAACGTCATAGAAACTATTTTCTAGGGCGTTTTATAAATGTCATAGAAACTATTTTCTATGGCGTTTTATAAACGTCATAGAAACTATTTTCTATGGCGTTTTATAAACGTCATAGAAAATAGTTTCTATGGCGTTTGAAAAATGCCGTGGAAACTATTGTCATGACATTTTCAACACTATATTATGACGTTTAAAAAACGCCATGAAAAACACATTTCATGACGTTTACAAAAACGCCATAGATTTTTGACAAAAAGCACGGCGTCACCTTAGACGGCGTTTGGGGATGGCGTTTAAAAACGCCATGGAATCATTTCTATGGCGTTTTTCAAACGCCGTCAAAGACCTTGTTTCTACTAGTGATAAATCCCATAATTACTATGTGTATAAATATCCTATGGATTGTAATTTTAATTGCTTTGTCAGCTCCCTCAACGTTTGCACCACCACCAAATTAAAATCACCTCCCCAAAAACGGGATGTATAAAACGGACCGTCCATTAACAGTAAAGTCGTTATCGGGTTGAATGAGAGCACCTACACGACGCCCGTTTACGACCTTCTAACATCCACCACTTGTCGATATCATATCAGACGGTGTTACATTTCATATGCTTTTTTTTTTTTTAAAGTACATCATTAAATTGTTTTAAATCAATTATTAAATTCACGTGAGCGCGCACTTTGGTATTAAAACGATTGCATATGAAATGTAACTGAATAAATTTCCGTCAACGATCGTAAATGTGATTTTAGCCTCTTTTTGTTTTTAACATTGGAAAGTGATAGGTGGCTAGTTATTTACCAGTGGTTTGAACAAAGAATGGTTAATTAGTCAATTAGGCCGTCCACAATGGTTTTGTGCAAAATGTATACATTTGTATAAGATGTGTATATTTTTTAGCAATTTGATAAATGTGCATTTTTTACCATCATTGAAATACAATTCATTTAAAACAAAAAAAAAATAAAATTATAAAAAAAATAAACCAATGAAATTGTCTTACTTTTTGTAAAAAAAATTGTACATTTTCAAAACACATGCTCAAATGTGCACATTTACCCACATCCAAAACAATCAATGAAACTAAAAAAAATATCTAAAAAATCCACATTTACAATGTAGAGAGGGTGCTAGACGTTTGAAAATAGATATCCCCAGGTGCACTGTACAACTACAAGTGAACGGATAGAAATAGAAGGCCCACGACGACGACGTTTTGGGAGCACTTTGTAATTCGTTTTTTGTTTTATTTTGGGTAGCATGAAAAAGTGGGGAGTTTAATTAAATGGTCACCACCACAAGTAAAAGTGGCCGGGTCGGGCCTGGGTGGACGGTTCCTGTTTAGTTCGTGCACGTACCAACGAACTCCCAACGGGTGGAAGTGTGTTACATGTGTTTTAATACCATGTTTTCCTCTCCGCGGCCACCCCACTGTAATTCTCTGTCCGCCCCAAGGGTATTTTCGGTATTTTCTTCACCTCTCTATTTTTTTATTTTTTTTAAACCGAAAAGAATTTGGTAGATTGCCAAACCAATTTAACTAAGGGCATCCTTAAAGATTATACTACACAAAACAACATCTGAAGGGGGAGTAAAGCCGGAGAATGGAAATCCTAAATGAGATAGACGGTCTGTTGTCCAATTGACTTCCTAAAAATGTGAAAAATCTCAAAATATGTAAAGATATTTTATACGAGTATGTTATATACCGTCAAAATTTCGTCAAATGTGCAAATATTTACTAATTTGATATGGGCAAATTTTTTTTCCCTGGTTTTGATACAAGAAGTCAATGTCGGTAAAATTTATAGTCATTTTGTCAAGATTTCTTATATTTTATCGATACCGAAAGTTAGTGAACTTGTTATATATTTTTCGAAATGGAACCGAATAGCAAGTTGGTTTTATATTGTACCTACTTCTAAAGAGATTAGAGCAACTCATACTTGCCCTAGTGGTAAGAGTGAGGTGCTTCCTTGTGCCTCACTACTATGAGGTCAAGGGTTCAAATCCCACTAGGAGCAATTTGTGCTTGAGTGGGTACTCATGCCTTGGTTTGTCTTGGCATGGGTTAGCCTGTCTTGCGGCTTGTCGCTTGGCTTACCCGGCTCGAGTTCTTTGCAGGCTAGTGCTCGGCCCGTGGAGGACTAGTCGATAACCTCGGAACCTCCACGTCATAAAAAAAAAAAAAAAAAAACTCATATCGAAATTGAATATCTAAAGTTTAGATTTTTTTTTCATATCTTCGATAGTGACGACGTACACTAGTTACTAGTTAGAGTTGCAGAAGTGTGTAAACACAATTTTATAGTTACAGTATATGTTTTAAATTAATTTTGTACTTGATTAAAAAAAGGGTAAATTGCAACTAATATCCCAACCTTTAGGGATAGTTGCTTTCAATACCCTAACCTTGTAAAATTTTACAAAATATCCTAACCTATACTATTAGTTGCACTTAACACCCTAGACGAGATTCTTAAATTTAAAAATTACCCACATCATACAAAAATTACAAAAATCGCCCATATTTATAAAATGTTTTCAATAAACTCCTAATAAATTTTAAATTTTGAAATTAAAAAAATCTCTTACAATTTAAGCTCACCCAACCCACCATCCAAAAATAATTATAACAAGTATATAAAATCTACTCCTTTAAAAATATAATATAATTATTTTAGCATTTACTCATTTAATATCTTAATTTAATTACTCGAAATAATTAATTATTTATCTTAAACATAATACTTTTACAAAAATAAAATAATGTAGATTTTAATAAATAAATGCTATGAGATATGATAACCGTTTGTAATATATAAAGAGTTACATGATAAAGATATATTAAAAATAATATGGTAAAATTATTATTTTTTACCATATTATTTTTAGTATATATTTATTATATAATTATTGATTGCAAATGGTTATCATATCTTTTACCATTTATTTTTTAAATCTACTTTATTTTATTTTTGTAAAACTATTATGTTAAACATTTCTTATATAATCATTTTTTTTAATACCATGGAATTTATGTGTGATATATTATAAGATGTTATGTATTAGTTTTAGTATATATAACAAAATATTAACCAAAAAGACAGTATATATTGTATCAAATAATATATATGGAATATATAGATGTACAAATCGGCATGTATCGAGACAGACTTATATAAATTTAGATTTTAATTATAATGTTTGTTTTTTAGATAAATAATTAATTATTTTGTTTGATTATATTAAAATTTTAAATGAGTAGATGCTAAAGTAATTATATTATATTTTGAAGGAGTAGATTTTATATACCTGTTATAATTATTTTTGGATGGTGGGTTGGGTTGGCTTAAATTGTAAGAGATTTTTTTAATTTCAAATTTTAAAATTTATTAGGAGTTTATTGAAAACATTTTATGAATATGGGCGATTTTTGTAATTTTTGTATTGTGTGGGTAATTTTTAAAATTTAAGAATCTCATCCAGGGTGTTAAGTGCAACTAATAGTATAGGTTAAGATATTTTGTGAAATTTTACAAGGTTAGGGTATTGAAAGCAACTATCCCTAAAGGTTGGGATATTAGTTGCAATTTACCCTTAAAAAAATTGTTTTTATTTGGAAAATAATATTTACCTCTCTAATGGAAATCCTGACTTGATTGTTTGATGTATTGCTATATAAAAAAAAATTATCTTTATTTTTTACCTTTATATATAGGAGGATTGAATTAATTGAGAAAATAAATAAATGCATCTTGTCAAATTAAAATCATACTCGCCCTATTAAATAAAATATGTCGTTTTTGCTAGTCAATCTTATTAAAAAATAATTAGGGATACAAGCATATTTTTATTTATTTTCTTAAAAATTGTTAAAATGTCGTATTTAGATAACTAGGTAATGAGATACTCCCTCCGTTCAAAATTATAAGTACTTTTAGGTGTTTGCACACATATTAAGGAAAACACAAAAGTGTTACTTTTATACCCCTCATCAATCATCCACAACTACTAATAACCAATAACATTTCATAAAACAAGTCAAAAAGTTACTTTTCTCTTAAACCAATGCCTAGAAAACCTAAAAGTTCTTATATTTCTAAACAAAATTTTAAGCCTAAAAAGACTTATATTTTTTAACGGAGGGAGTATATAATAAGTCAGGGATGGATGTAGGGACTCCAGTCCACCTCATTTTTCTATAAAAAATAGGTAAAAAAAAAAAACATTGATTAATTTTTTTTTTATGTATTTGCTGACATAAGGATTTTATTAATGAAAATGATGTGTATAGGTAAATTTTAGCCTACCCAATCAATCCAAATTTTAATTTTTTGCATTCATCACTTTAATAGGTTCAGCAAAACTATGCAGGTGTGTTTGAATTCTAAATGCATTATGTTTATAACGCAAAATGGTAAGGGAGTGTTTGGTTAACACAATTTTTAAGGTGTTTAAATTATGGTGTTTTTGGATTCCACGATGTATTAATTATAATGCAATTATTTTATCTCGATTTATGTGATTATTTGGTTAAATTACGGTTTGACCTCGATTTTTACAAAAGTTTTATATTTATAATCAAACGCTCACATAAAACTAGGTAAAATAATTGCATTATAATTAAAATGCAATCGAATCCAAACACAGCCGTAGACAGCAACCAGTATATAATGCGCGCATGAAAGAATCAAATGTACGTGAATTAACATGTCATATAGAGATGATTAATTAATTAGTTTCAAAGTATCAAAGTACACTACATGACTACAATGTAGTATTACAAAAAATAACTAATCGATCATAATAATTAATTAAATTACTCTGTTCAGTATGCGTTGGGTTGACAATTTTTACATATTTTGGTCAAAACTGGGCGTACCTACCAGGTTAGATTGCGGCTGCTGCGTGGTGTACGTTTATTATGTAGGCAGAAAACGCTTAGCGGTCTCCCTTAGAGGACAGTTTGGGCTACGGACATGACTCCCAACCAAGCTTAGATACGTTTTGAGGTCATGACATTCCGCCCAGTTCATGTTCATCTTCGTCCACGGCGCCTCCTCCGTCACCCGCAGTTCTCTCCCCACCTCCGCGTACCCCCACTGCGTCATCGACGACTCCATCCTCTTCTGCAGCCACTCTGTCGACGTCGTCGCCCACCCCATCCCCAGCGACATCCCCCACCCTTCCATTCCTCTCTCATTCTCTTCATCCTCATCGTCATCATTTTCCTCTTGTTGACCGATCACGAAGCCTGGCAGCTTCGTGATCAGGTCATTAGGGTTTACTATACGGAGGATCTTTGTCCCTTGGTTCTCCACGTGGGATCGGAAGCTCTTGTTCCCTACTCGGGGGCCGCCGAATGATATAACTGCCACGTGTCCTGCTGCCTCCTTGAACGTCGTCTTGATGTCGTAGGCTGCTAGGGTTGCGAGGGCAGCTCCCAGGCTGTGCCCGGTGATGGTGAAGCTTACCTCTTCTCCCTTGTAAGTCTCTAGGATCCTCTCCACCTCGCTCCTCACCATCTCTTGTAGGCTTGGACACGTGGCGGTTTCCGACGTGTATAGGCTTAAGAACCCGCTCTCCACCATGGCCGTGTCGGCAGCCCCGGGGAGCTCCGTTAGGGTTGCTCGGAGGTTCTCCAGCCACTCGTGACACGTGGCGGTGCCTCGGAGGGCAATGACGACATCCCGCCTCCCCAAGCGTTGGATCTCCTCCTTGTCAGTACAGACTGCCACGTAGCCAATCCAGCTGGACTGCATTGTCGCCCAGCTGGCGGCCTTCTCCGTCCAGCGTGGCATCTGGATGCCCGACGTGGCACGGAGGTTCTTCGTCACCTTGTACCCAGTATCCGGAAACCCCGCCCGCTCCAACAAATCCCTCTTACTATACCGACAAGTGGCATAAGAACCCGAAGACGGATCAAAGTCGAAGGCCCGATACGCCGCCTCGACAAAGTACCCGTACCGCAAAATCTCCGACCGGAGGCTATCATCGAGCGGGTTCAAGAGCCCTTCCCAGTTTCGAGCCCCTTGGTAATGCGGCCACCTCTGTCCGATGCTAACCGGATAACCAACCCGTTGATCCACCGGGTCGAGGAACGACTCCCAGGCCTTGGGCGAGTAGTGATGACGCGGATGCTGCAGCGTCAGCCTCCCGAGCGAGTCAGCCGGTGAGATGGCTGTGTTTTGGGCTCCTGCGGGATCAGTGTATTGAGAGGTCACGTGAGCAGCGCGCGTGAGGGGGAGGGTAGGGGCAGTTTTAATATTAGTAACGGGCGAAAGCCTCATATTTTGGGGATGAGATATGATAGTATGATACGATGCGTTTTAATAATGAAAAAAGGAAGTAAGGAGATGAGATGGGAATGGGATGAATTAAATTAATACTATAAGAAATAAGATGGAAGTGTAAAGCGAGGGGAGGTATTTATAGAAGGGGAAAGTGAGGGGATTGAATGGAACGAAGAAAGTACAAACACCGAGTAGAGTCTAGAGAGAGAGCTTAAGAAGCCGTAAAGTAGATAAAAAGGTGAGATTTGAACTTACCAATTTAAATAGTGGGACGGTGCTTCCTTGGACGTCCGTCACAATTCACAAATTCACAATATGGTTTATGTATTGACATTTTGTATTTCATTGAATTGGTTACATTTTAACTCAGATCAATTCAAAGTTACTGTCATTCACACGGTCAATTTTTTATTTTATTTTTTGTCAATTATATATGATTAGACGTCCTTGCTTTTTGGTTTTGACATAATTTTTTTTTATGAAAAAAGTTTGTCAGAACCGACTTTTCATGTCGAATTTTTTTGACAAAAAAGCTTTGTCAACACCGAAAGTCGGTGATATGCTATATGATTGGCAAAATGATCAAGTTGGTCAAGTGTCAACTAGACATGTTTCCTTACTTGTATTTGTGAGACGTGTTCAGATGTGAGATACTCAGGTATAAGAATTAATCTAATTAATTACAATCAAAGTGTATGAGAAATATAAAACTAAAGATGATCAAAATGTATATGCAGAAAATATAAAATAAAAATGAATCTGGATATAAATAATTCATTCTACTAATATATATCTAAATAAGATAAAAAATTATCAAATAATTAATTTTAATATAAATAACTCTTTTCACTAAATAATAATCTAGATATAAATAAAACAAAATTTATCAGATATTTACCTATTAATATTTTTGATAAGTATGATTATGAAATAATTTTGAATTATATTTTTATCAATTAACTAGAATATATATAGATAGATTGTGGCTTATGATCGATGGGTTTCTATAAATTATGATAACCTATTATTTTAATGATTTTTTACGGATTTTTTTTAGAATCAACCATAATATACCATGTAGGAAGCTATGCATTAATTTTAGTATATGTATGTACATTAGTTTTATGATGAAATCTCACTACAGTACTGACATAATATCAGGCATATGAATATCAGGCTTCAGATGCATGTGTGGACATACACGACTTGGGCCAAAGATACTAGCTCGATCCGACATTTGTGTATAGGGTTCTTTAAATAGTATAAATTTCAACCGATTAATTAAGTGATGAATCTTATAAATAAAACACATTTTCTTCGTATGAAGTTTATCTATTTCACACAATTTAACAATTTAAGTCCATTTATTAACCACTCCCATAATGTCAATATATATTTAGAATTCTCACATTTGACCAAATAAAAGAGAATTAATTTCATATACCTTAATATGTATAATGAGTCCGCTGTAATATTATGAAAATGATATCTAATTAAAAAAGTTATGAAATAAGCTTGTTGTCCAAGGATTAGAAAAATAAAAAAGAAAGGAAGGAATGAATGAATGAGGAAGGAACTAGGAAGTTACTTAGAATTGCATGCAGATTTGCAGATTGCTATGGTGGAATATTTTCGGTCTTGCTTATTGCACGATTTTTTCTCGTCAAATGCACGGTTGTAACATCGATTTGCAGTGTTAACTGACGTTTTGTCTACACGAGCATCCGAAGCCGAAGGAGGAAATGAATTGTAGAGGTGCTCACTCTTGCCGGTTGCACCGGAGCTTGATCCTGATCCTGGTTGTCATTCCTTTACCCTTTCCGCACCGACGTTGTCGGACGTACCCTCTGTCGTTAGAACATAGCCCACCTCATGGCCTAAAAAAACATATATTAACATGTTTTCAGCAAACAATTTTAAATAATGCGAGTCAAGAAAAGTTTATAAAATAATTGTCTATATTATTTCTATAGTTTCAACACTACATAAATATGGAATGAACATATCTTTATAATCTACAAAATTCACATCAACTGTGATAGATATTCCAAACGTCAATCTGCACATTCCTGACTACAAGATCTTTAATAATTTCAAAATAAATACTCCCTCCGTTTCAAAATAAAAGTCGCTTGACTTTGTGCACGTTTTTTAAGGAGTTAAAAACTCAATAAAATATTATTTTTTTAATCAAACTTTTTTCACAAATTGATAATTATTAGTAACAAGTATCAATTTATGGAAAAAAATTGATTAAAAAAATAATATTTTATAGAGTTTTTACCTCCTTAAAAAACGTGAAAAAAGTCAAGTGACTTTTATTTTGAAACAGAGGGAGTATAAATCAAGAAATTTCAACCTCAAAATTTCTATTCTCTAAATTCCATTTTCAACTACAAAATCTCTAATTCCTACATAAATTTAATTCAAAAAAATATTTCAATCTTCAACTACAACATCTCTAATGTTGACATCATTAATTTCATTAAAGATATTTCAACCTCAATATTTCTAATCCCTAATTTCCATATTCAACTATAAAATATCAAATTTCAACACAAATTTCATTCAATAAATTTCAACTTTCAACATTTCTAATCCATAATTTCGATCTTCAACAAAAAAAATTACTCGAATTTCAACATAAATTTTGAAAAAAAATTAAAAATTAACATTTACATTTTCGACAAATACAAAATTTCAAATTATGGTGGCTGTTGCTTAAGCACGAAGTTCTGATTTTCTCCTCTCGCAATCGTTGCTGCCATCAGACCCACCTATATAGGAGTCATAAAACACGTGGAAATCTCCAATTCAGCATGTTCGGGACTCAACCTACGCTCTCGACTCCAACTTTCGGAGGTGATTTTGTTAGATGATAGATTGTGTGTGAAGGTTGCATCCGTGTCCGAGGCATTTATAGAGGAAATGAGAGGGGTTTTACCAACTCAACAGGGTGTGTACGAGGATCTTCCCGGAAATCTTCAACTTTTGTAGGCACATCGGGCAACTTTTAGGTGATAAGACTTGCCGACTCCAAGTGTCGGTGTCGGTCGAGTGACGGGCTTTGCAGGGCATCTTTCAGAGGGGAGAAGGGGAATCTTAACAGGGTTCAAACTAGGAAGTTACTCCCTTTGTTTTATAATAAATATCACTTTATTATTCAACACGCATTTTAAGGAGGTAAAAACCCTATAATTTTTTTTTAAAATAATTTCATACTTATTACTAAGAGCATCCACATTTGACATCCTCAAATGGGTGTCTTAACATTTTTTTATTTAAAAAAAAAATAGAATGTCATCACTTGAACCAATAAAAAGGAGTGTCTTCTTCCAGCCAATATCTCACATTGGGCTTCCCACAAACCTGACTTTTCCCTGACATTTTCTTTTTTATTTACAAAAATTTAATTTTAAGACACCCCACATATGGGTTGTGGATGCTCTAACAAGTATGAAATTATGAAAACAAAATTTGATAAAAAAATAATATTTAATAGAGTTTTTATCTTCTAAAAAAACGTGCACTAAACTTCAAACGACTTTTATTTTGAAACGGAGAGAGTATTTTTCAGGTGAGGTTTGCTGACCAAGTAATATAATTAAGTCGATGACGTACTTGTGTGTTAGGATTTTCCATCAAGAAAAAGTTTTAATGTTTGACTTTTATTTTACTATATTTATGTCAATTGCGTTTTGAGACTTGGCTACCAAGACGTTGGAATACATATATAATTTTCTATTCAGAAAGTTGCTCAGTTTGCCTTCAACACTTACTTTAAGTACATAATTGACTGGATCCATACTTGTTTTATTAGTATAAAGCTTCATTTCAATGTATATCTAAGTTTTTGTTATACCCTTGGATCACACGTCCCCTCTTAACCTTACCTCTATCTCCAAAGAAAAAGGAAAAAGGAAGGGCACAATTAATAATGGAAAGTTAATTAGTTTAGTTTTTTTTTTTACATTGGAAAGTTAATTAGTTAATTGCTCAGTTTAGTTTTTTTTTTCATTGGAGTAGTACTTTTTCTTTTTTTCCTACAAAGCTTTAGGGTGTGGAAATATGTTGGCACATTCAGGAATGGAAACACGATCAAAAGAATTCCGGAATGACCGTTCTTTATTTACCTATTTACGGAAACACGATTAAAATCCGGGGTATGTTAAATTCGTGGAAGAAAAATGTAAGGGAGCAAGTATGAAATGAAGGAGATAATTATGCAACCCCAATCACTAGACCGCATCAATATTTATTAATTGTATGCCTTATAATATTTATATTTTTATAGTAAAATGGTGTGGGTTGCAGCATAAACCAGATCAACCCTATAATTTCGTTACTTCCGTATGTGCCGCATATTAAAAAAAAAAACCTCAGATAGCATTGCTTGTTTTGGAATGTATGGAATGTACATTATATGTTTAAGCTTATAGTACATGCATATATGTGTGTCTATTTACAATTTTATTTTATTTTGATCGACAAGAACTAGCACTTGCGTTCATTTTTTTTTAAAAAATCATATTTAATCGGTTCTGTTATATACACGGTCAATTTATCGCTAAAGGCACGGTAGCGAAGCCGAATGTTCGAGACAACACCAATTTTGCCAATGCCGAATTCATAGACCGGCACCAATGTTGCCTATGTCGAATTCCGAGATCGACAGACCCGGACTGAGCTCTTCTGGGCGAGGTGGACTCCGATTGGATGGTTAACCTGACACACGTCACATCGACTGACGCATGTCGAATCACCTGAGCCGGTACCGAGTTCTCGAGTTGGCATGCAGGGAATCTGACAGATTCCTGACTACGACGTCACATTGCCTGACCGCTGCAGCCTACATCGTCACATCATTTGAGCCGATACCGAGTTCCCAAGTCGGCACGTCCAATCCCGGTTCAGACGGGGAATCTGGCAGGGAATCTGACACCGTTACGTCACATCATCTGACCCGGTTCCGAGTTACCAAGTCGGCATAGGGGTTTGCCGATCGGATATAAATATCCACACCCACCCTTGCACTACACACACCACTTACATACATCACCTTTCATAATCGACTAACGAGAGCATCGTCGGGAGCCCCAGAATTAATTGTTGTCAAGAAGCTTCGAAGTAGACATGGTGAAATGGCGGATTCCTCGTGCATTCCAGTTGCTTGGTGGATCGAGGGACCATTAAGAGCGGCGGGAGCCTCGTGCGAGCGACCATCGAGGTTAAGCCGATGACCAATCACCAGCAACCGAGAAACATCTATCAACAAAGTGTAGCATGAACTTCTGGATGTGATCAGTCAACATAACCGAAGGATCTACCTGCCGACCTCTCCCTCTTAATCAGCCTCTGCCACGCGCCCTTGCGACACCATCCCGTCTTCCGTGCTCAAATCCAGAAAGGTCTCGCTGCAAAGATCATCTCCCTGTAGGACGACCCTTTCGATGGATCCCGGTTGGCTCTCTCATGGTCGATAATCCAGGGTTGTTCATGTTGAAGTATGCCTCACCCATCAAATCCTGCTGATCAGGCGTGAGGTTGTTTCCATCAATCTCAGTTCAAAGGGTGGCATATTCTTGACTATTTGGAGTTGTCTCATCGATTCCACCATTGGAGCCCTCGGGAGGAATAACTGGATCCCACATTACTTGTTGCCAGAATGGATGAATCTGCGAGGGCCGAATAGGTTGCCGGTTGGAGATCGCGTCTAAGAATTCATGTACATATGGAACACGATAAGCATCCCTCCAATAGCGATCCCTGCAAACACCATCATGGCTTGACGGTAGTGGCTTCGCCTTGTTATAGTTGGCCAATAGATGGTCGAAGCACTCATCAGTCACCAGCATCAATAGCAGGGCGAAAATTGGTTCACTCATGACACACCGTTTGATTGTCAACCGTGACTTCTCAAGGAACCCTCTGAGTTGATCTACTTGTTCATTGACCATGTTGTCAATACAGTCTGTAACGTCAACAAACCCACCAACAACCGTGCCTAGCATGGACTTTAATTTTGAATGTGCTGACTCGACACTATAACTTAAAAAAACAATGAGTGTCACGTATGTAGGATAATTAAATATAATACTTACGAAATTAGACAATTCAATTTCACTTACTTATTCGTAGTTCGCATCACTAGATGTAGGAACTTATCAACCCATGCGCCAACAATCGCCTCCTTGAATTTTATGAGCCAGGTGTCTTCAAGGTACTTCATAAGACCCCATCGTGCCTCCCATTTTGACTTCATCAATTGTAGACGCACCTCATAACTTTTTTCAGTCTTCGACTCAAATAAGGCAAAGCAGTCATTGTAAAATGTGGTTCGCTTCTCGCTCGATTGTGTAATCCTACCCTTCAGTTCGATGTTGCACATAATATGAAAGGAGCACAACATATGCTTTACCGTGGGAAACTCCTCCCGAAGAGCCTTAATAAGACCCGACTCTCTATCTGTAACAATTACTTATGGGAGTCGTTGTCCGCACAAATGACGTAGTCGCCTTAGTGCCCAACTATAGTGATCCGTGGTCTCCCCTGCCATGAATACGAACGCAATTCCAAATGTATTCTTTGTGCTAGTAATCCCAACGGTCTCAAGCAACGACATTTTGTACCTTCGTGAAGCATAGGACAAGAATGCTAACTTGGGCACTCGGCATTGGCAACCTCTTTGCCGACTTGAGCACTCGGCATCGACAATCTTCTTGCCGACTTCATCACTCGACATCGGCACCGTGCCAATGGCGAGATGTAGTCGTGCAGATAGCATAACCGTATGTAATTTAGAGTTTTCACATGTATGACAAAGTTCGGTCAGCAATAAGTGAGGGGGCGTATCTGAACATATATGAGAATTAAGAACAAGATCACTTTTTATATCATGAATTGCACTTGAGATTGTTATGTTTAGAGGGTATCTTTGTTTAAAATGTATATATAAGGTTACTTTTTAAAAAATTTCAAAACCTACATAGTACCATGAGTACTTTATAAGAAATATAAAGTGGGGTAAACAAATAAAATTAAAAAAATAGTGCAAATAAAAATGATAATAAAAATACAAACAATATAATAATAATAACAATTATTATTATTATTATTAATTATTTTATTATTATTATTAATAAAATGATTTACACAAAGTTATAATAATAATAATAATAATAATAATAATAATAATAATAATAATAATAATAATAATAATAATAAGGTGTCAGGCCATACTGATTCACCTTCCAAAGGGATTCCCTTCTTGGAGAAAAAGAAACGAAGCAAATCGTCCGCTTCATTCAACTAAAGCGACTGTCATCGAGCTCGATTAATTGGTAGTTGGGGGAGTGTAAAAACCCTTGGGTGAGAAAAACCCTAGGGATCGTGAGTATTGGTTGGTTCGTTCGTAGGGTTCGTACGTGTGTGATATGGGGGATTAAACACCGATAGAGGGTGTGGCGGTGGCTTCACCCTCCCTGGTGAAGGCGCCGATAGGGTCGATTTCGATTGAGATGAGGCCTCCGCTTGCGTCCCTACCAAAACATGATGAGTTGAAGTTTGTCATGGGAAGTAGCAGTACACCGGTTAGAGATGCTAGCAATCATATGGGGGTGACTATGGAGGGCGGCAATTTAGCCAAACTTTCATAGAAAAAGATCACGGCTGGTAAGAAAGAATTTCGAGGAGATAAGACGCCTTTAGGAAAAGAGTTCTTGGAGGGCAAGATAGTTACTTCTTTCCCGGACGGACCTGATGGAGATCCGGTGATCACGGTGGCTCCCGAAGTTGCTGAAGATCTAGAAGCTGTTTGGAGCAAGGCCATCGTTTTCAAAGTGCTTGGGTATCCCATCGCTTTCCCAAACTTTCCAAAAGAATAGGGACCTTTGGAAGTTTGGGAAAATAAGCAAATTATCGACCTTCCAAATGGTTTCTTTATGCCTCGTTTTGAAAACAAAAGTGAGTTGAAGAGTGTGTTGACAGGAGGCCCTTGGTCGATTTTCGGGAGATGCTTAATCTTGAAAAGATAGTCACCAGAGTTCTCCACTTCCGATACCATCTCCTCGGCCCCCACATAGATCAGAATAACTGACGTTCCAATGCAAAGGTACGACGAGGCGATCCTCTAGAGTATGGCAGCGGGAGTCGGGAAGCCGATAATGGTTTATCTTAAGACGCTATTTTTGAACCAGGGTAAATTTGCGCGCATTTATGTGGAAATTGACCTAGGGAAGCCTCTCAAGAGAATGATTACGATCAATGGAAAGGGCTGCCCTATTGAATATGAATGGCTACATACTATTTGCTATCAATGTGGCCGGTATGGGCATTATCCCTCGCATTTTCAGTTCTTGCCCAATCCGATTAAAAACCAGAATCGGGATGAGGGCATTAACCATAAAGAGTATAATTAGAAGGTTAGAAGTGAAGGAGGAGAGGATCCCAACGACAAACAGGCTGAGAGGTCGGGCGGCGACAACGGTAGCAGATTTGGGTCGACGACGCACCCGACGAAGAAGACGAGTTACCTAAAAGGAAAGTTCTCAAATTCCTCGCAAAATCACGAGATGCACATTAGGGAAGTTGTGGGAGCTAATTACATCAAGAATAATGGGATGAAAGGAAAAGCTCATTGCAACAACAGATTTGAATCAAAGGGTCCGAAAGGAAATTCTTTTCAAATTTTGAGAAGAGATACTGACGCCAGCTCAGGTGGAGATGAAGGAGTGGAATCGAGTAAGCAAGGGGCATCGAAGAATAAAGGTAAGCGGGTGGAGATGGAGACGGCGGAAAAGCGATCTGTTTTGACTGAGCAAGGGGACAAGACAGTTGAAAATATAAGTATATTTAACAATACAGAAGATTTTAGGACAGAAGCTGCTGGGAAAGGGGCTAAATACAAAAGGAACAAACTTCGGGGCTTGGCTCGTAAGAAAGCCCAGCTGGTAAAAGAGCCTGCGGAGGAAAGGGAAACCCCGAGAACTAGCAAGAAGAGAAGGCATTCGGTTGGGAAGGACGAGAGGCGGATGTTGGATCACGACAGCAATGAGGGAATGGTGAGGGGAATAGCAGCTGGGGAAGGTCCGACTGTTTCTACTGCTATGGGGGACTCGATAAAGAAGCCGATGGAGTTGGATCTCCTAACCGACTTGGGACCACGAAAAGAGGACGGTGTTAACTTAGAGTTTGATAAAAAGGATGGAAGTGAGGCTACTGTGGCGAATGATAGAGGCAGAGGGGGCGATGAATGCACAGGTGAATCGATGCATGAAGGTGCTCAATAGGCGTTCGGTTCGTTGGCTTGTTCCTTTTATTTTGGTCGTTATGAAGTTTCTTGTATGGAATTGTAACAGAGCCGGAAAAGATAGGTTCCATAGGGCGATGAGGTCCATATGTCGCTTGCATAAGGTGGATATAGTGGCTGTTTCTGAGACTAAAGTTTTGGGGGACAAGGCGGATAACGTGTGTGCCAAGCTGCCATTCAACCGGTGCACTTGTGTGGAAGCTATGGGCAGATCGGGTGGGTTGTGGCTTCTGTGGAATGATGACAAGGTTAAGCTTTCGATTGCTAGAATGCACGTTAATTTCATCCATGATGTGGTGAAGCTTAAGGGAAAAAGGTTGCACCTATTGACCGTGTATGCTCCTGCCTGTTGGGAAGGGAGGAGATACTTCTAGCCTCTCATCAGTGAGGAGGTTAATGGTATTAAGGGATCTGTTCTTATTGGGGGAGATTTTAATTCTATCCTTGAGCATCATGAAAGAGAAGGGGGATCAGGAGGGCTATTTAAAGACACTGAGGATTTCAGAAATATGGTGAATGGGTGTGAGCTTATCGACTTGGTTTTCACTGGTGCAGTGACTACCTGGGCCCGTGGGAAGGAAACAAAGCATCGTGTTGCTAAACGCTTAGACAGGGCGTTCGTGAATTGCGAAGCTCGCCTTGCCTGCCCGGATGCCTCTATTGGACACCTTGCTAGATTCTCATCCGATCATAGACCGTTGTTTGTTAATCTCGAGGTTGCGCCGAGTGGTAAAAAGAACAAGAGACTGTTCCGATTCGAAGCCATGTGGCTCACCCATCCCGATTTTATGTTTGTGGTGCGGGGGTGTTGGGAGGAGTCGAGCAAGGTCAGTTCGGCCCTGCAGAAGTTAAGGTGTCAGCTCCTTACCTGGAATTGTGAGGTTTTTGGTAATATTCATGGTAGAAAAAGATAGCTTAACGAGAAAATGGAAAAGTTGTAGGTTGATCCGAACATTCACTGCTCTTAGATGCTTATGGAGCAGGACAGACAAATTCAATCGGAGCTGGAAGGGGTCCTTGAGTAGGAAGAAATCTTATGGCTGCAGAAATCTCGAGAGAAATGGCTTAGCTATGGGGACAGAAATACAACTTTCTTCCATTTCTCGACGGTGTTCAGAAGGAAAAATAATAGGATTGAGGGATTATTCAATGATCAGAAGGAATGGATAGAGAAGGACGATGATATGGAGAAATTTGCTCTCAAGTATTTCAAGGAATTGTTCACTGCAGATTCCAGCAGCTCTTCCGGGTGCTTTGAGAGTCTCGTGGATGGTTTCCCGTGCCCGGATCAGAGCAAATGGGAGATGTTGAAGAGTCCTTTCACGAGGGAGGAGATTTGGAAGGCGGTTAAGAGCATGTGTTCTCTAAAAGCTTTGGGGCTTGATGTGTTCCAACCCATCTTCTATCAGAGATGTTGAAGCATCGTTGGGGATTCCGTAGTTAATGAGGTGATGAAATTCTTCAGGAAGAGCAAGATATCGAAGGGGCTAAACAACACCCTTATAGTTTTGTTCGCTAAGGTGGGTAAGTCTGAGTCTATAAAACAATTCCGGCCTATAGCTCTTTGCAATGTGCTCTATAAAGTCATATCGAAAACCTTGGCTTCGAGGATGCATAATATAATTGGTGATCTTATAGGCCCTACCCAATGTAGCTTTATACCCGGGAGGCTTATTCAAGATAATATCATTCTGGACCAAGAGATAGTCCACTCCATGAAAAGGAAGAAGAATGGGAAAAAATGGATCAGTGAGTGTGTGTCTACTACTAGGATGCAATTGCTTTAGAATGGGAATATCACTGATAGATTTACGCCGGAGAGGGGTATTAAGCAAGGCGATCCGATTTCTCCGTACCTATTTGTGTTATGCATTGAGAGGCTTCGTCACTTTATCCTTCAAGCGATGGATAGAGATGCTTGGAAACTGATTACCATCTCTAGAGGGGGCCCTCCGATCGATATCACATGTTTTCTTCGTATATGATATTGTGTTATGTGCGAAGGCCTCGGTTAAACAAATTGAGGTGATCATGGAGGTCCTGCATTTGTTTTGTTCGACGTCGGGGCAGAAAGTTAGCATTGAAAAGTCGAAGATATTTATCTCAAAAAATGTTTCGAAGAAGTTTAAGAACAAGATTAGGGTTCTCAGTGGTATAGGAGTGATGACGAATCTTGGTAACTACCTCGGGATCCTGGTGCTCCATGGCCGAGTCACAAAGGACACATTTAAGCCGCCGTTGGAGAAGATAAAAAGTAAGCTTACGGGGTGGAAGAGCAGAAGTTCGAGCTTTGCCGGTAGAGTTACTCTCACGCGCTCAGTCTTGAATTCGATGCATGTTTACAATATGGGATTGATGTTGTTGCCTAACTCTATATGCAATAAAGTGGATCAAATTTGTATGGGCTTCATTTGGGGGGGGGGGGGGCTTATTGGGAGCTGGAAAGTGCACCTTGTGGGTTGGGAAGATCTGTGTAAACCGAAGACTCAAGGGGGCCTCGGTATCCGAGATATGTTGAGCCTGAATCTCGCTCTTGTGGGTAATCTGGGCTGGTGTTTTCTCACGGATGGCAAGGCTCTTTGGGTTGAAGTGATGAGAAGTAAGTACACCAATGGTATAGGAAGGACGAGAGGAGACACATCCCATATATGGAGGAGCATCCAAGTGGGGGTTTCTAAGGTGAGGAATAAAGGAATCAGAGGGTCCTTGGGGATGGTAAAGACATCTGTTTTTGGAATGACGTTTGGCTTATAGAGGTCCCTTTGGAGCGCTTGGTTTTGAGAGACATCCCGAGTAGTGAGATCGACGTTTCGACGGCTGATATGTGGAGTATTGAGGGGCATTGAGACTGGACGAGAATAGCTGACTACATCCTGAGTACGCTGCTTATTCGTCTGTCTAGTTTGGATGTCAGCCAGATCGGGGGGGAAGGAGATGAGTTAGGGTGGGGACCGTCGGACAATGGGCTCTTCACCACAGCCTCGTCTTACGATCTCATCAAGGGGAGAACGAGGTGGAGCTCGGTGGATAACCAGGTTTTCAAAGTGATATGGAAGCTGGATATTCAGGAGCGTGCGCGTGTCTTCACCTGGAGGTGTATTCTGGGTGTTGTCTTGACTAATGGTGAAAGAAGTATGAGGCACATGACCAGATCGGTGATTTACCCGGTCTGTAAGGCTCAGGAGGAGACAGTTGAGCACCTGTTTCGTGACTGTGACCGCACTAGGAAACCGTGGGAGAAGTTCAGTGTCAATGCATCAATGCGGAGTTCTTCAAGAAGTCGTTTGCGTCCTGAATTTAAGGTAATATTCTTAACTCTCATAATTTGATTTCTAGTATATGTTGGAAGGATATATTCGCAGGGGCTCTCTGGTGGATTTGGAAATGGAGAAACATGAAAACATTCGAAGATAGAGAGTGGAAAGGCAACAAGAAAGCCACCATCATCTCATTTGCTTTGAACTACAAGAAGAGTAGGATGAAGCTTGAAGGCAGAGGCACGGTCAAACCAAGGACGGAAAAATGGGTGGCTTGGGAGAAACCGGAAGCCGGATGGGTAAAGTTCAATACAGATAGAGCGGTTCGCAATGATGGAGAGGTTACTGCCGCTGGTGTGATTCGTAATAGTGTGGGAGAATGGCACCGGGGTTTCATTATGAGAATTGGACCATGTACAGTCCCCATGGCTGAGCTGTGGGGAGTGTATCATGGTCTCAAGCTCGCTTGGGAGAGTGGTTTCAGAGTGGTGAAACTGGAAACAGACTCACAACTCTTAGCCACTGACGGAAGGGAAACATCGTTAGATTTCATCTCGTCAAAGAAATAACCCAAACAAATAAACTAAACTAGCAACCTAGTATAACAGATAAGTAAGGGGTCAAACTCATAGAGAAACAAGTACTTCAATGCAATATGTGTTTACCAATTATGACACTAACAAAGGCCTAGGAACACAAATGAAGGTAAACAAGGCAAATAAACTAAGATAAAGATGTTAGCAAGAGCGAATCAAAGATAGAAGAATAGAGCATATGGTTTCGCATACAATTCGCAACATTGGTTGATTTACTTGATCCTTGAGTTGATATCAATATTATTCCTAAGCGTATGTCGACTTGACTAAAGTTGAAGGATCCGCAGAGATACAATCACCTTATTCAATATCACTAAAGAATAGCATTAAGAACTCAAGTACTTAGAGCAATTGACACATTGATTCAATGCAATTAAGACAGATAGGCGCAAACCGAACTCAACCCTAATCGAATCTACACAACATAGATCAATTGTTATCATCCACTACAAAGGCATAGAAATATCACTAAATCAATGACTTCGTTTGCTATCGAGAAACCAACAACAAATTCATAGCATAGATGCGAATTCTAACTAGATGCGCGGTCATAGAAAGAATCACAAATATAAACAATGAAGAATAAGATGATAAATAAACTCATGAATAATATAGAAATCAAGTCTCACAATCAACCAACCAAGTCTTGAATTATAGCAAAACCACAAGAATTCTAGGCAAGCATAACAAACCTTGAATCCCTAAACTTAAAAAGTTAAATCCTCTCATTGTAATGAGTTTATGAGGAATAGACTCTATTAGTTGTTAGTTGATTGATTGAATGCTGGAAATATGACTAATATAAGGTTCAAAGGCGTTGGCCAAAACCCTAGGGAAGATAGATAAAATTTCCCTCAAAGATAGATTGGGCCGCGTATCGCAAATTAGGATCTGAAGAGGCGGCGGACGTCGTCCCTAAAGTGCTGATAGCTTCGGCATGCTGAACTTGTAACACACTTTCTAGAGTTATCCTTCGTTCGATTGACGCATATGAATATGCGTTGGAAAGATCTTTCCAAGAACTACGATTCTCATGAAGACTTCAGAAGCTAATTCTAACTTCTCATAACATTATATATAGGATTTCTCCATGTTCTCCATTTCCCCTCTTGTTCCTTAGTTCTTCTTTATCCATTTTGCTCCATTCTTTCTCCACCTTTCGAGGCCAGATCTTATAACCTACAAATAAACACTAAAAACCGTAGATTTTGCACTTCGAACACCAAATGATCAAGAATATGAATAAGCTTATTTAACATGCCATATGAATACTTAATACACCTAAGACTACTTATAAATGACCATATAAAATATGTATTATCAGCCACCCTCTTCCTAGCCTTGTCACCAAGTGTAAGGGCTTAATAAGTAGAAACTAAAAAATCCAGTTTCGTCATGTTTATCGCGAGGCGAACTAAGTAGCGGATCACCTTGCCACTTTAGTTTTTTCTTATAACTCTGGTGTTAGGGGTATGGCTATCCCCCATTTTCTAACTACTTAGCCCATTTTATTTTAATAAAAGCGCAGCTAGATGGGCGGAGAGCACCGCCTCTCCTTTTGACCAAAAAAAAAATTCACCTTCCAAAGCCATCTTTTTGGATGAGGACAGGAGCTTCGGGTAGGATATAAAAATTTATAGGTGTAAGGATAGAAAGCCAATGGGCTAAGAGAACACCCCTTTTTATTTTTTATTTAAGGCAAGGGTTGTGGAACTTACTAACCCATGGTTTCGTTTAGTCATCGACAAATACCTCAAATCTACTAATATCTTAAACTACAAACGAAAAGAAAACACCTCCTCGCAATGGGCTAATCTATCCATTCTCCTACTCATTTTCAAATAGAGCTTACGCTGGGGGGTGGCCAATGGCTCCTCCAAAAACTTCTGGCAAAACTACAAACGAAAAGAAAACACCTCCTCGTAATGGGATAATCTATCCATTCTCCTACTCATTTTCAAATAGAGCTTACGCTGGGGGGGGGGGGGGGGGGGTGGCCAATGGCTCCTCCAAAAACTTCTGGCAAGTTCGATTCTTTCCCTTTTTGGACCCTAGCTACAAATTATTCACTTGCAAACGCAAATGTTCTTGTAAGTGAGTTCATCACTCCTACAAAGGAGTGGGACATCCCAAAGCTTCAAACTAACCTACAACCACATCTACCTCAAAATATCATAGACAATATTGCCCAAATTCCAATCCCAAAAAAATTACACAAGACCGGCTATATTGGAAATGGAGTCGCAATGGCTGGTTCTAGGGTTGGGCATCCGATCTGGCCCGGACCAGACCGGACCGGACATTCTGGTCCCGGTTCGATTTGGTGGACCGGAATTTTCGAAAACTTAGACCACGGATCGGACCGGGACCGAAAAATATGGTCCCGGTCTTTCCGGTCCACGGACCGTAAAGACCGGTGTTACCGGTTGTAACGCAGTCTCTCTGTTTTTTTTTACTCATAACATGAACATGAACATGACAGCATTGACAACAATACATTATAGAAGCTGTATTTTACAGCAGTCCTAATTTACACAATTGAGAAGTTGTTTTTTACACAATACAAAAGCTGAATTTTACAGCAGCCCTAATTTACACAATACAGAAGTTGTATTTTACATCAGCCTTAATTTACACAATACAGAACTGTTTTTTTACAGCATCCCTAATTTACACAATACAGAAGCTGTATTTTACAGCAGCCCTAATTTACACAATACATAAGCTTTTTTTACACAATACAAAAGTTGTATTTTACAGCTGCCCTAATTTACAACAGTTGTTTACAACAGTTCTCTATTTAACACAGCAACTGTTTACAATTTAGGCTTACAGCAGCCCCCAAAAAAATCTATACACATCAACCTGTTAATATTTTTGTAATCTGGATTTTAAAGAAAAGTCCTATCTCACTTAAGTTGCATGAATGGTTTGAAGAAATTTCCATGGATATCGAATTACTCCTAATTTTGTTAGAAAAAAAAAAAACAAGAGCTTTCATTTCATTCATAGTTACATACTTACATTAGCCAAATTGAATAATTGATAATACTTGATAGAACTAACCATTTGAATATACACCTAGCCTTTTCACTTTTAAGTAACAAAGTTTCTTGTTAAATTAAATTGAACACCCTTAACTAACAAATTGCAACTTTGCAAGTAGTATTGGCCAAATTGAATCTACTAAATCTAGCCTCACTTTAGGTAGTTTCTTAATTTTTTTCAAGTACAAACCCTAGACTAAAAACAACATCGACTTTCTCAAACCCTTAAATTTAAAACCGAACCTAGATCTAAAAGTATTACAAATTGAAATTTCTTAACCCTAGATTTAAAATCGGGATTATATTCTTCAAGATTTCACCAAATTTATACCAAAATCGACATTGAGCTGTCAAAATATACCTAAAAACCTAGATCTAAAAGTGAAATTGAGAGAGAGGAAGACTTACTAGAGAGCCGATTCAGCCGAGAGCGTTGGTGGAGAGAGCCAAGGGCCAATGGGGTTGTGGCTTCTGGCGAGGGAGGGTTGAGCGAGGTGGTGCCGGGGTGGTGAACACTGCACAATGGCAGACTGGCGGCTATCGAGAGAAGAGAAAGAAAGGGATAAACTGATGAAGAAATTTTATTTTATTTTTGATTAAGTAAGAATTCGACGCCCGGACAGGCCCGAGGGTCGATAGGCCGAAGAACTCGGCGACGGATAAACCGTCAAAATAAGCTAAAGACATAAACCAACAATAAGGCAGAGCAGACAAATTACAAGAGTGCAAATAAAGGCAAAAGAAATGATGGAACGCGAGTACGCATTAGGGTAGGGCTCCTCTTTGCCTTTTTTTTTAAAATAATAATGTGGATTCCGATCTAATTCCGGTCAGGACCGGAAATTCCGGTCTGGTCCCGAGTTTGGACCGGAACCCGGAAATGCAAAATTCTTGGACCGTGGACCAGACCGTAATATCTCGGTCTGATCCAAAGACCGTAAATTCCGGTCTGGTCTCGGTCGGATTATGGTCCGATCCAAATTTTTCCCAGGTCTAGTTGGTTCTCCACCTCTTCAGCAATAGAAATGATACATAACAACAAGAAACATTCTAAATTGGAGTTCCACTGGATTTGGAACCTGGACTGTCTACCGAAAGTTAAAGACTTCATTTGGCGGATTACCAAAGATGGTATACCTACTACAGTTAAACTAGCTCGTTGCGGTTTGGGTATTCCAAACTGCCCTCTTTGTGACATGAACTACGAGGACTTAGAACATCTTCTATTCACCTGCCCCATATCAAAAAGCACATTGAAGCTAATCTCCCCGAATATCTCCGATATGGTAGATAATGCATACAATGCAACAACCACTATAGCTGAAACCTTAATAAAGCTAAGAAACGATCTTGGAGTCTATGACATGGTGGAGCCTTTAGTACTTCAGAAACAAAAAAGGCTTCAAAAACATAGATCCCAACCCAAAAGCAATACTATCTTTCATCTCGGAAAATATCTTCAATTGGAACAAGTCTAAAGAAATCGAACAAAATCCCAAAGAAAATATTCATCAGGCAGAAGGTAATCACCAAAAGAAAACCACCCGAAAGGTGAAAACGTTGTCGTTGGCCGAAAGTCGAAACCCAGACTTGGGTGGTATAAACTTAACTTCGATGGCGCCTTAATTATCCTCTACGAATACTTCTTCCTAGGGATTCATCACCCGCAATGCAGACAGGTCAGCGATATTCTCATAGGCTGGCCCATCTCATATCCCTTTTGTTCTTGGGGTTGAATGTTTCAGCCTTTGGAAACGGATTCTTAAGGCAATTGATCTTAAAATATATAATATCACTATCGAATGTGATAATCTTAGCATCATTAACAGTCTCAAGACTGGATGCTCCTATTCTGGAGAGATTGAGATGATTCTATCTAATTGTCTCCTCTCTTTCCGCCGGTTTTCGGACTTTGAGATTCATCGTATTTTTAGGGAAGGTAACTGTGCCGATGATCGACTTTCTCATCTTCCATATCCTTTCTCAGGTACATCTCTATCTTCTGACGTTGCCCTGGGCAGCATAATCCTTCGGGATGCCCTTGGCTAGTTGCTTCCTGCAACTACCAAATTCTTTTCTGTTAAAAAAAAAAAAAATTAAGTCACGTAAGACATTTACCATCTCTAGCTATACAATATTATTTTTCTTTTATCATAACTAATGTGGGTATTTATCATCAACTTCGAGGGGCGGAGCCAAAAAAACCGAGGAGGGCTAAACTTGATTATTGGAATTTTTTACAAACACAAGATACAACTTTTTTTTTTGTAAAGAATTGGAATGATTTAAATATTAATTTTAAGCTAAAAAGTTAAGAAGAAAAAAAATCCACTAGATAAAGCTATAGAGATTTGAACTCAAAACCTCATCATCCATATTTCCTTTTTTTTTTCAATTTACATGGATATCCAGGACTATTCGCATGCGACTAATCCAATGAGCCCTGAAGTTAACGATCATATGTCAACCTCTAGTCTAGCTTTTTACCTACTCACCTAAACACATATTTTTTTTTTACATTTCTTCTACAAGCCTGTATATTTTTTTTATAGTATGCGAAAATTATGAAGTCTAACTAACTAGTATCATATCCTAATCATCCGAAAAGAAAAACACATATTAGTACTCATCAAGTTCCAATTAAGGGCCCATTTGGTATGTATTCTTGGGAATAAAAAAATGAGAATCTGAATGGATGATTCTCGATTTAAATGTTTTGTATGATAAAAATTTTGAATTTGAATGATTCCTAGGAATTACCCATTCCCAAATTTGAGGCTAGTTTCATTCCATCAAAGCCCATAAATACATCTATTCTTCATTATTATTATTACCACTATTTTATTATTGAATATATTATTATTATTATTATTATTATTATTATTATTATTATTATTATTATTATTTTATTATAATAATAATTATTATTATTATAAAGATGTCTTACATAAAGTTAGTTGGAATCCTCGTAACAAATTGAGCTCCAACCCCTTTCTGAATAGTAAAACCAACTCTATGAAATATAAAATCGTTATTATTATTATTATTATTATTATTATTATTATTATCAATTATTATATTATATTTGTATTACTATGATTACTTTTATCCATATTTTATTATTTAATACAATGTATATTTTTATTATTTTTTGAGTATTTTCAATTATTATTATTATTATTATTATTATTATTATTTCCTGAATGATTCATTCTAACAGTATACCAAACAATCAACCCTCGGAAATCGGTCATTACGATTTTCTCATTCCATTCTGATTCTGATTCCCATTTCAATCCAGAAGTTATACCAAACGGGGCCTAAAATCATTTCTAACCATGAAATAGGTTGCTTGGTTTGCACCATCCATGCAATGATAAATTTCTATCTTCCAAAAATGAGCTATAATGCGGCAGAGAGGTTGGATCTCGTGTAAGCAGCTCTTACGGTGTAATTTGTGAGCAAAGAAAGTATTCGTAGGTACCAAGCGATTATTCGTGTATAATAATGTAATTATTCGTATGTATGAAGAAATGTAATATTCGTATGTAACAAATGATTATTTATATGTATGTATACACGAATAATCACATGGTACCTACGAATAATGTCAGTATTCACAAGTTAATTTTAATCTTAGCTGTTTGATCTTCTTAATCCGACACTCCAAATTTGCTCACAAATTACACAGTAAAGCTTGCTTACACATGATCTATCCTCATGCGGTAGATATCCAAACCCCCGTATTTCTTAGAATCTCATATTGACAACATTAATGACCCAAATGTTGTCTCTTTTAATAATCAACTTAAGTATATCTCGACAAGTTGTAAGGCTAATGCGTTCCATAATTTCCATTAACACAAAAACTGACTTAGATTATTTCAAAAAAAAAAACTGACTTAGATTATTTCAAAAAAAAAAACTGACTTAGATTCAATTTGTATACAATCAATTAGTTTTTCAGAACTTTTGGTTTTGATATATTATATAGTTTTAAATAAAATAAATATAAGATTTTAATTTAATTAGCTTTTGGAATCGAAACTTTTCAACAAATACCCGCCCAAGCTATTTGGAGCTTCTGATTTTATATCACAAGTTTCCATCAAACTACCCTAACAGTTAGATTTATTAACATCATACTAATTTATTAACATACATTTAATATAAACAACTCATTAATTTTAACCACTCCATTAACTTCAACTACTTTATCGACTATATTAATTTTTAGCAAACAGAGCCTTAAATTTCATGAGAAGGGCCATATATTTCGGCAAAACAAGGACCATATATTTCACGAGAAGAAGAAGAAAAAACGTACGTGTGGGATAATCATAATTTGAAGGATATATAACGTTGACATATGCTTTGTATTTAGTCAACGATCAAAACGCATAGCTAGTGTAAAAACAAAAGCAAATTGACCAACTTACAATATACTCCCTCCGTTCCACAATACATGTCCTTTTAGTTTTGGGCACGTTTTTTAATGAGCGAAAAACTCTATAAAATATCATTTTTTTAATTATTATTTTTATATAATTTGATACTTATTACTAATAAGTATCACATTATATAAAAAAATTAATTAAAAAAATAATATTTTATAGAGTTTTTCGCTCATAAAAAAACGTGCCCAAAACTAAAAGGACATGTATTGTGAAACGGAGGGAGTATATATATATTTAGCATATTGACCAAATAACTTACATGAAAAGCTGATACAGGTGTGGATTCAGAGTCAAAAGATGACCCTATTACTATAACTTAGCTCATTATAATAAATCAATTCAAACTTTGTGAAATTCAACGCTACATACGTGTCTTATACATGATCTAACACATCAGTGTGATATCATATATAGTTGATGTATTTGATGATTAATCTCAGTGGAAATGAGATCTCTCTATAGTCTATATATATATATGTGGGTGTGGACTCTGACCCTCTCCATTTTATCAACTCCTTATACGGTGTAACCTTTTTAGGTAATTAGGTGCATACGGTTGAATAAGAATACCCCTACTAGAGTTTGGACACAAATCTCACAAATCCCGTTCCATTTTACATTTCGTCTCGATTTCGGTGGGATTTGAATATAAAATGAAATAAAATCCCATCCCACAAACAATACGCAGGATGAAATATTCTCATCCCGCAAATCTCGTCTTGTCCCACATCTATTTTATATATACTATATATTATATGAAAAACAATACTCCATAAAAATTAATAAACATTAAAGAATGTATTATAATTATATACATATACGCACTGATATTGATAAATACTCCTTAATTAAGTATAACCTAAATAAACTAATAAAGGTGTAAAGTAAAAAAATGTCGCTGAATTGGGTCAGTTTGGTAACACGGAGCCGATGGGGTAGCTAAAGTTGAAAGGATAGTTGAAACTGATGGATTAAGTGTGTTAAATATATGTTAAATTAGACTTTTCATAAACTAGTGAGTGTTTGGTAACCCAGCTGTTAGAGTAGTTGATACAAACTAGCTGGTCAGATAGGAGAAAATGAATAGAATTCGGAAAAAGTTGGAGTGAGTAGCGGTTGAAAAATCCAATTTCAAAAGCTAATTAAATTAAAATTTTATATTTAATTTTTTTTTAAAACTATAAAATATTAAAACTAAAAATTCCGAAAAACTACCTACATTACCATACTGACCCTAACTCCCTATGGCCACTGGCCACTGCAATTTTATTTTATTTTTGGGTTGAAGCCACTACATTCAAGTTTGAAAGTTGTAAAGTACTAATTTTAGTATCGTACATGTTAGAGTATCTTTATCCATGGTACCCAATTCAAGTATCATACGGAGTATTTTATATTTTTTCTTGTCACGTCATTTTAAGATACTTAAATACACAACTATGACACTCACAAAAGTATTTTAACATATAAGGAGTATTTTATTTTATTTTAAAATCTTTGTAGGGGTAGGAAAAAAAAAAGTGGTCCCCACATGTTATTGTTCATTAGATAAAACTTAAAATAGAGTTATGGTACTCCAAATACCACCGTTAAAGATGCTCTAATGGTTTTTGCTTTTAATACTCTGTATTACATCCAACATTCATGTTTTTATTTTGAAATTGCTAATGTGATTTTTTTTAAAATTGAGGAACAAAACTCATCTCGTCTCGATCCCATCCCGTGAGGGATAGGGCCCAATGGAATTTAACTTTTTTTTTTAAACCCTGGTTCGATCTTGTCTGCTAAAAATACGCGGAACGGGACGTGGGATGACCCCAGTTCTGTCCTGTCCATGCCCACCCCTAACCCCTATCGTTTCTTTATTTTTATTTTTACGTATTGAGATGTAAAAAAAAGATTAAAAAGAGTCACGTGGAAAGTGTACGTAAACTTATCAAATCTGGTATATAAGTTAGTAAACTGTTCTCGCTACCCCAGAGATGTTGAAGTTGTATAGATTGACTTGCAGTAATGATTCCTCTAGCATTATGGAACCGTCCTTTTGATTCTCCTCTCGTAGGACTCCTATATTCCAATAAGATTTTTTTTTTTAGTAAATAGCAATTAAATAGAGTAGCTTCGATTAGGATTTGACTCCAAATTTAGAGCAATGCCTATTACATATATTTAGAATTTAGAATAATCTTTCTATTGTCAATTAGTTTTAGAATGTAACCTCCCACGCTTTACTCTTATGTATTGAGCTATTAATGCCATTTTTACTTGTCTTAATCCTAGGCTTGAAGGAAAAAAAATACTAGACCATTTATCCAAGTATCAAATAATGTGACCTCGTACATAGTAAATAAGAGCAGTCCCAACAGATTCTTCATATTGAGTTTTTAGATAATATTATTTACAATTTCCAAAATAGAAAATGTGGAGAAATTTTGAGATTATTTCATAAATTTGGAGAAAGCTCTATATATTTTGGCGTAAACTCCATAATGGAGAAGGTGTTGGAATTTAGCTCAAAATTTTTTTTAGAATATGTAATTTATAATTCTTCATTTTGGAGATTTTTTTAGGAAAGTGGTTGGACATGCTCTAATCAAATTCCAATTGAAATATTTTATAAATATGACAACTAATATGAATTTGATCATCCACTAATTTTTTTTTTCTTTTTTTTTATACAAGTAAGGATTCGGATGGGGCTAGTCTCTACTAGAACATCACCCAAGAGCATCATTGTGGATGAGAATACAAAGATGTTTGTCTATCCGAACATCTGGACAGGCGGCAAACTGGATGAAGCGAGAGATGTGGTCGGCGCATCTGTTAATCTTTCAGAAGCAGTGCGAGAGGTTAACATGGATGAAGAATCGGAGAAGTAGATGAAGCAAACTGATTGCTTTGATCATACTCTATATTTTTTTATGTAATGATTATAAATATCTTTAGAGTGTTGTTAGATACACCGCAAATCTTTCATCAGAAATGCACGTCCTTTTCAACGTGCAACTCTTTCCCACTAAGAGCTCGTTTGGTTGGCAACCTAAAAACCCAGGAAGTAGAACTTCCCAGGAAGTAGGAGAAATTTCTGTGTTTGGTTGGTGTTTTTGAAATTAAAAAACACAGGAATTCAACTTCCCGGGAAGTTGAACTTACCTAGGGGAGCCTAGGTAAGTTCAACTTCCCCTATTTTTAACTTGGAAATTTCCATTTCCTGCATTTAATCTCCTAGAATAAAAAATCAACCAAACATATTTTTAGAATTCCCGTCAATTGGATTTCCCGGGAATTCAATTCCCATGAAGTAACTTCCCGGGAATTTCAATTCCCACGTTGAACCAAACGAACCCTAATTAGCACTTTTAAAAAATTAATTAACCAACTCTAACACTGCACGTCAATTCCGACGTGCAGGGTTTGGGGTGTATATAGCGGAACCGTATCTTTATAATAAGTGATGGACCCATGTAAAGTGGGCCAGGTTCTTGGTGATGTGGATTGGAGGTGGACACCTAACTGGGCATGGGCCGGAATAATTACTTTGTACAAAACGATAATATTACCACTTTTTCAATACTACAATAGTTGGCCCTTTCCTCTTTACGCGCCCGGCCTCTATTTTCTCAACTCGAATGCGTCAACCATTATTTATTTATTTATTTTATGACATGGACCGAACATTAGTATGTAAAGCACTCGAGTTGAAGAAGCCAAACAACGAGTCGTTAACACAGACTCAACCAGGGGCGGATCCTCTTGAAAGAGGTGGGATGCTCAAGCATCCCCAATTAAAAAAAAAATTTAGTATTAGTGTTAAATTTAATATTATTATATTAAAACATTCCCTAATTATTTAAAAAAAAAAACAAAGAAAGTAACTTACTTGTTGCTCACGTGCTTGATTTTGAGAAAGTGGGAGAGAGAGGGTAAAGGGTAAGGCTTAGGCACGCTGTCATCCCAACCTCAAACCCCAATTGAGTTTTCCACCATTAAACCTAGACCATCGATCCACTTAAGGAGGCGGCCGTGAGTCCGGCGACGGGGTCACGGGAGGCGTGATTGTGGAGGGCAACAGGCGCCGGCGACCGGAAGGCGTGATTGTGGAGGGCAAGCGGCGCCGACGACAGGAGAAGAGCGATTGCGGAGGGCTGGAGGCGCCGGCGACGAAGTCTATTGTATACATTTTAGTCTGTTTAACTTTTGTTGTTATATGTTGCATCTTTTTACATCATTGCAAGTTAGAAAGTTTGACTTGCTTTGAAGCATCCCCTACTAAGTGGTCCAAGATCCGCCCCTGGACTCAACTCATATGCCAAGACATGAATACCATCTTGTCATTAGAGTAAGAAGTCATTGATTAAATGTGTCAACAATTATTGGCTTATACTCACCGTGTTCTGTCGTTTACAGAGTATTATTTATAGACAATGTTTCAAGGTAATGATTAAAATTAGCCAAATGCAAAATTATTTTTAAATTTTTAACATTTTAGATCATTTTAATTTATTATTTTAAAAAGACGTGCATATAAATAGTAAACGGTATACTTTGTCAATCGAAGAAAATATATTACTCCCTTCAATTCGGATCAAATTTTAAGTCTTGGAACATTTTTGTAAGTGCATTTGACAAAACATGTTGTTTAACTTATTTGACATATTTTTTTAATTAAAGAATTATGAACTATGTAAAATATTAATTTTTTGACACTTTTTTAGTGTCTTAAAAAAATATGTCAAAAAAGTGAAGTGACATGTTTTGTTGAATGAAATGAGTATACAGATATCAATTTTCTATTTCTTTTTTAAAGATACAACTACTCCCTTCGTTCTGTAAACATGTCGTTTACTATTCACACACTATTTTTAGGATGATAATAAACAGATAAATATTAACTTTCTAAAATACTTATTAATAATAAGTATGTAATATAGAGCAAAAAAAAAAATTATATAATTTTTATTATTATAAATGATATATATATTTAGAGTAGTTTGTGCTTGAGTGAATTAACAACATGACATTTGTTAAGTTGTTGCTGTCATTACAGATCTAACTTTGGTATGACAAAATAAGGAGAAAAAAAAAAGTGGCTAAGCTTTTAGCTTTTGCTGGATCACATCCAAAATTTCATGGGGTGGGGCCTCGTAAGATCTTCCTCTAACAACCCTCCACACACATTTTTTCTTCTTCCATCATGTTATGAAACTGATGCCCCTTGATTTTTCCCCCCTTTCATCGTCTTCTCTAATCTCCGTCCATACATTTTCATTCACAATTTTGGATTGTGGATGATAAAAGAAAAACTATCTTGAATCGGTTAAAAGCTATAAGAATGGGTAATTTATAAGAGTAGGGTAAAAAAATGTATATATTGATTTAAATTTTTGTGTTATGATCGAGGTAGCTAGATTCCGATCCTTGTAGATTAGATGCAACTATGCAAGTATGTAAATCATTCGCATATTTTTTGCTTGTTTTTATCTTCCGGGTTAGAGAAGGCTTCAACCTGAATCCTCAACACACCTCCCTCCCCCCAAAATCCGCCTATGTGCCCCATCCGACTCGTAGAGACATGTTCGTGGATGATAACCAAAAAAAAATGTATATTTCGCATTACAATATATTGGTCATTTATAAAGAAGGTACATTACATTTTTGTGTTAGGTTGTTGTTGAGAATATGAAGAGAACAAAAGTGTCATACGTTGAAAATATGAAATGAAAAAAACAAGTCTGGTACATAAGCTAGTGTGGGTTACTGAATTACTGTTAAATCAGGTGGGTCATATACGACGTGGGGTATACGTACGCCCAAGTGCACCTGCGTTAACCAAGCCGAGTAAACACCCTGCGTAGGGTTCTATCCTAAAACTAATTAGACTTAGCCCCCTCAGGTGCAACTATCTTGCCAATAGTGGTGGATCCCAATCCTTACAGATCCGATGTAATCACGACACGTGTTACTTTCCACACGACTAGTCAACTAATTTCATAAATCTCTTAGTTATTGATCTACTCAATGTTAATTTTTTTTATGACGAGAAACCCACATTTGGTGGCAAACTCCGAACACGTGACCCAACAGGGCCACTGTAAATGAGCAAATCAAACCTTGGATTTTCATCAAAGGAAACTGGCGGAGGTAGGGATCGAACCCAAGACCTCAGTGGCGGATCCTGAAGCGTTTAGTTGAGGGGGCGAAAAATTAGTTGAGGGGGCGAAAAATTGATCTACTCAGTATATGACAGAGATTTGGGTCATTGTCACGTCTTTTTCTTCTTACATCAACGTTATAGGGTCGACTAAATATAATCACTGGAAAATTTTGACATGATGAAAGTAAAAAAAGTCGGTGGAGCCATAGCCACATATGTGCCTTCTTCAACTCCACTTCTCATCATATCAACTACTCCCTCCGTTTAGCAAAACTTGTCATTTTAACTCTCCACACAACTTTTAATAAAACTAATAATTACACTTCTTTTTTATTAATTTACCCTCAATTATTACTCTACTTTTTACTTTATCAAAAACTACAACTCACAACACATCAATCAAATCAAGGGCATTTTAGTAAAGTAGAAGCAAAAATACCTAAAATGACAAGTTTTTCCGAACAAAAACAAAACTCTAAAACGACAAGTTTTGCCGAACGGAGGGAGTATGTATTATACATGTGGAGTTAATGAGGAATTCTTCCATCCGTAAGAGTTTTTTATTTCCGAGTAATAAAACATCACATTTATATATATAGCTTTTTTTAAAAATATTGTCAAACTTGAAAATCTAATTTTAAAAGATAATTAAATTAAAATTTTAGTTTTATGTTATTTTCTAAGAGTATATATTTATGCTATATAATTGACGGTCTTTCGTCTGTTGATCGACTTATCGCTCATAAGATTTAGACTTATTTGAGCTCGAATTTTTACTTAATTAAAAACTATATAATACGAGTACTTAGCACTTATTAAAATAAAAATAAATCCAAAAACTATATATTAGTATTATCAAATGTGGAAAGATGTGAAATAACATCCTGCATTGATAAAAATACGAATACAAGTCTTGCATATAAACCGGTGGGCTACCCCACCTAACACCAATTGATTTTAGGATGAAATCTCACTCAGCTTATGTGCTCGGCTTAGTTAGCGCTCCAGGTCATATGACTCACCAGCAAACCATTAAAAAAATGCAAAAAGAATGGATATGGAATTGAAAAGGTTTGACTGACCTATATTCTGAATGATGTTAACGGTCACCAGAAAGATCCACGTGTATCATAGCGCCGATTTTCTAATTGTACTGTACTAATTAAGACGAGTTGAACATACAACTACACAATTAATTAGATTAAATATCCTTTATTTTAAATTTTAAATTTTAAAAAAAATATTTCTTATTAAAAATAATATAAAAATTATCCATAAAAAATTGTATCCACTCCAAAAAAAAAGTCTGAATTCACCATAGGCCATAGACCATGGATTTAGAGTCTTAGAGCCTACTAAAGGCATATCGATCAATTGTGCATAAGTTATGGACATCTACTAATCAATCACCATTTCCACAAAAAAAAAAAAAAAATCAATCACCATGGAAGGGCTATAAAATTGATACATTTTTTTATATTTATGTCACAGATAATCTTGATCAATTCCCCGAAAATTACAAGTAAATGTAACGGGTATCAATCCATGTATGATTGTATCATCTACTCCCATCCTAGAGCAGATCTTGAATATTCATCTAGAAGATATTGCAAGTTATTTTATTTTTTGAATCCAAATCGCGGGGATATATGCTTGAACAAAAAATTATTAAAATTAACACTAAATTTTATTTTATTTTTTTTAAATCTTGGGGATATAATGAGCATCCGCCCTTGCTTCCATCGATCGAACGTGTCCCCATTGAATGTGACAATTGACTCGTTTATTGGATTCATCATCAAACCTAACCCTAGCCAATACACACCCAAAAGCTAGTCAAAAGGAGTGCAACTGAGTTGGCTTCAAGCTCTCCTTCAAAACGAAAAACCTTTAAAACATGTGATGACCTCTTTATCGATCTTCTTATTAGACCTATCCGTGTGAAAATGAAATACGACAGAGACCATTTTGGTTGGTGGATTTTGAAGTAAATTGTTCAAATGGTCGAAATACCATAATCTCTACACTCAATGATAACAACCTAAATGGCTAAATCATCATCGTTGAGCTCCTTCGAGATGAACATAAGCTCGTTCAACTTGAATACCAGACACAAGCATATCAATCGTAATTTCATTAGGTCGTTGATCTAACTTGGATACTGTTTCATGCTTGTTTGTAATCTTTTGTAGTTTGCTAGCAAATTTTGTGACGGGAAAAACAAACACAGCTTGAACTTACCCTACAAAGGTTTAAAGTTGTAATCTACATTGTCAAACATATCATTTATTATTCACATTTAATATGATAAAAACTATACTCCCTTCGATCAGAAATAAACGATGTTTTAAGGGTAAAATTTTGATCGAATTTATTTGATGTTTTAAGATTAAAAAATTACTTATAATTTTGGCTTTAATAAGTTTAAAGGTTGGCTTCATTTATTCCAAAAAAAAAATCATCATAAGGAAATTTAAATGCTTCTCTCAAGTTGTACTTAGAGCTCGTTTGGTTGGCAACCCAAAAACCCAGGAAGTAGGAGAAATTCATGTGTTTGGTTAATATTTTTTAAATTAAAAAACACAGGAATTCAACTACCCGGGAAGTTGAATTTCCCCAAAATGGAGGAAGTTCACTTGCCTAGCCCCCCTAGGTAAGTTCAACTTCCACTATTTTGTATTTGGAAATTTCCAATTCCCCTTTTAATCATCTAAAATAAAAAAATCAATCAAACACATTTTCACAATTCTCATCAATTGGACTTCCTAGGAATTCAATTCTCATGAAGTAACTTCCCGGGAATTTCGATTCCCACATTGAACCAAACGAACCCTTACTTGGACAAAAAAAAATGATTTTTTTATTACTCTTAGGAGGTTTCTTAATTTGCGCGTAAAAATCTAGAATATCGTTTATTTCCGACCGGAGGGAGTATAAAATATTAACTTTTCAACAACTTTGAATTTACTACTAATATGTATGAAATTGTTTAAAAAAAATATATTAAAAAAGTGAATATTCTATATCATTTTTATCATTCTACAAAAATGTAAGTAGATAGCAACTGACATGTTTTACTAACGAAAAGTAATACTCCCTCCGATTTTTAATATAAGGCATTTGACTTTTACGCATGTATTTTAAGGAGCTAAAAAGTATATAAGATATTGATTTTTTTAATTAATTTTTTTTACATCATAATACTTATTAATAAGTATTACTACGTATAATATAAAAAAATTTAATATAATAAGTATTACTAAGTATATCTTATATACTTATTAAAAAGTATATAAGATATTCTATATCATTTTTTTTTTTACATCATAATAATAAGTATTACTACGTATAATATAAAAAAATTTAACTAAAAAAATTAATATTTTATATAGTTTTTAGCTCCTTAATCTACGTGTATAAAACTCAAAATGTCTTATATTAAAAATCGGAGGGAGTACTACTCTCTTCATTTGACAAAATATGTAATTTTAGGGGTAGTTTTGAAATAGAATGAAATTGGAATGTATGGAAAGTCTTGAAATGATGGAAATTAAGTTGGATTGTGACAGAGGTTACCATCAAAGAGAAACGATACACCCTCCCCTCGTGTATCACAACTTCATCATCGATCGGAGGCTTTACCGCCGAAATAGTACACACAGAGATTGTGCGTATCAATCCGTCAAATCCATATATACTTCCGATGATACATCATCGATCAAACATGTCCCCATCCAGCCTCACTGTTGACCCTCTTAATCATTTGCCCAACACATGCCGAGATCGAGACCCGATGAATCCATTTCAAGAGAACCAATTAAAACTAAGAATACATTTTTTGAGCAATTCAAAAAACGATGCGATTGTGATTCCTCTTTCTACCTTCACCAACCGATTGACAAAATAAACGAACACATCGATATACCCGAAAAGAATTAAAATTATATAAAAAAAAAATCGAGCAGAAAGTCATAGAGCTTGAGTTCGAAAGGAAGGAAATAAATTATTTATAGTTGAAATAGATGTTTTTGATTAGATGATTTGTGCACCACACAAGTTGAGAAATGGGGCTTGTATAAAGAGTTTTTTAAACCTAGTTGGGCTTGAGGAGTCAAAAAAGTTGTATCATCACATAAATCCAATAAGTTCATTCTAAAAGCTACTCCCTCCGTTCCAAAATACATGAGTTTTTAGTTTTCGGCACGCTTTTTAAGGAGCGAAAAACTATATGATATATTATTTTTTTAATTAAATTTTTTATATAATTTGATACTTATTAGTAATAAGTATCAAATGATATAAAAAATTTGATTAAAAAAATATATTTTATAGAGTTTTTCGCTCCTTAAAAAACGTGTCAAAAAAAAAGCTCATATATTATGGAACGGAGGTAGTAATTATTTATTGTTGAAAGGAAGGAAACAGATTATCTACTGTTGAAAGAGATGCCTGTGATTTGAAGTTCAACTCGAATCAATGGATGGGGATTGTGTACCCCACAATTTGTGAAATGGGGCTTGCATAAAGATTTTTTTAAACCTAGTTGGGCATGAGGAGTCAAGAAAGTCGTATCATCACATAAACCCAACAGGTTCATTCTAAAAGCTAATTATTTATTGTTGAAAGGAAGGAAATAAATTATTTACTGTTGAAAGAGATGCTTGTGATTTGAAGTCCAACTCGAATCAATTGCTGGGAATTGTGTACCACACAAGTTGAGAAATGGGGCTTGCATAAAGAGTTTTTTAAACCTAGTTGGGCATAAGGAGTCAAAAAAGTCGTATCATCACATAAACCCAATAGGTTCATTCTAAAAACTAATTAGCAATTTTAACCAAAAAAAATAAACTTAATTAGCAATTAATTAGAGTAGTAACTGCCAAACTTATATGTTGCTAAATACATCTCAATATTTTCCAATGTGCGACAACAATTCAATAAGTTTGTTATCAAGTAATTCAACAAGATGCTTAATTATCAGACAAGGAGATGTGTGTAGTATTGTAGTAGTTTTGATATAATTACTCAATATGTGAGTTGTAGTTTTAGGAACACTAATAGTTCCATCTTTGAAGGTTGTGTGTAATGGGGCTTTTCTCACTATTCTCTTTTAATTGTTTTTTTAGAATGAGAAACTCCCTTTTTCGATACACGCTAAGAGAGTGGATAAAACGACTACTTAAAATCGATCGATTTCAAACACTTCCTCCAACAAACAAAAACTAAGAATATATGCAATTCAAAAGATGATGCCATAGTTTAATTACTTTGTGACTCCTCTTTCTATCCTCACCAACCGATTGACAAAAGCATCAGACATGCATATAAGTTAAGAAACAAACACATATCAATCAATCTCAATCCGCTCCACCCTGGAAAAAAAAAAACTAAAAAAATCAAGCAGAAAGTCATAGACCTTGAGTTAAAAGAAGTGAACAAATTATTTAGCTGAAAGCCCCTTCCCAAACTGTACAAGCTTTTTCTAAAGCACACACGACTTTCTGGATGTAGATGATGGTATCTAGTAAGGTAATGCCTAAAGCAGCGGCCTTATAGTCTAATACTTTATAAATCAACTTTTTTGCTATACTAGTTAGGAGGTTTTGACATTGAAACACAAGTTCCAAGTTTGGGGAAAGTAGCATTCATCATAGGATTAATTAGTTAGGTTTGCATTGAAACTAAGAAAATATCTTTGTTATTTATGCACACTTTTTTAGATGATAAAAATTATACGTAGTATGAAATATTTAGATATTTTATTAGTTTTCAAAAACAATTTCCTACTTGTTAGTAATAAGTATGATATTGTTTTTAAAATATTAATAAAAAAAATTAATATTCAATTATAATTTTATTATTCTAAAAACGTACATAAATAATAAATAACATGTTTTGTCAAACGGGAAAAATAGTTTTTTTTAGACGAACCCCAAGATTTATTGAAAAAAAGTAAGATAAAAGGCTAAGTAGTGACTAAGCGAGAATAGTCTTAACCCCTAATATTTATCATCAAAGACACCTTTAGACAGGTTAACCATGTTTTTTTTAACAAGTCAAGAATTTAGATGGTTGTGCTCGATTCATTTTCTCTACAAAAGTACAGTTTTTCACAAAAAAAAAAAAGAGAAAAAAAGAAGAAGGAAGATTAGGATGATCAATACCTTGAACGGTATTTGTTGTGCTTGAGAGAGATCGAGACGTTGGCAGCGGTGCCCTTTAAATAAAAGGGTGTACACATCATAGATTCATATGTCTCCAGAGAAGTCAATTAGGCGGCAAATAAGATAATCCGACTCTGACTCTCATCAGAATCTGCATTGCGGGGTTCTCATATCAAGCTAGATCAGTGACAGATCTAATGTTTCAAAGCCAGGTGAGCGAAATATTCATTATAATGACAAAATTTTACAAGACGAAATTCAATTAAGGAAACAATACCCCAAACCAGTAACAACTCGTTTGAGGTTCTTATAACTCTTAATTAAATAAACTAATCTTACACACTATGAAAAAGGTTTATTGATTTTCAGATCTTGAAAACAAAAAATTATAAATGAATTTCACAAGAGTCGAAAGAACGACATGTAGAAAGAAAGTTCAACATCTCTTCAGAGAACTATTATATTCTTCGTTCATCTTTTGATTTGGTTAAAAATAAACTGATATTATAATTATCTTTTTGCCTAGTAAAATTATTAATTATTTTTTTAACTCCATTTAAAATTTTCTACTTTGCTTACAGCGAGATCCGCCTGTGAGCTAGATGATCCGACTCCGACTCTCATCGGATTTTGCATGGGGTTCTCATATCTTTTTTTTTTTTTTTTGAAGCAAGATAAGAATTCGGTTCACTAAACAATCCTAGAGAAACCGAGGGGCCGGACAAGCCGGAGGATGGACAAACCATCATGTACAACAGGAAGCAAATACAGAAGCAAATAACAGAAAAGAAATTACAGAAGCAAATGACATAAATAAAATTACAAAAGGAAACGTGCAAGCCATCCTTCACTGCAATCACAAGACAAGAAGACAAATGAAACGATCGGTCAAAGGGACGACGCACACAGAGAAATCTGGAGACACTAGCGGACATCTCAGATTATGGACTTAAACGAGCCATCAGATATCGATCGCACATCCACGACGTCATCGAACATGACAAATCAAACACCGTACACAGTAAGCCTGCAACACAATAAGAAAAGCACAACACACCAACCGGCAGATTCAAACACTAACCACACCAAAGCACAATCAAACCCCCATAAATCCAGTTCAACCCTCAAGGACGATAACGAGATCGTAAGCAGGCTATCACAAGGATAGACCCAAATAGAGGCAATTAAAGCGAGACAAGGAAGCAAAAAGGACAATAATGAACCGGTAAAGCGATTGAAAGAGCGGAAGAAGAAAAGGCACAAGGCCAGGAAGGCAGGAACGATGAAGCGGCTGAAGAACCGCAAGGAGGGAGTGATCCGACACGAGGAGACAAACGGAGACGAGATCCGCATCGACAGCAAAGTCCGACGATGGAGCAGAACCACCATAAGAGGGGCCGAAGAAGCAGATGGGGAAGGCAGACCCGAGCAAGGAGGTGAGAGCGAAGTCGAGGGTGACTCGAAGAGGGCGGATCCGAGGGATGAGCCGAGGCTGAATCGCGGGCGGCCCAAAGAAAGCCGCAGCCGAAGGTGGCCGGCCGGAATGAAGAAATCTCAAAGCGTTAGCTCCAAGGAGGATGGGGAAGGCGGTGGCCACGGCGGCGGTAGACCGAAGGAGGGGTTCCATGGCAGCAGGGAGGCTGGATGGCCATGTGAGGCATGGAGCAGGCGGCGGCGGAGATACGGCTCTCCATTGAGAGCGTATTAGGTCCAGGGGTTCTCATATCATTATCAAGCTAGGGGATCTCATCTGTAAATGTGTTTACAAAAATCAAATCAAATTCTTCAATTGATGCTTGAGAACTCTTCATTGCCAACAGGCCCAACAAGAAGTAAGTATGATTGTTGGATTGGGCTTGAAAGCCCAAGTCTAGATGTTTCTTTGAGGAAAGTTGGAACACAAACAAACAACGTCGATTTCATCCCATAACTCGTTAATCGTTACTCCCTCCGTACTAAAATACATTACCTTTTAGCATTTTGCAAAAGTTTTAATAAAAACTTTACTTTTAAAAAACATTATCATTACACTAATTTTTTCATAAATTTTATTATTTTTTAACATCCACTACACATTTTAACCAATCAAATTATTTTAAAAAGTCAACATCACACAAACCAATACAAATCATTACCACTTCCTACCTAGAAAACATAAAAGGTCATCTATTGTTGGACAAAATTTTACTTCTAAAAACTCATGTACGGTGGACGGTGGACGGAGGGAGTATATAATTGGGAAACTAAAGGAAGGGAGGAAATCTGGAATCCGCTAATTTCGCTCCAATCTCAACCGAAATCAACTCTAAACCATCCCTATTGTGATATTTACCTGACTCCCTTGACAAATTTTGAGATTCCGGTCCAAAACAAACCCGAACGAACTTATCGCAAATTGAAGATATCACCAAATCCCTGAAAAAAGGAGATTTGATTTGAACAAATTGGGGATACGGTATTACTCTTTACCCTCTCCTCCCTTTAATTAAATACCCTAGTCAGTCGTCCATCTCTTTCACACCACAAAACTTTCCGTAGTTGCAGCCCGTTCTTAACCCATCACCCTGACACCCACTTTCCAAGCATCTTCGCCGCCTCCACGATGTACCACCGTGACCACCACCGGGTTGGAAGTGAAGATTGCAGTGCCACCTTTACAGCGCCACCACTCGCGGACCATCGTCGGTGCTCTCGCAACCTCGGGGAATCGGTAAAGTAGGCATACCCGCAAGTTTCAATCCACATTTATATATTCCGAATTTAATCGTTACCAAAGCGGCGTCACCCAGCTGATCAAGGAGTCGACTTTGTGTCGAATTTATGAAGCGATCCGACTTCGATTCAAGCCACGATCTGAGCCGAATCGAGCGTGGTATTTCCAAGTCCGCTTGGTAAGTTAACTCCAACTTGTTTCGGTACCTCGAAACCATGTCGAATCACTGCTGAACATCCATACTTGAACATGGTGGGTGCACTGTCAAGTAACTTTGGGTATGTTTTCTGCAGCTGTGAGAGGATTCAATTCTAGTCTCGACCTTGATCGAGTGGAGCGGTGCACTGCAGACTACACTCGGTAAGTTCAGAGCAACTGATTTTCTAGGCTCGCACTTATCGAAAAATGGCTGTCAAACTTGCTAGTCTAAATTCAGTTGGGGGCGTTACTGAGTGGAGTCGGGATAATCTCCAATTTTCAGCGTCGCCTGATTCCTAAGTGCGTACGGCGTACCATCATTCCAAGTTTCCAACGCAACGGCTAAGGCAAGTGATTTCGTTCAAAATTGTTTCTTGCAATGTTTTGTGACTTTTTAGTGTGCCTTTTTATTTCTATCAGGTTGAATGCGACTTTGTCACCAATTTTCATGCCAGATTTTATAAATTAATATTTATTTGTTTGGTGTAATTTATCACTTTTATTCTAAATTTAATTTATTTTAATAAGCATCTAAGAGACACCGTTGATTTGTATTTTGTTTATATATAATCAAACTTACGTTAATTGCATATACTAAATCTTTATTGATATAATGTATAGTTTGTTTGTATTAATTGTATCATTTTATTTTTTCTCTTTTGTGATATTTCGGATAGACATTTTTGTAGGTAAAATTTTTAAAAGTAGAACATAATTGATTTTGCATCTGCCACTAACCGATGCATAAAGGAAATAATGTTGTCAATCAAGAAGGATGGAGCATCTCGTCAAATCGTAATAAAGAGGTCATTAACGATTTTGATTTCAATTGTCCGACAAAGTATGAAAGACGATGTGATAAAAGGAAAAAATAGGTAAGTTGGGATAGACATTTGACTTAAATTATGCTGTCGATGAAGAAGTTGAAATTGATCTGGAGTATATCATGAAATACAATCTGTCTGAGTAAGAACACCACAAATTAATAAAGGAACAACGATTTCTTAATAATTTCGTAAAAATTAGGTTCCTAGCTTACTAAATCCTGCGCATAATATTATTTCTAGCGAATTTCACACTGCTTTCTACACTGAAATTCGTCAAAAATAATATTATATGCACTATGCAGGATCTTGTAAGCAAGTTGGAAACTAAATTTTTACAAAACTATTAAATTGTTGTTTCTTTACTATACTCTGACAAATTTTATTTCTTGATATATATCCTAGATCAATTTCGACTTCTTCATCGACAACATAATTTAAGTTAAATATATGTCCGAACTTGCTATTTTTCCCCCTTTATTAGAATGCCTTCCATAATTGTCGGATAGTTGAGATCAAAATCGTTAACGACCTTTCAATTACGATTTGATGAGCTGCCCCATCCTTTCGGATTGACAACATCGATCATTTCCCTAATCCATCGGTTAGGGAGAGATGCAAAATCAAGTATACATGTTCTAGTTTTGAAAATTTTACCTGCAAAAACGTCTATCCAAACATCATATTAATATGCAGAATAAAAGGATACATTTTAGTATATGGAATTTAACTACGGAAATTTGATTTTGTATAGACCAAGTACAAATCAACGAAATGAAACAAAGCTAACATAAAACATCAAATACCTTGTGTGTTGGTGTGTTTGCACCTCCAACTCATAACCTTAATTATATCGACAATATATATGTGTGTGCCTGTTAGATTCATAATAATGATAATTACAATATGTATAGATAATGCGTTACCATACGACCAAAACAAACTTTGAATTCTCAATTCTCTACCTCTAACTTTCGAAACTAATTAATTGTTTGTTTTTTAATGTATATTTAACAAAAAAAAAAAAATTCGGCCACTATTGACAATGTTCATGAAAAACCCTAATGGTCTTCAAATTGAATAATAAAAAATAAAAAATAATATATATATAGCCTACGAGACAATCGACGAAGATGGCTTCTTGAAGGCCGGCCGGGACAATCGTCGAAGAGGAGTGGTCGGAGAGGTTCGCCAGAGCTCCCAACCACCGACGACTTTCAATTGAACGCCACCCACCACTGCTTGCGAGACCTTGGCCAACGGAGCTGAACGCCGCCTCCGTCATTGTCTGGACTCCTCCGCCTCCGTCATCCAAATCCCATTCAGTTCACCCCCTTTCTCCAATTTCGATTCAATAATTACATCTTGGCTAGCAACTGTCGCAAATTGGAACAAGCAAACCCCTTCCCATCCCCATCCTCATGTGTTCGCCTACTCGACATCAACTTCTTCTTCCCCATACCGGCGCTCCACCAGGGCAGCACCGCCAGCGGCGGGCAGAGGTGCAATTCGTCCCCAAATCCGTCCACCACCACCTGCGAGACGTTGGCCTTCAAGAAGCCCTCTCCGTCGATTGTCCGGGTCGGCCTTGAAGAAGCCCTCTCCGTCGATTGTCCCGACCGGCCTTGAAGAAACCCTCTCCGTCCCGGCCGGCCTTCGAGCAGCGCTTCTTCTTCTTGTTTAAACTCCCCTCTCTCATTCCATTTCCATAATATTCAGCCAAAGGAAACTAGTAAGTGTGTCTTAGAACATGGAAATTAGAATTAAAACACATATATCAGTCGTTTGAGCTTCCACTTGCAAAAGAAATTTTCAAGCATTCTTCAAATTCTTGAAAAGAAGCTAATCTTATCTAGCCACAAAACTATGAATGGATTGTCAAATTCAGGTGAATTAACACTTAACAAAGCCAATTGACACTTCAACCAACAATCACCATTAATCATCAACCATCTCGAGTTAAAAAAATCGAAACAAAGCCGAACAAATCGAAGAGAACAACAACAATTCTGAAGTTCGAATGAATCTAGCAGAAATACTATATATGTATAAATTCAAATTATTGTTTAAATTCAATTACTAGGGCAGAAGAAACTCGACAATGTTAAATCTGCTGAAATAGAGGTCGAGAAATTGATAAGCTTGATGGAGAAATAAAAAACAACAAAAAATGGATTTGGATAATACGGGGGAATCAGATGAAAAGCTCGAATGGAGAGAGAGGACGATGAGAGAGAGAACCCAAATCAGATGTAGTACCAAAGAGAGCTTTGTAAAAGATGAAGAAGAACTCGTCTGCACACTCGTTCTAGGCAGAGAAATTGGTCGAATACTTACTTCCATTGCAGCTTTTTTTTCCTGAAGAACGTGGGAAAAGTAGGAAAAAAAGTCGCCAAATAAATTTGGCGTTGCTGTAAATATAGGGCAAACACTTGTATTTGCCTGACAGATCTCTATTTTGGAGATTGAACTGGTGAAACTGTTGGGCCAAATTTAAGTCCAATATTCCCCAAAAGTTTAATTTTTTCCAAAATAGAGCATCTCTTGGGGATGCTCTAACTCATTATATAATTGAGATTGTGCTTAAAATCCCAATTGTGTCCAGCCCGAGTCTAGACTGTTAGAGCATTCCCAAGAGCTTCTCTATTTTGAAGAAAATTGGATTTTTGGGGAATATTGGGCTTAAATTTGGCCCAACAATTTCCCCAATCCAATCTCTAAAATAGAGATCTACCAAGCAAATACAAGGGTTTGCCCCATATTTGCAGCAACACCAAATTTATTTGGCGACTCTTCTTACCTACTTTTCCCACGTTCTATAGGAAAAAAACATGTAATTGAAGTAGCAATTCAATCAATTTCTCTGCCTAGAACTATTGTGCAGGTGAGTTCTTCAACTTTCTCCTATTGGACGCTTGCTCAGCAAGAGACTCCGCCGTCGACGCTACTGATGGAGCCTTCTCCGACGGCGGGATACACTCCTCACGGTTCCCGAGTAATTCTCTCTCTATTTGACTGTTTTACTCTTTGATGGAGGGACTGTTTTGATTTTGTGCGGTTTTGTTGAATTTGTGTGCCCCTTCTTGCAGGAAAAGCGAGATTGCGGGGAGTGGGAGTGGATTGGAAGCATTTCTGCGACGATGGAGGGAGATCTAGTGGGAACTTTCGATGTCTTCTGCCAAGTAGGAAGCGGCTGAGCAAAATCAAGTGAGTCCTCTTGAAATCTGTTGCATAAGTTTGAAGCTTTTGTAGCAGTTTTTGATTCTTGGGCATGGAAAAGGACCAAGGCAATGTATGTGTGGAGTTGGTCTACATACCAGTATACCACTGGTTTTTGGTTGTATTTCTTTTCTTGTCTCTTGTGTTGGGTGGTGGTGGTGGTCAATTGGGCTAAAATTTAATTCACAATTAAAAAATTAAATTACAATTCTTTAAAATGGAGAATTTGTTGGAGTTGGGTTAATTTTTTTTTAAGGAAGATAGATTTTCATTCTCCATTTTAAAGAAAATATGGGGATCTTCACGTCGAATATTTTGATGTTCGAATAGCAATTGGATAAAAGATGCGGGGTAGAGTTTGTTTGTATATATGTAGGAATAATAACTTTAGTCGAGTAACTTATAACTAAATTATTGTAACAAAGAGATAAATGATGCGGGGTAGGATTTGTATACAAGAACAATAACTCTAGCCGAGTATTTTGAGTTACGACCAACGCAAAAAAAAAACCAAAACCTAATACGCTCTCTTTCTAGGCGCCGCCTCCCACCCTCATCACCATGCCTAAGAGCAACCAGCCACCGCCCTCACCTCGGTTCACCACCGTCATCCCCTATCCCTCTTCATCTTAAAGCCCAAGCTTCCAGTCGCTATCAGCGATGTTTTCAGTTGAGAGCTTTTGTTAACTTGTCCTCCGTCGCTAGCCTTTCGCCGCCTCGCCGGGCTCCTCCAACCAGTCCGAATCCCTCGGCTCACGTCGGTGCATCCTACCGCCATGGTAACCGCCTTCTCAGCCAGCCTCCATCGCGAATTCGGTCACTACCCTCATCGCCTCCATCGTCGGTTCGTCCACCATCATCGCCACCATGGGTTGTGTAGCTGTTTCCTTCAGCCGACTCTGGTCGACTTCTTATTGGCCTATTACTGCCGGCCCTCACTCTCCGCCTGACCTCGACTCTTCCATTCTTTTCTTCGTTGGGTTACAACCGCCAAGGCTCCACCGCCTTCCTCTTTGGCTCGCCGCATGTCGGGGCTTGCCACCGCCACCTACCGTGGTTCCGTTGCCATTTTCGTCTCCAGCTCGGCTTGGTTCCGGCCTTTTCCCAGCCGATAGGCTCTGCACCTTCCTTGGCTTGGTGTCGTCTTTTGTTGTTAGCCACGACTTACTTCTCTTGACGTGCCCACCCGCCGGTGCTCCGGGGATTCCTCCTGCGCCACTAGCCTTTTTGATTATTTTAGCCCGCTCATTCTTTCGCTTTCTGGTTCATTACTGCTCTTTTGTCTTCCTTGTCTTGTTTTTTTATCACCTCTTTTAAGGTTTATCCTTGTGGTCGCCTGCCCACGATTTTATTATCGTCCTTGAGGGTTGAGATGAGTGCTTGGGGTTTGATTGAGCATTGGTGTGGTTTATGGTTGAATTTGCGGGATAGTGTACGGTGCTGCTCTTGTTGTGATGCAGGCTTCTTGTGAGCGATGGTTGATGTGTCATGTTCGATGACGTCGTGGACGTACGATTGACATCTGAAGGCTCTTCGAGTCCATAATCTGAGGTGTCCGCTTGTCCCCAGAGTTTGCTGTGTGCGTTGTCCCTTTGACCGATCGTTTTGTTCTTCTTTTGGCTTGTGTTTCGCAGTGTAGGATGGCTTGTACGTTCCTAATTTTTTTTATTTATGTCACTTGCTTCTGTAATTTCATTTATGTTATTTGCTTCCAGTTGTACATGATGGTTAGTCCATCCACCGACGTGTTCGGTCTCTCTTGGCTTGTCTAGAGAACTGAATTTCTTATCTTGCTTCAGGAAAAAAAAAAAAAAAAAAACTCTATAGCCGAGTAATCGTATGTGAGTTATTGTATACTTTCGTAGGGGATCTAGGGGGGGGGGATTTAGTTGATAAAGAGAGTATTTATTACATTGAGGTCATGGGTTCAAACCTCCTTAGTTCACTTTTTTATAGTTTTGGAGAAAACTAATTAAAATACCCTATCTTTTGGGATATGATGAAAATATATCATCAACTTTCAAATGTAATATATTACCATTACCCGTGAGAAACCCCACGTAGGTTGTCTTGTCGGCATTTTTGACCCTTGAAAAAACTCGTGGTAATATATTACAACTACGCTCAAAGGTCGTGATATTTTTACTACATTTAAAAGTTGATGATATATTTTGACCATACCCCCAAATATTGGGGTATTTTAATTTGTTTTCCCTATCATTTTTATTTCTCTTAGTTTTCTTCTATTAAAAAAACTAATTAAATAACAAATTTAAGATTTTCTCCAATAAATTTAAATAAAAATAATCTTTTTCATATATACATACAAAAAAAAATCTCATTTTTTGATAATTTTATTTTTCTTATTTTTTTCTACTCAAATTACTATTTAAACCACGAATTTTTAAGTTTTTTTCTGATATATTTAAACAAAAATATATATTTTTTGTGTATATATATATACATGCAAAAAAAACATTAGCAAATTTTATTTTAACTCCTAATGTTTTTTTTATGGATCCACCATTGCTTGTTGACTTGTTGTAACCATTCTTATATCCTTCTTGTAACTGAATAACTTGAAAGAAAATCATATATGAATAAATCTCACCATAAGAACGGTGAGATTATCGTATACTTGTTGCGTTGGTGTGGGCTCTTCCCTCGCCGACCTCTATGCCCGCCCCATCTCCAACCGCCGGCGCCTCCATCCATGAAGCCTCCGTCGGCCTGAGCGGCTCCGCCCTCGGCCTTCCTCCTTCTCAGCATCGCCTTTGTCCCTCTCCCTCTTATGTAAACGCTCCCTCGGTAATAATCTCAACCTCTCCCTTCTCTCCCTCTCATGCCTCTCAGACACCCGGCCCTTTCCGTCTCTCCCTCCACTCCCACTCCTAAAACACCCTTATTCAACCGGAGTTATTAACATGCAAACCCAAATCCCTTTTCACCAAATCTGATTTTACCCCTACATCCACAAAATCGAAAACCTCAAATCTGATTTTATCCCTCACTCACATCCCCTTTCTTCCAAATTTGACAAATCAAAAAAAAAATCAAAAAAACCCAAAACAACGGGATAACACCTTCCGCATGCAACACCCTAGATCTGCTCAGATCTGCTTCTCAAACTTGTAACAGGAAGGAGAGATTTCTATTATACTTTTCATGTTATCTTCTGCTTTACATCACTTTGATAACACCGTTTTACATCTCTTAAATTGATATGAATTATAAATAAATTTGGGAAAAAACTCTAAATTAAAATATATAAACCCTAGACGTCAAAATATTAAAAAAAATTGATGTTTAATGCCTATTTTTATAATGATTTAATCTCTTATAAAAAGATACCTTAGGACTATATGTATAAACCCTACGAAGTTAAAACACTAAAATATACACACAAAATATTTTTTTTTATGGGGTAACCACCTAGGGTTTATTTGAGAGATACCTTGTAATTCCCAAGCATTCTCAACCTTACAGATTGAAGGCCAAGAACTGGGTTCAAGAACGAAAACGCAACGAGAAAGTAAACAAGCGACCAACAAGCGGTTTTACGTGGTTCGGCCGGAACCTACATCCACGGAGCCTCAGCCGGATCGGCTTGAGATCTCAATCCACTAATCAAGTAGCAAGGTTACAGAACAGGTTGCCCTATATCTAGACTAAGGCAAACAAAGACGGAAATACACGATACAAGACAAGTATGCACGAGAGAACCAAGAACAAAGCAAGTAAAGGAAGAGGACACCCTGGATCTGGAGAACAGAGCTAGATCTTCGTCGGATTTAACCAGAGAAGGAAGCTTCGCCTGAACAGAGGGCAAAGGACCTTCTTCTTCTTCCTAGAGACGAGATCTAGAGTCTCAGAGTGAGATTCGCTCTAGATCGGACCACTGTGAACTTTGCCGGAGCCGGGTTGGAGAAACCCTAGCTTTCTCTCTCTCTCTCTATCGCCTTCTCTCTCTTAGGGTTGGAATACCTGAAGAGCCGATCTGAAGAATGAGGCAACCCTAGCTCCAACTTCACTTATATAGGCAAGCATCAATCGAAACGCTGCGTTGCGAGGGTCCAAGAGCTGAAAGCTCTCAAGGTAAGTGAGCTCGGTCCAGTGAAGCTAAAACAGGCCGGGCTTTGGGCTTTCCAGACCCAATTACATAATAGCATACATTGTATCTATATATATAACATATACTCATATACATATGTGAGCATAAGATAACACACACTAACATGTGTGTGTATATAAGATAACTTACACTTCTACCATATGTTTGTGTGTGTGTGAGAGTGTATATTATATTTACATGTGCATTTATCTAAGTCTACCAATTAATCTTTATCTAGAGCCATCCAATATTCCTAAATCTATATGCTTAAGATTAGAATAGACATTATAAATTGCCCTCGTAATCGAAGCATTAGACCTATTAAAACCTCTCTACATCATAGTGGATTAAAATACTCAAGAGATCCAGTATCTTCATCAGCTCAAGTTACCTGTGAGCTAAGGCGGTTCTCCAACATGGAGAAAATCCCTGCAAACTCAAATTTGTTAGCAGGGAGTACCTTTGCCCCGAAATCAGCTGGATTGATGTTGCCTTTTATTTTCTTTACATCTAGTTTTGTAGCAGCAACCATGTTACGAATAAAATGAAAACGAACATGGGATCTTTGCACAAGTATAGTGCGCTTTGGCTATCCGTATGAAGTACGGGTTTAAATGGCTTCTTTAGGATTTCTTTTAGAATTCCTTTGAGCCAAATAGCCTCTTTGGCAGCCTCAGTAGCTGTCATATACTCAACTTCAGTTGAAGATAGAGCAACAACTGATTGTTGCTGAGATTTCCATGACACACAATTACCTGCCCATGTAAAATAGTAGGCAGTAGTGGACTTGCGAGTATCTTTATTGCTAGCATAATCAGAGCCAACATAGCCATATAAATGATCAACAGATTCATGCAGGCCATAGTGCAAACATAGGTTTTTGGTACCAGCAATATAACGAAGCAAGTATTTCATAGCAGTCCAATGGTTAGAACCAGGATTGGACATAAAATGACTAAGCACAGATATGGCAAAAGCAAGGTATGGCCGGGTGCATAGCATAGCATACATCACCGATCCTACAGCTGCGTTGTAGGGGACCCTAGCCATTTCTTTTATATCTTCAGGTTTAGAGGGACAACTCTTTTTGGTAAGCTCTAGATGCCCTCCTAAGGGTATGATGTTGGTTTAGAGGAAGTCATATGAAACCTTTCTAGAACCTTAAGAACATAGTCATCTTGAGATAACCATATTTTTTTATTAGGTTGGTCTCTAATGATAGTTACACCAAGGATTTTCTTGGCTTTCCCTAAATCCTTCAATGTAAAGTATTTCTTTAACTCCTTTTTTACAGTGCTAATAGGGATCATAGAATTGCAGATAAGCAAGATATCATCCATGATAGCATGCATTTAGGTAGGCATAATATGTTGCATTTAGCTTAGTTAAGATGCATTTCATTAATTGATGGATTAAGCACGATTTGCATATTAGTTCTCTATGTTAGTGGAGTCGGAATCTACACACTTTTATTGATTATTTCAGGTAATCGTGGATCCGATGATGAGACATGGGTTGATAACGCATTGGATGAAAATGTCTAGTTGATCGAAGAAGCTTACATGAAGATCTCAAGAGGTCCTGAGAAGAAGAAGCGAACATAAACGAAGAACAAGTCTGCAGAAGTTGTCGCCAGGCATGCTGAACTTGTTTTGCACTTTCTGGAGGCCTCGGTTGTCCGATTGACTATTATGACCATGCGTTGGAAAGCTCTTTCAAAGAGCTACAACTTTCTCGTTGACAAGAAGAGCAAATTCGAGATAGAATTTCCGTGAAAGACAGATGCAGCGGCCGCCGCATGGTGTGCAGCGGCCGCCTCCAGGGACGACGCAAAAGGAATTCTGATGCTGCGGCCGCAGCATACATGCGGCGGCCGCCGCATCTGCCGCTAGCGCGGAAACGCGTCGTTTTGAATACTTAAAAACCCTAGATGCTTTTGTTTTTATTAAGGGCCGACTTTGGATGATTGATAAGGCCACTTTTAGTTATTTTTCCAGAACTAAAAGTTGGAGATTGAGAGCGATGTTCGCCATAGACGGTTAGGATTCATTCATTAGATTAGGATTCAAGACGATTTTAGTTGGAGATTGAGAGCGATGTTCGCCATAGACGGCTACACTCTCTTCGTTCTACTTACGATTTGAAGCTTTGTTTGGATTGAGTTGTGAGTTTCTAAATCTTGTTCCTTATTTCCTATATTGAATGTTTCAACTTCTTTGTACTTGATTGTTTATTGTTTTATTCTATCTTGTCTGGCCAACTTGTTAGATCAATTCAATTGCTAGGGTTTTGTAGATTCTTGATTGCGAATCTTAACCCAAGTAGCAAACTTATCCCTTTAGGGTTGATTGAACTAATTAGATGGGTAGGAAGTTGGATGTGTTGTTAAATCCCTCTTTAGGGACTGCAAATACCTTGGTTAATCTCTGGACTTAAACCTATCAATTGGGTTAAATCCTTCTTTAGGGACTGTTCGATTGATAAGGGTTTCTAGGACTGATTGGACTAGTAACTATATTAGGTCGGGACAAGGGCATTCATAGGAAGACTAAAAGAACAAGAGGAAGTTACAATATCAATTCAAACAAATAAAGTGGATAGTTGTAGGTAGAGCGATCTTCTCTAATTTATTTTGCATTAATCTGTTTATAGTTTATTTTGCTTTCTTTCTTATTTCAACCACTCAAAAACCCCCTTTCTACTAATTGGTAAATACACATTGCGGAGAAATACTTGATTCTCTGTGGGATCGACCTCTTACTTACTTGCGATACTAGTTTGTAGGTTTGAGTTTTATTTTGATATGGTTTAAGCGACTAAAAACCGTCCATCAAATTGGCGACTAAAAACCGTCCACATATAAGAGAATATATATCATAGACTGTTTAGAAATATGCTTGAAGTAAAGACATGAATCATAACTGCTTCTTATGAAACCTACTTTCTTAATCACAGCATCAAACTTGAGATTTCATTGCCTAGGGGACTGCTTGAGTCCATAGATGGATCTTTTAAGATGGAAAACATGATCAGGAAACTTGGGGTTTATAAACCCCTTAGGTTGTCTCATATAGATGGTTTCATCCAGAGACACGCGCAAGAATGGAGTTTTTACATCCATTTGCTCAAGTTTCCAATCAAACACAGCACAGATAGGAAGCATTAATCTCATAGTTTTGTACTTAACTACAGGAGAGAAAATGTCATTATAATCTATGCCTTCTCTTTGGGAAAACCCTTTTGCAACAAGTCGGGTTTTAAACCTAGGAGGCTCACTAGGGCTTAGACCTTCTTTTAGCTTAAAGCAGTCCCCTAGGCAATGAGCCGGGTTTTAGAAGGTCTTGGAACCAATGTCCACGTTTTATTTGTGTACATTGATTCCATTTCTTCCTTCATTGCAGTTAGCCAATCTTTGGCATAACTGCTCTTAATGGCAGATTCATATGAGCTAGGAGTGGTAGGATGCCTAACATGGTGAGCATTTAAGAAAGCATATTCCACAATATAAGAGGTGTACTTCCTATTAGGTATGACAGTTCTAGGCTTTCTATCCCTAGTTAACTGATAATCATGCAATGTAGGCAAAGCAGAAACATTTGAAGCATGCAAATCAGAAGGGGATGAGGAGAAAACAGAGGACTCCCTTTGGGAGTCATTAGAACGACCATTTACATTACCAGAAATAGGAGAGGGGGGAGGAGAATTAAGAGGAGAAGAAGGAGGAGAAACACCCTTAGAAGAAGATTGATGTTGTTCTTCATCAGGGTCTGCAGGTGCTTCTTGTTCAGTCTCTTCATCTTTGGAGTCTTTTTCTCCTTTGTGTCCCCCCTGTAATGTGGAAGATATAGCTTTCTGAGTTGATCTTGGGATCTTTCCAGTGTCGTGCTCAGAGTCTTCACCATCAGAGGAATCAACTCCTTAGTCTGCTCAATGGTACATGTAAGCTCGGGATAAGTTGTCAGTTCAGATTTGAGAGGGAAGATTTCTTCATTAAATCTCACACTTCTAGTTGTTATAACTTTGTATGGGTCAGGTTGCAAAAGAAGCACTCTGTAGCCTTTAACTCCATCGGGGTAACCAAGTAGCAAGCTTTTCAAAGCCCTAGGTTGGAGCTTACCTTCACTTACACGAGGATAAGCTGCACAACCAAAAGGCTTCAAATAGGCTAGGCTAGGCTGTTTCCCTATCCATTTGTATTGGGGAGTATCAAAGTTTATAACACTGGAAGGTGATCTGTTTACAAGATATGCAGCAGTTAATACAGCTTCACCCCATAAAGAATTCTTAAGCCCACAACTAATCAACATACATCTAACTTTTTCCAATAAAGTTCTATTCATCCTTTCAGATGTACCATTTTGTTGTGGAGTACCTGGAACTGTCAAGTGTCTTTTTATCTCATGTGATTGACAGTATTCATTAAATTCAGTATTACAAAACTCTAATCCATTATCAGTTTTTAAACATTTAAGTTTGTGGTTAGATTGACTTTCTACCATTACCTTCCACCTCTTAAAGGCATCAAAGGCTTGATCCTTTGACTTTAGAAGACTTACCCAAACTTTCCTTGAAAACTGGTCAATGAAGCTAATAAAATACCTCATACCTCCTGCAGTGGGGACTTGTGAGGGTCCTCATAAGTCAGAATGTACATACTCCAAAGGATTATTAGCAACATAAGTTGAAACAGGAAATTTAAGCTTGGCAGATTTGCCCAACACACAATGCTCACATAATTTAATGTCAACATGTTTCTTAGGCAATAAACCAGATTTATGCAATTTGTTTAATCCTTTGTTGCCTATGTGACCCAGCCTGTTGTGCCAATTTTTAGTTTCATGGAGAGTCATAGAATCATTGCAAACAGTAGCATTGAGCTCAGGCATAGAGGAAAGCACATGATATAATCTCTTCTTCCTAACAGCTTTAACAATCACTTTACCATTTCTAGAAATTGTTCTAATGCCATTAGCAGAATTGACATCACAACCTATTTCCTCTAATGCAGATTCAGACATGAGACTTCTCCTTAAAATTGGGACCCACTTGACATTAGTGAAAATTCCAACAATGCCATCATGCATAAGTAAAGAAACATCTCCTACTCCTTTTATTTTCAGAGAAGTATGATCACCCAGCATAACATCACCACACACAGATTCATTTAAACTCTTAAAGAAATGCTTATTAGGTGTGGCATGCATTGTGCAACCTGGATCAAGTATCCATGCATCAGATGTATCAAGAGATGTTAATGCAGAACACATGAATAATTCAGCAGAATACTCACCCATATTCTCAATTAAGCACAGAAGTAGACAATTCAGTGTTGTTCTTTTTAGCCAATTCCTCAGCTCTTTTCTTTTTCCTACACTCCTTGACCCAGTGACCAATGTTACCACAGTAGTTACACTTAGAGTTTGGGTCAGATTTCTCATTTTTAGGCTTATCTTTCTTATTCTTGTTATGCTTATTGCCCTTCTTGTCATTGTCTTTAGTGAACAAAACCTCAGATTTATCAGCTTTATCATTTTCAGACCTTTAATCTTGAACACTTTCATGATTTCATTCTTTTCAATGATAGATTCAATTAGCTTGTCCTTAGTAAGTTCATCACGACTAAATTGAATGACATCTTTGAAGTTATCAAACTGAGTGGGCAGAGAATTCAGTAGTAAGATAGCTTGGGTGAGAATCCTTTATGTCATCATTGCATCTTTCTAATTCTTGAGTCATCTTAAGAAACTTGTCCAGATTATCATCAAGAGTCAAAGAAGTATTCATCTTAAAAGTGAACAGACGACATAACAGAGAAATCCTGGAGGGCAAGGATTTAGATAGAAAGAGCTCCTCCAGGGCATGCCAGAGGCAGAAAACGGAAGAGTGTTTTACCACTTGTCGAGCAATACCACCAGTGAGGCGTAGCATTATCTCATAGTGGGCTTTCATGTCCATTTCATGCTCTTCAGCTATGGACTTAGGTGGTGTAGAGGATCCTCCGTCAACCATCTTTAGTTTTTTATCATCAGTCTTTGGGGGATCCTCATCATTGATGTCAACACCCTTAAGAAGGCTGGTCATCTCAGAGGTTGTGGTTCCAGGCTTCAAGAATACCTTCCAATAACCTTCCTTGATGAGAACAACTCTCATCTTGACTTTCCACATGGTGAAGTCAATCACACCATCGAATGGCTTGATTTTCAAGGCGTTATCCATGATGTTTGGTACCAGCAGAGGCTGTAGTGTCCAAGAAACAGGTAAGTATCAAAGTTTATGTAAGCGGAAGCAATATGAGTGCAACAGTATACAAGACACTCTAGAAAACCCTAGAATCACATGTCTTTGAACAGATCTAGACCAGTGGCATGTCAGACAGGAGAGGAATAGCCCAAGCCTCAGCTTTTTGAAGGACTATCCAATGTCCTGCCCCCGATCCCGCTCCCTGAAAACCAAGAATGGCACAAGTCGGTAAGGAAAGGGACACTCAAGCTCTGATACTACTTTGTAATTCCCAAGCGTTCTCAACCTTACGGATTGAAGGCCAAGAACGGGGTTCAAGAACGAAAACGAAACAAGAAAGTAAACAAGCGACCAACAAGTAGTTTTACGTGGTTCAACCGGAGCCTACATCCACGGAGCCTCAGTCGGATCGGCTTGAGATCTCAATCCACTAATCAAGTAGCAAGGTTACAGAACGGGTTGCCCTAGATCTAGACTAAGGCAAACAAAGACGGAAATACACGATACAAGACAAGTATGCACGAGAGAAGCAAGAACAAAGCAAGTAAAGGAAGAGGACCCTGGATCTGGAGAACAGAGCCAGATCTTCGTCGGATTCAACCAAATAAGGAAGCTTTGCCTGAACAGAGGGCAAAGGGTCTTCTTCTTCTTCCTAGAGCTGAGATCTAGAGTCTCAGAGTGAGATTCGCTCTAGATGGGACCACTGTGAGCTTCGCCGGAACCGGATTGGAGAAACCCTAGTTTTCTCTCTCTCTCTTAGGGTTGGAATACCCGAAGAGCCGATCTGAAGAATGAGACCCTAGCTCCAACTTCACTTATATAGGCGAGCATCAATCGAAACGTTGCGTTGCGAGCGTCCAAGAGTTGAAAGCTCTCAAGGTAAACGAGCTCGGTCCAGTGAAGCTAAAGCAGGTTGGGCTTTGGGCTTTCTAGGCCCAATTACATAATAGCATACATTGTATATATTATATATATATATATATATATATATATAACATATACTCATATATACACTTTATACATATGTGAGCATAAGATAACTTACACTTCTAGCATATGTTAGTATATATATAAGTATATATTATATTTACATATGTATTTATCCAAGTCTACCAATTAATCTTTATCTAGAGCTATCCAATATTCCTAGATCTATATGCTTAAGATTAGAATAGACATTACATACCTGAATCTCGATGGCCGATAAGTCCGCAGACGGAAAATCGTCAAAACATATAATCGTAAACATAAACAGTGCAAAACAACAAGTGAAAGCACACCCTACAACAAACGAGACTAGGCAAAACTAAATCTATCAAGTTGGGGATGTAGACTATGGATGAAGCCAAACACTATCCAAAAACAGTATTATAATAATCCGACCGTAAACTGGGTTATTACGACATCGTAAGAGACTAAAATGTCGTATCATAATTTAATTTATAATTTAGATTAATTTAAAAAGGGTAAGATGGAGTATGATACAAAAAGTACGTTCCGGCTATATACACCGCAAATCATGCACGTTCTTAAGGACGTGCATGATTAAAAGGCTTGCACGTCCTTAAGGACGTGCAATATTAGACATAAGGCTTGCACGTCGTTAAGGACGTGCAATATTAACCTTGTGATTTGCGGTGTATATTCAAAAAGTATAACCGATGATCCGTGCGGGTAACCGGTATGCGTTGTACAGTACTGAGCTTTATGATGTATTGTAAAACGGACCACCCATATATTAATAGTAGCGTCGTTTTCGGTCTGAACACACGTACGAGACCTGATTACGACCTTCTAAACCAATCACTTGCACAGATCTTCTGATTTTTACATGTATGACACCTTATTCTATTGAATGAACGTCACCATTTTGGGTACCACTATTCCACTCCATATTATATAGGGTAAATTCCTTTTTGGTCTCTAACCTTTAAGGGTTAGCTACTAGCCTACTACTCCCTCCGTCCAAAAATACATAGACTTTTACTATTTATGGACGCTTTTTTATGAGTTAAAAACTATATTTTATCAATAAGTTTGTAATTATTAAAAAAAATTAATAAAAAAGTTAATATTTTATATAGTTTTTACCTTCTTAAAAAAACGTGCGTGAATAGTAAAGGCAATATATTTTTAGACGGATGTAGTATTAGTTGGGTGATTTAGGCAATTAGGCTATTTGAAACTTTCAATTAGCTAATTAGAGAAGAAACTTATTTAATTAGATTACCTAGTCCATTCCCCAAATGGGGTACTAAAGTCAATGGTCAACTGTTTGACCGTTGGCTGCGTTGACCGTTGACCGGTCAACGTTTGACCCCCTTTTTTTTTAAAAAAAAAATAAAATTTAGTGATGACATTTTTGTGATGCCATGTTTTTACCGTTTTGATTCCACTTTTTATTACATTTTTTTCAAACCTTAATGGCATTTTTTGTGTACTGTGATGCCACTTCGACCATAGATGCCAATTTTTTTTTACTTTTGACTACTGATGACACTTTTTTAAAGTCAATTTTTTGATGATATTTTTTTTACCGTAATGCCATATTTTTCAAATTACTGTTTTGATGACATTTTTTTTAATGTGATGCAACTTTTTCAAATTAGTGTTTTGATTCCATTTTTCTAATGTAATTATTTGATGCCACTTTTTTATTCGAATCGTTTGATGTCACATTTTTTTTAATTTAATCAATTGTATATCGATAAATTTTCATCGATTCTATTTTTATTCACTGATGACACGTTTGTGATTACATTTCATTGATGCAATCACTTGTGGTGACATGTTTATTACATTTTTATTCATTGATGACACAATCGGATAAAATGTGATTAAACTTGATTGATGACATCTTTTATTGATGACTTTTATTCATTGATGACATTTGTGATGACAAATCATTGATTTCAATCATTTGTGATGATATTGTTTGATGAAGACATTTTTATTAATAACATTTTTATACAGTTGATAACATACGAGCTTAAAATTTGATTACACTTCATTGGTGACGTTTTTATTGGTGACACATTTGTGATGACATTTAAGAATCTAATAACATGAAATACCATGTAACATGTCTCCACTCCTCTTGTTTTTTTCCGGGCTTGGGCCGGTTGTGTACCAAAACACAAGCAGAGTTAAAAACATATTATCACCTAACTAGCAAGTGATAAAATGCAATTCTTACCCATTATAAAAGATTTGTCCTCAAAACTTGTAAAAACGCAAAACCTAATATCTAAATGAAAAGAACATGTAATATTTAAATGAGAGGACATTATTCACTAGTATGTGATACAAGCTATTACACAATAACCTTATGTCCGATAAGAAATGGGAAAAACTAAAATTGTTATGAGAACTAAATCTTTATTGCATTATTGTTAAACTAAAACTACAAGTATAAAAATAAGTACAGCTTGCCGCAAAAAATCTAAGATTACATCAAGTGAGCCTGAATCCTCCTCCATCTCCAACACCAACAAAAGCAAGTGCCAGATCTGGATTCAATGCTTTAATGTGAAACCTGGAAAGGAAAAAACAAACATCACTTCCAAGTCTTCAACTATCAATCATGCAGTAGCATTATATATCCATCCATCCATCAAACATAAATTTGCTCGCCCCACATGTTCCAACAATTAACCATTTAAATCCAAAATCCAGAAAAAGTTCCAAAGCCTGCGACCTAGAATCAACAGTCGGAATAACCAGTGACCAACACAAATAATGGTTAAGGTTTTTGTATGAGGGGTCGATGATTGATAACACAGGGATTAGGATTTCTACCACATAGATGATGGAAATTGAAATTTACTGAAGCGTTCTCTATCAAGCCCGGAGATACCCAAATTGGGAAAGCATATAAATTTGTTAAAAAGAAACCACAGTATGCAAAACGATTCCAAGACAGGGATTCAACAAGTAGAATCAAGTAACATAATAGAAAACATAGTTTCATCCTCAAGAAGGAAACAGGGGCTAACAAGTTCAATACAAAATCTTGTCTAGTCAAAACGGAACGACCATGATGTATATTCCACAATTCTTAAATAAAAACCACACCCCGGCTACCTGGAGAAAACTTAAAGCTCCTAAGACGAGATTCAGCTTTAACCGGTGATGTTCTGTGACTTGTTGAGGATGACACCCTCATACTTCATCTGGAACCACTTCATGGCATCATCCTTGGTGACTCTGTGCTGAATCCCAACACGTGCCTTGCAACGACGTCTGCGACCAACACGGTAACCTGGGCGCTCCAACACAACATAGAAGTCCATACCATAGATACCGGTGGAAGGATCATACCTGGGAAGAGAGAACAAAATTACACACTTATATAAGATGTTTTCACAACAAAAATAACTGTGAATAAAAATTGCACAAGCACAACCATACAATTCATGTTGTATACAACCACAAACAAAGACCAAAATGAACATAAGCATGAAGGAAAAGAGTACGGTCTGGGCTAACACACCATATTCAACAAACATTCAAACAGGGTAGTTATGTGTCCCATTATGGCTCAATTCATGTGAATTAAGTCACAAGCAAATGAAACAGATCAAACAATCAAAGAGTGTACAGGTGAAAGAACCAAAAGCCAACAGATTAGAAATATAATGTTCCTGAAATGACTGCTAAATTATATAAATCAAATTGGAGGCACGGTAAATTCTTTAGATTGCAAGCTATAATACACGATGAAAACGGATAAAAGAGACGATTGAGATGCTGACCTGCTCGATTCACGGCGGAAAGTTGGCGGTGGGGGCTGAATTAGGGCTCAAAACCGGCCTGTGCTCCAGATAACACCCGACACTCGAAATTAGGGCTCGAAACGGGGTTGCGCGACGCTAACTCAGGGATATGGCTAATCGCGTGGCTAATTGCGATGCGGAAGTCCAGAATTCCAGATTAGAGACAATCGAAGATCCTCGTGATGAGAAATCGAGGGAGGAAGACCGTCGGGAGAGCGACTGTGAATCGCAAGCGAGGAAGGAGAGCGAGAGGAGGGCGGAGTGAACAACACTGCGATCCCTTGCATTCGCCGCGCCTCCGCCGCACTCAATGACATCTTCATCTTCCTTCTTCCTCTCTTCCGGCTTCAGAATCGGCGAGGAGGAGGAGGCAGAACGGGGGTGGTAGAGGAGGGCGAGGAGGGGGAGGGCGATAAATCTCTGTCAGAGGAGAAGGGTGAGGGGAACGGGTCAGGGCATAAAAAAACCTTTAAAATAGTTAGTACACCTAAAAAAACAATTAAAGTAGTTAATTACCTAACTAAAAGACTGTGGTTGTACAAAATACCAAATTTTCTCGTATTAGTTTCTAATTTTTTTTAAGTATTAATTTTATTACCTAACCATTTACATATTGCTACTATTTGGTTCTCCCATCCAACTAAATGGCAATTAGGTTGTGGGTTCGACTCTCCATTTATAGATGTAGCTGATTTTTTTTTTCATCTATTTTTATTAAGTCATTTAAACATTTTCTAATTGCCTTTTCCAAATGAAGAACTATTTTAATTATTGGGCCTCTTTATTAACTATTTTTATTTATTATTTAATACAAACCCTTGTATTAGAGTATAATTTATGATATTTTAATATTTTCCACATATATATTCAAGATTTTATTTCTAAATTATAACTTCACAAAATAAATGAGTTTTTAATGTGAAAATACTATAACACACATATGACATATATATGTATGTATGTATGTATGTATGTATGTATGTATGTATTGATACACAATTAAAGAGTTAAAATATATGAATTAAAATCTAATAGGAAGATGTCCTATATTAAATTTATTTGGGCATTTTATTATTATCTTATTTAAAAGAATATATTTATTTTACATAATGTACGTGCTACATGTTTTTGAAAGATTGGTGAATGTAATAAGTACTCTATTCATATCAAAATAGTGGATGTTTAACTTGTTGACACATTTTTTAATAAGTTAAAAACTACACATAAAATATATTTTTTTAATAATTAGCAAGCTAAGTAGGAAAAAAAATCAAATATTTTAAGATTAAGGTTGAACAGGACCCCTAAAATTCATTGGACGACCCTGCTTGTAACCCTAACCCTTCTCTAATCTCCCTCGGATTTATTTAAAAAATTAAATAATTTTATCGTTTAGTTTAACAAGAAAATAGATGGGATGACCAAATAGTAGCAATATGTAAAAGGTTAGGGACTAAAATTAACATTTAAAAAGGTTAGAGACTAAAATTAACACTTAGGGACTGATACTGGCTAACCCTTAAAGGTTAGAGACCACCAAAGAAATTTACCCTGTTATATACTCCATATATAATTATTTTAAGTCAAAATATTTTTTTTAAAAAAATTATATTGATGTTATAATTCTTTTGTCAAAGTGTGCATTGACTCTTGACACATTTTGTTCTAACCCGGCCGCAGGCCCTCAATAACCCATTAGACTGCCGATGCGTGGTCTTTTTTCACATACGTAGGAAACTCTTAGCGGTCTCCCTTAGAGGACAGTTTGGCGTACGAACATGACTCCCTACCAAGCTTAGATATGTTTTGAGGTCATGACATTCCGCCCAATTCATGTTCATCTTCGTCCACGGCGCCTCCTCCGTCACCCGCAGCTCCCTCCCCACCTCTGCGTACCCCCACTGCGTCGATGACTCCTCCACCCTCTTACGCAGCCACTCCGTCGACATCGTTGCCCACCCCATCCCCATCGACATCTCCCTTTCATTGTATGCATTGTCATCATCCTCATTTTCCTCTTGTTGACCGATCACAAAGCATGGCAGCTTCGTGATCAGGTCATTAGGGTTTACTACACGGAGGATCTTTGTCCCTTGGTTCTCCACGTGGCACCGGAAGCTCTTGTTCCCCACTCGAGGGCCGCCGAACGATATAACTGCCACGTGTCCCGCTGCCTCTTTGAATGTCGTCTTGATGTCGTAGGCTGCCAGGGTGGCAAGGGCGGCACCCAGGCTGTGCCCGGTGATGGTGAAGCTTACCTCCTCCCCCTTGTAAGTCTCTAGGATCCTCCCCACCTCTCTCCTCACCATTTCTTGTAGGCTTGGACACGTAGCGGTTTTCGACGTGTATAGGCTTAAGAACCCGCTCTCCACCATGGCTGTGTCGGTGGCCCCAGGGAGCTCCGTTAAGGTGGCACGGAGGTTCTCCAGCCACTCGTGACACGTGGCGGTGCCTCGTAGGGCAATGACAACGTCCCGCCTTCCCAGACGTTGAATCTCCTCCTTGTCCGTACAAACGGCCACGTAGCCAATCCAGCTGGATTGCATTGTCGCCCAGCTGGCAGCCTTCTCCATCCAGTCTGGCATCTGGATGCCTGACGTGGCACGGAGGTTCTTCGTCACCTTGTACCCGGTATCCGAAACCCCCGCCCGCTCCAAAAGATCCCTCTTACTATACCGACACGTTGCATAAGAACCCGAAGAAGGGTCAAAGTCAAAGGACCGATACGCCGCCTCGACAAAGTACCCGTACCGCAAAATCTCCAATCGGAGGCTATCGTCAAGCGGGTTCAAGAGCCCGTCCCAGTTCTGAGCGCCTTGATAATCGGGCCACCTCTGACCGAGCCTAACAGGATAATCGACCCGATGGATCATCGGGTCAAGGAAGGACTCCCAGCTCTTAGGAGAGTAGCGATGACGTGGAGGCTGAAGTGTGGAGGGAGTGTATTGGGAAGTCACGTGACTTGGGGGCGTGACGGGGACGGTAGGGGGAGTTTTAATATTGGCAACGGTCGAAAGCCTCATTTTAGGATGATGCGATATATCGACGTAAGTAATTACGAATGAAAAATAGACCGAAGATTTAGAAAAAGTGATAGTAGTGAATAGAGATGGATGTGTAAAGTGAGCGAAAGAGTATTTATAGTTTACAAAAAACACACACTACGTACGTAAGAGCTTTTCAAAGCAGTACGTAAGTAGGAGAAAGGATATTATATATGCAATTCCCTATATAACAGGACTCGGGGAAGTTTCCCACGAAAATCATACAAACACGTGTCAACCGAATCAATTGTCAGAAGTCGGTACGATATTGGTAATCGAAACGAAAGTTGAGATTACCATAATCAACCGATTTGCAGTTGATTGGTACGATAATTATCAACCAATTACTATCAATATACACATTTAGTTTTTTTAAAAAAATTACATTTTAATTGTTTTAAGATTACATTAAGTTGGAGTATTTTTTTTTTGGGTTCTAAGACTTGTTGTTTGTTATTTTTGTTTGTTATTCAAGTTAATAAAGTACTCCGTATTACCTATTTCTTTTTATTTGTTTTTTTTTTTTTGGATACTAGTATTACCTATTAACTTGATTTCCTTTTATATTTGTTATTTTTATAAAATGTTTTAATCAAGGAAGAAATACTAGCTCGGCTTCGGTTTAGAGTAAAACCGAAATTTTATTCGGAAGTTAGTGTACATGTTATTTTGAATATTATCGGGACTATTTAAGTCTTTATATTGCCTTTGTGCTTAAATGTATGAACAATTTAAGTATTTATGTTATTGCTACTTATAAATTTTAAATTTTATTAAAGTTGTATTGACTTTGATTATTTGTATGTTTTTTTCATCAACACCCAAAACATGGTAAAATATCATTACCAACACATACCAACCAACTTAATTGGTAACCAATTAAGTTGGTACAACCCTTTCGGTGGTTGATAATGGTTTGAATTTTAGGATTACCAATTATAATTGGTTGGTATGTGGTAACGACAAAAACTAATTGATATTGTACCAATTCCACCCCTACTCTATAACATGGAAAAATTACTCTAAATAATACAAAGTATCAACTTTTAACCAAAAATAATACGAACTTTAAAATTAACTAACTTATGTACAAATTCCGATCACTGAAAATATTTTTGGGCTCAAATTAAAATAAACTAGAAATTTAGGTGGAGTATTGTAAATTAATGTACAAAAACACAACCCAACCTGATTACTTCTTCTTCCTCGTCGGGTCACTACGGTGTCGGTTATCGGCGGCAAGGAGTACAGTCAGTGAATACGACGTCGACCAAAAATCGCTGCTGGAAATAGATTCAATGTGGTCGGGCGATTCTGGCGGCGACGAAAATCAACACCGCCCCATTCCTCGAACCTGGTCTGCAAAGTCTCCCATGGCGGTTTTGCCGATTCAATTCTAAAGCACATTTACTCAACGCCAAAATGGTTGGAAATTCAATTTCTAATGTGATTGCATCTCTATTGATTGCTTTCGATTCCAATTTCCCCCCAATTTCACGAAAATTCGAAAACCCTAAAAAATTACCTCCGTCGAATTGGGCAACCTAGTGGCCATTAGAGGTAGCAGTTGTCATCGTGTCTCCAATCACCGAACTCCTCGCCACTCTTATGTTGCCACCAACCGCCATCTTCGCCGATGTGTCTTCGCCGCCGCCCGCCGCTGTTCTTGCTGAATGGTGAGGAAGAAGACGGGCTGTGGGCCTGTGGCTTGGAAAATACGGAGTACTACACTAACTACAGTAGTAATTTACAATATTTCCCTTAATTTTTATTTATTTCATTTTGAGCCCCGCATCTTTTTCCCGGATGCCACATTAACATTTTGGTTTGAAAACGGGTCGGAATTTGAAATCGTATTGTTTTCGCTTAATATTGGTATAGTTTGTACATGAATTAGTGAATTTTAAAGTGCGTATTATTTTTGGTTAAAAGTTAATACTTCATATTATTTTGAGTAATTTTTCCATATAACATTGATATTATACTTAATAAATAAAAAATATACTGTATTTGATTAAAAGATATGTTTTTAAAACTTTTTCAGAAAAAAAAAATATTTTTAAAATATTGAAATTAAAAGATTCATTATTTTAGAATATTAATTATAATATTTAATAGAATATCATTTTATAAGAAACAAATTAATATAGAAATATTAAGAGAAATTTACCAAAAAAAAACACCCTTTAAATATGAGTGTTTTCACTTCGCGCGTGTTTGACAAATTGGGGTTTTTTTAGGAGTTGTAGTTTTTTTAGGAGGTGGAGTTTATTTGGGGTATTATGGAGGTGTGGGAGGTGTAGTTTTTTTTAAAAAAAATAACCTTGTAAAAAAGATGAAAGGTGTTTGGTGGTTGTAAGATTTATAAAAAGTTATTATAGTGAAAAAGTCCAAAATGCCCTTCATAAATGCTAGGAGGCAAAAGGACCAAAAAAAGTGGATGACAAAGTGACATTTCAAACCTCCACAAAAAAATAAACTCAACCTTAACCTCTGAAAGCTAGGGGGCAGCTTTCATTTTCAACAAAAATAAACTCCACCTTAACCCCCAAAACCCCCACCTAAAACCCTTGCCAAACATGTAGGGGATGGGTTACTTTTTTTTTTAACCTCCTAAACCCCCACCTCAAACTACTGTCAAACACGCCCTTAACCACCCCTTAAATTCAAAATTACATAAAACCACCCTTTATATTTTAATATTTTTAAACTCAAATTTGATTGTAAATATATTCAAATTTTCAATTTAAGGGCTCATTTTTTCAAATTTTTAAGATAATTATTGAACAAAAATATTTAAACTATAAACAAATAATAATATTTTGAAAATATTGAAAATATAAATAAATAAGAGTAATTTAAATAATATTTTAAAATATTATAAAAAAATTTAAACATAAATTGAGATAATAATTCTAGGCTCTATTTATTATTATTATTTTAAAATAAATAAAATAATCCCTAAAATATAATCGAGTTCTTAATTAATTCAAAATTTTGAATACGTTTATAATCAAATGTGAATTTAAAATTATTAAAATATAGTACATTTATTGGAATTTTTTCCAAAATATTCACAAAAAATAATTATTTAAAAAAATATTCAAACTTTTAAAATATTTACAAAAATGTTCATTTTTTGCAGTTCTGCAAGAAAAACGTGGTCAGAGACCGCGTATTATTCACATGGTAAAAAATTTAAAATTGAAGGAAAAAGTGACAAAAAATTTACAATAGACTGTTAATTTTTATTTTGGATTAAATTAGGTAAATTGTTAATTTTTTATACTAGAGACGCGAACTGAGTCCGCGTCTCTCTTTTCCTTTTTTTTTTCTCAAAGTTAATGGGGGAAGCAGAAGAGAGGAAGGCGATGGACTGGCATGAGGACTTGGACAAGAAGGGATTGTTTGGGGTCGGAATGGAGAGCGAGACGATTCGATCAAGCAATTGGATGCAATGGTGGACACAGTAACCCATCCCGACTGCAAATTGAGTAGGAAAGGTTGACAGCCATCGGAGGAGAGGAAGAAGGAGGCCGCCGGAGAGGTCGGATGAGGAAGGAGGTGAGGTCGAAGGTCGGAGCCCAGAGGAAGGAGGAGAGGGTTGCCGGATCCCGGAGGAAGGAGGAGAGGGTCGGAGGAATAGTTGCGGGGTAGGCGGAGCTTAGGTCAGAAATCGAGATCGACAGTAAGAAATTGATAGGCCGAGAGCGAGATCGAAACGGAGTTAGAAGGGGGTGGGGCGAGATGGACGAAGGCGAGGAAGGGATGAATGGAGGGAGCCTTCAATGGCAGAAGCGAGGAGATGGGATCTAAAATTGAGAGGAGAGGGACGGGGTTTAGCGAGAACAAGGGTCGGAGGAGAAGCCATGAAAGGAGGAAGCCGAAGGTGTTGGGCGCATCGACGTGGTCGCAGGCGGTGGCCCTCCCGCTCCTTCCTCCGGGCTCCGGCGGCCCTCTTCTGTTCCTCGGGCTCCGACCTCCGACATCTCCTCCTTCCTCCTCCGAACTCTCGGTGGCTTCTGCTTCCCCCATTAACTTTGAGAAAAAAAAAAAAAAGGAAAAGAGAGAGACACGTGCGTCCGCGTCTCTAATATAAAAAATTAACAATTTACCTAATTTAATCCGAAATAAAAATTAAAAGGAGACCGCGTTTCTATTGTAAATTTTTTGTCACTCTTTCCTTCGATTTTAAAATTTTTACCTTGTGAATAAAACGCGGTCTCATACCGCGTTTTTCTGACAGGCTTGCAAAAAATGAATATTTTTGTAAATATTTTAAAAGTTTGAATATTTTGTTAAATAATTATTTTTTTGTGAATATTTTGAAAAAAAAAACCATTTATTGATAAATTAACGAAAATAGATAAAGGGGTGGTGAGTTGTAACCAAATATCATTTAAAGGGTGATATATTTTCGGTAAATTTCCCTATATATTTTTGGATAGGTACAAAATGTACCTATAATTTAAAAAAAAAAATTATACTCCCTCCCTTCAATAAAACATGTTTTAATCAACTATTTATGCACAATTTTATACTCCCTCTGTTCAATAAAATGTACAGATATGAATGCTAGTGTTCAGACCACTTATATTGTAGTGAGATTTCATGTGATTGGCGATACAACAAGGTCTTGTTATTCACGTTGTAGATAGTGTGGCATGAAAAATATCAGAAGGGAAGAAAGTAAAATAATATCTGTTGGGAAAGTGGAAAGCCAGGAAAGGTGGGAAGTGGGGAGTATATATGTAGTACCAGTACGACGTCGCTTTATTCCGAAACATGCAAAGGCAACAGAAATATATACACAGGAATATTGAATCCCACCCCTACGTACGGGAGAGTGGACCGCAATTCCTTCCATATGCAACAGATAGAAGCAGTCAGGCTTGGGCCTGGTCGGGTGTCCCTATCCCCTCTCACACATGTAAAACGGTTCGTCTATTCTATCCTATGTTTTAAGGCATAGATTAGGAAATCTAATTGGGAAACGGTAATTCATATATTCTACGTTTTTTGGTATGATATAATGATGTTAATGAGTGCTATTTGGGTCGAGGAAGGCTAGTTACGGCGTCAGACGTTGTGAGATTCCGAGAAATCCGGTCGGATCGTTTGAAAATGGAAGTCGTATCGGGTTTAATTTTGTTTTTAGTTATAAGATCAGGGTCCACCCTTTTAACACAAAAGTTTAAGTCATTGTGTATGATTGTAGGGCTTCTCCCTTCCTTATATTTTGTATTGTTATACCAGCAAACGTGTATATGGTATATCCTTGCTTTCTTCTTTCTCGCTCTTTATTTATGTATTTATTTGTTTATATATGTATGTCCATTTTTAACAATTCGACCCATCGATCACACCCCGTTGGTAGCGAGACATATTGAGATTGTTTCCTTAATTAAATAACATGGGTGAAATCCCTATAATCTATTTTAAAAATTGTCAAACTTGGTGTAATATTTTTATTGTTGTTGCTTCTTATGCTAATTAATTAATTTTAGCATACAAACTAATCTTGTAATATTTTTCATTTGAAAGACAAGGTTCTTATATCTCATCTCGGTCCCGTCGTCTCGTCTTGTTAGAAACATAATCCATACATTATTCCTCCAAAAAAGTGAATCTCGCCCTAATCTCATCCCGTAAACATTACACAGAACAAGGCTGAGACAACCCCTATACCATTTCGTCCCGTTGCACACCCACCCTAGTTATATGTATACAAAAGTAAATAAAAATGAGTAAATGACCTGTCTATATATAAGGAAATTACTTTATTAATTTGCTTCTTCTTTTTTAATAATAATAAAAAAAAGTAGCTTATTTTATTTTATAGTGTGATAGCACGAGAGTCTCATGGCTAGCTTGAATTCCCACGTGTGTGGTGTAGCGTGTGCTAAATGTGCCCAAATATACATACTATAAAGTTCCATTTTATTTTACATCTGTAAAGAGAAAAGTTAATTTTGTTTCTTATGGTTACTTAAGATAAAAATCCAATGCAAGATATAAAGGTCGTAAGCTTTTTTTTTTTTTTTCGAAGCAGAGTAAGGATTAGGAAAGCCGCCGCCGACCGGGCCTCTTTCCTAGCGCGTCCGAAAGGACGAGAATACGAAGTTCTGGTTCATCCTCAATGCTATCATCGGCAGGGACGCAATGGGCAAAACGAGCAATCCTATCAGCCACCGCGTTTGATTCCCTGAGAATATGACGAATAGCAACATTACCAATAGAACGGAGAACTACAGAAGTATCGGCCATTAGCATTTCAATATTCCAAGGGCAAGACCAAACCCCCAGAAGTGCATTTGTAACAACCAAGCAATCGCCTTCGACTAATAGGTTATGCAACCCTAATTCCACAGCCTTTAAAGCTCCCTTATGTAACCCCATTGCCTCTGCATAGACGGAAGATGTGTTGTTACACAGACCATAACCAGAAGACACCACAGTCCCTTGAGAGTCCCGAATAACAAAACCATATGTACCGACCCCATACCGACTGTAGGAGCCGTCGAAATTGAGTTTATAGTGTCCTGGTGTAGGAGGTTCCCAACCGCCAGACCTTGTCTTGATCATCCCAGTTCCTCTGGTTCTTGGGTGTCCATGTTGTCGCGTGTGGTTTGAATTTAAATTCATATTGTGTTCCTGTGACTCATCACTTGCTGTCCAAGTGAGAAGAGTGTTTCTGTAGAAGGAGGCCATAGCTGTAGTAGAAGTAGTACTTATATGTTGGAAGGCTATTTGGTTACGAAAATACCAAATAGACCACCAAGCTAAAGCGAGAGATCCGAAGGTCTTCTTTCCCAATTTCGAGTAAATAAAAGCCAGTAGTAGGTTCGGTTTCTTTTCATTAAAATCTGTTGGTGGAAAAGGTTTAGCAATACCCAAGGAGGTTAGTAAATCACGCGTGACATTGCAATGTAGTAATAGATGAGAAGTTGATTCAGAAGTGCAACCGCATAAGTGACACCCCGAAGGGACCGAGACGTGAGAACGATGTAGGCGTTCCGAAGTTGGAAGGGCATCTATAGCTATTTTCCAAATAAAGTGACGGATCTTAGAAGGGACGTCTAATTTCCATATCCAGTCACAGGCAAAGAGCGGGTCTCCAACATGTTTATGGATCACAGTTGCTGCTGAGCAAGTAGAGAAACACCCGTCTCTGCTCGGGCCCCAGAAAAGTCGCTCTTGGAATTTATTAATCGGTAAATGGTAAGTCAAAATCTTGGAGATAGTTGCAGGGTCTAAAAGGCCAGTCAAGTCGATTTGCACTTTCCTAGAATTCCACGACCCGGCAGGAGAGATAAATCTGGCCACTGGCCATTCCAAGGAATTCCCATCCAAACTAGTCATAGCACGAGCTACTAAAGGGGTACCACCGACCCAGTTGTCTTGCCAGAAATTGACTGATTCACCATTTCCTATTGTCCAGTTGAGACCAGAATTAAACTCCGTTCTGAGAGTCATTAACTTGGACCATTGCCACGAGGGATTACCTTTCTTAACGTATTTCATAAGGGTTTCGCCCCGCAGATATTTGGCTGTAACCACTCGTACCCAGATATTGTTTGGTTCCGCAATTATTTTCCACAGAAGTTTCATTTGTAGGGCAATGTTCATCGATTCAGCCTTATGAATCCCAAGACCACCCGCCATGGTGTCCGAGCAAATTTTATCCCAACTGACTAGCGGAGTGAATTTATCGTGTTTATTCCAAAAGAACTGTCTATAGATTTTATCTAGTTCACGTAAGATGGATGCTGGGAGCATAAAGGCTTGCATAATGAATAAAGGTTGAGCACTTAGGGTTGCCTTGATGAGAACTTTACGCCCTTCCTCCGAAAGAGATGAGGCTTTCCACTTTGTTAGTTGTTGTTTTGTTTTTAGAATAATGTCTGCGAAGGTGTCTTTATTCACTTTACCATTTATGATCGGGCATCCCAGGTACGTACTTTTCTAAGTTATTCGATTGCGGAATACCAAGAACACTAGTCACCGTTTGAATAGACGTGTTGGTCGTATTTGGGGATACCTGGAAGCTTGATTTGGTCAGATTTACTTTTTGTCCAGATATTGAGCAAAAACGTTGAATGGTATTGGATAATTTAGAGCATGTCGCTTGGTTAACTTTCCCGAAGAGAATAATATCATCTGTGAAGGCCAGGAAAGGAACTTTAATTCCCCCTGCTGACAGTGAATCCAACGTCTTTGGAGACAGAAGAATGACGGTGTAGAGTTCTAGCTAAAACTTCAGCCGTAAGGATGAACAGAAAAGGCGATAACGGATCCCCTTGTCTTAAACCCCTTATGGGAGAAAAAGGTATTGATGGCTCATCATTTACTAAGACAGAGTAAGAGACTGTCTGTACACACTCTTTGATCCATAAAATAAATTGTTGGTGGAACCCAAACTTTGTTAGGACCGATAAGAGGAAAGGCCACTCAACACGATCGTAAGCCTTTTCCATATCTAATTTAATCGCCATGTAGCCTTTCTTTGCCTTAGACATCCTGAAGGAATGAAAAATTTCATGTGCAATTAGAATGTTATCTTGTATGGATCTGCCTTTAGTAAAAGCACTCTGCAAAGGATGTATCAGTTTATCGAGAACTTTGGATAACCGAGCAGTTAGGATTTTGGAGATAATCTTGTATATAGTTGAGCATAAGCTGATGGGCCGGAAGTGGTTGACCGTTTGTGGGTTATCTTGTTTCTGTATTAGAGTTAGAAAGGTATGGTTGATCTGACGAAGCATTCTCCCACTGGAAAAGAATGCCTTGACCGCTTTGATTACTGAGGGTCCCACAATAGACCAGTAAGTTTGGTAAAACCCTGCTGGCATTCCGTCGGGGCCAAGAGATTTATCCGGATGGATCGAAAAGAGGGCACACTTGATCTCGTCATTTGTAACTGGTTCAGTGAGCATGATGTTGTCTTGCATATTTATTTCGTTGTTGATAACACTTAGGTCATCATCCAATGTCTGTTGATGATTATAAGATGAGCGGAAACGTGCTCCAAAACCGGAAGCAAACTCGCCCCTAATCGCATCATAATCTGTCAAGGTTGTACCCGTATCCGTGGTAAGTGTTTTGATTAATTTTCTTCCTCTTTTAGCAAAGGCAATACGATGAAAATAATGAGAGTTTGTATCATTTAACTTAATATGTTTTGTCTTGGCTCTTTGACTCCAGTACCGGCGTTGGAAATCGAGCATACGCCCCCTCTTGTTAATTAGTCTCTTGTGTAAGCCGATGTCCTATGCGCAATGGTTCCCAATTATTGCCTTTTGAAGCTGCAAGATTTTTGCATCAGTTTCAAAAATCTGTTTATGTATGTTGTTGAAGGTCCTTTTATGCCATTTCTTAGCCAAATTTTTCAGCAGTGAGGTTTTCTTCACCAGTTTAAACATGAGAGAGCCTGAGGGGTTAAGTCTCCACGCTTGTCGAACTAAGTTTGTGAATTCAGGTTTGGTCGTCCACGCCATTTCAAAACGAAATGGTTTATTATTGATATTCAAAGGCGGTCTAAGATCGATAGATATAGGAGCGTGATCCGAAGTAGTAACTGGGTGTATTTTAACTCGGATTCCATCGAAAACTGTGATGAATTCATTTGTAGCTAATAGTCGGTCAAGCTTAGCAAAGGTATTGTTAGGCATTCCTGTTTTCTTTTTTTGCCAAGTAAAAGTCCCTCCATGGGTCGGAACCTCCAGAAGCTGAAGGGAGTTTTTAATTTCATGTAGTCTTAAAAAACGTCCCGGTCCAGGGGTAGCACCTCCCAATTTGTCGTTAGGAATAGCTATCTCGTTAAGGTCTCCTAGAAGGCAAAACGGTAATTTTAGGTGTGTTGCATAATGTATTATGAAGTCCCAGAAGGAGTCTTTTGACTTTTGGTCCGGTGGCGCATAGATAAGAAGAAAGGCTAACGTCTTGTCCAACCGGTGATCATGGTAATCGATATGGATCAATCTGTGTTGCACAGAAATAAGGGAAATTTCCCCTTCTGAAGGCAGGAGATCTTTCCAAAGGAGGCAGATGCCCCCCGAGAACCCCCTAGCTGGATCGAAAACACTCTCATGTGGGATTTTATTTGTTTTAATTTCAAGAAGGGCTAACACATTTATATAGTTGTTTCGACAGAATATTTCTGTCTCCGTCCAAAAATTCCTTCTCTGGATCCCTCTACAGTTATAGGTGCATATATTCATGGAAACCTAATTTTTGTTCTTAACCGTTGGTAAAATATAGTGATTCCTAATTTTCCCATGTGTGGGCTAAATTTAAGTAGAGTAAAATATAGTGATTCCTAATTTTCCCATGTGTGGGCTAAATTTAAGTAGATGCGGTAAACGCATTACAGTTTTTTGTTGTTGGTCATGATAATCATTCAAAAGTTTAACATGTTTGCCGATTGGAAAGTAGTGAAGGCCACCACATAGTCCATGGAATATGAATTCACAGTCAACCATATTAGAATTTACTAAGTAAATTTTAAGATGATGAATATACATGAATTTTGAGTATCCCACGGGACACCTATTCCACTGTATGTGTAACATATGATGTACATGAAGCATTGTACTATTAAGTTGATAAAAAGTAACAAGCCGTTGGTGAACGTTCTTTACCTTGTAAGGCTTGCAGTCATAATACCTAGTGCAGTCTTGTTTAGGCAGTCCGAAGAGTCGAAGACGAAAGTCATCACATAAACTCTTCAAAGTGAATTTAATTTTGTCCAAATGATGACCTGTTTTGTACGTATATAATTGAATTCTGTTTGTATTGTGCGAACAAGTCTTGAGAGACAAAAATCGATGGTTTGCATTCGAGAGACGCATATGAATCGGAGTAATAATACATTGATATGTAGAAGCAGTAGGTGGGTGTGTTATATTGGCCTTGGAAGGCTTATAGTTAACTTGGTAAGCATGGTGTTGGGTTGTAGAGCCAACACATCTAGGACAATTGATGAGTCTTATACAAGTACTTGCCAAGAGAAGATGGCAATTTGGGGAAGGAAGCAGCGCAGCAGCAGGAAGCAAACCATGATCGAGGCCGCCACTAAGTAAAATAAACCTGCACCCACCATACACAAACCAACAGCAGGCCACCGTCCAGGAGAAGGAATATAAAGATTGAATGGAAAATAAGATAAAGCAAGCGTAAGCAGGGATATAGAAATAAAGATTGATAATAAGCAAGGGTGTGAAGACCCAAGAACAAGGAGCACCAAACATGCCACTAGACCTGAGCATGGGCCGGGCCGGGCGGGCTTGGGCCGGGCCTCCACCAATTTTGCGGCCCAGTGTACCGGGCCGGGCTTGGGCCATGCCCGGTTTTTGGGCCTGTTACCTTGTCCAAGCCCGCCCTTGTAGGCGGGCAGGGCTGCCCACCGGGCTTAGCGGGCTTTTTCACCTGAATATTAAATAGCCTATTATTTTACAGTGCAAATGAAAGTGAGATAGATTGCACATTTGCACTACAACTTTGACCCACTGTCGACAAAAAAAATAAAAATTAAATAGCCTATTATTTTACAGTAGCTTTAGCCTATAATATATCATACATTGATTACATTCATACGGAGTATATATAATATATACATATAGGATAGGTAGGATTATAAATATATATATATATATATTATATTAATATATACCGGGCGGGCCTAGCGGCCCGCTTGGGCTTCACACCCTGCCCAAGCCCGCCCGGTGGGCTTGCTGGGTCGGGCCTGTCGGCCCGCTTGGGCTTATTGTTCTGCCCAAGCCCGTCTTTTTTACCGGGCGGGCCGGGCGGGTTAGCCCACGTCTGCTCAGGTCTACATGCCACGGAGCAAAGGAGCTCCTTCCACCCGAGTGGCTTTCGGGGAGATCATAGCCAAAAAAGGCTTCACCAACGAAGCCTTACAACATAATAGAACCCAAAAACCAGCAGCCACCTTACACATTTTAACAAAGCATAAATTAAAACAACCCAAAAAGAAGGCATGTTGTGCAATCATGGAAACCATCTACGTTTTGCGCTTCTTCAGCAGGGAGGAAGCAGAGTTGTCAACTCCATCGTGTCCATCACTTGGATCCATATTGGTTGCAGCCCCCGGCGACCTCAGTTCAAGCCGAGCCAGCCTGCGAGACATCGAGCGAGAGGACCCCGATGAACGGGCAGACTGCAAGGACTCCACAGAGGAGGATCGCACAGGAGAGGGAAGGCTCTGCTCCACATTAGGCGTAGCCTCAGTAGAATCAATATCCATCAGTGGAGTAATATCAGCCGGGGGTGCCATCGCAATCAGAGTGGAAACCGAAGGAACCACCGAAGCAGGCGTCTTGCTAGTCCATCCCAAAGCCTCATCCTCAGAAGCAGGAAGTCCATCCTCAGCAGGATCGATGGGCTTAGCAGGAGAAGAAAAATCAGAGCGTATGGGAATGGAGCCATTGGGAGGAATATGGCCAAAATAAGGCACAAACTTGACCACCACTGACTCGAGGCCGGACATATAAGGCTTGTGGCTCTTCTTTGAGAAAGCAGGGGAAACCTTTGAACCCTTCGGTCCGACCTTGAACCACACCGCATCATCGGACGAGCCCATGCCCTCACCAGGAGGTAATATAATGATCGTGGTAACCGCCTTTTTGACGACAAGCTCAGAGCAGTCATCGTAACCGTGAGCGAAACTCCCACAGAACCCACAACCTTGAGGAAAATCCTCATAGAAGAGACGGAGACTTAAAGGGCCATCGGACTCAGTCGAAACCGCAATGCCCCCAACAAGCCTATCCAAGGGGACATTAGCAGCAAACCGGGAGTAGCTGACACGAATTTTTTGGTGTGTGTATTTGTCCAGGCAGATAAGAGTTCTTACCTGGAACTGCTTGAGGATGTCAATTAGGGCTTCCGTACACATAAACTCAACAGGGAGGTTTGGGATACGAACCCAAATATCGACATGGGTAATTTCAGTAGTAAGCGGACTGAAGGAGGGAGACCATGGCATAAGAACCACAATTAAACCAAAGACATGATAAGGACGACCATCCCAAACCCGGTTAAGGTCAGGTAGGTTTTTGAAACGAATCTCAAACCAACCACATATACGGTACACAATAACAGAGGACGTGGCATAAAAGCGCCACTCACTGCGCAGTTTAGGAAGCAGCTCTTCAATGTCCGAGACCCCCCCGAAGAGGGTGCCCAGCAGAATATGTTGGTTAGCCACCAGGGATTTCTCCCTAATGGAAGCCAAACGAGCGAAAAATGCTGAGTGATCAACCAAACCAGGGGTGGGATCAGACGACGGAGGAGAATCCTCCACCGTCACTTTGGCTTTCCCCTTTGCCGGTGCAGATAGACGAGTTGGGGGATTACTCCCCTCAGCATTACTTTCAGTGGAGTTGTCAACAGTAGGAGGAGGATTGCTAGTGTTTGGGGCTTGAGTATCATTAAGGGCTTCCAAGAAGGTTTTTGAGGGCTCCATAGCCAAGTGAACAGAGAGAAAGATAGCAGAGAGAATTTCAGAGAATAAAAGAGAGTAATAGCAGAGCGATTTAGTCAGATGACCACAATTAGGGATGTTATCCCAAACGCACATGTATATTGTGCTTAAATAGGCATTGTGCTGGTGAGCAAGTTGACGGTGAATTGGTGCTAGCAAGGAGAGAGAAATACTTACCGAGAAGGAGAAGTATCTGCAGGGATTCTGAATTGCAGGCGGACAAGATCGAAGAGAGAAAAGCCAGGCCAACCACCTCCTGTGAGAGCGCACACCATTAGGCCACCCAGAGCCCCTCTCAAATCTCATAAATGTTTGGTAGCAAGACCGCATAGCCTTGCAATAGGACCGCCTAAATGCCGGGGAGGCCCAATCCGGAGGATCCACCTCCTCCTTGCTTTTCAATCTCGGGCAGGCTTCTTTCAGAGCGGTTTGGGCAGCGGTGGATAGTAGGGTTAGGGGCCACAATTGCAAGGATCGGCGTAGACCTGTGTCGTTTGGGTACGGAGAGAGAGGAGCCAGATGCGGGTGCTTGGAGGCCGGACAGTGATGCGCGATGAGGCAGTGGCGACGGCTAAGCCCTCTAGGGTTGGGAGAGGAGATGCGCGTGTAAGCGCGTTGTTTTTTGCTGGAGAGGATTTTTATTTTTTATTAATTACAAGGTCGTAAGATATTTTACAGGAGTGGGGATCTATAATATTTATTTTCATTTAGAAATATTTTCATATTAAGATTGGTGGTATTTTTTTATTTTAAAATTTTATAAAGAGGGAATTCTCAAATTCTCAATCTATAATATTTATTTTCAAGAAACATGACCTTATATATGCAAATCCTTCCCAAAAACCATCTAAGTTGAAAAATGGGGGATATGAAGTGATATACCAATCAACCAAACTAGTTCTGAAAATTCGATCTTTTTAATCTATATCCTTGATATATAAGTTAAAACTTTATTTTTAGTACAATAACTATTAATGAATTAACAATATATATGCTTTTGTTTACTAACAAATGTATTGGTGAATTAAAAATATATTATAAGGAAAATTATTTTAAATTTGTTATAATAGTGGGATGGTTAGAATACTTCCTATTCAATATCAATGATGATATACATATATATAGCTAGAAATAGACAAAAGAAAATAAAAATATCAACTAAAATGCTAGAGGATATCCAAACAACTCATATATGTCCATCGGTTTAAAGCTAGTCGAATTAATAGTAGCCACCCTTTTCAAACTTCTTATAAACTTAATATAAGATTTTCGACCCAATGATATCTTTCTAACTTCTCATAATCACAAGAAAATGGATAAAAATGTTAAGCTGACAGTCTCGGACCTTTTAAATAACAACACATTCCCAATAATAAGAGTCTAGCTATGACTAACTTCCCTAGGGACTTTCTAGGTTAAACTCTGAACATCTTCGAAATATTAGAATATGACACCTTTTTTCCTTCCAAAATACTCCTTAAATGAAATGGACTTTAAAGGTGCAGGTGCATATTCAATAACTAGAAGACTAGTTATGACATGAAACTCCAACAATCCATCAACCTTGAACCACATTTTCATTTCTTGTTTTTTTTTAAACAACCTCATACATTAACATTTGATGAACTAGCTAGAAATTGAAACGCATTTTGAAACTTTGTACTAAAACTAACCCTAAACAACTATTCTTAAGATATTGAAAAGCAGAAGTCGATAACCCCTTTTTAATATCTTCACAAACTTCGGGGTGAAAGTAGATATTAGCCCAAGCACGGAATCTTTCCTTATCAAATAACCAATAATCAATGTTCTACAAAACATAAACAATACACATAAAAAAAACATTTTACAAATGAGAAAGAAAAAAACAGCGAACAAACGATCAGAAGCAAATGCTCACATCGAACTGCCATCTATATGACTCGAGTTCAACACGAGATACAACTACACATATAAGAAGACAATACAAAGGATAAAAATTGCATTAAAAACCAAATTCAACAATGGAAAAAGCTCGGTTACAAAAACGAACAAACCCTAAACAATTACCAAAGAGGGAGACAAACGACAACGAATTACAATGACAGTGCACTAACCTTGCAATGCTCTGCTTGATTCGGCCATTTTTAGTGTATCGATTAAAATGGAGAGGAAGAGTAGAGTTAGTGTAAAAGGATGAACGACAAAAACCAAAAGGCCAAAATGCATAAAACCACCTTTTATTCACCTTTGTTTTCAATTAACCACCCCTTATTCAAAAAATTTCACTTAACCACCCCTTATAACAAACTGTTTGCAAGTAACCACCCATCCTCCCATTTTTTTTAAAATTAAACTTCTATTAAATTCAACTTGAAAGTAAAAGACGAAAATGCCCCCAAATTTGGTTTTATAGTTTTTATTTATTATTATTTATACAAAATTACCATTAATGTATGCAAGTTGTGTCCACCTCTACTAGTAGGTCAGATGTAGTTATACCTCTTTCGGTCATCGACGCTTTGTTTGCACCCTTGTTTGGCAATGCTCGACAGTAGACCTATCGAAACACAATCCGATCTCGTAGATCCGACCCGAACGCCTCAAAAATTTTGGGTCAAGAGCCGAAAATTTTGAGTCGGATATTTTTTTCGACCCAAACCCGAAAACCCGGTTATTTTCCGGGTCATTTGGGTTTAGATCCGGTGGCCAATTGACCCGGTAATTTTGACTTGGTGACCCGATTAACCCGATTGATTTATAATTATATATGATTAAATTTTTTATGGAGATTCCAATTTATTACATTTTATAATTACAATCACTCGATCTTTCATTTTCAAATCAACTTTTATATTTATTTGTATTGTATAATACTCCCTCCGATCGATAATATTTGATTTTTTTTTATCACATTTCTAAGAAGATAAAAAAACTCTAAAAAACATTAAAATATCAAAAAAAATTATATGCTTAATACTAATTTCATGAAATTATTTATTTAAAAACAATTACTTAAATATTTGATGTTTTAGTTATTTTTAAATTTTATTAAAAACTTATGAGAAATAATAAAAATAACAAAAATCAAATACTTTAGATCAGATATAGTATATAATTGCAAGCGCTAGAACTTAATAACCACGCGTTTTAAAATTATCGCAAAATTACCAATCGTGATTTTTTTTTAATAACCACGTGATTTTTTTTTAAATTTGCAAAATAGAAAAATTGACAAACCCGAGTTCAAGTCACCCCGGATCTACCCGGGACCCGTTTTACCCGAAACCCGAAATGACCCAATCCGTACCCGGCCCGAATGATAAGTCTACTTGATAGGGATCTAGGTAGAGGTTGTTCGTGCTTCGCCTTGAATATGTTTATACCTACCTTGGATTTATTTCACAAGACTATAAAAATAGGAAAATAATAGTAGTGTACTAAAAACTAGGGCTGTTACTTGAGCCGAGTAGCTTGAGCTCGACTCGGGCTCTGCTCAGAAAAAGCTCGACTCGGGCTCGCTCGAATTAAATATGAGTCGAGCTTGAGCATAATTCTAAGCTCGAGCTCGGCTCGAGTAGCTCGTATAACTCATTTTATGGGTGAAATTACAGCTCTCCCCCTATGTTTTATTTAACCCCATGTAAATAGGTTTTATTTAACCCCTTGTAAATAGGGCGTATATCTCGTTTCGTATGTGAAATTACAGCTCTGTCCCTAAGTTTTATTTAACCTCTTCTTCTAAAGAGTCTGTCATCCGCTCTGCCTTTTGGATTCCATTCCCTTTGAATCACTGATCTACATTTTGTGAGTAGCTCGAGCTCGAACCGAGAAAATGAGGCTCGAGCTCGAGCTCGGCTCGTTTGTAAACGAGCCAAGCTTGAACACCCACTATTCGAGCTCGTATATCGGCCCTACTAAAAACACATTTAGGGGCATTATCGTCTTTCACTTTCCAGTTAAATTATGAAAGTTCAAGGGAAAATGAGAGGATGGGTGGTTACTTGCAAACATTTTGTTATAAGGGGTGGTTAAGTGAAATTTTTTTAATAAGGAGTGGTTAATTAAAAACAAAAAAACAAAAGTGAATAAATGGTGGTTTGACCAAACCAAAAATATTGAAACAGAGGGAAGAGGGAAAGAAAGAAGAACAGTAAAACGAAAACTGAGAGATGGACACATCCTTAATTTGGACTGCCCGATGAACCTACACTCGGGAGGCCCAATTTCCTCTTTTGAATTCCATTGCTCACTGATGATGAAGGTTGGATTGGGCTTTGGGGTTTAGGCAGGAAAATAAGAATCAAGGATCAGATAAAAGTTAGAAAGCTTGAACACTTGCACATTGAAACTGAATTCAACGGCTCCTATTAGCAAATATTCGCCAAAATCCTGGAATCATGACGATATGAAACCATCTGAGGACATATTGAGCAATCCAAATTCCACACAAATTGCTGAATTTGCAGTCTCAGAAATGATATTTACCCACTGGTACATAAATTGAACAATCCATACATACATACATCAAGCAATTGCGGAACAGAAATCAAATTGCAATCCAAATTAGGCACGAAAAAAAAATCTCAAAGCTTCAATTGTTCTTCGAAATCTAAAAAGTTTCCACCTTTGTAGCACCGCTATCAATTATCCAAGGCCAATCGAAAAGGTAACGACTCGAATGTAAATTTTGGAAATGCTGAAATATGAATCTTGAAAAGGCCTAAAAAAGCTACTCCTCCATCTAAACTTTTCTTTCACCAGGGTGGTCACCAGATCAATATCCGGAGCAACTAATTAGATTGACCCTAAGTAAGTTTGATTCATTTGAATAGTTAATTGATCTCAAACTATTAATGCTAATATAAAATCTAGTTGTGTTGGCAAAAGGTTTATTATATTTATTTACGTATAAACATACCTTTAAAGCCTAAACACTGCTCAAATTAGATAAAGTAGTTTACAAATTTCTAACTTTAAATCAAACAGCTACTTAGATTATCTTACAAGCCACCTATTTAATAAGTTAAATAATCTCCAACAACCAAAAAAGAAGCATTTTTTTTATTTTCAAAAAGGTGTAAGAAATAATGAATGACGAATAAAGTAGCAAGGAGTTGGTGGATTGTGGCAAAACCTATCTGTGTATCATTTCACATGGCTATGATACAAGATGACCAATAAACCTGGCATATTTGGTAAGAGTTATGAAAAAAGCCAACTAACTTGAGTTTCTCCTTTATAAAAAACATGTACCTTTCTTTAGGTTTTCTTCTCCCTCCGATCAACTTCGATTTTCATTATCCATATCCGCCATACATTTAGACAGGGTCTTGCTTGGGACCGCAATGACGACAAATGAGCACACTGTATTTGAAGGTGTCTAAGAGAGAGATTTAGGAGCAGAGGCGGATCCTCTTTAGAGCCAGTGGTGGCAGTCGCCCCTCAGTCGAAAATAAAATTTAACATATGTATTCCTCTCGTTGATAGCTTCGATTTGATATATTATAAGCTCAAATCCGATATCTGAGCAAAAAGTTATAAGCGTTTCAAATTTCAGCACTAAATTACAATATTTCCGACATCATTTATCAACCGATATATTTTTATTGTAATTATCATTTATTAATTTCATATCTTAATAATATAATTATATCCGAGAACTTCAAATTATGAGGTTATATTGAAATATTTGAAAACCATGAAATAAATCATGCAAGATTTATGTTTTTATTCTAGGTACACATCCATAATATCGATGATTTTTTGGAAAAGAAAAATTAGGGTTTAATTTTATATATAATATTTTTTATCGTAATTTTTCGCCCCTCAATCAACAACTTCAGGATCCGCCACGGTTTAGGAGTGAACCAAATCCAACTAGGAGGTGTCCAAGACGTGTAGAGAAATGTATGAATTCAAAAAGGAACCAAGAAGGAACAGTTGCAACTTGCAAATGTGAAATGAGTGATTATCATCTTAATTGCAATCATTTCCCTTTGCTTTGAAATGATGGTGATTAGTTAAATTGAATACAAAAATCCACTATACCTACAAGCCACCTAATCTAATCAAGTTTTGGGAATAAAAGCAAACAATTGTTTACAATTTGGTATGGTTTATAAAATGAAAAGGAAAAAGTCAATGAATGATAATCCATACTTTGACAATTTTGAATTCACATGAAATTTTCCGACAAAAACGGTTTAGGATTAATTTAAGTGGTGGGAAAGTTTACAATAATCAAATTAATGTGGAATATAATTATCTAAGTTTCATGCTGTAATTTGACCTATTGAGATTAAAAATTCAATAAAAATGAGAGGTGTCAACAAAATTCTCCATGCATTAGGTATGTACATGATGACCTTTTTTTTAATGTTAAGGATTATGTCATTTGGTGAAGGTATTAAATGAAACCCTATAACCAATAATTACTGTTTATAATAATAATAAATTAGTTGATTGAAAATAACTCATTTCCCTTGACTAGTCATATACTCTTTTTTTTTTTTTTTTTGCCATTTTTAAAACAATTTTTTTATTGAAAAAAAACGTGGACAAGTAGCTGGTTGCCTACCCTTATATATAGCAATGCCATTGATCATCCTCTCTACACCATCAGCACTCTCCTTCTCCAAACAAAGATAAAAAGAAGAAGAGAGAACAAAGAGAGCTACCTCTGTTTTTAGCCATGGCAGGCAGTTTCGCAGTCGGCCTCCTCATGGTCCTCCTTGTTACCCCAATCTCCGTCTTTGGAGCTACGCACAATGTCGACTGGAGTATCAGTAATGACTACTCCTCCTGGGCTAACAAAGCAATCGAAGTCGGTGATACAATGGGTAAGCTGAGAATTATTCAGTTCTGATTCTCAAGTCATATTTGTTACCTTTGGATGTGTCTGCAAAAGTAATTTACTATACATATAAGATAATAAGAATATGAGACAATACATTTAGCTGTGGCAGTTTCATTACCATGGCATTAATAAACTGCACAAGTTCATTACAGTTAGTTCTTATACAGTAAGTCGGTAATGACTTCATTGTGTTTAGATTGTAACCTCGCAAATGTACAATTTTTTCTTATATATGTACAAGAACAATAACAACTCAGTGCTTATCAATCATAGCTAAATGTAAACTAATAAGGTCAAGTTTTACAGGTCATCCAAATGCTTATCAGTCTATATGATTATCTGGAATTAGATAGGAAATTATTATTTTCCTTGCACTTTTCTAGGGTGGGGTCTTAAAATCTTAGTTCCTTTAGAAATAAGCTAGCTTGTGGGGCCCCATTGGTTCTGCAGATGCAACAGATCATGACAAAGTCCCTCTACCAAACGTTTGGTGATCAACTTTAATCTAATTTCCAAGTTGTAACAACTAAAATCAGTACCTAAAAACTGTAAAGCAAGTCAGCGAGTGAAAAAGTAAAAAAGAGTAAAAAGAAAAAAGTTCTAATTATCTTGTGTGACAATCAAACTTTGTGTTCCCTATCATATTGAATCAGTATTACCTAACCGAAACCTAACTTTGAAACCAGTATTTACCTATGGAGGAGGCCACACCGTGGATGTCGTGAGCAAGAGTGCATACTCCAGCTGCGATGCGAGCAACCCCACTTTCACTGACAGCAGTGGGTCAACGTCGTACAAGCTCACAACAGCGGGTGCAACCTACTTCATTTGTGGCACATCTGGCCACTGCCCGCCAATGCAGCTTCAGGTCAATGTGAAGGCTGCTTCCAGCAGCAGCACCCCCACCACCACCACTCCCTCAAGCACTACCACTCCCTCCAGCACCACCTCTTCCACCACCCCATCCACCACAAGCACTTCTACACCCTCGTCGACAAATGATGGAGCACCAGCTCAAGGTTTGAGCTGGTTGGTGTTCAGCGTCTCCCTCGTTTTGGGGACCTTGTTTGGCTTCATGGTCTAGGCAAGAGGCAGTGCTATAATCCCTAATCAGTCATTCATTATCTATAATCTATTGATGGCTGACAAAGGGCTTGGGTTAAAATATCAATTGTTTGAGGGATTTTAGGTTATGTAATGTTCGGTAGCATGTTTTGCAGGGTCAATAAATTTGGGTGTGTTGCTTGTATTGTTTGAGGGTGGCTTTTGGAAATTATTGAGACATGTATATTTTCCTAGTTTCTATGGATGTCTAATATTGTTCATTCAACTTATTATTCGTATGAGAGAACTTGCAGATGCACCTAGATATTCCTAGTTAAACGTCATTTGGTTCATTAAAATTTTGATATATTTAAGCTTTCCAACATGGCCATGCCTCTATGTGTGCTTTTCATTTCACTAGATGATCATCAGACAAGTCGACTAGTATAGCTTACGCAACTCAAGATTAATAGACAAAGGAAAAGCATATGCTACTAATAAAACTATTGACCAAACAATAAAATGGCACTTTACCAGAAATTTTGTCCAGGAATGGATCTGGCCACCATCTCTCTAGTCTCTCCCTCAGATTTTGACTGAATGTCTATTAGTTTTCCATCTGTTCTATAATCGCTTTCTATCACATTGTTGATTAGTGCTTTCATCTGAATACCAACCTGCTTCAATACATAGTAGTGCCATCAGATCCAACAAAAGGGAGAGCCATTACTATCATCTGCAGTAGGATCATCTCCATATCCATAGATTGGTGTGGTACATCACTTCAAAGTTCAAAATACCTTCCAGGATCTCGTAAGCTCAGAAGGACGAGTTCTTCTCCGTTAAGAAAATAGCTCGCTGTTACAACACAACAGCACAGTAGCAGGACACAATGTAAGTCATCTACTTTACTCTTACATCTTAAGAATCGGGTATAAGGTGTATCTTTTCTGGCTGAACATACAAATTTCACAGCCAGGACGCCGTGCAGTCATGAAAAACCCATCATATTATCAGCAATTCAGCATTTAGCAACAGCTACTTGATATTCATACCGATTTACTTTGACAGCAGCAATGAGGTGGGAAAAGTAAAGCCAAGATCCACTAACCTATTGACACCAATACACACAACACCGTACACATCATAAATATTACAATTAACAATCGGCTTCAATTCAGCTGAAATTGCATAAAACACAACTCCAAATCCCCTTCAACTCCGCTCGAATTGCACATAAATCTTTTGTTCACTCGTGTGATTAGGTTATGAAATGTGAATTCATGATTTACTTCGCAAATACCTAACAAATGTGACATCGTCTATCGAGTATCAAGGGAATAACGACTCCGACCACAAAAGAGACAGCAAGAGCACAACAAGACGAAACGAATAAGTACCTGAGTTTCAAAAACTCCGTCCGCTCGCTCCTATTCGCCTCCTCCTCCCAATTCATTCATAACAATCCATATAAAACCAGCACATTGTCTCCTTTCCAGGCGAGCAAAATTGAGAGGTTGAAACCATAGCATATTGCATCCAGTGCAGTGACAATGCATCGTTCGCGTTGTCGAGGGAAGGGTGAGGGAGAGGGAGAGGGAGATGATGATGAAATTGAAATCCTCGAGAAATAACTATTGGAGATCGAACCATGGAAGAATGAAGAAGAGAGCGGTTTTGCGATGCCCATTGGCGGGTGAAGCCCATCGAATTGAAACAGGCCCATTTCTCTCCGGCCTACACCCGAGGCCCAATTAACAAGTCAACCTATTTTTTCACACACGAAAATATAACATACAGTAATATTTTAAAATTCTGATTAAAAAAAAAGTAATATTTTAAAATTACATTTATAGTTTATATAAAAAAAGATATTGAAAATATAGAAAAAATTGTAAGTGTGAGAATTAAACTAATAACAATCGAATTGCACGAAAAATATAAATAAAAATTAATCTAGATATAAATAATTAATTCTACCAAAAAATAACATAGATAAAAATAAAATAATTACAACTATCAAATAATTAATTTCAATATAAATAATTCTTTCCACCCAAAATTAATTTATATATAAATAAAATAATGCCTATCAAATATTTATCAATTAATATTTTTATAAGTATGATTATGAAATAGTTTTGATTTGTTTATTGAGATTTTATCAATAAAAACAAATTAGCCATGTTATAAGCTTTCTTTATTATGACATTAAAGTTGGCACATTTTAATATGATTTATAAAGTTTATGATGAACGTTAAAGCTAATCCTAATTAAAGCTAGATATACATTTCCCCTCCCCTTATATCCCTTTCTAATATATGTATAATTATATTTGAAATTGACTTGCCTAAGTTGCCTTTAATGAAAAGTTATACATATTTATGATTTTATGAGATCATAGGGTCACATTGACACTAAAGTGCCTAACTAAGGTATGGCATGCAAAGGGGCCAAAGAAATGGTCCATGATCTAACATGCAAACATCCCATGTGAACTCAAATTGTTGATCATAAAAAAACAACACCTTTCCTATAAATTAAAAGGGGAAAAAAAAAGTAGGCATGCACTTCCTTTTCCTTTTCCCTTAGCTTTATTAATTCATGGACATTTTTTGAGGTAGGTTTTGGTTCTCCATCTTATCTTATATCCAACACCACTAGTGTTTTCTAACTTTCTTATTCATTTTCCACATTTTTTCATATGAAATTATGAAGCCAATTGGGCAAATTGCCTTACCTTCCTCCAACAATATATTTCCTTCATCAATATCAATTTTTGGGGGTTTATTATAATTGATAATCCACCATCTAAGTGAAAAAATAATGGACAATTATTTTTTTTTTATTATTTTCTCTCAAATGATATCAACAAAGGAGAAATATTTTCCACCCGAATTATTACCTGTTTAAAAACCCGTATAAATGTGTAATAATCCCTTTATAATGTAGGTGGCGGAAGGACATGTACCTATATATATACATAGATGTGCATCATTTCCATGCCCTAAAAGTTTGGTTAATTATAGATTTAATAGTTTTATGATCGACATCTCACCCGACGAGTGGTCCTATGATATCATATCATCCCTCTACTAATCTTCCCATGTTCCCCTTTGTTGCTTTCCTTATTATTATTATTATTATTATTATTATTATTATTTGGTGGATAATTTTTTATTGCCAATTAATTTTATAATAAAATATGACTAATTTATGCACACCTTAAAAAAAGCCTAAAATAGTATAACATTGGGCTCGTTTGGTTTGATGTGGAAATCGGTATCTTAATTACTTGATGGGGATTTGAATTTCCATAAAGTTTATTTATGAGAATTGTGAAAATGTATTTAGTTGGTTTTTTTATTCTAGAGGATTAAATTGAGGAATTGATAATTAATTTTCAAATTAAAAAGAGTAGAAGGTGACTTATGTAAAGAGACTAGCTAGGTAAGTGAACTTCAAGGAATTTAACTTTCTGAGAAATTAAATTGCTGAATTTTTAAATTTTAAAAATATCAGCCAAATACTTATTTTTTTCTACTTTATGTGATTTTCTACCTTTTGGGCTTTTGAATTGCTAACTAAACATGGTATAAATAAAGGTTATATCAAAATGATAAGTAAGGAGTTTTGTTTCTTGATTGGGCTTTTATACTATAACTTGATCACAACTTATACAAACAAAACAACACTTTTCCTAAAAGTAATTATCAAATGAATCTTGCTCAAAAAAAATAAAAATGAATGCAATAAATTAAATACAATTTCTATTGCAAGTGTACATCAGAATCTTGGCTCCAATGATATCCTTGAGAAAATGAATGATTGAAGATTACATACCTACAACTTCTTCAAAACATAGACCTTTCATTTAATTAATACGGATCGGAGTATTATTATTTTTATGGTTAAGTTTGAATTTCATAACAGAGTCGCTAATTGTGAATAGGAGAATATGTTCTTTGAATACGACTCTTGTTCGATTATGGCCTCGGTAGCTATCCATATGGTGATGCATCCCCTTTAATGGTTGAAATCTTGATGCTTCGGTCTAGCCTAGTAACAGACAGGGACCTTGACTATCAGTGCATCGACATTGAAGCGACATCCTAACAATCACGAACTCCATTTCTGATGCAAAAATGTCCTTAGGAGATAGAGATGATCATCACGGATATCCAGCGGCTTCTCCAACATTTTGAGTGGTCCTCTACTCCTCTTGCACACACGTCTTCCGCGATGTCAATGAAGTGGCAGACAAAGTTGCTCATTTGAGACAAGCCCTGGACCATGATGCTAGTATATGTCGCATCCGGAGCTCCTTTCTCTTGCTAGGAAAGGCGCAATTTGGATACCTTTTATCAAAAGAAATAAAACTTAACCAAACTAGCTAGAATCTATTATAATATCACGTGTAAACCATAGGTCTCATAAAAACTCGCCAGCCAATAAAAAGAGACACTGTGTTTTTTTTTTAAATCTTAATCCACTTTTTTACTTATACGTAATTTTCGGGTGGCGTGTGTCTCTACTTTGGTGCGACTATGCATTCTTCTTCTATGTTGGGGTTTTGGCAGTCGGAGTCGGAAATGATTTGTGGGTAGTACCCATAGGTCCCCGGTTCGAACCCTGGAATGACCGCTCTTTATTTACCAATTCGAGGGTTCTGACAGTCAGAGTCAGGTCTGGCTCGGATCGAGCTGGTGTGTACGGGGCGACTCCGTGTTCAGAAGAAGCTTCTTGGAGGTTCGTCTTCACCGCCCACAGAGATTCCTGATGTATCGCCGGCCAGCGGTGTTGTTTTAGGATAGTGTTTGGCTTTCGTCTGTAGTTTACGTCCCCTTCGTGTTAGATTTAGTTTTGCCTTGTTCGTTTCTTGTAGGGTGCGTTTCCACTTGTTGTATTGCACCGCTTATGTTTTTGTTTGTATGTTTTCATTTGTATTTTTTGACGGGTTTCCGTCTGCCGACTTGTCGACCATCGAGATTCAGATTTATCTGATCTCAAATTATTACCTAATCAAAAATAATAATTCTAAAATTTCATACCAACTCCACTTAAAAAACATAGATATGTCATATACACTTGCAATTCACTCAAAATATAAGCCATATACACTTGCTTAAACCACAATCTTTCATCCACTTCTTACTCGATTATTAAAGTTCATCCAATTCTCAACTTCGATTTAATTAAATCCTTTATATTTAGGGTGTTGTTATATACACCACAAATTCAAGGTAAAAAATGTACGTCCTTAAGGATGTGCAAGCCTTGTGAATTAATTAACCCCTTTTAACCATGCACGTCCTTAAATACGTGCATGATTTGGGGTATATATAGCGAAACAGTATATTTATAAGAATGAAAACGTAAACGAAGGCCAAAGTCTACGAAGAGAAGAAATGGTCAACCATGTGAGCTACTGAGACCATCCGCAACCATAAGGTTACCTCTTATCTAATTTTTTTCCTCTCTCCCTATAATATTTTGACACCTCGTTTATTTTTTCTTTTAAATAATTTTCCACTTTATCAACCTCTTTCTTTAAGGTTTTTATATTTTTACTCCACAACCATGAGTTTACCTCATTCATCTTCTTTTCCCATTTATTTATACCCACTATATGATTTCCACCAATCATAATATTATTAGTTAAATAAAAAACATAAAAATAAATAAAACAAAATGCTTTTGCACATGGTCCAAGGTACTTCTTACCTCTCCACACCAAGGTAACCCCTTTTATCTCTTTACCTTAAAATTTTAAGTCTTTTGACTATAATCATGGGTTACCTTTTAGTAACCTTAAGACGAGTTATGCTCTGAGTGCTGACCTTCCCGTTCTTCCCCACACCACAGGCCACATAACATCATCATTTCATATTTTCATGTATGGGCCATCCTCCTATTTTATTTTATTTATTTTTCCTCCTATATTTGATTGGTTCCACCTAATAAGCCAACTAAATTAGACTTTCTTCCTTTAATCCCAACAAAATGCCTAAATCAACGTCAACAATCTAACTGATCGAATTGTATTATTTATCATGCCTTTATTTTTCCAATTTATAACGTACACTATTAAAACACAACTTAAAAAGTACTGAATATAATGCTTTGATGTTTTTTTGGTAAGGAGTATATAATATTTTAATAAATCGATTTTTCTATCATATACCCCAAATACACAAGAGTTCAAATTTAAAATTATATTTCAAATTTCAATTGCTTTAATTTTTCTTTTAGTTAGATTTCCAGGGTCGATAATTTTTTTTTATTAGAAAATCTTTTCCAATTTAAGTTCTTATCGTATGCAATTATGCTCTAAGGGTATATGATAGAAAGAATGTAAATAAATACGGAGTATATGGTTTTCCAACCTATTTCCTTATAATTAAGTTATAACATAGATTAAAAAAAAAGGGAACTTTAGAAAGACAATTAAAAAAAAAAAGACAGTTAAAAAATAAATAAAAAAATATATGTTTGGATGTTTAAGTATGATCTTTGGTTCTCCAAAGACTTTCTTCTTCTTGCATATTGTAAAAAAAAATAAGCAAAAAAAATTACATAATTTTCTCCTCTATAGTTTATAAAAAAATTTATATAGAAAAAATATTCGAAAAAACAGGTAACACACTGCCTAATTTCTCAAGAGGCTGACCGATTGACAGATAAACCAACTATTATGAAATAGTACAATAAAAAATACAAAACAATAAAAAATAAAGTTGCAACAACTTAACAACATGTTGAAGAACCCACAATCCTAAAGCCTTGTTTGTTGAGTAATGAGTAGTGGGGAATAGATGGAAAAATAATCAAACTTTATATTTAAAATTTGTATGATCATCATTTTTTTTTGCGAGTCTAGAGAAGAGGTGATGGAAATGGTAGTATCATCAAGGATATGGTTACTTTATACTCAAATTAATTAATCAAATAGGGAGAAAAAGAAATAAATTTTGTATGAAAATAAATAAATAAGAGAATGAAAGTAATAATTAGAATATTGATTAATGAATTTTAAGGTAAAAAATTGACTAGATTTAAAATATTAATTATTATCTTTACTTCCTTAGAAACAAACGAGGGATAATAGTGGAGTGAAAGCCAAGCGCATATATAGATTTTTTTTTATTAAATAATGATTCGAGTTCAGAGATACTTGAAACTCGAGAGGCTGGAAAATCGGCAGATGGTTGAACCGTCGAACATACCATAACAATCGAAAACACAAGAAAGGAAAAAGACGCAATTAAACGCGTCACATACAATCTGAAACGAATAAAAGTAAGTAGATTTTAAGCCATAACAAAGAGGATACCAAAAGGAAATACCGCAGGTTAGTGGTTCAGCGATACGCATATATAGACTATAGAGGTTTAGATCACCTAGTCCACTATTGTGGACCATTACATAGTCAGTATCGCTTGATTAAGTGCGCCAAATTATTTTATTATTTTTCTTAATAAATAGAGTAATTTTATAATTATTTTCAACCAATAAAAGAAGACGGACTATAAAAGATACCATGATAGCGGACTAGAGATTCCTCATCGAGACTATAGACGTCCAATGGTGTGACTATTAATTTTTATTTTTATTTTTCCAAATACTGTCCCGCTCTATAAATAATTCCGGTAGCTTATATGAAGCGAAAAAAACAAAAAATAGTTTCCAAAATATGAAATTGTAATTGGTTACAATTTACAAGCATAATAAATAAAGTGGAAAAAACAAAACGATTCCTGTATTCGTCATTCGTCAAGAAACTCTCTCTCCTAACCCGTTAGAGAAACGCCTCTGAGCCATTACAGCACAATAAAGATACGCAGTGCTCGATCTGGGAGGAGAGGGAGAGATTTATGTGCGAAACGGATGGCAATGGCGATTTCGCAGATCTCGAAACCCTAGATTCGCTCCTCCTGTCCTCTCCGCCCTCTCCTTATCTCTCCATCTTGCCCGTTGCGTTCCAAGAATCTTTTCTTGTTGTTGGAGAGCGAGAGAGTATTCGAGATTGACGAGAGCTTCGATCTCCTCATTATTCCCGCCTCTCCACCGCCATAGCTGCAATTTTCGGCGTCTTTCGAGGTCGAACTGCCGGGATTTTTATTTTTTGTTTGGCGATTTCTTGATCGGTGAAACTCGGCGATCGCATTCTTTTTCCCAGTCGAGTCGGATTCGGAGCTGAGGAGGTGGAAGTGGAGGATTAGTGCGAGCTCTGGTGCGTATTTCTTGAAGATTTCTCTTTGTTTCTTTCGGACAGCGAATCTGCGAGGGAATGAGGTGAGGATATTAGCTTTTGAGTTGTTGAAAATTGAACCATCTGGCTTCGGAAATGGATGACCGCGGTGGATCGTTTGTCGCTGTGCGAAGGATTTCTCCAGGCTTGGAGCGTGGCAACACTTGTCATTCAACCTCAGGTTTACGTCCTCAATCTCGTTTTTTGAATTGTAGATGTTAACAGATTTTACTGGAGTTTGTTTCCTGAAATGAGTGTAAAAGTTGGTTTATGGCTGCGATTGGATAAATCTCTGGTTCCATCGCTTTCTTGTTGATAGTTTCTTTATTCTGTTGGAGTTGTAGCTGTTGCGCAGCTGGAAACTTGTTGAAAGTTCAGCGACTGTGCTCGGAGTGTTTGGTTATCACGTTATGATTAAAATATTACTATTTTCAATTCCCACTGTGTGAAGATGTTGGTTGTTAGGCTACCTGTTGTATTGCTTAATACCATTACCTTCTGCCTTTGATTTTCATTCGTTTGAGAGAATGGATACCTGTGGTGTTTCAAGCGTTCAGTTGGGAAATTCTAGAAAGATATTAATGCACACCAATCAGCCGTTCTTGGTTTACAGAAATGGTGATTACCTATTTTGCTTAATTTGATCGTATATTGTTTTATTTGTCCAGTGGTGTGTTTCATGAATGATTGCCTGTTTCGCTTGGAACATCACTTTATATTTTTATGTAAGTTAAGTTTATGGTGTCTTTTTTCTTGATCCCTGCCATTATTTGAGTTTTCTCAAACTTGAAAGTTCAACATTGATTGTATTTTATCAGGCGCTTTTGTTTCTTGAAATCTGATCATATGATTCATTAGATCCCGAACTTGTTTCTGCTTGTGCACTTTGTGTTACTTTCACATGAAAAAATTCCAACTGTTATTTTATCTGCTGCAGCTGAGGTTGTTGCAGGATCAGCTGCATGGCTTGGTCGAGGCCTTTCATGTGTCTGTGTTCAGGGAAGAGAGAGTGATGCTCGCCCATCCTTTGATCTGACAACCGAACAGGTAAAATTATTCAGTTCCATTTCCAAATGCTGATTTCTGTGTGTCTGCATATTCTATGCACCATTATTAGTATTGTGTGTTGTATGTTTCGTATGCAATGTGTTGAAGAAGTGTTCCATAGGGAATTATGGATTCATCTAATTATCTTTGGTGCTCATATCATCAGGAGGACTGCTTGCAGAGGCTTCAAAGTCGCATAGATGTTTGCTATGATTGTACAAACCCTGAACATCAGGTTTGTTTGGTTCACAGATCTTTCGCTTTCTGAAATTGAAGTCAACGCTTTTTAGCAGCGAGGTTCGAGGGGATTGAGGCAGTGGAATTCTCTGTTGTCTCCAAAATATATGCAACTATAAAATTCTACAATATATTCTACATCTGAATCTTATCTTACTTCTTTTTTTCATGACATAGGAAGCTCTAAGGGCCTTGTGGAATTCTGCCTTTCCGGGTGAAGAACTTCATGACTTGATATCTGAACAGTGGAAAGCAATGGGGTGGCAAGGGAAAGATCCTTCCACAGACTTCCGGTATAGGCAGCGCATTTTTATCTCCTCTTTTCTGGTTTTTGCTTGCCTTTCCTTGTTGTTTCTCTTATTTAAAATGTTTTACAGGGGGGGTGGCTTCATATCGTTGGAGAATTTGTTGTTCCTTGCTAGGAATTTCCCAGTAAGTATCACACTTAATCTACGTCTTCTCTATATTCCCAACCTTTTTCCACTTCAAAATGCTTATGAATTTCTGTAAGTTGATCCATTTTATATAACCTGTTAACTTATTCCGTTAAATAAGGCCATTCTCTTTTCATTGTCAGATGATACAATGAAATAAATGTGCATTTGAGCTTTTAGTTAATGCATTCTTGTAATCTGGCTGCTAATGTATTGTTAGACGAAGCGAAAATGTGTGGATTACTACTTGGAAAATAGCGGCAGTACAAACACAGGATATAAAATTGGAATAAAGCATTTAATTAAGTGATATTGAGTTCTTGTACTGCCTTAACAATATTTGGTTGGATATATCTGTGACATATGGCTCGGGGATGCAGGAAATCTTAATGGGAGAATTCATGTTGTATTTCTCATACTCTCTTTAGTCCACAGGGCTCTCTGCATTAATATGTCTGTGCAAGTGCATGTTTTTCCTTCTCAATCTTCACCTAGATTTTGAAGATTTGCTAGTATGATTGCATCAAAATTTACCTTTAGGGCAACACATTTATAATGAGTAGTCTAACTTGTTTATTAGGTCTTAGTCCAAATTTCTCAAATGAGCCTTCTCTTTGTCCTGCAGAAAACGTTCCAAAATCTTTTGCGTAAACAGGAAGGTGACAGAGCATTGTGGGAATACCCATTTGCAGTAGCAGGGGTGAACATCACATTCATGCTGATCCAAATGCTTGACCTGGAAGTAGGTAAGATATCCACTTTCAATTATCTCGGTGGATTTTGGGTTTATTTTGTCCATTTACAAGTGATCTTATGCTCATTGCTACTCCATTGCTACTTCTATACTTGAATTGTGAGTACAATACTGGTAGAACAAATACCAATGCAGTGAGTCAATTATGATGTAAAGTTTGATAATATTTAAAGAAACAACCTGGTTGAAGGTTGTGTAAAGATCGAGGACCACTCATAAACTTATTAGTTATTACCCATCTTCAAATGTTCTTGTTAGTATAAATGCATGGATTTAAGAGGCAGTCTATTTAGTATATGGTGGGAAGAATGTGGATCCTGTTATTTTTTTATAAATTCATGAATGATACTTCTAAGATTCTTAGTCATCAGAATTTTCATTTTTCATCCTATCTACTCCATGCACCCACTTGAGTGTCAATGAATATGATTAAACTGAAGCATATTTATGCTGTTCATTTTTGGATGTCTGGATATGGGACTATTCAGAAGACATGTTATTGGTATTCTTCCAAATAGTTGGCCATAGCATGGTTGGTCATGGCAGTGACTCACTGATAATTTACCGGGGTCACACTTGTTATTAGCATCGGTCCTTTTTTGATCTTCCTATCAGATTGATGCGTCTCTTCCCACAGGAGTATACTGGCAAATAAGACAATGACTGTTTCCAGTTTGCTTGTACAACATAGCTGAACTATATAGTTTGTTAAAGCCTCATGTTTTGCTCTTATATATATACTTGTATATCCTAGTGCTTTATTTAAGCACTGAATGTATTTTCAAACTTCTAATTGTGTGCCACCTTCCCTAACTGAATGTTTCAGTGAAACCACGAACATTTGTTGGAGCCACTTTCCTGAAGTTGCTTTCAGGTAATCTTACACAATTTCCTCAAGTTACACTTAGTTTTAACATATTTGGAGTTGATAGTTCTTGTATCCATTTAATATGCTTAACATTGACATTTTGTTTCACCTGCAGAAAATGAGACAGCATTTGACCTTCTTTACTGCATTGCTTTCAAGCTTCTAGACCATCTATGGCTTGAGATGCATGCTTCGTATATGGACTTCAATGTAAGTTTTCTGAACTAAAATGTTCAAACATGAATGTGTCTGAAATTCATGGCATTTTTCTGTCTCATCAAATATGTAATTTGAAAGTGCTCTCACCGAGGTTGTCCATCAAGATCTTATCCCAACTTCTTGTTGTTAATAGCACATGAATTTACTGAGCAGTCCATTATTTGGTCTAGGTGGGACATTTTTGTTATTATACAGATGCAGCTATGATTGATTAGCATATTTCACACCATGTCCACCGGAGTTGGTTGTAGGCCATAACTCGGATACAAATTATATTCCTTACATTACAAGATATTAGTTCCAGGATTGTCTATATTGCTGGGCTTGGGGAGAGTCGAGTAGTAAACTTGATCTAGGCCTGTCTTGATTTGTTCCTCGGCATGCTAACATTTTATTTTACGCTTAAACACACTAATCGATCATGACTGCATTTAAATTGATAAGCCTCTAACGGGTCATTGTACTTTGTTCAGTTAGAAAGTGTTCCCTAATATGGTTATTTTGATTCTAACTGAAGGCGGTGATGAAGTCCACACGCCGGCAGCTTGAAAGAGAGCTTCTGCTTGAAGACATAACCCGGGTTGAGGACTTGCCATCCTACAGCCTTCTTACTCGATAGGTTGCCTAGCAAACTCCATCAGGGAAGGATGGGCACGACTTGCGAATGCAGGAGGTTGTTTGCCAATTGCCATAAAGAGGCTTAGGTAAGTTTCTATCGTCTAGTGATTCGGGGCAGTGCTTGCCCCTGCAAAGTTTGAGCATATAAAGTGTTTTACAACAAGTCTGGCGAGCTTGGGTGTCTTGCCACATCTGATTTGATACAGAGCGAGTTTGGGTTTCTTCCTCCAGTTCTTTCAAGGTCAACCAAGATTTCATTGTTTGCTGTGGATTGGCTTTGTAGACTTCTAGTTTGTAGCTCTCTGGTGAATTCCATTTCCACTACATTTACTTGCTACTTTCTAGCGTACCTGCTGCTGCTACGAATTTACTGCACATCTGCCAAATTGCTCATCAAATTGCCTAATACATGCCGCCAAATTGTTCAAAAACTGATCATCTTTGCCCAAAATCCCTTTGCTTCACACAGGAAATTAAGATGAAAGAGATCATTGAGGATATTTGATTAAGCGGAGTAATTTAAACTCATTTCTAAAGTTATGAAAAAAACCCACTTGACACTTGACAGTACCACAAGGGCATTCATATTTTTCGCAAAAACAAGCTACAAACCGCAGTCCAGTATTAGACTATTGAAGATAAGTTGTCACACAACAAAAGAAACATGCCACAAACTCAAAACAGAAATGACCCATAAGACAAATAGATAGCTGGCTGAGATCTGTTCCGACAGTTGCGTTTACTCGTAGATCCAAGGGGTAAGGCTGCTGGACCAGTTGGCAACACCCTCGGGGAACCACAGGGCAATCTCCTTCCTGGCACTCTCAACAGCATCGCTTCCGTGGATAACATTCCTACGAAACCGAATCCAGCACACAATTAGATCAACATTCAACAATAACTAACTCCTCAAGAGACTGCCCAAACCAGACTCCAGTAATCTGATCATATCGAAATAACATGATAGCAGGATCAACCCATCCGGCCAAACAACTTTGTATACCTGCCAATGTCGATAGCGAAATCGCCACGGATGGTTCCAGGGGCAGACTCAGCAGGGTTGGTAGCTCCAATGATCTTCCTGCCAGTGACAACCACACCCTTACCCTCCCAAACCATAGCGACAACGGGTCCAGAGACGATGTAATCGCAGAGTCCGTTGAAGAAGGGCTTGGCGGAGAGATCGGCATAGTGCTTCTCAGCAAAAGCACGCTCCACATTAATGAACTTCAGACCTACAATTATACAAATACAGGATTTAAATTTATCATTCCAATTATGCATACAAGGGAAACCATAAGTCGATAAACCCTAAATCCCCAATTGAGTCAACAATTAACTGCAATCAATTATCATGGGACCATCATACAATTAACCTTTTCAAAAACGATCCACAGATTACCATCATTAATTTCACCTTTTTGTACTCAGATTAAGTAATTATTAAGCTAATTCAATTCTTAAACCAGCTTATTTCTAAAATTGCTTTTTGAGGATACATACACCAGACAAGTATGAATTTATGAACATCAGTTGAAGGCAAAGATGATACCTTTCAAAGTGAAACCCTTCTTCTCGAACCTGCCAATGATCTCCCCAACCTGCAATTCAGAGTAACAAAAACAAAAAGTAAATAAAATCCAGAGAATTTCATACAAATTAATCCACCAAAAATCGAATTAAAAAGGAAAAAGGGAGCGCTTACAAGTCCCCTTTGGACACCGTCGGGCTTGATCATGATGAAGGTCTGCTCCATTTTTTTTTCCTTTTCTGGTTTTGGGTATTCTACGAGTTGAGGAGCGTAAAAAGGGAGAGTAGAAGGAGGCGACGAGACTGAACAGGACTGGAAATCGATAAATATATAGGAAGCGACAAGGTAGAAAAACCAGCAGCCAGAAACCCTACTGCGGTGGGTTCGGCTTTATTTTCTTTAATTTTTTAATTTATTTTTTCGATGGGCTAAAAGCCCAGATTTTAGTTCTACTTTTTCTGTGGACTGTGTGAGAAGCCCATTTCATGTCACTTGCTACTATATATTGTAGGGTGTAAAATTACATAAAACCACCTTTAAAATTTAAAATGAATAAGATATTTTTCATAAAATCCCAAGGAAATGTTTTTAGGTAAAAATTCGAGGTCAGACAAACTTGAACCTCGAATGCCGACAAGTCGGCAGACGGATAACCGTTATAAATAAACTAAAATACAAAGATGGTGCAAAATACAAGCAAAAACACTCTACAAGGCGACACTGCACACAACTAAACCGAAAGAGATGGGGACGTAGACGACGAACGAAGTCAATCACTACCAGAAGCAGCACCTTTAAAATCACAAGTAAATTTAGTTTTCTTTACCATCTGCCATCTCACACTCACTACTCTTTTGTGTGTTAAAAGGTTGACAAAATGTGAAAAATATCACTCCATTTATAAATATGTTTATAAATACAGAGTATATAACGCCAACAACAATTTTAATACTCCAATTTTAATATCTCGCTGTAAGTAGATTATGAATAGTCAAGTTGTATGCACATTTTCTCCAATTGCTTTGAAATGGTGTTTTCAAATAATCGGCCTTTTTTAAAACTTTTTTTTTGTGTGTGTGTGGGGGGGGGGGGGGGGGCGTGGGGGTATTTAAAAGACAACCAAATTGTTAAAGGTGTTTTAAAAAAGAAGTGATAATCGGAATTGTTTAAAAAAGAAGTTTTGTATAAAATTATATAAAATAAAAATAAAAAAACCGGTATTTTTATCCTATGTCTTGAGGGTATATGATAAGAACCAATTCGGAAAATATTTCCTACCAAAAATAAGTGTACCCTAAAAATATAATTTAAAATTTCGCTAAAGCAATGAAATTAAAGAAATGTTTTTTTTTTCTAAAACGGGAATCTTATCCTATGCCATTGGGACATAGGATAGAAAAATCGAAAACAAAATTTTCCACAATACTAAATTCATTTATCTCTACACATAGATATCAATTTCAAATGCTTGACCACATTTTAAAAAAACATATTTTTTTCTTTGAATACAATTATGTATAATAGTATGTATAATAATACTTGAAAATTTATTTTAAATTATTTTTCAATAGTTAGAATTAAATTTTGAAGAAGATGTTTGATATTTTTGTAATAAAGTATTATTTGATATTTAATCAGTGAAATCGGTTGTTATTTTAAATTTATTTTGTTAAAAAATCATATACTCTAGTAACTTTTAAATATCAAAAGTTTTTAATAGCATTTTAGTCATTCTAAATAATAATATTTTCGTAAATAAAAACAAATATAATAATATAATCGTACAGTGAAAATAAATATTGAAGAGGGATATATTTGTGAATTGAAGTGGTTGGAAAAATGGGTTTTGGAATGCTATTAATGTTACTGATAAAGTAGTAAAAAAGTAAGAATGAGATACTGAATGATGTGAGATAAAGAGAAGAGAAAAAATTAGTATTTCTACCCCTAAGAGCATGTTTATCGGGAGGTTCTTGAGGGATACTTGGTATTTTTAATAATAAAAAATACTTTGAAACGCAAGTATCCGGGCAATTCGATACCAGGACTAGTATCTCACCAAGTACCCATTGCATTTAATGCTGTGTCAGATCTCTTTTTTTTTTCCAGGAAAAGATGGATCAAAACGCACCGTTTGGAAGCCAAAGAAATCAAAACCCAGGGTTGCCCAAGCAAATGACGTTAGCTTTATGAAACCAACAGTGCCACGTGTCAGGCTAGGAGAGGCCATCACGCGGACGGCTAAGATTGAAGTAAATCAACGGTTGTGATGCAGTCTTACGGTGATAAATTAACATTTATAAAATGCAAATTTCGACCATGAAAATGTAAAAAAACTAAAAATACAAAAATTACCACTATACTAGATTCATTTTTCTCTACATATAGACATCAATTTTGAATATATTTGACCATATTTTTGAAAAAATATTTTTTCATTAACAACAATTATGTATAATAATATCTAAAAAAACATTTGTAATTATCTTTCATTAGTAATGATTATTATTTGAATAATATATTTTTTTGTTTTGAAAAAAACTATTATAGCATATGTTATAGATAATAACATTGATGATTCATCTACAAATGTGGTATAATTTTTTTTTTTTAAGAAGTACGTGAATTTTTTTTTTTTTTTTGATAAGGAAATAATTCGAGACCGGACAGGCCCGGACCTCGAGAGGCCGACGAAGTCGGCAGACGGCAAGCCGTCTAAACATACAACAAAGCAAAAATACAACAAGGAAACAGAATATAGATACCTAATACAACAAAATAACTACGCAAAAAAACCCGGAGAACCCCAGACCCTAAGCGCACAAGCGGACACTGGAGCGAGAAGAAGGAGACCCGGCATGGAGAAGTGGATAGCGAGCGCATGGGACAGCAAAGCTGACACGATGTCTCACCGCCGGAAAGACGGAAAGCAGTAATCCACGTAGGGCAAAGACGACTCATGGGGAAGTGTGGATCACACGACGTTCCCTCCACCTAGATGAAGGATCTTCGGAGACCACGAACACCACCAACACGATCACTTCGATCAACCAGGGCCGCAGAACTGCTTCTCAACCGAAACTAACCACGAATCCAACAGACAGAACTCCAACCAACCCGAGAAAGTGAAGCACGACCGCAAAAGGACGAAGAGCGCAGAAAACTCCGGATTAATTAGTTATATGTAAACATGACCTTTTTTTTTTTTTTCCCAATTATTTCGGGCTGCCCCGGGCCCAAGGCAAAACCTTGGGCCCAAAGCACAGCCCGAAACCTCTAGCAATCGGGCTTCCCATGGGCCTATCACAACCGAAGGAGCAGCGTGAAAGGCAGAGGAAGCCCCGCAAGAGATTTGTCGAAGGGCACCGCCAACACCAGAGACGGAATGGAGCCGCGCAGAGGGAGATGCGCCGCCACCACAAACCGGCAGGGAACCAAAGCACCAGGAAGCAAGGCCCCGCCGGAAACGCCCGACGACAAGGCTGAAATAGCCGGCAAGGAAGTTCCGTCGTTTCCACCCCTAATTGGTGCCCCTACCGTCGCGACAGTCCTCGTGGACAGCCGACGGAGCGCCCGATGAAGAAACGGGCCGGAGCGACAACAACTAGAAGAGAAATGGTCCTGTTGAACACCAATTAGACAAGGAAGAGGAGGGGAGAGGCTAAAGGGATGAATCCACAAAAGCACACACAACCCTATTTGACGAGGGCTTGAACAGACCCCGAGAACGGCAATCGGACCAAGGGCCAGATCGAAGGGCAAGTGGACCAAGCCGACGAGGCAAGAGGGCCACAAGAGGCGAAAACCCCAAAGCAATTTAACAAGTGGAAGAACCACCGACAAGCCCTCCCCGGAATCAAAAGAAACCAGGAAAAGAAGGGCGACGAGCATCACGAGCCAATCGCAGCCGGAAACCGACCCAGGAGGAAGGAGGCTGCGAAAGGGGTTAGAAGACTCCGACAGAGGGAGACCGGAGCCGACGGCGCCCAGCAGGGGCACCCCAAGGGAGGCGGAGCAATCAATTGGACAAAACACTCTCCGAGGAGAGGAGTTGGGCTCTCCGAGGAGAGATTTGGGCTCTCCGAAGAGAGATTTAGTTACTCCGAAGAGAGATATTTGATCGGAGATTAACCGGAGAGTTATACATCCCACCGGAGAAGGAGGATGATGGTGGCGGCGACTCAGCGAGGGGATTTCATAAGAGAGCGTTTTTGTTGAAGATATCCCTTCTATTTAATTTTTGTCGACTACCCAAGAAGTACGTGAATGGTCTTACGTGTATTGTTCGTGGTATAATATTTTTTAAACGGAAAATGAATATAATAAATTAATCTAGATTTGAAAAAATTATTCGAGAGGGGTATAATAGTAAATTATTTTGGTAGGAAATGATGGAAATAATTATAAAAAAGGGGTATAATTGTAAATTGAATTGATAGAAATAGATGTGTTTTAGGATACTAGAGATGTTATTGATAAAATGGGAAAAGTGATAATGGGATACTAGGATGATGTGGTGGAAAGAGAAGATTAAAAAATTAATATTCCGAGTATCCATAGCATCCATTGATAAACATGGCCTAACATCCTTGGATAAACATGCCTAAGAACATCTCCAACAGTTTCCCTATTTTGGAGTTTTTTTAGTGTTTGGAGAATTTTAAAGTATTTTTTTTTCTAGTATAACAGATTCCCGTCACACTGTTCAAAATGGAGAAGCTACGACAAAAACAGAGATGATTCGCTAAATCTGCAATATTTTCCAAACTAAATGATTTTTAAAATATTCGAAATAGGAAAGCGGTTGCTATTAAAGTTTTTTTTTTTTTTGAAAAATTTGCATTTTATTTCTCTATTTTAAGAAAATTTTAGGAAAGCGGTTGAAGATGCTATAATAGGTCGAATTATTTAAAAAACTTAAACCTTTTTTTTTATTAGGAAAGAATCCGGGCGAGGGCACTCTACTCGGTAACATCTTTGCGGATGAGGTCTGAAAGACTAGAATCATTGTAAATATCGATAATTCCAGGCAAATTGACAAATGTGTGCAACTTTATAGCCACTCTATTGTCTAAACGGGGAATATGAAAAAAGAAAATCGATAGCAAAGTTAGCCCTTTGGTTGAATTAATTCCCCATTTCCACATCACCTTTTGACTTTTGTTTTTGTTTTGAATCCAAAACCCCATCCCCGAATTCGGAAGGGGATAACGGGAGCGGGGAGCAGAGCCAAAACCCCAAAATCCACCATCACCACCAACACAACACAGCAATGCTTCAAATCTGTTTCCCCCTCCCCCCAAACCCTAACCCCCAATTCCATCTCCAATCCAATCTCTCTGCTTGCTCCCTCCCCCATTTAAACTCATCCCCATTTCTATCGTGTTCTCCATCCACTCTCCTTCCTCTCCCCACACCCAGAAGCAGACTCAATCCCCGCACTCTCTCATGTACAGCCTCCATAACCAGCGGAACGCCGACCAACGATTCCCAGCGGAGGTCAGTGATCAGATGGAAGGACATCTACAACAAGGTCTGGCTACTGGAGGACCCTGAAACCGGAGTTTCTGGTGTGCTGAACCAGTGTGAGATTGATGGCAAGACCTTCCAAAAGTCCGAGCTTTTCATGTTCATACGGAACCTCAGGAAGTTCCGCCGCTATAATCTTGCTCTTGAGGTAAGCAATGCCCAACCTTTGATTTTCTAGGTTTTTTTTTTTTTTATAAAAAAAATCTGAATTATGGATGATGCTAGGGATTCCTGGAATTGGTGTGCCTTGTGATGAAATGTAGAAACTAGGGTGATTTGGTGTATAACTTTAGGTATTGGGTTGGAATGAGGAATCGAGTTGCGAATTGCAGTGTCATTCCTACCGTTTATGTTTGGTAAGCTTCTAATTTTTGGAATTACCCAACCTGGAAGTTGAAGGTAGATACGAGCTCATGTGTTAACGGTTTAATTCAGGTTTGATACAATTTCCCATAAACAAACACGCCCTGAAAGTGCAGACTCATGTCGAGTTATTGGCTTGTCCTGCCTCTCGGTTGCATTTCTTGTGTGAATTGGATTGCCCTACCCTTGTGAATGTAAATAAATTGAAGTGCAGTTATGCAAAGCACATTTGGTGTTTTTTCGGTGCAATCTATATTTAGTTATTGAGAGACTCCTCACGGGTAAATTACCCGAAGTGCAGTTAAACTAGAGCAATTCAAACATCTAGTGGTTCATAAATTGTCAATTTGAGGCAGGTGTTTTCTTTCTTGTATGTTTATTGGTTTTGCCTTCGCTATATCTACCCGTGATGGTTTTATGCAGGTATTTGATTGGATGGGTAACAGGCCTGAAAGGTTTAACTTGTTCAACACTAGTGATATGGCAATCAAGCTGGACTTAATTGCAAAAGTACATGGTATTCCATTCGCTGAAGATTACTTTGCGAAGATTCCTGATTATCAGAAAGATAGGCGAGTATTTGGAGCTCTTCTAAACGCCTATGTGGAGGCGAGTGACAAAGAAAGGGCAGAACTGTTGATGGAGAAGATGAGGAGAGAAGGTTGTGCTTCGTATCCTCTTTCATTCAATCGGATGATGAGCTTGTATATGAAAGTCAAGGAGTACCACAAAATCGACGAGTTGATTTCAGAGATGAAGAGGAGTAACATAAGATTAGACTTATTTTCCTATAATATTTGGCTATATGCTCGAGGGTCACAAGGTTCCGTTACCGGTCTTGAAGAGATTTTTCAAGAGATGGAACGTGACCAGAATATTTCGCCCCATTGGAGCACATTCAGTTCTATGGCTACATCGTATATTGGGTTGGGGCAGTTGGAAAAGGCCAAAGACTGCATGAAAAGACTTGAGGCGACAATTGATCAGGACCGATCACCATATCACTATCTTCTAAACTTGTATGGACGTGTGGGCGAGAAGGAGGAGGTTTACCGTATATGGGGCAGGTATAAATCACAGTTTGAGACAATGACGAACTGGGGTTACCATTCGGTGATTCATTCTCTTGTACAGGTTGGTGATATTGAAGGGGCTGAAAAACTCTACGGCGAATGGTTCTCTGTGAAATCAACCTACGATGCAAGGATTAGCAACATTTTATTTGGTTGGTATGTCAAGGAGGGACATTTTGAGAAAGCCGATAGTTTCTTTTCTCACATGGAAAAAGCCGGAGGAAAACTGATTGCCAGCACCTGGGTGATCCTTGCAGGATACCATATCAAACAAAGGAGAATCTCGGATGCATTGGCATCATTCAAACAGGCTAAGAGCTCGGGCTATTGGAGGCCAAATCCTGTTCAAGCGTCAGGCTTCCTGGAGCTCTGTGAGCAAGAAAGTGATGAAGCAAGCAAGGAGGAGATGTTGGCTATGTTAAGGGAAATGGGCTTCCCTAAAGACGAGAACTCCAAGCCTCATGTAAGTGAACACGTCGGGGATGATACTAGCAATGCCAGTTACCACCTACACGAAGGTCATACATCTGACCCGGATAATGACGTTGGTTGGAGCGGCAACAAAGATTCTGAAATGTTACTTTCGGCTATTTAGGTTGGAGAATAGTTGCAAGGGAAGCTCGGCCTCTATTTGTTGATGACTGTCTAACCGAGCCATTCATAGTCATACACATCTCGTGGAGCTTCGTCTCTCTAAGTGCCTCCAACCCTTTTGATCTTATTGCTTGAAAGGTTTTGAAATGGAGCAATACGAACCACGAGTTTCCTCAGCCTTAGAGATCTCTTCCTTTTTGTGTGGTGAATGGCATTATCTTCTGCAGTCAATGTAAGTTCAGATTCTTGTCACTCGTTCACTCTTCTTTAGTACTTTGTGAATTCTCGAATTTGTCGTCGTGTGAATGGCATGTGGTCATATGTGCAGTATGTCTTTTGAAAAAAATCAGCTCTTGTCACGAGAATCAAACATTGTAGCCTTTGTAGGTGGATGGACTATACCAGGTTCGGGTTAGGCTTAACACCTCTGCCCACGATGGTCCGTAGATGGACTGCTCGGTCCATGACTGAATCTCCATGTGTACTCTGTTTTGACATTTGACACATCCATGATTTATCCGCGAACAAAATATGAACATGTCCGCAAACAAAATGCAGACATATGAACCTCGCGTTCAAGTTGTTACGCAAGTCTATCAAATCGTAGTGCGAATGAAAACCTTGTGGATATCTCTACGCAAATGTCAATGGAGGTCTTGAAGAGTACGGTACTTAAATATGTTCAGGCTCTATCTATAGCAAACTTGAAGGTGAACTCATATGGATTTGATATATGATAAAGTGTGAAAAAAGTATGAAATTGGAGGAACAAAGGGATATGCCATTTCATGATCAATCATCAACATATTTGTAGGACTATTTATTTTTTTTGATTAGGAAATAATTCGAGACCGGACAGGTCCGGACCTCGAGAGGCTGACAAAGTCGGCAGACGGTAAGCCGTCTAAACATACAACATAGCAAAAGAAAATACAACATGGAAACAGAATACAGTCACCTAATACAACAAAAGAACTACACAAAATAAATCCGGAAAACCCCAGACCCTAAGCACACAAGCGGACACAACAGCGAGAAGAAGGAGACCCGACAAGGAGAAGTGGATAGCAAGCGCATGGGACAACATAGCTGACATGATGTCTCGCCGCCGGAAAGACGGAAAGCAGAAATCCACGTAGGGCAAAGACGACTACTGGGGAAGTGTGGATCACACGACGTTCCCTCCACCTAGATGAAGGATCTTCGGAGACCACGAACACCACCGACACGATCACTTCGATCAACCAGGGCCGCAGAACTGCTCCTCAACTGAAACTAACCACGAATCCAACAGACAGAGCTCCAACCAACCCGAGAAAGTGAAGCACGACCGCGAGAGGACAAAGAGCGCAAGAAAATTCCGGAATTTATTTACACAAGTTATTTTAATTTTGACTTTATTTTATTTTATTTTTTAACCATCAAATCGGGCTGCCCCGGGCCCAGGGCATAACCTTGGGCCCAAAGCACAACCCGACCTAAAAACCGATTGCGAAACGCAACCCTAGGCCGAAAGGCCTATGCGCCGCCGGCAATGGGACATACAGGCCTACGGGGAGGGGGAATGAACAATCAAGCCAGGGAAGGGGAAATCAAAGCAACGCCGACCAAGGGTGGTGGAAGGCGGCGAGAGGGAGGCGGCGACGGTGGGAACGGGGAGAACAACCGAAAACTCCGGCGAACCACCGAGGCCAGACCCGCCAAGAGGTCGCCACCAAGCGCTATCGGCAGCCTGCGCAAGAGCAGACTGACTGAAAGGAGGGGGAACTAGACGGAGGCAACCGCCCCGATTGGAGCCCCAATAACTAGATCCAACCACGCCGAGAGCCTGGGCAGGACGGAGGAGCCCAAGAACCGAGGAGGCCCGGGGGGAGTAGCGAGGCAGACCGGGGAGGAGCAAGTGAGCACGGAAGCCCAACGATCCCAAACAAAGACATCTACAACACAAAGCCGAGGAGGCTAAGCACGAGGGAGGACAGTAGCCAAGGGCGGTAAACTCGAGTGAGACGTAACCCAACCCGAAGGCGAGAGGGAGGAAGACAGGCAAAGGAAACATCTAGCCGGCCAACATGACAGGAGACGACCACCGAGGACGAGATTTAGAGTCTCCGACGAGGCGAAGCTCAGTCGAGAAGGAGATCTGGCATCCGAAGAGGGGTTAAGGGCCTCCGAAGAGAGTTTGATTGCCTCCAAAGAGGGGTTAAGGGCCTCCTAAGAGGGTTTGATTGCCTCCGAAGAGGAGTTATAAGACTCCGGAGCGAGGAACACCAACCTCCGGCCACCGACGAGTGCTTCCGATGACTCCCTCTCTAAGAGTTTAGAGAGAGGAGAGAGCTTTGGTTAGTAAAATACACTTTTTGTAGGACTATTAATTTATGCCTTTCAACAAATATATGGAATAGGAAAAAAGGATTGTATTGATTTTTAATGTAGGCATAAATTGTGGTTTAATTATTGATTTAGGGATATCTTGTTATCAAGATCTTTTGTTTGAAGAAATCTTATTAATATATTTATTATTATTATATTATTGAGAGAAATAATTTTGATGTGAAGAGGGACAACATTCATTAAATTTATTATTTTGCTCATAAAATAAGAACATAGTTTTATTGGATTTCTACGGATATTGTACATGATGTGTGGGCTGCATTAGTTGGTCCATCAAGTCCTAACCTCATAAATCTCATATGCTACTATACTACTGGATTGTACTATCTCCGTTTAACAATATAAATTTTTTTATAATTTGCACATTTTTTAAGAACCTAAAAAATATGGTAAAATATTAAATTTTTATGCTTTTTTATAACGATTTGATTATTAATAAGAAGTATAAAATTATTAAAAAAAATTGATAAAAAAAATAATATTTCACTATAATTTTTAGGTTCTTAAAAAAACGTACAAATTCTAAAAGGACATATATTGTTGAACGGAGGGAGGGAGTATTGTATTAGTGCAATCCTATCCGTGACTTGGTGCACCACTCTATATACCATTAAATTATTTGGGTATAATTTTACTTTGAAAAAATTATATTTGTGTTTTATATATTTATATATTTATAGATTTTTATTATGAAAAATTATGTTTTAAAAAATATATAATAAAAAAATTCGTCATATTACTTTATAATTTTAATATTTTTTGTAAAACATAATTTTTCATTTAAAAAATTTATAAACATGTAAATATAATTTTTCAAAATAAAATTACACCTCAAATAATTTACGGTACACCAAATGGTGCATCAAGTGTTGTTGCGGGGGAGCTCTACTGGAAATTATATTACGGTTGAACCCCAGTCGGGGTAACCCAATGGTGTGGAGTAAGGGGAGAGGTAAGGTCGTAAGGAGGTCTTGAGTTCGATCCCTAGCTCCACCTCTTTCCTTGGGTGAAAAATCTAAGGTTCACCTTGCTTTGATCCATACCAGCGAGTCGAGTCGGTCGGCGCAAACCATTTTACCCGGTGCGTGGCTCTTATCGGTTGGGTTACATGTCCAGCGTTTTGCACCAAATGATGAGTTTCCTCGTTATAAAAAACTATATTACGGTTGAGATCACCCATCCCCATTTTTCCTATCCTCTCCCTATCCATTCTCACAATTCAAATACTCCCCATCTTTTTTCTTAATTTTAGTTAATTTTAATTATTTATTATTTTTCATAAAACAAAAGATGTGAGATGGAAAAGCCGAATGGGGAGGAGATAGGGAAAATTGGGATAGAGGATCTCATCTTATTATATTATGAGTGGGACCACATGAATACATCACCCTTAACTGTTGAGAGAATGAAAGATGTGAAGAGATCAAAAGAGTCTCACATTGATAATATGAATAAAAAAGCCTTACTATATAAGCTAGTGAGCTACTCTCATATTGTCAATTGATTTTAGGATGGAATCCCGCTCGGCTTATGTGCTAGGCTATCTACTAGCACATGGGCACACGTGTGCACACAACCCCCGACCCCGAGTCCCAATGGACTTCAGTACTAACCCATTCTATTAATTAATATGGAGCATAGTTTTTGACTTTTTTTTTAAAAAAAAAAAGCTAAAAACTTTATAAAATATTATTCTTTATAATAAATTTATACATATTATTAATAACTATATATTTAATTATGTTTTAAAAATTATTTTATAGAGTTTATAGCTTTCTTTAAAATCATATGGAATAATAAAATTTTAAATATTTCTAACAAAAAAATAAGCATTTAATCATCTTTATATATGGGTATTGAATGTAAAAAAATGAAGGAAGATGGGAAAAGAGAGCAATCATATTCTTGGTTTTGTGGTTGTAAAGCAAGTTAAGAATGTGGAAAAATTGATGATTCATTTCCATTGCTAAAGCCCTTAAGACTTAAAGAGGTGTGAGCTCACATGGGTTAATCACATGTCCCATACACCCTAAGATACTCATTTTCTTTCCCAACTTTTTTTTTTCCTCTAAGGCGAAACTTAGGTTAATACTTATAGAGTGTCACGTTCATCGTATCGAATGTCATGTGCTTCGTACGAAATTCGTCCCTTGTATGATAATATGTTGCTTGGTTATTAGTTTCTTGATCGGACTCTTAACAAATTGATTTTGGGTGTGTTAGAATTCGTTGTATTTCGCGATTACATTATGGTACATTTATATAGAATAACGTACACATTTGATATCTGACTTATATGATCGAATCGTCTAATTAACTCAGTTTAATGCAATACATACATACATACATATAAGTAGTTTTTTGTTTTTAGCAATCAATTTAATCACTAGTGGAAAGTTGTAGGAGTATATACAAATTGTACGGCTAGATCGGAAGCAACAAAAACAAGACTTGAAACTTTTGCTTGGGGTGGATGGCAACTCGATCGATGAGTCCTCTTTGAGCAGTTCTTTCGTACAAAACAGCAGTGTAAATAGTAAATAGCGAGGCTGGATTCATAAATTAATTTGCAGATCCATCAAGAGTCAAGATTTGCCTTTAATTTTACAATATATGTAGTTTTTCACTTGACTACCCCTAAATTTAAAATTACACAAAATCACCCGTTAAATATAATTTTTTGATCAAAGTTTCTTTCGATGACCATTAAACCAGGGACGGACCTAGAGGTGGGCTGGTATATGCTGCAGCTAGACCTGTCAAACGGGTCATTCGGGTCGGGTCACTTCGGGTCTCGGGTAAAACGGGTCCCGGGTCTTTCCGGGTTGACTAGAACCCGGGTTTGACCGGGTTTCGGGTCATTTCGGGTCGATTTCGAGTTTGTCAATTTTTTCCATTTTAAATTAAAAAAATCATGATTTGACAATTTTGCAATAAATTTTAATTATATATATATAAAAATTAATTATATTTAATTAAAAATCAACCGGGTAAAATCGGGTCGAAAATACCGGGTCAATCGGGTCACTGGGTCGAAACCCAGATGACCCGGAAAATTTCGGGTTCGGGTCGAAAATTTTCCGGGCGGTCGGGTCGGGTCGGGTTGTGTTTTGACAGGTCTAGCTGCAGCCCACCCTATTTACAAAATAATACTTGTATTATATAGATATAATAGAGGACATATGGCTTGAATGGCGCAATTGATACTGGGTTTTGCATGGAGGAGGGGAAGCGCGGGTTCGATCTCTCCCACCTGTGAATTTGCCACATTTTTTTCACTAATATTGGAACCCCTCCTCTGCAGGTGAAATTAGTGTTAATCATCATTATTGTCCATTTCTCTCCCTTTTGTTGGTATTTCTTTCTCCCTTTTTTGCCTTTATTTTTACTCTAATTTTGTTATGGTTAATTAATTCTATTAGTTTTGCCTTTATTTTTACTCTAATTTTGTTATGGTTAATTAATTCTATTACTACTAATTTAAGTATAGATAAAAAAAATTATTTCTAATTTTTAATTCAATAGGAAAAAAATATTAAAATTATATGCAAATTCAGCATACCCCAAATTATAATCCTGGTTCCGTGCCTGCATTAAACCACCCCATGCTTGCAATTAGAAGGAAATAAAAAGCGCTTCTTTACTGATCCACCATCATATATATATCATTCATACACTAGTAAGATGTCAAATTTGTGAATTAGTTTTTAGTAAACATGCGTCTATTAAGACTATTATGTATATAGCTGGATGTTCAATCCCTCAAAATTAGGGTATTTTGCTCATTTGCGTTATTTTTTGATAGACTCTTGTCAGAATATTTTCATGGGTGGTAATTTATTAATAAATTGTATTTAATGGGTCATTTTGTATAATTTCAAATTTAGTGGATGGTTATGTGAAAAACTCAATATTTAATGGGAAGTTTTTTTTATTTTTTTATAATTTACCCTAATATAAATATTAGATCTAAATCTCCTGACTTTAGGGATTTATATTTTATACAAGTAGTGCGTTGATTAATTCTTTAATTTAAAGATTTGTGTAATATAATATAGTTGGTTATATAATAATAATAATAATAATAATAATAATAATAATAAGATATTATATTGAATTAATCATCTCTGTTTCCTAATTAGATACTCGTATAAATTAGTTAATAAAATATATAAGCTCAAAGTGCATAATTAACATTTAACACATAGTAGTGACTACTAAATAGTGCATTATTTCATACATGCTTTTCTGAACGAGAAGTGTTTTTTTATAGTACCCTAAATTTTCTTACACATAAGTGATTTTGTATAAGATCATTGTGAGAGTAACATTAATTAGTGTAAGAAAATGCAATTTTAAGAAAATGTTTTAAAATGCATTCTTCCTCTTGACTATATTAATGATGCATTTTACTACCCTATTCATATCATTTTTATAATAATATAAAGATTGGCGAACTATTACTTTCAATATCACTTGATTTTGATAACTTTGTTAAATTTATGTACGTGTTATTCGTGTACACGACTTTCCTCCAACATATCTTTAACTCCACTAAATCGGTCCGACTTTAATGGACAATAGGAGGAAAAGACATGAAATAGTAAGCATGTGACGACTATATGAATTAACAAATTAATCATAATAAAATGCAATCTAATTAGGAAGGTGGCCGGAACCAACGAATTGTTGTTACTTACACGCCACAACCAACGAATTCATCGATCAGCCCATCTCATTTCCTTCTGTATTTATATATTTTTTATTGCCATTGAATTGGTGACAATCACTCTCATAAGGATCGATCATATCTTTGTCGATCCACCAAAAAAATAAAACATAACATACAATCAAATCCGTAGGAAAGTGCCTCGATCGATATATCCATCTCACATACGTCCGTACCGCGGATAAGCTGATCGGATCCGGATATACGACGTCGACGCTAGGTGGTCGTGGTCCCGACCCGACCCCCTCGGCAATGTCAAACACTATGTACTTATATATGATGTTCATCGATGTCGATATCGATTGATCAGCAGTACAGACTACAGTGATGGAATTATATACTGTATATGTCGACACTGCAACAGCAAGCTGGGTCTGTAAACTTTGGCTTTGTAGTGCAATTTGTATCCACACATGTACACCCTACAGGCTGTAAAATTCGATCCATATCCGACACCAACTTGATCATCTCTGTAACTGTAACAGTTCTACAGTCAATCCATCGAAACTTTGAACTAATGAGTCAAAATATACACTACTTTTTTAAAAAATAAATAAATTGTGTTTTATATTATTTTTTATTATTTCATCAATTGTATTTTATCTTGATATACTTTGGTTTGGTAAGGTACATAAATTTAATCATATTAAATGTAAACTTCTTTTTATCTAATTGTCAAAACTAATTATATAAATATACAAATTTCAGTATGAGGGAATCAAATTAAGCAAATATGTTTTGTATGGGTGGTTACAAATCTCGTCCTAATCCGATCCTGCTGGGATTTGGGAGAAAAAAGTGAATCTCGTCCCAATTCCGTACTGTAAAAACCATATGGGATGAGACCTTGAAATCCCACAAATCCCTATCTTAATTTTTTTATAAAGTAATAAATAAAAAAATAATATTTTTTTTGTAATTTTTTTATAATGTAAGGATTAAAAAGTAATAAATAAAAAAATGTCCTTAACCTTTTTTTTTTTGGTTAGGTAAGAATTCGGATTCGCCGAGGCGCTATCCGATAGCATCCTTCTGGATGAGGTTTAGAAGACCTGGATCAGTAAGCAGTTCTGGGTTTATGGTAGAACGGGCCATTCGGGTAATAAAATCGGCCACTTGATTACCTTTGCGAAGTATGTGGAAGAATCTCACTTCGCGAAACCCACGGAGTAGGCAAGATATTTCAAACATTATCATTTCAATTTCCCACGGGCACTTCATCCCATGTTTAAGATAATTTATACTCCCTCCGTTAATTAAAACTTGACGTTTTACTATTCACGCACGCTTTTTGAGATGTTAAAAACTATATGAAATATTAACTTTTTAAATATTTTTTTTAAATAATATCATACTTATTACTATTAAGTATGAATTTATAAAAACAGATTTTAAAAAAAGTTAATATTTTATATTATTTTTATAATTCTAAAAAAGCGTGCATGAATAGTAAACGACAAGTTTTAATTAACAGAGGGAGTAATAATTAAGGAGTCTCCTTCAATGATGATTCTATCAATACGTAACTCGGTTGCCTTTTTTATACCTAAAAGTAGTGCCCAAGCCTCCGAAATCAGGGCTGACTGTTTTCCGATTTCCTTCACCCCTGCTATGATTATGGCACCTTCCCAGTCTCTAATAATGAAACCGGCTGTACTGTTATGTTTCTCTGGCGCTGAGCCATCAAAATTTAGTTTCAAAAAACCCAGTGGGGGTTTTTTCCATTTCTGAATTGTCTTTTTTTCGTTTTACATAACTTGTTCGTATGTCCTTATCATTCCCTTTACCTTGTTCCTCAACCGAATCTCTGGTGGCCCTATGCCAGTTGCTCGTATGCGTTTTCACAATTTGTTCATAATTGTCGATCGATATCTGTTTCTGTTGTCGGAAAACCACTTGGTTCCTCATGAACCAGGCCACCCACCAGCTATAAGCCATTTCTTGCTTCTGTTTGCTGTTCAGTTGTTCCGCTAGTTTATTCATGATGGGTTTAATCTTCCTTGATATTCCATTATGTCCGTTATTGATCTTCGAATCTTACTGTCTACTTTCTTGAAATATGAGTTGTACTTACATTCCAAGAAAATATGGGCCGCGTCTTCTTCATGGTGATTGCATATTGGACAATACGGAGGTATGGCCACACCGCGTTTTGATAGTAATGCCGCAGTTGGTAGTCCTTCTTGTGCCAATTTCCATAGGAAATTCTTTACTTTTGGTGCAACATCAATCTTCCAGATCCAATTATTGTCATCTATTGTTAGGTCGGTGTTTTTTGTTACTAATTTATATGCACTGGATGTAGAGAACCAGCCCTTACTATCTGCCCACCAGTAGAGTCGGTCTTCCAAAGATACTGACGGAACATGTAGTTGTGCTATTTGCTCTACAATGCTACTCGGAAGTACCGTCCCAAGTTTTTGGACATTCCAGTTTCCATTGCTCAAATACGTTTCCATTGTTTCATTTATGTTTATCATATTTGGTTGTGTGCAATGCTGTATGAGTGGTTGGATATTATTCCACCTATCTTTCCAGAACTTAATAGTCTTGCCATTACCTATTGTCCAACTCAATCCTGACTTGAAAATTGGAATTAATTTCCGCAATTGAGACCATTGCCACGATGCAGGCCCTCTTCCTTCATACTGGAGTATGTGTTCCGTTTTTAGGTATTTATGTTGAATGATTCTAGCCCACAAATTGTCCGGTTCGGCCAAATTTTTCCATAAAAGCTTTAGCTGTAGTGCCTCGTTCATGTCTTGAGTTTTTCTAATCCCCACTCCGCCGGCCACTTTTGGTCTACAAATTCTATCCCACCTGATTAGCGGTTTGTGTTTACTATCTTTGTTCCAGAAAAAAGACCTATTAATTTGGTCCAAGTGTTTGTGTATTTTTGGTGGTAACATAAAGCATTGCATAGCATAGAGTGGCTTAGAAGATAGATTTGTATTGATTAATACTGCCCTTCCTTGTTGGGACAGTGCATTTGCCCGCCATTTTGATAACTGATTTGAGGTATTGGTTATTATATCTTCAAAGGTTGTTTTGTTTACCTTACCATTTATTATTGGGCATCTCAGGTATCTATCTATCTTAGTTTGTTTAGAAATGCCTAGGCATCCTTCTAAATCTGGAATACGAGTTCTTGGTATGCCACTGGTGCTTTGAAAGGCCGATTTTTTGTAGTTGATTTTTTGACCAGAAATTTGACAGTACTCATCTATAATCCTTTTGACTTGTGTGCAGGCCGTCATGTTTCCTTTTGAGAAGATGATTATATCATCAGCAAATGCCAAAAAAGGGATTTTCGGACAGTTCCTTCCAAATGAAAACCCCACTGCATTGGTTGGTTGATTTGCCTCAACGGAGAGTTTTCTGGCCAAGACTTCCGTCCCAAGTAGAAACAGAAAAGGTGACAAGGGATCCCCTTGACGTAAACCTCGCGTTGGAGTAAAAACATCTGTTGGGCCGTTATTTATCAGTACTGAGAATGAGACCGTAGTTATACATTCCATTATTAATTCAATGAATTTGTTGTGAAACCCATATTGCTTTAAGACTTGTTCTGTGAAGGCCCACTCTACTCTTTCATATGCTTTTTCCATATCTAATTTGATGGCTAGCCATCCATCCACTCCTTTCCTATTTTTGAAAGAGTGAAAAAATTCATGAGCAATTAGGACGTTATCTTGAATAGCTCTGTCTGATACAAAGGTGCCTTGTAGAGGGTGAATTAGTTTCCCCATCACTTTTTTTAGCCTATTAGTAAGTATTTTTGAGATAATTTTGTAGATTGTAGAGCAAATGCTTATGGGCCTGTAATCTGTTGTTTTAGTCGGATTGTCACATTTTGGCAGTAAAGATATAAATGTGTGATTTATTTGTTTTAAAATTTTCCCAGTGTGGAAAAAGGCTTTAACTGCTTAAGTTATATCTAGGCCAACAATTTCCCAGTAAGTTCTATAGAATTCTGCTGTTATACCGTCTGGCCCAGGGGACTTGTTATAGCCAGGTTAAACACTACATCCTTAATCTCGCCATTTGTAGGTGGTGAAATTAGAAACCTGTTGTCTTCGTCAGTTATTAGCTTTGGAAGCAATTACACGTAGGATGTCATGAGATTTAGATTAACAGACTCTTTTGTGAATCGTTTCACAAAGTCCATTTTTATTTCTCTCTTTACATTATCTTCTCCTACAATTACGGTTCCTCCATGGGAAGTAATACTTCCAATATATTTCCTATTACGCCTCCCGGATGCTACTCTATGAAAGTAGGCTGAGTTTGTATCTGACAGTCTTAGATGTTTAGATTTGGCCTGTTGACTCCAATATTCCTTCTAGAACATCAATAGTTTCTCTTTCGTTTGTATCAGATTGGTTTCTTTGGTTAGTGTCTCATTGTTTGCTTGAGTGTTTTTATCAGCTTGGACCCGAATTAATTCTTGTTCTACTTCTGCTAACTGACGAAAGATATTTCCAAATGTGTTTTTGTTCCAATCTCTTGCCTTCCTTTTGAGAATTTTAGTTTTATGCATAATTTGAGACATATGTGACCCAACGCATTTTGCTCTCCAAGATTGTTTTACTATGTTCTTGAAGTCTGGTCTATGAAACCAGATATTTTCCATCTTGAATGGGGGTGGTTTAAAAACCTCCTTTGAATCTAACTGTACAAAAATTGGACAGTGGTCTGACGTCGAGAATGCACCATTTAGTGTACTTATGTTTGGAAAAACATCTAGGAATGGTTGCTGAACTAATACCCTATCAAGCTTTTCTAGAATATTGTCTTCTCCGTATTGTTTCTTTCTCCATGTAAATTTATTTCCTGACCACGGGATTTCACTTAGGTAGCATGAATTTTTGAATTGATTCAATCTATTGAATCTGTTTATAGGTGGCACCCCTCCTCCCTCCTTTTCACTATTATGGCAGATTTCATTGAGATCTCCAATTACTAGGCACATTATTTTTTCATGTGCTATGTAGCTCGTGAGTGTTTCCCAAAACTCATTTTTATCTCTTTCTTGGGGTGGGCCATAAACTGCGAAAATCATCCCTCTAAATTTACACTCCAGATTCACATATTCCATTCCAATTATTCGGGGCATATAAAGCTTAACTGTTAGTTGTTCATTTAGCCGGTGGTTATCATTCCACAGGACTCCTAAGCCACCTGAACAGCCCACCCCGGGAGACCAAACTGCCTTATTGAAACCACTGCTTCTCCATGATGATTCTTCTGGAACTGTGTCCGACTTTGTTTCTGCAATAATTAGGACATTTAGATGGTTGTTTATTCTCATAGCATTGGCATCAGTCCAGAAAGTTCTTTTTCCTACTCCACGTACATTCCAGAAACATACTTTCATTGTTCACCTTTCCATTCTGTATGGAGGCTATAATATCCAAGCACATACAGAAAGTTTGTTTTCTTTGTTGTGGTGATGTCATTCGATCCTTTTTTATGATCATAGATCCAGTTTTTACTTTTTTGAGCCAATTGGTAAGACAAGTATGGACTAAGCATCTTAGCTTTATAATTCGAAGCCTTTTGATATTGTAACTGTATTGTGTTTACTTTGATCCTTTCGACATTGAATGTTTGAATCCTTTTCCTTTGGTTGAGTTGTTCTATTATTCCAAGGTTTTGATTCTTTGATGACCATTTTAGCATGGGCCTTCCTTTTGTAGTTTTGGTTTGTTTGGAGAGCCAACATGGTTTATATCCCACACTTATAGAACTACCTGCTATGCTCCGCTCTTTTCCATGGTTGTGCTCTTTCTTAGTTCTATGTTGATTTGCATCTAATCTCTTATTGTGTTGTCGATAATGATCATAAGTGCCTCTCAAATCTATTCCTGCATTATTTCTTATAAGCCAGACAAAGGTTTTGTTATTGTCCTGGGTTTGTTTCGAGAGCCTAAGCTTGGATTGCTATTTAAGTGCTTGCCTTTTATGTTTAGTTGATTTAAATTGGACATTCAATTCATTGTTCTGCCTAATTGCCTTTGAACCTAATAATACACCTCTTGTGTGTTTGGGGATAATATGTGTACATTGGCAGCACTCCTTAGTTGCCTTGATGAAACGCCTTAAAAGATTTATGAAATTTATAAACACAGAAGTTTTCTTACTGAACATAATACTCCATTTACATAGATTTTGACTTACATACCAATTATCATCTCCAATTGCACTCCATAAGAAACTACTACTAATGCATTGCTCATAAGCATTCATCCAATACTTCCTAGTACAAGAAAGGTTCCAAATAATATTACATTCCAGTGTACCCTTTCTAACCAAAATCCCTACAAATTTCTTGACCACAAAATGCCATACTGGCTGTAAGTCGATCCAATCCTCCAAGCTTATATAGATCAATTGGAGGGAGATAATAGAGTCATGGTTAATAGCCTTGCTAACATCTTCAATAAAACACTTACTTGATGGTTTTATTTCCATTAGAGGCAAACAGTGCATTAAACCATCCATTAGCACTGCTGGCCCTTCCTCCTTGAGCTTGCTACACATGTTTCTCGTTCTTGCTTGTGCCACCCATCAGAGTCATAGTAGAACAAGCGGAGTCGCCTTCCTCAACCTTGATTTTGCGCTTTCCCGACTCAGACTTGGATGCTGCACTTGCTTCTTTCTTCTCAGGCTCATTTGCAATGACTGGAATAATTGCCTGATCAGTGAATTGGCCATAGATAGAAGCCGCCAGCTGAGCAGGCCTACTCAGATCGGTAAGGTGAACTCCGCAGAAGGTGGGATATCAACAAGCATAGCATCATAGTCTGCCGGATTGAAGCCAATATCAGCAAGCCCATCCTCGGCTAGAATCTCATCAAGGAACTGCTCTTCATCAATTTCCAAGACCTCTTCATCGTTGGCAGCTGATAGCATGCATTTAGGTAGGCATAATAGGTTTCATTTAGCTTAGTTAAGATGCATATCATGCATGATTTAAGTAGAATTTGCATATTTGCTTTCTATGTTGGTGGAGTCGGAATCTACACGTTTTTATTGATTATTTCAGGTAACCGTGGATCCGAGAAGGATAAATGGGTTGACAACGCATTGGATGAGAATGTCTAGTTGATCGAAGAAGCTTACATGAAGATCTCAAGAGATCCTGAGAAGAAGAAGCGAGCCTAAACGAAGAACAAGTCTGCAGAAGTTGTCGCCAGACATGCTGAACTTGTTTTGCACTTTCTGGAGGCCTCGGTTGTCCGATCGACTATTATGACCATGCGTTGGAAAGCTCTTTCAGACAACTACAACTTTCATGTTGACGTCGAGAGCTGATTCAAGACGGATTTTTCGTGAAAGACCAATGAAGCGGCCGCCGCATGGTGTGCAGCGACCGCCGCCAATACCGTCGCAGAGGAGTTGGAGAAAATTGTTGATGCTGCGGCCGCTGCATCCATGCAGCGGCCGCCGCATATGCCGACAGCGTTTAGACACAACGTTTTATTTAATGAAAACCCTAGCTTTATTCTTAGTTGTTTTGTGGCCGACCTTAGATGATATTTAAGGCCATTTTTAGTTATTTTTCACATACTTCTATTCTATTCCACGTTCTATCAGACAATTGGAGAGAGAGCGATGTTCGCCATGGGCGGCTAAACTCTCTTCGTTCTAGTTGCAATTTGAAGCTTTATTTGGATTGATTGTGAGTTTCTGAATCTTGTTCCTTATTTCCTATATTGAATGCTTCAACTTCTTTGTGCTTGATTGTTTATTGTTTTGTTCTATCTTGTCTGGCCAACTAGTTAGATCAATTCAATTGCTAGGGTTTTGTAGATTCCTGATTGCGAACCTTAACCCAAGTGGCAAACTTATCCCTTTAGGGCTGATTGAACTAATTGGATAGGTAGGAAGTTGGATGTGTTGTTAAATCCCTCTTTAGGGACTGCAAATACCTTGGTTAATCTCTGGTCTTAAAGCTATTAATTGGGTTAAATCCTTTTTTAGGGACTGTTCAATTGATAAGGATTTCTAAGACTGATTGGACTAGTAATTATATTAGGTCGGGACAAGGGCATTCATAGGAACCCTAAAAGGATAAGAGAAAGTTACAATATCAATTCAACCAAATAAAGTGGATAGTTGTAGGTAGAGCGATCTTCTCTAAATTGTTTTGCATCAATCTGTTTATAGTTTATTTTGCTTTCTTTCTTGTTTCAATCACCAAAACCCCCCCTTTCGACTAATTGGTAAATACACATTGCTAAGAAATACTTGTTTCTCTATGGGATCGACCTCTTACTTGCTTGCTATACTAGTTTGTAGGTTTGAGTTTTATTTTGATACGGTTTATGCGACTAAAAACCGCTCATCAGCAGCCTAGAAATCAAGGTCGGGTTGCAGCTCCGCCTTAAGGAGGGAATCATCATTTGGGGGCAGCTCAGGAAGGGGAAACAGATCAGCAAACACGGGATTCTCAGGCTCTGGGACAACTTCCTCCACTTGTACAGGCTCAACAGGTGTGGTTGTGGACATATCTGCACTCTTCTCAGAGGTTTTTGAAGAAGAAGAGTCAGATGACAGAGAGATGTTCTTACCAAAGCACTTTAACATATCAATCTTAGAGTGACAAAATGTAGGGGGTGGGATAGCAGCACCTCTCTTACCCACCACCCTGACCCACTCAGAGCTAGGAGCAGCGCCCTGGGTTTCTTCCCCATCTTGCTCAACCTCAACATTAGGCTGAGCCTCAGGAACAGGTGCAGCAGCATTGCACAAATTCCTTCTAGGACAATCCTCGAAGGAGTGCTCTTCGGCACCACAGCTACCACAGCCTGATGGAAAATCCTCGAACCAAATTGGGAAGGATTCCACCACACCCGCCTCGTTGACCACAAATATACACTTGCCAGTGATCATAGTAATATCAACAGAAACACATACCCGAGGGTAACGGTACCTAGCACCTTTAGTGTTGAAAGCAGCAACTCTGATCACTTGCCCAAGCTCATTCTGCTCCACTATGTCTCTCATAATCTCATCACTGACATACTTGGGAGGGAGACCCGGGAATCTAATCCAAAGGTTGCTTTCCCTTGTCCACTCCAGAAGGAGCCATGCTCAAAACAAAAAGAAAGCAATTAGAAGCAGACAGTGAGGTATTGATGGTATGAATGAGAAGAGAAGAGGAGAGGATGCATGAAACTGGGCACCCCTCGGCCTCTCTTAAATAGAGGAAATCGATCGAGAAAGAAGAGAAGAAAGGGGGAAGAGAGCGAACCCATCCAGGACGAAACTTGTTGCAGTAACCCTTCCCGACCATCCCGTGCCATAGAACTCCAGATCCAATCAGAGTTGGCCAAGTAACTACAGTAATAGCCTCCGTACACCTCAAATTAGGCCAAGGTGGTGGTCGATTTGACCAGAATAGAGCAATCATCGCCTGATTTACACCCCAATTGTAACGAAATCTCACTGAAACAAGAGGATTGAGGATAACCCTAATTTCAGACGCTAAACTCAATTTTGGGGGAAACCTTTCAGCCATTAGGAATTTGCCAGCGATTGGCCATAGGAAGAAGCTAAGCCACAAGATCATAGGGGTAATAGGCCAATCATCCATATTCAGGCTTGGATAGGCAAGAAGAGAAGAAAGATCGAGGAGTACGGAATAGGAATTTGAATAATGAGGTCTTGGGTTCAAATTAATCCATATAGTTTCGCTTTATGGATTTTTTTCTCCTTTTCCCTTTTGGTGGATATTTACTTAATTAGGATTTTATATATATATATATATGAACATTTTCATCCCAAAAAAATATGTATTTTTTTTTTTATGACGATGAACCCACATTCGGTGGTAAACCCCGCGCACATGACTCAGCCGGCAAGAGTCACGTACTAGGTAAACCGGCTTGCGCCGACCGGCTCGACCCATTGGTAGGGAGCAAGATAAACCTTGAATTTTCACGTAAGGAAAGAAACGGAGGCATGGATCGAATTCGGGACCTCCTTACCCCCTTGCTCCACACTACTGGGCAACCCTGACTTTAATTTTACATAAATTTGCAAAAACTTCACTACAATGTGGGTGATTTTGTGCAATTAACCCAAATAGAAATCCATTTGTGTTAATTAAACAATAGATGCATATATAACATAAAGGGGATATCACGTTTCTCATATGATTGAGCAGCAAAATCGAAACTCTTTTCTATACCTTTGCTTGTGAGTTGTCATAAAAAATCAGCCCTCAATTCAACACAACGTAACCTCACAGGTTATGCATCAATGGCGGAGCAATCCGAGACGATTATCGGCGATCCTGATCTTGGAAACAACGGCCAGCTGCTGGAGAGCCGGAATGAGAGTGAGACGCCGAGGCTGATCGGCTTACTGTCGGCGCTGCTGGAGCGGGTAGCGGAGTCGAACGATGGCCGGAGGCGCGGGGCGACGGCGTTCCACGGGGTGACGAGGCCGGGGATATCGATCGGAAGCTACCTGGAGAGGATCTTCAAGTACGCGAATTGCAGCGAGAGCTGCTTCCTGGTGGCTTACGTCTACCTGGATCGCCTCTCGCAGCTTCAGCCGGTGATCGGCGCCGTCGACTCCCTTAACGTCCACCGCCTCCTCATCACCAGCGTCTTGCTCGCCGCTAAATTCATGGATGACTTGTATGTAACGCCTCCTTTTTCATTACCCCATTATCGGAAAATTTTATGATTTTTTTAATAATAACACAAGTTTAGATAAATATATTACTCATTTTATAAATTATAGTAGTATTTTTTTTTAAATTATTACAATAAACTGTTTATAAAATTTAAGTATTATTTTTCTGACTCTCTTTTTCTTACAAATGCTTATTCATATAATCAAATTAACAATTTTTTTAACCTATACTTGATTTCAATATTTCTTGATTTGATTTTATTATTTGAGATTTAGTGTTTAGTATTTTTCTAATAATTATTTATGGATTTATGCATTCATTTAGAAATAGTATATATCTAAATCCTGTTTAGTTTTACAAATACTGTTATATTATTTTTATAAGTGTTTTTTATAGGTAGACATTCAGGTTATTATAATAAATGAATACGAGATTTAATTAAATTCGTGATCTATTTATTATTATATGTCATCTGATTTTGTATAAGTAATTTACAAATGAGAGGCTAAATTGATGATTTAGGATCGATGTGGATTGTTAATTTTGAGTTAATTAAAGATGAGAAAATGATAAGTGAGCAAATGATTAGGAGAGATGTGTGTCATTGTCAACGGTGGGTGGGAAATTGAACAAAAATGGATGTTAGTTGAGTTGAGTGGTGGCATGGAGTAAGATTTGCTCTTACACTCCATCTCATAACTAATAATTGGAAATTTTTTAGTTATATGTTAATATCCATAATTAGAACCGAAAATTAGTTTAAGGTCATTTTCTCCTTTTTGTCAATAATTTAACTAACTAGTACAATCATTTGAAATAAAATTTATCTTCATTTTAGATATTTATGTATAAAAAGTTTGAGTTAGTCAATTGACACCCTTTTTTCCATATCAATATATGGTTAAATTTTCGATTCGATTCTATGATCCAAAAATGAAAAAACGATCCCGATCTTATTTTCTTGATTCTAACGGTCATATAAAATACAGTATTTATTATATAAAAGTTCTAATATTTACACTTTAAATATAAGAAATTTTCAATATATTTAGTTAGCCTATATTATATTTAGTTTATTTTTAAAAAATTTACAATCTTTATGGGTAAATTTTATAATTTAACCTAATATTTAGCTAATATGGAACATATTAACTTCATTTTTTACAAAATTTATCCATTCAGTAGGATCTTACGATATATCCTACGATTCAATCCTTACAACTTTTTAAGGATCTGATCCAGAATCTCGATTTCAACCATATCCACTTATAATATAAAATTTTATTTTCATTAATGTACTAAATCGTTTCTTGTTTGGAATAAAAATGGCAAGGTATTACAACAATGCATACTATGCAAGAATAGGAGGGATAACCACGGCGGAGATGAACTTCCTAGAGGTGGAGTTCCTCTTCGGTTTAGGGTTCCACTTGAACGTCACCCCCACCGCCTTCCACGCCTACACCTCGTCGCTCCATCGCCGAATGCTGCTTCTTCAACAACCAAGCTTGAGTACTAGATCATTTGGCGGCGCCCTTATAACCTCCATTGATGATCATTCCTTATCTTCTGCGACTGCTGCTTCGGTAAGACGGATGCATCATCAGTCCTGTTTTGCGTCGAATGGCGGGCTTGATCATCAAGATGAAGCATCTTCATCTTCTCATCAGCACCACCAGTTGGCTGTCTGATACAAGTGCTTGCCATTTCCCAGTGTAGATATGTTTTTGTGTTGTGTTTTTTTAGGGAAAAAAAGTCAATGTCAAAAAAAAAAAAAAAAAAGGAGCTTGTGGGTTAATTTGTGGAGATCAATGATGTATTTGTGAGTAAGCTAATGGGATTTATGCTATGTATCATGTATGCATAAACAATGTTTTTTTTTATTAGGTAAAAATTCGAAGGTCAGACATGCCTGACTCATCGAGAAGCCGACCGGAGTCGGCAGACGGCGAGCCGTCTAACAGAACAACCTAAAAACAGAAATACAAATAACAAGCGTAATGAATCAAACAGAAATAAATTCTACAACAAACGTTCCAAGAAGATCAAACACCCGAAAAGCTGAGGAAGCCACTCTTCCTATTATCAATTAATTTTAGAATGTTTTTTCTCAGGTTGATTGACATAAAAGGAATAAATTACACATCTAGAAACTTTATTTGATATGTCAATCATCCTAACCCAAAGGTATAAGTATATGGATAATGTTTGAACGAAGGGTTTTAAATTTCTCTCATCCCCCACATTGACTATGAAGGACTTTTAAATGGTAATTTATAACCGCTCTAGATTTTCCTCCTTTTCAGGCCTCTAAATCTCTTTTGGCAAACAATGTCTGAAGCCGACTTGCATCATGGTTGGGGCAAAATCGTTTTTAAAGTAGTAGTTGGGCAAAATCGTGGACGAGTGCCAGGAATAGACATTTTCAAATACCCAGAATACCTATGTATATTTTTCTTGTCGACAGCTTCGTTTTATTATTATTACGTTCTAATCCGACATTCAAGTAAAAAGTTACAGTATAAATGTTTGAAAATTAAAAATATATTAATCACCTTAATTTTATTTCAAGTTGCGATCGAATCACTAACATCAGGTCAATATCGAGTATGCCAACTTACATAGAAAGAGATGAGCCAAAGTAACTCTTCACCTTTAAACCAGTCGAATGACACTTTTAACACACCCTATCTTTGCCAAGCACTCATCAATACTAAACTAAAGCAAACTATGAGCAAGATTCCGCCATGGATTGCATCATCCGCTGTAGTCATGAAACGAAAAACGCGACGCGTTACAACTGCAGCCACACAAGTTTACATCACATGGAGAATTTGACAACAGTTGTAAATCCAATATAAGCACCAGTCACTATCAAAGAATGATGGGTATACTGCATATGAATGGAGTCAGTCAAAGAATTTTCCCCACACAAACACAACACAGAATGAACCTAAATAGGCTTCAAACGATCTGTCAAGACGCAATTATTCTAGCAATTTCTATGGTCCTTGGCTACCAAAATTATTCCTTTGTCCTAACAATGAATAAAGCAGCTCTTAAATAGACACCAAGCTCAATGCCTCTAGCAAGACGAGAGGCTCCCCCCAAAAAATGGCTTCCCCTATATCCGAAAGTAAAAGCAAGAGGAGCAAGATCCTCACCTTCTTCTATGGAGGAAGCAGACACATAACTACGGAAACCAAAAACGTGCTCCTGGTGGCGGCAACTCTCATTGCAGCAGTAACCTTTCAGGCCGGAGTGAACCCTCCTGGCGGAGTCTGGCAGGACACGGGGAAGGGCCATGATGCAGGGCGCGCCATCTACGCGTCACATCAAAGGTCCTTTTCCGTCTTTCTGGTATGTAACACGTTTGCCCTCTCGGTATCCATCCATCTCATCCTCAACTTGATGGCGGAATACCCTTTCTTCCTTGAGGTCTTTGCTGCCACTACAGCCATGTTTGCAACGTACTGGGCTTCGATCTATGAGATCACTCCCGGGGTTTTGAGGAAGTATCGGCTCATCTTCGTGTCGGCTGTGCTGCCCTACGTGTTTCAGGTTTCGGCTCAGTTTGTGGGGTTGATCAGAAGGACAATCTGTGCCAAGAAATCAGCACATGGGTAGCTGACTTCAGTTCAGTTGGTATTCTAGCAACGGGGTTCTCAGTAGTGAATCATTGAAATGAATCTTATTCAAGTGTACTCCAAGCATGATGAAATACACAAAATATGCAAAATAGACTGAATGAAACCCATCATCTCAAATTCATCACAATATATGAATGATGGACTCGAATTCTGTAACCATGCATATAATGATTACTATGTACAAGCTCTTGTTTCTGTGAGTGAACCCCAAGTACAACAAAGATGACACTATCTAAAAAGCAACAGTTAAAGGTGCAAATGGGTAAAAACCCGGGCATAGTCGAGTTACTCAAGTTCAGTTCAATGAGTTCAAGCAGTTAATAAGACTGGTTCTTTGTAGATTCTATACGATATCCATATTTGCGGGTGAAGGGGCATAAATCTTGGCATCGATGAGCCATCTGTCTCATAAAGGGTTTCTAGGTCTCACTGGATTCCAGCGCCGCATCTGGAGAGAGGCTCAATAAGATCTGGATGGATGGTCCATAATCTGTAAGGCTACAAGTCCGCGACCCATGTACTGATCAAGGAACCGTGAAAAGGGGCTAATTACATCGTTTCAGTACAGGTACTCACTCACAAGATGATGAACGGGACTCTCATCGTATCCCAAATTTACAGGCCTAATTATATCAAATGTTGCCTTACATGTGGATTACCAAACACTGCAAATAGCAACAGATCAACATTTGCAAAGCAGATATACAAGCATCAACCATAAGACTCTGATATTCAGATGTGAAGATGCAAATATTCATTGCATTAGTCCATGCCTTTAGGCATTCGAGCAACTGGAATCCAGATCTCTATTTTAGCAGGAACTGAATGCATTTTCGCACTCCTCAACCTGAACACAGGTTACCTGGCACCAGTACCTTTGGCAGAGATGCACATCCCCAAAAATGAAAGAATACTAGACAGACAACGAGGTGATCTTCCATTTTGACAAACAAAGGAGAAGCTCCCTCCTTTTAGGGTCCTGCTATAACCGTTAACTTCCCTATAATTCCAATGGTCCAAATTTTGCACAGGGAAAAAGAAACTAAACACAATAGTATAACAATTGCAGCATACCATATCAACCGAACAAACCATATATGCTTCCCAATGAGGGCAATAGGTCTGGATCCTGAAATTGTACACAAAGAAACCTCGACAAAGTAGGAGCATGAATCTATCCAAGATAGTGAAACCCACAATCGCCATTAACCAACATAATGCAATTCTTCCTAAGTGAATTACCCAACAGATGAAGTGTACAACATTAAAAATAAATAGTAATGATGAAAACATTACAAGAAATCATACACATTCAAAGAACCATAAAGGAAGGGAGCAAAGTAGGAAATACAGAGGATAAGTTTTCCAAGGCAGCATTATCTGAAAAACATAAAAGCGATGCTAAAGAAGGGTCCGTATCTTTAAAAAAATATTTCCTTGAAAATAGTAAGTCAATGAACTCAAAGTTGTTCGAGTTCTCCTACTGTAATTCCAGGTATAAAAAATAGCAGTAAGATGTACACAACTAGAGATCAATTTCAAAGCAAAAACCATTTGATCAATAAATCAAAGTAAATTTATGACCTTTAAGACTACTTTCTATCAGCCAAATCCAACAGGCTTCAGTTAAAGAGCTATCATGAAATGCAAATTGCCACAATTTCACCAACAAATTTACTGTCATGAAACTTCTTGCAGCCACTAAGAATGTTCAGCTCAGCTTCAAAGGACTTTAATCAGGCCTATCCAATGTAGCATATTCTAAGGCAGATCGCAGACATGAAATGAGCATGCACTACCAGGTGAAGAACAAAGGGTAAATTTTATTGCCACCTTAGAGGATAGAGAGGGATATTTACAGGAACTTTTAGTCCTGAACAAGGTCCCAGAAGACATGGTCATCTACTACCCCATAGAGATGACTATATCTCAGATTCTTCAATGAATAGGACGGTAGATAAATTCTCAAATCACAACTCAAAGTGTCAACATGAAGGGAAAAAAAATCCAACTACAGGTGAGAGGAACTCTCCATACAAGAAGCTTACAGCCCTTGTGAACATGAATCTGAAGCAAACATCTAGATATCAATTAATCCCACTTTGGCAAAAAAATCCACTGATCTGTGCAGTGTGCAGAGGTCAAGATAAGTCAGAGATCCAGTGTGGAGCCAGATAAAGAGAGTGGTGAAATTTAAGGATTGGGAAATTTAATTCTCTCATTTGTCCAACAGATTACATCTTATGCGCCCAGTAAAGAAAGTCACTGGTGATCTGTACAATTTCAGAAAGTAGCTGGGTGCCTTCTCTATGATGATTACACATCATGAGGTTAAGTTCAGTGATAACCAACTGCCTGCATATGCTTCACTTCGTCCATTAAGCATAAAACAAGAAAGCTTAGAGGGGAACACTTTCAAAGCAAGATGATTTCAACCATGATATCATTCTTTGACACAGGTTTAACTAATCCTAAGAAGGAAAGCAAAAGCCTGCTTCCAACAATCAGACTGCAGCTGCTTCCTGCTCTCAAACAGGAAGAAACTGATCCTATTCCGAGAAATGCAATGAAACATGAGGAAAGATGCAGAACATTTCCTCCTTAGGCATCAGGCTGGCTCATTAAAGAGAATGTCAAGGGAAGAGACATAATTCATAAAATACCAACTAAAAGATGACTCATAGTCAGGACAACCAACTTCCAGCTGAAGTTTCCTTACATCCAAAACATTGCTTCACTAAAAAACCTTATGTCAGTCCTAAATTTGCTCCATAAAATACATTCCTTATCCATTCACACTAGGCACCTTCCTACACCCAACAATGAGCATCCATCCAGCTTTATAGGGGCACCGTCTGTTCTTGTCGCCACAACAATCAATAAGATCCATATGACGGTCCACCCTACAGCAGCCACCCTGACACTGTCCAGTTATCTCTGCCATGAACAAATTGATGATTTAACCATAATGTTCCATTCTAACATTGTCACAGCTCCAGGTAAGAACTGAGACTTCTGGTGCTTCATAGAGGATAGCCAACAGAAAACGACTTCAACATGATAACATTCAGAAATACTCTGAAGCTTGTACATTCCTGACAAATGACAACACATGAAACATAAATTACATAATTACCTCAATAGTACGACCTTGAACTGCCGCTTCCCATGTAACCACTACTACTACCAATGTCACGGCTAGAGTACATCGAGGAGTAAGAGCTTCCACCAGCCTGCCGCGATAATTTAAATATGTGAATTTTGCTGCAATGCATCAAGAGTCTGTCTGAATTTTCCAAAAAAAATTAACAGATAGAAACATACATCAGATCCACGAGGAGCATAATCTCTAGCAAGGCTTGATGAATAAGCACCACGTACATCACTATTTCCGTAAGAACCTGCAAAGCCAACGAGATTTTGGTGAGAACTAATTCCACTACAAACGTGAATTTCAGAGGCAGCAAGCTACTCCCATCAACATACCATAATTCATTCCCTGGCGACTACCATAAAGATCTTGACTTGACATAGAACTTCTGCTGTCCCCATATCCAAGGCTAGATCTCCCAAGTCTATCACATTATCAACAGAAAAAAATTAATAAATAAAAATGATAGAAAGAACAAAAAGAGTACTATTCTTTTTTTTGGTAAGGAAGAGTACTATTCTATTGCTATAAAATCTAGAAAACCAAGGTCATAACCAACCTATCGGTATAAGCATCTCCATACTGAGAAGATCCTCCAGGAATGTCATAGTCCAAACGAGCTCGTGAGTGGCGCACCCCGGCTTCAGTGTAACGTGGAGGTGCATCATCCTTTAACATGAGGACACAAAAGTTCTCATTACAATATCATTTTAAACAACCCCTCGTATTGTTTTCAAAATGTTAGAAGTATAGCTCTGTGGCTTCAAAGACAACTTAATGAACTTACCAGTGAACTATAAGGCCGCTTCGAACCTGACATAGAATCGTAGTCACGAGGACGTCCTTCATGATAACTGGGAGGAGGCCTATCATATCTTGGTCCATAAGCATCTTCTGGATAAACCCTCCTAGGCGCAGCACGATCTGTTGCACTCCTTGGCATCTCTGAGTAGCTACCTCGAGTAGAGTAGTCATCACGGTAAGATGCATGCCTCTCAATCATCCTGGAACCATAGTCTGCAGGTGCTCTACTCCTTGGAGGAATTTCTTCCCTCCTAGGATAATCCCGCCTCACATTACTCTTGGGATATGAAGGAACTGCTCAATAATGGAAGTATATTAGTTGCCTACGTAAACAAGATAAATACATTACCAACTATGGTTCTTGGTGGTTAGTATATTTGCTGCGTGCCAAGTGCGATACATACCAGGAGCTCTTCTCTCATAAGAGCGGGGAGGATGAGGAGGCAAGGGCCTAGCTCTGGGTGCTGCTGCCATTGCTCTAGGTGGCGCAGCTACAGCAGCCCGTCTGTCTCTTGATCCAGTGGGCCGCTTTAACATCCGTTCAGCTGCTGGATGAATGCGACTACCAACTTTCCTCACACCACGAGGAGGCAACGGACGTGGTGGCAATGGACGATTCCAGGGAGCACGAGGAGCACGTCCAGGCACACGCCTTACACGCGATATTTGTTTGTTTTTACTTCTCTGAAGTGGTCTGGATAATCTCGCTCTCACCTTCACCTGTGAAATGTCATTATAGGCATTCAGATTACTATTGTAGAACAACACCCTATCCCCCTCCAAAAAAATTTAGTGCCAACTATAACCTTGTTATCCCCTTCACCCAATTCTGCATTGTTAATGCTTTTAGCACAGACCACTGCAGCATCATGTGTGTCAAAGCTAACAAAGCCAAAATCTTTTCTTCTGGCAGATGGCATATTTCGAGCAAGTTCTATTTTCTCTATGTGGCCATATTTCTTCAGAAACTCCCTGACACGATCTTCATCCCAAGAGGCAGGAATACCATCCACAAAAACAGTTTTTACCTGTAAAATCTTCCAGTTAATGACTAACTGCTTACAAACATCTCAAGAAGATCATCAACGAAAATTGGTCAACTGAATCATTTGAAAGAAAAGATTCAAAAGAGAGAGAAATAGACAACAACAAAAATATGTGTATTTGCATATAGGTTAAACAGCATGTTCTGCTGGAATGCAAACATGTGCTTCTCCGTGAGGTGCATTAAAAAAAATCAGCGGATAGAAATGCCATCCAAAATTTAAGTGATGCAATTCTACAAAATATGAACTCAAAATTTGGAAGAAGCAAACCCCAGACTCCAAGAAAAAAAATCAAACAAAGTCTATGAAATGCTTCCTGATAAATCTAAAAATATGCTAATGAATGCAAATAAAGAGGATGAAACATAGATGAAAGAAGAAGAATAATTGGGCATGAATAAAGGAGGATTATTGTCAAACATCCAAGGAAGGAGGATGTAAATGTATCAATCAGCTCTTGGAGGAACATCCTTGGATTACCTGCGCCATAATTTCATCCCCAGGGTCAATAAACGAGTCTGCAAATGAGACCTTTGCTGGTCTTTCAACTCCAAACACAACATCCCTTTTCTGAAGACGCTTAAAACCATCCATAGCATCTGATCGGGAGGAGAACTCCAAAAAGGCAAACCCCCTATTTATCCCTGGATTGTTACTGTCTTCAACCAAGGTAACATCCTCAATGTTCTCTACACCGTAATGTTTCAACTTCTTCTCTAACTAGAAATTAGAAAAGCAACAATACCGATTAGAGAAAATTAGACTCCAACGAACCCTCCAAAAGTAACCACATATATGTGAAAGTTTCTATATATTCTACTTACAGCTTCTTTTGTCCATGTTTTGCATATGTTACCCAGAAATAGGGTGTCACTATCCTGGCTAGGTGTTACACCGCACTGCTTCCCGTTTACCTGGAAATATAATTGAATTAGCACACAAGAAATCTGATGCTGTTGTTTAAACAGTGTCAACGTCGATAGGAAGTACCACTGGGTTCTTGAGTTCAGTGACAGCACGCTTTGCTTGCTCAATAGTAGCAAAGCGCAAAAATGCAAACCCTTTGTTCTTTCTGGTCTGTGGATTCTTCATCAGTCTGACTTCAGTGACCTCCCCAACTTCACCAAACACTTTCTTTAAATCCTCCTCAGTAGCATCTTTGTCCAATCCACCAACAAATACTTCAAATTCCTTTCTCTTACGCCTCTCATTTACAACCTCATGGTGCTCATCTTCTTCTGCAGCATCAACAAATTCAGCATTCTGCCCGTCACCAACATGTTTACCATCTTCCTCCGCCTCAAGTTCTTCTTGAACAGTATCAATTTCCTCCTCACTTGTTTCAACATCCTCTTCCTCAACTACATCTTCCTCAACTTCCTCAACATCTTCATCTCCATCTTCCTGAATATCTTCTTGGTCAACCTCCTTCTCATCATAATCGATGCCAACATATTCTTCAGGTTCGTATTCAACCTCATTATCCTCAAGGTCCAATCTTTCACCTCTTTCATATTCATCAACAGAGTCTTTGACCTCGTCTTCTTCTGCCACATAAAACAGAGACTATAACACACCAACCTATAGAAAGGGCATGCTTCCACAATTTGTTGTGTACATTAGAATTTCTATAAGAATCAAGGGGCAATATCCAAAAGTAATCTCTCTTAACCTTTAAGTCTTGCATGTTGCATCAAGCAATATCTACATAAAAAGATATGTGTTCTTGTAAATGGTCAGAGTGCCGTCATAGAAGAAGCAGGTTACATACTCTTCCCAACCCAGGATGGCATCCTGAAGACTGCTATCTTCCATCCATTAAAGAATACCAACCCTCGGCATCAGAGTTAACAGAAATTTGGAGGACCAAACCAAACATTCAGCAACCAACTCATTCAGTTTTCATAGACATATTTTCTCAAATCTTGAGTTTTGTTTCATCTTAAAACTCAGATGAACAACTTTAAATTGCAAACCATCTAATATATGTTTATGCTGAGCAATTTTTTTATGGAATTGCAATCAGGGGAAGTGCAAACCATCAAATATATGTTTATGCAGATATATCCTCTCTAATGATGATTGTAATTCATCTACTCTGCGCCTATGTCCATCATTTCAGAAAATTTATCAGAAAGTCCTTTTCTAGCAGAACTCAAACATTATATATTTAATTCATCTTTCCCAGCATTCCATGATGGTATGTACCAACACAGCTTCAAGTCTTTAGGCAGAAAAGTTTAAAAAATGAGGACATAGCTGGAAATTTTATCTGTATGAGTGCTAATACCAAACTTCATTATACACCCAATCCACCAGTATATGTTTGGTTGGCATGCTCAAAACAGATATAGAGGAAAAGTACTCACTGACCCCAGGGCAGAATATAGTACAGAGAGGAAATTCCAGTCAACGGCTACAACAAGCCCTCTAATGCAATGGATATCAAGTATAGGAAACAAATTGAAACCATCAAACTTAGGGGCATGGCATCACCCAAGTCTATGTACCACGGACTTCACTTCTGCTCTATTCCCAAGTCCCAACTCTATAAAATTGAGCTCCGCCTATTTTTGTAAAGATATACTATAAGCCCTATATCAAAAAAAAAAAGATACTATATATTTCCGGCAAAAAGAACTACTATTGGAGGATGCAACTCAAATTAATATAGCAACACAAATCTTCAGGTAAAATACACAGCAATGCCTCATGGTGAAATTTCAGCAAGAAAGATGTTGAATTTAGTTAAATTTCATGTTTTTTTTCCTGTTTCAATCTCACTTGCATCTTCTAATCTGGATCAATTATGTTCCAATATTTCCCTCCCAATAGAACCCTAACCCTAAAAACAAGCACAATCAAAGCCTCGAATCCTGGATACGAATATAAAACAGAAATCAATCCAATTGGAAAAAGAAAACACTCACTTTTCTCAGGAACCGATCCATCGTGGTCGCTGGCCGGGTCCTCCACAGGCTTAACATTCAGATCCGCAGCAACGACAACAGGATCGGGTTTCGACTCCGCCGCTTTCACCGCCTCATCGGGAACGGCTTCAGATTGGATGGGAGACGGCGCCGCCTTGGCGGCCTTAGGGGTCCTTTTCGAAGGAGGCGTTCCTACCGGCTTCTTCGTTCTTGGAGGCATCGTCAGAGGCGGAAACAGGAGGGGAATTGGTCGAGATTCGAGAGGGGGCTTCAATGGAGGATAGAAATCGAAGGGGCTAAAAACGAGATCGGAGAGAACGAGTCAGACGTCAAAGTCGAAAACAGGGGACAGGGAAACCCTAAGATAGAAAACACGGGACGCTTGACCTGAGGCGGTTCGGTTTGGGATATACACGAACGAGGTCGCTGTGTTTGTAGTTAGCCTACGTTGACTTGGATCTGGCGGTCAACGTCTCAAAGTCTTTTTTTTGTTTTCCTTTTCTTTTTTTAGGGTTAATTGCAATTTTTTTTTTTATACAAGGCGAAAGTTTGGGGTGTGTCAACTACGGTTGTACCACCACCCAAGAGCGTCCTTTTGGACGAGAGTTTGGAACTCTAGGTCGGAAGTCCAGGAGGCAGATCCGGAAATCAAGGCCAGCTGAGCAAGACGGTCGACCACCGTATTGGCCTCTCTAAAGACATGGATAACAGAAACTGACTCGAAAGAAGCGAGCAGGAGGAATGCCTCATAGATAAGGATTTCGATCTCCCAATGGGGCTTCCAGATGTCGTTGATCGCATTGATGACGGAAAGACAGTCACCCTCCACAGCAAGACGCCTAAGACCCCGCTTATGGGCTTCCACCAGCCCAAGCTGCAAACCGACCGCCTCAGCCTGAAGAGCCGACAAATTCCCACAGCTTCTGGCATCACAAGCAATCACTCTCCCTTCTTCATCTCGAATTACGAATCCTGCAGAGGCAACACCAGAAGGTGATTTAGCACCGTCGAAATTGAGTTTGAAACCACCAGCTTCAGGCTTTTTCCATCTAATGATCTTTCTTTGGCGAGGGTTCCTCTTCGGTTTAATAGTGTGCTTGTTTGGTCTTCTTCTTCATCTGGATCGTTTTGCTAATTTGCTTAGTTTTTTCCCAATTTTTTATCAGGTTTTTTATAACAGCTATTATTTCGTCAATTGTTCTTAGATTTTGATTTTCAAATATTATCTTATTTCTCTTAGTCCAAATACACCACCAAGAGAAAGAAAGAGTGTTTTTTTTTGCAGAAGTAAGCTTTTGAAAGATTTCGTTTGTACAAGATTTTATGCATCTGTTTGTTTTGTTTGCGTTTCTAATATGTCTCTCGATCACTCTATCCATTAGGCCTATGATTCGTAAGGTGGTGGGACATTCCATTAGAAGGTGGATGGAGTCTTCCTCCGTTGTGGTACAGAGGATGTAATCTAGAGGTGTATGTATTCCTTTTTTCCTTAGTCTCTCTTTGGTTGGTAGTCCATCCATCACCATCTTCCAAAGGAAAGTTCTCACCTTCGGCGGGCAATTGGTTTTCCATATATCATTGAACAGGTCCATTTCATTGTCATTTGATTTTGTTATGAGTTTCAATGCACTTGAAGTGGAAAACCAGCCGTCAAGGCTAGATTTCCAATATAATCTGTCCTCGATTTCTTGCGTAGGGAGGGGAATATTTGCAATTTTTTCTACAATATCTCTTGGCAAGACTTCATAGAGCTTTCCTTTATTCCATCTCTTGTTTGGCAGGATATAATTTTCAACTCTCTCTTGAGCTTCTATTCGATCTTTTAGTCGGTGTTCCTCAAGTTTCCTGTCTTCGTTTAACCATTTATCCTTCCAGAATTTTATCGTTTTTCCATTCCCTATCTGCCAAATGAGTCCCTCACAGAACTCGTCCTTTAGATCGATTAGCTTAGCCCATTGCCAAGACAAGTTACTCTTCTTCTTGTAGTCCCAAAGGTGGTCGTCTTTTAGATATTTTTCTCGTATTATTCTGACCCATTGGTTGTGAGATTCTGCAAGGATTTTCCATAATAATTTCATTTGCAAGGCTTTATTCATATCCTTTGTCTTGTGGATTCCCAGTCCACCTTGTTTCTTTGATCTACATATTTGGTCCCATCATAAAAGCGGTTTGTAATTTTGGTCCTTGTTCCAAAAGAAACATTTGTTTATTCTATCTAATTCATTATGTACATTTGTCGGGAGCATAAAGTTTTGGATAATATAGTTCGGCTTTGCCAAAAGGTTTGCTTTGATGAGTACCGTCCTTCCCTAAAGTGAAAGAGAGTTTGCTTTTCATTTTGTCAGTTGCATTTTCGTTTTACCTATACTGTCTTCGAATGTTTCTTTGGTCACCCTTCCATTAATAATAGGGCATCCCAGATACTTGTCCAGGGCTACTTGGTTTATTATAAGAAGGGTACTTTGGATTTGTCGCTTCTTACTCGGCGATACTCCTTTTGTTACTTGGAACGCAGACTTATGGAAATTCACTTTTTGTCCTGAAATCTGGCAATATTCATCAATTATTCTTTTAACTTTTTCACATGATTCCTGAGTTGCTTTTGCGAAAATCATTATGTCATCCGCGAAGGATAGAAATGGGATACGTGATCCATTAGGTTAATTGCATTAAAAAATAATCAAATTAAATTTAGGATATAATATACGGAGTATTATTTTAAGATATGAAATTTTTTTTTAATGAAAAAATTTGGATAGGCGAGTCTATCAAAGAGCATCCTTTTGAGATCGGTGTTCAATGTTAAATGATCCTCAAAAGACGAGTGGTTAAGGTGTGCAACCTTGTTAGCCACTCTATTGTCAGCACCGGGTACATGAGAAAAGGAGACTCTACCCATGTATTTGATTATGAGCTGAATATCTAACATAGTCAGTCAGCTCGATTTCTCATGGACACTTGTTTTTGTGCTGTAAGTAGTCAATAATGATTTTCGAATCACCTTCAATAATCCAGCTTCGCACGTTAAGCTTGTTGGCTTCCATAACGCCCAATTTTAGTGCTAGCGCATCTGCCATAAGAGGAGAGAGATATCCCAATTTACAACAGGCCATCATTAGACGTGGTTTTCCATTCCAATCACGGATGGTGATTCCAGCACTACTATCCCTGGTTTGTAGAGAGGAACCATCAAAGTTTAGCTTGAACGCCCCAATAGGTAGTTTTGTCCATTTTTGGTTCCCGGGTTTCTGTTTTGGTTTAGGAGGTATCCGACCCCCTCCCCCCCACCCCCTCACACATACACGCGCGCGCATTTGTTGTCTTGTGCTACTGGCCCATGTCCAATCTCTCATCAAACTTAGACACCCTCACCTAAGACTCAGAATGTCGAACAATGAAACTCTCTGATACGTTTGGGATACCGATCCTTCGCCCGTGGGCTTCAGATCAAGAACCACGCCGTATATCTGCTTCAATCTTGCAATGCTCTTTGATATCTCCTGATTTGGAACAAATTAAACAAGTAATTAGAATTCTGATTTAGCGACAGAATTTGTACTTAGAAATTTCCAGCAATAAAGGAATCTGAAATAGCGACAGAAAGTAGAGAGCGAGGCTGGGAGTGCGCGGATCTCAGGAGCGCAGGAGCTGGGCACACAAGCCTTCGGCCTCAGGGTGTGCGGGAGTCCGGATGCGCGCAGAGGGGCTCGCTGGGAGCGAGGGTGGTGGCGAGCGAGAGCGAGGAGGCGGGTATCCGCGCTCGCTGGGAGCGGCGTTGCCTGCGGCTGACGCCAAGGGCTGTGCTCCTCTCTTTGCGACGGTTTCTGAATTTAGGGTTGTGTTTGGCTAGGGTTTTCCGATGGAACCAAGGTGTTGGTGTGGTTTGTGATTGCCGAAAATAATAAAAACATAGAACACAATAGCTTTGGGATTGATAATCGAAGAACCCTTAATCAATAAAGGGTTTCTTCAATTCTATTTCAATCTGATTAAATCAAAGTGCATAGACATGAATTTATAGTAAAGCTTCTAAGAGATCTAACCAATCCTTCCTTGCAAATGAAAGGGGTTTGGATAGATTAATTCTATGTAAGATAAATAAAATAACTTGAAGATAAATAAATCCTAATGAGATAGAAATATAATAACTTGGTGGCCAAGAATTATATCTAGAAGAGATATAATTAATTTCCACCTTATTTATCTAAATGCATAAAATAATAACATAGGTAATTAATTAAATCCGGCCCAATCACAAGTATGACTCGGCCCATTCTCTCGACAAGACCATTGGCCCACTCGGCCGAGTGACCTCTTGGTGGTGCCGAGTTCAGGTGAATCATGGCGGGTGCAGACGAGTCTTCATTAGCTCCGTGTGTGGACGTAGGGTCACTTCTTGTGCTGGTGGTGCCACCTTGAGCCAAGTGATCCAGGGTGGCCTGAACCCTTGCTCTAAAGTCCCATGGTGACGGACAAGAAAGGCCTTGGTTGCATTTTGAATCTTCTTGGCTCTTGCACGAGTGACAGGGCCATCAAATGAAACCTTCATGTTGTCCTCAATGTCACCAGGAGTCATCGATAATTGCACGACATCACTCTCAATAGTACTCAGCGCCGAGGGAGGGTGATTCCTGAAAGCAACCCCATTCTTAAAGTACCAGATTGCCCACCAGGAAGTGGCAATACTTTGGGCTTTATCCTTGGAGAGGGAGCTCAACCATTCCAAAACTCCCCTTATGTCCCTACTGTTTATGCAACGTTGGTGCAAACCATGGATTTCAGTGTTATTAAGGTATTTTGTCTTCAAAGTCGGGAAGCATTCAACAAGGATATGGAGATCATCCTCCCTACTATCCGCACAAATACTACAAGTTGTGGGCAGAGGTACGCCATGATTTTTCAATCTCTCTTTTGTCGGGAGGCCCTGGAGTCCAATTTTCCAAAGGAAATTTTTGATTCTGGGGGGGAAGGTCAAAGGCTCTACACCCACCCAACATCATTACGTCCCACTTGGTCATCTTTCATGATGAATCTGTATGCAGATGACGTGGTAAACCATCCATTCTTATCCGGCCACCAATATAGCCTATTCTCTAGGTCAGAGACCGCAGAGGAATGGATAAGATTTCATCCACAATGGAGCGAGGCAAGGCTCCGAGCAATTTCTCCAAGCCACCATTGTTCACCAATAACGCATTCACTTACCATCTCCTCCTTATTGTATGAGGCTGAATAGTCAAACCGTTTACTAATTGTTGTCTTTGATATCCAATTGTTAGTCCAAAATTTAACCGACCTACCATTACTGATAGACCAAATAAGCACAGATTTAAATCGTTCTAGAAGAGTGAAGAATTTTGACCATTGTCATGAAGCGTTACCAGTTCGTTTGTAGTTCAAGAGCTGGGTATTTCTGAGGTACTTGTGGGAGATCACACGTACCCAGGTGTTTTTTGGTTCAGGCCAAATCTTCCGGAGAAGTTTTAGTTGTAGTGCTTCATTCATTTCTTTTACTTTCCTAATCCCCAGTCCACCCGATTTTTTGGCCTTGCAAATCTTACTCCATCCAATGAGAGGTTTATGTTGGGCGTCCTTGTTCGAGGAAAATGTTATATTTATCTTATCTAATTCGTTATGCATAGTTGCCTTATATTAGAAATATTTATATAAAAAATTTATTAAAGGAGAAATAAAATAAAATATAATATTGTTAGATAATTTTTTTTATTAATGTTCCACCAAGTCATTGTTGACTTAATTAGAGCATGTCGAACATGTAACGGATGATATAAGGGAGTTTCTCTCTCCTCTTTTTGAGCAATCTTCCTCTTCATCTATGGAGGATTTGTAAACCACGATCAATCACTTCCAAATCAACCCTTTCTAACCCAAATCAACCTCTCAAATCTATTATTTTCGGACCCTTGATCTGTGAATCGTCTTTCGTCGGTGTATTTGGTGGTCGGCTTAGTCTCCGTTTCCTCCTCGCTCTCTATGACGGCGGCTTCCACCCTAGTCGAAAGCACTCCAGGGCCGTGCTTGTCGTGGCTCCGACGGCGTCGCCCCTGGCTCGTATTCCTCCTACACCCTTGTCGGCACCCCGCGTTCATTTCCCTCCTCTGACTGGTTGGGTTCCTCTGTCCGTGGGGTTGTGTCGAGGCTACCCTCTCGTGTGAAATTGGGTTGGGGCTTTTGTTGATCGGAGTTTCGTCTCCGCTCCTTCTTGCCCGCTTCCCTCAATTCGTCGACTTCTGGCCGGTGTTCGCCGTCGATGGTGTTTGGCCGGTGAACTGCCGTTTGGTGCTCCTGTTTCTGCAGCTGTGGGTTGCCTTGGGCCCCAAAGGCCCAATTTTGGCCCATTGCCAGTTCCGAAAAATTGCTTTGGGCCCAAGGCTTTTGCCTTGGGCCCGAGGCAGCCCGAAGGTAAAAGAAAAAGAAAAGGAAAAAGAAAAGAGAAAAAAGAGAAGGTGGTTTTGTTTGGTGGTGGCCGTTGAGTTGCTTGTGGTGTGATTTGGTTTAGGGTTAGCGGTGTTCTTCTCCTTTATCGACGTGCGAGAGGTCGTGGACGTGATCGAAACCCGATGGCTCATTGACAGAGTCCAAATCTGAGGTTTCCACTTAGTTCCCCAGGGAGTCCATGCGTCGCCTCTACCAACTGACGGATGAGTAGCTGCACATTGCGTCGGTTCAGTCATCATTTATGCTAGTCTTTGACTTAATTGCACTCTTGTAATTTGACGGCTCTGCCTGTTGTTTGTTTTATGTCTCTAGCTTATTTGACGGGTTATCCGGGCGTCGAATTCTTACTTAATCAAAAAAAAAAATAATAGAGCATGTCGAACAATTTCCCTATAAAATTCTAAAAAAATAGAAATATATATATATATATATATATATATATATATATATATATATATATATATATATATATCTTCTATTCTATTCTATTCTATATACTGTATACATTTACAAAAACTAATGCATAGCGTCATAGACTCATATGTGGCTGTGTTGTAGTTAATTATGGCAAAAAAAAATAGGAAAAATGACCCGAAATAATACGAACTATCAACCGTGAACCAAAAATAATACGAACTTTATAAATTACTATGCTTGATACAAACTATCATCTAATAAACCAATTTTGATACCGACTATCTTTCCGGCCACTATTCCGACCATGTTGCTTACGTGGTGCCAAAGTAAAAAATTCTGCACTCAAACTGTAATTAGCCATCAATTTCGGGGAAAATGTAATGCTAAAGAATTATTTTTTCAAAAATTCACAAACTCCATTTATACTGTTCATCTTCTTCCTTGTTGAACTGGTCGATCAATTCTCTAACTCCGGCCATGGCAACCGCGAAATCTCCACCATCACCACCACTTTCGGCCGCCACACCACAAATGGGAAAAATTCCCCGTATGATTTTGAAATATATATATTTCTAGGGTTTTTCAAATTAAAAACCTATGTCTCAAATTCGACCTTATTTTGCACATATTATGAACTTTACCCTAATATTATTGTAAGCCCTCATCCAATTTGTTGTTTAGATGCTTGGTTTTGCGGAATTTCGGGATTTTTCCATACAATGTTGCGGTTGTGCGAAGGGCGAAGTGATGCGAAATCAATCTCGCCTTTGGCTGCGCTGGTAGGGCTCGCGGGTTCGATCGACTAACCAATGACAACGTACTGATGAAGTTAGGACGTCGCCTTCGCGCATAAGGCAACGGGCTCCTCGTCATCATTGTGGGTATCAAATGTGGAAGGTTTGTGGTGGCATTTCGGGGCGCTTATGGTGGTGGCTTACTAGTGGTGTGGTTGCTTGGGTACTGTGGCGGCGGCCGAAAGTGGTGGTGGTGGAGATTTCACAGTTGCAATGACCAGATTCGGGGTAGTGTGTTCGACTGGTTTAACAAGGAAGAAGATGAACAGTGAAAATGGACTTTTTTAAAATAAAAAAAAATCTTTAGTTTCACATTTTACCCTAAAGTGGCTATTAATTACAGTTTGAGTCCGGAATATTTTTCTTTCATGCCCCGTAAGCAACATGGTCGGAATAGTGGCCGGAAAGATAGTCGGTATCAAAATTGGTTTATTAGATGATAGTTTGTATCAAGCATAGTAATTTATAAAGTTCGTATTATTTTTGGTTCACGGTTGATAGTTCGTATTATTTTTGGTCATTTCCCTAAAAAAATATGTTGACATAGTTTATGGAAAGTTATGTAAGGCACAATTTATCTACAATCCCTTTTCATAGGGACCTCTGTAACATCATTCGTCAGGATGATCCAGGAGCGATATTACATTTTATATAGCTCATGCTGTTTGCCAACCGTAAAAAAAAAAAAGCAAAAAAACAAACAAACAATCTATCTATATATATTTTAGTTAATTGACAAAAATAGAAATAAAAAACATTTCATAGTCATACACTCATATTTACCAAAAATATTACTACCTAGATTATTTTTTGGTGGAAAAAATGATTTGTAATTTATTTATTGGAATCTATCTAGATTATTTATAATATTATATTAACATATTCTCCGTGTACGAGACGAGACCAGTACTAATTATTATAGGTAATATATTCTGAATTCTTCACCCAATTTCAACAACTTTCCATTACAGAGTTTACCCTTAAATATATCGAGTTTTCCCCAAATTTAGGAAATGATATCCGTTTTGTCTCCTCATTCTTTATTTTTGGAGAATGTAATGGGGGAGTTGTTAGACCAAAAACAATCTCAAATTGAAAAAAAAAAAAGAATCAAGATAGAGAATTTGTTCGGTTTTCTCGAAACAATTAACCGTTTTGAGATGAATATAAACAAATATCTAAAAGAGAAGAAAACTAATTTAATTGACTCCCAATGTTTTTTTTAACCTACGTTGTGATATAGGTTAAACATTTATGTTGAGAAATATTATTTAACTATTAATTATTTTTACTATGTATTAAATAGATTTCTTATATTTTATGCATTTAGATTTAGGGAATCTTCTATAATTGGGATCACCTCTTATATGGTGTAACACTTAATTATTTGAGGGAATTTGTTGATTTAGACCACTGGGAACTTTTAGTTAAGCAATTAGTCTACTTAATTATTTTTTTAGGCGTTAGATACCCTTTTCAATGTTGATTAGCTGATTGTACCCCCTTCCTCCTCCCATCATCAGTCTGGCGATTCATCTGTCCATTCTCGTTCACTGTCTCTCGCTCTCACTTCCGCTTCCTCTCAATCGTCTCTTTCCCATCGATCTCGCCGTTTGTACCCTGCTACCTGAGATCTGCGAGTCGTCTGGTTTCTCGCTCTTTCTCTTTCGTCTTTCTTCTTTTGTAGCTAATCGGCTAGGTTTGAACCGATTTTGTCATGTATGCAACCTCTTCTTCGACGATTGCCTCCAGGGGCGGAGGCAGGGGGGCATGCGGTGGCTCGAGCCCCCCGGAAAAATATAAAAAAAAAAATTATAAATATATATATATATAGTATAAGAGTTGCTTAATGAACAGCATTGTCATGTGGCACAACTGGTAGGAAACCCTTTCAACTTTTCTTTTATTTTTTTTTTACCTCCTTGTCTCCTTCTAAACCTTTAATTTATTTTTTAATTTATTTTTACCTCCTTCTAAACCTTTCAATTTTGTGATTTTATATTAGAGTTAGAAGTTAGAAATTAGATTTTGTGATTTTGAATTTGTAATTTTGCTTGTTTATTGCACAATCTAAGAAGCATCTATTGCAAATGGTGTGTCTTCAAGTGGATCGATGTCTTCACCATTGTCTTCTGTCACGATCTAAGAAGCATTTATTGTAAAAAAAAAATTGAGCCCCCCCGAGAGTATTCCTGGCTCCGCCCCTGATTGCCTCCCAACTGGCCTCCCGGTGTGTCGTCGCTCTGAATTTGAACCCCGCCCTCGTAGACGGCGTCAATCGCGTGGATGAGGATGAGGAAGAACAGTGTTGAGATCATTGGATCTCTGAAAGCTTCGATTGAAGACGATGAATCACTTTGACGACGTCGTTTTCTATTTGTGGGAGTTTTAAATGGGTTTTAAAACGAGGCTATCAAACGAATTCGTTGGGTGCCAAACTGTGTCATTTGGTCCACCTTCCTTTTTCTGAAGCAATGTGTTCAAAGGAGCTTGAACAAAATGCATTCACTTAGAAAGTTGGAGTGGGAGGTCTAGAAGTCAAAGTACCTAGTCTAGTAGGGGACACGTGGATGCATTCATTACCACACGTTGAGTTGCTGTGCTTGTTACTGCAAAAGGGTAGCATTTAAACTTGATCTGTTAGATTTTCAAAGAAACAAATTATTGGTTTTATGTGAGCATCAAAATACCATTTGTCCACTAATTATTTTATAGTTTAATCAAATTTTACAGTTTAATCACAAACAAATTATTGGTTTTATGTGAGCATCAAAATACCACTATTAAAAGATGTCATCAATGAAAATTAATCACATGTTATGTCCTTGCATCATCAAATGTCAATAAAAATGTCATCAACAAACAATGTCATCACAAATAATTGAGATCGATGAGGTGTAATCACAAATGTCATCAATGAATAAAAATCATCATTAAAAGATGTCATCAATGAAGTTTAATCGCATTTTATACCCTTGTGTCATCCATTGTATAAAAATGTAGTAAATACGTCACCACAAGCGATTGCATCAATATTAATGTCGTAGTTTCAAAGACTTTGTATTTTTATATGTGCAATAAGGTGACAATATTTTGATTCCACGTTTTAATCTCTTATGTCATCAATTATATAAAATTGTCACCATAAATAATTGTGATTAATGAAGCGTAATAACAAATGTCATCCATGAATAAAAAATTAATGAATATGTCACCACAAGTGATTGCATCAATGAAGTGTAATCACAAACGTGTCATCAGTGAATGAAAGTATAATCGATGAAAATAAATCGATATACAATTGATTAAATTAAAAACATGTGGCATCAATCGATTTGATTAAAAAAAAATGGCATCAAATAATTACATTATAAAAATGAGATCAAAATGCCATTTTGAAAAATTTGTATCACATTAAAGAAAAAAATGTCATAAAAAATACTACTTTGAAAAAATATCATCAAAAATATGGCATCACGGTAAAAAAAATATCATAAAAAAATTGACATAAAAAAAGTGGCATCTGTCGTTAACAGTAAAAAAAAATGGCATCAATGATCAACGTGACATTACTGTAAACAAAAAATGTCATCAAGGTTTAAAAAAAGTGACATTAAAAAAGTGTCATCCAATCATTTTAGTAGAAAAGTGGCATCAAAGTGAAAATAAAATATAGTAAAATTTTGGCATAAAAAAGGTAAAATATGTCATCGCTAAAAAAAATAAAAATAAAAATAAATAAATAAAAATAAATAAATAAATTGGCATCAAAATGGGTTGGTCAACGTTGACCGGTCAATGGTCAAACTGTTGACCATTGACCAACCCACTCTATTGGGAAGGAGTCTACATCAAACTAATTAAGTAATTTAAGTTGATTTGGGGCCTAAATGCTCAATTGAATATTCAAAAAATGCCATCTACCAAAACCACCCTAATTATTTTGAATATAAATTAACTTTAAGAAATTAATTTTAAAAATATATTTATATTTTATACACTTATATTGATGTATTACTATTTATAAACTTTTATCATGAAATTTTAAATTTTAATTATCAATAAAAGTTTATAAACATGTCAATATAAGTACAGAGATTATAAATATATTTTTAATGCTAAAGTATGCTCGAAATAATGAAGTATTACACCGAGCATAACACTCATCATAACGGGTGATCGCAGTCTATCCTAAAAGAAAGTAAAGTTAATTTGTGAAATCAAGTAGTATGTGGGTGCAAATTAAAAATGAAATATCAAAACGATATTTTTCACATTTTCTTATTATCAGCCATGAAAATAAACCAAATATATCATGACAAGTATTGCACCGAGCATAACACTCGTTATAACAGGTCATCCCAACTCGTGGTCTATCCTAAAAGAAAGTAAAGTTAATTTGTGAAAACAAGTAATATGTGGGTGCAAATTAAAATTGAAATATCAAAATGATAATTTTCACATTTTCTTATTTTCAACCATGAAAATAAACCAAATGTATCATGGCAACTGAATAAATTTATCACTTATCAAACTTTAAAGTTGGTTAATAAGTGGATTGAGAATTTGAGATGGGCGAACTACTGAGAGACGAAAATGGAATAAATGAAATAACAACCATTTGGTAATAGTAGTATGAATTATGAAGTTACTGGAGAAATTTTGAGTGAATTTGAAAACTAAATGCAATGACTGAAACTTGAAATTTTCATTCGGTGATGCAATAAGAGTGGTTATGCAACAAAATTAGAAATTATGGAAATGTCATATATCCATTGGAGCGTATTTCTTATAAACATTCAAAAGAAGCTATCAACTGCTCGATTACAAGAACAGTATCTGTGCAACTGAAAGCCTTCAGAGGTATTTCTTGTAAACATATCAAATCCCTTATGGGGCAGTTAAAAACTTAAAATAGCAGTACGCAATCCAAAAAGACAATAATTCAGATGTTCTTATTATTTCCTGGCGAGATTTCTGTAAATGTTTTGTATCTCAAGCTACAAACTCAAGTTCCTGTCTCTACAAACTGAAACCTCTTTTTCCAATGTCTTCCTTTGGCACGAGGAATGGAGATAACATGTATCAGCTAATTGGTTCAGCTCATGAAAACAGAGACCTGGTTTTGTTGCGCTCCAGCCGAGCTTCTCTCTGAACATCAAAGGGAAAAGGTATAACCAACTGAGTAAGTTAGGAATGAAATGCAAGACCGGGAACCTGCTTAGTACTTGCTTTATCATACTGGTGAACTGGTTGATTGATGTATGATTATTTGCAAGATTGCAAGAAGATCAAAACTAATGGTATCCTCCATGAAACAGTAGAGATTGTCTAATACAGTAATACCCACCATAAATCATTCTCTGATCTATTAATAATAGAGTCAAATACTGGAAATCTGGAATTAATATGACCAGATCATGAAACATCATGAACAATCTATTCTTAGAATCACAGCAGGCTGTGCAACACTAAAAAACCAGATTGTTCAAAATGAGATGCCAGAAGGCTCAAAAGATACAAAGTCCTTAACCCGGGATTTCGCAAGATAATTTGACTTGATCAACATCCAATAAAACCTATGCTGTGTGCATGTTTATACTTTATACTAATAAAAAGTCTATTAATATTATTTACTAGAGGAAACACATAATTTGGAGGACATCTGGTTACCTCTTTCTTCTTGCACTCCTTATAAATATCAAAATGTTCCTGGCACTTGCTTTTTTCTGAGCTATGTTGTTCTAAGCCTGCAAAGTTTGCGCAATTACATAAAAAAAAGGATAACAAAATTGATCTAAATTTTATTATAAATTAGAAGAGAATATGAAAACGGAATAGAGGAAGAATGAAAACAATAAGAATAATCAAGCAATAATTCTGAATTGGTTCAAATTACTATACGAATGTTGTTTTCTTTTTCCAGAAAAAAGTGATGCTTCCTTGCTATGGACTGTCTTAAAAATAAGGTCAATTAAGCAGTAAAACTTGAGAACTCGACTAAATGCCAAACGGAAGAAACAAATCAAAATTTTAAAAATAAGCTAAGTTGTCTAGTTTAATTCGAGTAAGATCAGCCAGCTTATCAGTGTGTTGGGCCTGGGCTACATTTCTGGAAAGCAAAGCAAGCAACATGGAAGCATGCCTAGCAAGCAGTCTCACCCCCAGGCACTTGCTAGTGGAATCAAAATATCCAATGCCTTTTCATATTGAAGGTTCACCCAACATCAGCTCACAAAGATCAAGAACATAACAAAAATAAAACTCAAAGCCCCTTCTAAGTAATGCACCCAATTTTAAACAGTAATGCATAGAACTTTCAATTCCTAGACATTCCAGGATTCCACAAGGTTCCAAGGTCCACCGTTTCTGCATTTGGGACAATCACTAAAAAGAGCATCATCATTAAGCACACACAACTCATTCGTCATACTGAAAGAAACAAAACACCACCATAATAAGGAATCTAAAAATCCCAGCCCGAACTCGACAACTCACCAATCCAATAAGCATTATCCTCTACCAACACAGAGGATTGAAAGCTCCTATCCATTCCACCTCTATCCAAACTTACACCATCACAAAAATTGCCATATAAAGTTTCCACATAATGACATATTCACTGTTCTATAAAACTGAGAATAATCTCTAATCCTAATTCTCCCTAAACAAATATGGACCATCATCAATAAACATCAGGATTCAGGCAGTTGGAAAAACCAGGATTTCAAATCTTATGCAGTAACCAATTGGGATAATTACAGTACAGTAATTTGACATCGTTTGACTGATAATCCCAATTAAACCTGAATCACCCCCAAAATACGAGTTTCGGCACGGACCTCATCAATTGCAACAATCAACGGGGAAAAGTCTAGGTTGATCGGTACACTCAACAATTGATCGATAATAGACTCTAAAGACGCGAAGTTTTGGAGCTACGGGGAAAAGTCTAGGTTTTTATATTATTTATGGGGATTTTTTCTATGTTCGAGATAAAACCTAATATCTTGAAGGGAGAAGAGGAACGACAAAAAGAGATAAGAAGAGAAGCTCTTACATTTGAGAGAAGCAGTGTATTGAGAATAGCAAGAAGAATCGGAGATCCTAGCAGCACTTGGATAAGGCGGTGGTGAAGAAGTTGCCGACGCCATGGTTTCAACTTCTCGAGCTCTGAGTTTTTTTTTTCTTCCCCACTCGCCGTCTCGCGTGATCGATTTGCAAGTTGGACGAAAAGTTTTATCAACTTTGAATTAATTATAATATAATGAAACAAATTTATTTTTTTGATAGAAGTTGAAGCCCACAAGGTTATTGTCGACTACAACATCATATTCTCACTCGAAAGAAGTCAGCAGTAAATCGAGGTGAGCGAGCCGATCAGCAACAACGTGGTTGCACTCTCTAAGTATAAGTATATGGGAGTACGACACACTAATAAAGGATCGACCGAATGCAAGCGTGTCCGAAACCGTCATTTCTGATAGATTACATATGTCTTATATTGTATAGTGGGTCCAAAGACTCAATATCTTGTAACCTATATATATAATTGTCTAATGAACGGAAACCCTCAAAGAAAACTTTACAGTCACTTTCATGATCTTACATGGTATCACAACCTAAGATCCCAAAAACCCTACTTTTCTTTTTCCTCCTAACCCTAGCTGCCACCGACCGCCTCCCCACCCTCCTCCAGCCGACATCGGCCACCGCCTCTCCTTCCCGGCCCACCCTCTCTCTCGGCCTCCCTTCCCGAAGCCGCCCTCCCCTCCCTCGGCCTCCCCCTTGCCGCCGATCCCCCCCCGACTCTCTTATCTCCCTCTCGTCCCAATGGCTGACCCACCCCCTACCACCCCTATCCAGCCGCCCTTCCACTCCGCTCTCACCATCTCCAACATCAAAAACTGCATCCCCATCATCCTTGATCATGAATCCAGTTCCTACACCATGTGGTCTCACCTCTTCACGACCCATGTCAAGGCTCATAAGGTCCTCCGCCATATTGATTATTCCATCGATCGTCCCACCACTGAGGACGACGATCTCTTTGCTCAACTCGGCACCATTGTCCTTCAATGGATCTTCAACACCATCTCCAAAGATCTATTGACAACCATCCTCGACCCCAAAGACAACGCCTTGGGTGCCTGGACCAAGCTTCAGAATCTTTTTCAAGACAACAAGTCCACTCGTGCCGTCTACCTTGAGCACGAATTCTCAAGTTGCAAGCTTTCATCTTTCCCGTCGATTTTCGCCTACTATCAACATATCAAAACCTTGTCTAATCAATTAGGCGTCGTCGACTCCAAACCCAGCGCTACTCGCCTTGTCCTCCAGGTACTTTTGGGTCTTCCCTCTGAATACAATGCTACTGCTACTCATATTCAGCAGACGGAACCTCTCCCTACCTTCGAAAAGACCCGGTCTCAACTAATCCTGGAAGAGACTCGCCTTCACCGTCAGACCACCGACGTCGCCAAGGACAAAACGGCATTGGCCTCGTCAAGCGACATTGACGAGACCTATGCCCCGCAGCACAACCGCAACAACGATCACCCCGCGCAGAGAGGCGGCGGCCGCGGCAGGGGCCGCAGCAGTCGGATTCCTCTCGCCCCTCCTGGTATCCCACCCTCGGCTATCCGCCTTGGATGCCCTTTGGCTACCCACCTGCCACGTATCGCTCACCAGTCCCGTATCCCAACCGTCAACAGGGAGCGGGCTTGTTGGATCCTGCTCCTCGACCCGCAGGTCACCAGGCCTACCCGTCTTCGTCTGATCAGGCTTACACTCCGACTGATGTGCATCACGCCTTCTCTTCTATGCAGCTGGCTCCTCCTGACTCCGCTTGGTACATGAACACTGGTGCCACTTCTCATACGACGAACTCCTCAGGTACTCTCTCTTCTCTTTCTTTTAAGGGTCATGCGTATTCTATTATCGTCGGCAACGGTGATCGTCTTGCTACTTCGGGCATTGGCCACGCCACATTACCAACCCCAACCAACCCATTACACCTCAACAACGTCCTCATTGCCCCCAAACTTGTCAAAAACCTTATCTCTATCCGTCGGTTCACCACTGACAATAATGTTTCTCTTGAGTTTGATCCGTTTGGTTTCTCTGTGAAGGATCTTACTACGGGGGTTACTCGCCTGAGATGTAATAGCATCGGGGAGCTCTATTCTGTGTCGTCGCCCTCACCATCCAGCCCATCAAGTCCAGTCACCCTCTTGGCATCGTCATCCAGTCTTTGACATGCACGCCTTGGTCATCTCAGTCCTGCAATTTTAGATTTTCTTCATTCTAAGAGTCTTATCAAATGTAATAAAGAGCTTCGCTCTAGTTTATGTTTTTCCTGTCAGTTAGGCAAGCATGCCAGACTTCCCTTTCAGCGGTCTTTAAACACTAATTTTGCCTCATTTGATATTATTCATAGTGATATTTGGACATCTCCTGTGCCTAGCAAGGAGGACTTTATAATCACTTTATATTATTCATAGTGACATTTGATATTATTCATAGATTACATAGGTCTTATATTGTATAGTGGGCCCAAATGTCCAACACCTTGTAACCTATATATATCATTGTCTAATGAATGGAAACTCTCAAGGAGGACTTTACAATCACTTTCATGATCTTACAATTTCATTCTCCCAATGGCAGTTCCACACCCCATTGACAGCGTTAATAGCCGTCAGGCAGTCACCCTTCACCTCAAGATGAGTGATCCCCAAGCGATGAGCTTCCTGCAACCCATGAAGCAAACCTAGAACCTCCACTTGTAACGTCGAGGACTTACCGCAACTCTTTACCCCACAGTTGAGAATTCTACCATGTTCATCGCGGATGATGAAATCCCAAGGAACATTTCCATTGGTGGTCCTAGCACCGTCGAAGTTCAGTTTCATGAATCTTTCACGTGGGTTTTTCCATTTTATGATTTTTGGTTGGCGAGGTTTGTTCCGGTTATTTATTGCTTCTTTGGTTATCCCTTCCTCATCTATATCTTCCGTTCGTGCCTTCTTCCAATTGTCCCTTTATTGCTTGATGTAGTTTATACATTCTTCTGGTCCACGATATGTGGTCATTGAAGAGAATTTTATTCCTCATAGACCCAGATGCAACAAAGGGAGAAACGATGCAATGATCTTAATATACATCATGCTTACACTCAACAAATAAAGGTTCATCATGTTACTCAACAAGTCAGAGCAAGTAAGACATCTCAAGTTAGGTCAAATTTCATTTTCAAATCTAATTCAAATAGTTAGGTAATTTCCAGCCTATGAAAGCGTTTCTCAAACCCTTCAAAAACCAAGTTCTCGTACAAGACATGTATCTCGAAATCTCAATCACATAAGGCACATGAAATCATTTATCATTAAACATCATTTAAAGCATATATTCAAAGCATCACACAATCCCAACCTAAACGAACAACAAATAACCCAAAATCGGCCAAGAAGGGGAATTTCGCCGCGGTGAAACATAGTTTTGTCGCGGCGAAACCCTCCAGTGAACACCCCGCGAGCAGAGGGTCCCGCGGTTGCGAGTTTGGCTTTTGCCGCGGCAAAATTTAGGTTTGTTGTGGCGAACCTCAGCTTTCGAAAGACTCGCTCTTAATCTCATTCGTCCTTAGAGCTCCCCGGTGAACTGCAGCACCCAGAGTCGCGCCCACGTCTTCGCCGCGGTGAAACCTGGGTTTCGTCATGGCAAGGTGTAATGTCCCTAGTATTAGGAGTTTAGGGTATAAATATCATTTAGGTATTGTAACTGAGGGGTAACCAAGTAATAATCAAACATTTACCTATCTCTCTCATAATCTCTATTCTCTCTCTCGTTTTCTCCCTCTGAACTCCATCTCCCTCCTCTATCTTCTTCCTTTCTCACCTCAATCCCTCTCATCTCTTATCAAATTCTCCATGGAATAATTGACCTTCGGGTCATAACACAAGGGTCACCAAGTCTGTCTCCTGTTCTGGTTCGCCGCGGTGAAACCCGCAACTGAGCTCCCGTTTGAGCTTCGTTGGAGCTCTCTTGTTAAATATATATGGCTCTTCTCATCCTCACCAAACTTTATCCCGACCTCAAGGAGCATGTTAGTAACAAAACGACACCAAGGAATTGAAGGAAAGAAGGAGGATCTCACCCAAGGTCTTCACTTCGCCAAAAATCGTTCGGAATGGCTCGTGCGGCTTCGTATGAGCTATATCAACACTGAGGCCGGCCTAGGAAGGAAGAGAAGGGCTTAAAGGTCTAACTTTACGAGGTTAAAGAGTGAAAGGGAGAGGAAGGAAGGCTCACCGACCTTGAATACCGAAAATAGGGGAAGGTTGTGATGAGGTGTTGCTCAGGATTCTTCATGCCTCTCATGGGTTCTTCTTCTACTCGTGGACATCAAGGGGGATGGGGTGAAGCTCTTGGGTGCTGCTTGTTGAAGAAGGAAGAGGAATGGGGGTGTGGGGGCCTGGTTTTTGCCTTCGAACATGAAACAGAGGGGCCTTGGAGCTCTTTGGCTTCCAATGGAGGAAGGGAGGAGGAAGAAGGTGTTATGGTGGCTGTTGGGAGTGGAAGAGAGGGGGTTGAGATGTGGTGGTGGTGATGCTCAGCAACAAAACAAAGGAGGAGAGGTGGTGGTTGTCGCCCATGGCACATAGAAGAACAAGGAGGGGAAAGAACAAGGTGAAAGGAGGGTTTGTGTTTAATTAGGGTTTTTTTGTCTTGTGGGGAGGTGAAAATGAAGATAAGATTAGATTTAAAATGGAGGGTAGGGCTGATTTTCGGATGAACACAAGGGAAACATGGGTTGCCTCTTTCCCATTTTAAGGGGTACAAGGCAAGGGAGGAAGAAATGTGGATTGTGGGTGTTTTGCCGATTTGGGTAAGGGGGAGGAAGTTACCTTGAATTTCAAATCCTTACAAGGTCCAAATTGGCTTGAGATTTTCGGTTCACATGTGAAGGAAGGAAACGAGATGTGTGGTCCCAAAAGCGCGAAATTCGAATTCCCAAAGTTAGTTCCCGAATGTTGGTTTTCCCTAATCTCGTCCTCTTGATCTTATCTCGACTTGATCAATTTAAGTTCCCCAAATCAAAAGGATATCAAGATCCGGAGGTATTTTCAAATCCCGAAGTGAAGCGTCATAATAAATCTTCAAAAGTTCATATTTAGGCCGTAATCAGCTTTAAGGATTTTAAAATACGAATATCAAGGTGAGAAATTATCCGTATCTCCGATTTAAATCCATTTCTAATAAAATATATTCAAAAAATCCAAGGTTCTTACAAAAACAATACTAACTAGTGCTATATTTTAACAAAAGCATATGGGTTCGTATGAGACGGAGTTAATAAACCGACTAAAATTATAAACAGGGTAAAATTTATAAACTGTTGGTAAAAGTAGTTAAAATTTTATGAAAAAATATAAACTCCGTATGAGTGAAAAACAGTTTATTTGTAAAAAATGCAGTTTATTTTGTTATTATTAGGGGTATTATGATATTTGCAAATCAAATAAACCACATAATAGGGGTAAATTTGTAATTATGATAATAAAAGCTCCCAAATAAACTGGCAGCTCTGACTTTTTTTTAAACCCCTTTTTTAAACCGATTTGTGACTTTTTATTGTTCCTCATACATCAATTAACCACATTATTATTTTAACAGTTAAAAACTTAGAAATTTTAACTTGTTTATTTGTTTGCCATACACACCCTATATCTATTTATAAATTATAAGGTTATGCAATGCTTTCTTTTTACCGAGCATATATAATTTCAGTGCAATGAAACCATAATTTATAATGCTATAATTATATTTTTGATATTTTTATAAAACCCTACTAGTGCTAGATTTGTATACCATATATTATATTGATATGTTTTATATGAATTTTTAAGTTTTACTTGAGATCAATATTGAGATGGAGATTGAGATTTTGGTTGTTAAGTATAGGTTTTGTGATAGATGTTATATACGAAATTCTTTTGAGATTGAGATTGGGATTAAGATCAAGATTTTGATTGTTAAATATGGATTTTATGATAGATATTTTATATGAATTTTCAATTTCCATTTGAAACTGAGATAGATATTGAGATTGAGACTAAGATCCAGATAGAGATTGTGATTCAGATTGCATAAAGTAGTTGCTTCAATTGAAAAAAAAAAAAGATTTTACCTAAGGTGACAAACATATATTGTATTTTGGTTGGCTTAACTTTAGGGTGACCAACTTAAAATGTATCTAGGTCGCTTGAAACTTAGCCATTCAACCGTCTTCCTCACTTTGATGCTAAGGCGGTGAACTATTTTGGTCTTCTTATTTACCTTAAGTGACGAACTTAGGCAACTTATTGTAGTTGTCATAGAACTATATGGCGACAAATTAATGTTGGTCGCCTGAGTATTTGGACTTTCGAACAATGAGATCCTTCATCTCAAGCGATGACCAAAAGTGGTTATCCTAATCCTTTTGCTCAACTTTCAAGGGTCTTGTCAATAGCAAACGATGACATTAAAGTTTGTCAATGGAAGTGACTCGAGCGATGAACGTCACACTTTTTGTCGCCTGAATACTTTAGGGACAACGTCTATGCGATGGTCCTTTAGGCGATGACATGTTCCTTGCTCGAATACCAAGGTGGTCAAAAACCTCACTTAGGCGACCAAATAAGGTCTGTCATTCACTCATTTGAGTTGGTTGGCTAAGCGGGTTTGATGACCTTGAAGGATTACTATCAAGTAGTAGTATAACTTCTTGAAAATATCAATCAATCATTTTATGAAAATGGGAATTTTCTTTTAAATTAAATTTAGCTGGTTGTACCTTATCTATCTAGTTAACCCAAATAAATAAATGATTAACTCGCTATTCTTTCGGTACCTGAATCATAATTGTTGCTTATAGGTATATATAGAGTATTAATCAATCACCATTTCCTTAATTAGATTTAAGATGCACACTAACCCAAAATTCCAAAATCCCTGTAATTACACCACAATCAAGTCTTAATCATCCTCCCTTAATCCAACACGGCCAATCGATCTCTTTTTCCATATCATCCAAAATCAGAGACCGTTCAAAAAGAATTAGACGCAAATGGGGAAATCTTCAAGGAAGTACTCGGTGGTAACGATGGTGACGGTGCTAATGGTGGTCGCCGGAGCTTTGGTCGTCGCTCTCTGGACTCTTAACGCCATGGCTTCCATCTTTGCCCTCCAAAACATCATCTATCTCCGTTCAAATACCAGACCGGTATATTATATATCTCCTTAACTTAACTATCCTCCACATGATTAGTTACTGTATTTAAGTAATTACATAAGTTACAAAAAAAAAAAAAAGTAATTACATAAGTTACTGTTACTCCATTAGCTAATACTGTAATTACCATTTTCCTTTGTCACTCTTCTATTTTTAGCAACTACTCAACTCAATTATTATCTCCACAAACGTACATTTTCCTCCCAAATCTAATTAGTCAAATGTTTAACCTATTATTATGCACGTTGAGTAGTTAACTACTTAAATAATTCAAATAAATTCATATATAGTGAAGGTTTAATTCTGCATAATTAAAATACTATAATCTATAATCCATTCATTTCCTTTTTCCTTTATTCTATAATTTTAATTATTTTTATTTTTATTTTTTCTTTGAAGGGTTTGGTTGCGAGGGGGACAAGAGAAAGGGACGAGTTTTAGGGACATGGGAAATAGTCATCAGATATAATATACGTCACTATTAATTAGTGACGTTACTAAGATATGATATTTGTTTTATTAACACGTTGAGTTTTATCTAATACATATGCAGAATACGATGAAGGATAGACTAGACATGGCGCTAGAAAACGCATCGATGGCAAATAAGACGGTGATCATAGCAATCGTGAACAAAGCATACATAGAGAGAAACAACGAATACTCAACAAACATGCTTGATCTCTTCTTGGAGAGCTTCTGGGTAGGGGAGGAGACGCGGTGGCTAATCAACCACCTCTTGGTGGTTGCGGTGGATGAGGCCGCGTACATGCGCTGCATCTTTAGGGGGCTTCATTGTTACAAGCTTCCAACATATGGAATGGATTTAAGTAAAGAGGGAGTGTACATGTCCAATGACTTCATCAGGATGATGTGGCTAAGAACCATCTTCCTCAGTCAAGTCCTTAATAAGGGTTACAACTTCATCTTCTCCGTGCGTAATTTTATTATAAACATTCAAATTTTTTTTTTCATTTTCAGTTGATTTTAGATTCAAACATGAGTCAGACTTATATATTGGCCGGACTTTCTGACCGGTTAAACATGCAGACTTATATATTTTTGCCCTTTTTTGTTCTTTAGGATGTGGATGTGATGTGGCTAAGGAATCCTTTGAAACTACTAAAAGCACACTTATCAGATGAAGATCAAGATGACATCCAATTCAGTGTAGACTACTACAATGGTAACAGAAGATCCACTTTCAACCCAATCAACACCGGCTTTTACTTCATCCGTTCGAACGAAAGGACCATTTCCTTGTTCAAAACATGGTATGCCTTAAAAGACCATCCATCATCAGTCGGCCTCAAGGAGCAAGACATCCTCCAAAACCTAATACGCCGCACCCAAATCATTCGTCGGCTAAACCTCACCGTCGCCTTCCTAGACACCCGTCGCTTTAGTGGGTTTTGCCAAGTTAGCGACGATCCACGTGTCGCCGTCACTCTCCATGCCAATTGTTGTCGCTATATTAGTGCTAAGGTGGCGGATTTGGAGGGCGTGTTGAGGGATTGGAGCAGGTTTAGGAAGTTGACTACAAGTAGTGAAATGAAGTTTTTTCGGTGGTCCGGTCATGCCGAGTGTTTGGCATCGTGGGACGATAAGGAGAAGGATGCGACGGGTTCAGAACTGTTACCATCACCAAAGTTGTCACCATTGATGGCACATGTCCATCATGACCCAGTCCAATCGACATTGGGGGATGATTCCACGATGAAACTTGCATTCGATTCTAATCACTACCTTTGGGTGAACCGTCGTAGTTCATCATCGTCGACATTGTTGTTTCGTGATAAATTTTACCAAGCTTAACTATAGATCTCATGGGAGAAGCATCATATGCATCTATGGTTTCGTTGGCAACATGTACTTTTCGGGATATAATTAGAATTTCAAGATCACTTGAAGGGGGAAAAGAGATCATTTAGCATTTTGTTGATTAAGGGATATTCTACCTCTATTAGGTAAGTTTATTAACTATCTGATACTCTGATTCTCCAGAAACATGGTTTTGGAAGGGTGTCTCCATGTGCTGCTGTGCATAATAAGGAGAGATTGATGCGGTGTTGTTTTTTTGTTCTTTTTTCCTTTTTCATAGGTAGATATTTAACCCATTACAATAAGGAGAAGAGAGTGTTGAGTTTGTGATTTATTGATCACTATATGTCATCTTTATTAACCGAGCTAATAAAACTTGTTAGATCGATGAGCTACTTAACAACCCTGCATGTCTATTTTTTTAAACTAGGTAAGGATTTGAAATATCAAATAACATCAGTGTTTGATTAATCGAGAGGTCAAAAAAGATCGACAGATAGAGTAATTGTCATATTACAAAAGGAAAATCAATTGGCACCCTAAAAAAAGAAAAAAAAAATATCTGGACATAACAGTCGAATCCAAAAAAAAAAATATCTAGACATAACAGTCGAATCCACCCACAAAGAAGTTAAGCAAGACTCATAGATAAGTTGTAAATAGTGAGAAGATGAGGAAGATAAAAGCAATCTCAGTGTATCACTACCGAAGAGACGAGAGGAGAAACTTACAAATGGAAAAGTGACCGGCATTGCATATTCGCGTTGATACATTGGCTTAATTTAAAAATTGTGTCTGTTATTGTTGTTTTAGAAGTTGTAACCCAATTTTAAGAGATCAAAAGTTTGTACACTACTAGTTTTATAATGGTTGATACTTCATAGAGAGAACGAGATATATAGTGGATTTGGTGTGAAGCAAGGCAAGAGAACGCGCCAGCCCTAAGGGGCCACGTGCCCCCAAATTTCTTCTCGTCCAACCTCTTCCTCTGCGAATTGCCTTCTCTAGACTCCAAATCCATCCTCCTCGTGCTTTCGATGTTGACCCTAGCCGGTGGGGGTTGTTGGACTTGCCTTTGGTGAGTTTCGATCTTATTTTGGGGATGGGTTTTTTTAACCCTAACTATGTTATTAACCCCTCTCAATCTCGCTTTCATCCTCCTCATCTTTCTCGAGGCCTTTGAAGATTCATGGACAAAGAGCTCTTTTCTTTCTTCGTTCTTAACTAATTCGAACAACAATATCTCGATTTTCAGTTCTAGGGTTCGGTTTTTCCGTGCTTCTAAAAATCCAGTCTTCTACTTCACCCTTGTCAAAATTTGGCATGACACTAGCTTCATCTTCTTCAGGGTTTCTTTCTGGTACCGCTCTCTCTCCCAGCCCACCCTTGTCATCTCCATTCTCCACAGTCGGCGCTTCTTTACCCTGTTCGCCGGTTGGTCTCCCTGTTTCCCCTCTAGGTTGTTGTCTAGCGCTTCGGGTCCGCTCCCCTAGGCGCTCGGTCCCTTGGCTTCCTGGTACAACCCTTTCTCCTCCATTCGAGATTTCGGCGATTCGGCGTCATTTCGCCGCCTGTTTCTCGATGGAGTGGCTTTTCGCCTGGGCTCGCATTATGTCCTTTCGACTCAAGATTTTGCCTTAGGCCCAAAGCAACCCGTTGGTTGTTTGCCTTGTAGTGTAGGGTTTAACTACTTATGGTGTAGTTGTTTGGCGTTGAGATCTAGTGGTATTGAGCGATGTTCTTCTCTTTTGTCGAGCGTGAGAGATCGTGGACATGATAAAAACCAGAAGGCTCGTTGACTAAGTTCAAATATGAGGTTTCTACTTAGTTCTCTAGGGTTTATCTGCATTGCCTCTACCAACTGATCGAATAGTTGTCGCACACTGTTGTTGTTCTTTCTTCGTTTTGTGCTAGATTGCATTTGTAACTGCATCCTTATATTTTTTGGTTGTTCTGCTTTGTTGTTGCTTTTATCTTTAGCATGTTTTGTCGTGGACCGCCTTGTCCACCTCAGTCTCCTCGGTCTGCAGCACGTACGAGCACTTCAGTCCGTTTACTAGCGCGAACTCAACGATGGAGAACCAAACTATTTTGTCGTGGATCATGTACCAGATCTCGTGCCTCTTTCTTGTCTGCAGCTGCCGCTGCAGGACGCAGTGGACTAGCTAGGCTAAGAATTGGACACGCTAACCAAACCTCGCGATGGAGGCCATCAAACACTTCCAGTCCGACTCGCTCAGGTACTCATTGAGGTTGGCAACAACCCAGGGCCGGGCGTACGGGTTGCACCGGGCCGTGAAAGAAAACGAGATCTCAATTATTAGTATAAAAATTGTTATTAAATTTAAACAATCCTATTGATTTATAACATTATTTTTAATTTTGATTAAAAGCAGTCTATAAAATATTTTAAAAATTTATATCCATTTTTAGGAATAAAGTAGGAATATATATATATATATATATTATATCAAGTTTTAAAAAAAACTAGTATAATATATTTTTACAAATAGAGATTCTAATTCAAATATAAAGCTTAAAATATTATAATATCATATATATTTGACAAAACCCTAACAGAAAGATATAGTGGGTGATGATTTATTAATAAAAATTAAAAACTATTTAACAGGTGATTTTATGTAATTTCATATTTAATGGATGGTTAAGTGTAAAAATACATATTTAACACGGGTGGTTTTCTATAAATTTCCCTTTTTTAAAATAAAAATAAAAAGGGTGTTGTTCAAATGTTCTATTCTAAGCACTCTTTCTTACCCAACAGAAAACCCTAACAAAAAAAAATCTTCTCCATCAATCGCCATTCGCCTCTAAATTTCGATTCCGATCCATCTGATGCTTTACAGATTCATCGCCAAATATCTCAAAACCTTCCAATTCGAATCCTATCTCCTCCTCTTGAGTTTCAAACGGATTCGCAGATTCCGTTCAAGGCCACTGAGCTACCTTCCTCTGAAGTTGAGTTTTGTTTGAATTAGGGCGGAGTATACAGCACAGATATGTACAAGGATAAGGCAGGCGGATCTTCGAGATCGGAGGTCGGAACGTTCGATCGGAAACGGATCAACGATGTTCTCGACAAACATCTAGAACGAACGCTGCCGTCTACGTCGAGAGGCTTCGGCTCCAAAGATAAGGATAGTAAGTTATCGGCGCAGTCTATTTCTGCCAGTAGAGCGCCATCGCATAACCGCGAATCGGCTCTGTCCAAGAACAAGGAGTGTTCTGATGGTTAGTTTCAGTTTTTGAGGCTTAATTGTTCCATTGTCGTTGTTAGGGTTCCAGTCTTTGGTAGCAATTTGAGTGGTTGGCTTGGCTATATTGTTCGATTTGTGAAGGATTTAACTGTAGTGATTATCTTCGATTACTGTGTTTGTGGATCCTTATGACGAGTGGTGTACTGGTGTCTGCATTGGTGTATATGTCTTTCCTGTGTAGGAGTTTTGATCACCTGAATTGTTATGCATTTGATACAGAGTCTGAAACATATAGTGCGGACTCGGATGTTTCTGGTTCTGAAGGTGAAGACACATCATGGATCTCATGGTTTTGCAATTTACGGGGAAATGAATTTTTCTGTGAAGTTGATGGTGAATACATTCAAGATGATTTCAACCTTTGTGGCTTAAGCAGTCAAGTTCCGTACTATGATTACGCTCTTGACCTAATCTTGGATCTCGAATCTTCTCACGGTAAGCATTGCCTTGGATATGGTAAAGATTGACACTTTTATCTGAAATCTGTCCCTTTGATTGTTTTAAAAATCTCTGTTTTATTTGAAGAGCCTTCTGTAAGAAAATTTACCAGAAAAGGAGATAAGGCAATAGGACAGCCATTGCAATGCTTCTCTGCATTAGGGAGTGAACAATTAAACCGGTAAACAATTCTTCAGGGTCGATGTTATTCAAGGCTGACTTGTTCTGCCTTGACTGTATTCCTTGCCAGAGATTGTGTCATAGGGTAGCAAACTTGCTCCATAGCATTAACCCCTACACGTCACCTGAAGTTTATTATCTGATTCCAAAAAATCTAGACCTCTGTAAGGAATGATAGAAAGAAAGTAGAAACGGCTGTGAGCATAAAACCATGCTGACCAGCACAAATGAAACTGACGAGAGTAACTTCTGTGATGCACAAATACGACATGTCTATCAGATTTTATGCTTGTGTCTAAGCCTCCTTATGCTCTGTTATCGTTTTTTATTACTTCACTTTTGATGATTTTGATATGATATGTTCGGGAACACGGTTAGGTGACATGTTCACTGAGGAACAGAATGAACTGGTTGAGTCTGCAGCTGAGATGCTATATGGTCTGATCCATGCTCGCTTCATCTTAACTAGCAAGGGAATGTCTGCAATGGTAAAATTTTAAATTCTGCAGTTTCTTGTCCAGTGTTGACATCAACTTCTGTCTATGTTGTACTTATTATCTTGTTTGTTTGTTTGTTTGTTTGTTTGTTTACTCATGAAATGCTATTCCATTTTGTCACCCAGTTTGAGAAGTATAAAAACTATGAATTCGGGCGATGCCCTAGGGTCTACTGCTCTGGGCAACCATGCCTACCCGTTGGTCAATCTGATATTCCAAGATCAAGTAACGTGAAGATCTACTGCCCAAAATGTGAAGACATTTACTATCCAATATCGAAATACCAAGGCAGTATCCTTTTGTTTCCTAACTCTCTGACTTTTTGTTAGTTGTGTGGTTAGTCTTAATTTCTGAATCCTACATTATTAGTTAGGATTACATAGCAATATAGCATTGATGAAAAATATAAACACTTGCATTTTAGAAAGTACTGTAGTTGATTTGCATGTCATGAGAATATGAGCTCAAAAGCTACCCAGAAGAGTAGAGAAAAAGATGAGATTGTTCAATAGGAGTCTCATCAACGGTATGGAGTTCATGGAAGATCAATATATCATCAAGTTTAAAACTTCAATTTTTCTAAAGCATTTTATTTTTGCTTTTATGAAAGATTTCCTTCACTTGACTTAAGGTGTAGATGGAGCATATTTTGGGGCCACCTTTCCTCACCTCTTTCTGATGACATACGGGAATGCCAGGCCTCAAAAGCCCACGCAAAACTATGTGCCAAGAGTATTTGGTTTCAAGATCCACAGGCCCTGAGACTTGAAATTGTTGGTATGCAGAAATGCAGAATACAATCATTTTGCCCCCGGCCATTCATGCATAGATATGAACCAGTTAAAGGTTAGGATGGACCCATGTCAGGTAACTTTGAGGTTCCTTCAACTAGATCAGGACTTTTAGTTTATTTTTTTTGTCAAATGTATCTTACCTTTCCCTTTGCTTTTCCCCCCTTTCTGATTGAGGACCAAATTTTAATCTCCATTTGCTAGCTAGTTCCTTGTCCAACATGGTCTACGTCGGTGCATTGTAACATTTGAATTTTGATGGCCTCGACACCGATGGTTGAATTGTTGCTTGATTGTATTGTTGTTGGATGAATGATGAATCTTCCTGTTTAAACTAGACTGCAACCCAGTTGGTTCCCTCCTGCCTGTGTACAGTGGGAAATCTGAAACAAAACAATGGAGTTGTCTGATGAACTCGTGCTTTGGTATTTTTTATTGGGTCAGGATTCGATGGATTTGTAACTAAATTTTTTAGCTTCATACGGAGTATCAGTGATGATTACATTAAATTTTATTTTTTTTAAATGCTAAATCATTCGTGAGACAAATTTATATAAATACTTTTGACATTTTCCTGCTAACAAGCTTATTGTGCACTACATAAAATAATAATATTGCATCAAGAGAGAAACAACATAGGTCATTTTCTTTTCTATTATCCAACTGAAGGCTCAATTTTATTGACTTCCTCAATGATGCTTTGTATATTATATTTTATGGACCTTTTCTCAATTATTTGTGTATGGTCACGGGACTGATGGGAGAAAAGTATTGCTTAAAATTTGCTGAAATGTGGACAAATCTTGACACATGAAAGAGGATATTCCAATTACCTAAGGTTTTTTTTTTAAATAATAAATAGAAAGAAGAGAGAAGAAAAGTAAGCATAAAGCATGTTATACTCGTGCATCAATGTCTCAGTTGTTTTTGCCGAGAACCTCGGTCTAAAAATGGGAATCCTTCGGGCTAAACAGCTGAATATTCGTAACCTCCTGATCGAGGGCGATAACCTTCTGGTTATTAAAGCTCTGCTAGGGGACTGGAAGTGCCCCTGGAATATCGAGCTCCTACAATCTGATATTCTGTTAGATACTTTGTCTTTTTCTTATGTAGCTATCCGTCATATTTTCAGGGAATCGAATGCAGTGGCTGACTATCTCGCGCGCAGTGCACATGCTTCCCCTGCCGACGCCTGCTACGACGACGATCCAGAGCTCTGTGCTCTCATCCGCAAGGATGCGCTAGGAAGGAGTCCTGCTACGGCCGACCCAACCTAATTTTATTCTGCGTCAAAAAAAAAAAAAAAAAAAAAAAAAAGCATAAAGCATGTTGAACTACGATTTATAATTTTTTTATAAATTGGATGGATCTAAGATTTATAAATTGAATGGATCTAAGATGGACAATTGTAAGTTTTATCTTAAGAGATTAAAAATAGAAATGTACTAGTGTAGTGATCTTGCCTTGAAGGCACGTGATTTTAATCTATTTCAATTTGAAAATCATTCTATATATCTATTTAATACTATATTAATATTTATTTATTTACAACAAAATATGTATAAAGTATTTTTTAATTTATAAATTAGTTGCAAAGAAATACAATACAAATTTTGAAAATAATTTAATAAGATAAAGTAGTAATAAAACTCACACCAAATATAATTTGAAATACATATATAATTATTATCATTTTGATAAAACTAAAAAAGAAAATATAAGTTGTCATATAATTGAAAAACTGAAAAGTTACTTAAATAAAAAGAAAACGACAATAATATAGAATGAAATTAAAAGAACATAAATTAAAGTATATATGTTTTCATACAAATGTTTTGTATTAATTTTTTTAAGATATCATAAATTATAATATATTATAAATGAAATATGTATGAGATAGTGAGGTAAAGAGTGAGTAATTATACAAAAAGAAATAAAATAATATATAAGAAATCATATCGACACACATATAATATATATATATATATATATTCATTTTATTATTATTTCAAGATCCAAATTATCAAACTATATTAATAAACTTTAATCTAGATTTCCTTCCTCAATCCAAAGGCAAACTACCAAAAAATGGATGACAAAGGAAAAAAAGGCTAAAAATATATATTTAAAATAGGAAATAAATAATATTTAAATTTGAAAACGGATATTTTAAAAGTTCAACAATAATATTAACCAATAAGAAAATATCATTTGAATAAAAAAATCAACTTTTATTGTGGGCGTGACACGTTAGCAAAATACTAGCAGAATTAGTAATATTAATACATAGATTTTGGATCATTGTATAATCATCAAATTCAGAAGCTTTATCTTAAGAGATTAAAACAGGAATGTATTTTGGATCAATATATAGAATCAACAAATTTAGTTTTGATGTGTCGAACTTGAACTTTAGTGTTTATTGTTTCTTCTATCAGTTTTGTTATCAGAAATCATCTTTGAATCGTCCTAGCATCTGGAGTGACGTGGTATTGGTCGTCCACTATGATCATCGTTGAAGCTTTGACACCCCGCCAAGGTATTTGCAAAGCCATCGAGCTTGGTTTGACTTATGTCATCCTTAAAGGTTATTGTCTGGTTACCAACAATAGCATCCTCGGTTTCTAACACGCATCTTGGAAGATTGAACTACTCATCTCGAAACGCATCTTCCTTCTCGAACGCTTTCAAGAGAAATCATCTTACTGACTAGATTGCCCTCCTTAACACAATAGACAACGACGCTCTCCTTAACAATCTTGTTTTTAGGGATCTCATCCAAAATGATCTTGAGTGGTGGTCTGACAAGGTCTGATGTCATTCAAATATTTACATTAATCCAAAAGAAAGAAAGAAATGATAACCCTCTCTTATCATTGAATCAGTCTACACACTCAATTCTAATAAAAAAGGTCTACACACTCAATAATGCAATTGTTGTTGTACCTACAACTTTGCTAGGTATATTTCATTCCATCCCACCCTTGAACATCTACACGGATCGTACTCGTAAATTTGATTTGCAGTAAATGATGGATGCAAAAGTAAATTTTGTTTCAAACAAATAGATTTTTTTTACTCAACTAAATCGATTTTGTCATATATTGTGTGTGTATATCATCATATATATATATATATATATGAGTGAAAACAAAACAAAAAAAATGTATAACTAAGCAAATCCAATTTCTTTATTTTTTTGCATGATTTTTGTATACATTGCTTAAACAACTAATTGAGCAAAATTTGAATAACATAATAAAAGTGTTGGTGAATTCTTTTCTAACACCGTGTCCTCTACTTTTTAGAGCAGGGTAAAAATCTCGTTTAGAGCATTACCAAAAATACCCTTACATTCACAACAAATTACACCCCACTACCCTACCCACCCCAATCCCTCTCTCCAAGCCTCCTCACGCTCAAACAGAAGAATTAGGCGGTGATTTGGACCAAGACAACACAAATTGTAAAGTTCTTCCATTCTATTCAATCAAACGCATTCTATTCGACGATCTATCACACATAAGATACAATTTCAAGCTTTGCAATGTAATTTAGAGTTGTTGAAGTAATTTTTAGGGATTTCGGTGTTTAGATGTTTAGATTTGAGATTTGGGGTGGAATATAGTGTGATTGTGTTGATTTGTGCTACAGACAGCAGTATTTAGGTATCTAATAGTCATATCTACGATTTGGAAGTTCGAAATTTTGGGTTTCGTTTGGTGTTACGAGTTAGGTTTCACAGGTTCGGAAGGGAGACGAAGACAAGCATTTGGTCGGAATGACCATTCCTGGGTCTGGTCGTAATGACCAATCTTGGGTCTGGTCGCAATGACCACTACTGGGATTGGTCATTACGAACACCTCTGGGTTTGGTCGTTGCGACCACGTGAAAGTTTCTTTTTAAAAATAGTTGCAACAACCATTTGGCATATGGTCGTTGCGACCAAGTGGGCATGCGCTAAACGGAAAAACGCCCTGCGCTAAATAGAAATCGTGTATTTTTATTGTATCCGGGTTCGTTTGGTTCAATGTGGGAATTGAAATTCCCGGGAAGTTACTTCATGGGAATTGAATTCCCGGGAAATCCAATTGACGGGAATTCTAAAAATTTGTTTGGTTGATTTTTTATTCTAGGAGATTAAATACAAGAAATGGAAATTTCCAAGTTAAAAATGGGGGAAGTTGAACTTACCTAGGGGAGACTAGGTAAGTGAACTTCCTCCATTTTGGGAGAATTTAACTTCACGGGAAGTTAAATTCTTGTGTTTTTTAATTTCAAAAACACCAACCAAACACAGGAATTTCTCCTACTTCCTGGGAAGTATACTTCATGAGTTTTTGGGTTGCCAACCAAACGAACTTTGAGTTTGAAAATCATAAACGTGTAAGAAATTAAAATGAAGAAATGGAGTAGAATTTTATTTAGGATGATTTGCATGAATATACAAATCCATACTCAAGTTTGCAAAAATAACCTTGGGGTTGAAAATTTGCAATGGGATGACAAAATGTTATTTTTGCAAATTGTTGTCAACCGGTTGCAGGTTACCCCTTTACACAAAACGGGAAAAGGTGGGAGGGGATGGGACACTTGTCGAAATTATAGTGGAGTGAGTGTAATAATTTGGCAAAAAAACAATTAAAATATGAAGGCCTGCAGAGTGACATTGACAGCTGGGAGAGAGGGTGAGAAGGGTTGGAGTGACTTGCATTTAATGCACTAGGAGAGAGAGAGTCCACTTTCACAAAGAAAAGTTCCCGCCAAGGAAAATTGGAGGGAAACCACATGTGGGGAGTGCAGCGATTTTCAGAGGGAGTATAAAAGAAGATGGGGGAGCTCGCCAGGTGGACCAAAAAGTGCAAAACAACTAATTCTTCTCCATGGTTGCCATTAACGTCTGGTTGGAAGAATAAAACCCAGAAATTCAGTTACTAGCCAGACAAAGGGAAATACTAGTCATCAACGGAATATATGTAGACATACACAGGGACACACGTGGCAATTGCGTGCAATATACATCAACGAAAATGGGTAAGTATGATTTTTGTTTTGTATTTACAATAACGGATTCTCCTCATCATTCCCTTAGCTCCAACTGATACTGAGAGGACCATCGTAATTAACCTCTTTATGTCGCAGGGGAGAAAGGGGTGATCTTACTTACTCTCGTTTGCAATGGTCGATGGAAGCATCTCGGAGGGGGATGGGTGTATGAAGGTCAAAATTCCCACAAAATAATGCTCATAGAGGAGACCATCTTGTTTGGGTCCGCCAGGAGCAAGATAATGGAGAAGCTCGCGGTTGTCCCGAGGTGGTACGAGTTGGAGTTGAAATATCTACTCGATACGAAGAAGGAGGGATGCTATCCGATTCAAGTGGATGATGAAAGTGATTGGGATGCTTTCAAGTACTGCAACTCAAGGGCCGGCGATGGGCCATGGCCCCTTCCTTTGTACGCTTCGGTGAACGAAAGTGGAAGCCAACATGGAAGTCGCTCGATGCTTGTGAACATGGGACAACGCACCAAATCAACACACAGAGACATCACAACAGTCGTGGAGGAAGAGGGTACGTGGTTAAGTTGCCATTAACGTCAAGTTGGAAGAATAAAACCCAGAAATTCAGTTACTAGCCAAGCAAAGGGAAATCCTGGTCATCAACGGAATATATGTAGACATACACAGGGATATACGTGGCAATTGCGTACAATATACATCAACGAAAATGGGTAAGTATGGTTTTTGTTTTTTATTTACAGTAATGGATTCTCCCCATCCTTCCCTTAGCTCCAACCGATACTGAGAGGACCACAATAATGGTTTTTGTTTTGTAATTACAGCTGCGTGGAACGCGAGCTACGTCGGAGTGGTGTACTCCGTTCCCCCCATGGACACCTGGGATCCTCCCCAACAGATAGCGCAGATCCGGTTACTACCTCCACCAGTGAAGAGAAGGCTTGGGAGACCGAAGACCAGTAGGTACCCGTCTCGTGGGGATTTTATTCGTCGGAAGCGTCGGAGGACATAAGGAAGTGTGGCATGGATAGGCGATTATATGATTGTGTAGTGGGATGCCGCATTTGTTGGGTATGTTGATAAAGGTAGTATTTTGTTAGTATGCATGCCAATCAGGGAAACTTTGGGGTTTTGGTCGTTTGTTTTGTGCATAGCTGGACGTTCAGTTTCACATATGTATGGGGTTTTGTACTTACTAGCCAGTATAATATTTTCCCTATCCAATCTCATAAAATACTTAGCCGATAACTGGGAATCCCGTACCATGTTTTATATATCTCAGAAACTGTCAATCGTAAGAAAAACGACAATTACACCCAAACAGGGGGTGTTCTTCTTCAAAAAGGGTGGAAGTGTTGTTCTCTTCGTCCTCGTCGACCTCCTTTTTTGATTTGCCTGGCCCCCTTCTCTTTCTATATCTCAATTGCGGTTTGAAGGTGCTTCAATGGCGGTTTTCTTCACAAATCGTCAATGACGGTGCTCTTCAACAATCTTCAATGGTGGTTCCTCTCTTCTCGTTTGAAGTTGCAACTGAAATGAGAGGGGAGGTGCTCAAAATAAAATAAAATGAGAGGGGATGATTTGGACATTTGATTTGAGTTTGATGGGTGCTTTATTAAATGTAATCATGACCCCCCATCCGGTTTTTCAGTTTTTTCCCACATGTTAGTTTTGCAAAACTTTAGATATTTTTGACACATTTGCAAATTTTGGTGAGGGGAGTCTAATTTGCCAACAACCCAAAATTTTGGTATATTGAATGCCATTTACTCTTTTATTTATTTATTCTTGCTAATTTCTTTTAAAAAAACATCGGAAAGAGAAATTTAGAGGCAAACGTGGACTACTTTTTTTCATTTATTTTTCTTTTTTATTTTTCTTGAAATGAGAAATATGTGTCTTCCCACAGCAACAAGACCCTGCTTGACCTCTGGTTTCAAATCTTCAATCAACCATAAGCTGCACGCAGAAAGCGCTCACAAACAAACGAAGCCAAAAAAGGGAAATAAAAAAGGAGGGAAATTGTTGAGTTTCCTGAAGGAGGAGAGGAAGAAACAAGTTTCCGATTCAATCGAATTTCAAATCAGTCCATAGATACAACAAACAGAAGAGAAATCTGAGTTGATTCGGTTGCATATGTAAATGCATCAGAAGAAATCAGAAATCCAGATCGGGGAAGAAAGCAGCGGCGTCTCTTCCGATTTCAATCCAATCCCACCCCTTCCTCCCATCAATCACCAGCAGCACCTCAATCTCCCCTTTCACTCCCAACCTAACCCTAGAAACAACTCCAATTCCAATTTCAATTCGGTTTCAGTTTCAATTTCAAATTCAAATTCCGATCTGGTTCATCCCCCAAATGACCTCAATTTAGGGTCTAAGAAGATCAGCAATGCCACCTCGTCTCCCTTGTCAACTCCCCATAAGCGGCCATTGATGAACCCTACACCATCTCTTGTCAAATCCCCAACTCTACCCACTTCACTGCATCACTACTCCTTTTCACCCAATTCCAATTTCCAACCCTCGACTTCCGACTGCCCATCACTTTCTTCGGTGATTTCCAACATAAAGTCCGCAGCTTTCCGCTTCCTCCGCCGCCTCCGGATCCAACTCCGCTTCATCCTCCTCCTCGCCCTACCTCCCTTTTACTTCCTTGTCTCTCACCCCACCCGCTCTTTCATCCTCGATTTCCTCTCCGCATTTGCTTTTTCAGCTGCCCTTTTGCTCTCCCTCAATCTCGCCCTCCCTCGCCTTCCTTCGATTCGCCTTTTCCTCAACCGCTCCTTCCCCTTCCCCATCAAGCTTCGCTCGTCTGTCGATCGGACGCCTCTTCCGGTGTTTTGGTCAATTGGGTCTAAACCTAAGACTGAGAAGAAGTTGAATTCAGGTTGCTGGGTTCAGGTTTACAGTAATGGGGATGTCTATGAAGGGGAGTTCCACAAGGGTAAGTGTTCTGGGAGTGGAGTTTATTACTATTCCATGAGTGGTAGGTATGAGGGTGATTGGGTTGATGGCAAGTATGATGGGTATGGGGTTGAAACCTGGGCTAGAGGGAGTCGGTATCGCGGGCAGTACAGACAAGGTCTTAGGCATGGTTATGGAGTTTACAGGTTTTACACTGGGGATGTGTATGCAGGTGAATGGTGTAATGGCCAGAGTCATGGCTGTGGGATTCATACCTGTGAGGATGGTAGCCGGTATGTTGGAGAATTCAAGTTGGGAATCAAGCATGGGCTTGGCCATTACCATTTTAGGTGATTGTTTAAGTCCTTGTCAGTTATTAAATTTGTCTGAAAGATTATGCTGATTAGTTTAACTGTCCTTGTCTTTCATGTTATTTAACTGAGTTTTTACCTTGTATGTTAAAATTGTTGGCTTTAATTCCAATTTCTATGCACTGAGTAAGGATTTCATCTCAAAAAGCTATATGGAAATGGGTTCTAACTTCTAAGAATCATTTGAGGATCAACTCTGAATATTGGGAACAGTTAGTCTGTGTTCAAACTATTTTCTCTGCTTAAGTTAATCCGCTAATAGCATTATAATCTAAGTACTGTTTCTATACCTTTTGTCTCGATTGCTGGAAAAAGAACTAGTAAAAAGCATTTGCTACTTTGTTACTTTGTTGCACTGTTCAATTCACTTTCAACTTTGAAATCATTCTCTGGTGTTTTTTATTAGGTAAAATTTTAGTTAACATACAAAAGATATGTTGTTATCAGAGTGATATTGCCCATTTGAAAACCTACTGTGTTCTATCACCTCTTTGCATAGTCTATCTCTGTCTTTATTTTTTGGAGACAACTATATGGTGTTAACTGCTACTTGGGTTATGTGATAGAAATGGCGACATTTATTCTGGAGAATACTTTGCGGACAAAACACATGGGTTTGGGGTGTACAAGTTTGCTAATGGACATCGTTATGAAGGAGCTTGGCATGAGGGCAAAAGGCAAGGTCTTGGCATGTACACATTTAGAAATGGAGAAACACAGTCCGGCCACTGGAATAATGGGAGAATCGACATTCCTAGCACACAAAATCCCACTTGTCCAGGATCACCTTTTGCAGTCAACCATTCCAAAGTGCTTAATGCAGTCCAGGTAACCATCACTAATTTCTAATCTCTTCTTAATTAACTATGACTAATCAATTTTTAAAAAAAAGATTATTGCAATTTGGATGTTTTGGAAACTTAATCTGCATATTGGGGTAACTCATGAGGTGAAAATTAACTAAATGTCTTGTCTATTAAAGTTCTTGATGAATTTTAACTATTATAAAAAATTTCAGTTGAAACTTTGATAATGGGCAATCAACACTTTTAATATTGATGAACTTCAACGAATATGCATTTTGACGAAGTCCAGTGCTGCCACTGGGCTTATGATATGTCTATGAAGTTAAAATCCTGCAAAACTGTAGTATAGAGGATGGAGTTCAAAATCTAGTTTATAGTTCTAAAAAATTCTGTTAGCTTTTAGAGTTTTAGTCCATCATGGCATGGTGAATCAGTGCAATAAGGTTTACTAAGTTTGATGGAATGAAAATAATGCATCTAATTCCTGCCCAGAGAATGTTTTTGGCACGAGGTTCTATGGATTATATGTGATGAAGCATAATTTTGATCTACGAATTTATCTTGGCTTCTCTTCTCTATCCCATTTTTATTGTGCCCTTAAACATGTTGATTGGATGTATAATAGGACACTGTCTTGCTCTTTTTTTGAAGCTAAAATACTTCATCGCATATTTCGTGTAATTAAAATAATTCCAACACCTCTTCCTACTCAAACTATATAATTACAGTCTTTTGAGGGTGATCTAGATAAAACAAAGGTTCGTGTTTTCTGTTTCTTTTTCAATCGCTTTGCAAGAAATGGAGGCAATAGAAGGTTATAAACTCTTTTTTTGTTTTTATTATTGTCACCATCAAGTGCTAAAGCGGTGAATACTTCTTCAATTTGCAATGCCTACACTGAATTTTCTTGAAACTGATTTTGCTACTGTGTTGGTCTCATGTGAACGGTCAGGAAGCCAGGCGTGCTGCTGAGAAAGCATTTGATGCACCCAAGGTTGATGAAAGGGTGAACAGAGCAGTGGCTGCTTCCAATCGAGCTGCCAATGCTGCTAGAGTGGCAGCCGTAAAAGCAGTTCAGACACGAATGATTCAACAGATCAATCATGAGAATCTTCCAATCCCGGTACTCTGATCTATTAGGGATCTGTCTTTTCCTTCTGACATCCATGAAGAATGTGGGCCATGACAAGGTTCTTTTCCCCGAGTCTTTTTTTTTTTTGAAATTTTCCTTTAACCTCCTCTCTCTTTACCTTGATTGAGGGCCTGTCAAGTGCGACGTAAGTGGCACTGTACTGGCCGATGGCCATAAGCACATGACATGATGACCATCTATTCGAGGAGCAATTTATGTCGCTTTCTCTTGTGTGGTCTCCTTTATTGTTATTGGATTGCACTAAAAAGTGGCAATCTTTAGAATCTTGGCAAGGAAAAGCCGGTTCTTAGGGCATCAACCGGTAACCCAGCCAGTGTTGTATGTGAATTAGTTGCTTTTTTCTATCATTATGTAAGGGAAAAAACCGCAAGAAATCCAATGTAAAAGTTGTGGTCACCGCGGGTTCTGGTTTCGTCTGCTTATATTGTGGCTAGTTCCAGCTTGTCTACTTATTGTAACAATTTTCTCCTTGGCTTTTGCTTATTGATTTATTGTACAAGCTAGAAGACCACATGTTACATGATTGTGACATAGTAATGTAATGCTTTGCCAAAGGGTGGCTTTCCTGGAAATGCAACACCCGGGATAGGGAAGCCAAACAAGATCTTAGGTTTGTGTATGACTTGTTTACTCCATATGATGAAGGGTACGCTGTAAAGCAAGATTTTGACAGCATGTTTTCTTTGCACAAAATACCAAAATTTTGACATGTTAGTTAGTGTTCTAAAGGACTGTGGGGGAAAGGCGACGCCCTTGCCAATTGCCTAGACGAGGCCTAGGCGGATTAGAGATTTTTGGGTTATTTTCTTGTATTTTAGATTTGTAGGCTCTAGGACTTTGATGGTCAATTCAATATACACAAATAATAAATTACAATGTCATGCATAAAGTGGAAAAGCATGGTCCTTGTACTATACAAGAGCATGTATAGTCAAATTTTGTGTCCCCAAGACTGAAAATTGTGAAAATCAATTCAACCTTACAAAAGAGCCATTACTTGTAAAGAAACATGATGATATACACTTAATAGCAGATAAATAGAAACATGGTTGCTTCTGTTACTTTTACCGATCGAGGTTAAAAATTTCTATGTAATTCATCAAACAAGCATGAACTATGCTAAAAAAGTTTCTGATACAATGGTCACAACTCATCATTTCACATCCAGAACGACGCGATGAACAATAGGTGCTTCTTAAACAGAACAATCCAGGGGATCAGCTATTCATCACAGTAAGAGTTAAACTAATTGGTTTGCATTAGGAATCAAAACAAGGCATAGTGGGTCTCATTGCCAGCAATGAGGTGGTGGTCAAATAAAAAAGAATAATATATTTCATATAAACCAAATAACAAGCAACAAAAATGGCGCATACAATTCATGAAGATCCAGCTCAACAATTCATGAAGGTCATCATCTGAGAAAAAAAACGCCCTAGAACAAAATCTCAGCTCTGCCCATACCAGAGACTTTTCCAGCAAAAACCTAAATTCCCGCGAGGTAATTTTAGTAGTAAGCACATAACAAAATGAAATCTCCAAACTAATTAACCCCCTAAATAAACTGTTCTAGCTTGCGTGACCTGAGAGGATCTGGAGGCTTGAAATCCTCCAATCGCAGTTTAGAGCAAGTGCACACGTCCTTCAATGTAGCATCCCCTCTCTCGGCTTTTATGTTCTCCAGAATGCTTCCAAGAATGTCGCCTGCCAATCCTTCTTCCCGGAGGCGACCAGGCTCCTCTCCACCTTCGTATATCAGGTCCCCTATCTCTCGCAAGGATACCACATTTTGTATAATAAGAAGTGCAAAGAGACGGCCAAGGTAATCAGGTGCCTTTGGGGCATCATTGACAGTATCCTCCAAGTTGGCGAGAACTGCCTCAAATCTGTAGAGATAAATCAGTAAAGGAGATTAAAAATGATAGAAATAGAAACAAGAGGCGTTAACTGTGAGAAATTTTGCGCCTTACCCCTTGATTAGCTGCTCAGAAATAAATAGCCAGCCATCACTGGGCTTGGAGAGGCTCACAATAAGTTTATACAACAAATCTCGCTCCCAGTCTTTTCTGTCGAATGAGTCAGTCACCCAAATGGATATCACTGATGGATAGAGGCTGGGAGCATTCAGCTCCCGGACGCACATATTAACTTCTTTCTCATCCTTGGCACTGAAAACATAAGATATAATTTAGCACAAGGCATGCCAAGCAGAGTCAAAATGTATATTTAAGGAGATGACTAAGAACACCAAAGATAAACACAAACTCAGAGTTGAAGGTAGAACCAGAGTCATTCAATTTGCGCAATAACCTAGAATCTTGGAATACACTGAAAGAGATTAATCCTGATACTTGATTTCTCTGATACATATTTTAATGAACTAAAATGCAGATTTTTAAGATAACAGTAATCATGCTATCCGGTTTCCCTAGTACAAGAGGACCGGGAACTCAGGAAGGGTAAGAAGAAATAATTACCAACTTGTCCCATGGCCAACACAAAGTAGGTTTGCTTGGCGCAATGTCTAATGATATTGATAAGGTACATTTTGTCCCAACTAAGTACAGATAAGGTTCTCATAAAATGTAAAATTTTGTTGCAGCCAAACAAACCTTTACCAATTTCCTCATTCAGGCACGAAACAAGGAAGCCCACCAAACTTGATATGGAAATACCCAGAACCTCAATTGCTTTATGTGAACATGCATACAGACAATACCACAAAGGAAACCAGCAGAATTATAAGTAATGTAGACAATGCCATGAACCATTGCAGACCCTAAGTGCGTATTTTCTGTTACAAAACTAAAAATTGAATAAGACATCACTCTAAACTTAGACATGCTTTGAATAACAATTGTACAAGGGTTAATTAATGTGCAAAACATAGAAGATACAAGCATAACTTTTATGAAACATTACTACCGTATAAATTACTCCCTCCGTCCAAATTATAAGTCCTTCTAGATGTTTGCACAGATATTAAGGAAAGCACAAAAGAGTTACTTTTATACCCTCATTAATCATCCACAATCACTAACAACCAATAGTATTTCATAAAACTAGTCAAAAAGTTACTTTTCTTTTATCCCAATGCTTGGAAACCTAAAAGGACTTATATTTCTAAACAATATTTTAAGCCTAAAAAGACTTATATTTTTTAACGGAGGGAGTATTACATTAGCCATATAAGTTAATTTATCATAAGAATGCGCGTAAAATAAACCCTTAGGCCTTAGCCCGTTTAGAACTGAGTAGTGAATTCTGCTGGAGGAAGTTGTGGTGTTGTGGTCTAGGCCTCTAGGGTAGCTTTGGATCCCATGGCTTCCCTAGGTTGTGTGAACTTTGGTCTTTGTGTGAGTGATTGCTTTGATTTGCAACCATTTCTCCATCATGAAACAATCAACCCCCACAACCCACCCAATAAGGAAGCGAAAAAGCCAAAGTAATGAGGGTTGAGAAACCAGAAATTAATGTTGGGCTGGAAACTGGCTTTCTACTTAGGATGCACCAAAAGGTTAAAAAAAAAAAGGAAGAAGAAGAAGAAGAAAGAAAGAAACAGAAAAGGTAGCAAGGCATGCCAAATCTATGTACCGAGCACCATATGCTTTTCATGATGGCTGCAACCTTGTACTTTTACACAAGCTAAAATTCTTCGGACAAAGTAGATCGCAAAATCAACAAAAGAAGCCCATACTTTTTTTGAGAAGGCATCTGATACACGAAAACGAGAGAATAAGCAGATTGAAAGAGATTAGTCTAGACAGATACCTGTAGAATTCCCTTATAGTAGCAATTGACTTTTTCTGAAGTTGTTCTTCAGGCCACACCTTTTCCGATGACAAGTTTTGATCTGTCAATGTCCCCTGGATCCTTTTAGGTGATGATTTACGATCCACATTCGCATGATCCCTGTTTGAAGTTGCAGCAGGATCCAGCAAACTCGATTTTGAGCCAACAAATCTTTCTGGTGGTGTATATCTAGGATGAGAATCTTCCCTTGAATTAAAAGCTGCCCGTTCAGACATGGAACTAAAACCATTCAAGCCACCTGCATTTCTTCTAGCTTCCCCGTGACTAAGAGAATTATTTGCCAATGGTTGACCTCTACTAGACATTCCTCTCGCAAGACCACCTTGGGGTCCAAGAGTGATCGAATTATCACTTGATGACCTTTGAGGCAAGGGCACAGAGATGGTCTTAGTCTCAAATGAGTTTCTCTCATTATTTCTCATATCCTGCATTCCATAACTGCGAACCTGAGGAGACCCACGGAAACTTCCCATCTGGCCGACAGGTGAAGCCAGTGTGCTTGATCCTCTAGGACCGAAATCTGCATGTTGACCTCTTCTCATTCCCGAGCCCATGCTTGAAGCACGATTTAGTCGAGTAGCTTGTGCTTGCCTTTCTTGAGCAGCATCTCTATGAACATCATCAATCTTTTTCGGTCCTTCAACTTTCCTTCTCTGCTGCCATTTGTTCTTTCTAAGATCAATAGTGTCTTTCAACATGAACCTCACGCGGGAAGACAGATTCATATTATTGGACAACTCTGTCATCATACCAAAGTAGTAATTTATATGCTCCTTTGATTTTGCGTGATCAATCATCTCTCCAATGGTGCTCATCAATTTGCACAAAGATTCAATGTCTTCTTCATCGGAATTTGGACGCAACAACTTCTGGATGCATTCGTGCATTATTCTCTCAGTCAGCATCCTCTTCTTATACAGCTCCCCAATCAACCTAATATTACCCAACATGTGCCTTCTAGCCTTGAGCCTTTTCTCTTCTCTTTCTTTATCAGATAACTCAGTTTCATTCCGATTATCGACCTCACTAGCTTCCTCTTCCTCTCTTTCCCCTCTTTCAAACTCCATTTGGCACTTGTTGAGGAGCAACCGCTTAAAGGTGACCTTTTCATCATCTACAGTTAATTCTGGCAAGGTCAAACTCAGCTGATAACAGAAATTGGAATACATTTCACAGAACGTAGGTTCCATTAATGCCTTGTCAAATATTTGTGAGATGACACCACTAAGTGTTATAACATTGTCAATGTTAACCTCTTTAACTTGGGCAAACAATTTATCAAAGTTCTGTGGAGTGAGCTTGTTTAATATACCCTTCAGTTTCCTTTGTTTTACCTGCTCTTCATCCGTCACCTTACCCACCTCATACTTCCTCTCGGCTTTATGCATTGATGGCATTGGGGTTTGAGGAGGTGGCATCAAACCTTTAAAGTTCATGTTTCGCCAGCGATCAGCATCAGAATTACTACGCTGCATAAATTGTGCTGGGCCAGATAGGATAGGATGTTGAACCGGTTGTGCACGAGTGTTTCTTGAAACACCATGGTTGCCCCCCTGGCCAGGACGGATCCCCATTGACATAGGCCCAGAACCTGGGTCCATGTCTCGGGGTGATGGAAATGGACCTGGTTGTTTATTCCATCTATCAGCATCCATCATGCCACTCCCACGTTGATCAACTTTAGGGCCACGAAATGTCCTGTCAATCACTCTCCCTGGACTAGGGCACTCACGATCAACTACACGAGACGAACTGCTCTTCGGGCGCGTCATAATATCGGCAAAAGCAGGGTTGATGCCAAAATCCTCGGGCAGATAAGTGTATTGCTCGGAAAACGTCAAAAGGAAATCCCTTGAATATTTCTTAGCAACCACATCCTCTTCACCTTGGTTTGTTAATTTATGATCCTTATCACTGGATAGCAGCTTAGGTGTCGAGACATCGGCAGCCTCCTCCCAGTCATCTGGCTCAGCTTTACTTTCATCAACTTTCTCCTTGGTGGAAGCATCTTCCCCATTACATCCATCAAAAACAGGCTTCAAATTATCGTTAGAAGGGATTTCTATGTGTTCTACACTAGAATTTCTTTCTTTCTTCTCTTCAGGGCCCTTGTATGCCCCATACAGATCAGAAGTTGTCCCTTGAGCATCTGCTTGCTGAAGAACTTGCTTTATTTTCTTCTTGCCCCTTGGTAATGTGCTCTTTGTCTTATTTGATTCAACAGAGGCTTTAACTGAGTTTGACACAGATCCAGAAGATGAATTGGCCTGTCTAGTTTCCATGCCTTCTCCTCCAGGCCTTGAGTTTGGTCCAGAAACTTCTATATGAGCAGAGATTACTTGACTCTCATGACCTGAAGAATCCACTTCTGTGACTGCTTCATTGCCATTCATGCACACCACTGTTTCCAAAGAGGTGCTGGAAGTCTCAGTGGTTCCATCATCTGAGACTGAATGTATACACTGTTCGGAAAAAGAAGTTTCTAAATGCATCTTATCGCCCAGTGCACGGATATTTGTCTTTTCTGCATGATTTTCAGCTCCTGAACCTTCAACACATGGAGGAAGATTTTGTAGTTCAGTACAACAATCAAGCCCTATACCTACACCAACCGTGGTTCCAACTACATCAGAAGCACTGCAAGCGGGGCTGTCATGTATAACAACAGCACCAGAACTGCTATCATGAGCTGCTGATAACTGATCTATGCAAGCCTCTCCTGTACCACATCCTGCTTGTGACTCAGCAAGATTGTTTTTGAATTCAACAGATAGAGAAGATACTGTGGTGGAAGAATCATCACCTCCAACTGCTTGAGACAAGCCTGGGGCCGAGGACACATGTATACCAACCTACCGATAAAAAAAAATTGCACGTAAAATAATTGATGAGTTACAAAAGAAAACAAATAGAACAAGCTGAAAAGCCAAAATGAGACAGACCTGATGTGGCATTTGGGCATGTACTTTCAGTATTGGTTTCTTACAATTTTCCTCTGCAGTGTGAGAAGTAACCACTACATCCTGCTTCTTACCATTAATATTCACTTTAGATGATTCAACATGAGAAGCACCAGGAATAGAAGATGCTGTCACATCAGTAGCATTCCCACCGGCAGAAGCAGATGTTGGTTTCAGTTGCTCAAAACCAAGGTTTGAATGTGACAAGTTGTCAGGTTTCATCAGATAGTCCTTACGAGAATGAGAAGAACCCATCTGTTCAGCCAACCTAGAAGCTCTTTGCGTCTCACCCTGTTCATCAGGTTTTGAGTCCATGCCCTTTTCTGTGGAAGAGTGAACTGCTGGCTTGTTGGGAACAGATACAGGCGTAGATAAGACTACATTCTGAGTCACTCTAGATGAATCTAAATTAGATGATTCAACGGTTCCAAGAGCAACAGTCCCAATAACTGACACGGAATGAGGAGCCGATTGGTTTGCCAATGACAAAGTATGTGGCGCTTTGCTAACAGGATAGTTAAATCCAGATGACTGCTGTGAAACAGGATTTACCTGTTCACTGTTTAAAGGAAGTGAGCCAGAAGGTGCTACACCATATGAAGGAGCTGCACTATAAGGTTTGGAGTGATTGTTAACTGGATGACCAGATGTGTAGTGCTGTGGCGGCACATTGTGAAGAGTCTTTGAAGCTGATGTCCCATCTCCATGCATATCGGACCTCTTGTCTAACCTCAATTCTTCTCGTGTTTCAGGATGGGTTATCTTGACAGTCTTATGAGGGCTGCTGTATTTTGAAGCATGTTGTGGAGCAAACTGTGGTGGTGGTAAGTTCATTCCTAGACTGCCTAACTGGTGTGGATGCTGACTCATCTGAGGGTTGAACCCTATGCCCTGACTCATGTGCATGACCCCCTGTGGTTGAATCATAGGACGTGGAAGACCCTGCATAAACAACTGTTGCTGCATTGGGGACGGATTTCCCATCTGTACTGGTATTTGCATGGGCATTGGAAGCGGTGCTGCTGGCTTCCCTTGAGACTGCATTTGAGGATTGGGTACCCCAAATTGCATGGGGGCAGAAGGCTGGGCGTACGGAATTTGCATGGAAATCTGAGGCAGTGGAAGAACAGCAGGCTTTTGTGCTTGTGATGCATGAGGCACAGATGTAACCGGTGCATCCTGTTTCGCTTTCATGTCTGTGTTGATCTCTCTACTGTTATGCTGGGGTGCAGAAGCAGCATCCTTTCTAGGCAGCTGCGGCTTTGATGCAGATACAATTGGAATTGTAGATGCTCCTTTTGATGCCTCACGTTGAGCCTGCATGAGAATGGATAACATGACTTCCCAAACTACTGACGAGAGAAGTGATTAACAAAGGACAAATACTTTGGGGATCCAAATAGAGGAAAAGAGAGGAGTGACGTTTTGCGATGAAACCCAGGCTGCCAGCACTAACAAGCATAAATTATGCAAGTTCTGAGTTTCAGCACCCTACGCGTGGAACGGGTTTGGTACTCATAGATCGGTACATATAGAATCAAAGATACTGTAGCATTTACAAAATAGCACAAGAGGCATTAACACAGAAAATAAAAACAGCAGCAGAAGGCAACAAAAGAAAACCTGTTTTTGCTCATCCGGGTTAGGAGGGGCTGACGTGGTTCGAGCAGGCACCTGCAATAAAATATAACAAAGCTTATAGGCTCATGGTAGCAAATGAAAGGGGTAAAGCAAGAACTAGGAAGGTTATACCACAAGTGCAAAAAAACGGGTTATGATACCTGCATGCCATTCATGAAGCCAGGACTTAAGGAACCAAACTGTAGAGAGATCCCTTTAGCTCCATCACCTGGAATGATCCAACATTAATAAAAACACGAGTTCGCTTCTTCAATTTAAGACAAATCCAAGTAGCTTTAGCAGACATCGAACAAACCTTTTCCTGGGGTTGTCGGTGTAGCAGTGGAAGCTGGTATTACTGCAGATGACTGAGAAGGCAGAGCATTAGGAGCTGGCCAGGTGCTCCTTTGAGTTGATGCATTATTTGGCTTTGAAGTAAGAGCTGGTGCTGCTACAAAATAGAAAATATCATTCCTATAAGCCTATGCCCATTAGCAAGCAACAAAAAGTAACCAATCGCCGATCATAAGTTGTTTATCAAGTAATAAAGGAATAGGGCAAAACACACCATGGGAAGCGGCCTGTGAATGAGAACCATTCTGTAAAGGAGCTCGTGCAACACCAGCAGCTTGCACAGGCCCCGCAGTCACTCTTGATTGCACACCTTGGCCATTATTTGTCTTTGTAAAACTATGCATACCAAAGAAATAAATCTCACAAACAAACAAAAAATTGAAAACCCTAATTCTACTTCAGAAACGCTCGCAAAACCCTCACACATTCACTTGAAAGACGAAGGCAGGGTTTATTCAGATAGTATAACACAAAACAATCAGGACACCAAAATCAAAACCCTAAACTACCAGAATGTTAAGATAATAAGCAACAGTAGGAGGCGAAGGAAGCCTAATTTACCTCCGATTGGCGGATACGGGGGGAGGATTGTTAACAAGAGGAGGGGCGGTGGAGCCGCCGCCGCCTGGGAAGTTCCTCTGCTGCCCGAAACCACCGGGTCGACTACCGGCGCCGGCTTTTCTATACTGCGAGTCGTTCTTCACCGACTTGAATTGATTGGCGGACATAAATCCGGACGCGGCGAAACAATCACTTTCTTAATCTGCAACCAACAACACCAATCAAACAGATAAAGGAAATCAAATTAGGGTTAGCGAGTGTTCAATTCGGGAAAACGGAAATTAAATCTGGCGACGATAATGCTGCAGTACGTATACCTAATAGAAACTCCCGAGGAAGACGAAGAGGAAAATAAAGAGAGGAGGATTATAGAGGGAGGGGATTGGCGGGAAACACCATGAGTAGGACGCGAAGAGAAACAGAGAATCAGGAAGAGGCGTTGTGTAGAGGCGGAGAGTGGTAAAGATGCGATGGTGGTGACTGGGAGCGAATCAAAAGGACGCTTTTGATAGGTTTTCTTAAGAGCCCGAGAGGGGTTTTCGTGGGAGTGTGCGTCACGCGCGCGTCGCTCTTGTTCTAGCTCGTCGATGCACTGTCACATGAAACGTCGTTCGTCAATCGTCGTTCATCCATACCGTTAGATTTTAAATATATTAAAAAAAATTATTTGATTTTTAATACTCCTAAGGCATTAAGGGCTTGTTTGGTAAGGGTAGATAGATATAGGCTATGAGGATAGAAATCTCAATATATATATCTCTATTTGGTATATTTTAGCAAATCAGTATATAGATATCAATCTTATATCTCTATGTACTGATTTGAGGATTTTCTTTAGCTTTGGATATCTCTTCAAATTGGGGTATATGGGTTTCTCTCTTTTTCATATTCGCTTCTAGGTTTCTATCAGTACCACCACCGTTGACTGCCATTCCCCACCAATGGCTAACCACAAATTCAATTGGAATTCAGTGGTTCCTTCTCCATTAGTTTAAACCCAAATCCAATTGGATTAGATAGATTACCGATGAATCACCAGGAAAGATCAATCAAAAGTCCAACTCTTCTTCATCCAACAATTGCGCACCAATTGCTCACCAATTGTAGAGTCATCGTTTCTTTATTGTAATGGAGAGTTGAAAATCAATCAGAAGGCAAAGATGAAGATGAGTTGGGCTTTTCTACTTTTTTTTTTTGTTATTAATCTAATATCTCTATATACCCTGTCCAAACGCGGATATTAGATATGGATATCAATCACATACCCATATCCAATACTGATAATTTTGGAGAGTCTCTCTCAACTCTCTTTGGCTAAATCCTTCTTCCAAATCAATCCATGGCCAAGCATCATCCCCAACATCTATTTCTCGAACCCAAATCTTTGTGATAGATTAATAATCAGTCCATCCCTTATTCGAGAGCTGAGAAATACGCGATTCACGCGTAGGAAAAACCTCAAATCTAACCCTTATCTCGCACCTTTGTCCCCTATTCGTTCCTCCTTCCTAAATTGGCTTGCTTCCATAGCCTCCGATGGGTTTCTGGCTCCGATTTCGTCAGCTTCGGTCTTCCTTTTCGGGGTTCGGCTCTTCCTTGGCTTTCGTTGCAAGTTTCTGCCTCCGAGCGAGATCCGTTCGGCCTGCTTCTTCGGCTTCTCGCTCCCAATTCAAGCTCCTCTGGTCGTGATCCTTCCGGCCCGCTTCAGTGGCCTCATGTCGTGGTCTGTCCGGCGTGTATCTTTGGCCTCCTGCCGGGTCCTGGTTTGGTCCTCCTTCCTAGGGCGGTGGTTGACGACGCTGATGCTCCTTGAGTAGCAATGGTTTTGGCGTTCTCCTTGCTTTGGTCTTTGGGTTCTCCTTCAGCCCTACGGTGACCCAGTGGGGTGAATTCAAAGCCCGTAATCCTTGCTTTGGGTCCAAGGAGTTTTCTTGGGCCCAAAGGAGTTGGAGGGGGGGGGGGGAAGGAAAGTGAAAATTTTGATTGGATAAGTAAGTTTAGGCTTGTAGCCGAGTTGCTTGGTGATGTAGTTGGGTGGCTTTCGAGTCTAGTGGTTTATTGATCGATGTTTCTTCTTATTTGTCGACACGCGAGAGGTTGTGGACGTGATCGAAACCTGGTGGCTCGTTGACAGAGTCCAAATACGAGGTTTCCACTTAGTTCCCCAGGGATTCTCTGCGTCGCCTCTACCAACTGATGGATGAGTTGCCGCGCACTGCTCCTGATCTTCATCATTTATGCTAGTCTTCGCCTTTAACTACACTCTTGTAATTTGGTGGCTCTGCTTTGTTGTTGTTTTACGTCTCTATCTTATTTGACGGTTTACCCGTCACCGAGTTCTTCGGCCTATCGACGACTCCGGGCCTGTCCGGACGTCGAATTCTTACTTAATCAAAAAAAAAATCCAATACCGATATCTTGATATCTATATCTCATACCCATAGCCTATATCCTATATCTATATACCCTTTTCAAACGGGCCCTAAATTTCATGGGATCTAACTTCTAAGCGCCTTTTTATTCCTAGGGCATTTATGATCAGGAATGACAATTTCACCCGCACCCGACGGATATCCGTCTCACCTGATCCGAAAAAATGGGTGAAAATTCGAAATAAAGTGGATATTAAATGGGTGATGGGTGAACGGGTGATGAGTCGGGTCGAATTCGAGTGAAGACATTCCCCACCCGTCACCCGACCCATCACTCAATCCATCACCCGACCCGTCACCCGACTTATATTATATAATTATATTTTATATGTGAAATTACTAATATACCCCCATAAACTGTAATTCAAGATACCTATAAATGATTTCGAGCTTGAAGGCTTTGGTCTTTGAAGATTATGTTTTCTCTTCTTTTTATTCATAATTGTTGTAATGTTTTCTCTAGCTTGAAGTGTTGAAAGTTGTGGATGTTTACACGTATTTGACCGAATTTGACTATATTTGGTACTTGTTTATTCGTCGATGTTTTCCGTATATTTTTCAATAAATTCTTTGATGAATTTGATGTCTTGTATTCCATCCGAATTATCACCCGATCCACCTGATCACCCGGTGGGTGATGGGTAGACAGGGTCGGTGAAATATTTGGTGGGTGATGGGTCAGGTAGGGTGAAGGATTTTTTGGGTGGTGGGTAGAGTGAAGGAAGTAGATCATTCACCCATCACCCGACCCATTGCCATCCCTATTTATGATTCATATGAAGTCTTAGAGCACCCACAATGGACATACTTCATTGGGTGTCTTAATTTTTTTTTTAAATACAAACTAACACACTAAGTTTCTACTGCTAGAAACTAAAGGCTAAAATTAAGATACTCAAGTCTGCCACAATCTGACACACACACGCTGCACACCACAAACTTTTATGACTTTTTTTTTAAGGTAAGGCACCCAACATATAACCAATGTGGATGCTCTTGTGAATGAATCCAATTTTAGGTTAAAGTTTTTGCTAATGCAAATAAGTGGGTCTAAACTCTAAACTGATCTAAATGATAAGCGATAATAGTAGAAGAGGAGAATAATGTTAAGTTATATCGTGTTGGTGCGGTTCGATTTTCCTACATTAACTACGCAAAGCGGGTTCGACGAGTAACCGATTACACATCCAGTAGATTAGGAAGCATCACACTAGGAGCTTAAGCATGAACAAGTACAAGAACAATCGAGCCTTCGATCTTCCTTCAACCTATCACTATACCTTATTCATTTCATGGTTCCATCATTCCCTCTGGTTTCTCGATCTCTTTGTGATTTTAGTGACAAAGAGCTTCAATCTAATCACTTATGGAGTAGCTAGGTTCTTTACCTTTTAAATAGTTGTTGGGTTAGAGATAAAAAAGCATCACCCATGTGATGAAGTACATATCATACAAGTGTTCTTTTTTACACAAACTTAGGATTACAAAATCACAACAATTGTCCTCGTAATCTTAGTTTTAAATGGATATCATGTAGGTATCACGTGGGGACGGATCTAGGCAGGGCCGGTTTTAGGGCGGTGCAAGAGGTCTATCTGCACAGGGTCCGGATTTGTTGGGGGCCCAATAGATCAAATTTTAGTATATATATAAAAAGGGTTTCTTGTTTTTAGTTAGATCAATGTGGTGCAGTGGTTTCCACTTCACCAATCGGTGTAAAGAACCCATGTTCGAATCCCCAATAATTCATCCGTGTGATTTATTTTTTGGCCCCACCCCTCTCTTCCGTTGTTGTGTTTTTTGGGCCCCACCCCCTCTGTTACATCACTTGAATGCGTTTTTTGTTTGGCCCCACTCCCCTTCTCTTCTTTCATCGTCTCCTACTTATTGCTCTTAATTTTTTTTCTTTATTTACATAAATTTAGTTATTGTATGATTACTAGATATAATAATTTACACAATTAAAAAAATAATATAATTATTATTTACATAATTTTTTACTTTTATAAATAGTAATAAAATACCTTAAATTTTAATATGTTGAGAGTATATTATTCTTTAATTATTTTTTTCCAAAAAAATCGTCCAATTACAATAAAAATTAAGAAGTATATATAACACTGTTTTCATGTAAATAAACTATAAATATTTTTTTTTATCCATAACCTCATTTATGTCATATAAAATAAATAGATGTAATTCACTAAAAAAAATTATAACTATGGTCGTAAAAATCATGAAAAAATAAAAATAACAGGGCCTAATTTGAATTACCGCATCGGGCCTTCAAAAACATCGGGACGGCCCTGGATCTAGGGGTGGGCTGGTGTGTGCTATAGCCCACCCCATTTAACTAGCAATATATATAATATAAGTACTAGTGATAATAATGCTCTTGTAGCGCAGTTGGTAGAAAGGGAGGATAGGAGCAAAGTAGCCCCAAGATTGAATCCCTCCGGCTTCCATTCTTCATTTTTTTCCCTAATCCTTCTTTGTACTAGTAACATTTTTATTTTATTTTTGACGCAAGATAAAGATTAGGTCGGGTCGGCCGAAGCAGAGGCCCTTCCTAGCGCATCCTTCCGGACGAGAACATGCAGTTCTGGATCATCCTCACAGCTGACGTCGGCAGGGGATGCATGGGCACTACGAGCAAGATAGTCTGTCACAACATTAGATTCCCTGAAAATATGACGAATAGCAACATAAGTAAAGGACGAGATATCTAACAGTATATCAGCTTGTAGCAACTCGATTGTCCAGGGGCATTTCCAATCCCCAAGTAGAGCTTTAATAACCAGTAAATTATCTCCTTCGATCAGAAGGTTTGGAATTTGCAACTCCTTAGCGCGTAGCAAACCCATTTTGAGTCCAAGGTTTTCGGCATATACCACAGAGATGTTTGTCCAAATGGACCGGCCAAGAGAGACAACTTCCCCAACAGAATCACGGATGACAAAGCCGTACGAAGCTGTACCACCCGGAATAACCGATCCATCAAAGTTAAGCTTGTAGCAATTCGTAGGGGGCTTATCCCACTTCCCAGAACGACGTTGAGACCTTATTGGACTAGCAACATTCCTATGATTCGGCTGAAGTGTGATGCCAGTAATTCGCCGATTAGCGGTCATCGAACTAGTAGGATCGTCGTTCAAAACTTTAGATTGTTTCCAACAATGGGTACTTGTACTGTAGAACAGTAGAATTTCGTTAATGGTTACGTTCTTAGTGTGATTAAATACGATTTGGTTTCTAAAGAACCACAAGGCCCACCAAGCTGAGGCTAATTCAGCAAACTTATTGGTCCCAAGTGCTCGTTTGATCTCAGTTAGTGGAAGTACCGAGCCCATACCGACGTTTGAAGTTATATACCCCGATAGACGAATTCGTAACACTTTGAGCAAGTCATTCGCCATGGGGCAATGAAAAAAGAGATGATCAACCGATTCATTAGTATTTCCACAGTAAGCACAGCCAGAAGGCACTGCCACATGTGATTTTTGTAGTCTGAGCTTAGTTGGAAGACCATCACGAGAGATTTTCCAGAGGAAGTGTCGAACCTTAGGGGGCACGTCAAGACTCCAGATCCAACCGCATTCGAAGTCCGGCATCCCGATGTGTTCTGATAAGAAGGAGTTAGCGGAACCGGTTGAAAACCAGCCATTTTTGCTAGGGCCCCAATAGAGACGATCTGTAATGGGATTGTTAGGCAAAGTTAGACCCATGATGTGGTCGATGTCTTCTGGTTTCAGAACATTTTTTAGAGAAGCGTTTAGCAAGGGCTTGTTCCACTAACGATTGTTGTTGATGAAATGAGCCACCCTAACCCCCCTGAGCGTATCAGGGATGGGACAGAGCGTTTTGGAATCCAGTGGTTTTTGGAAGGCCCAGTTATGAGACCAAAAGTCAATGGTTTCCCCGTTTTCGACACTCCACTGAAGTGCAGGGAGAAACTGAGGTCTGATAGACATAAGGCGGGACCATTGCCATGAGGAGTTACCTCTTTTGCTGTAACTGAACAGATCATGCCCCTTAAGGTATTTTTGTGAGATTACACGGACCCAAATGTTGTATGGTTCAGATATAATTTTCCAAAGAAGCTTCATTTGAAGTGCTATATTCATAGACTCCGCTTTGTGGATCCCAAGACCACCTTTCAAAGTATCTGAGCAAATTTTGTCCCAGCTGATAAGTGGTGGTGCTTTAGAATTTTTGTTCCAAAAGAATTGTCTATACACTTTGTCTAGCTCGTGGAGGATATGCGAAGGTAACAAAAAGGCTTGCATAAGAAAAATCGGTTTGGCACTGAGGTTTGCTTTGATAAGTACCCGACGCCCTTCAGCAGACAGATTTGAGGCTTTCCATTTGGTAAGTTGATTTTTTGTCTTAAGAACCACATCGGCGAATGTGTCCCTATTGGTCTTGCCGTTCACTACTGGACAGCCCAAATACTTGTCGAAATGATTTGCCTAAGGAATGCCAAGCACCGCAACGGTAGTCGTTATGGTAGTTGAAGTCGTGTTAGGAGAGGCTTGGAAGCTTGACTTATGAAGATTGACCTTTTGGCCAGAAATCAGACAATATCTGTCTAAAATGGACAGTACAGATGTGCATGCCGATTGTGATGCTTTACAGAAAATGATAATATCATCAGCAAATGCTAGAAAAGGAATCTTGATACCCGGCCTACCGAAAGTGATACCAAGATCCTTGTTTACTAGCCCTTGGTTATGCAACGTACGTGCTAATACCTCAGAAGCTAAAATAAAGAGAAAGGGGGATAAGGGATCTCCTTGTCTTAAACCTCTAGTCGGTTGAAACACTGTGGTCGGTTCATCATTAACGAGGACCGAGTAGGATACAGTTGAAACACAATCCTTTATTCGGCTAATAAAGAGATCGTTGAACCCAAACTTTGATAAAACTTGGAATAGAAAGTGCCATTCGATACGATCGTATGCCTTCTCCATATCTAGTTTAAGAGCAACCATGCCCGTTTTGCCTTTCTTGAGCCGAAACGAATGCAAAGCTTCATGAGCAATGAGGATATTGTCCTGAATAGATCTTCCTTTTGTAAAAGCTCCCTGTAGGGGGTGGATTAGTTTATCAAAGATCTTGGTTAACCTTGCTGAGATAACCTTTGCTATAATTTTATAAATCGTAGAACATAAACTGATGGGTCTGTAGTGGTTAACTAGAGACGGGTCATCACATTTTGGAAGTAGAGTAATGAATGTATGGTTGGTCTGACGCAGAAGCCTGCCGCTGGGGAAGAAATCCTTAACCGCCTTAATTACAGAAGGGCCTACCGTAGGCCAGAACTTTTGGTAGAAACCAGCTGGAAAGCCATCAGGCCCCGGTGCCTTATCCGGGCTAGTATCATATTTTGACTAAATAATGATAATATTTATTAGTTTCCTTTTCATTTTTTTAAACTACCGAATGTTTACATATTAACAAACATATATTGTCATTACAAATAATTGTTATTAAAATTTATAAAAATAACTTTGTAATAAAATACCTATGTCTAAAATGCGAGTTTCACACTAGTTTATATTTATATAAAAGTAAGAGTTTGGGTGGAGTCGGTCTCTACTAGGTCACCACCCAAGAGCGCCCTTGTGGACGAGGATGTTGAGATCCCTGTCTAGTCGAACATCAGGAGAAGCATCAATCTAGAAAAGGTGCGCGACAAACCTTTTGATCTCCTGAAAGCAATGCATGAAGCTAACACTCTCAAATGACTGAAGTAGAAGGAGAATGTTAGTACTGAGCATCTCAATCTCCCCTGGACAAGACCGACACCCTTTGATGGCATTGATCACTGTCAAAGCTGTCGCCTTCCACTTTAATTTGGGACATACCAAGGTCATTTGCCTTCATAATCCCCAGCTTCAGGCCCAATGCTTCAGTCATGACTGGCGACTTGTATCGAAGTTGCCCTCCTCCACCGTCAATCATTGTTCCCATGTGGTCACGAATGGTGAAATCTGCACATAAATACCGGAGTAGTTGTTGCTGCCATCAAAGTTTATTTTAAATTTCTTTCTAGTGATTTGTTCACACTAGTCTTTGTTTCATTGTTCCAAGTTCCAACTTCCAACCATAAAAACAGTAAAGAAGTATGGAAAGCATAGGCCCATTTCAAAAATTAAAAGAGGGTCAGCGTTGTAAGGCGCCCGTCATATGAGCTCGGTCCATATTAATTTTACAAAGTCAACACAACATCACCTAATTTGAAGGTAAGTGTAGGTTGGAGTGGTTGGGAAAATACAAACATTCAACGGCTTAACATATTTATAGCCACATAGGGGACCTTAATTGTTTGCAAACTATTTATAAATTAGAACATAGCTTCAATAAATCCAGTAAATCTCTCTCAGAGTGGACTTTAAATTATCACATTTTATGCATCATTTTATTGATTATATCCATACGGTATTTTTTTATAATGTTAGAACATCCAAACAACTTCTCTAAATAAAATCGAGAATTATAAGTTATATATTTTTAATTTGTTTAAATCCAATTCTATCATAATTTTTCCCAAATTTAGGGAATGATTTCTATTTCTTCACCTCATTCTCTTTTTTAGAGAATGTAATAGAGAAAATGTCGAACCAAAAGCAATCCCAATATTGTCTAAAAAATCAAGATGAAGAATCTGTTGAGTTTACTCTTATAAAGTAAAAAAAAAGACAAAAACAAACACAAAAGAAGACAGTATAGGGACTAGCTAGAGAGTAAGAAAAAGAAGAGTTAGACGAAAAACACACCTAAAGCGAAAACTTAAAGGATACGACACCTTCCCTCCGTAGAAACTTGCTCTCTTTAATTCTAATGGCGCCCCTTCTTCATATCTTATCCCTCGCCGTTTTCTATGTAAATTCCAAAAGGGTAAGATATTATCTAATTAATTACCTCTCTTGTTTAACGCTTAGAGCATCTCCGACATATATCATTTTGGAAATTTTGGGGTTTTTATAGAATTTTAAGATTTTTTATCCAACGGATTTCCATCAGACATTCCTAAACTTGAAAGATTCTTCAAAACTTAGTGATTTTTCAAATCATTGAAATGAAGAAGCTATTAGAGTCGAAACAAAAAAATACTCGAAACTCCAATTCATTTTTAAAAGAAACGCCAATATTTAGAGAGCAGTTTGGAGTCCTGTAATGGCGGCAAAATCAGCTGACAGTTATGGCACTTACCCCTTGACTTTTGAAGTGTTACCTTTCTCACCTACTCATATACGGAGTAATTGAGATCACATGTCAACTAAAGATGTGTAATTAAAAATTACTAGTACTACGTATGTGACAGTGATCAATTTTTAAATTAAATACAAAAGTATTTTATTCTTAAATAAAATAATATAAAATTAAATATAAGCAATATAACTCTTATGCAAATTGTGCAATATAAGAGGTTTAGTTGTATTTAGTTTCGCCTGTGTAGGGTTCTCGTCTGTATTTTGCACCATCTTTGTATTTTTTTTATTTGCTTAGACGGTTATGTAAGGAGTAAATTTAAGCTCTGTAATTGCACACTTTCTTATTCCCTTATGAAAGGATATATATAATCAGATGTACAAGAGGGAGGAGATCACCATAGGCGGTTGATCATGGAGAGAAATAAGGAAAGGAGAGATTATAGGAGAGATTACAGGAGGACTAATTCTATCTAATGTACACGTTTAAGCTATTAACAAATTACATAAAAATAGAAACTAATTTAGTGTGATACATTACTTAACAGGTTATCCGTCTGCCGACTCGTCGGCCATCGAGGTTCAGGTTTGTTTGACCTCGAAATTTTTCCTAATAAAAAAAATAATAGTTACCGATAAAAAATAATCAGAACAAAGTAAAGAAAAGAAATTAATCAAGAATAAAAGGATTTTTTGTGTGTATGTGCAAGTGGAAGAATCAAGCAATACAGATGGCGACTTATCGGACGAAAACAATGGTCACTTACACTTTATTGCATCCTGGAAAAAAAATGGTTGTAGAAAAAATATCTTTGCAGTAGTTGCAAAATTACAATGTGGCCGCCTACTTGCACTTTTTTGGTCACCCAACTTGGTAAAGGGAACTGTATCAAACTTTGTTCTTGAATTGCAAGTTGAAATAGATCAGTTAGACCCACCAAATTGTGAAGTTATTGCATCTGTTGGCTGGTTAGTTGTTGTTTCCTTCTGCAAGCTTTCATGCCCTACCATTCCACCATCAACTTGGGTTTGATCCATGTTATTGTAGGTCCGAGTCCTCCTGAAATTTACACTTTTTTGCAAGTAAAGTCGGGTTGTGTTTTGACAGATCAAAGCTAAGCGACAAGGGGCTGTTTATACATTATCACGTGAATTTTTTTGAAGCTGTTGAATTTACTGTCATGTTTATACATCATCAAAATCACTTTTTGAGAAGTTTATACATTTACTGTCATGTTGTAAAACCATGGTTTTTGGCAGAAGCTGCAATTTGAACGCACAGTTTAGCAGTAATCAATCAATAAGGTACTCAACAACACCAAATTCAGAGTAATTGATCCCATTTAGAACAACTAGATGCTGCAATCCAAGCCAAAGCATGTTTATATACACTTATTTGCACAATCAATCATACAAGCTGTTCAAGATCAATTCAATTCATCAGCTACATCGATCGATATGTTGCAATCCAAGAAATTTCACTTCTTGACAAGTTTATCTACAGATTAAACCACTTCCCAGAGAAAGAGAAGAGTACAACTAAGAAACCTATACGGCATCTACAAGATTGAGAAGTCCCTTTTTTCCCATTTCTTGACCCCTCAATTTGCAAAATTCAGATACAGAAATCGGTGACCAGGACAGGCCGAAACCCTAACTTGATTTCGAGGGAAGAAATCAGGCAGTCGAGGCAGTAGCGGCAGCAGAAGAGGGCCTCCAAGATCTGGCGGCGGCCGGAATGGCTTTCCGGAGGGCGCGGAAGGAGGCGGAGAAGTCCCAGCAGGTCTTCTTGGGCTGCCACGGCGGGCGGGAGTCGATTTCGATCTGACTTTGCCTGCATTCGTCGCTGCAGAAGGCGTTAATCCCTTTGTACATGAAGATGTCGCGGTCGGCGGCGAGAGGCCTCCGGCACCGGCAACAGGTGTCCAGGAAATGCGCATCCTCTGCTCGGTCGTAGCCGTACGATTCCTCGGCCTCGAAGTAGAACAAGCTCGATCCCATTGCTTTGATCGGAGAAATCAAGAAATTCAGAGTTTGGGGGATGGTTGAATTTGGTGGGGAGGGAAGTGAGGTTTAGGGATTTTGGTGATTTGGGGATTTTGGGGGGTTAGTTTATATGCAACGCGGGGGTGAGGAGGAGAGGAGTGGGTCCTACTTAACGAACGAGTCAGTAAGTCACCTGCAGGTAGGGCTGTTACTTGAGCCGAGTAGCTCGAGCTCGGCTCGGGCTCGGCTCGAAAAAAGCTCGACTCGGGCTCGCTCGAATTAAATATGAGCCAAGCTTGAGCAGAATTCTGAGCTCGAGCTCGGCTCGAGTAGCTCGTATAGCTCATTTTATGGGTGAAATTACAGTTCTCCCCTATGTTTTATTTAACTCCATGTAAATAAGTTTTATTTAACCCCTTGTAAATAGGGCGTATATCTCGTTTCGTAGGTGAAATTACAGTTCTGTCCCTAGGTTTTATTTAACCTCTTCTTCTAAAGAGTCTGTCGGCCGTTTTGCCTTTTGGACTCCATTCACTTTGAATCACATATCTACATTTTGTGAGTAGCTCGAGCTCGACTCGGCTCGGCTCGAGAAAACGAGGCTCGAGCTCGAGCTCGGCTCGTTTGTAAACGAGCCGAGCTTGAACACCCACTACTCGAGCTCGTTAGCTCGTATATCAGCCCTACCTGCAGGACTGCAACTTGCTCTTTTTTTTTTATATACGGAGTATATAATATTTTTTCATTTTTAAGATATGAATTTTAAGATACTCCATTTCAAAGTTCAGAGTTAAAGTCGTTTTGACTTTAGTGCACGTTTTTTAAGGAGAAAAAATATTACTCTATTCGTTCGGCAAAACTTGTCCTTTTAACCCTCCACACAACTTTTAATAAAGCTAATAATTACACTTCTTTTTTACTAATTTACCCTCATTTATTACTCTATTTTTTACTTTATCAAAAACTACAACTCACAACATATCAATCAAATCAAGGGCATTTTAGTAAAGTAGAATCAAAAATATATAAAATGACAAGTTTTTCCGAACAAAAACAAAACTCTAAAACGACAAGTTTTGCCGAACGGAGGAAGTATAAAATATTAATTTTTTAATCAATTTTTTTTTTCATTATTTCATATTTATTACTGTATAATTATTTAAAAAAAATTATAGAGTTTTAACCCCATTAAAATTAAAATACGTGATGAATAGTAAAGGAAAATTTATTTTGAAATAGAGAGTATATATACTCCGTATGAGACTTGTCTAGATGGTTGAAGGTTTAGCAATCCACTTTGGTTTGTTAGCGATTTGATGGATCATATTTGAAGGTGGTGGATTTATAGTGATAAATATCTATTTTTTGGTAAGTGATGCTGTATATAGAAGATCGAGATAATCGTTACATACACCTAACATTTGTTGTAGTGTTTTTAACAAAGTTATATGGACGTAAACTATGTTACGAATAAAGTGAACCAGCTCAGATACATGATGGATCTTGAATCTCTATAGTTTCTTGATTCTTAAATTCTTTATCTCTTATAAAAAAATGTGAGTTAAAAAATAAGAGGTTTAAAAAATTGACAACTAACAAAGAATAAGAAAATACTCTGGGTGTGTATGGGGCACTAGTTTTTGGTTTATTAACCGTTAAAAATTGGAGGTTTTTATAAAAATTCTGTATGGGGAGAGGTTTAGTAGATTTTAGTTTATTTGGGGATTTATTTAAGAAGTTATTTTTGATAGCTTTTTGAGAGTTTATGTGGTTTATTTGATTTGAAAATACTATAATACCCCTAATAATAACAAAATAAACTACACTTTTTACGAATAAACTGTTTTTCACCCCATACGGAGTTTATATTATTCCATAATCTTTCAACTTTTATTTCACATAAAATTTTAATTTAACCTATTTATAAACTTTAGTCAATTTTTCAACTCCGCCCCATACAGACCCTCTATGTTCTTTTTATATAAATCGTTTATTATTCCCACACTTTTATTAGAAGGCTAAAACTATATAAAATAGATTTTTTTAAAATAATTTTCTACATATTTTTTTAATTAGAAACAAGTAGCTGATATGATAAAACTAGCGATGATAGTCAGATAATAAAGAAAAGAAAAGAAAAAAAGAGATAAAGAAAATTAAATACAAGCGAACTGTGCCACCGGTTTTGTGGGAGTGGTGGACTGGTGATGGTGGGTTTTACTATTCTATTAATTTACTTTTTGCTTTTTGGACTAAACAAGTGTAAAAGTGCTACCATATTATTATTATATATAGTGCAATTTTTATTTTTTATGGATCTTTTTTTACATTGTGTCACTATGAAATGTGTAGATTCTTGTTACTTTATTTATTCTTTTACTTGCGATATTTATTTATTAACACGTTGTTATAGTGTTTGCAAATATCCATAGTAAAAAGATATATATATTTATCTAACTATTGTCACTAAACACTCATACACTACTTCCACTAATATTTTAGGATAATGGAATTGATTTAAAACAAAAAAAACCCTCTAAAAGCACACGTGTAAGTTTGGATAGGAGAAAACATATCAAATAAAACAAAATTAAAGTAAATATTTTACAAAAATCTAATGTATTTGATATATATATAAAAATATAATTAAATATAATCTAAATCCAAGTCAGTGGTGGATCCAAGAATTTGCTTAGGAGGGCTAAAAAAAATTCGAGATTTATATATATATATATACAAGAATTTTTTTAATAAATATATTAGAAAATAAACTTATATTTGTGATTTAAATAGTTATTTTTAGTAAAAATAAGAATTATTTGAAAATGAGATTTTTTTTATATTTATATAGAGAAAAGAATATTTTTGTTTAAATATATTGAATTTTTTTTAAAATTTGTTATATATTAATTAGGTATTTTTAGTAGAAAAAAAACTTGGAGAAAAAAAATTATAAAAAAAAAGTGAGGCTAAAGTAAAGGTGTTTGATCTCATGATATCAAGGTAATAAATACCCACCCTTATTACGCTATCATAAGGGCTAGTGACAAGACATCAAAATGACTACAGACAAGATTATTTTCATAAATTTACACACGAATATTTTATCTATCCGGGAGAAAAAACCAAAAACCCTAAATTCATCCGAGTATCATCCATTGGAAGATTTGTAAGAGATTCAACAAATCAATCAAATTACAATCAATAATTTTTCATTTACAATTGATTAATAAGGTGAGAGATAATTTCTCAATCAACTGGAGAGATGGAAGACAATCAGCCAACGGTGACCGGATGGCAGAGGAGTAGAGCCACCGCACCGCCGCGTATGGCGAGCACCGAACTTCTATCAAATCAAGTTGGAGGATCGCATGTCACCATTGATGAATACGAGTACTGTGGCATGTGCCCCTCAATTGTCCATGTTGATGAGATTGGCATCTACTCTACGCATCTTTTCTTGTTTGAATTTAATTTCATCTTTTCTTGTCCATAGAGGGCTGCGTCAGGGGTTCTTTGTGACAAGAATGTGTCACTCAAACTAAAGGGTAAGTTTTACAGATTGGTGGTTAGACCAGCTATGTTGTATGGGGCGGAGTGTTGGGCGACAAAAAAGAGGCATGTTCAGAAACTGATGGTGGCTGAGATGAGGATGCTTAGGTGGATGTGCGGGGTTACCTTACGTGACAAAGTAAAAAACGAGTCCATCAGAGAAAGAGTGGGGGTGTCGACTATTCAGGAGAAGTTGCGGGAATCGAGACTCAGATGGTTTGGTCATGTGCAGAGGAGGAATCCTAGTGCGCATGTGTGCAGATGTGACAACCTGGTTATTAGTGGTGGCCGCCGAGGGAGAGGGAGACCAAAGAAGAGGTGGGAGGAGGTGATAAGAAAAGTCTTGGTAGATTTGGGGATAACGGAGGAGTTGACTCGTGACAGGTTACAGTGGAGGAGTGCTATTAGAACGCGAGAATAGCAGTCAGGTCTTATGTTCCACTCTTCTGTCTCGCCTGACTTCGCTCCTGCTTTCGTGTCTCGCCCACACCATACACTCTTTAGTGGCTTTAGTCTTCTGTGTGCTAATTATTTCTCTTTGTGTTTTTTTATGTGGTGATGTTTTTTCCTCATTGTCTTAGTATGTTGCTTTTTTTTTCTGTGCTTATCTCGGTGCTTCGTCATGCCTTCTGGGTCATGTGGAAACATCCTCTCGAGTTTGTCGGGGAAAGGGTGCATACGATGAGACCCCCCAGATCCTGCCTTTGGCGGGATATACTGGGTTGTTGTTGTTGTATTTTTTCGTTGCGGTGTTTACTCTATTGGTTGGATGAATCCGACGGCGGCGGATCGAAGGGGTCGAAAGCGGTTACCGTGAGGGAGGAAAGAAGGACTAGACGAAGAGCGCCCTCCCTGATTGGCCTGATGAATATGAGGGTGCCGGATCGAGGGGGCTGATAGCGGCTACCGCGCGCGATGTCTGCGAGGAGGAAGACTGGACGACGAGCTCTTCGACCTCTCTAATTGATCAATTTCCATCGCCTATCGCGACAAGAGTCGTACGGCCGGGTAGGCGATGCCCTGGGATTCGCAGAGCTTGCTGAGCAAGCCGCCGATCTAGCCTGTGCGGCCGTAGATAAGAAACTTAAGTGGTTTTTGCGAGGAGTCGTTGGCGGCGAAACCCATGGCGGAGGAGGAGGAGGAGGCGATCTGATCTCAAAAAGGGGGATATCATAGGAGGTAAGAGGTCGGCGTCGGACAATTCATCTCTCAGGCATGGATGGCGGCAGGCAGTTCCAGGGCTTTCTTTTGCAGTCGATTGTAATTGTTTGGAAAAAAATGAAAAGGACTTTGTGAAATTTAGTTAAAATTATCTTACCAATAGTCATTTGGACGTCTTATCTCTAGTCTCACTCTTAGGCTATTAGCTAACTAAGGTAAGCTATTTTTGTGATTCCTTACTTTTACTCTTTTATCTCTAAAATCAGTAGAAATTACCAAAATAATTCAAAATTAAAAAATTGTACATTTTTCTTCCAAGCCAGTATCCCAAGCCCCACAGATCAGCCACTGATCAAGTAGGTACATAACCCAACCGAAATTTCAAAGTTTGATGACCAACTATTGACAACCAAATGGCTTCATTAATGGCCCCTAGGCTAAAGTTGTTCTTCATATATTAATCCCTCCCTTCATTTTTATTTTAATTGTGATACGTTTTTAATAATAATAAAATTTATTAAAAAAATTAAAAAATTAATATTTTATATAATTTTTTTATTATAAATAAATACTCCCTCCGTCTCATATTAAATGTCGTTTGTTTTTTTCTGCACGCTTTTTAAGGAGCGAAAAACTCTATAAAATATTATTTTTTTAATTAAATTTTTTATATAATTTGATACTTATTAGTAGAGATTTTTACTCTTTGAAAAGCGTGTCGAAAAGTAAAACGACATTTAATTTGAGACGGGGTGAGTAACATACATAAATAATTAATTGATTGATGACATTATCTACAGACTACCGTAGTTAAGAGGGAAAATACTACCTCCGTTCCATAATACATGGGCTTTTCTTTTTTGACACGTTTTTTAAGGAGCGAAAAACTCAATGAAATATTATTTTTTTAATCAAATTTTTTATATCATTTGATACTTATTACTAATAAGTATCAAATTATATAAAAAAATTAATTAAAAAAATAATATTTCATATAGTTTTTCACTCCTTAAAAAGCGTGGCGAAAACTAAAAACCCATGTATTTTGGAACGGAGGGAGTATGAATTTTCTTGTAAGTTTTTGTAGGCCGCCTTATAAAAACAAACAGTTGTATCATTATCTTGCAGTTGCAGTTGCTAAAACAGTGGGTGACAGCTCATCAGAGGATGGATGATATGATCCAAATGTGAGAGTGATTGCTGATATGATATTTTGGAAAAATCCATTCAAATTGTCTGATGATTAATTATTTGATTACGGAGGAGTAGTTTTCAAATTAAAACACAATCTGCAGTCCTGTTAAATATAATCAGTTTTAAAATGGTTTTCAGTTGGAGTCCTGTAGTGTATCACCAAATTAAGAGGTCTGCTCGACCTCTCGAGGTCCGGGCCTGTCCGGCCTCGAATTATTTCCTTACCAAAAAAAAAAAAGAGCTATGATTCCTATGAAATTGCTATTACTCTCTCATTTTCCTTTTATTATAGGGTAAATTGCAGAAAACCACCCTTTAAATATGGTGTTTTGCGTGAAACCACCCCTTAAAACGAAAATTGCAGAAAACCACCCTTTAAAACCGTTTTCTTTTCAAAGTCACATATCACCAAATTTCCGTTTTGAAAAATAAATTATATCCATTGTTTTTATTATTATTTTAATTTATCAAATTGGTATTAATTATTTTTTACCTTTTTAACATGGTTTTTTCAAAAGTAATTTTTTTTTATAAAATATCATTTTTTTATATATAATTTCACACTTATTAGTAAAAACACTATAAAATAGATATAATTGATGTTTTATATATTTTAAAAAGTGTATATTACTAAATGAATAATTGAATAAAATAAAATTTTACAAAATTATATTTCATATAGTTTTTATTATTCTAAAAATATGTTCACTATTCCACATACATTTTAGAATAATATAAACTATATGAAACATTATTTTTTTAAAATATTTATTTTCTTCAAGTAGCCCTAGTATTACACATTTTTTATATGTATAAAATATAAATTACAAATCAATTTTTTTATAGAGTTTTAATTTTTTTTTTAAAATACTATTTTTTTTATATTTTATAGTGTTTTTTGCTTTTGAAAAAAATTCAAAAAGTTAAATATCAACTAATACCAATTGAATTGAGTAAACTAATAATAAAAATAAAGGGTATAATTGAATTTTCACACACTTTAACATTTAATTAATAAAAATTGGGTGATTGGTGTGACTTTGAAAAGAAAACTGTTTTAAAGGGTGGTTTTCTGCAATTTTCATTTTAAGAGATGGTTTTTCGCAAAACACCCTATTTAAAGGGTGGTTTTCTGCAATTTTGCCTTTATTATAAGGTCATTTGTATGAAACCAACTGTTAAAATCGAAATTGCAGTAAACTATCTTTAGATACCTTTTGTTAGCAAAACACTACTCACTGCATCTTCCGTTTTTTTTTTCTCAATCAAAGTTTCCTTCATTCATGGGGTTTAACATCTTCTTTAATACCAAAAAAAGTAAAATAATTATACACTCTTCTTCATTAATGGATTAAGAAAGAGAGACCCGAAATTTTTCTTAATGGGACAAATTGTTTTTTGGTATTTCCCAAACTTATTTTTTTTTTAATAAAAAAGGGTGAAGGTAAAAATATAAATGAAAAATTAAAAACACCCAGATCTAGTTTGTTTTGTCGATAATTATTTTATTTTATAGAATAGACGAATCTACTTTTTGGTTTTGATTTGTTTGAACCTTGTAGGATGAAATTGTTGGGCTAAATTAGTAAATGATGATTCGAAATCGGAATTGTAGGGGACGGGGTTTGTTGTCACTAGTTGGGAAGGTGTTGCAAGCGGTAAGCAAAACAAGGTTCAATTTGTAGCGATTTATTGGTTTCAATTTCAAATCATGCTTCTCCATCTAATTGAATCAGGGAATTCGAAGTGATTTAATTATGAATTTTTTCATTCATGCTATTTGCAAGGAGAATGTCTTGTTTCAAATCTATTTATTGCTTGTTCTTTGCCCAATGTTCACAATAGAGTACTTATTTCTGTAGCCTAATTCCTCCGAGCCTCGGGGAAAGGGTGTTGAAGGGTAATATAAAGAAAATTTGAATCAATAATAATTAATAAGGGTAATGTGATAATTTCGATCATTTTCCAATTCATATAACGGAAGTAAGAGATTGGGCGGTGTTTGACTAACAGAAGGTATCTAATGGGTGGTTTCCTTTAATTTCTATTTTAACGGGTGATTTCATACAAATAAATCTATTTAAAGGGTGGTTTACTGCCATTTACCCAAAGATTTATGGGGTGTGTTTGACCTAAACAATTCAAGCTATAATACTAATCAAAATTTTTTTTTGAAGCTATAATACTTTGTTAATTATGAACACGGATTTCAGGGGTGTGTTTGACTGACATAACCTATTCTCGCTATATGACTAATTCTTATGAGAACGGTATCATCTTACTAGTTTGACTGACTTAATAAAAGGCCTTCATATATGGTACTACCTCCGTTCGGAAAAATTTGACACTTTACTATTCATGCATGCTTTTTTAGGAGATAAAAACTATATAAAATATCTAGTTTTTTTAATAATTTTTTTAACAACTTCGTAGTTATTATTAATAAGTACAAACTTGTTAAAAAAAATTTATAAAAAAATGAATATTTTATATAGTTTTTATCGTTATAAAAAAACGTGCATGAATAGTAAACGACAAGTTTTGCCGAACGGAGGGAGTATGTGGCTATGAGGTCACGAGTTGAATTTTTGATTTTTTTTCTAAAAAAAGCCTAATGACTATAAGTAAAAAGAAAACTAGCTAGTTGTAAGAAGTTATTGTATGGATGAAAATCGAGTGACAAATGAACAACCGACCCCATCATATAGGTCCATCATTTTGCTCTTAAAAAAATTATAGTCGGTTGATAAATTTTTTATAGGGTTGCATGGGGTTGTCTCGTATTGAAAAATGAAAATATTGAGATGTCGTGAACAACATATATAAAAACTTATAAAAGGACTATTCCTCTCATTGTTAATTGATTTTGTGATAAAACTCCGTTGGATTTATATGTTAATCTTGCACCTTATATATGGACTTGCCCATATATACCCCATTCTAATGGGTGTTGACTCGCCCAATCAACTTTAACATTGAATCAGGCCCGGACCTGAGGCGAGGCCCAACAGGCCGTCGCCTCAGGCCCACTTTTGTTTGGGGGCCCAATACCCATATATTTGTATATATATATATATATATATATATATATATATATATATATATATATATATATATATATATATATATATATATATATATATATATATATATATATATATATATATATATATATATATATATATATATATATATATATATATATATATATATAAGTGAATACGCCCTAAGACAACATGGACGTGCTGGCTTGGCGGATAAAGACACATGACGTGAGGGAACTGGAACTTGTCAACACTAGGTTTGAATCCCATATTTTGCGTTTTGGCCCCTTTTTTTGTTTTGTTTTTTAAAACACAAAAGCTTTCTTTTTCGCTTTAGTTTTGGAATTTTTGGCTTCTATGTATTTGTAACTTTGATTTCATTTTTGGCTTCTATGTATTTGTAACTTTGATTTCAATTAACAGTATATTTGATTTCAATTTTGTTTCATTCGCGTCGAATGTCACGGTTGCTCAGTTGTTGTTTGATGTCTGACATCACTAACTTAAATTTCGCAATAGGATTGAAAATCATCACATGTTGCTGCTATTTTTTTTTTTCATATATACTTTCATGTTTGTTTTGTTATGGTTGAAAATAGTAAAGGGCCTATTTTGAAATCTCGCCTCGGGCACTCAAAATCTCAGGTCCGGCCCTGCATGGAATGATACTAAAGTTTTGGTTTGAGTTCTTGGAACAGGTTGTGGTTAGTTATCTGTCTCATTGAAATATATTGAGCAACCTATAAACTAGATTGGTTAGTTATTTGTCTCATTGCCAATTTATTTTATAATTTATGAAACATACTCATTAGACATGTGTATTAAGCTTATATGTGTTGTTTAGAGACCACATCGAGACTCCAACACTGAAAACCATGTACTTCCTCATACATACAGAGATGCACACCACTATCAAGATTAGCACACAAACAAATAAGATTTCATCCAAAAACAAATTAATATTAAATGGACAAGTCCACCTATTTAATATGTTAATTTGAAACTAGACCCGAGCAAACATGGACTAACTCGCCCGGCTCGCCCAGCCCACCGGAAAAAATATGCGGGATTGAACAAAGTAGTAGGCCCAAGCGGGTCGACGGGCCCGGCCCATAATCCCAGTGGGATGGGCTTGGGCAAAGGGTGAAGCCCAAGTGAGCCGACAGGCCCGAGCCGGTCATATATTAATATTATATATGTATATAATTATATACTCCCTCCGTTAATTAAAACTTGACGTTTTCCTATTCACGCACGCTTTTTGATGTGTTAAAAACTATATAAAATATTAACTTTGTTAATATTTTTTTTTAATAATTTCATACTTATTAAGTTATTACTAGTAAGTATAAATTTATAAAAACAAATGTTAAAAAAAGTTAATATTCTATATAGTTTTTATGGTTTTAAAAAAGTGTGCATGAATAGTAAACGACAAGTTTTAATTAACAGATGGAGTATTAGTTATATTATTGAGAATAGTATTATATTATTATGATTTAGAATAGTATTATATTATTATCCTAATAAAAATATATACATAATTTATATATTTTATAACCATTATGGGTGTCACACGTTTACTAAGGGCTAACTATTCTCAATCATAAATGCTCTCACCTTCAAAATCAAATCCAATTAAGAAATGAGAACCCTAAATGCCCTCTCTCGCATAACTCGAGCGTCATTTGAAAGTATTGGTACAATATGAGGTTGATTTACATTTGTTAGTAAGCTAATATTGTCCACATTTGAAAGTATGGCTACAATGTTGGAATTTGCCTCTTATATATTTTTTTTGTTTTTACAATTTGATTCTGGATAGGAAACTAATTTGAGACGCTAGACCCGTTGGGCAGCCTGGACAGATTTGGAAAAGGCACTAGGCCCAAATATTGGACCCGTTCCTAACCTAGTCCAGTGTAATGGGATGAAAATTTAATCAAGGCTCGATCCAAGCCCGCCCCACCCTACCCATACGAGGCCTATTTGGAACCCTCCAAACTTCTGATGTGGTACACTCTTTTTTCACAGGTGCACAAGCACATCCAACAATATGCGCATAACCCGAAGAACTTGATTGTAAGAAATCTATATAAACTCTTAATTTAGAAGAGCTTAGGATGACGTGTCAAGCTTAGAGGAATTTTAGGAGTCTCGACCAATCATTATTTTTGCCATTTTTCTTTTATTTTCTTTAATTCTATTTTTTTTCTTTTTCATTTAATTCCCTTTTTTCTTTAATTTTACTAACTATCTATATCTATATATATAAACTCTTAATTTAGAAGAGTTTAGGATGACGTGTCAAACTTAGAAGAATTTTAGGAGTCTCGACCAATCATTATTTTTGCCATTTTTTTTATTTTCTTTAATTCTAATTTTTTTTCTTTTTCATTTAATTCCCTTTTTTCTTTAATTTTACTAACTATTTATATCTATATAAACTCTTAATTTAGAAGAGTTTAGGATGACGTGTCAAGCTTAGAAGAATTTTAGGAGTCTCGACCAACCATTATTTTTGCCATTTTTCTTTTATTTTCTTTAACTCTATTTTTTTTTCTTCTTTTTCATTTAATTCCCTTTTTTCTTTAATTTTACTAACTATTGGGCTTAATTCAAAACATTGATCTTAGCCTAAATTATAATTTTAGTATTTTTTTTTCTCTAAAAAACAATGGGATTAATTCAAAATATAAAATTAATAATAAGAAAATATAAAATTAATATTATTAATCTACATCTATATTTATATGTATCTATATATACTACTTTAATTATTTTTCCAACCCATGAGTTTAATTCAAAATAATTAATTATCTGAACTTTTACAATTATGTTATAATATTAATTTAATATATTACTAAGATTTTATTTATAAAAAATCGCGCCATGGCGCGGGGAACATACTAGTTTAAATTAAGTTATCACAAAAAAAAAAAAAAAAAAATTAAGTGGTGAACTCAATTTGATGAACCCAACATGAACCTTTTTTATTTTTATTTTTAATTTTGTTTTTATGTACACATAACACATCTAATGATCTATTTACATCTGTACACAATATCAGAAAGGGAAGTGCAAAATGAAAATCAAGCGGCTGTGGCAACCCGCGACGTCCGTGCAGAAGGCCGTGCAGTGGTGGCAGCCACGGTGGTGGTGCCAAAAGACGGCATCCAGTACCGCCTGGCGGGAAGCTTGTAACTCGTTGGCCTTCTAGGTGGATTATCAATCTCAATCTGGCACTGTCTACACTCTTCGCTGCAGAAGGCAGTGATCCCTTGATACATGAAAACGTCGTCGTTTAGGTCGAGGGGTTTCCGGCACTTTGAACATGCGTCGAGGAAGCGGGTAGGGTTGCCATGGAAGTGGAGCTCTTCGGGTTCGCAGTAGAACAAAACGGAAGCCATTGTTGATTGTTGATTAACACTGGACAAGAACACAGATTAATTAAATGGCCGGTGATTTGAAAGTGTTATTTATAGAGATCGAGTGCTGAATTAATTGAGGGAGGAGTGTGGAACAAGCTAATTAAGACACAAGGTAAAGGGCAAATTGGGTGTGATAATTGAGAAAGATAAAATAAAATAATCGTTTCAAGTAGGAGGAGACATGATATGAAAATGACAAAAAAAAATAAAAAAAATTAGGGTGGAAGTTATCCAAAAACGAGGGGGATTTCCTTGATTTAAACTGCTAATAATAAGGACCAATATCGCTTGCTTTAATTGATAAGATTAAACTGTCAGATTCCGATAAATCCCGGCCGGATCGTATGAAAATAAGAGTCGTGTCGGATTTATTTTGTTTTTGGTTATAAATTCGGAATCTATTCTTTTAACACAAAAATTAAAACCATATATTGTGTAGGGGCTTCTACTACCTGTAGCACCCATAATCTCAGTTGGAGATGACATTTTTATCTCAACATAAACCCCATACAAAAGTGGAGTTTAGGCGAAATGAACAACATGAAGTTGAAATCAGTAATGAAAAGTTGAACTACATGAAGAAAACTACTCTTTTTTTTTAATCTACACATAACACATATATGGATTCAAGTTTCAACTCATCTAATAACTTTTTGGTAGTAATAGGCTTGATCCATTAAGGCTTTTTTTTTTTTTTTTTTTATTACGAGGAACCCACACCTTTGATGGCAAATCCCGGACACGTGACCGACTTGCACTGACCGGCTCGACTCACTGGAAAGAAGCAAGGCAAACCTTGGATTTTCATCAAAGGAAAGAGACGGAGGTAGGGATCGAACCCGACCTCCTGACATCCCCTTGCTCCCCACCAGTGAGCCACCCCGACTGGGGCAAAACTTTGGTAGGATAAACTTTTTATAGTGACTGGACCCACCGCTTCGCGGCCCCATACATCAGAAACCCCTTGCGGGATTTTTTGAGGAGGCTCAGTACCACTTTCGCAAGGTGCAATCTACTGTCGCAACCTCATCTACCTGCACACATACCATTTCACCACTTCGGCTTAACCATACGCATTAAGACTTCTTTTCCCGCTCTTGGAAAGTAACTAATTAAGGGTATGTTTGGCAAAAGCAAGTAGCTTTTCGGAGCTTTTGGTTTTGATATTCTATAGTCTTAAATGAAATAAATATAAGATTTTAGTTTAATTAACTTTTGAAAGCTTTTGAAATCAAAGCTTTTCAACAGCTATTCACCCAAGCTTTTCGGAGCTTTTGGTTTTTTATTCACAAGTTTTTAACAGCTACTCTAACAGCTAAGTTTACCAAACACTATACTAGCTTATTAACATATATTTAACTCAAATAATTCAACAGCTCCAGCTACCTAACAGCTTCAGCTCCTCCAACAGCTACCATTTTGCCAAACACACCCTAAGTAATCTAAAAAGTAGCTTTCAAATTAAAACACAATCTACATAAATCAGTTAATTTTTTTTATTAATTAACAATTCACAATACTTTGACAGAATTGAAGACTTTCATTTGGAGTAATGTACTATACAATCACAAAAAAAAAAACATATCTTGACCAGAAAAAATAATTAAACTTATGTTTATTCAAATTAATCGCATATTATTCACACTAAAAATGCCTATAAAATGCAGAATCTCTGTGTTATCACACGGGAAAATTAAATAAAATCAAACAAATCAAAGAGTTATATTTCTTGATAGTTACAAATCAAGACTTGGTTGTGCTGATTCTAGAGAATATAGACCGGCCGGCCCGCCTTAATTAGTTAGTTTAACATTTGTTTATATGGTTTTATATTTAAAATTTTTTGATCATTTGTTTTTAAGAGTTCTCACTTATAACGGGATTTATGTCGTCGAGTAACAAGTAAAATGTGTAAGAAAACAAAGAATTAAGATGGTTGAATTGCCTTTTTGTGTGTTCTTTTTAAAGTGCTCTACATAGAAATTTTGTTCTTTGGGGGTTAATTAGATTTGATCATACTTAACCGCTCTATATCCGAATTAGATACCGTGTATAATTTCTAAAGCAGTAAATAATATAGATGGTGTGGTAATAACTAATAAAATTTCGCAGATCAAAACCAGGGTCTCGCAAACAAATTAAAGGAGAAAACTATACACAAAAGTCCCTCTTACATCCCAATTCCCAACCAAACTCTAATTTCCCCAAAAACCCGCAAACACCATGAGCAGATCTCCCTTGACGGCTTGCACTTGCATCTAAGGGTGATCCTAGACTTACCGTTCTCAATGATTGTTGCTGCACAAGATGCAGGATTACATGATTCATCTTGAAATATGGCCTTATTTCTGGCCATCGAAGTGAAATAGATAGTAGCACAAAATACAAGTAATTTCCCTTGAAAAATAGTAGATGAGCGAGTCTGGCCCCTTGGGTTCACCAACGAACCATTCCAACCATTCTTGAACGGACTTTGACACATGTGGCAAGGCAATCCACTTGCCCCTGAATTCGCGCAACTAAAGGACAACTGAACCAAAGATGGTCCTCCGTCTCCTCCGCAACTTTGCATAGTGCACAAATAACCGCACTCACCCCTTTCCAATACTTAACGCACTGACCGGTTTGAAGTTGCTTCTTAGCCACTAGCCATACGATGAAGGACCACTTTCTGCACTGCGCCTTTCGCCATAACATATCACCCCAACTGACCACAGAGCCTCTCGCTCTAAGCTGATAATATATTTCATTTAAATGTTTTGACACTTCCATTCATAAGAGTGTCCGTATTTTTAAAATGATTCGAATTATGAATATTATGAGATGTAACACCACAACCTCTGTATCTATATCAACATCAACGTGTAATTAGTCTTTAAATGAAGTTACATAAATTGAGTCAAATGCAGAACTTTACAATTTACATAATTACATATGAGCACCCATCCGCTAGAAGCGCAACCCATCGATCTTATATATTGCTCGATGATCCAAGTACGACACAAATTGTTTTGTTGTTGCTCGATCGGCAGAGTTAGCAATTGAGGTAGAACACAAATGGATGAATTATATACATTTATGTACAAGATGACACATCGATCTTGATCAAGGGAAATCAATTACAAAATTGACCAATTAGTGTTGATCTTCTTTAATTTGGATTTCCGATGCTTAGAAAAATCTATCAAGATAGAATCAGGCGGCAGTAGCAACCCCCGTCCGTACAGGTTCACCGGTGGAAGATGCGGCGGCGCCAGAAGACGGCCTCCAGCGTTGGCTGGTGGCGGAGGCGGAAGGCTTGTAAGTAGGTCTTATGATTCTTCTAGGAGGGCTATCAATCTCAATCTGGCGCTCCCTGCATTCCTCGCTGCAGAAGGCGGAGATGCCCTGATACATGTAAACGTCGTCGTTTAAGTCGAGGGGCTTCCGGCACATCGAACACGCCTCAAGGAAATTGGAATGGCTGCCAATGCCATGGAAGTGGAGCTCTTCGGGCTCGCAGTAGAACAAAACGGAAGCCATTGATGAGATGAGATGAGAGTTTGAGAAAATTGAGTCAAGTTTAATTTGGTGATGAATTTGTAGCTTTAATTAACAAGATGATGAGATGAGTGAAGGAATTGAAATGAGTTGCATATATTTATAAAAAGGTTGAATTGATGATGACAAATTATAAAATGGGCAAGTGGGCGTGGGGACTCATAATTGAGGAAGAATCAAATTATTCTTTTGTAGCAATAAATAAAGTAATTTTGTACTATAGTAATGAAATTATATATAAATGAAAATGACATATGCTAATGGGCAATACCAAAATTACCAAGGATGGGCGCATGACGAGTGACCGCTACAACTATCTCCTTGATAAGGTTGCCTCAAAGCTTCAAGGATGGCAGGCCCGGACCCTCTCCTTTGCCGGTCGGGTAACCTTGGTCAGGTCAGTCCTTACAAGCCTTCCGCTCTACACAATGCCATCCAATTTCGTCCCCAGGGATGTTTGCGATGCTATCGACAAGAAAGTACGCAGTTTCATATGAGGAGCTACTACGGGGGAAAGGAAAATCCACCTTCTCAACTGGGAAACGATTACGAAACCCACTCTGGCACGCCTTAGCTGGAGACTTCTTCAAGCCCCGTCAGCACTTTGCAGTCGTGTCATAAGAGGGAAATACTGCAAGGGGCGATTAGATGTTGACATGTTCACAAAGAAAGTTGGAGCTTCAAGAATCTGGCGGGGAATTACTCATGGGGCAGAGCTCCTCTTGCCTCATATTAGATCTGCTATTGGCAACAGGTCCACCACTTTGTTCTGGCTACATCCACGGCTACAACAGCAACCTTTGCTTGACGTTGGGTCGGCCCCTATACCCGAGGAGGTGAGTGCATATACGGTATCGAAGATGTGGGCGAATGGCTCATGAAGATGGGACATTCTATCCCAACTCCTTCCTGCAGAGACTCAGCTAAAGTGCGCTCCAATCCATCTATATTACTGATGACTCTCTTGCAAGAGATAGGTTTGTATGGAGACTATCAAACTCGGGTGAATTCTCGACCAGCTCTGCAATCCAACTGCTGCTACGGAAGGATTTTTCAGGAGCAACAAGCAGTGGTTGGCGTCAGGTGTGGAAACTTTCGGTCCAACAGAGGGTTCGTGCCTTCGCATATTAACCCATGATGCTTTCCTTTCCAATGGCACCAAACTTTGACGGCAGCTAACCATCTCGGATGCATGCCCCCGCTTCTCGCAGGCGGAAACGGGTATCCATACGCTACGAGACTGTGCCATCATTCGAAAGGAATAGGAAAAGCTAACCACCAAACATAGTATCTCTGGCTTCTTTGATCATCAACACATCAAGGACTGGATCTTTGTCAATGTGCGAGAAAACGCCAGATAGGCTGCCATTTTTGCCAAAATGATGTGGCTCACTTGGAAAACCAGGAATCTGCTTGTTTTTTAACAGAAGGAAGAGCACAATGATCTTGCATTGAAAGCCGAGGAGTTCACGACAAGATATCTACAGGCTGCAGGGAGCTCTGATTTACCCCAAGGTCCCCCCAACTCGTCTTCAAAGGGCTCCGGTTAGCTGGACGGCGCCACAAGTTGGATGGGTGAAATTGAATATCGTTGGAGCATCTAAGGGGAACCCGGGGATGGCCGGAGGAGGAGGCGTGTTCCGGAGCAGCACGAGCGCCTTCCTATATGCGTTTACCTTGTGGCTTTGCCACTGCGATAAAAGCAGAATTGTGGGTAGCACTCCACGGTCTAAGGATGGGACTACGATTAGGGATTTCAAACTTGATCCTAGAATCTGATTCTTCGGTACTGTGTAGTCTACTGGCCAGAAAGCACCACCAAGCACACCCGGAATTCTACATCATAGAGGAATGTTGCATTCTTATTGCTCAGAATCAGTGGAATGTATCGATTTCGCCCATCTGTCGGCAAGCAAATGTGGCGGCTGATGCAGTAGCCCAATGTGCATTATCCTTAGACTCAATATTTGATGAATATGCCTCCTGCCCAGATGTACTATAGGCTCGGTCTTAGGAACTGACACTACTGCAATCACGACTTAATTTACCAATAAAACTACGGGAGTTATCCCGCCTTTCAGAAGTTGGAGGGAGGTCTTGTGTGGGCCCACATACGGGAGACTCAAACAACACATAAACCCGAACGGGTTCCATCTCAAACCCAATTGACAATGAGAGGAGTAGCCCTTCAACCTTATATGTTGTTCAAGCATTCTCTATATAACCGATGTGGGACAACCACATTCCAACATATTTAGATTACTAAACTATATAGATTGTTTCATGGTATCAAGGTTCAACATAATTTACAATGTTAACCAAATCTTGATATAATATGGCTATTTATAATGCCGAACTGAAATGTACGTTGATTGAAGTTACATAAATTGAGTCAATTAAATTCAGTACTAGCTGTACATATGAGCGCATATCCGGTAGAAGCCCAACCCATCAATCTCTTCTTATATATTGTTGGATGATCGAAGCACAACACAAATTGTTTGGGTGTTGCTTGGCAGAGTTAGCAATTGAGGCAGAGCACAAATGGTTGAATTATATACATTTATATGTAAAAGCTGACACATCGATCTTGATCAACAGAAATTACAAAATTGACCAATTCGTGTTGATCTTCTTTAATCTGGATTTCGGATGCCTGGAAAAATCAATCAATTCAAGCTAGAATCAGGCGGCAGTAGCAACCCCCGTCCGTACAGGTCCACCGGTGGCGCCGGAAGACGGCCTCCAGCGTTGACCGGCGGAGGCGGAAGGGTTGTAAGTCGGTCTGATGATTCTTGTAGGAGGACTATCAATCTCAATCTGGCGCTGCCTGCATTCTTCGCTGCAGAAGGCGGAGATGCCCTGATACATGAAAACGTCGTCGTTTAAGTCGAGGGGCTTCCGGCACATCGAACACGCCTCACGGAAATTGGAATGGCTGCCATGGAAGTGGAGCTCTTCGGGCTCGCAGTAAAACAAAACGGAAGCCATTGATGAGATGGGAGTCTGAGAAAATTGAGTCAAGTTTAATTTGGTGATTAATTTGTAGCTCAATTAACAAGATAATGAGATGAGTGCATATATATATATATATATATATATATATATATATATATATATATATAAAGGTTGAATTAATGATGACAAATAATAAAATGGGCAAGTGGGTGTGGGGACTAATAAGTCATAATTGAAGAAGAATCAAATTATTCTTTTGTATTGCACTAATAAAAAATTATTCTTTTGTAGCAATAAATAAAGTAATTAATTTTGTAACATATAGTATATTAATGAAATTATATATAAATGAAAATGACATATGGCAATGGCCAAATACCAAAATTACCAAGGATGGGAAAAGGATGGTTTTCCCAAAACTACGGTGACTTGGTTCATTAAAACTGCTTACGCGCGCGTGCACTGAATCGGTTAAGTAGTAGTGGTAGGTGATTAGGTGAAGGAAGTATAACCTTTTTAGATAAAAATTTGGATGAGGTCAGACCCTGCTGGACCATCATTCAAGGGCATTTTTGCGGATGAGTACGCGCAGAGCAGGATCAACGAGAAGGTCCCGCTTAGACGTTGTGTGGATTAGACGCGCTATCCTGTCGGTGGTCGAGTTGACCTCCCGGAAGACATGACATAATTGCACCCTAAGAAAGTGAAGGAAGTTTAACTTATATATAGGTGACACTTGCTAACAGTCCATAATTTTAGAAGCATAAATTAAATAAAATTATTTTTCTATTGATGACGAAGATCTGAACTGTCATTCAGCAAGAATGTGGGAGAGGAGGTGATGGAGCAGGTTCGGGCAATTGTAGGGATTGCAAAAGTAGAGAAAACATGAGAGATACCTTGGCCTCCCAACGATAATTGGGCAGTCCAAGAAGGTCATCTTTAACAGTGTTCAAAAGAGGATCTGGATGAAGCTAAAAGGGGTGGAAGGAGAAGATCCTTTTTAGAGCGGGGAAGGAAGTGTTGCTGAAATCAATTTCTCGGGCTATAACGATGTACACGATGTCTTGCTTTTGTGACCAAGCTATCTTTGTCGGGACATTGAGCAACTAATGTGCAATTTCTACTGGGGTGACATACAAAATAGATAAGCGGAAGTTACACCGGATGTCGTGGAAGCGTATGTGTAGGTCTAAGGAAGAAGGGGGGCTAGGCATTCGGGATATGGAAGCGTCAATCTCGCTCTTCTAGCTAAGCAAGGTTGGAGGATATTTTACGAGCCTAACTCTTTGCTTGCAAGGCTTCTAAAAGCGCGTTATTTCCAACACTCATCTTTTCTTGAGGCTTTCAGATAGGGCATAATCCAAGTTATTCTTGACGAAGTATATGGCAAGCTAGGGGCGTGATTGAGAAGAGGTCCTTGTGGGTGGTAGGTAATGGGGCCGAGATAGGAGTTTGGAGGATAGGGGGTCCCTAGCTAGACCCACATCATTTTGACCGATTGCGAATCCTACGGGGAGGAAGGAAGACACTCATATGCTAGAGTTCATTGACTGGTCGACAGGGAGACGGGATGAGCCGGCTGTCCGAGCAGCTTTCCTTCCATGTGATGTGGAGGCTATTTTGAAGATTCATCTAGTAGAATAAATCGCTCCCGACTCTCTCGCATGACATTGTATGAAAAATGGGAATTGTACAATGAAGTTGGTGTACCACGTGATTATGGAGAGAGAGTTATTGGAAAGTTGGAGGAGATGGGGCTTCTTCTTCTGAGGTTGTGGGGAAGTTTTGGAGGTGCCTATGGAAGAGCAAAGTGGTTCCGCGGGTGCGATATTTCCTATGGAAGGCTTGCAAGGAGATTGTGGAGATTGGTGGGGTCGATACAGAAGATTGCATTATGTTGATCCGTGAGTCGTATATATCGATCCGATACAGATCCATTTGGCAGAGCCAAGGGGGGCACGTGCCCCCTCCATTTTTTGACAAATTACCTATGTGTATTCTCCTCGTCGATAGATTCGTTTTGATATATATATATATATATATATATATATATATATATAGTATGGATCAAATGTTTACAAGGTTTAACATGTTTTGTGTTAACAAATATTGGCCATTGATGGAATTAAAATTAAAGGCTGAGATTAATTGAGAATTAATATAATTTCTTTTTAAATAATGTGGGCCCCATGTGAACAATAAATCACACCCTCAATAATCCAGGGCGTGTAAATCACATCCCACCCAAATTGTGTAACTGCCTACAACTCATCCACGTTAAAACCCTAATTATCAAAGGTTCCACCATCTACATCTCCTTCCTCCATACGCTCATCACCGTCTCCATCCCCTTCCTCCTCTGTAAATAGCCCAGGCGAAGCCCCCTGCAAGAGCAAGCTCGCCGGAGCGCCTCCAATGGCTACCTCTCTCTCTTGGACTTCTCTCTCTCATCTTGACGCCTCCCCTCTCGTTCCCACAAGCGTCGCGAGCATCCCCTACCTCGCCGGACCTCCTAAGCTGCATGTGGCACCGAATCTGACACCGGTCAACGACGGCCACGTACTCCTCGCTCCTCTTCGCACCTGCGCCTATCGCCCCAAGATCAAGCTCGCTCGAGCGCCTCCAATGGCTGCCTCTCTCTCGGACTTCTCTCTCGCATCTCGGCGCCTCCCATCTCGTTCCCACAAGCGTCGCGAGCCTCCCCTTTCGGTTCCGCAAGAGTCGACAGTGCTCTCCTGAATTGGGGATTTCTTCAATTAGGGATTTCTTGAATCTGGTACTCAATTTGGGAATTTCTTGAATTGTTGTTTATTAAGTTGGTTTTGATTGAATTACTATTTACCATTCGGGATGAAATAATCATTCGGTTCTTGGTGTTTGTCAATGTGAAATCTTTGTTGCAAATGCAAATTGTGGTCCGATCAGAATTTTTCTAGTTTTGTTTTTCATTAATTTCACGTTCAGAGCCATTATTCGGCAAGTCAGAGTTTATATTCGTTGATAATAAGGAATTATTCATCTGTATATATAGTTAATTAGATGTGGAAACTAATCATTACATTTACATCCTCTTTCAATCTAACGAACAATTACTATCAATCTAAGGAATAGTTACTATTAATCTAGAGAATAGTTGCGTAATTGACCAACGAATAATTACTATTAACCTAACGAATAATTACTATTAACTACCGAATAATTACTATCAACTTAACGAATAATTACTATCAAACTAGCGAACAATAACTGGCAAAACTACCGAATAATTAGTATCAACCTAACGAATAATTACTTTCAAACTAGCGAATAATAACTATAAGTGAGTGAATAATTACTATCACCTTATCGAATAGTTCAAACAGTGCACCACACAAAAAACAATGTTATCCCATACAAAAAACGTTACGTCACAAAATGCAATCAAAATCTGGAAGTTCAGAGTTATTATTCGTTGATAATATGAAATTATTCGGTAATTTGTTCGTCATTATTCGCTAGTTTGAAAGTAATTATTCGTCATATAAAAGTGGTGGAACCTACTCTTTTTTCTTTAAATAAAAAGGGAAAGTCTCAATTAATCTCACCCATTCATTTCTAATCAATCAATGGTCTATATTTGTTAACACAAAACACAATAAGGGGTGTAAACACCTGACCCAACCTCTCTCTCTCTCTCTCTCTCTCTCTCTCTCTCTCTCTCTCTATATATATATATATATATATATATATATATAATACGCCATAATCCGACATCTATGAATGTTTGAAATTAAATTGTAGGTGCATGTATTAATAACTTTGATTTTATTTCAATAAACTTTATAATACTTTTATATTTTATTTAAATTGACATTCACATGTTATAATTCATCTTGAGAGCTTCGAAACCATATCTTATATTACTTGTTTTTAGAATTTGGTAAGAAGTTACACACGTTTAAATTTTTTATGTTTGGTTATACACTACTACATGTTAAGAATACAACAAGTTAATTAAATATTGACAAAATGTTTATTGTATTGTGTTTCCTATCTTTATTTTGTTAGTTTTCTTTTCTTCGGCTATTTCATTTATTTATTTAATTATATTTCTTTAAATTTTTAATGGGGAAAAATAATAGAGTTTTATCTTAAATTAAAGTCATGTTATCATAAAATAATATCATTTATGATCGTATTACATAGAGATCGTTTGGCTGCTTAATCTAAAACGACACCGCAAATATATATAATCGTTCTCCCTCGCTAAAAAACTTATGGCTCCGTCAGTAGATCCATACCGACCCGGTATGCGGGTGGTGATGAACACGTTTTATTTTCAACCCGTAATTGTTTTATTAGTTAAATGACTTTTTTTCTTAAATATTTTATAATAATAATAATAATAATAATAATAATAATAATAATAATAATAATAATAATAATAATAATAATAATAAATATATTACAATAAATTAGTGGGCAACCGAGATACTATCTTTGCACCCACTCCCTTAGCAATAAAAAAACTAAGTCTAGTAAAAATATAAGCTGCAGCACGAGCTCCCGCATTCTGAGATACCGAGAATTTCTGAATCCGCTTAAGCAAGGCAACCACATCTATATCTAACTCCCTCAACGAAGATAAGGAGAAGGGTAAGAAACCATAACCAGCCGCCGTGCACAAATCCCAATACTTGACACACTTACGTTGAACAACATCAACAATAACACGACTGGGCAAAAAGTCAGACATCCTAGACTAAGTCAATGGGAAGGACCCTGTCAGATCGACACACACATCCCGCCCCTTATCCCAGGAATATATAAAGGAGCGAATCCGTCGAACGAATGGGCTTATCATGCCCATCAACCAAACCGATATCAACCTCCTTACCGGCAGAAATCCCAGACCTGTAGCAAATATCCAATAAGGTGTCGCGAATGAGATTATGACGATGTTTAATGCCCACTGTACCAGCACAGGACACATCATGATCACCATATCACCATCAAAGGTCCGAGAACAAGCGAGACAAGGCCTAGACACCGTGAACAATGGAACACCCAGTCGATAATTAAGCACACTACGGTAGGTCCTTCCATTTATAGTCTGGCCCAACTCATAAATAGGAACTGCACACAACCAATCAGAGGAGTGAGCACTCTACTGAGAGTTCCATAATGCCGCTTGTTGCAGAGTCAAAGAGAAAACAGAGTCCGATGTAGTAGCAACCTTCACGAAATATATATCTGTCAATTTCTTCATAAGTTTGGGTGCATCGATTTCACTAGGATCGCGTAGAAGATCAGAACTCGTAGTCTCACTAAAAGCACGACATGCACCATCAAAAGTGGTATCGTCAGCAATGATACCAAAAGGATGTAAAAGCTTAGCTTGCAACTCAGTAAACTGCAAACGAGACGCCAAAAAAGCATAATGTAGTACATCCCCAGCAGCATACACTCCGAGCCCACCAAAATGAAAAATGAAGATGGCAAGCTGCCACTTCCAATCTCCAGCAGCATACACTTCGTTATTGTTATCAGATGATATATGTAAAGGGTCTGGCTATACCCTACTTGCTGAATACTTAACCCTTTTTTTCTTATCTATTAATAAAAGCCCCTTGAGGGGACGGAGAGCCCCGCCTCTCCTTTTAACAAAAAGAAAAACCATTCCCGATAACTGAATACGCTATATTTCACCACTTCCACTTTTACATAGCATGTGATTGATACAAACAACACTGACAATTTCACTGTGTTCGAACCTGACTCCATATACTCTAGTGGGGTCTTGATTATAAATTTATTTGACACAATTAAATCTGCCTTGTAAAAGGACGGTTTAACATCTAGAAGAGTCCATGAAAGATAGAAATATGGGTGGGTATAAATCCCGCAAATCCCGGTCCCGTCCCGCAAAAACTATGTGGGAAGAGACGCGGGACGACCCGTTCCAATCCCGCAAATCCCGTCCCGTCCCACATATGTATATAATAATATATATATATAGTATGTTATATAATATGTATTATTAAATATATATTATGCACATATATATAATATATGTACATACTGTAATGTCTATATATATGTACTATATATATGTTCACATGCATACACTGTAATGCAGTGTATATATGTGGAGTATTACTATACGTGTATATAATACGGAGTATATATGTACGTACCGTTAGTGTGTAATGAGTATATATAGGTACTATATTATGTTCATCACATACATACAATGTAATGCATAAATACCATGTGTCCTGGACTCGTCCCGGTATTTGTTACATCTTTGAAAATCGCAATATATACATAAAATTTTAATTTTTTTAATAATCTTTTTTATTTGAGGGACAAGGCTCGTCCCGTCCCGCGTCCACCCCTAGATAGAAATGCTAATTTATGACACTCTCTTCTGCTCCAGTATGTTGTTTGAAGAGATTTCCTGCTCACACACCTTTAGAGAAGGTATAAAGGTAAAATGGTAGCGGACCGACTTGCGCAGCTGGACTTGAATTTGGACTCCCTAGGATGGAGATTCTGCACAAACCTCTTTGCTCTCGTCCATAAAAACGTGCTTGGTGGTTCAATAGGCCAAAATTGACCCCATCTAAAACTTTATCTTTGTATATAAAAAAAAACTTCCAAATTTATATACTGCGTACATACATACATACACAGTTACACATACATACCTACAAATACAATACAATACAATACCTTGGGTTGGGAAAAAAGGTGTGGGCTGGTATTTTAAAAACTGTTGACTACTCAATAAATCTGTTGGCAGATACACTCCTCCGGTGGTGGGGATTCCTTTTAAAAAAGAATTGAAAAAAGAGAACATATATAGTGATTAGTGTGATAGGGGTAGGCTTGTTAATTACTTTAGCTTGATATATAAATTATAGTTTTGAATTGACTGCAGTTACGACTACTGAGCTTCACCCTGTCTTTAACTAATTATTAAGACGGAACACTTTGTTTTTACATTTGATGACAAATCAAGCTTGAATCTGATTGATATTCAACCAAGATCTTCTGAATATGAATTGAATGAAGACAGAGGAACCAAAAAATATATGATATGTATTTCATATTCAGAGATCTGATCGAGGGTAATAATGTAAAACGAATCTCAGACGTTCATCTCTAACATATCCAATATCATATTAAAGTCCAACAACACTAATGATAGAGATCGTGTGTACAAACCTGCATACGCAAGAATCTCAGCATACATATAAGATTAATAAAACCAATTTGAAAATAAAACCAATTGAGAATACAAGTAACTCAATGACCTTATATAATAGGTTTTTATAGTTTAAACCCTTATAATGTGTTTTCGTCGATCTCCATACATCTCCGCATTTTATACTAATTTGCCAATAATTATAAGTTTTTGTAAATGTTAGGTATTGGGTTAGGATAAGGCTTAGTAGTATAAATACCCATATCTCTTGCCAAGAATAATCACATACTTGCTCTCTCTTGTTCTATCCCTCTCTAAACATCTCTTCTCCTCCCTGTCTAAACTCTAAACTCTATCTTCTCAACCCCCTTCCTCTTCCTTTCCCAAATTCTATCCAAATTCAACCTCAATTGCCCTAGGGCATAACAGTAAATCGCTTATTTCACCCTTTATCTTGTTTTAATTAACGGTGGATAATACTCCATCCGTTCGCGAAAACATGTCGTTTTAGCATCGGACACAATTTTTAAGGAATTTCATTATTATTACTCATCCCAAAATAAAGTACAATCATAATTAAAACTAAAATTGGAGCCAAAATTTAAATTTGATAAGACAAATTCAAAATAAGTAAGGGTAATTTAGGAATTAATTGGGCATAATGTCTAAAATGACATGTTTTTTTGAACAAAATCGAAACTCTAAAACAACAATTTTTGGTGAACGGAGGGAGTATGAATTGTCCATTCAATTGAGATGGAAAAAACTCGGTCATTATTGAAATGTGAAAAGATAAGTGTTCCACATCGATAGTATAGGGTAAACAAGCCTTAAAATGACTCAAACCTTAATAAGGTAGGTTTGAGTCAGTAGCAGCAAATCTCCCCTTATTTTTTGGGAAAGCTGATGGCCGCGTGTATATAAGTCGGTGGACTACAATAGAAACCTCATTTGACTTATACGTATAATAGACTACTAACGCATGTGTACCCGTGCACACGACTTAATTTGGTTTATCTTTACATATGATGATTATATATTTAAAGTTTAACAATTTCTATAACAATAAGGAACTTGATTAATAATTTGATGTAAAAGCAAAGCACCGAGAACTTAATTGTTGATCATACATTTCCTTTTTTTTTTTTTAATTAATTCATATATATAATACATAGAAACAAAAATTTTCCTTTGATCGTTTTCCCCACACACTCTTACATTAAACCCAAAACACTGCAGGAATTCATGAAAAGAGGAAAGCAAAGGCCAAAAAAAAGAGGAAAAAAAAAAAAGGAAATAATTACATGTTAGCTAGCTTACAAGTTAAAAACTCCCTTGGTTGTTTCCCCCCTTTATTTGATCTCCCGGCCCCTTTCAAAAAGATCTCAGCCGTTGATTTGGTCACTTGCAGATCACTCCGGCGTTTCCAGCCATCAATCAAGAAACTGTTAGTGGTTCAGCCACGGCAGATTTGGCGGCGACGCTAGGGATGGAGGAAGCGACGGCCGAATTTTGAGCCGGAGGGGAAGCTTTTCTTAGGGCTCTCATGGAGGCTGAGAGGTTCCAATTCCTCTCTTTAGCATCGTCAATTTCGATCTGTTCTTGCCTACACTCGTCGCTACAAAACGCTGTTATTCCCCTGTCGAAAAGTTCAGAATAAAATCGTAACTATATAAGAGATGATGAAACATTTATCGTTACTATATATATTTTTTCGTATTCATTATATTCATTTCTTACATGTACATGAAAATGTCGCGGTTAAGGCCAAGGGGTTTTTGGCATAAGAAACAAGCTTCTAAGAAGTGAGATGGACGGTGGCGGCGAAACAAGTTGTAAGCCATCTTACTAAGCAACCAATTAAAGCGACGATGGCCGGAGACAGTGGCGGTGAAGGAGGTGTTAAGGTGGCCGGAGGTTGGAGAGGAAGAGAATGATTTAAGGAGTGATGTATGAAAGAGGGAGGGATTGAGATTGGTTTATATATAAGTAATGAAGGCTAAAAAAATGGAGTTCCTCTACAAACTTTCTAGAGGGTTTTGTGACACTTTTTTTTTTTTTTATAGGAATATTTAATTTAATTTAATTATGGTTTAAGTCTTTAAGGAGGCCAATGATCATTTCTTGGGTGGGAATATTTTGAGAAAAGGTATTTATTTATAAATTAGGAAACCATGGGGTAAGATTCCAAAGACCTTGAAAATTCCACTGGCACGGAGCAGGAATTAATCACATTATTTTATTTCATAAGGAGTTAGACAAATAATTTTGTATAAGTAAATAATTTTTTTTAAATTGATTTAATATAAATTTAAGACATGATGTTTAAAAAAATTAGTGCTGTTTTTTTTTTTTGAAAAAAAAAGTGGTTTAGGCTGTTTAGCCAAACTTGTACTATATTAAGGTTCAATTTTTAAAAATCCGGTTTAAAAAGATTTATAATTCTTAATATTTAGAATATTTATTTTAACTCTATGAGGATCCAAATTAAACTCCATTGAAATGAGATAAATTTAATGAAGAAAAAGGGATGACATATAATTTCATTTTATTTTATGATCAGAACATATAAATTCAATATTGCTGATGTTTTCAAGGAGCTGAATGTGTACACTACTATACTAATGATGCCGATAGTTTCTTTTTCTTTTCAAATAAAATCTCATTATGTTTCTTTTATTTTTAAGTATTCTTTTGTTTGCTGACTGATTTATGTGAAAGTGGCCCCTTCAATTCGGGGAATTTGCTTACTATAGCTCAAACTGATCGATGGTTCACAATTTTATTTATTTTTTAATTAAGATTTATTAGTTAAAACTTAAAACACTATTATGATTAAGAAAAATGTTATTTTTTAACATTAATTCCTTGTAATTTTTGCCAATTTTATTTAGTTTTGTAAATTGTCATGAAATGGGTTTTTGGGGGGGGGGGGGGGGGGTTCCGATCGACCACATTTTAGGAAAGATTTTTAAATCAAATATCAAATAACAGTACCTCCGTTAATTCATGCACATTTTTTTAGGTGTTAAAAACTATATAAAATATTAACTTTTTTAATAATTTCATACTTAATACAATTAAGTATAAATTTATAAAAACAAATGTGAAAAAATGTTAATATTTTATATAGTTTTTATCATTCTAAAAAAGCGTGAATGAATAATAAACGACAAGTTTTAATTAACATAGGAGTATGTATTAAAAAATGCCAAATTTGTTACTAGAAGATTATTCATTACATAAAAGTAATTAATAAATATTGAAGAGTAACTAAAAGAAGGCAATAATTACTCTCACTGGTAGTTCTAGAATTGTAAATTCACAATTTCAAAAGTATGTAGAAAAAAATTGAAAAATAAAGGCTTGAATTGAAAAGGTTGGTAGTTTGTTACTTGTATAATTAAACTTGTGGCGTATTCCTTTGTTTTAAGGCCACTGGAATTCCAAATCAATTAAATCATATATTAGAATGTGATTAATTCAAACAAGCTACTACGTATACTCCAAATTAAATATGTAAAAATAAACATATTTAATTTTTAAAAAATATATATATATATATATATATATATATATATATATATATATATATATAGAGGATGGGTAAATTGTGCACACCTCTTAGGGTGTATCTTGTGCACAATTGTGGACCATTGATCTATATGAAATGGATGGATAGGATTATGCCACGTAAATTTTATTTTAAAAAAAAAAAGAAAGTTGAAAAGAAGGCCCAATTAATCTATATGCGCGTGATCAACACAGTGGAATAAAACCCTAATCTACGGCCTTTTCTTTCTGATTGTGGAGCGGGAGGAGAGGAGCGCTGAGTATGAGTATCTGGGTGGCGATGGCGTCGAAGGCGGGGTGCGATTCGGGAGGCCGACGTGTTGAAGGCTGGCGATTCGGAGGTGGGAAGTCGAGTTGAAGAGACTAAATCACTTTGGAGGAGAATCGAAGGTGATTTGGTTGAAAGTTGCTGGGCAGAGCAACGGTTAGCGAAGTTCGACGGCGGTGAAGGCTTATGTGTGGAGGCATCGGCGGCGGCCTCACCCTATCCCTCCTCCTCGCCCTCCTCGCCTCCACCTCAGTCTTCTACTCTCGCATCCTCGGCTGCGTCTCCTCATCGCCGACCACTCGTCCAAGAATCAGTTTCTGTGGTTTAGACGTCATGGATTCCGGCTTTGACTCCCTCGGTGTTCCTTGATGTATGCTTCTTTTCTTCCATCTCTCTTTATTTCTTTGGTGATTTCTTTGGTTATTTAATTTAGCCCGGGTGATGGAACAAAGAAGAAGCAGAAGAGCCGATCGAGAGCCCCCGTACCAAATCTTGCAATCAATTGGAATGTCTGATCGAAGCTCCGATTAATTAGCAAAGGTCCAGGAGATATCCACCTAATTAATCAAGGCCAAGGTGGTGGGTGTCTTCGGCGCGGGGAGGGTGAGGGGTGGTTTGGGTTTGTGTTAGGGTATTGGCGAAATCGAGCTAGTGGTCCATTATTCGGACGTATGTGTCGATTTTAAGTTATTAGTGGTAATGAGTTGGTCTATTATTCGGTGAAATCGGATACATTATTCGTCACTTTGACGAACCACATAAAAATATTCATCGTAAACATTATTCGGTGAAATGTGAAATATTATTCGGTGAAATGTAAAGCATTATTCATATGCCGATCTGAGATTGTTGATCGGTATTATTCGTTGAATTCGGAATAATTATTCAATGGAATGTGTGTATTTTGTAATTCAAAATAAAAAGTGATTGAGATCTGCCGATCCGAGATTGTCTATCGATATTATTCGTTAAATTCTAAATAATTATTCCATGGAATCTATCTATTTTGTAATTCGAAATCAATGTTTGATTGAGTTTTTTAGGGTTTTGGTATTATTCTTTGAATTATGAATAATTATTCAATGGAATATGTGTATTTTGTAATTAGAAATCGATGTTTAGGAAGACCATTTTCAACATTATTCGTTAAAATGTGAAAGATAATTTAAAACTTTGATTATTTTGTAATAATTTTAAATAAATGTGTGATTGAGATATGACATTTTCAGTATTACTAGGTGAATTACAAATATTTATTCGATGGAATATGTGTATGGAAAAGGAGAAAAGGTAAAAAATTATAAATTCATCCAAATCTCGAAAAAAAAAAACACAAAAAAAAAATCACAAAAAAAAACCTACGTACAAATCCAACGAGGGATTAAAATTTGAAAGAGTAGTTTGAACACACGCTCCAAGGGTAAGGGAGAGTGGGTGCTATTGACATGGGACTCACTATTTTTTTATTAAAAAGAATTTAGAAAATCTGGATTAATCTCCCCCTTTTATTTTTCTCAATCAATGGTCTACAATTGTGCACAAGGTACACTTTAAGGGCTGTGCACTCTGGAACCACTCCCTATATATATATATATATATATCATCAACCTAAGCATACATCTAGCCAATACTTATCAAAAAAAAAATAAAAAAAATAATGATGGAGACATTTGATCACGGTATTTCCAAAGTTCATGGTTTTATAAATGCAATTAATGTTATTTAGTTATCATAATTTCTTGCTTTTAATATGGCATATCTTAGGATCGTTATCATCTCAAAGATTAGTCTTATAGGCAGATAAACTATCTAAAAGATTCTTTTCTTTGACAGTTTCAATTGATGATGAATTGATAAGGATATATTATTCAATTTGTAAGAACAAAATAGGTATTTTATAAAAAATAATTAAAAATTATAAGTGAGAATTATTTTTTATTTGTAAATGAACCCCTATATGTATTTTTCTCGTTGATAGCTTCGTTTTGATATATAATATGCCTTAATTCGATATCCGAGTAAAAAGTTATGAATGTTTATCTTAGTTAAATAACCCACAATGCTTTTATATTTTATTAAGATTGGGATTCACATACTATAATTTGTCTCGAAAGGTTTGAAATGAGAGGTTATATATGTTACTCATTTTGAAAATTAGATAAGAAGTTACAGAAGTTTAAATGAAGGGAACTGTTAGAGTTTCTACTTTGCAAGATATTGACGATGTTTCTAAAAAGATGGTTGAAGTAGCTCGGAATTCACAAAGCTTTTGACTTAGTATATGATCTCATTGAGCTGGTTTTAGTGTTACCAGTTGTAAAAACGTACTATAGTGAAAAGAGATCAAGTCATATTTGCGCAACAAGATGAAAGATGATTTTCTCTCCGAGAGTTTTGTCTACTAGCTAATGTATGTATTCAAGCGCATTGATAATGGGGTTATCCTTCAATATTAATATTTTTAGGGTATCATGACAATCCATAACATGGATTTACGCATATCAATGAAGAACTCATTGTGCCAGTGAACTCTTTTATTTTTTATCGATGTATATTTTGTAGTGTTGAAGATGTTATATATACATTTTATGAGTTTATTTTATCGGAATTTTCAGCAAATGCCCCTGAGGTTAAGGCTAATTCACGTGGTGTATGAAAGTTTGACATATTTCAGCTGGTGCCCCTGAGGTTTTTATTATTTTCGCCAAATGTCCCCGAGGTTTTCATTTTCTTCGCCTAATGCCCCTCTATCGAATTTGTTAACATATTGTATAGTTAATATTATATTTATTAATAAAGTTTTGAATTAATCCCATTGGTTAAAAAATATAGTATGAAATGATATTTTGTAAATAATGTTAGATAATTTAGTTACCATAATTAAACGATCTTGTGCAAATAATACCTTATAAAATATAATAATGAAATAATATTTTCTTTTATTTTTATTTTTATCCAAAATGTTAACAAATTGGACAGAAGGGCATTTGGCGAAAAAATGAAAACATCATGGGCATTTGGCGAAAATAATAAAAACCTCACGAGCACCTGGTGAAATATGTCAAAATTTCGTATACCACGTAAATTAACCTTAATCTCAGGGGTCACTACTAAATATCGGACCTAGTGTAACGTCATAAATCAGTTACAATAGGCCTCAAAACTGTTACTATAGGTCTATGGTAACAGTTGTCGGACCGCTACAGTAGCTGGCGTTGGCATAGATATATGGTAACGGTATGCTAACCTGTTGTAACGATTCTATATAATAAGTTACATCCATTGCCTTAAGATATACAACTGTTACCATAGATATCTATGGTAACACATACCACCAAATACACAACTGTTGCCATAGATCAATAAAGTGTTACGTTAAATAGGTCAGTCAAATGCAATAGCATGCATTTTAGCCCAGACCTTACACACCCGGGTTAAAATGTGTATTTTTATATTTAAAAAAATTACAGGGCATATTTTACCCCCACCACCACTCCTTAATACCCCTGTTCAAGCAAGAATATATACAAACCCGCAAATAAATATGGAATGCATTTGGGGCCTCTTTCATTCGGGCAACAAATCTTTAATACAACCAAATCTTTAAAAGTTTTCTATCCAAGACAAGCATACCAGCCAATACATAACCATCTATTATGTCTAAGCTAAATATATATTTAAAGATGAATTAAAACCTTCCAATTCATGAATTGTTCCCTCAAACTGGAGCGCAATCCTTTGTTGTTTAATCCCTTGATTTTCAACCTCTTCTGACCTTGGCTTCATATTTTTCAGCCTATTTGAAGATAGATTAAGCATTCTGCAACAAACAAATAGCACAAATATAAATATGCATCTCAAGTTTCCAACTATTTTATCACTAAAGAAAAAAGAAGAGGATAAGTGTCCTTGTTATTCAAGGATCAACATTTATACCATCCATAAGGTCAAAGAAAGAACTATCTCAGTTGGTTCAAGTTTACCTAGAACCCAATCACATTTCAAAAATATGAGGCTAGAAAAAAAAACTCAAATAAATAAGATCATTTGCCTACTACATTTGGAGTATCTCTAAAAGTTCTTGCACCCTGGGCCCTCTTCCATCAACTTATAAAATGCCTTCGTTTCTTCATTTGGAGTATCTCTAAAAGTAGCATGCAATAATCCATCCATATCATCATTTTCATGTACTCGTTTTGCTTCATTAGACACCACTTCAACATGACTTCTCTAGCCGCGGAATAAAACCATTTGAAATCACATGATTTTCACAACACTTTTATCACCAAACCAAAATCGGTAGCAACACTTTCCACACGGGAAAGATATTTGATCTCCTTGGGATCTAGTTGCAAATGCGTCTTCAAGGTATTCATCCAACCCAATTTCGTATTCATCTCTCCATCGAGGAAACTCATACCAGAAACCCATCTTCTAGACGAGGATTGAGTACGTAACCAACCTACTTTAGCCTAATAACTTTTAATATGAACTGTAGCCAAATACCAAATGCATAAATGAAAATGGTAATGAACTGATAATGAATATGATCAACAATCACCTAGTCATCTCATATTGAAGAGTCATCTTGTTATCGAAATTGATGCAGAAGATTAAAAAAATTACAAGCACTTAAAAAAGCTTTAGTTGCTTGAAAGGAAGCCAAACATACAAGATACATTAGAAGAAAAAAAATTCAAAGCAATCAATTTCATATAAAGTTTAAACAAGAGGAAGCATTGTGCGATATTAATTTATGCATTAAGATTAAAGTGATATATCTAGATTAAAGTCTTAGTTTTGAAAGTCTTAATCACCGTGAAAAATTTAACCAACTAATATCTACAAAGACATACAAATAAAAATAAACAAATGATTCTATTACACACTTACAGTAGAATTAAACCAAGACAAGTAAAAGACAAGCTAGTATCTAGGAAACCTTTGATATGGGTTACAAGTTTCCAAGTCCTTTCCCTTAAATGGCTAGCTAGTGTTGATGAGTCATTATCTAGTTTATGTTAACTTGGCCTAAGCAAAGACAACCCACCATGTTATTTTTTATACATTTTGCCGCTGCTGATTAACCCACTCCCTCCTTTCCAAACTGAAAACTTTTAAGTAAAATTAAATATCAAACCACATATCCATTTAAAGCCACCTTCCCACTACTCAAATTGGCTTTCCAAATGGATTTTCTCTTCTAACCGGGTAGAGAAAAACAATGTCTGTCTATGATATATGTGACTCTACCGTGTGAATATAATACACGTCTATTCTAACCACACCCTCCCACTTACACCGTTATCAAGTTAGCATGCATTTTCCAAAGGTTCAAAACTCTACTGTGTGAATATAATACACATGACTCCATCTAATCACTTGGTTTAGTAATAAAATAAGCCATGGAACATATTCACTAGAATTGAAGATGTATAGTAAAAACTCACCAATTCGGCAGGCAGTACCTTGTGCAAGTGCAAACTCAAAGATTCATTGGACAGATATTTGTGCAAAAATAAGGGTTTTTTGGGAAAAAAAACAAAATAGATATGGGCAAAGATTAGACAAAACTAAAAACTGATGTAAATTTATTCAAACATTTCAGAAATTTCCTAAAAGACATGAAAACCATACCTAGCGAGAATGGGAGAAAGAAGAGTGCATGTGCAGCCGGAGGAGTGAAGAGGACAAGGGTTTGTTTTCGGAGGTATAGCCAATGATTACGCAATACCAAAGCTTCAAAAGATAAGAAAAAGAGAAGTTAGTATCCAGGAAACCTTTGATATATGGGCTACAAGTTTCCAAATCATTGCATTTAAATTGTTTACTTTCACTAAAAAAAAATTTCTACTGATTTTATAATAGATAAGCAAAGTCCACCCACCATTTTAATCTTTATATTCAAAATACTATTTTCAATCATGCAATTCCATTTTGAGTTTTTCCATTGATTTTTACTGTAAATGTAAAGTGCCAACTTTCTACAGCTTCACAACACATTCATCCCAAGCGCCCTCCTTTTGGCATTGAAACTTTTAAAGTATAAATTAAATATCAAATAAAAAATTCATTTAGAACCACACCTTCCTGCTATTCAAGTTGGCTTTCAGAAGGGATTTTCTTTTCCGTCTAGGGAAAGAAAAATAACTTCTATCTATTAATTACTAAATTGATGACCAACTCCCCACTCATATAGATATCCAAGGTACCATGCATTTTTATAATTTCCAAAACTCTGTTATTGAATATAATGCAATAGCATGCAATTCCATTTAGAAAAAAATAATTTATGGCAGCAACTTGTGTAAACTCAATGATTTAGATAACTATTTGTGCAAAAGAAAGAGTTTTCTGAATGAAAAAAAGGATACCTAGCAAAAATTAGGCAAAACTAAAAATTATTGTAAATTAACCCAAACATCCAAGAAATTGCCCCCAAAAAAATAAAAGCCATACCTAGTACGGCTGAGAGAGAAGTGCACAGACTGAGGAGTGAAGACATAGGCTGAGGAGTGATTGTGGAAATCCAAAGCTCCGCATAAAGTAGTCGCTTCCTTCTCAAGAGCAAAACTGAGTTCCTTCGGCGGCGATTTTGGAAAATCAAGTCGTTCGGCAGAATCACCGACTTCTTTGGCAACCCAAGGACTCAATTTGACTAGAGGAGTGAAGAGACTAGTGAGAGATGAAGGGCGATTTGATGTAAATCAAGTGTACATCGTGCGCTAGGGCTTGGATGTTCACGGTGTTCACATCAATTTTGCCTAATTGAGAGAGAGGATGAATCTGATTTTTTTTGAGAGAGAATGAATGAATTTGATTTGGCAGACCTAGGGCTCCATAGGCGTGATCCGGCGACTGCCCCCTGGTAATCTCCGACCGCCTTGCTTTCTCTCCGGTCTAGGGCTGTGAGAGCTAGGTTTATTCTCGCCGGTAAGTGCGAGATTCACCGTGGTCTTGGCTACGTTCTGATCTTCTTGGCTGGTACAGTTTGCGGAATAGAGTTCGATTAGGGTTTGGTTAGATATGGGGGAGAGAGGGAGGGCAATTCACTTGACTGATGAGGAAATTGCTCCGGTTATTGGGGATGAAGCCATCAAAGACGAGAGATCGATCCATAGCAGGCTATCTCTGATCGGGAGAGTGCTGTCGAGGAAGGCACCCAATAGTCACGCACTCAAATCCACCATGAAGGGAGCGTGGAGGACGAAACAAGGATTCCTGTTTCGGGAGATCAAAGACAATTTATTCAGTTTCCAATTTACCACCGAGGAGGACAAAGAGAAGGTCTTGAACGGGGGTCCGTGGTCTTTCGATCGATCCTTACTGATGCTAAAGGAACCAGGTATGGAACAAATTTCTGCTATCGCCTTTACCCATACGACTTTCTGGATTCGGATATATGATTTACCGCTAGCAGCATACACGAAAGCAATGGCTGTAAAATTAGGGCAAGTCTTTGGGGGTGTGATCGAGATGGATGAGGAGGAACTGTTAACGTGCAGCAGATACATCCGGATGCGGGTATTGATCGATGTTACACGGCCTTTGCGTCGGGGCATAATGGTGATTGTTGAAGGAAAGAAAATGTGGGTAGAGATCCGATATGAAAGACTGCCAAATTTTTGCTATACGTGTGCTTGCTTGGGGCACACGGAATCGGAATGCGAAAAGGGCAACGATGATGAACTTCAAAAGGGGGAATACGGTGACTGGCTAAGGGCTTCCCCGGTAAAAATTCTTAAAGAAAGGAACAGTGCTGAGAGGGAGGCGGAGAGGAAGGTGTTGGATAGGATGACAGGTAGAGAAGGGAAACAAGGAGATGAGGTCGGGGGGAGAGGCAGGCGGAAAACCTTGATCGAAATACTGGAGGAAAGAGAAGCTGATGAGGAGAGTGAGATGCCGAAGGAGAAGGAGCTCGGAAAGGAAGCGGAGGATGTCCTAGAGGGGGTTGTACAGGTGACTATAGGCGAGAAAGGGGGAGGGGAGGTGAGTAAGGAGGGAGTGACGAATATGGGTGGGAAGGGGGAAGAGGGAGTGGAGTCACTGGCAAGGAAAGGGATGGACACTAAAAGAAAGGAAATAGGGACGGAAGTGACCAAGGGAGTGAAGAGGAGCTGGAAGAGAGCGGCTAGGAAAGGGGACGGGGCTAGTGCTAAGGACAGAGAGGACAAAGAGGAGGTGAGTGTGGTTGGAAGTAAAAGAAAAGAGGAAGGGGAGGGATTAGATGATATTATGTGTGTTGATCAAGAGGGAGATGAAAATTTCGGAGTGGCTAATGAGAAGAGAAGAAAGGTGGAGGATAGGCTGGAAACAAACCTTGATATATCGGCCGGGGATGATATCCCCCGCCGAGAGCCATGAATTGCATAAGCTTTAACTGTCGGGGATTGGGGAAGGCCCGTGCAGTTAGAAAGCTCGCCGATATGGTGAGTAGAGAGGCCCCGAGAGTGTTGTTTCTAATGGAAACAAAGTGCAATAAAAGTAGGATGGATGAGGTACGGAGGGAGTTGGGGTTTGCGGGGATGTTTGTGGTCGACTCAGTAGGGAGGTCAGGGGGGCTGACACTGATGTGGGAGGAGGGATGTGTGGTGAGTGTGAAATCTTACACTCAACATCATATTGATAGTGTGGTCCGGCTGGGAGGGGAAGAGGAATGGAGGCTAACAGGCTTATACGGATGGCCTGAGAACAAGGACAAGCAACAGACTCTTGGCCTGCTGAAGCGGTTGCATGAGGACCCCCATGGGAGTTGGCTTTGTATGGGCGATTTTAATTTATTTACGTCCCTGGAGGACAAGAAGGGAGGAAACTTGGCCAACTTTGATAGTGTGGTGGATTTCAGGGAAGTGCTTGAACATTGCGGGTTGAGGGATATCCCTTTTATAGGGAATAGATTTACATGGGACAACAACAGAGAGGCGGGGGGATTCATTCAGGAGAGGCTCGATATGGCTTTTGGAAATGAGGAGTTCTTGGACAGATTTTCGGATACTCTAGTGATTCATCTAAAGAAGTGTGGGTCGGATCATCTCCCAATTAAAATTTGCTTGGAGGGAGCGCAGCATGGGAAGCGGGAGGAGAAGGCGAGACCTTTTCGGTTTGAAGCCATGTGGTTGAAGGAGGAGGATAGCTATGAGATTATTTCGAATGGGTGGTTGAATCCGGGATCGGCACAAGCAACTGTGGGTATAGCCGGCAAGTTGGAGAGGTGCGCAGCTGACTTGAAGGATTGGGATGAATCTGTTTTCGGAAACGTACGAGCAGAATTAATGAAAGTTAGGAAGAGACTCTCGGATATAGGGAGGGATATGTGTGCGAGCAGGGTTAGCGAGAGGAGGGAGTTGGAGAAAAGGGAGATGGAGCTTATGGAGAGGGAGGAAGTGATGTGGTTCCAACGGGCTAGAGCTAACGAATTCAGGTGTGGGGATCGCAACACTAGCTTTTTCCATAAAAAAGCAGATGGCAGGAGAAAGAGAAACAAAATTCGGAGATTGGTAGGGGATGATGGGACTGAATACCGATCTCTTGAGGGGATGACTGAGGTAGCTATGACTTATTTCCGCAATCTGTTCCAGTCAGAGGTGACGGCTGATCCGGCAACGGCTACTCAAGGAATCGAGCCTTTATTATCGGCAGAGGATAACCAGGAGCTGTCTCTACCCTTCACTGCAGAGGAGGTAAAATCTGCCCTTTTCTCCATACATCCCACAAAAGCTCCTGGCCCGGATGGTATGCCAGCGCTTTTCCACCAAAAGTGCTGGCATATTGTTGGGAAGGACGTTACTGAGTGTGTGATTGATATCCTAAATGGTGCATCGTTACCCGAGGGACTCAATCATACTTTCATTACTCTCATCCCAAAAGTGGTTGCGCCATCTAGGATGAAAGATCTTAGACCAATTAGCCTATGCAATGTTTTATATAAGATTGTGTCGAAAGTACTAACGTTCAGGTTAAAGAAAGTGCTGGGGAAGCTTGTAGCCGCAAGTCAGAGTGCTTTTGTGCCTGGCAGACTCATCACCGATAATGTTCTTGCGGCGTTCGAGTTATTCCATTATATGAAGACCCGGAGAGGGGGGAAGAAGGGATACATGGCTCTGAAACTGGACATGGCCAAGGCGTACGATCGAGTCGAGTGGAGCTTTCTCGAGCATTGCTTGAGGAAATTTGGCTTCGATGAGAGATGGACAACCCTTGTCATGAAGTGCGTCTCTACGGTGAGCTTTTCAGTTTTGATGGAAGGGGTCCCATCGCAGGTTTTCACCCCTAGGAGGGGGTTAAGACAGGGCGACCCGCTATCACCCTATCTGTTCCTCCTATGTGCTGAAGGTTTGGCAGGCATGATCAAAGTGAGCGAGGGACAAAACCGCTTGACGGGGATCAAAGTAGCACCGGCAGCCCCTTCGATCTCCCATTTATTTTTTGCTGATGACTGCGTTCTTTTTTCTAGGAGCAACCTGTCAACAGAGTTCTGAAATTATTCATATACTCCATACTTATGGAGCGGCGTCGGGACAACAGGTTAACTTCTCGAAGTCCGAACTCTCATTCAGCAGGAATGTAAGTGAGGACAGAAGGAGGGAACTGCAGCAAGTTCTGGACATCCGAGAGGTGTCAAAGCACGAGCGGTATCTTGGCTTGCCAACGATGGTGGGAAGGTCAAAAAAGGTTATCTTTGAGCAACTGAAGGAGAGGATCTGGAAGAAAATGAAAGGGTGGAAGGAGAAGGCGTTGTCGAGAGCGGGGAAGGAAGTGTTGATCAAGGCTGTAGCATAAGCAATACCGACATATACGATGTCTTGCTTCCTTCTTCCGGTAGGATTGTGTCGAGAGATTGAGATGCTGTTGTGTAACTTCTGGTGGGGGGAGAGTGGCGGCAAGAACAAGACGCATTGGATGAGGTGGAAGAGAATGTGCAGATCAAAAGCAAGAGGCGGGATGGGCTTCCGTGATTTAGAAATTTTCAACCGTTCTCTATTGGCGAGACAGGCTTGGCGCATTGTCCAGGACCCGGAGTCCACTTTAGCGAGAATACTGAGAGCCCGATATCACCCTCGGACACCCTTCCTGCAGGCTGGGGTGGGGAACAATCCGAGTTACACATGGCGGAGCATGCTTAGTGGCCGGGATGTTCTCAATGAGGGGTTGATTTGGAGCGTCGGTAACGGCGCGAACATTAGCCTGTGGGAGGATAGGTGGATCCCTAGACCGAACAGTTTCAGGGTTATTGGGAATTTTTTTGGAGGTGATCCGGATATGAAAGTGGTGGATCTTATTGATTGGGAGTTACGGAGATGGGATGAGAAACAACTCCAACGGTTTCTGGTGCCTTGTGATATTGAGGAGATTAGGCAAATACGGCTTGTCGACTCCCAAACACAGGACCAGTTGATGTGGAGACACACTAAAGATGGGTTATTCACGGTGAGATCAGCTTACCACGCTATGCTAGAAAAGAGCATAGTGGATGAGGGAGCAGCTGGGGTGTCAAATGGGGCTGCTGCAGAGAGGGTTTGGAAGGCGTTATGGAAGCTCAAAGTTTTGCCGAGGGTTCAATCTTTTGTGTGGAGGGCTGCAACCGAGATATTACCGTGTAAATCAAACCTCTTCAGGAGGAAAATCACACCGGATAGCTGCTGTGAGGTATGCGGAAGAGAGGAAACCAGCAAACATGCCTTGTATGAATGCTGGCCGGCTAGAAAGGTGTGGAAAAAATGTCCTAATTTGGAGAGCTTCTGGCGGAAATCAACGACCACAGAGGAGGCTATTGCAGCAGTGCTAATGAATGGCTCAATGAATGAGAGGCAGAAATGGGTCACAGTGCTATGGTTTGTGTGGGGAGCCAGGAACAAGAGGATATTTGAGGGGCATCAGAAAACTCCGGGGGAGATTTTAAGAGAGGCCGAGGAGATGCTTGTTGATTTCAAAAATTATCGGGACGTTACGGGGGCTCCGGTAGCGGTCATCCAAAGAAATCAGGAGAGGATCAAGTGGCAGAAACCTCCTGAGGGGGTTATGAAGATGAACTGTGATGCGGACTTTTCATCATCGGACAATCCGGCGATCGGTGTAATCTGCAGGAATCACCTTGGGGAGATGGTGATCGCTGGCCAGCGTGAAATTCAGCCTACAACAAGCGTTGAATTAGCTGAGGCGGAGAGTGTGCGTTGGGCTCTGCAGCTTGCTAAGGAGAGGGGATTACAGCAGCTCGTTGTGGAAACAGATTGCCAGTCGCTCTACTCCAAGCTGCGCAACGGATGTCAGGGGAGGGGGGCGCTATACAACCTCATTTCTGAGATCAATTTGCTGGCTCGATCATTTCAATCGGTGGGGTGGAGTCACACTAGAAGAGATGGTAACAAGACAGCTCATGCTTTGGCTGCATTAAGGCCTATATGTCATTCTTTATTCTTCACTTTGCAAACACTTCCTAGCAGTGTAGTTTCAAATTTTCTTCTGGACATTGAATGAATGAATTGGCTTTTTCTCAAAAAAAAAAAAAAATTTGATTTGGCGAAAAGGAAAGTATGCAATTACTCAATTAGGCTAGGGTTTCTATTTTTTTATATTTATTAATTTGACCCATTCCGCGCCTCTTATTTTATTTTTCCGTCAAAATTTTCACTTTTCAGCAACCGTTACCATAGAAGATAAAAGGTGTTAGAATAGAACATGCCTCACCTCTTTTACGCGCCATTTTAGGCTAAAATATTCACTTTTCAGCAACCGTTACCATAGAAGATAAAAAGTGTTAGTATAGATGGTCACTGTTACATCAAACCGTTACTATAGGTCAATTTATTATGACTATTGCCATAGCCTATCTATTGTAACGGATGTAAAAGACTGTTGCAAATTTGATGTTACACTAGGTCAAATATTTAGTAGTGGGTATTTCGAAAATTCCGTTATTTTAGTTATTGTCGTTTATTACCAGTATGTCTCGAAGGTTTTGATTATTCCAAAGAGTATGGCTTTGAGTAGCATAATATATATTTATTTATTTTTTTTTTTTTTTGGAAGCGGGATAAGAATTAAGAAAGTCGCCGATGCAGGGACTTCTTTTTTAGCGCATCCGAGTGGACGAGAACGCGTAGTTCTAGATCAGCAGTGAGATATTTGTCGGTATGGATATTATAAACCAGACGTGCAATCCTATCAGTCACAGTGTTTGATTCCCTGAAAATAGACGTACCTGAATTCTCTATTTCTCACTTCTTTTTAGTGAATTCCCTTTAGTAAATGCAAATTTCAAATGAGTTCACGGGCAGGCCTGCCCGTCACACGTGGGGCTTGGAGCACGCCAGGGCAGCACCAGGACAACCTAAGCAAAATATTGGCAGCTTCTCTACGGTTTGGCAAAGGATTTGGAACGATCGATGGATGCTGCTAATTCAGATCTGATCTTGTCCACCACGTACGTCTCTGATTTTTGTAATTAATGATCGATCCATTTATTTATTTAATTAATTTATTATTGCGAATGTTCAGTGTCGATCTTTTTAATTAATTGGTGTATTATTTTATGTGATTGTGTTGATTGACATGATAATTTTGGGGAATTAAATTATTGAGAGCTAGGTAACGAAGGAGCACATGATCCACACATGGTGGGGTTGACGGGTGATCTGACTTGGCAACAACACATCACTTGCTTGCTACAACACCTACTTGCTTCCTACGATTATACGGAGTATATATAACCATGATTAGATAAGAAATAATTAATTAATGTTTATGCTAAACAAAGTTCGGAATTATGGTGCACAGATACAGATACGAAAACGAGGAAACGATATGATATGGATACGAAGAAACGACAATCTAACATATGAACAAAATTAATGAAAAAATGGCAAGATAAATATCATGGTACGAAGATTCGATTTTTAGGGTTAAAAGGTTCCATTAATGATAGTGTTCGTGCAAGCCTAACCTGGATTTTGGCATGTCAGGGTAGTATCCAACTGTGTCTAAGTATCGTGTCGTGTCAGACATTAGAAAAGGCACTCCACACTATGTATGTGCAACATATATTGGTTCAGGACATGTTTTGTGCACGTCTTATATATGTGATTTAACTATAGGGGCAATTTCCATACATGCCACCAAATTAGCCTATATTAGGAATCAGGATCCCCCCCTCCATATTTGGGATTTGTCCACCAAATTTTTCATCATGCTGAAACCGAAACACATAGAAAACCTTGCCGCGCACGCATTCTCCTCTACATCCTTGCTGCTGTAAATTCATCGATCGACAAAGTAACGTTGAATTGTTGCTGTAAATTCATCGATCGACAAAGTAACGTTGAATTGCTGCTGTAAATTGCTGAATTACTTCTACTACGTAAGCATATCGACAAATTAAGCGATCACAGCAGAAGGTAAGCGTTGTCGCTCGTTTTTTCCTGTAATTTTGGACTATTCTTCAGCAATGTTCTTCGAGATTTTGATTATGCTATTAATTGATTACATATCTGGTCTGATGTGATCGAAACTAACAGATTTTCGGTTTGCTGAAACCGATTTTCGATTTTTCTGCTACAAGTAACGTTCCAACAGATCTGTTATGATCGTTTATATTGTTTCAGTTGTGATTTCTTATAGATCAATACTTTCTAGCAATTTATTATAGTTCAACACTTTCTGCTGTGATCTGTTGTGAGCGCGCAAAGTTTATACGAGATCTGCTGAAACTAACAAAATTGTTTTTTTTAATTGCAACTAAAAGTGTTTTTGCAAGTCTATGTTTCGATTTTCTATATAACATTAGCATGTGGAATGAAACTATCGTTTTCGATTGCTGAAACTGTGGAATATTGATTTCATGTGGATTGCACCAGCTCTGTTTTTTAGTGTTTCTGCGGAAATGCATTCCAAGTACTTTAATACTGTTAAACAATCAATTGCAGGGGTAGAAAATGTCATCAAACATTGTAACTGTTGTGTATGGGGGCAAGTGGAGAGTTGCTGAAACAGGATTACTGTTCGATGGAAACACTACTTCAAAGGCTTTTGTGCTAGAGGATACAATCACTTTATTAACCTTGAGGGACAAGGTTTGCAGCAGATTCAATGTTGATGAATCGGTTGAATTGGAATTCAGCCATTTGCACCCCTTTAAGAGATTGAGAGCGCCACTTAAGGTAGATTCTGATGCTGATTTAAAAGAATTCTTGTTGTTGAGTAAGCTGGATGGAGTGAATTTTTCTGTAGAGTTGTGTGTCACAAACACCTTGCCATTGCATATTGTTGGCCATGAGTTTCAATTTACTGCTGAAACTGTTGAGCTTCCTGAAACTGATGAGAGATATATCACCAATTTAGATATAATAGAAAATGTCTCTATTTTTGATGAGAATCAGGATGTGCCACAAGACGATATGGATGCTGACAGATTTTCATATTCCTCTAAAGCTGAAAACAGTGAATCATTTTCAGATAACTCCAATGATGAATATTGGAATGAGCGCTATGAAATGATGAATAGAAAAGGGAACACAGTTGATGAAAGGGGTGGCTGGAAGCTATACCACAGACAGTATTGTCACCCGTGTCACTCAATGCCCAAGGGTTATGTATGTTGGAAAAACATTTGAATCTAGACAAGCAGTAAAGGATGCTCTATACATTATGTCTATGACAGACATATTTGGATTTGAGGTTAAAAAATCAACACCAAAATATTATAGAGCAGCATGCATAGACAGAAATTGTGGTTGGAGATTGCATACAAAGAGAATTTCAGCTATTTGTCATGAGGTGATATTGTATAGAGATATACACACATGCACATGGGATACAAGAACAAGACACTCCAGGCATGCGCCATCCAATGTTATTGCAGGCCTCATACAGTCAAGGTGTATACTCTTTCAGCAGTTAGTTTTCAGCATTTTAGTTTCAGCTTTCATTTCAGCACTATATTTATTGTTACTGATTTCTGTGTTTTCAACAATGGATACACCCCAAAACAAATTATTGATAAGATGAGAACAGACCACAAGATCTCAATTACTTATTGGAAGGCATGAAAGTCAGCACGAATAGCTCAAGTGAGGGAAAAAGGGTCGTCGGAATCAAATTTTGCTGCCTTGCCGTCATATTGTCACATTCTTATAGACAAAAATCCAGGAACAGTAGCTCTCATTAAAACAAACAGTGATGAAAGGTTTGAATACTTATTCCTGTCTTATGGACAATCCATTAGAGCATTTCCCATATTAAAAAGGTATGTATATGTACATAATAATTTATAATTTAGCAAAATTATGGTGATTTCAGTATTTAAATTGTTCCCGTCTTATTTGCAGGTTGTTGTAGTAGATGGCACATTCTTAATAGGGGAATATAAGGGTACATTGCTTGGAGCAGTTACACAAGATGCAAATATGAAATTATACCCGCTTGCTATTGGGATTGTTGACACAGAAAATAATGCATCTTGGGAGTGGTTTTTCCAGCAACTCAGTAAAGTTATACGACCTACAGATGATTTGGTGTTTGTTTCTGATAGGCATTCCAGCATTTATAAGGCCATCAAAAAGATATACCCTAATGCTACCCATTGCGTATGCATGTGGCATTTGAAGCAGAATATCCAATCAACTTTCAAGAAAAGGCATCTTGCCGACATGTTCCAACAGGCTGCTGAAACCTACACTGTTGGTGATTTTGCACACCAATTTGACCGTATAAAAGAAGAATGCCCAACCCTAGCAAAATATTTGATATCCGCGGGGCTGGAGAGGTGGGCAAGAGCGCATGCAAAGGGTAATCGGTATAACATGATGACATCCAACAACGCTGAAAACTTGAACTCAGTTTTGAGTGGTAAAAAAAATTTGCCCATTGTCGCACTGTTGGAGTTTTTGAGAGATAAGTTCACAGAGTGGTCTCAAGATAGAAGGAAGTCTGCAGCACTGAATACAGAGAGAGTCGCCCCTGCAATAATGAAAATGATCCAGGAATTGCAAAAGGATGTCGGTGCATACACTGTAAAGCACTTGAGTGAGTCTGTATTTGAGGTTACTGGAGAAGGTACGCGGACTGTTGTTGATCTTTCAGCAAAACAATGCACCTGTAGGGTGTTTGACATTCAAAAAATCCCATGCATACATGCTCTGTCGGCGATAGTGTCTAAAAGGCTTGATGTTGCAGATTTTGTTCTTGGTTTCTACACAAATGAAGCTTGGATTTTAGCACATGCTGAAACCATATATCCAGTCCTCCCTGATGATGAAATAAACCTCCCTGAATATATTAAACAGATTAAGTGTTACCCCCCCAATGTAAGGAAAAGATCTGGTCGACCTCCTCAGAAAAGGTTACTTTCCAAGGGAGAGTTTGTGAGAAGAGCAAAATACAGTAAGGAATGGCTTCAAAGGGAGCACGGGCAGAGTTCAAAAGCTCAACACCAATGAAGCTGGCTACAGAAAAATGTGCTGATTTTAATTTTTAGTTCAATTTTACACCGTTTCAGCAATTTGATATGAATTTTACAAGATGCTTTGTGTTTTTTTAATCAGTTGTACTTTGTGTCATTGCTTTGCTATATCATATTGTTTTTAGTTCATTATGTTTACCATTTATTGCTATGCTTAATCTTTTTTCTAGGCAATCATCTCTGTTTCAGCATGACAAATGTGCTGAAAACAAAATGTCCTGGCGGAAAATGCTGAAAATATAACTTGAACAACTATGGCACCTTGACAGACGCCATAAGTACCCTCTTTAAAGATTATATTTCTGATTTTTGGTTGACTTATACACTGTTTCAGCAACACAGATATGGTGAATTATTTGCTGAAATCCTTGCTGGAACATTTGCTGAAACAAACTAGCAGAAAACAATGCTGAACCAGAAATGCACACATAATTTACATTAAAGCATTAGATAAAATGTCAATTCCAATGGCTTCAAAGAGTGCCATTGAAAACGCATCCAAAATGATACAAAATACCAACAGTTGTCCAGAATATCCCACGGAAATACATTTAAACCACAACTACGTTAGAATGTCTTGAAATCCCTAAATCTGATAGACGGTGTTACACACAAGATGCTATTAACTAAAATTTAAAGCTCCATTTCTCTTGAATCAAGTCTGAGACCATAAGTTCTCGGTATCGAAAGATTCTTTCATTGGTAAACTTCCTGACATCTCCACCGAACACCAGCGCCTCGATTGCTTTCAGTACAAAGACCCCACAAGATGCGCTGCAAAAAATGAAACAAAACATATTGATAACAAGCACAACAACATAATGCTTCTATAAGGCTTTAAAGACATTGTAAATGTAGGTTTCCATACCCCGTTGTATCGTGCACTAGATCGGGGACCTTGTTAATGTGGAATGTAGACGGTTGAAAATTTGGGATCACACCAGCCTTATCCAAGTGAATTGGCAACCACTCAGCCATCGCGCGCAAATAATCAACAAGCTTTTCAGCAGACACAATGTAGTGGTTGAAGTCATATGCATTTATAACCTTTTCAGCAAGATTTATCTCCAATGCAATCCAGTGCTTATTGTCTATGTTGAAAGGGGTGTAGACCAGTTTTGCAGACTCCCAACTCTTGGGATAATCACTAGGATATAAGCCCAGGAAGTAGCTAGCAGTGAAATCTTCAACAGGTGTTGTTTCTTCGTAAGATGACGTGCATTCTGGAAGATATTTTTGATGAAAAATAGGATCCATCACGACAATGCGTTCAAAACTGCTAGGATCTTCACTGACTCTCTTCCTCATGTGAACCAGTCCAGCTTCAAGGTGCTAAAACAGTAAACAGTGTAAGGTGCTGAAATTCATATAAACAAAAATACATACATAGTTACATTTACCCGAAAAAGGATGTGGTAAAGAAAAACAGTTTCAGCATACTTACATCTATGTCAAGCCAACCATCCCTCTTAACAATGCTCTTGAAAAATGACTTCTCTTTTCTAGATCCCATTAAAAGTACTGAAAAATCCCTGCGCATATTATTACAAGATTTAAAAATCGGGTCAGAGCACTCGAAAAATATATATATATATATATATATGTATATATATATATATATTGCTAGAGCACTCGAAAACACACATGGAACTTTAAGATGGACATACCTTGAGCTTTTTACACATTGATACATGAAGTCATGGTCAACCTTGCTGAGCAATGATTTTTTTTCAACATGCTTTGGGATCCTTAACTTTTCAGCAACAAACGGGCTCACCAGAAAACTACTTGCTTTTGGAAGACGCTTGGAACGCTTGAAATTTTCAATTTCTTCAACACATTTAGGGTCTTTGGAAATTGTATCCCACTGAATGCATGGCTTCTTCACCAAGTCTTCATCGTCACTTTCACCATCACTTAAATGTATTGTTTTTCCAGGGGGTGGGGTCATTAGGTCACCAGCAGCATCTTTGCTTGCAACATCTTTTGTTGCTTCAGCATCACCCATTTCAGCATCTTTGTCTAGTTGCCCATGAGGTGATGCTGCTTCAGCATTAACATTGGTTTCAGCAACTTCATTTTCAGCAATCTTCGTTTCAGCAACCATACTTTCAGCAACTTTTGTTTCAACAACTTCAATTCCAGCTGCCTTGACTTCAGGACCACCAACCACCTTCCTCACACCAACAGAACCTCCATCATCTAAGCACAGATCCCCACCCTTCAACTCGAAATCAGAGTCGCGCCCTAAGTCAACCGCATATACATGCCCTGAAGATGAGTCTAATGACCTCTGCCCTTCAACAAGGGTAACAGGAATGATCTCATTAACAGATACTGAAACAATGGTACCAATTGGTTGACCTAGAATCTCAGTAGGTACCTCTTCCCGAATTTCATCCAACACCTCCTTCACAGCCTTTGAAATTGCTGGATCACAAGTTGCAGCATTGGATGACTGGGTCTTAAACTGCATTGACTCTTGCATTGTTAACTTATTTTCTAAGGAATCTACCTTCTTCAGCAGATTATCAACAACATTCACCAACTTTAAACATCCTGACAAACGTTCCTCAAGCATCTCCACCCTCGCAGCTAAATCAGATACTCTTTGAAGCAACTCTTCAAGCTTATCTAACCTCATCTGTATTTCTTTCAACCAGCTAGGATGTCCCCCTTGTTTGCTGAAATCATCAGTCTGAGCGCCATCCACATTCTTCCCCGCTCCTTCCAAGTGATCATCTCTGGCAACGTTCTCAGTGCCTTGATTGTTTATGTAGTCATCGGTTTCAACATTCATTGCATCGTCCCCTCCTTGAGCCACACCCCCTTGGGGGCCCTCTGCTACTCTGTCATTAGCATCATCGTTCCCACCCTTGAATAATAAAGATTCCTTTGCAGGTGCAACTTCGATGGCCGGCCTCAATGCAGTTTCAGCAACTCGATGAAAGGATGGACATGCAACTTCAATTGGCATAAACAAATCACTGGAATCTTCGGAAACAGATTTACCTCTCTTGTGAAATACAAACCTAGGTTTCGCAATTGCATCTTCAACAGCTGGTGGTTTCTTTGCAGCTGACATCTTCTTACCCCTTGTCTTCTTTTTTCTAATAGAACCAATTTCATCAACTTGTTTTGTTGAAACTAAACCAGCAGACCGACCTCTCCGCGTTGGCGTAGGTTTGCTTGTTTCAATCTTCTGTTTCTTCACCAATGGCGGCGCTTTACTCACAGTCTTTCGCTTCTTCGAACCTGCAGCACCTCCACTTTCCTTGCCACCTGACTCTTCATTCACTTCTTGTTGTTCTTCACCTTGGGTTTCAGCAGAAGGTATATCCAATGATAAATCACCATCTGCATAGCAATTGAACCGTCTCCAGTATGCTCTTGTCCTAAGTCTCCAACAATCATACAACTTATCTTCCTCAGGTTGGGAAAATACAGGTTTAGTCATGTGATCAAGGATGGGGTGAGCAACTTCATCTTCAAATACCATTCCTGGGGACCTTGCAAACTCCCCAAAGGTTGGGAACATGGGTGCCTAAACAACCAATAATATTAACACACAATAAGACAACTGAAATTATAAAAATGAAATTAATAAAAAAAGAAGATTGTATGAAGATAGATCTGAGACAAGAATAATACCACATCGCCATCAAACAACTCTTGCGCTTCAATGTAAGTATGTCGTAACTTACACTCCCACCGAAGAGAATATGGATCACCCACACGAACTTTGAAATCGCAAAGGAACTTATCAGAAATCACCGGGAAAGCCTCCATTATCCAAGCCTACAAATATAACCAAACAAGCAGATGTTGAAACATACAATTGCTGAAACACAAATATTGCTGAAACATAAATGCTGAAACAAACAGATGCTGAAACATATATGCATGGACTTAAATTACCTAAAAAGCATAAATATATCCAAACAATTCATATGATGGTCTCGGATCAGATCGATCGCAATCCAGGACCTTCTTTAAATACTTCACAACCAAAGAATAAGATAACCTCCCCCATGGATACAGTTCACATTTCGCTGGATTGCATACAAGAGCAGCATGATCTTTCTTAATACTTTTAGACCGCTTGAACAATAACATCTTCTCGATAATCAACAGCTTTGCCATCTGAAGCTTCTTTGTAGACGATTTTCTACATGTTTTAAATGCCTCCAACAACTCATCATAGGTACGCTTTGACTGCTTCTCCCCCAGAAAATAAGACCATTCAAATTTCGCAGGCGGTTTAACTTTAGTATCAATGACAGGAAGCCCTGTAATTGCATGAAACTCTACCAGAGAGAAACGAGCAACTAGACCATCAACCTTGAACCACAATTCATGCAGCTTATCACTCTTAATCAAACGTAGCATCATTTGATGAATCAACTGAAAATTAAGTTTCATCTTATATCTTTGAACCAAGACCCATCCAAAGCAGCTTCTCCTCAGCAACTCAAAATCAGATTTGGACAGATGTTTCTCTATAACAGCACAGACATCTGGGGCGCAGTAAACATTGGATTTTGCACAAAATCTATCCTTCACAGGAATGCAATACTGCAATCTCTGTTAAAAACACACATTCATACACATGAATAAACATAAGAACACACACAAAGGGGGATAAGGTATGGAAAAAAAAATATACTCACATCGAATTGACATTTATATTCTTCAAGATCACTTGCAGAGGCATTAACATCTAAAAAACACAGACAAAGAATACACAACAACCGTTTCAGCATGAATAGAGACAACTGCTGAAATAGATCTTTTACATATTATGCTGAAATATGCATTTACGCTACAATCAAAGACAAAGTACCACATGCATGTATACATTTCATAACAAAACACAACAAAGGCCTGGAAAAAGCATAAATACAAAACTTTAGAACAAAAACGACACACCTCTGCTTGAAGAATTGGATGAACTGCTACCTTCAACTGAAGGAACCTTCTCAGATGAGCTTTTCTTCACTGCAAATCAGATACATTCGACATCACACATAGTAATAAGGGGGGAAAACGACAAACATGCATAAACGACATAAACACAGAATACAAATCGTCATGTGCGGAATCACTTCCAGTTTTGCTGTCAACCGCGGCAACATCAACTCCTTCCCTCTCATCGGAGTCCTTGTTCTCTAAAAATCGACAAAAATTGAAAAGAAATGTCAGTTTCAACTTCAAAACAAGTACAAAATTAAAAACGCAGATAACACACCGCCATTTGAAGGATCGCTTGAATGTTTATGCTCGATTGCACCAACAACAGGTCCTTCGAGGTCGCCGACGACTTTGTTCTCTGACATTGGAGCAGAATCGAAGAAGAATCGTCGGTTTCAACCGCAAAAGTCGCTTGTGAGAGGATGGAGAAAAGAGAGCGAATCGTCCGAGAGAAGCCAAGAAACAAACAGAGTGAGGAGAGAGAAAGGCGGTTTCCAGCAAAAACCCTTATATACGGGGGGGCAATTTTGTCCAAAAAAAATTACGTGGACAAAACCCCAATATGACGGAGTTGGGAGACAATAGCTAAGTTGGGGAGAAAATTTGCGCCTAACTATATGGTTGGTATGTTGCAGATTCGTGTTCGGAACATCTAGCTTTCCATTGTCAACCATGAGAAACATCGTCGTTTAAGTCAAGAGAGATACAATGATTTAAACTTTTATGTTAGAAAGGTAGATACCGATCTTATAAACAAAAAACAAAATAAATCCGACATAACTCCCGTTTTCACACGATTCGATCGAGGTTCTCGGAATCTCACATGGTATTAGAGCCAGGGTCTACTTAGTGTCAATCAAATAAGACGGGTTGTAGTTAAAAGGACGTGTGTTGGAAATAAAAAAGTTATTTCATAAGCCCCTCTCTCTCTATATATATATATTGATCCGGAGGGCAAATTAAATACTAAAATATAAGAGATGATAAAATTCTTACATATTGGAAGATAAATCCCGATCTGATAGTGAAAAAAAAAACATAAATAAATTCGATATAACTCTCATATGAGTTTCTAATAGAAAAAAAACGGAAACCATATTCATATTGATGACATCGGAGGACAAGGTGCGAGAAATTGATCAAAATTTTGATGATTGATTGATTAACAAGTACTCCTTAATTAACAAGATTAATTAGAAGGTGAGATATATCATATATACAAATGATATGAATGGGGAGGAAATTAAAAGATATTTATAGAAATATAGAATTATTAAAGGATCGGAGTTGTACGTGGAAAGAGTATAAGACAAACGGCAAGTGGAAGGCCAAAAATAAATGTTAGGAAGAAATGAAAATGACAAAAATGGTGGCCTGTTTTTCCAAACACTCTAAAATGAGTCATAAATCCGTGGGCTTAAAAGTGGTAGGTACAGCCTTCATTTGTTTGATAGACAAATAAACCTGATTTTTATTTTATTTTATTTTATTTGGATTACTACAATTCTTTAAACATACTTATATCATCTACTCGACCCATAAATTAATGTAAATAAGTTGAATACTTGTTGAGATTTTGATTTTGTGCAATCCTCCAAATAACATCATGATATCATAAATAGACACTTTTTCAAGACTACTATTGTGACTAGTAAGTTTCTTCCAATATTATTATCTATGGAGTATTATTTATCCTTCTATAACCTATCAACTTATATTCTATACTTATATTATTTAAACTTTTTATGTGATAGAAATTTATTCATCTACATCTATATCTCAACTAACAAGATTATTTCGTCTAATTAACACTTGAATTGTGAATAACGAGTAGTATCTCACTCTTTTTTTAGTCAACTTAGATCAGAATTAAAAAAAAAACTATTAAACTAATCACTCTGATACTATAACAAAGTCGGTAAGATAAAGTTGAATATTGTTACCCTAATAGTAATTTTTTTTTTTGGTAAGAAAACAATAGTGCTCAAGAAGCAAACTCAAGCACCAAGGTTCAAAATTGGGCTACATCAACAAAGACGGGGTAGCCCTTTCCCTATAATCATCCTTCATTACTCTCGTACAACAATCGGGTGGCTCCGCGAGCTCATGTAACTCAATTGGCATTTTTAGTGCAAGTGACGCGAGGTAGTCGACGACAAAGTTCGCTTCCCTAATAACATGACTGTTAATGTGCCTTGAACGACTGTTGACCGACGACGCATCGGGTGGTCCGGGGGGCGGAGCCCCCCGGCGGTGGTCTGCACTCGACCAGATCTAGCATTTGCTGTTAGTGTGGTAAGCCGCTTTATGGTTCAACCTGGGAAGGAACACTGGCAAGCTGTGAAGAGGATCTTCAGGTATCTCAGAGGCACTACGGATGTTGGTTTGTGCTATGGGAATGATACAGAGTGCTTGGTTGCTGGGTTTTCAGACTCTGATTATGCCGGCGATGTGGACAGTAGGAGATCGATGACTGGCTATGTTTTCACTTTAGGAAGTTCTGTGGTGAGTTGGAAAGCAACTCTACAACCTACAGTCACTTTGTCTACCACAGAGGCAGAGTACATGGCATTGACAGAAGCTGCTAAGGAGGGAATCTGGCTGAAAGGCTTGGTCAATGATCTAGGCCTACATCAGGATCAGGCTTTAGTGTATTGCGACAGCTTGAGTGCAATATGCTTAACCAAGGATCAAGTTCATCATGAGAAGACGAAGCACATTGATGTGAGGTACCATTTTCTGAGGAATGAGAAGAGAATCAAGGTGAAGAAGGTGGGAACTGCTGATAATCCCGCTGATATGTTCACTAAGCCAGTTCCAGAGAGCAAGTTCCAACATTGTTTGGACTTGCTTAATATCACCAGCTGTTGAGTTGCCCTAAGGGGCAGTCTGGGTCCTTCTTCAAGGACCAATCTGAGGCAGAGAACGTGTGAGCACTTTGTCATAGGTGCATCTGTTTATGAGAGGATTCAAGTCAAGGTGGAGATTTGTTAATGTGCCTTGAACGACTGTTGACCGGCGACGCATCGGGGGGTCCGGGGGGTGGAGCCCCCCGGACCCCCCGATGCCCCCCCTAGCCCCTGGCGGGGGGGCTAGGGGGGCAGCGCCACCCCGCCTTTACGGTATGCGATGTTTATTGTAAACGGGCCTATCGTCTGTCTATTTTGGGCTTTAAGTTCATTGTCTGTTTAGGGTTCCATGAGTCTCTTCATATACTCATGGAACACCGTCCCCTGTAACCTAATCTGTTTTCGCTTCCTCTAATAAGAAATCTGGTTCTCTGCCCGTGGACGTAGGCAACACACCGTTGTTGAACCACGTAAATCTCTGTGTCTTTCTTCGCTATTATCGTTCTCGTTATAACAATGACAAAGTCAGACCTCCCAGTCCCGACTAATAAGGCCTTGACAATGCCTAACAAGGCTCGACATTGGATGACATTCTGCAATCCCTCTCCCGATCATCTTATGTGCAACCATCGAGTCTGTCTCCTCTATCAATTTCCGGATTCCCAAACTCCTAGCCAACCGTAAACAGCCGAGAATACCCCATAACTCTGCTAGAATAACCGGCCCCTTCCCAATGCAGTGGCTGACACCACAAACCCATCTCCCTTCGTGTTGGGACACTTGTGAATCTCACGTCGGAAGTGAGAGTATTCTGAACCTAACATATAGGTGGACCCAACAAGACTTCCCCCAACACTTCGTAGTCCCGGATCACGCCCACAACAGCAGCTAGCGTCACCCTCCATGCTGGTGGCATCATCCGCATTCGCCTTGAACCACCCCTGTCCAGGTTTCTCCCAGGCCAATGCCACCAACACCTCTCAGCGCTCCGTGTATTCCTTTGTCCTCTCCTCGATGTACCGACCCTTCTAAAGCCTCGGGACAGCATTATTTCTAACCCGGTCCGGTAAAAGAAACTACTCCGTATGATAAGGATAAATGAATTTTAAATCTTGATCGTTAAATGTGGATCTAGTGATCGATCCACTTTATCTTGAATTGGAATTAATTGTGAAGAAAAAATCCGTCTAATTAAAGATAGAATTAACCAATTGGAGCACAACAATTGATTCAAAGAAGTGTGTGGGAAACACCCAAATGGATGATAATTGTATAAAATGATCACATCTTCATCTTCATCCATACATTCTATACACAAAATTGATGAGATCGAAAAAACTAAGATTCGATCAGGCGGCCGTAACAACCCCCGTCCGTACAGGTCCGCCGGTGGTTGCTGCAGCGGCGCCAGAAGACTGCCTCCACCGTTGACCGGCGGAGCCCGTGGCGGAGGCGGAAGGCTTGTAAGTAGGTCTTATGATTCTTCTAGGAGGACTATCAATCTCAATCTGGCGCTCCCTGCATTCTTCGCTGCAGAAGGCGAAGATGCCCTGATACATGAAAACGTCGTCGTTTAAGTCGAGGGGCTTTCGGCACATCGAACATGCCTCAAGGCAGGGGGTAGGGCTGCCATGGAAGTGAAGCTCTTCGGGTTCGCAGTAGAACAAAACGGGAGCCATTGATGATGGGATTGGAGGAAGATGATGTGAGTCTTTTAAGGTTTTGGTGATGAATTGCAGTTTAGGAATAAGATGGTGGAGGAAATGAGTTATATATAAAAAGGTTTGAGGCTGAATTAACGACAGAAAAATAAAATGTGCAAGTGGCCATAGGGACTTGAATAATTGAGGAGAATAAAAATATCTTTTTAAGTAAAAAATTATTTTTTTATGTAGTAAGAAAATGACACGAGTATATATAATATGAGTCCGGATCCTCTACACCCTACGGCTCCGGTGCATCACTAAATTATTTCGGATATAAATAAATTTTAAAAAAAATTGAAAATAATATTTTTAAATTCTACACCCTTATATTGCTATGTTTATAAAATTTTATTATGAAAATTCATGTTTTAAAAAATAATAAAAATTATTTTCTAAAAAAATCGATATTTTAATTATCTATATTTTTAAAACATGAATTTTCATAATAAAATTTTATAAACATATCAGGGTGTAGAATCTAAATATATTTTTTTTAATTTTTTTTTAAAGTTTATTTATATCCGAAATAATTTAGTGATGCACCGGAGGGAGCACCGTAGGGTGTAGAGGATCCGGACTCATATAATATGGGCCATATGGCAATACCGAGGATGAGAAAAGGGTGGGCTAGTTTCCAAAAACTTGGTTTATTGAAACAGCTAATGGAAGTGACACAAACCGTTGGCAATATACATAAATTCCGTCGCATGTGGGCCATCGAGGTAGGGGTATGCGTACAGTGCGTGCGTGGGACATAACCGGCTTAAATTGTCCTCTCTTCGGATCGGGAGAAAATTAATTCAACACTGGCCCCGAGTTTTTCCAATTTACGGACCGTTTCAAAAATTAAATACGGAGTAGATATTTTAAACTGGTCGTGTTATAGTATAAACCGGATTTTGTTTATTTATTTTGTACAAACCGGGTTTTAATTATAGGGGTTTAGTTTTACACGTGCTTGTCACGTGATCTCTCTCGGCTATAAGAGCCATGTTCTTCCCCAAATTCTGTAACGAATTTTGATTCCAATAACAGAAATTGAGAGCTTTGGTTTTGGGTTTAATGGCTTCCATCTTGTTCTAATTTCTTCGATTTCACATTCAAATCTCGAATCTGAAATGGTATCAGAGCACGTCTAAAGATCTGTAATCATGTTTCATTTTTCGTTTTCTGATTTCTCGATTTCTTTCCGCTCTTACTCCGAAATTCTTGATCGATCATGGATAATCAAGAAGCGAATCAGGCGAATCAGCTGGATGCGAATGATGTTCTGTTCTTGCATCATTCGGATCACCCCAGCTACAATCTGTCGACTCACTTGCTGAGCGAAACTAACTACAACCACTGGAGGCGCGCCGTTGAGGTGTCCTTGGTTGCGAAGAACAAGATTAGTCTTGTTGATGGCACTTTCCAGATTCCAGCAGAAACAACACCTCGCTATGCTCTCTAGCGTCGCTGCAATGGGATGGTTGTTGCGTGGTTGCTCCACTCGGTCGAGAAGGAGATTGCAGAGACGTTGCTGTATTTTCGAACATCTAAAGAAATCTGGGACGAACTGAAGATGAGATTTGGATCTCCGAATAGCACTCGCATGTATCAGGTACAAAAGGAGATGTTCAATATTTCTCTAAATGGTTCGTCTATTACCTCTTATTTCTCAAGATTCAAGAAATTGTGGGATGAGTATATGGATTTGGTAGAGGCACCTGTGTGTGTTTCTTGTGGAGGTGAGAATCCTGTATCTAGGTCTTTTGCAAGACAACAGGTGATTCAATTTCTTGTTGGTTTGCCTGAATCTTACAATGGAATAAGGACAAATATTCTGTTGATAAAGCCTACACCAAATATTGCTGATGTATATCGAATGCTGATCGATGAGGAAGGACAAAGAGGGCTTAACAACTCCAGTTCAATCAGTGATACCACTGCTGCTTTCAATGCTTATCAAAGGCAGGGTAATCAGTCTCAGGGTAATTCTCAGTATGGTCGTTTTCCTAACCAAAAGAACAGCAATTCCAATGGGAATCAAGGCAATTCCAATGGGAATCAAGGCAACAAACAATCTGGAAATCAGAAAGGCAAGGGCAATTACTTCTGTGACCATTGCAAGATTGCTGGACATTCAATGGAAAGGTGCTTTAAGCTTCATGGATATCCTCCTAACTTCAAAGGAGATAAGTCAAGGAAGTTTGCTTCAAATGTGACTGTGGAAGGAGAAGACTGTGATACTGCTCATTCTCTAACTAAAGGCCAGTATGATCAGATATTGGCTTTCCTGAGCAAGCAAAGTAATGGAGATGATACTAATATGGTTGCAGGTACAAAGTTGTGTTTTAGTGTTTTTGGAAATGATTATAGTTGGGTTATTGATAGTGGGGCTACTCATCATATATGTCCATCTTTATCCATGTTTAAGTCTTACAAAGTTTTTGATATGCCTAGCTATATTACAGTTCCAAATGGCCAACAGTGTAGGATTTGTCACATTGGTTCAATACTGTTGCAAAATAAGTTTATCTTACATGATGTGTTACATGTGCCTGATTTTGCCTATAACTTGTTATCTGTGAGGAAATTTGTGCATGATTTGAAGACATATATGTTGTTTACTCCATCTCAATGTTTGATACAGGACCCTTCAATGAACAAGCCACTGGTGCTTGGTGAAGTGTCAAAGGGACTGTATCTTACATCTCTGAAGGACAGTATTCCAATACATGACAAAGATGCTCATGCTTTCCTGTGTTATGTGCTAGATTTGGACCAAACTGTTATGTGTAACAATGCTCGAGCTGTTTCATTAGAACTATGGCATTGTAGACTTGGGCATGTCCCATTTGATCAATTGTTTCATTTTCCTTTCCTGCAAAGTCTTGTAAAAACTGGTAAACATCATGTCTGTAAAGTCTGTCCTATGGCTAGACAACATAGATGTTCTTTTCCTGACAGTTCAATAAAGTCTTTAGCTTGTTTTGAATTGATTCATATGGATATTTGGGGCCCTTATAAGGTGCCTACTCATAATGGCTGTCACTACTTCTTGACTATTGTGGATGACTTCTCTAGAGCTACATGGACACATCTAATTGCTGCTAAGAGTAATGCTTTTGCTTTGTTGAAGTCTTTTGTTACTTTTGTGTCTAAACAGTTTGATGCTAAGGTTAAGATTGTTAGGTCTGATAATGGCATGGAGTTTTGTAGTCTTAATGCACAGGAGTTTTACACACAGCATGGAATAGTACACCAAACTACTTGTGCATATACTCCACAACAAAATGGAGTGGTGGAAAGGAAGCACAAACACTTGTTGGAGACTTCAAGAGCCTTACTATTTCAGTCTAACCTCCCTACTCAATATTGGGGAGAATGTGTGTTGACTGCTACTTATCTAATTAACAGGTTTCCCTTATATCCAATTCAATTTAGAACTCCATTTCAAATACTGTTTGGTAAGGTTCCATATTATGCTTCCTTGAGATCTTTTGGTTGTTTATGCTTTGTCAGTACTAACAAGTGTGACAGGTCAAAGTTTGATTCCAGGAGTACTCCTTGTATTTTTTTGGGTTATCCTCATGGTACTAAAGGTTATAAAGTCATGGACTTAAAATCTCACCAGATTTTTATCTCTAGAAATGTTAAGTTTCATGAATTACAATTTCCATTACACAAAATTGATTTTGATAAAGGTCTGCCTTTACCTAATATATTGGTTGACAGTCCTGATTCTATTTTTTAGCCTAATAGTGAGATTGTTAATGAGAATGTAGAGCTTCCTGGAAATGTGTCTGACAACACTGATCTTCAAAGTTCAACTGTCAGCTCCTCGAGTAATTCTTCTTCAACTAACAGTACTTCTACAAGTTCTTCTGAGACTCAGTCTTCACATGGTATAAGAAGATCCTCAAGGATTCCCAGGCAACCTACACATCTTCAAGATTATATATGCAGTTTTGGTTCAAACTTTGAGTTATTTCCTTTCTTATATGGTTTTAAGGATTCTTTTTTGCCTACTGACAGTTCTATGTATAGGTGCAATTCAGCTTCTGTTCATCATTCAGTTGATTTGGTTGAACCCAAAACTTTAGCAAAAGCTTCTAAAAGTCCAGATTGGATTGAAGCAATGGACAAAGAAATTGTTGCTTTACAATCTAACAAAACTTGGATATTAGTGGATCTTCCTGCAGGAAAGAAACCCATAGGATGCAAATGGGTGTATAAGATCATACTTAAAGCTGATGGTTCCATAGAGAGATATAAAGCAAGATTGGTGGCAAAAGGCTACAACCAACAGTATGGAATTGATTATGATGAGACTTTCTCTCCAGTGGTAAGAATGTCAACAGTAAGGGTTATTCTCTCATTAGCTTTGAACAAAGGTTGGGATATATTTCAATTAGATGTAAATAATGCTTTTTTGCATGGTGATTTACATGAAGAAGTTTATATGAACATGCCTCAAGGAGTTCCTAATCCTACCAACAAAGTCTGTTTGCTTAAAAAGTCATTATATGGCTTAAAACAGGCTTCAAGGCAATGGTTCAACAAACTTTATTCCACTCTAATTGAGTTTCATTTCATACAGTCTAAGCATGATCCTTCTCTGTTTATTTCTCATAAAAATGATCATCTAACTATTGTTGCAGTGTATGTAGATGACATAATTGTAACAGGTTCAGATTTATCACAAGTAACAGGACTCAAGCAACATCTTCATGAGTTATTCAGCATCAAAGACTTGGGAAAATTGAATTATTTTCTCGGGATTCAAGTACTTCAATCTCAGGATTCCTTGATCCTTAGTCAAAAGAAGTTCTGTCAAGAGATACTCAAGGAAGCCAACATTGATGATCAGAAGAGTTGTGTCACACCTTTACCTCTAAATTTCAAACTTATGCCACCTGATTTAAACAATTTAATTGATGATCCTACTCACTACAGAAGCATTGTTGGCAAACTAAGTTACTTAACCAATACGCGCCCAGATATATCTTTCTCTGTACAGGTTTTGAGTCAATTCCTTCAATCTCCTGATGCCACACATCAAGCTGCTTTGTGTCACCTTCTGAGATATGTCAAAGGCACTCCACATTACGGAATCAAGCTTCAGAAAGGATCTTCAATCAAGCTCCAGGCATTTTCAGACTCAGACTGGGCATCATGCCCTATTTCAAGAAGATCAGTCACTGGCTATGTGATTCTCTATGGTGACAATCCCATTACTTTGAAATCAAAGAAGCAAGCCACGATATCCAGAAGTTCCTCAGAAGCAGAATATAGAGCCATGAGCCAAGCAGCAGCTGAGGTGACATGGTTGGTCAACATTTTGCACGATCTTGACCAAGATCTTACCTGCTGCACAACATCGATCGCTTTTGGGCATACTGGGAATGGAGCTTCAACACCCTTCGCCAGTTTGAGGGGGGTTGTTATAGTATAAACCGGGTTTTGTTTATTTATTTTGTACAAACCGGGTTTTAATTATAGGGGTTTAGTTTTACACGTGCTTGTCACGTGATCTCTCTCGGCTATAAGAGGCATGTTCTTCCCCAAATTCTGTAACGAATTTTGATTCCAATAACAGAAATTGAGAGCTTTGGTTTTGGGTTTAATGGCTTCCATCTTGTTCTAATTTCTTCGATTTCACATTCAAATCTCGAATCTGAAAGGTCGAAATAAACTTAAATTAATTTTATGGAAAAATGACTGATAATAATGCGAACTATTAAATGGTAAACAAAAAATTATACGAACTTTGAAAACTACCAATTCATATACAAACTATAACGTACAGTACACATTAAACCAAAATTTGATACAAGATCCAAAATTCACAGAGTATAAATTATTTTTGACTCAAATTATAATTAATTAGAAAGCTTGGGAAAATTTTATAAAATTAAAGGTAAAAATTAAAATCATCTTAAAAAATGCTTAATTATTTCATCTTCCCCAATTTTTAGTGAAGTCCTCAGCAATGGAGGAAATTTGACCAACCCGCTATTCATTCGGCTAGATTTGTGGCTGATTTTGGATTCCCGTTTTCCGTTCTTACGGATTTGACCTTTAATTTGGGTATCTTAACCCCCTCTTCTCGGCTGTGTTTCGAATCGGGCTCCGACATGGCGGAAGGTCCGCTTCAATGGCGGAATTCAACCAGCCAGTCAACCACGTTCGTATGCGCTCGTGGTGGTTCTGCACCTCCGCCGTAGTTATGATGCGTGAGGGCTTTGTGTTGGAAATAATGCTTAAATAAAGATTTTATAAGGGCTTTTAAATTTCCGCAATCTTAAAAAGAAAAGAGAAAATGTTTTAAACAGTTTTTGAGGTTTTTCCTCAACAAATAAAGTGGGTGGGAGAGTGGGGGTGAAAAACACGTTCTCGTCATCTTAAAACATGATTGAGATCCTCTCCTAATTAAAAATCTCCTTAGATCTTCCTAATAAAAAATCAAAGGTCCAGATTTTGTTTTATTAATTAACCCATTAACTACAATTAAAAAAAAAAACATTAACTATTGATATTTTCAGCAATTTCTCAAAGACAAATCCATAACTTTTCAACTTCTCCATTGCTGAAACCCTAGCTAACAAGCAATATCTTCTCAAAGTATCAAAATACTTGCCATTATCCTCCAAATCCTTCTCTAGAAGCCTCTTCCTTGCAATCAACGACCACATTACAGTACACTTCCTACATTACAGTACACTTCCTTCAAAGATTCTGAAGCAACGTCCATCAAATTTAGAAGTCTCTCTGAAACATCTATCTTCAGTACTAAATTAACTTCGACTGGATACTTCGGAGCAGCAACATCTTTTTCAAATCGAAATCATCGGCCGGGCGGCAAAGGAAGCTTCGCTACAATTAATTAATAATTAAACTAATTACTTTTTAATTCTAAACCTTTCTTTCTCTTTCAACACTATACATCTAAGATCTAACGATCAGTTTGAAACATTGACTAAGTTTTTAACAATTAATTTGGGCATATTAATTGTTCGTTACATGTGGATCTGTTCTACTTCTACCCCATGGTTTGCCAAAATCTTTGTAATTTGACAATCTGTGTACCTTCCATGATTTATTTAATTAGGGTTTAAGTAGTTTATTTAATTTAATTAATCTAGTGAGACTTAGATTCAAATTAACAAAGATCAGAGGTCAAGGATACAATTAGATTCAACTGGCAGTATGCTAACTATCAAGAGAATTCCATGGCGATGTTGGAGAGAGATGATGCTCAGGGTAGTGGGGAGTGTTTATTGAATTTAAGGAATTAAAAAACTATATTAAATATGAGGCAAATAAATCTTAACCATTCATTTTAATCTAATGGTGGAAATTTGTTTATTAGGAAAATATTAGGTAACCTCTTATTAGGATAGGATCCGGATCCCTTAAAACAGACCTTTTAGGGTTTGAAGAGAGACGTGTGTTTTCCTACCCTCTTCTTCCTCTCCTCTCTCTGTGAAAGAATGTTTTGAGTTCCTGATTGATTCCATCTCTTCGATTGCGAGTGCACGCTTTTGAAGAGCGTTGTGTAACCTTGGGGGCCGCGATGCCATGAAGCCGACTTGCACCGTGGTCGAGGCGAAATCACTTCTAAGGCAGTGGGTTCGGATATATACAAAGCCATAGCAATTTGTATTTTGAGATAAGTTTTCTACTTGGATTTTCAATTTGATGAATTCTATGAATCAATTGATGGGTTTTACTAACAATTTAGAAGCGATTTAGTGTTTGTTAATAGTTGCCGGTTGAATAGAGTTAAGGAATGAGCATTGAAGATTGATTTTAATTGATCAATCTAATTAACCATATTGATTTTAATTTCCATTATCTCAAGTTCTAACCCTGGAAATGAGTTTGCTCCAACATTTATTCCCAAGAAGGGATACACATACCTCTAGGCAAGTCATCTGTTCTAAAATCAATTGATGGGATGTTGGAATCTATTATGTGTATCCCTTCTTGGGAACTAGTTGACTTGCCTAGAGATATCAAAGTCATTAAGTGTAAATGGATCTCTAAATGGAATTTTAGAACAGATGGTTCTATTATAAGGTTTAATGCAAGACTAGTGGTTAAATGATTCACACAAAATATGAAATTGATTTCTTTAATACATATTCTCTAATGATTAAGATTTTCATTTATACTTATTATTTGCTTTAGCATCTAATTATAAATTAGCAGTGCATCAATGGATGTTAAACTGTATTTTAAATGACGATCTAGAGAATTTTTTTGGTAAGAAAACAACAGAGCTCAAGAAGCAAACTCAAGCACCAAGGTTCAAAATTGGGCTACATCGACAAAGACGGGGTAGTCCTCCCCCTATAATCATCCTCCATTACTCTCGTACAGCAATCGGGAAGCTCCCACGAGCTCATGTACCCGAATCAGCATTTTTAGTGCAAGCGACGAGAGGGAGTTGGGGACAAAGTTCGCTTCCCTAATAACATGACAAAGTCAGACCTCTCAGTCCCGACTAATAAGGCCTTGATAATACCTAACCAGGCTCGACATTGGATGACATTCTGCAATCCCTCTCCCAATCATCTTATGTGCAACCATCGAGTATGTCTCCTCTACCAATTTCCGGATTCCCAAACTCCTAGCCAGCCGTAAACAGCTGAGAGTACCCCATAACTCTGCTAGAATAACCGACCCCTTCCCAATGCAGTGGCTGACACCACGAACCCATCTCCCTTCGTGTTGGGACACTTGTGAATCCCACGTCGGAAGTGAGAGTATGTTAAGCCCTAAGTTGATTGCCTAACATAATAGAGAGATCATGAGAGCTAAGAGAGAGTTTAGAGGTAACTTTGTATTTGACTATGAATGAATCCTTTCTTAGTACACAAGGCCCCTTATATAGGGTCCTAACAGAGTATTCTGAACCTAATATATAGGTGGGCCCAACAAGACTTCCCCAACACTTCATAGTCCCGGATCACGCCCACAGCAGCCGCTAGCGTCACCCTCCATGCTGGTGGCACCATCCGCATTCGCCTTGAACCACCCTGTCCAGGTTTCTCCCATGCCAATGCCACCAACACCTCTCTGCGCTCCTTCCGAGTCGAGCAACCAAGTCCTTTTCCCCATTCCTCCGTGTATTCCTTTGTCCTCTCCTCGATGTACCGACCCTTCTCAAGGGTAGAAAGAGAAATTAGGAGATATTAGGGAAATGATTTCATTATTACTTGGTTAACTTCCCAATTACAATGTCCGGGGTATTTATACCCTAAAATCTACATAGGGACATAACACATTATTTCTAACCCGGCCCGGTAAAAGAAACTACTCCGTATGATAAGGATTAAGGATAAATGAATTTTAAATCTTGATCGTTAAATGTGGATTTAGTGATCGATCCACTTTATCTTGAACTGGAATTAATTGTGAAGAAAATATCCGTCTAATTAAAGATAGAATTAACCAATCGGAGCACAACAATTGATTCAAAGAAGTGTGTGGGAAACACCCAAATGGATGATAGTTGTATAAATTGATCACATCTTCATCTTCATCCATACATTCTATACACAAAATTGATCGATGAGATCGAAAAAACTAAGAATCGATCAGGCGGCCGTAACAACCCCCGTCCGTACAGGTCCGCCGGTGGTTGCGGCGGAGGCGCCAGAAGACTGCCTCCACCGTTGACCGGTGGTTGACGCGGAGGCGGAAGGCTTGTAAGTAGGTCTTATGATTCTTCTAGGAGGACTATCAATCTCAATCTGTCGCTCCCTGCATTCTTCGCTGCAGAAGGCGAAGATGCCCTGATACATGAAAACGTCGTCGTTTAAGTCGAGGTGCTTTTGGCACATCGAACACGCCTCAAGGCAGGGGGTAGGGCTGCCATGGAAGTGGAGCTCTTCGGGCTCGCAGTAGAACAAAACGGGAGCCATTGATTGATGAGATCGGAGGAAGATAGATGATCGATGTGAGTCTCAGAAATTTGATTCTTCAAGTTTCGGAAAGGAGTTGTATATAAAGAAGGCTGAGGCTGAATTAACGACGACAAAAATCAAATGGGCAACTGGCTGTGTGGGGACTTAATTAATTGACGACGAATAAAAATACTCCGTATCTTTTTTTTTAGCAAATAAATTAGTATGTTAGATGGGAATACCGAGGATGAGAAAAGGGTGGGCTAGTTTTCCAAAAACTTGGTGTACTGAAACAGCTAATGGAATGGAAGTGACACAAACCGTTGGCAATATACGGAGTCTAAATAAATTCCGTCGCACGTGGGCCTTCGAGGTAGGGGTGTGCCTGCCGCGTGGGACATAACCGGGTTAAGTTAAACTGGGAAACCATTCCAGAATGACTCACTGGAAAAGACTTGCGGGTAGTATCTAAAGGTTTCCAGTTCGAACCCCGGATATAGCCGCTCTTTATTTACAAATTCAATGATCGGGAGAAAATTAATTCAACATTGGCCCCGAGTTTTTCCGGATTTACGGACCGATTTAAAAATTAAATATATACTCTCTCCATTTGTTAATGTTTGCCTTTTTCAATTTGCATGTTTTTATAGAAAGGTAAAAAATAAGTTTACCATGAGAGCACACCGAGCAGAGAGAGATGAAGTCATCGGAAGGGGAGGAGAGGAGAGAGGGTCAAAAATGGAGAAGAAGGAGGCGACTTAGAGGGAAACAAGAGTTTCAGACGAGATGAAGGAAAAACATCATTTATAATTATTATTTTTATGTTTTTTTCAATTATAAAATTAGTAGAAACAGTCAATGCTTATGAGACATTTCATAATTGTTTATGAGACATTTTCCTGAGTTTCAAAGTTTCTTCATATTTAGAAACGTGAAACCGCTATGAAATAAAGTTTCGGGATTTTATATGAACATGCATCATAAATAGACACAAATTTTCAAGACTTGATCAGTATTGTAACAAGTTTTACCTTTAATATTATTTATTCCCTTTATATGTAGGAATAACCTATCAACTTATATTTGTACAGTACTCCCTCCGTTCGGAAATATAACATCTTTTACTTTTTGGCACGTAGGTTAAGGAGCTAAATAGTATATAAAATATTAATTTTTTTAAAATTAATTTTTTACAATATAACACTTTTTATTAATAAGTATTAAAATGTAAAAAAATAATTTTAAAAAAATCAATATTTTATATAGTATTTAGCTCCTTAAACTACGTGCCGAAAATCAAATGATCTTACATATTCGAACGGAGGGAGTATTATTTAAATTTTTGACGTGACAAAAATGTATTCATTTACGTCCCAACCCGGCCTCCAAGTACAAATAAGATTAATCATTTTGACTAATTAGTCACACTATCTTGGACAACTGGTAACAGTATATCATTTTTTGCAGTTAACTCATATCGGATTTAAACATAAACGGTTACACCAACAACGTACTTTGATACTGTCTGTATATGATAAGGATAAATGAATTTTGAATCTTGATTCTTGATCGATTAAATGTGGATTTAGTGATATCCACTTTATCTTGATTTGGAATTAATTGTGAAGATAAAACCAATTGGAACACAACAATTGATTCAAAATTGAAGTGTGTGGGTAACACCCAAATGGATGATAGTTGACTAGTTGTATATATAAATGATCACATCTTCATCCATACATTATACAATTTATACTATTGCATACACAAAATTGACGAGATCGAAAAAACAAAGAATCAGGCGGTCGCAACAACCCCCGTCCGTACAGGCCCGCTGGAGGCAGCTGCGGCGGAAGGCTTGTAAGTTGGTCTTATGATTCTTCTAGGAGGAGGCCGGATTATCGATCTCAATCCGGGACTGCCTGCATTCTTCGCTGCAGAAGGCGGAGTTGCCCTGATACATGAAAACGTCGTCGTTTAAGTCGAGGGGCTTCCGGCACATCGAACACGCCTCAAGGCAGGGGGTAGGGCTGCCAATATGGAAGTGGAGCTCTTCGGGTTCGCAGTAGAACAAAACGGGAGCCATATATTGACGAGATCGGAGGAAGATGAGGTGAGTCTCAGAAAATTGGGTCTTGACGTTTTGGTGATGAATTGCAGCTGAAGAATAAGACGGTGAGTTGTTGGAAGGGGGGAAATGAGTTTTGTATATAAAAAGGCCGAGTTAACAACCAAATGGGTAAGTGGCCGTAGAGAATTCAATAAAAATATGTTTTTTGATTAAAATATTAATTTTTGTTTTGTTGGAGGGAATGAAGTTGTATAGAAAATGACACGAGTATATATTTGTTACTCCGTAAAAGCCAATACCGTGGTTTTCCAAAAACTGTGGTAACTTTATGGTTTATTGACACAAACCGACGATGGCAATATAAATATACTCCATCGGGATCAAGATCTCCTGCGCGCTACCATTAACCCTACGATGCAACACTAAATTATTTTGAGTATAATTTTATTTTTAAAAAAATTAAAAAAATATATTTACATCTCAAGTACTTATAGTTATATCTACATATTTACAAACTTTTATTGGAAAAAATCATGTTTTACAAAAATATAAAATTAATTTTCTAATATAATTGATCTTTTAATTTTATAAATTTTTTTAAATGATTTTTTTTTAATAAAAGTTTATAAATATGTAAGCACGAGTATTTGAAATGTAAATATATATTTTTAAAGTAAAATTATACACGAAATAATTTAGTGTTGCACTGTAGGGTATACGGTGGGTCGCAGGAGATCCGAACTCACTCCATCGAGGTAGTTGTTGGAACATGGGGATGTATTATCTCACGTTCAAATATTGAGATATCATGATTAAAATATTATTTTGGCGGGTTGTTTCACCCATTGTCAATTGGTTTTGAGATTGAATCTCATTGGGTTTATATGTTGTTCGTATCCAATGGCGGCCGCATGAGTCGTCGAAAGGTGGGGCGAAATTGAATTATCCACATTTGTCTCCACATTAGCATTATCAACATTGCAGCTACATTACGAGGAGTGGATGAACCAACAATTAGCACTGTGTTGACTCGAGCAAATTTTTTATCCATATGAACAATGAAATGAACCAACAATACTTTATTTGAAATTCAAATATTTGATGTAGAATCTTCTTATATTCTTTGCTCTGAACCAATACAAACTTCAACATTTCAATTAGGAAAAATGACTGGAAATAATACGAACTATCCATTATTAACAAAAAATAGTACGAACTTTAAAAATCATAAATTTATATACAATTCTATCTCATATTAAAACAATATTAAAACAATGTACATCATTTGCCAATCAAAATTAATTTGAACTCTAAATATAATTAATAAAAGATTTGGGGAAAAAAAATATAAATTAAAAGGTGGAAAATGTAAATCACTGTTCCTCTTCATTCATTATTCTCAAATGGATCTGGGCATCGATCTCCTCCCTCGATCTCTCGCTCTCGGTCTTAATTAGTCGATTTCTCAATTACTAGTCGATATGGGCTCAGATTCACACCTGTAGAGACACACCTCTCTCACGCACAATCTTGGCTTTCCGTCCTCTCTCGGATCTTAAGATCGAACATCTCCCATGACTGCCTCCTATCAGCGTCAGCAACATCGGCGTCAGCATCCGCGACATCCTCGACGTCAGCATCATCCGACATTACTGCCAGCAACATCTGTGTTAGCATCACCGACGTCCACGACGTCAACATCCCCGACATCAGTGTCGACGTCCTCGACATCGGCTTTAGCATTTTCGGCGTCCGCAACATTGGCGTTAGCATCCCCAACGTCAGCAAATTCGACGTATCCGGTACGGTATCAGTGTCAGCAACGAAAAAAAATGATGAAGCGAAAAAAATGCTTACACGGGAGGTGGCACATGGGGATGGACAATTTCCTAATTATTTCAATAATGTGGTCAGTTTGCTAATATGACCAACATTTATGGATAGTTTGCTAATTCACCCTAAATTAAAAACCTATGAAGTAGGATAAATTCCTATGTTTGTTTGACAAAAAGACACAGAAATTCAACGTCTCAGAAATTTCAATTTCTCCAAATTGTAGGAAGTTCACTCCTAGGTAAGTTCCACTTACACCCTTTTTAATATATTTTTCTTTGTTTTTCTATATATATATATATATATATATATATATATATATATATATATATATATATATATATATATATATTTAAACACCAAAAATTTAACCAAACAACTTTTTTTAATTCTATGGAGGTATATTTTATGTTAATTCAATTCCTCGAATTCCCCGAAGTAAAACATAAAAAAAATGAGATGAGGCTTGAGGTGAGGTAATCGAGGTGATCGATATAGAATCACACTTATGTCACGCCAAATACATAATAAATGAATGTACAATTTGATAACATCTTGATCCATAAATTCTACACACCAATTTGATGAGGGAAAAAATCAGAGAGAGTATTACAAAATTGATCACTTCGTATTGATCTTCACTACTCTTAATTTCTAACAAGAATTGGAGAGTAATTCCAGTTCTAGATCGAGACTACGATCAAATAAACGCCAGTAAAGGAGAAAACTCTACTTATCTCGCCATCAATGGAGGAAAAGAGAGAGAATTTGTGGAGCATTTTCTGTATTGCATTGCACGAAAGAGTGTGTAAAAGTTGTTACATCCAACTGCCTACAGACCTCTATATATACTCCTGAACTTTAACCAGGCTAAATCACCTAACTATGGGTTAGCCTAACTACATGTAAGTAACCCCAATATCCCCCCCCCCCCCCCCCCCCCGGGTGGACGAGGCCCTAAGGGAGGGGAAAAAACGAGGCCCAACTTGCAAGCTAATCGAAAGTGATCAAAGGCACCCAACGACTTAGTAAAGAGGTCTGCAAGTTGATTAAAAGACTGAACATGTATGGTAGAGATGATCCCATCACGAACTAGCTAGCTCCCTAATGAAATGACAATCGATACGGAGATGCTTCGTCCGTTCGTGGAACACGGGGTTAACAGCAAGGTGCATTGCTAATTTATTGTCACATCACAAGGGAATTGAATCGAAGTCTTAACAGGAATGTGAAGATCATGAAACACACCAGTGAGCCAAACTACCTCGCTTCCCGTGGTGGACATGCTCCGGTACTCGCTCTCGGTGGAAGATTTAGAAACGGTCTTCTGCTTTTTAGTTTTCCATGAAACAAGAGAATCGCCAATGAACACACAGTACCTAGTCAGACTCCGACTGGTATCCCTGCAATTGCCCCAATTGGCATCGCAATATGCCCGAATTTGTAACGGACTGGATGCAGGATAGAACAGGGAACAATGAATTGTACCTTTGAGGTACCGAAGGAGGAATATCGCAACAGACATATGAGGTGTTCGGGGAGCAGACATGAATTGGGTGAGCTGCTGCACAGTGAAGGAAATATCCGGTCTCGTGAGGGTCAAGTACAACAGTCGGCCAACTAGGAGCCTATATGACTCGGGATCACCGAGCAGGGCTCCATCATGAGCGCTGAGATGGAGGTTCCTCTGCATCGGAAACTTGACAACCTTGCAGTTGATCATGTCGACATTGGAGAGTAAGTCCATCACATACTTCCGTTGATTGATTAAAATGCCTTCCTTAGAACGGGAAATCTCCATTCCCAAAAAATAACGAGCTAAGCCTAGGTCCTTGATGGTGAATGCCTTATCTAAGAAAGCCTTTATAGAAGCAATCGAAAGAAGATCATCCCCTGTAATCAACATGTCGTCCACGTATAGCAGAATGACCATGAACAACCCACTTCTGGATTTAACAAATAGTGAATAATAAGGGGTTGATTGCACAAAGCCAGCAGCTACCAAATGTCGAGTAATTTCCACGTTCCACTACCGACTGGCTTGTTTAAGCCCATAAAGCGACCTATGCAACCTACAAACTTGACTAGGTGCAGCACGAGAATAGCCGGTAGGAGGGGTCATGTATATTACCTCATCCAAGTAGCCATGTAAGAAGGCGTTGTTGACGTCCAATTGGTGAAGATCCCATTGTTTGATCGAAGCAATGGCTAGCAAAAGTCGAACAGTAGTGAGCTTTGCTACTCGAGAAAAGGTCTCCTTGTAATCGCGATTCTTAACCTGATTGAACCCCTTTGCTACAAGGTGAACTTTGAACCATTCAATCTCTCCATTAGCCCTGAATTTGATTTTATAAACCCACTTGCAACCAATCGGTTTCATCCCTGTCGGAAGATCAGTGACGACCCAAGTGTGATTCTTCTCCAAAGCACCCAGTTCTAGTTGCATAGTTGTGACCCAAGCCAGGTCCTTCTGGGCTTGAGCAAAGGAAGAGGGTTCAACAACAGATAAAACATTTTAAAGAGAATGGATATAACTTGGAGAGTGTAAAGACAAGTCGTCGGGATGAACGACAGCAAAGATGGATGAGAGAGATGTCTGAGGTTCACCACGAGTTATGAGATTGCCACACACAAAATCCTGCAGACGAGCAGGTCTGGTCACACGTCGTGGAAGCAAATCTGGAGCTCCAGGTGCTGGAGCAACTGATGAGGATGCAGCTGATGAGCTATCAGACACCACCATTGAAGTGTTGCTGGGATTCTCCAAAGAAGGAAAGTGCATAGGTGAGGCATTGTCTGAGACAACTAACGAAGGGGCGTTTGTTTGTGGCATACCAATCGGACTGGGGAAAGCCAGATGGAGCTCTGTCAAGGCGCCCATCACAACACCGATCCCCTAAGGGGACTAAAGGAAGAGAGGATGTGGGAGAAGGGGTCGGGTTCTCAGAAGATTTGAAAGGAAAGACATCCTCTCGGAAGACCACATCCCTACTTACAAATACCTTGTGGGATGCGAGATCATAGAGTTTGTAGGCTTTCTGCCCGGATGGATATCCCAAAAGGATGCAACGACGACTAGTAGCATCAAACTTTGATCGCTGAGCCTTAGGCACAAGACCAAAGCATAGGCATCCTATAACCCGAAGAGTATCATACACAGGGGTTGTTCGATGCAACAATTCATGAGGTGACACATGATTTAGGACAGAAGATGGCAGCAAATTGATGATGTGTGTGGAGGCCAGCACACATTCTCCCCAAAAATGAAATGGGAGACCTACATATAGCCTGATGGATCTAGCCATCTCTATTAGGTGGCGATGCTTGCGTTCCACACGGCCATTTTGCTCAGGAACATAAGGCACCGATCGTTGATGGATAATCCCATTATCTCTCAACAAAGCAGACATTCTGGAGTTCAGAAATTCTGTTCCATTGTCTGTTCGAAGAACTTTAACCTTCGTGGTGAACTGGGTACTAACATACCTCAGAAAATCATTAACAATCCCACATACTTGCACTTTACTTCGAATCAGAAAAGTCCATGTGTACCTGGAATGATCATCCACTATTGTAACAAAATATCGAGCCCCACACAAAGAGCTATCTATGTAGGGACCCTAGAGATCCATATGAATCAAATCAAACACATTCAATGCATGAGAAGAGCTGGAAGCAAAGGGCAATTTGTTTGATTTCGACAAACAACAAGTGTCACAGTCTAAAGAAGTTCGGGAAATTCCATTCCCACTGTGAATGTGCTTCAGCTTGGACCACGAAGCATGGCCAAGACGGGCATGAAGCAAACTTATTGAAACTGAAATGGGAGGAGAAACGTTCGAAACAAGAGAGTTCTTACACTCTGAAGCCAGTTTATCCATGCGGCGCACACCCCATGTCTTGGGAACACAATGAAACCCTGTGAACTTGTACAATCTAGAGAATCTGTGCCCCACAGCAAAAACATCCTTAGTGGAAAGAGCCTGCAAAATGCACATGTGTTTATAGAACATGAAAACGAATCCATTGTCATCAAGAAGCTTGGAAACGGATAGCAGATTATGCTGGAACCGTGGCATGAACAGCACATCCTTCAGGAGGATCTTGTTGTTCAATTTGACAGTCCCAGATTGGTTCACCAACTGTGTAATCCCATCAGGAAAGCCGACCACAATTGGTTTGACAAGACTATGAACTTCCAAGAACAAATCCTTGTCAAACACAATATGATCCGTTGCTCCTGAGTCGAGTATCCAAGTGACCAGTGTGGATTTTGGAGCAAGAGAAGAAGAAAACTTAGTACCTAGATGACCAGCAAAACCCATGGAGCTCTGCTGATCAGCATCATGACCACCTTCATAAGTAGCCTTTCCTTTCATCACATGAAGGACCTCATCAACGACAGAATTAACCAAATGTGACTCGTCCTTCCCACTTTGAGTGTAACCACTGAACTTCATCTCAGAATCCCTGGGCACCAGAGGATTTTGATCCTCAGACACATCATGAACGGTCCCGGCAAACTTCTGATCAGGTTTGTTCTTGGGACCGGTGTACCAGTCTGGAAACCCTACCAGCTTAAAGCAGGCTTCCTTCAGATGTCCCTTTTCTTTACAATAATTGCATAACCTTTCCATTTTTGCTTTCTTAAACTCTCGCTTCTGCTCGGATGACCTAGTCTTCCCAGAAGTGCTGTTGCTAGAGGAATTGCCTCCATTGGAGGTGGAACGAGCCATAGTTCCACCGGAAGCGCCACCAGACGAATTGCCTCCATGGAAATTAGAAGCTCTCCCTGCAGCCAGCACTTCATGATTGTGAGATATGCCACTAGTAATTCTCTTCTGTCTTTCAATCTGCAAAGTCATATGAAAAGCTCTATTGACTGAAGGTAACAGATCCATAGCTAGAATGTTGCTTCTAATAGTTTCAAATGCATTCGATAATCCCATAAGGAACTGCATAAGTTGAGCAGTTGCCTCTCGTTCAACAAGCTGTTTCAGAATACCACAAGAGCATGCCTTCAGACCTCCACATTTACACACCGGAATGCTTTCAACCTCCAACAGCTCATCCCAGGCCTTCTTCAACCTTCCATAATATTCAAGAACTGAAGAATTGTCCTGTTTAATCTCACTAATATGCCTCTTGATCTGATAGATAAGTGGCGCATTTGATTCAGAAAATCGTTCCTGAATTTCGTCCCAAAGTTTCTTTGCAGACGTCACATACATGAAGGTTTCTCCGATGTCCAGCTTCATCGAGTTGATCAACCAGGTCATGACCATGTAATCGCACCGGAGCCATCTGTCATAGTCCTCATGGATCTCGCAAGGTTTCTCACAGCTTCCATTTATGAATCCGATTTTTGTTTTGGCTCCAAGAGCCATGCGAACTCCTCTTTTCCAGCTATGAAAGTTCAATCCAGTGAACTGAGAAGCTACCAGCTACATCCCAGGGTGATCCCCGTTGGATAGGAAAAGAGGATCCGCATGATTCGCACCGAAATTCTATTGATTAGTTTGACTAGTCTGAGAATTGATCTCACGATTCTCATCATTCACTTCTGATAACTCCCTCCCTTGATGAAAATCGGAATAGATGTTTCAAAGGCTTTGACAGGATATTTGTGTCAAAGGCCTTGGAGCGTTAACAGTTGATGAAATACAAAACCTACCTTTATTATTCGTATATTATTTTATCTTATTATATACTTCCATTATATTATATATATATATATATATATATATATATATATATATATATATATATATATATATATATATATATATATATATATATATATATATATATATATATGTATGACTAACCATTTCAGGAAGTATATTCGAAGATTGCATCCTTCCTTTTACATGTTGAGGAGATCAGCTCAAAATGGATCATGGCTTCGAAGTATCCTTAAATAGAAGATCCAAGATCGAACTGATTCCAAAGAGCCGTTGGAGATCTGGTGATGAAGATCCTCACGCTCCATGCTATCTCCATGCTATTATATAAAGGAAAGGAATGAGAAGACAGAATATACAAGTGCTACACACGAGCTTCAATTCTTTCAAGCGATCTGTCTTCCAAGTGTCTCTCTGCAAAGTGCTCAAATAGTTTGTTGTTTATTTCAAAGCCTTTGAGAGTCACTGTGAGCTTATAGGATATATTTATTTCAAGTGTTACTCGAGAGTTTATAACTCGGGAAGTTGCACTAGGCTATTGATTTGCGAGAGTTAGAGGATTGTACTAGATAGCTGAGAGAGGTGGGGCTCTTCTAGATTGGTCTAGGACTCCAAGGGAACGTGAGTTGACTAGATTGCAATTGTATAGGAGAGAGGCTTCTCGGTGAGCTATTAGGATCCTAAGCTAAGCAATCAATAAAGCCTTTGAATCCTAGGGTTGTGGAAGAACCCTAGGCGGGGATGTAGGCCAAGTTGCGCTGAACCTCGTAAACAATTACTCGTGTTATTTTCTTTATTGCTTTATCTTATTTCCGCACTTGGTTCGAATTGTTTAACTTTGTGATTCAGGTTTATCTCAAAGGTTTTGGTACAAGCTCCAAAAGTCTTGAGACTTTCTGCGAAAAACGGGCATACTCTATTCAACCCCCCTTCTAGAGTATTTATATATTACATTGTTTTACATTATCGAACCTTCAATTGGTATCAGAGCTTTACTCACTGCTTTTGATCTAACAATCTTGTGAGTTTTCGATCATGTCTGGTGAGGCAAGCGGAGGATTTGCACAGGGAAGGTCCACAAGCAGACCGTCACTCTTTGTAGGAAACAACTTTGTCCACTGGAGATCTTTGATGAAGATGTTCATCATAGACCAAGATCTAGAGCTTTGGAACATTATAGAGAATGGTCCGAAGATTCCAGAGAAGGAAGGACCAAACGATACCAAAGTTGCAAAGAAGGAGTCTGAATACAACCAAGCGGATCTTGAAACCATCTCCAAAAAATACAGGGCTATTAACTTACTTTATTGTGGTCTTAGCACTGATGAGTTTAACCGTATTTCCTCTTGTAGGTCAGCTAAAGAGATTTGGGACAAGTTGTTAGTCACATATGAAGGAACGAGCCAAGTGAAAGACACCAAGATCAGCATCTTCCTTCGAAAGTATGAGCTCTTCAAGATGAAGTCCGATGAGTCAATTAAAGCCATGTTCACATGATTCACAGAAATCACCAACAACCTTGACTCTCTCGGCAAGAGCTTTACCAACGTTGAGAAAGTGAGAAAGATACTGAGGTGCCTTCCAAAGGAGAAATGGGGTCCAAAAGTAACAGCTATAGAGGAAGCTCAGGACCTCACCACTCTACCCCTCGATGATCTCCTTGGGAAGCTGATCACGCATGAGATAATCCTTAATGAAGACGATGGAGAACTTCCAGCTAGCACCAAAAACTTGGCACTCAAGTCTAAGAAGGATGAGTCCAAGGATGGATCTGATTCTGAAGATGAGGATGACGATGAGGATGATCCTTTTGCTCTTATCACAAGAGGCCTTGCTAGAATTCTCAAAATGAAGAAGCAATTCAACAACAAGGATGGATCAGAGTCTTCAAAATTTCGAGGTAAGCCTCAATACAACAAGTTTGAAAAGAAGACTAAACCGTTGTCTTGTTTTGAATGTGGTGAAACAGATCATCTTGTAAAGGACTGCCCTCAAAAGACAAAGAGCCAGCCCAAGAAAGGTGACAAATGGAAGAAGAAAGCTATGGTGGCTACTTCGAGTGATTCCGACTCTGATTCTGATGATGAGAAGGCCAACATTTGTCTTATGGCCTCAGAAGATGAATCTCACGATAAAAAGCTTGAAGCTACTGTAAGAGAACTTATGGAAAGTCCAAAAGAGGTATTATCGGAATTCCTTTCAAATATGATTGCCAATGAAGAGATGCTTATTGCCCAAACTAACATTCTTATTAAGAGAACTATGGACCAAGAAAGAACTATTGAGGATCTGTCTATGAGGGTCAAAGGTCTTGAAGCTTCTTATTCAGGTCTTGACATTAAAGTCAAGACGCTTGACTCGGAGAAATCTGAACTCAAGCAAGATCTCTCCTCTCTAAGAAATGAGCATCATGACTTAGAGAACGAGAAGATCTCCCTGAATAATAAGATTCTAGACCAACAGACAGCCCTCATAAGTTTTACCAAATCCAAAGGCACTCTCGATAAGATGTTGGGTGAGCAACAAAGCTCTCTAAACAAAAGTGGTATTGGTTACAACCCAAAGTTTTTAAAGAAGCAACACATTACCACTTTTGTAAAGGCTAAAGGAAGCAGAACCTCTCCTATATGTCACCATTGTGCTAGAAAGGGACATGTAAAAGAGACCTGCCCTTATAGAAGAAAGGATCCTTATATTATTCACAATACATTTCCTGTTCATTTGAGAAAAGAACGGATAACACAAGTTTGGGTCCCAAAAGGCACTATTTTACCAAATATGGTTTACCCCAACAATGGATCCAAATTTGCTTATTGGTCTAGCCACAAAGGTTGATGTTTGTTTTGCAGGAGATCACCAAGGTGAAAGAACACAAATGGATTATTGATAGTGGTTGCTCGAGGCATATGAGTGGGAAGAGTTCTCTCTTTCATGATCTAAAGGAGCAATCCACGGGAACAATCACTCTTGGTGACAAAGGGAAATGCGACATTGTTGGTATTGGTAGTGTTGGAAGTGATTCCAGCCATAGTATTAAAAATGTCTATCTCGTTGATGGTTTAAAGTATAACCTGCTTAGCGTTTCTCAACTATGTGATAGTGGTAACAATGTCAGATTTAACAAGAAAAGATGTATAGTGTGCAGAGATGATACAGGTGAAGTTATATTGACTGCATCTCGTTATAACAACATATACGCTGTAAACGTTGATCAAGTGGCACAAGGAAGCTTAACCTGTTTAAAGGCCTTGACGGACGATCCAAAGCTTTGGCACAAGAGACTCGGTCATGTGAGTCCACATACACTACAGAAGCTTGTGTCCAAAGGGCTTGTAAGAGGGCTACCTGAGATGGACTTCAAAGGTATTGACATGTGCAATGCTTGCACACGAGGTAAACAAACACGTAGCTCCTTCAAACCCAAAAAGGTTGTAAGTTCTTCTAGACCCCTTGAACTTTTACATATGGATTTATGTGGTCCTATGCGAGTCAAATCTCCCAATGGTAAAAAGTACATGCTAGTTGTTGTTGATGATTTTTCAAGATATACTTGGGTTGCATTTTTGAAAGAAAAATCAGATGCCTTATTTGAGTTTTCAAAACTGTGTAAAGAGTTGCAAACTTTAAGAAATGAGCCCATAGTGTCTATTCAGAGTGATCATGGTAGGGAGTTTGATCAACTTCAATTTGATTTATTTTGTGCTAAATATGGCATCTCCCATAACTTTTCTGCTCCTAGGACACCTCAACAAAACGGGGTTGTGGAACGCAAGAACCGCACCTTAGAGGATATGGCCAGGACTATGCTTTTAGAAAATGCATTACCTAAAACCTATTGGGCTGAAGCTGTTAACACAGCTAACTACATTTTAAATCGTTGTCTTATTCGTTCCATCTTAAAGAAAACTCCTTATGAACTTTTCAAAGGCCGCAAACCACTTATATCTTATTTTAAACCCTTTGGCTGTACTTGTTTTGTTCATAACAATGGAAAAGATAACCTTGGGAAATTTTATGCGCGTAGTGATGAAGGTATATTTCTTGGGTATTCCACGAGTAGCAAAGCTTATAGAATCTTCAATAAAAGGACCCAGGTAGTTGAAGAAAGTATACATGTTATTTTTGATGAATGCAATGATGGTGCTTTGAGTGAAAGTGTTGCGGATATAGATCTTAATATCCATGAAGAGAACGAGGAAGGTGATGATGATGCTACCATGAACACAGAGAAAAGGAACATGCAGGAACCGATTCTTAACACTGAAGAATTGGCCCAAGGTGTTGAAGATGCGTCCAAAGCCCTTGGTGTCCAATCCAACAGTGTTGAGATGTCAGAGACTGCTGTAACTGAACCTAACAGGACCACGGAGTCAGATGTACCACAAATCAATCCTGATAGTGTGACGAATCAAGGAGCTGAGACTAGCAAAAGGAAATTCAAATACTCTTCATCACACTCATTAAAGGATATCATTTCTGACCCTACTTCTAGTGTTCAAACTCATTCTAAACTTAAAGATCTTTGTGCTTTTAACGCGTTTGTTTCTCTTATTGAGCCAAAGAAGGTAAATTAGGCACTTCAGGAGCCAGATTGGATTATAGCTATGCAAAGTGAACTTAATGAATTTGAGAGGAACAAAGTCTGGACTTTGAAGCCTAGACCAAAGCATCAATCAGTCATTGGCACTCGATGGGTGTTTCGAAACAAGTTAGATGAGAATGGCAAGATTGTGAGGAACAAGGCACGACTTGTTGCTCAAGGCTACAATCAAGAGGAAGGTATTGACTACGAGGAGACCTTTGCTCCCGTAGCCAGGCTTGAAGCCATTCGCATTTTATTAGCATTTGCGTCTTTTATGAGTATAAAGTTATATCAAATGGATGTCAAGTGTGCTTTTCTTAATGGTTTCTTAGAAGAAGAAGTTTATGTTGCTCAACCCCCAGGTTTTGAAAGCTCAGAATTTCCCAATCATGTTTACAAACTCGACAAGGCGCTTTATGGTTTGAAACAAGCCCCAAGAGCTTGGTACGAGCGCTTGTCAAAATATCTTTTAGAAAATGATTTTAAAAGAGGGTTGATCGACAAGACTCTTTTTATCAAGACCAAAGGAAAAGACATTTTGGTTATTCAAATTTATGTTGATGATATATTATTTGGTGCTACTAACACATCTTTGTGCAAGGAATTTTCTGACATTATGTGCAGTGAATTTGAGATGAGCTTAATGGGTGAACTCAACTTCTTTTTGGGGTTACAAGTTCATCAATCCAAGAAAGGGATCTTCGTCAACCAAAGCAAGTACACTAAGGATCTCTTGAAGAAGTTCAAGATGGATCAATCCAAAGCAGCCAAGACTCCCATGAGCTCAACATTGTCTCTAGATCAAGACAAGACTGGAACAAGTGTCAATCAAAAGAAGTATCGAGGAATGATTGGATCTTTATTATATCTCACGGCTAGTAGACCTGACATCATGTTTAGTGTTTGCATGTGTGCTAGGTTTCAAGCTGATCCAAAAGAATCTCACCTCGTGGTTGTGAAAAGGATCTTTCGATATCTCAATGGCACTAAGGAACTTGGACTATGGTACCCAAAGCAAAAGGATTTCACTTTAATTGGATATTCTGATGCAGATTTTGCAGGCTACAAGGTGGATAGAAAGAGCACATCAGGATGTTGCCAATTCTTAGGAGCATCTTTGATCAGTTGGCACTCAAAGAAGCAAAACTCAGTTGCTCTATCCACTGCAGAAGCCGAATACATTGCAGCTGGAGCTTGCTGCTCCCAAATCCTTTGGATAGCTCAACAAATGCGAGATCTCGGCATCAACCTCAAGGATATCCCAATTAAGTGTGACAATACAAGTGCCATATCCATCACTAAGAATCCTGTTCAGTATTCAAGGACCAAGCATATTGATGTAAGACATAATTTCATTAGAGATCATGTTGAAAAAGGTGATGTGTCCATATCTTTTATTTCTACTGATTATCAATGGGCTGACATTTTTACTAAGCCTTTGGCAGAGGACAGGTTCACCTTCATTAGACGAGAGATTGGGATGCTTGACAAGGATGCACTTTCGTAGGGGGAGCTTTCCCTTTACGAAAGATAAACTCCACTCAGTGTCAAGACCTTTGAGAGTTATGTCAAGGTCTGCAAACTGATCAATGGAGTACATATATCGGATCATATATTTTTGGTTAATATCTTTTTAGATATTTAATCAATTATATTTGTTTTAATCGGATTTCAAAAATTGCCTATTTCTATGATTTCCTTAACCGTTAAGATATTTTATTTTTGGAAATATATTTTTTAGTTACCTTGTCCGATTTTAATGGGTATTTGAATTTGAATTTGAAATTGAAAACCTTTCAAATCTTAGCAATGTAATGATTTCTTTCCTTGGAACCCTAAACTCATCCCATCAATCCGTCACCCTCTCTCTCTACTTAAACCAATCCTGTACCCGATTACAACCTACACTCAGAGTTTTCCAAACCCTTTCCACTCCTTCATCTTCAACCTCTCAAAGAAACCCTATCCGACTACTTCCATGGCACCCAAAACCAAGAAAGCTGTCACTCCCAAAAGACTTGGCGCCATCCCCAAGGGACGCCAGGCCACTGCTACCTCTCCCACACCCGAACCTGCTACTCAAGCCATCATCCCAGCAATTGTCCAGAGCACCATTAAGGCGAGCACGGCCACGGCTCCCAAAGGCTCTCAGAAGCGCGCTGCTAAGAAACCCTTGAGTGCTAAACAAAAAGGGAAGAGAAAGATTATGGCTGAGGAAGAGGACGAGGAAGAAGAGGAAGACGACCTTGATGCCGCCCTGGAGCGAGATGCTGCCAAGGAAGCCGAGGAGGAGATCTTGAGGCAGAAAAAGGTCGACGAGGAGGCTGAGCTTGCTAAGAGACTGGCCGAGGAGGAAGCCGAGCGACTTCGGAAGGATGCCGAAGCTGAAGAGGTTCCATCCGAGGTGGAGCCTGAGGAAGAAGAAGAGGAAGAGGAAGAGCACGAGGGATCCGGAGAGGACGAGGAACCTAAAGGTGATGAAGCGGGGTCCGGTGAGGACTCGGGGTCTGAGGAAGAGGAGGAAGAATCTCCCTCTCCTTCTCCTCCTCCTCCCCCGTCTCCAAAGAAGCGGAAAGCCCCTGCTCCAGTCAAGCCTCCATCCCCTAAGCGTACCAGGAAGGGCCCTGTCAAGAGCCTTGTAGCGCCTGTCAAGAGAGCTGCTCCAACAGTCGCACGCAGAAAGAACGCTCACCCCCCGGCCTATATCCAGGTAAATCAATCCTTGCCCTCCTCTTGGTTTCAAGATGCTGAGACTGCTGGTAAGTGGGTAGACGAGTTTAGAACTCGTAAGATTAGTTGTTCTGATTTTTTAGATGTTGAGTTCTTTGAAGCTTTGAAGTTACCTTGCCTTTAGCTCCTCAAAAATTCCCCTGCCTGGAACCTTATTAACCTTGAGGCTGTTCACTACCCCGAGCTTACCCGACTTTTCTACATAAACCTAAAAGCCAAAAACGACACTGATGGTTGGTCTTTGGAGTCTGTCGTCAAAGGGGTTAGAATCTCTCTCAACTCCAATGACTTTGCAGATTCTCTAGGCTTACCTACCCCTGTTCCACCTGCTCAAGTAAACCCCTCAAAAGAAAATTGCATCATCCTAGCCCAAGCCAAATATCTCCTACCCGAAGCATCCAACAGCACCTCAAAGCAACTCACCCACTCATCCCTAACCCTTGAGGCAAAAATAATCTTTAACATCATTGTTAGATGCCTCCTACCCCGTCTAAACTCTGGCTCACTCCTAACCGAGAATGCCATGGTCCTGCTCTACCGCATTCTAAATGGCCTTGATCCTGATCTGGCCAACACCATCCTTGGAACCATGGCCCATTCCAGAAAAGCTCGAAAAGGCTCTCCCCTCCCCTTTGCTACCCTTTTGACCCCTATCTTCAAAGCTTCTGGAATTGATGTCAAAAATGAAGAGCAGCTGCGTCATACGGGTATGTTCAACTCTAAAGGCCTTGAAAAGATTGGCATCACTCGGTCTCCCCAAGGGACCTTGAGTCTTGCCACTCCTTCAAAATCCTTTCCCACTGCTCCAGCTTTCGATGAACGCATGGACAATCTAGAGTTGAGCTTGGAGGAAGTTCGCCTGGATATTAAGGAGCTGCAGAAGGAGTTAATGACAACGATGAGCGGGATTTCAACGATGCTGGAGGGACTGTGGACGAGGCTCACTGATGATGCTCTGGATTGACTTAACCTAAACCTTATCCCACCCTATCCCACCCCTGAACTTGTTACATTGCTGGTTTTTGGAAACGTTTTCAAAACTTTTGATCACTTCTGGTGACTGTTTTACCTCCGCCCTTTGTTGAAAGACAAAAAGGGGGAGATGATCGTTAGACTTTGAAAACCTATGTTTAAAGGTCGTGGAGGGCCTTGGTTTTTTATTTATGGTTTTCAGTTGGATAGTTTTTTGCATGCTTTAAAAATTTTGATCCAACATTTGTCTAACCCTTGCAAGTACTTAGTCCGAATTCCATTGTATTATATATTTTTGACTAAGTTGCAGGGATGCACAGGTTTTGTCTTTCATCAAGGGGGAGATTGATAACTCCCTCCCTTGATGAAAATCGGAATAGATGTTTCAAAGGCTTTGACAGGATATTTGTGTCAAAGGCCTTGGAGCGTTAACAGTTGATGAAATACAAAACCTACCTTTATTATTCGTATATTATTTTATCTTATTATATACTTCCATTATATTATATATATGTATGACTAACCATTTCAGGAAGTATATTCGAAGATTGCATCCTTCCTTTTACATGTTGAGGAGATCAGCTCAAAATAGATCATGGCTTCGAAGTATCCTTAAATAGAAGATCCAAGATCGAACTGATTCCAAAGAGCCGTTGGAGATCTGGTGATGAAGATCCTCACGCTCCATGCTATCTCCATGCTATTATATAAAGGAAAGGAATGAGAAGACAGAACATACAAGTGCTACACACGAGCTTCAATTCTTTCAAGCGATCTGTCTTCCAAGTGTCTCTCTGCAAAGTGAGTTGACTAGATTGCAATTGTATAGGAGAGAGGCTTCTCGGTGAGCTATTAGGATCCTAAGCTAAGCAATCAATAAAGCCTTTGAATCATAGGGTTGTGGAAGAACCCTAGGCGGGGACGTAGGCCAAGTTGCGCTGAACCTCGTAAACAATTACTCGTGTTATTTTCTTTATTGCTTTACCTTATTTCCGCACTTGGTTCAAATTGTTTAACTTTGTGATTCAGGTTTATCTCAAAGGTTTTGGTACAAGCTCCAAAAGTCTTGAGACTTTCTGCGAAAAACGGGCATACTCTATTCAACCCCCCTTCTAGAGTATTTATATATTACATTGTTTTACATTATCGAACCTTCAATTGGTATTAGAGCTTTACTCACTGCTTTTGATATAACAATCTTGTGAGTTTTCGATCATGTCTGGTGAAGCAAGCGGAGGATTTGCACAGGGAAGGTCCACAAGCAGACCGCCACTCTTTGTAGGAAACAACTTTGTCCACTGGAGATCTTTGATGAAGATGTTCATCATAGACCAAGATCTAGAGCTTTGGAACATTATAGAGAATGGTCCGAAGATTCCAGAGAAGGAAGGACCAAACGATACCAAAGTTGCAAAGAAGGAGTCTGAATACAACTATTTTAGAACATTGTACTAAACTAGCTAACTCTAAACAACTATTCTTCGATTGCTAATAATTAGCTATTGATAAACCCACATACTTCGGGGAAGAAGTAGAGATTACACTGAGCTGGAAAACTTTCTTCAATAGATAAGTAATCTATTTTCTACAAAACACAAACATGCACACATAAACACATATTACAAACGAGAAATATAAAACCAGTGGACAAAAAATCAAAATCAAATACTCACATCGAAGTGACATTAAGTTGTGCCATTCCAAGTCAAAACAAGTGACAACTACACATATTAAAAGACATTACAAATGATGAATACTAAGTTAAAACCGAATTCAACAATAGAAATAAAGCAATTACTAAAACGGACAAAACCCTGACAAAGAGAGAGACAGCGAGAAGGAAGCGCCACGAAATTACACTAACCTTCACATGTTGTGTATGATTCAACCATTGTTTGTTTCAACAACTATTGAGAGCAAAAGGAAGACGATGACCGAGAGCGAGAATAAAGTAATTGAAACATAGAGAGGGAAAGAGAGAAGACGTATATTAAACAAACAAATTGGGACATTTAACTAATTTGGACTACTCGGAAAACCATAGGTTAATTGGGGAAGAAAATTGGGTATGCCGACCTAATTTTCTAAATCCTATAAGAAATTACTCCTTCCGTTCGCGAAAACATGTCATTTTAACTTTTTGCACAGTTTTTAAGAAAGTCAATAATATACTCATTTTTTACTAATTTACCCTCATTTATTACTCTACTTTTTTACTTTATAGAAAACTACAACTCACAACCCATCAATCATGTCAATGACATTTTTGTAAAGTAGAAGCTAAAATACCTACAATGACATGTTTTTATAAACAAATTTGAACCTCTAAAATTGCATGTTTTCGCGAACGGATGGAGTATAATAAAAAAAATAGATGAATATATTTTAAAATTCAATCATTAAATTTGGAAGAGAGCTTGATTGCAATTGATGAGGTAGAAGTGCAGCACCCCCAAATGGACCACAGTTGTAGAAATGATCACATCTTTGATTAATCATCCATAAAAGTAGTCTATACACAAAATTGATGAGGAAAGTTTAAAATCAGAATTAAGACAAAATTGGATCTTGTTTTAATCTTTCCTCCAACAACCAATTCACATCTCTTAGCTAGTTTGCGATTTCGGATGCGAAGAAGATCAATAATCAAGCGGCCGTAGTAACCCCCGTCCGTACAGGCCCGCTGGTGGCAGCTGCGGCGGCGCCAGAAGACTGCCTCCACCGTTGACCGGCGGGGCCGGTGGCGGAGGCGGAAGGCTTGTAAGTTGGTCTTATGATTCTTCTAGGAGGATTATCAATCTCAATCTGGCACTGCCTGCATTCCTCGCTGCAGAAGGCGGAGGTGCCCTGATACATGAAAACGTCGTCGTTTAAGTCGAGGGGCTTCCGGCACATCGAACACGCGTCAAAGAAGGGGGTAAGGATGCCATGGAAGTGGACCTCTTCGGGTTCGCAGTAGAACAAAACAGGAGCCATTGATGAGATCAGAGGGAGATGATTTGAGATCAGAGGGAGATGAATTGAGTCAATTCAAGGTTAATTTTGGTGATTAAATTGCAGCTTAATTGTGGAAGAAGAGAGTTATATAGTGCATAAGAAAATGACATGTGTGTGGTTTACATGGGAGCCAAAACCATGGATGCCAAAAAGGTGGGCTGGTGCTGGTTTTCCAAAAACTATGGGGACTTGGCTCATTAAAACGGGGAAGCTGTATAAAGTTAGGTGCACTCGTAAGTATGTGTTGAGAGGTTTGGTATGGGAGTATCCCTCCCACATTGATTATAAAAGAGTAAAAATGATGGGTTATAAGGAAGGGTGAAACTCTACACAATAGCTTAAGCTTTTGTGTTAAGTTGGTGGATCCCGACCTTAGACTAACTCCAATGGTATGGTGCAAATGCTTAAATATGCACATTTTATCCAATGGTTACTTTTGAGTGTTTAAAATGTGCACATTTGCACACAAAGTGATATAAGCACATCACCTCCCCCATGTGCAAAAACTTTTTATCACTTTTCAATAAAGTAAAGTCATTTCTATTGGTTGTTTTTGACTTTTTTCTTTTTCTTTTTAAATTAATCATATTTGTTTAGAGATAAGTGTGTATAAAATACACATTTAACCATTGGAGCAAACTATCAAAAAGTGATGTGCATTTTTAAACACCTTATGCAAATATGTACATTTGCACACTTAACCATTGGAGTTAGTCTTATAATCGCAAAAGTAATAATAATAAATCAATGTAACTCAACACGTGTTTGCCCCCCGTTAATGGCCTGTCGGATATTTCACATATAGAAGTATATAGATGAAGGTAATATTGATGATGTAAAAAGGGCATTTTGGTAATTGACTGTAAGGTAGCTCGACTATATAAGCCACAACACTTGTTGTTAGCTGTAACAGATTTCAACAACCAAAAACAGATTCTTCTTTCTCTCTTCTTCTTCCTTGATCTTCCATGGAGTTTTGTGTGGAATTCTAAGAAGAATTCATACGTTTTCATGGTATCAGAGCGACAGGGAGTCGATCCGATCGATTAAGGCTCTGTGGAGACGAGATCTGAAGGAATTCGTGAAGAAAGATGGAAGAACTGAGCGCAGAACTGAGTGCAGCGATTCGGCGGGAAATCAGAGGCATCAACAACAATTTGAACGATCCATTGAGCTTGACAGGCTCCGATCATCCAGGAGCACAGCTGGTGGCAAGCACGTTCAATGGAACGAATTTCTTGAGCTGGAGTCGAGGAATCAAGATGGCGTTGGGAGCCAAACTTAAACTTGGATTTATCGATGGGAGCACTCGGCAAGAAGGTCTGAATCCGACAGATTTGCAGAAGTGGAACAGGTGCGATTACATGGTCCGATGCTGGATCGTGAATTCCATGGAGCCAAATGTGTCCGAAAGCTTCATGTATGCAGAAACAGCAAAGCAACTCTGGGATGAGATTGTTGAGAGGTATGCTCCTTCGAATAGTCCTTTATTGTACCAGTTAAAGAAAAGCTTGAGCAATTTAGATCAAGGAAACATGAGTGTAGGTGATTACTTTGGCCAATTGAAGAAACTGTAGGAGGAAATTTTCAGTTTGGATGGAAAATTGCAGTGTTCGTGTGGTGCATATTGAAATACCCCAAAGTATTTTGGGGGGATTTCGTTTTAAGAAAATATATATTTTTATAAAAGTTCTTTTATTTTGAACTTAATAAGGATTTTTGGAAAATTAAATGTATATAAAGTTCGTAACTGTTTTGAAACATTTCATTTTATTCATTTGAGTGAAATTTAATAAATAAGTTATTTATTTTAAGTCATGTTATTTTAAAACAAGTTTGCATATTTTTATTCAAATAAAGAGAGATTTATCGTTATAACTTATTTTAGTTTCCGTAAAATATATATATATGTAATATAAGGTGATAATAAACCATTGTTGCATAAAATAAAATGTATTTAAATTAAATGTGTTGTTATTCTTCTTAATTAATTTAGCTAGTACTTTAAAATAAAAATATTCGGATATATACATTGTTATAAGCAAAACCGGGTTTCTTTTGGGTTTGGGTGAACCGAACCGAAAAAAATGTTGAACTGGGTCCAGGCGAACCCTTCTTCTTCCTCAAGCTTCTGCGCGTTTCACTGTTGGAAATTTCAAGATTTTCGACCTCCTCAAATCTCGCCCGAATCAAACCGTTTTTGTTTCTAGAATGTTCTACACTCGTGAAGATGAGATTTATGTAACCAATTTGGAGATTCGGGGTAAAAACTCAACCGAACGAGCTTATCCCCAATTTCGAAAATCACCCCAATCCGCTCCATTCGGGCCGAATCTCACCAAATTAAGGATCGGGATAACGTTAAGAGTGATTATCTGATCGAATTGTGGATTTATTTTCATCAAATTCGTTCTCTAATCCTCCTCCTATAAATACCCCTTTCGGGATACTTTCGAAGCACACCATCACCACTCCTCTCCATCTCCGAGCTCTCAAACGGTTCCATGGCATTCTAAACGCCTCTAGCAACGTTTCCCTTCACAAAGTTTTCAGAAAATCATTCCGAAACCGAAAGCCCCAATTTCGAATAACCTCGCCGGAGCAAGTCGGTAGCCCTCGTCCGCCGTTGCCGGAGCCACCAGCCGCCACCCGGAGGAGCGCTCAGCCGCAAGGAATCCGTAGCCGCCAGCCTCGTGCGCCGCCGTGATCCGTGCCGCCGCCAGTGTCTTGCCGAAGTGAAGACATAGCCTCGCCGGGAAAGCATTGTGCAACAGTGTATCGGGTTGAAGGTTGAAGGAGGGTAATTACAGAAAACCTTCCTAAGTTTTGGTTTTGTCAAAATATGCCCTTTCCCAGTTTTCTAAAATTCCAGATTCTAACCCGTATTTTTATGTGGGCATAAATTGCTTCCAATTCCGTTAAACCGCAGAGGCTCATCAACCCACACGCTCATACGAAGAATTCGAAGTCGACCAACCGTTAACGCTTGAATCTCCAAATCGAGGCAAGTGACCTTCCGAGCCTTTCTGCTCATTTGGTGCCTTCGTGTCTTGTTGTTCTCTTTCCGTTGGAATGCTTGCCAAATTAATTAAAATAAATTACAATTCATCCGTCTTGTGTGATTTATTTACCGTTCAGTTTGAATTTGGCAAGTATAATTGGGTAATGTTATTATTCGACTTCTCTATATAATAATGACATAGATACCCACCTTTTTATTAAAGCATGATTTATTTTTGGCCTTTCATGCTAACCCTTAAGAAAGGGATATGTTTCTTTTATGTATCCATTCTATTTATTTCGTTGTGATCAATGTTGTAAATATGTAGTAATAATGTGATCGTTTGTTGCGAGTGAAACTAAATTGAATCCAAACCAATCAAAAACAATGTGAATCATACAGTTAAAGTAATGTGAAGAGTTGTATAATCAATCAAACGAAAAGCAATGTGAAATGGTAAAACAATGTGTGAAGTAAAGTGAAAGTGATGTTGTAAAGTGTAGGTCGGGGCCGTTACTCCTCGGTCTTAAGGTTTCATGAAACTACACTTCCATGCGAGGTGTTACACAACCAATGGTTGTAGGTCGCTATCCACTATAGACAGAGTGGGACCGGTAGTAGTCGATAAAAAGATAAAAGATGTAAAATGCATATCATGTGAGCAAGTGAGTGAAGAATAATGTAAGTAACAAACATGGTTTGAACTAGGTATTGGGGGACACAAGATCAACCCTTAATCGACTGTCTCAGCCCGCGGTTTAAAACTCTCCGGAAGAGTCCTGCCCTCTGGGTCGATTTTGGGCCACATCAAGTACCTTTTGAATCAATACTTAGTTTAGATCGTATAATAAATAATGTATTAATAAAGTAATGGGTAGTAACCAATACTTAGTTTAGATCGTATAATAAATAATGTATTAATAAAGTAATGGGTAGTAATCATGACTTGTTTCAAGCTATGTCATATTTCATCCGTAATCGGAATATGATTCCTAATACATCTTTTGTAACTCAATTCTTTTGGATTATCCGTGTCATAGGAGGGTCGGGTCACAAATAAGCCAATTCACTTCAAATATTCAAATCTCATTTGGATTTAATTCTTTTTGTTGGTTTGAGAGAACAGATTCGGGGTTCCCTCGATTTTGGGCATCTGATGCGAGATCTCTTTGACCTATGGTTTTTTTTTCTTCTTGATTCTCTAATTCAAAATATTTTTTTTCTTTTTCATTTGATAGTAGAAGATCCCCTTTTTTCTTTTTAGTGATATTTTTATTTTGACTAACATCTTCATTCAAATGAAAAAGAAGTGAATGGATTGGTATAAACCCCGGTTTCATTTTATATACATTAAAAAATAACTCAAATTGTGGGAATAACCAAGGTATCGGCTTCGATACAGGACGATTTAGTCTTTAGTTTAGATCGTATAATAAATAATGTATTAATAAAGTAATGGGTAGTAACCAATACTTAGTTTAGATCGTATAATAAATAATGTATTAATAAAGTAATGGGTAGTAATCATGACTTGTTTCAAGCTATGTCATATTTCATCCGTAATCGGAATATGATTCCTAATACATCTTTTGTAACTCAATCCTTTTGGATTATCCGTGTCATAGGAGGGTCGGGTCACAAATAAGCCAATTCACTTCAAATATTCAAATCTCATTTGGATTTAATTCTTACCGTTTCATGGTCACTTGAATCCAAAGTTGTCTCTGCTTTCGTGCCGTCACTTGCTAGTTCTCGCGAACTAACCGTCCTTTGTTTGGATGGCTGGTTTCCAAAGGTTTAGATAAAGCACTACAAGGTCGAAGGTTGGAAATGTGAGTCGGAATCGTCTTCAAATATTTCTAGTAGTTTACCATCGTTTTGATTCAAGATTCTCTTTTATCGTTAAAGTATAAATGTTATCTTGTTTTTGCTATCGAAATATTGTAACGACATTGTTGTACATTTAATTATTTGTCCCACTTAAAGTCTTCCGCAATTTAATTGTATTTTATTTATATATTTAATATTATCATCTTGTTTATGGGAGCATGGTTGCATGTCCCTATAAGCCTAAGGTGGTTATGAAGACATTAAAGTCCGAGTAACCACTGGCGCTGTAGCATTCCCTTGGGTTATAAAAGGGGGTGTTACACATATAACAATTGCACATGTAATCTGACTAAGAAGGTAGCTGAAAAGGAGGATAGGGATAAGCTAATCCAGTTTCTTATGGGACTGGATGGAGGATATGAGAGTACCAGAAATCAGATCCTTGCTATGGATCCATTGCCAACACTCAATAGTGCCTTGTATCTTGTTCAACAAGTGGACAAGAAAGGTACAGGGGCTATTGGAGAAAGCAGCAATGATTCAAAGGCATTCTTTGCTAACAAACCAACCGACGTCAAGAGAGACTACAAGAAAGAGAGAGTTGCAGAGAAGGCAAACAAGAAATGTTCTCACTGTGGGATGACAGCTCATCTCAAGAATGAGTGCTTCAAGATAATTGGATATCCAGAATGGTTCAAAGCTCCAAAAGGAAAGACTGGGGCCAAGGCAAATGCAGCAGATATGGACATAGATGAGTCTCCTATATCAGAAGTTGGGAATTGCAACAATGTGAGTGATAATGAAGACTTCGTCAGTTCAGTGGTCCAGCAAGTGATCAAAGCAATGAAAGGGAAGGGAATTGCAGGATCAGAAGCACATTTTGCTGGTAAACCTCTAACCTTCAAAACTTTCAGTAATGCTTATGCTCTAAGTATTGCTAGAAAGCACTGTGAGACTAGGAATGTATGGATTATAGATAGTGGAGCCACAGATCACATGGTCTTTGATGATCAATTGTTGCAATTTAAGAAGAAATTGATGTTGCCTATCAAGGTTTCCTTACCTGATGGATCTGTTAAGTTGGTTACAGAGGTTGGGGATATACATTTAGCATCAGGATTGGTGTTATATGATGTGTTTTCCATTCCTGAATTCAAGATCAACTTGCTGTCTGTTAGGAAAGTAATTGATGACTCTGGAGTAGATGTCAATTTTCACAAGAAAACTTGTGTTTTACAGGACCTTAGGAAGGGTCATGCAGTTCTCACTGGGGACAGAATCCATTGCAGATTGTTCAGAGCTACCCTTGAACCTATAAATGTTGCAGTTGAAGTTCACAAAGGATTGGCAAGCAATTGTGAAGCTCAGGGAATTGTGTATAGATCAAATAATGAAGCATCTTCAAATAAAGCTGTATCCACACCTAGTAAGTCAGTATTGCATGCTAGGTTGGGACATGCTTCAGTAGCTAAGATGGTTCATGTCCCAGGTTGTAAAGGCACCATTGTTGGTGATTTCAGTTGTGAGTCATGTATTTTGGCTAAACATCATGCCTTACCTTTTGATTCAAGTAATTCAATGGCCAGTGCTTGTTTTGAATTGTTGCATGTTGATCTATGGGGACCTTACAAAGTACCTTGTAGAATTGGAGCTATGTACTTTGTTACTTTTCTTGATGATCACAGTAGGGCTGTTTGGACACAGTTGATCAACAGCAAAGGGCAAGCTAGCTCTGCTGTAAGGACCTTTGTGTTGATGGTTGAAAACCAGTTTAACACTAAGGTTAAGAAAGTCAGAAGTGATAATGGGACTGAGTTCTTCAATTGTCAGACTTTTTTTGAAGAAAAGGGTATTATTCAGCTCCTTATGTACCTCAACAAAATGGTAGAGTTGAAACAAAACATAGACATCTCATATAGACTGCTAGGGCTCTTAGACTTCATGCAAATTTGCCTCTAAAGTTCTGGGGTAATTGTGTATTGGCAGCAACTCATCTCATCAATCTCCTTCCTGCTGCTATTTTAAGATGGGAGACACCCTTTGAGAGGTTGTATGGTAAACCTGCAGCTTATGATCATCTGAGAGTTATTGAATGTCTAGCTTATGCTTTGGCTAGGGATATTCCTAAAGATAAGTTTGGTGCTCAGGCTCACAAATGCATCTTACTAGGATATCCAGTTGGGCAAAAGGCATACAGGTTGTATGACTTGGTGAATCACAAAGTGATTATCAGTAGGGATGTAATATTCAAAGAGAATATTTTTTATTTTCAGGTAGCAGATAAAAGGACAGTAAATGAGGATTGCATTTCCCCAACCTTACCACTGGTTAATCCTGCTACAGATTGTGACATTCCTCAGGTGGTTTTTGATATACCAGTGAATACAGATCAGAATTTTGATAATGTTCCCAATACATCGAGCTCTCAGTCTTCAGTACAACCAGAGGAGCCAGTTGTTTCTCAGTCTCCAGTACAGTTAGTTGAGATACCTGAATCTCATTCTCAGATGCCAGCTCCTAGTGTTGTTCTTAGAAGATCTAATAGACAACATCAGTTGCCTGCTAAGTTTGTGGATTTTATTGGGCCACAGCTACATACCAACTCATCTCAGTCTTAGTCCTTTGTAGCCACACAGTTATCTGATCAGGGATTTTATTCCACTGCTTACCTTGCTTCTTCAGCACATGTCATGGCCACCTCTAAACCTCAAACATACAAGCAAGCTGCTGCTGATCCTTTATGGGTAGAAGCTATGGGAAAGGAGCTTGATGCTCTTGATACTAACAACACTTGGGAACTAACCACATTGCCTCCTGGTCATGTGGCCATTGGTTGCAGATGGGTTTATAAGGTCAAATTCAGACCTGATGGGGCTGTAGAGAGATACAAAGCACGCCTTGTTACCAAGGGATATAATCAAGTGAAGGGTAAGGATTATCATCATACCTTCTCTCCAGTTGCAAAATTCACCACAGTTCGTCTGTTGTTTGCATATGCTACTTTAAAAGCATGGCCAATACATCAATTAGATGTAAATAATGCCTTCATGCATGGGTTTTTGAATGAAGAAGTATACATGAAGATTCCTGAAGGTTATGATAAGGGTTCCCCTTCTCAGGTTTCTAGACTTAAAAGATCCTTATATGGATTAAAACAAGCATCTAGAGAATGGAACACTGAGCTTTGCAGATTCTTACAGGAGTTGGGATTTGTTCAAAGTTCTTATGATTACAGTCTATTCACCAAGTCCATTTCTGAAGGGCTACTTGTGGTCTTGGTATATGTTGATGATCTGTTGGTCACAGGGGATAGCTTGACAGAGATTGAAGCTCTTAAGCTTGCCCTTCATAATGCATATACAATTAAGGACCTGGGAGAGGCCAGGTACTTTTTAGGATTGGAAATCTCAAGATCTGCTCATGGGACATTGCTCAACCAGAGAAAGTATGTGCAAGACATCCTTGAGGACACTCAAATGGTTAGCTGTAAGAGTGCCTCCTTTCCTATGCAAAGGGGTCTAAAGCTGTCAATTGATGAGGGTGATGAGCTACCAGAGCTGAGAAGTATAGGAGATTGGTTGGTAGATTGCTGTTCCTAAACATGACAAGACCAGATATCTCTTTTGCTGTCCAACAGTTGAGTCAATACATGGCCTCCCCTCGTGTCCCTCATTGGAATGCAGCTCTCCATGTTGTGAGATACCTTAATGGGTCCTCTGATTTGGGATTTCTATATCCATTGCATAATGAGGTATCATACACTGCCTTTTGTGATGCAGATTGGGGCAACTGTGTCTTCAGTGGTAGATCTGTAACTGGTTTCTGTGTTTTTTTGGGCAATGCCTTGATTTCTTGGAAGACAAAGAAACAAGCAACCATCTCTAAGTCATCTGCAGAGGTTGAGTATAGGAGCATGTCTAAGGCATCCAGTGAGTTGGTTTGGTTGGATTCACTGGCTTCAGACTTGCAATGTGAGATCCCCAAACCAATTGCCTTACACTGTGATAACAAGGCTGCAATCCATATTGCTGAGAACCCTGTTTTTCTTGAAAGAACCAAGCACCTTAAGCTTGATTGCCACTATGTTAGGGAGCAGTTGAAGGCAGGATTCCTTACTCCTGTTTATGTGCGTTCACAGCATTAATTGGCAGACTTATTCACTAAGCCTTTAGGTGAAGTTCAACACAATTTTCTTGCTTCCAAGTTAGGACTAGTGTCCATTCCTAGTCCAACTTGAAGGGGGGATATAGAAGTATATAGATGAATGTATAGATGAAGGTAATATTGATGATGTAAAAAGGGCATTTTGGTAATTGACTGTAAGGTAGCTCGGCTATATAAGCCACAACACTTGCTGTTAGCTGTAACAGATTTCAACAACCAAAAACAGATTCTTCTTTCTCTCTTCTTCTTCCTTGATCTTCCATGGAGTTTTGTGTGGAATTCTAAGAAGAATTCATACGTTTTCAGTATGGATGTAGGATTTTATTTTAATCGTATAGTGACACATGTTAATAATAAATTCGGAATTTTCGCCTGGTGCCCCTGAGGTAAGGTTAAATTCGCCGGGTATACAAAAGTTTTACATAATTCGCGAAATGCCCCTAAGGTTTGTAAAATTTTCGCGTCGTGCCCCTCAGTTAATTTTAAGAAAAACGTCACAATGTCTTCCACATTCTCACTCTTTGATAGACGATAGCGCTGTTTGAGAGAGACAGGGGATGCAGCAGATCGACGCCGGCGAGAGAGGTCGATGTCAACGAGAGGAGGCCGTCGCGGTGGAGCATACCATGGTGACGCCATTGGAGGTAAGTTTTCTTCCCTCCTCGACTAGTTTTGGGATTTAGGGTTTGGTGATTTAGGTATTTTGTCGAATTGGGGGTTTTGGGTTGGATTCCAATTGGAGAATCTTCGAATGAGGAGTTTTGGTATTAGCTAATTGGTTTGTCGAATTGGGGGTTTTGGGTTGGATTCCAGTTGGAGAATCTTCTCAGTGGAGTTAATCCATGAGAATTTCTGTGTTGTTTTTCTAGCCAATTGGTTTGTGGGGTGATGTTACGTTTGTTTTTATCACACTGGTGTTTCATGGGCCATCTGCTGGTTTTAGTTTTTATTATTAGTTCAAAGTGTTTGTATCTTCTATAAATAATCAGCATCACAGTGTTCATGATGTATTATATAGTATGTACACACCTCATGTTCAGGGAATACAATAACAAAAAAACAATGTACACACCTCATGTGAAGAAGTAGAAAATAAAAGAAACTCAGGATAACAAGAAGACAATAACAAGAAACTCAGGATAACAATAGAACAACCCAAACTAAAGCCCAAGAACACAATAACAAAAAACCAATGTCGGACAGCCAGAGCACAAATTACAACTAAACACCGACATGCAGACCACAAAACAGGAATATCAAGTACGAAGAAAGAAACATGTAACGCACCAGAAACGAATCAACATCCATTTCTAAACAATCAAGAGGAGCAATAATCACGGAAGGGTGAAGAAAGATAATCAGTAGAAAACCTAACCCTGCATCGGTATGGGGTTTTGTCCATTCACATCATCAATCTTGTAGCCGGATGAACAATTTGGAGCAAAAAATCTGAGATCAAAATCCACTACGAGGTCAAGTGTCCAGCCCTAATCCAAAATTGAGAACACCACGCGAACTCACTATTGGTGCCCCACCGGAAGAGAGGTCGTCGTGGTGGCTCAGATAAGTTTCTTCCTCTACACGACCCTCATCTTTTGAGCTCTTCTGCACCCATATTTTCTTCGCAGCTGTACCATGTGCATTTTTTGCCACCAACTTCGACCAAACTGGCTGGGCAACCTCACCCCTTTAGAACTTCCAAACTGGTTGGGCAACCTCATCGGGTGTGATACGAAGACTCACCCGATTAAGTCACTTGAGAATTGAACGATGTTGATTTCAACAACACAACAATCTACTACTAATAAAGAATAATTCCAAAAACTGAAAAAGCTTCAAATCCCCAAACCCTAAATCTCATCATTTAGAAGGGACTCGAAATCATATCCATGAGAAAAATTAGATACCTTATTATCCATAAAACCATCCACCAAACCATAATTTAAAGATCCTACAACGATAATCCCCCAACAATCCCAAATCGAAAACCCTAAATCCTGAATTTTTATAAATCCCTAAAGTTCAAAGGGCGAGGAGAGACTTACCTCAAGAGGAATGGTGTCGAAGCTCTCTCTCAGCCCTCGAAGCTCTGGAAGCCCTCTCTCCCCCTTCGTTTCAATGGTTTCGAAGCTCCCTCTCTCTCGATCAGCACTTCTATCGAGCGTTCTAATCATCTCCTTCTTTCCGTTCTTTCTTAAATTTTGACGTCGTTTTAACGGCCGTGGTAAAGAAACCAACCCAGGGGCACGACGCGAAAAAATCACAAACCTCAGGGGCATTTCGCGAATTATGTGAAACTTTCGTACACCCGACGAATTTGGCCTTACCCCAGGGGCACCAGGCGAAAATTCCGTAATAAATTTATTTGATAGGAAAAAAAAAATAACGAAAGGATCTTTAACCCATTAAATATTGATAACGGATCAATAATATGTTCACATTTTTTTTAGGTAATAATTCGAGTTCAAACATGCATGAACCTTGATGACCGATAAGATTGGTAGGCGGAGAACCGTCAAAACAAAGAAAATACAAAGCGGTGCATAACACAGACAAGAGAGCTCTACAGAAACGAAGTAAGACCATCAATAATATGTTCACATGATTTTAACGTGAATGAAAGTTTATATTTTTTTAAAAAAATATATAAAAATGGATGGATCTTTGATCCTTCTGTTGTAAAGTATCGTAATGATTGTTGGTTACGAATCAGCCCCTAATAGATCATAGACCTGCACGTATGAGTGCGTTAAGCATCTGTGCTCATTGCGTATAATAACAATTGATAACTACTAATAAGCGACACAAACGGTTGGCATTAACAGGAGTATTATATAAGATGGGGATTAATTGAGGGTAAATATTTTCTATAATATAAATTGTAACTGGATTGATGATTTGTACTAATAATATAATTATTTTTATAATGTAATATAATACATAGATTTAAATAAAAACTATTTGTGTATGTTTGACGGTCTGTCGTTTGTCGACTTGTTGGCCTCTCGAGTTTCAGGCTTGTCTGAACTCGAATTTTTACTTAATAAAAAAAAACTATTTTTGTGTACCAATATAATTATTACAGTATTTATTCTTATATTACATACAAAAATTGTTGTTATTTAAATTTTCCTATGAGTCATGTTTACAAATGTACATATAGCAAAAATCCAATATATACTCCCTCCGTTCAACAAAACTTGTCGTTTACTATTCACGTACGCTTTTTTAGAATGATAAAAACTACATAAAATATTCATTTTTTAAAATTTTTTTTAACAAGTTTGTACTTATTAATAATAACTACGAAATTGTTAAAAAAAATTATTTAAAAAGTCGATATTTTATATAGTTTTTAGCTCCTAAAAAAACGTGCATGAATAGTAAAACGTGGTTGAACGGAGGGAGAATAGTATCTTAACGTGCCTAATTAAGCAAGTGAACTAAAGGAACTTGGCTATCAATCAATGGGGTCATTCATCATGCCTATGCACAACACATGCCTAAAGCGAGATACATATAAAAGTGGAAATCTAAAGATAAGTTCTTTCGTCTCTTAGTGCACGTTTTTCAATGAGTTAAAAAATCTATAAAATATTATTATTTTAGTTAAATTTTTGATACAATATTATACTTATTATTAATAACTATGAAATTATATAAAAATTTTGATTAAAAAAAATATTTTATAGAGTTTTTAACGCTTTAAAAAACGTGCCGAAAAGGTAAGTGACACTTATTTTGGAACGGATGGAGTAGTTAATAATTAAAGCCCAAGGTATTGTGTGTTATGTAGCAGCCTAGAGGAAGATGTAATACACCTTAGGGCTGGAAATCACCCATGGATGACCGACTCACCCGACTCGATTATTATGGTGAAAACCCAAAAAAATCCGGGTGACGGATGGGTGATGGGTCGGGTGAAATGGGTGATGGGTCGGGTGATGGGTGATATATTTTCCACCCATTACTCGACCCATTACCCGACCCATCACCCGACCCATTACCCGACCCGCTTAACCACCCGTTAGCCCACCCGATTATTATTAAAAAAAAAAAACTACTATATAAATAATACTACGTATAATTTAACATGACTAACATATTTCTCCTTTTCTACCTCTACTTTCTCCATTTTCCAAGTGTTCTTGTTAAAAAGTTCTAAAAAAATTTGCATTATTTAACTCCATGTCTTTTTAAAATAATATAATTTCTTGGGAAATTCCGTTTGGTGCCCCTGAGGTTTTGACAATTCCGTTTGGTGCCCTAAAGTTTTATTTTGTCCGGATGGTGCCCCTGAGTTTTGTCAAAAGTTCGCCTCATGCCCAAAACTCATGTTTTCACTTTTTTAAATCAATAAAATGTCCATTATTTTTCCTTATTTCACAAAACCTCTTTTACTTTTAACAATAAACAAAATTACCTATTATTTATCTAAATTCAAGATAAAATTGAAAAAATCACCTTTATTTCTAAAATTTAACAAAAGCACATATTATTTCCAAAACTTTTCTCACAAAATCACCCTTCTTCCAAATTTTTTAAAAAAAATTCATTACAGTTTTTAAAATTATACAAAAGACATATTAGTTTCCATACTTTGAAAAAATAAAATAAAAACACTCGTTATTTTCCAAAACAATATTTAACACCTATTATTTTCCAATATAATATTTAACCTATAATTCACTAAATTTTAACAATTGTAAATACGGTTGGTCATATGGTGGCTCAATATTTTGGTAGCATTTTTTTTCCGGTTCAATCTGTAAACCCGGAATTATTATTTTTTTCAATTTAATATTTAGCCACAATAGTTCATTGTATAAGAAAGAAATACATTATAATTATCTTTTTCTTTTAAAATCGGGTCTCTGGGTTTCACCTGACCCGAATATGTCGGATCGGATCGAGTTAACCGAGCATGAACCATCCTAGTTGAGCAATCTAACCCAATACTCGATTAGAATTTTATTGAAAAAGTAATGTAAAAAATAAAGGGTGGATTGATGAATAAGTGGGTGGATTTTTTTGTACCCAATACTCAATTAGAATAAAGGATATATTTTTTTATCAAAAGTATGGTTTTATTATTTTTTTCCTTTTTGTAATTTATAGGTTAATTTTATTTTATTTTTCAAAAAATGTGAGGGTGGATTGATGCAATTTATTTTATAAATAATGGGTGGTATGTTATGTATGTACAATGTTTGACAAATAATGAGATTTTTTTTTTTTGCAAAATATTAAAAATAATGAATCTTTTGTGTAATGTTAAAAATAAAGGTTGATTTTCTTCTGAAATTTTTTGTCACAATGGGTGAGTTTTTGGTAAAATTTTGGAAATTATGTGTACTTTTATTGAAAAAAATATATAAGGTGTTTTTTTTTTCACTTTTATGTTGGATTTAGTTAAATAATAGGTAATTTTATTCATTGTTAAAAATAAAGGGGGTCTTGTGAAATAAGGAAAAATAATGAGCCATTTTATTGATTTAAAAAAGTGAAAATATGAGTTTTGGGCATGAGGCGGACTTTTGACAAAATTCAGGGACACCATCCGGACAAAATAAAACCTTAGGACACCAAACGGAATTGTCAAAACCTCAGGGGTACCAAACGGAATTTCCCAAATTTCTTTTATTTGTTTTGCATATACCGATAGAATGTACACAATTTGGTTCTTTCCACCGACTTTGTTAGCATTTACTGTATTAATACATGATTAACCGAATCATATTTTCTCAATTTGTCACGAGACTCGTAACAATAATCCTCTTAATGCAAATTAAGATATTAAAGAAATTACCAAATCAAGATATTAAAGAAATGACGCATAAATCTGTTTTCTAAGACATAGTTTTTCTATACCATTTTTTTTATATTGAGTCTACTATCCGAGTTAAATTCATCTCATTAAGTTTGATACCAAATCAAGATAATGTATTAATAAGTATTTTATTAATTTAGTAAGATTCATACGTTGACATGGTTTATAAAATTATTGAATATAAATAATACCAAATTTCTTTTTCAAGTTCAGTAGTTCACCATCCTTCCATATAAAGCATTCAATTCAATTAATACGGGAACATGTAGCAACACATTTCTTTTTTTGTGTTTATCAAACTTCAACTTTAGTCATTGAATTTCGATTTCTGAACTCCTTTACAACTTCTTTAATCTAATTCGTGAAGTATGCTTTTATTTTACTCTCTTCTAATTATTATTTATTTAATTTCTAATTTACTAAATTAGGGTTTTGAATTGTTTGGTAATTTGATTGTAGACATTGAGATTAGAATTTGATATCATCCATTTTTTATGCTTATATATCATTTTACCGAGAGGTCAATTGTAATACAACATCACCCATATGATGCTCCATATAGAAAAACAATACGTCGACATTATTGACACAGAGGAAGTCATTGATCATTTCGAGACGAATGTTAAAAAAGAATTGATTTTTGTGAACCGAAAACTCAGGCGATGAGAGATCGTAGAGCGCAATTTCGTTGGTCATATTTTATTTGCCGTAAAACTATTTATTATTATGAATGTCAAATAACTCTTATAATTGATAAATCGTGAATTTCTTTTGTACTGTTATGAAGTACTATATAATAATCGTATTTTGGCTTGATAATTTTTTCCTCTTTGTCATAACTAAAACTTTTCCGCTCACCTAGCTTTGATACACTAGATCCACCGCTGAGATGGAACAGGCAAAGGATTGGAAAAGGATGGAATCGTCCCTCCAGGGGAAGACTAAGGTTGAATTTCGATGGGTCTACTCTATCGTCCGAGGTAAGCACTATATGATTCATCTCATCTGGGATTGGAGAAGACGACCTATCCACATTGGATTTACAAAAGTGGGCAACCAAACACCGCTAAAAGCGGAAACTCGTTCTCTTTTGCATAGATTGGTCAAGGAAAAAAGAGCTCCGAATCGAAACCGTTGATATTGAAGAGGGCTCTCTCATGATCATCAATTATCTCAGAGGATTATAGAAATGTTCGTGGTAGATCGTAATGATTCGTGCGGACATTCTAGTTCATCTTCTTATGTTCCGCGGTATTTTTTTCACCCATGTGGCTAGTACGCAAGTAATGTTGTGGTGAATATAGTTATACATCTTTACTACGTTGCTAAGGACAATTTTTTTAGATAACAATGAAGATCTTCTAAACCTCATTCATTCGTATACTCTTAAAAGATGTAGCTTTTTTTTTACTTGACATCATCTCTTTATTACTATTAGGTGAAACCAAAAAAAAAATATCATCACATTCGGTTTATGGCTAGCTAACCCAAACATTTCAAGAAACAGTTAATGGTTCCATTTTGTATTAACTTTTTGTTGCTCCAGCCTCCAACATCGATCTCTTGTAGTCCCTTTGATGAAAATAAAAAACGAAACTTTTTTCTTTTTTTTTTGAGAAAAAAAAAACGAAACTAATTAGCAATATAATTTCATATAAATTGATGCTAAAATACTATAAAAGTCCATTAAAAAAGACAAGACGTGGTTTTACTAATTTATCCTCGAGAGTAAGACGAGTTAATCCGGTAATAAACGAAATCGGATCATAATCTACAAAAGAAAAAAATTGAAAAGAAGAAACGAATTAACAATTGGTATTGCAAGTGTTGGGCCTATAGCCCATTTTTTGGGCCAAGCCCAAATTGAAGCTTTATTTTCTTGCTCCTTTGTACAATTTAAAAGGCTTTGTACGTAGAAGAGAGAAGCAAGTGGGTGTTGCTTCAATTTGTGCCTGCCAGCAAAAACAAAGAGATGAGGGAGAAAGGAGGGGAATGATAGGAGATTTAAGTAGGGTGTTTCGTTTCTTGATTTGTTGATTCGTTTTCTTTCTTTGGCAAGGAAACAATGTGTGTTTGTTGATAGATATTTGTTCTCTCCATAGAAATTTGATCCGATTACAAGTGTTTAACTAGTTTTTTTAGAGTAATCATTTCTAGACCCGAGTTGTATTTAGATTGGTATTTGATATCTCCATGTTTATTTGTCTCGATGTGAGACTGAATTGTTAAACACTTGTACTGATTTGTTGATTAATGGATTGGTTGCTCTGGCAGGGAGAAGGTGGTTTTTTTTTATCATCTGGTTATAGAGAGTTTTCTCCACATAAATCTTTTGTCGATATTTGTGCTTTTTATCAGTGTTTGGATTGCTTGGTTGGTTGGTTTCTAGATTGCATATTATTATCGATTGGCCATTGGTTTGTTGACTGATTGTTGTTGCTTTTCTTTTTACCCAAATTCGCTTTCAAGGGCAGCTGAAAAGTGATTTCTAACCTAACAACAAGTTTGAGGAGGAAGATCGAACGAAGAGCGAGAGACCATTTGTATCAAAATCGGAAATTTGTAACGCCTTTTTTTAAGCCATTTTCAAATTCGCACTTTCCTTCTATATATATAATATTTTTATTTGATCCAAAATAACTCTCACTTTCCTTCCATTGATCTATACTCACCTTTGTTTGGCAAAATATTTCATTTACTATTTACATACGGGAAAACTATACGGTATAAATATTAACTTTTGTATATATATATACTTTTGTTAAAACATATTTATAGTTATTATTAATAAACGAAATTATTTTAAAAAAATTATTATAATTTTATATATAATTTTTCTAATAGTAAAAAAAAAAAGATACCTGAATAGTAAATGTCATGTTTTTCCAAATAGATGGAGTATATAATATTATTTTGGTAGTTATATTTTTTTCCTAATCAATTTTCTTTCCGGAAGACATTGATCTCATTCTCTTCCTCTCGGGAGCTTCAACAACATTAGCTTCATTCTTGCCCTTGCTGTCACCGGCCATAGTGAATCGGTGGGTAAAGAATAGCAAAGGTTGAAGCTCTCATTAAATTTTTAGCGCATCTGACAATGTATTCCGTAACTTTATAGAGTTTTTTACTTTTGAAAAACATGTTGAAAGGTAAAAATTAGTTGATACCAATTGAATTAAGTAAAAGGGAAAACTAGTTAAAATATCATAATCTTTGGGGGTGTGGTAAAAATATATCCTCAACTTTAACATGTAATAAAAATATCCCGACCTTTGCGGGTAGTGGTAATATACTACCACAAGTTTTTTCATGAGTCAATAATGCTGACAAGGCAACATACGCGCATTTTTTACAAGAGTTTTCTTGAACAGTGTCCTAAGGAAAAAAATAAAGAGTTGGACCGGGTTCATACCCAACGTCTTTTTCTCCCTCGTATTTTCTTCTGTGGACCGTGATCGCATCTTGAATTGTCTTCCAGGTCTTCCAGGTAACTCATGGTTCCTCTTCAATGTCAGTCTTCATCCCTCGTGATCGACTATCTTGAGTTGTCTATCTCACATCTTCTTCCCCTTTGATTCGTTCACGAATTTGGGTGGTTAAGTTTTTTTCCCCTCTTCGTTGTTGTTGTTGGTTTAGTTTGTTGTCGGTTTGGTGCTATGAATAGTTGTGTTGTGTTAATTTGAGGCAATTTTTACCAGATTAGTAGCTTGGTTGAATCAATTTCGTTTTTCGGGTTTAATTTATTACCATTTTATTTTTTTCTTAAGGAAATTGATCAAGAAAACCCAATTTTAGTGCTAATTTAAAAAAAAAGCTTCCACGTATGTTGTTTTGTCAAAAAAAAATCCATGTAGGCTATATTGTCAACATTTTTTACCCGTGAGAAAACACAAGGTAATATATTACCACCACCCACAAAGGTCGGAATATTTTTATTACATTTGAAAGTTGATGATATATTTTTACCATACCCCTAAAGGTGGGGTATTTTAATTAGTTTTCCCTAAGTAAAATAATAATAAAAACAAGGGATATAATTGACTTTTTACACACTTTAACATTTAATTAACGGAAATTTGGTGATGGGTGTGACTTTGCAAAAAAAAATGGTTAGAATGGGTGGTTTTCTGCAATTTCCTTTTTAAGGGGTGGTTTTCCGCAAAACACCCTATTTAAATGGTGGTTTTCTTCAATTTTGCCAAATTATTAACCTATTTATCAACTCCTTTTTAAAATTTGCACTTTCCTTCTTGAACCCAAAGCCCAACCCGGCCCAAGTCTTTTCATGGTGTATTTGCAATCCGAAAACTCTCTGTTTGGAAGACCAAAAATCCAAAGTTCAAATTCTTAATCTTCTTCAATGTTGCTGTTGGGGATACACTTTCTTTTTGTCAACTTTGAACTAGTACTTTATATGTTAGTTTCCTTGCCTTCAAGTGTTCATTTGTGGCTTTTCTCGATTGCAGATGAAATGCTCTTTGTTGCTTTGATTTCATCGAAAACATAGATGAAAAATGTTGTAGCTCTCCTTAAATTGATTTGGATCATGGAAATAAACTCTCACTATGGTGTTGAAATGATGTTATGGTAGGGATAGAGTACTTCAAAAGAATGATCTTCCCACAAGTAACCTTTTGCCACACTCTTCGACTCCTCGCACTTGCAGAACCGAGCCTTCTGACCCCAGGCTTAAGTTCATCACTAGGCTCATTCTCAAGCTTGTGCTCGGGATGCATACGATCGTGTGGGATGCCTGATTGGCAAACAAGAGGCAACCTTGCAATCTCAATATTTTTATAATTATTTTATTTCTTATAAAAATTTCTCCTACGAATTTTTGATCTTCACTCTTCCTAACATATTTTCTGGCTCCGTTGCTGACTATATGGCAATTCAGGCCTATGATTCATTTGCAACTGCTCTCACTTTCTTCTAACATATTATGTTTCCTTACTTCAGCATTTTCAATAGAATCATAGATCTGGACGACAGTTCAGGTTTATGATTCTTTTGCAACGGCTTCTTAGTCACATTGTCGTTTCTTCTTGTGCATCATGAGCGTTTTAAAACTCCGCTTCGTGGCTGAACAAATGTTGCACGAACAGTTGGACAACTCAAATCCTAACTCTCCATTTCTTGGAATTTGAAAGAACTAGTTTTTAACCATTCCGGAATGACTCACCGGAAAGGACTTGTGAGTAGTACCCGTGGGTCCCCGGTTTAAACCCCAGATATGATCACTCTTTATTTACCAATTCAAGAAGGAACCAGTTTTTATACGAAGCTAGCCTCAAAGTAACAAAAGAAAGACGAGCAACAATCCCACATCTCCATGTTTTTCCAGCTTCGGAAAGGGGGCTGTGTTTGTAGAGGTTCATCTCATTTCACAAGCAAATGTGGACTCTATGCAGCAAGTAAATTCACTAAAATCGGGTTTCGCAAAAATACAGTGTATGCATATTTTGAATTTTGATGCAGTCAACTATGAAAGTCATGAATATGCACATTCAAGACGAGCATATAAGACCAATGGGGTTCCATTCTAAAATCAATTTTTAATATGAGGAGTAACCCACTGACAGTCATGAATATGCACATTCAAGCCATGCATGTGAACACGTCTCTATAGAATCCCTTAAGGCCTTAACCAGAAAAATCTCAGGAACTTTCTGTTTGGACCGAAATTGATCCAAATTAAATGCGATATGAATAGTAATCTACAAACAATTAAGCAGGTAACAAGCTAAAATACACCTCTATAGATATTCTATCATATATATACATAGACGTGGATGAGACCAAAAAAACGTCATATCTAAAGTTGAGAATAGTATATAATTAACCAAATGGCTACTCTTTCTATTGTCAATTGATTGTAAGATGAAAATAACTCACTCGACTTATATACTAGGCTATTAATACATGTGCACCTGTCATGAGTCCCAACAGACACTTGTGTAAGTTACCCATAAGCATTTGGTGTGGTTTTTTGTTTTAATATGGACATCAAAGACTTCCCAATTCCGATCCATGAATAGCAAAGCTATCTGGAAGCTTTGCTACTCCTGCGACACAAAATGATTTTGTCTTCATATTCAGCTCGTTTAGTAAATGAATAAGTTGAAGTCGATCTTTATTCGAGACTAGAACTCTTTATTTACCTAATCAAGGAATTACAAATTCTGCAATATTTGAACTTAAAAATCTACTCATACTTTTCTAATCAATCCCAAACTCGAGCTACTCAACTTATAAAACAACTTCAATTTCGATCCTTTTCTCCAAACCTTAATGTTTTTTTGTTAAAAGATAATGAATGAAATTTTGTTGGTAGATTCTAAGGGCTCGTTTGGTTAGACGTGGGAAGTATAGTTCCCGGGAAGTTAACTTCCTAGGAATTCAATTCCCGTAAATTGAAAATCATGGGAATTTAGAAATTGTGTTTGGTTTTGGATTTTGGACTATAGGAATTGAAATAAGAAAATAGAATTTTCCTATTAAAAAGGGTGGAATTGAAACTTACTTAGGGGGAACTAGGTAAGTGCACTTCCTCCAAAATGGAGGAATTTAAATTGTTAGGAATTCAACTTTCTGGATTTTTCTGTAAACGCTGGTATTTTCTCCAATTCCTGGGAATTACTACTTCCTTTTTAGAACGTCAACCAAACGAGCTCTGGAAAAAAATAGAAAGAGATTTCCGAGTGAATCAAATTAGTAGATGTTTTTGTTTCGTACTTGACTTCATTTCACTTGAATTGTTAGTATGAAATGTAAACAATGCATGGATTTGGTGAGGTACAGTTCTTACTTTATTAATTAAATTGTCGTTGTTGACCAATATTTGCATTATCACTATATAATTTCATACAAGTTTACTTGAATTTTAAATTTTCAATGTTATCCACATATATTCGCTATAGACCGATTGGCTAATGTTAATGTATATCTCATTAATTAGTCCACGAGTTTTATCGATATTACGTGGCATATATGGATGGAGTTTCCTGAATTAAAATTAACCTTCATTTACAATTAAATTATTTAACCAGCTATAGAATTACAAAAAAAAAAACTTTGATTAAAATTTCATATAATAATAATAATAATAATAATAATAAAAAAAAAGTAAAGATTTGAATGGTACGAGGCCCTGCTAGCTAGAACACCATCCCAAAGGGTATCCTTTCAAATGAGGAAGCATAACCAGGGGCGGAGCCAGGAATCCGTCTAGGGGGGCTCAAGAACAGTTTGAGACAGTGAGCCCTTGCTGTCTCGTTGCGCGGCGGCCACCAGACCCTGGAGGAGAACTGAGAAGTGTTGTTTCTCTCGGCTCTCGTAGCCCTTCTGTCTCAAACTGTTTGAAGAAGGGGGAAATGAAATTAAAAAAAAAACAACCAACAATATTAATTAAATATTATTTTTAATATAAATCATAAAACATATATATACATAATAACTTTTTAGTTTGATATAGTTGTAATTATGATTTTGTTAGATCTCTATTATTATTTATGCTTATGAAAGTTCAAAGTTATGTGTAGATACTTGCATATAAGATGTTATTCCTATGTAAATAGCTAATAAATGTAGATCAATGAATCTGATGATGATAATATAATTAAATACTTTCTTTAAGTACTAAATTAGATTAGAATTTGATAAGCATAAGTGTAGTGTAACAGATATCATGAGTTCTAGAAACAATATTTGTGTACATAACATACTGTTTATTACTCTAATTATAGATGAAAAATACAAATAATAGTATATTATATAGTCATATTCTGCGCAAATAATTACAATAGCGTTTTGTCCTATGAAGACATAAGTGTAATCTAACAAATATCATGAGGTTAGCATGAGTTTTTAAAAAAATGTAAATATGAGGTGGGATTGGGGAATCGAACCCCTCATTTCCTTCAACTTAAACAGAGCTTCTACCCGTTGCGTTGAAGTGTACACTTTGTCCAATAAAGACCTTATATACTATATATATACAATTTTTTTTATTTTTTTTTTTTGTATTTTCCCAGGGGGGCTCGAGCCACCGCATGCCCCCCCCTCCGCCCCTGTGCATAACTTACAGTTACGATCATGCAGGCCGGGGTGAGGGTTGAGAAAGGGGGTTAGTCAACGTCAAGTGGGAAATCTTATCTGCAATTGTGTAGATCTCGCGAAAATTAAACATGCGAGATGGAAACCAAGTGGAACGTAACTGTTGCAGCGAGAACAGAATGTCCGAGATGATCGATTATCTCAATCTCTCATGGGAAACTGCAACATTCCTTGACAACATTAACAATCATTAGTTTGTCACCCTCCACCGGGATATTGCGGACTCCAAGCTCCCTTGCTCTTGATATACCGAGCCGAAGGCCCATTACTTAATTCTGCGACCACAGCCGAGCTATGCCCAAAAGGAACTCCACCACAAGCGATTACCTCATCAAGATGATCACGGATTCACGGATGATGAAACCTACGGCCGGGGAACCATCCGAACATTTAATTGGTTCCATCAAAATTGATTTTGAATGTGCTTGGTGGCGGTTTCTGCCATTTTAAGTTTTTTTTTTCTTTTGATTCAATTCGGTGTTTTTGCCTTTTGTTTTCTATTTTCTTCGTCATGTATTTTTGCAATCTTCCAATTCTTTAGTGTTTGTTTTGTGAAGTATTCCATATTTTGTATTATTGTTGTGTTGATATGATCAAATATTTTTCGGTTTCTACTTGTCCAAATGCTCCACTATGTTGTAACCAACTTTTTTTTTTCTATTCGTTTTATAATTTGCTAATTTTTTTTTACAGATAGACCTCTTTATAGAGTTATAATTAATTGTTTGTATTTCATATACTTATTAAGTATATAAGTAAGTATAAAGGTTATTCAATACCACCGTATCAAGAAGATTAAAGTTCAATCTTTGAATACGAGAATCAATCTTTTAAATAAACCGATTACATAATACACTAAACGATTTTTCTATCCTATACTCAAGGGTATATGATAAGATTCTCATTTTAGAAAAAAAAAATATTTGCCAAATTTAAAATTGAATTATTAAGTTGGTTTATTTTTAGTATGGTATCTTTTCCAATTTAAAATCTTATGTTATACCCTTAGGACATAGGATAGAAGACCTTACTCTAAATAATACTAACGATTTTTCTAAAGCATAGGATAATAACACTAATTTAGAAATGATTTTTAAATTTTAATTAGTTTAGTTTTTTTTTTTATTAGATTCCTAGGCCTATTTACTTTTTTAGTATTTACTTTTTTAGTATGAAATCTTTCCCAATTTAGGGTTTGATCTCATGCCCTAAGGCATAGGATAGAAAAATTGAAATAATAATACCCAATTTAGATGTAAATAAATCGATCGAACTGGAATGGAGGGAAAAAAATCCTATAGTTGGATACTTTTTTTTTATTAACTAATAATTCGAGCTCAGATATACTTGAAACTTGAGAGGCCGACAAGTCGACAGACGGGTGAACCGTCAAAACATACAATAAATTAGCAGAAAATACATGAAAAGAAAAAAGGCGCAGATGCCAATTAAGTACCATGCGCATTGAAATGAATGAAACTAAGCAGAATTAAAACCGAACTGTTGAGAGCAACGACGAAGAATGAAGCCAAGCACCACCAAAGGGAAGCACCGCATGTCAATGATACAGCAGGATACTAACTCATGTGCGCAGTGAAGACGAAACTCCAAGGACCAATCTCCTGAATACAGAGTCGCCCTTAGCACACTACTACAACCCCAATATGTCTCGACACCGGACGCCGCACCCAACCAAGTTGTAGACGCCGCATGTTGCAACCCAAAGAGCTAGAACACTCGAAAACCGACCAATAAATACATGGATTTCAATACTCGTAAAACAGGTATAACGAAACTCGCAAGCAAAAGATTATTTATAAGCAAATAAATAAATAAAACGGATATATCAAGTTTTATTTATGGGTAAATTACATAAAACCACTCTTAAAATAGGTGACTTTTCACAAAATCACCCTTAAAATAAAAGTTTGTAGAAAACCACCCATAAATTTTTTTTCTCAAAGAACCACCTATGACCATTTTTATGTGTAAAAAGCTATAAATTTTTTAAAACTATTTATATTTTCTTAAATGTTTTGGTTATTTTATTATATAATTAGGCTACTTTGAATTTAAAAATGAGAATTTTAACATTTTTAAGACAAATTTTACACATAAAAATAATGGTTACGGGTGGTTCTTTAAAAGAAAAATATAAGTTTATGGGTGGTTTTCTGTTAAAAAAATATATATTTTAAGGGTGGTTTTGTGAAAAATCACCTATTTTAAGGGTGGTTTCCTATAATTTATCCTTTATTTATTTATTAACCTATAATTATTAATTAGAAATTCGGGCCAGCTGGCCCAAGTAAAACACTTAGCCCGACACATATCACTTAAAATTAATTAAGGAATCCAATGTATAATTAAGGAATCTATTGGCATCTCTAGTTTGAATGACGATGCTGCTTCGAATTTTGGCGTCTAGGATAGGATTCCACCCGAATCTTTTATTAGTTTTTTTTTTTTTTTTTAAGATATCCTCTAATCTTACGTGTTAACACGTAATTTAGCATGTAACAATTTTAATCCAAATATGCTGAGTTTAATGGATGCATATGTAACTTCCATATTTTAAGAAGCAATCCCAAATTTTGGATTAAAAAAAAAAAGTTCAATGCATTTGAATATATATCATGATATAATCCCCTGTACGGTCATTGTTTAATTATGTAACTATGTATATATATATACACAACGGTCTTCTATACACGTTGAATCCCTTGCATACGTATGAGTTTTTTTTATGTCAATCTCTATTTTTCTTTGAAACAAATACTTCTCGTTAAATAGGTTTTATCATAAAATAACATGACCCAATATTAATTTGTTTCATCGTTACATCGTATTATCCGCTTGATTAGAATCATATTCTATATAGGGATGGTAATGGGGTGGGTGATGGGTGGATGATCTACTTCCGTCACCCGACCCACCACCCAAAATCCTTCACCCTACCCGACTCATCATCCACCGGGTGAAAATTCGGGTGAAATACAAGACATCAAATTCATAAAAAAAATTATAGAAAAAAATACGTCGAACCCATCGAAGAATATATAAATTAGTACCAAATATAGTCAAATTCGGTCAATTACGTGTAAATATCCACAATTTTCAACACTTCAAGCAAGAAGTTTTGGAAATAAAAAGACATTTACAACAATTATGAATAAAAAAGAAGAGAAAACATAGTCTTCAACAACCAAAGCTTCAAGCGGGAAAACATTTGATAGTTATCTTAAATTAGGGTTTATGGGGTATATCGGTAATTTCACATATAAAATATAATTATATAATATAAGTCGGGTGATGGGTCGGGTGACGGATGAGGAATGTCTTCACCCGAATCCGACCCGACCCATCACCCATTTAATATCCGCTTTCTTTCGGATATGGATATCCATCGGGTGCGGGTGAAATTGACCTCCCTAATTCTATATGAAAGTGTTTTAATCATAAACTGATAAAATTAATTTTATTCTAAAATAACATTATATTATTTATTATATAAAGTTATTTATGTCGCTTTAATTCAAAATGATCCGTACCGGACTAGAATGGTAATTATGTCCGTTTTCCCCCGATTCGTATATATAGTATTTTTATAATTCACAAACGGTATTTTACTACGTAAACATTGTTTTGGGTTGATAAACTACGAATGTAGTGTAATAATTAGAATTAAATAATGAAGGTCAGCCTTATAGGTGTGTTCCAGGAATCAAGTTGTACGTACTATAATTACCTATAACACGCCGTCTTTACTTATTAACCAAGCAACAAAAACAACCATTATTTTATACATATAACATAAGTGGATCAATTTAATTAATTTGTTTTGTTATATTGCTTTGACCATGTCAATTCATTTTATAATTTCACGTACTCTCGCTTAATTTGTAGTACAGGACACATGCAACGACGTCGTACACTTGATTACAAAAAATGTTTGTACATTATTTCATCATGTATTCATGTCACATATATATATACAGCTAGTAGTGAGTTCTTGTATCATTCATGACGAACAACAGTTGTATTATTCGTAACCCTACGCTGTATGATAATTAGAATCTTAAGTGCTATAATCGCAGGGTGGATCGATCCTTTTGATTGAGACTGCTGTGTAGTTTATAGTTTTTTTTTTCTTTTAAACAAATCATTTATTTATTAGTTATCGTTTTCGCTGTGGCATTAATTATTCGGGTTAATTCTCTAACTTGTATTCTTCGAGTATAACTTAAAGCGTGGACTAGGGATGACAATTTCACCCGCATCCGATCCTAATCCGAATCACCCGACCCGAAAAAGTGGGTGAAAATCAGGAAAAAAAAAAAAGCGGGTGAAAAGTGGATGTGGGTGAAGTGGATATGGGTGGTGGGTCGGGTGGGGTGAAGTTTTTCTCCACCCGCACCCGATCCACCACCCGACCCATTACCCACCACCCGACCCGATCCATATAAAATATATATATTTTATATAAAAAAATATACAATATATATATATATATTGTGTATAAATATAATTATACACAATATTATATATTATACATATAAACACTATTACATATATAATACAGTGTGTGTACACCGACCAAAAAAAAGAAAGTATATTGCATTGCATTAGTATACATAGTAATATACAATATATATATATATATACAAAGTATAATATATGTATAGATAAATATATAATACTTACAGAAAGTGTAAATTATATAATATAATATAATATAAAATATATTATATTATATATATGCGGGATGGGACGAGATTTGCGGGATAAGAAATCTTCGTCCCGCATACCATCTCGCATAATTTTTGCGTGACGAGACCGGGACAGGATTCATTATTTTTTTTTCAAATCCCACCGGGATCGGGACGGGAGCGGGATTTGCAGGATTTGTGCCCACCCCTAAGCTTACCTATAGTGGTCTAGTGGTTGATGTTCATCCAAGGCGATTCACATTCAAGTCGGACTTCTTATTTTCCTTATGTTTTAGACTTATGATATGTGTTTAAGACTTGTGGCATGCGTTGTTTAAGACTTATTGTATGTTTTTAAGACTTATTTAACACTTAAATGTGTAAGATTATCATATTTTATGCACTGTTTTTTTTTTACCAAATTGATTGGAATTCAATTACATGTATTTAGAGAAAATCACCCACATTTCACCCATATTTCACCAATTTCACCCGATGGATATGGGTGAAGTGGATATGGGTGGGGTGATGGGTGGGGAAATGGGTCACCCATGGTGGGTCGGGTGAAATGGGGGTCCATCCACCCACCACCCGACCCATTGTCATCCCTAGCATGGACTAGAGTCTGGAGGCTGTAGGATTTTATAGAGAGGGGCCGAAAATTTTGAAATATATGATATTTTATTAATTACAAAAATTTATAGAATAAAATGTAATAATTTTTTTTCATATATATATGTAGCATGATGAAGATTTTTATGAAATATATTTAAAGAAAATTATAAATTTTTTTAAAAATATATCATTTGTAAATGAAAAAAAATTGATAGGATTGAAAATTAAAGTGTGACAATATGACATTATTGATAGTAAAAAAAATTCATAAGAATAAAAACTAGAAGAATTTTTAAAAATATGTGTAGCATAATGAATACTTTTATGAAAAATATTAAAAGAAAACTATAAAATTTGATTTAAATTATAAGACATTTATAATAGGAAAATTTTGGCAAGAATAAATTAAAAGTATTGCAAAAAACTAAACAATAAAGTGTGAACCCATGATCTCTTGCATTACTTATGCTTTCTTTTCCTTTCTTCATCAACTAAGCTAGACAACATTGTATTGTTTTTTCACATTTTTTTTTATTTTTTACCTTTTTAATTTTTAAATACTATGTTTTACCGTTGTCAAAGGGAGGAACGGCTGCCCCCCTATGGTATGCACTGAGTTAAAGATTTTTTAGGGAAAATAGTATAAAAATAAAGAGAAAACTAATTAAAATACGCCGCACCATAGCCAACCGGTAGAGGAGAACGCCGGCGAAGCACGAGAAACAAAGGAAAGACGGGAGGCGCGCTTAAAGAAAAGAGGGGCGCGCCGCGCGTGTTCTTTTTTCTCTAAGTTTCCTAAACTTATGAGATCTCTCTAGATATATAGCAGAGTTTCGATCATGGCACGTGTATCAAAATATAGATTTATAAATATAACAAATAAATCCGTATAAAATATTTTACAAATCTTGCGCATTACGTACAGGTACTTTACTAGTTATAATTATAACATAAAATATTTGTAACTAAATAGGGACCACACAATTTTTATTTATAAATAAAAAACCTTTTATTAGTTTTATAAATCCATTGTTATTGAATGATAGAATTCCACACATGATATTGTTATGAAATCATATTATATAATGTTATAGATGATTTCAATTGAGAATGGATAGAGTTAAAAGTAATCCACGGGCATACGTGTGCTATATATCCCGTAAATTAAAAAATATATATATAAAAAAAAACTAAATAAAGAAGAATAAAGGGAAGTCTCTATTTGGAGCAATATAATGAGCATTTAAAAATGGGTATTAATATTACCTGCTTCTTTATAAGTAAGTATTTAGGTAATTAAAAGGAGAAGAAGATTTAAATATATTACCTATTGATTATTATATATTGTTTTTATCAAATAAATTGGTAAAACTTGACTACTTTAATAATTAATAGCCAAAATTACCATTTATATATGTAACTATATAACCATGCAGTAACTGTTTTATAGACTATATATATATAATGTTATCCCCATCCAAAATCACATTTATATCCCAAAATTAAATACTCCACAAAATTATTATTTGTGGGTCAAATTTATTAACTCCCCCTTACCCCCAAACACCTCAATTCATTACACGTTCATTTAATTTACCGTCCCGGTCAGTCCCTCTCTCCGCCGTATCGCCACCACCACTCCTCCGCCAAGTCCACCTTGCACGCGCTCTGCACGTGACATAGCCGTACGCCAAAAGCTGCGTTTTCGCCTCACTATAAATACCAATCCGACTCGTTTCTCCGTCTTCCTATTTTCTCTTTACGAAATACAGTACAATTAATTCGTCGTAACGACGCCGTTTTGGCACCTTCACCGATCTCGTTCATGGCCGCGCAGCGAGATTCTACACGGTCGGAAACCGATAGCCTGAAACACGGCATTTGCATCACCGTCGGCGTCATACTGGCCGCCGTGACCGCTTGCATCGCTATCGTCATCCTCTGCCGATGGCTCTGCGGGCGCCGCAACCGCGCTGCCACCGTCCGAATCGACGCCACCGCCTCCAACTCGCTCAACCAGTTCCACGGAGGCGACCTTCGATCGTTCACTCCTCAAGACGCCTCTCTCATCGACTCCCTCCCGCTTTTCAAATTCGCTTCGCTCTCCGGAACCGCTGCTGCTGCCGTTGCAGGGGATTGCGCCGTTTGCCTCTCGAAATTCGAGCCGGACGATCAGCTCCGCCTCCTCCCTGTCTGTTGCCATGCGTTCCACGCAGACTGCATCGATGCCTGGATTATCACAAATCAGACCTGTCCGCTGTGCAGATCGGCGATCTTCGTCTCCGAATCGGAGGTCATGGACAAGATCCTTTCAACGGCGCCGCCGAATTCCGCCGGCAGGAGCGGCAGCGAGAGCTTCCGAGTGGAGATCGGAAGCATCAGCCGCCGCTATCTCCCCTCCGTGGACACCGGCTCCGTAAACCCCCGCCGATCGTACTCAATCGGCTCCTTCGACTACATCGTCGACGACAACCTGTCGGAAGTCACAGTCTCCTCCGCGCGCAGAATATCGGACCTCGCCACCGCCGCCGGAGACAAGAGCGACAGACATCACGAAATAGACATCTTAGCGGCAGAAGTGGCCAGCGGAGAGCAGAGGGGCCCGAGCAGCCGCTGGCTAAAGGACTACGTTGACAGGATCGCGAGAACGGCGTCAGTTTCCCTCTCCTCTTCATTTCGCAGCTCCGGCAGGTTCTTCATCGGGAGCAGCCGGAGAACGGAAGCAGCTAGGGTTAACGAGTTGGACCTGGAGGCGAGTCGACTCGGAGACGAAATCGGGGAGATGTTCAGGTGGTTATCCGCGGTGTAAATATTGGTAATTGCAGGGGTACGGGGAGGACATTTTGGTCATTTCACGATTGTCCAGAAATGGATTTATTGTCCATTTTTTTTGGCAGAAAACTAACGTTGCACAATACAAATCTGAAATCTGATCTATAAAGTCATAAATGCTCCCTTAAATTGATTGTTGGTGATATTTGGGGAGTAAAAATTGGGATGGTATGTTACATATAATATTTTTCAGCCATGGACCATATTTTTGTATGCAATTTTCAGTACTGTGCCGTGTTTGTATATATAATACGTAGTATATACTTTCATGTTTTTTTTTTTCCCGTTAAGAAACAAATTTTAAGTCAATGCTAATTTTTTTTCCGGTTATCTACTATATACTTTTATGCCATTTTTCACCATTTGGTATGTTATGAAACAAAATTTAAATCAATGCTTTTTTTCCAGTGAATTTATATGCTCGTTCTAAGTTGGTGTTTTAATGCTTCAAATATTAAAAGATACTTTATTTATTATGCCTAAGAAACAACAAATAAAAATAAATGGTAGGACAACGTTTAATATTTTAGTTGGTGATTTTAGATAGGGATGTTATATGAGTCGAGTAAACTTGAGCAGTGTCAGAGGTTCAAGCTCGTTTATTTACTAAACGAGTCGTGTATGAGCACATTTTAAAATTCGATTTAAAGCTCGGTTCGGTTCGATTCAAGCTCGAATAACTCAAATTTTATTAAAATTTAAAATTTCTTTTAAATTATTTTGTCAAAAGCAAGTAAGGTTACTTAACACTAAAAAAATCTTTAGGGCGAACTCTTTCATTTACTAAACAAGTCGAGTATGAGCACAATTATACATTTAAGTCTAAACTAAGGTTCGACTCATTTTTAAATGAGTTGAATATGAAAAAGTAATATTCGACTACTCGGCTCTAATTTTAGGAGAAGCGACTAGGAAAAAGGAAACTTGAGCAGCACTCCAAAGATCACATTCTGTTTGTGACCAAAAGGGCTCTTTTGTTGTGTCTATTCGTCGGGTTGTGGCCGCCTTTGGCAGTATGCATATGTCCTTAATTCGTCTCTTTAATATATAAGTGGACGTTGGATGATCAATGTTTATTAGGTTACATTTTATAATTTATCACTCATATATATTATTTGTGCCCGATTATAAAAATGTTAGCATACCAATTTGTTTTTTTTTTTATAGATATTTAACTTTCTAACCCGTTTAAAAAAAAAACAAACTAAAACTATATATGATATCAGCTTTTTTTAATCAATTTTTATTTAATTTTATACTTATTAGTAATAAGTGTAAAAGTGATAAAAAAAAAGAATTAATATTTTATATAGTTTTTAACTTCTTAAAAAACGTGATTAAAGTCAAAGGACATCTATTTTTAAACAGAGTTAGTATAGATTAATATGTGTATTATGTGTAGTGTACGTAGTATATATCCATCTAGGTCGGGTATAAATTGCACACCTACATACATATATTTCTAAAGATAGCGAAGACAACGACATCAGAGATTATTCACTCTAACATAAACATTAGAGTTATTAAGAACGAGCTTGTACCGAGCTTTTCTCGAACTATACTTGCTTATGAAATACAATATTAACTAAAGCGGGACTTGAATCGAGTTTTTTTTTTTCCGAATTGAGCTCGTAGTAGACTCATATAACAGCCCTATTTATTTAATTAAGGATAGAGTAACGTTTTTTTTAACTTTAATTAAGAAGTTTCGAATAATCTAGCTAGCTCAACTTAATTAATATAGTTTCTCTTCCTCATTTTTATAGTTTGTTAATTTATTTAATTTTTTTGGGCTATACATCTCCCATAGAGCAATATTAATGTGCGTGTATATGTTTTTCTTTCTCCTTAAGCAAAAATAAATAAAATGAAAAATCGTTTTCCATCGAATGTTCCCATATCCTATGTGGATGAGCACAGTTCGAGTACATCTCCAAAATATATGAATTTAATTACATTATAAGTAACAGTTTTAAAAACTCTTGATTTTGGCTAAGTTATGGTGGTAGGTGTTGGTAGGTGTACTTAGCATAGATTGAGTCCTTTAGAATTTATTAGTGGTATTAAATAGCATTCACCGTGATGATATAAATAGGTAGCTCAAACTAAATGCACATTCAATTGAGAGTTAGTTCAGGTGGGACATGATAATTCGGTTGCAATGACTCACTTTGTTCACACATTAAATAATTACTTATATTTAGCTAGCTAGATTTTGAATTTATAGTTTAATGATACACATTCGTTTATTTAAATTTAAGTATTATCTATTTATCTCAGTGTTGTTTAATTACTATTTACATACAATTTTTTAGTATGATAAAACTATATAAAATATCCATTTTAAAACAATTTCATAGTTATTACTATTAATAAGTACAAGATTGTTTAGTTTTTTTTTAATATATAAAAAATTGATATTTTATATATTTTTTATCGCTTTTTAAAAAAATATACACGGATAGTAAAATACGTATTTTTCCGAAGGGAGACTAATTTATTTAACTATGGACACATTTTTTATTTACCCTTTTGACTTAGGGCTTGTTTGGTGTGTTAGAGATTAATCTAGCTTAAGATTATAATCTAGATGAAAATTAATTTTGATGAAATTTTAGCCTTTGTGGATAGATTAAAAAAAAATAGGTTTGTGTCAAACAAACCTTTGAAAAGTTCCAATAGGTTTGTGTCAAACAAACCCTTAATTAAGTCTTATGTATATTTTGTTTGACGTCTAATTTGAAAAAAAAAATCAGCTCTTATTTAGCTTAGTGATTATTACAACAACAACTACCCAGTAAATCCCGCAATTAAGCAGGGTCTGGGGGGTCAGGATGTACGCACTCTTTATTAAAACAAACCCTTAATTAAGTCTTATGTATATTTTGTTTGACGTCTAATTTGAAAAAAAAAATCAGCTCTTATTTAGCTTAGTGATTATTAAAAAAAAAAAAAAATCTTTTGTGTGGTCACACAAAAAATGATGTCATTCACTCTATATCTTACCGTCGGTGAGGATCATCTGGTCCGCATTTATATTCTCTTTTATAGTTCGCCTTTTTTTATTGGTTGAAAACATAAAACTACCCTATTTATTGAGAAAAATAATTAAATAATTTGAAATATCCAATCGATATAGACTATATTATGAACCGTAAATACGAATTAGCTGATCTCAACCTATCTTACCATATGTTTGCATTGAATTTGTGAAAAATATCATTCACAATTTTGTCAGATTCCTTTTCGAGGCTGGAATAAAGTCTGCAAATTATTTCAGCTACTTCATTTTGCCACTTTATCTCCCACGTTTATTGTAAAACGAATGCATACATTTACAAACGATTTCATTGGATGATCCCAAATGAAAAAAGGGGTTCGATCTCGATCGTCTGCACCAGCATCATCTATCACCCACTTGGTTTGTCCTCAGTATTTTCTCCTGGGGTTTTCAGTTTCTCAATCCAGTGGTTTATCCAACAACAATCCAGTATATCCCACGAAAGCAGCATTTGAGGGGTCATGATATATGCACTCTTTTCCTGAACTAGTCGAGAAAACTGGTCTATCCGGTGAATTCAAATGTATTTGGCAAATACAAAGTGCAGAAATTTTATCTTGCTCCTACACACTCCACATATTTCGTACCAACAACTCATCTTCGACAAACCAAACTTTCCAAGCAATGAGCAAAACTGCACCTTCAGTTTTCGGGACATTACAGTGAAGATTTTGAACCTCGCTAACTAGACAAAAAAAAAACAATATATATCATCATTTATTCAGTTGATGCATTCCTAAGCAAGGGGGGGAGATAGGGTAGCAAATGAAGAGCTTGATCCTTAAAACTCATATAATCGCAATTCGATCATGCCCTCTTTCCTCTTCGGAGAATACCACGCCATCACCTTCCCAGAGCCTAGAACCCTCATCGAGTAGTTCAAGCTCCAAATGACATCCTCCACCTTCACTAAGCAGGGGTATTTGGTGTGGACTGCATATTTTGTGTCCATCCGGAAAACAATGGGACCTGCAACCTGTAAGGATCATATAGACCATGTCATACACCTCATGCCGTTCAGGCGCATAAAACATACGATTTATTCCTCAATTGTAATACCTGTTGCTGAAAGATCATACTGAGCTGGGGTAAAGATGGAGGAGTTTCCTGGGTAGTACTCGACGAACTTTTGAGGATATTCAGCATACTGTTGGCAAAAGTGGAAGCTGAAGAAACATCCAGACGAAGATCTACCCTTGTGAGGTCGCCATATTTCCTCCTAAACTTCCCATGCTGAAGTGTATAGCACAATGAGCCGAATAAATCAACAAATGCAGGACTCCTTATCCAAGCACCTGACTCAGGATTCTTGTTACCCGTCAACCAAGCCCCACAAGTTCCCCCTGGCACAAAAGCAAGATTAATGGTATTTAGGGAGATTGATGACAAAATCAAAGGGTGCTTGGGTTCTAAATTATCATACAGAACAGGCAAAAAAGGGGGACTTATTTTAACAACATCGTGTTCATAGAGATATCACCTATTACGGCAGATAAAGTTTCATGAGGCTCTTTCAGGCGTTCATCATAAGCAAGTTGCCGGAATGTGCCTTCATCTGTCTTTATGACAATATCATCAATCGTTTCCTTTTGCCTCCAAAACTCTTTGCTCCTTTCAAATGAAAAGGCGGCTTTGGCACACAAACCAGGCATTAGACTAGTAGGTGGAGCATCTACATGTGTGGCATTTACCACTTGTGGATTGCCACTATTTTTATGCATTCCAAACCGATATTTAAATCCTGATCCAAGATCTAGAGATGCTAAATCTAAAGATATTGACTCAGGCACGTTCCAATATCTTCCCTTGTTATCAATATACAACTCTGGCCAAGCTGCCTCCAAAGAAACATCATGCTCAGAAAGCTGCAAACAAGATTTGTTTTGTTAAAGATAGGTTCTACGTTATCTAAAATATCCAGAAGAAAATGCATTAAAATGAGGAACGTAATATTTTAATGATATATAAGCATAAAAGCATATCAAAATACTAGAAGAAATCTTTGTGAATAAAATCCCTTGTACTACTTGAGTGACTAGGAAAATCCATCACAGGCAACCATGGAAAAGAAATCTAATGAGACACCAAGAATAGAGCTTTCAAGTTGACCGAATTCTTTACACTAACTACGGAACTGACATTAGCAAATGATCTACAGGTTCATCTCTGGCACGATGTGCTGATTGCTTATAAGAATTTTTTTGTGCTCATAATGTACTTCTTGCTGCTAAGAACTTATAATGATCAAGCTCCTCACACCAAACAAACCATAGTCAAACTGAGTCAGTTAGATGCCAGGATCAAGCCACTCAGCAGAAAAAGAAACAAGAACAAGAATACAAGATCAACGCAGTTTTTCCCAGTTTCATATAAATATGGTCCTAGGCATTGCTAAGACTTTGTGATGGGTCGCATTTGAAGAACAAAGCACATGTTGTGGAAAGTTTTTATATAGAAAAAAAATGAGAACAACTCTTGCCTTGCCTTGTGAAAATATGCAAGTTTGTTGCAACGGCCTTTCCTGTCACCGTGTTCTTCTGAGCTTAAGATCAAAGCAGAAGACTCAGTCAAGGGGATCTCAGAAAATAAACCTGTTGAATAGACTGACTTGTCCGTAAGAGATTTTGCAAGGTTTTGTAAAGTCAAAAGATCCCAGCCACTCCCAGAAGATAATTGCGATACGAAATTAGAGATCAGTTTCTTTGGACGAATCTGACCCATTACTCCAAGCCACCTGAAACCAAATTTTCAGTCAAAACACCTAAATTTCAAATCCTTTTCATTGGAAATTAAGGAGATACCAAACAATTAATGAGTAACACAGGACAGTTAACCAGTTACTAGCTCCATAATCACCTCTTGCTTTCGAGTGTAGCTCGAGCGGCAAAGGTGCTGATATCGCTGCAAGCTGCCTTGGAACTGGGTAATGTTTTCAATTGCTAATTTCTACTAATCTCTTATATACTTCCCTTGATTTATAATTTTAATCTAGGCCCAAAGAAACAATTTTTTCTTTCTTTTCTTTAGAAATGGTAAATATATTGACATAATGAAAGGAGGAATTGCAAAGACCTTAGACAAAACAAAGGGTCTAGGTTTAAAAAGAATAACCAGTCCTCTGAGAGGACAACACACTCACAAGAGACCAATCAATTTAGTCAAATACACCCATTAGACACCTAAATCCATCCACATTATTCACAAAAAAATAAGAGAGGCCAAGTTCACCATCATGATGGCTGAGTTGTTGTTCTCTAGGGTCAAAAGCAAGCTTTCCCAAAGGTCACTAGTTTGGAGTAGAAATGAAATCCACAATCAACCAACCCGAGTTGGTGTTTGAAATCGATAGAGCTCTCCAAAGCCTAATCACAAGCATTGTGAAGCTAAACGTGGCAAATATCCACCCATTACAATAACAAGAACCTCCCAATTTCTTCAATTACACCCTTTAGACACCTAAAATGCCCCCACATTATTCACAAACAATAGGAAAGGCTAATTTAACATCATTCAACACATGAATTTCGTATCTATATATCCCCTTCTCCAATTTCAGAAGACTACAATGATGAACTCAGTCAGCCATAGCAATCACCCCAAAAAGTATAGAATTCAAAGCACCCATAAAAACGACAAACGGAAATGAAATTCACCATCAAGATGATACAAGGTATACTCAACATCACAACTCCATAGCAATCAATTCAACTGACAAAGAAACAAACACACCCTTAGATAATGAATGAGGGAAAGGAAAAGAAGCGGCGTACCAGTCGCCCATGGAAACTCGGAGGGGGAAGGCCTGAAGAGCGAAGGAGCCGAGTTGTTTGTGAGAAGTCGAGGGGGAGAGACAAGGAATGAGTCCGAATGGGAAGCCATAGCGGAGAAGCGCAAGCTGCTTGATCCGGTGGAGTCGGCTCGCACGAGCCCCGTCGACGGGGAGCGGCTCCCCGGGGACGGCGCGGGCGCAGCCGTCGAGGTTTCGGGAGCTGGCGAGGTTTAGGTCCCAGAATTGGGCGTCCATTGCCATCTGCGTCTTCGCCATTTCTCGCTTGCTTGGTTGATTCCTTATCACCAGACCAGTACGGCAGTGCTAAACAAAATTGCCCTTATAAAAGGGATTTTCGATTGGGACAGTTTGCAAAGTGTCTATGAAACATGACCAAATTACCTAACTATCCACATTATGGGTAAATTTTGCAAACTGTTCATCCCTTGTGCCCCTCGTGTGCCCCCATCCGCATTAGCCTTTTTTTTTCCGCACGTCGGTGCTGACGTCGGCATCGAAAATGCTGACGCCGACGTCGGAAATGATGACGTCGTCTATGAGAAACGAGTCGAGCTTGAGTCTTAAAAATGTGTTTATAATCGGCTCGTTTAGGAAATGAACGGAATTAAACCGAGCTTTTTTCGAGGATTAAGCATCCTATTTGCTCAAAACACAGTAACTTCAAGAAATTTTTAAAAAAAAATTCACAAAATTTGAGCTATTCAAGCTTAAATCGAGCGAGCCGAGCTTTGAATCCGAAGTTAAAAATGATTTCATACTCGGCTTGTTTAGAAAATAAACGAGCCCGAGTCGAGCTTTTATCGAGTTGAGCCCGAGCGAACTCAAGCTACTCGACTAGTCGGCTCATATAACAACCTTATTAGAAATGAATTTTTTTCATATTAAAATTTGAAGTACAGTACTGGCTAGCAGCACAAAGGCCTGTGGATGATTTGTTTTATTTACCCAACTCTTACATTCCTTTATGTTTTAATTCGTTATTGTTGGAAGACCTTGTTTCTTAATTAATGGAAGTGTTTTTTCGTTAAAAAAAAATAGATTTGCCTCATTTTTCATCTTTATGCTATATTTTAGTATTTACCATTTGCCTGTTTTTTTTTTAATTATAATTGAATGCTGAAGAAATTAGCATTTACTGTGGCCCCGTCATATTTCCAGATGATTTCTACCCGAATGTGTCTACTAATATCTGATCTATAACAGAAACTGCATCTTCATTTTTCATAGGTTTTGCATTTCTGATTGCAACTTGTGCTTTAAATTACTAACATTAATAATATAAATGTAAGCAAAACTCAGAAAGACCCTGAAAAATCAGGTAAGCTGTAATCATAATTAAAAGAACAATGAAAATCACAGAGTTCAAAAGAAACAAGATGCAGATTAAGAAAGGATTCACCAAAGATCAATGAACAAGAGCACGGAAAGTTCTATGGCCAAATTGCAAAGAGAGAAAGGAGATTTACTGTACATCCACTTCGATGATAAAGGTGGCTTTCACACCCATTCAACTGAAGGAAAATTAGAGGAAATGGCAATAACCAACCGTTAGCGATTAACTGGACATGGGATGGCTATAGATATACTCGATGGCAAGCTTTGTGGAGTCGAGTTTATCAGCTTCCAAGTCAGGAATCTCCAACTTGAACTCCTCCTCCAATGCCATTACAAGCTCGACATTGTCCAAGCTGTCTAGACCCAGATCCTTCTGGAAATGAACATCTGGTGTCACCTGCAAGATAGGACCAAAGAAACGAAATCGCACTACATTTACATGCACACCATATATGCCTCAGTATAAATGTCGTCATGTTTACGTGTTTAACCATAATGTAAGCTAGTTCATCTACAACAACACACATTTCACTGCTATTGACGGAGGCACGGAGCTTGAAGAGATTCACAAATTGCAAACAGATCATTAAGGAACAATCACGAAACACCTTATTCACAGTAAAACTTAGATCTTCTAGAAATGGATATAACTTGGTGTTGATCTTAGCCTATCTGCCTATGCAGAGATCTTGGATATCCATTTCACATCCAGCATCGGTGAGGGGCACTTGTAAGATATAATTCGCATAATTTCAGACCCAATGAACAAAACAATTCGGTTTTCGATAAATTGTTAGGCCTACAAACAAAGTTTTGAACCAACTGAATTGACACTGCTTTCATGGTGCTACCAGTACCGAGTACCGGCACCAGCTGATGAGCAATGCAGCTGTTACTCAAGATGCCTAGACGAAGATAAATCCACCACATTGTCCCTCGAAATGTACTCAGAATCAACTTAACATTCAAATTCGAAATGCTTTCAGGGTTTTTTTAGTAATTATGACCGAGCTTCAACTTTTATTCCGCCTAGTTAGGCTTTTCCCTTCCCTTGGCTCATTCCAGACGTTTCTCTTCATCTCCTTCTCGCTTCCTGCCGGCGGTATGTGATCCGTGCTCAGCCTCTGCCGGCGATCTTATTTCTCCTCCGTCTCGTTTTCTTTGTCCTCCTTCCAGCCTCTCGGTTTATCTTCTTTCCTCACCCTTCCTTCTGTTGCTTCATCCTCCTCGGTTACCAAAATTTCTTCCTGTTCTTCGTGGTTTCGTACTAATCGTCTCAAATGGTTGCGCCTTCAGGTAGTTATTTCGTTTTTGAAGTTTATTTTCGTTATAATCTCTTACCTCTTTCCCTTGTGTAGATTTCGATTATGTTGTTGATTTTGTTGTTTTGGAATCTGTGGTTACTTTGTGATTCTGGCTAGGGTTTCGAAATTAGGGGTCCTATGTTGCTAAATCTATGGTTAGAGGTTGGAATCTGTTTTAATTTGGTGTTGATGACATTCTCCTTCAAGTTTTTTTTTTTTGTGATTATTGTTAGAGTTTCGAAATTAGGGTTTTTTTTTGTGGCTAAACTGATGGTTAGGGGTTGGACTCTGTTTCGAAAAGTAGCCGGAGGCTTGCGAATCTCAGGTTGATCGGGTGTATCTCAGCTCATCAGATGTAGTTGTTGTTTTCGATCATGGGAGGAAAAGGACGTTCCAGATCAGGAAACAAGGACTTCCTGATGTTGGTAAGACTCACAGACTTGTGTGGTCTTGTGTTGCTTGCAGAGATTGAGATGCATTGATTACCTTATGAGATATTTAGGCCCTCCCTTTCATGGTTTGGGCTATTAAAGTTGGGCTCTCTTGGCATATGGGTCTTAAGTTTCAGCTCGACAGTTATAAGATCATTTAACTCTTGTTGCCCTGATATGTTGCAATTGATCATGGATCATTTGATCATTTGCTACTGCATAAAAACAGTACCAAAAATAAAAAAATAGCATATTGAAGATTGTTTTTGGCCCAATATCAGGGTTTTTGTCAGAGTAAATGGGAAGCGTAGAAAGTGTTGTTTGGCCTGTATAATTGTCGTTGGTGGTCCTGTCATCGAATTTGATCAAATTTCACATTTAGAATCTAAAACTGATATATAGATAGCATCTATGGTTATATGATCTAGTCAATTTTTATCCGTTTGGAGTAGCTTCCTCCTATTCTCCTCCTCCCGGTTGCTGATTTAACCCCATCTTTGCCGGTGAGGTCCGACCCATGGCTCTTTCATATTTGTGTGTAGATTTCTGAAATGTTTGTTCATAATGCAGCCCCCATTTCCTTAATTTTGTACTGCCAGGTATGTAGTTGGAATCAAGGGGCGTCTTTATAGGTTATGGGGTTATAGGGTCAAAGTTTCATTCTTTTTCAAACCCCCTTCGATAGATAGATGTATTTGTGTTGAAAGAGTTTCTCAGCTACCTCTTTTTTCCCATGCTTTAGTTGAAGTTTCAACAATTCTTGTTTTCTTTTGGTGGCAGCATGACCAAATTGTGTCGGGTATAGACTGGAGTACAAAATCAAACAGAATTGTTACCGTATCCCATGATCGAAACTTGTGAGTTTATTTTGTAAGTAGGCCCATGAGTGCTGTTTTTAGTTGAAGTTTCGTATAAATTCTTGCTTTTCTTTCTTGCAGGTACATTTGGAACCTAGAATCGTCAGAGTGGGTTCCTACACTTGTTATCCTCAGGCTTAGTCGTGCATCCCTCTGTGTGTTCAGTGGAGTCCATTAGGTACTGAAAAGATCTATTTCAGGTCCTCATTGGTTAACTTTGAGATTCATGAAGATCAAATTTGTATTTTCATTTTAAACGCGCTTGTTGTCATATTATTGAATTGAACCTGGCCACCGAGAGTGTATTTTTTGTGTTATTTAGGCTTGTACATGTTCCTGAGAAACTATTGTGGAAGTCTTTTCAAGATATTCTGCTTCTTGCCCTTTTTTGCTGGATAGTATTCTGATTTATATCCTTGTTTGCTGGATTATATTCCGCTTTTGTTAAATTATAGCATGAATTCTGATAGTTTGTCATAAATTATTCCAGAAAACAAGTTTGCTGTTGGGAGTGGTGCAAAGACAGTTTGCTGGATAGTATTCTGATTTGTATGCTGTTATCCTATGCACTATAATAATTAAATATTTCCTTTGCCCCTATAGCAAATTATTCAGCTTGATCTTTCATATTCCTGGGCATTTGGTGTCAAGTGGTCTCCGAGTGGCAACACCTTAGCTTATGTAGGTCAGACATTTTTCTGAACAATTTACCAACTGCTATCTTTCTGTCAATGAAGACGTTTTATCATCTTTTTCCTTTGAATATTAATAGCACTTTATTTTTCCTCTCGTCACATTGCGCAACAAATATTCTGTAAGTTTTCCAATCATGTAAACGTTTTCTCCATTCTTCAGGGCATAACTCAATGATTTATTTTGTTGATGATGTTGGTCCTTCTCCTTTGGCACAAAGTGTTGCACTTCGTGATATGCCTCTTCGTGATGTGGGTCAGCGTCCATTCTTTTAAACATAAGAATGCAATTTTTTATGGCTGTAAAATTTGTTATTAATCTGAAATGTTGTGCTACTTCTAGGTCCTGTTTGTGTCAGAGAAAATGGTGATAGGTGTGGGGTTTGATTGCAATCCAATGGTATTTGCAGCTGATGAAAGTGGATTATGGTATGCTATGCTTCATGCTTGCACTTTTCTACTTGACAAAGATGGAGATTTGATTTGTGTTTTTTTTATCCCCCTTAATACATTCTTGATTCCACTGTTGTAACTCTTGGAACTTGTTTGTTAATCTATGAAATTCAAAAAAAAGATTGAGTTCAATATTCCATCAAAAAAAAGATTGAGATCAATAAAGTGTAATCACAAACGTGTCATCAGTGAATAAAAGTAGAATCGATGAAAATATATCGATATACAATTGATTAAATTAAAAAAAAAATAGCATCAAACGATTTGACTAAAAAAGTGGCATCAAATAATTACATTAGACAATGGCATCAAAACACTACTTTCAAAAGGTGGCATCCCATTAAAGAAAAAAATGTCATCAAAACACTACTTTGAAAAGATATGACATCACGGGAAAAAAATCATCGAAAAATTGACATAAAAAGTGTCATTAGTAGTCAACCGTAAAAAAAAATGGCATTAATGGTCAACCTGACATCCTAGTAAACAAAAAAATGTCATCAAGGTTTGAAAAAAGTGGCATTCAAAAAGTGTCATCAAACCATTTCATTAGAAAATTGGCATCAAAGTGAAAATAAATTGTAATAAAAAATGACATCAAAACGGTGGCATCACAAAGATGTCATCACTTGATGGGAAAAAAAAAATCCACATGAGTTGGTCAACGGTCAACATTGACCGGTCAATGGTCAAACAGTTGATCATTGACCAATTAATACCTCATTTAGGGAATGGACTACCTAATCTAATTTAACAAGTTTTTTTATCTAGTTAGCTAATTGAACTTTCTAAATAGCCTACTTACCTAAATCACCCTAAGAAATATCTGAATCTCGAGAACCTCGTAAAACCGACAGACAGAAACACTGTCAAGGTACAATACAAGGGAAAAATATAACAAAAAATAAAAGGTGCATCAATAGGTAAACATTGGAATGTGCTGCTATGCAACCGTGAGGAGGAAAGCGAGCATCACCAGTGGTTTAGCTGTTCGGCCATCTCTAAAGTGCTTATGCTGGTCATGGATTGAGTCGGCATTGGATGCATATTCCAGACGATATATGCGTGGTTACAGTGGTTTGCTGCTGAGCCAGTGTCAATTCAGAAATCCTTACCTTTTCAAGCCAAACTTCTGCCATTTGAGACATTGGTGTACTTTACCTATATGGCTAGAAACAAGGTAGTATTTAGTAATGAAACTTTTGATCTAAGAGTGTATGCTTGTATTATTGTTGAAAGCTGTAAAACTCAGATTTTCGTGAAGGGGAAGTGCAAGTCACTCGCGGAAACTATTTGGAAAAGTAGGTTGTTGGGCAAGGAAATCGTATAGTTGGCTGGCTAGGGATAAGTTGAGTGTTGGAGTGTTTTTTTGATGTAGTTAGAGACTTTGGGGTATAGAGGGACCCTTTTGAGTATATGGTTCTCGTTTTCCATGAGACTTGCGGTTTGGTCTCATTTTTTGTATATTGGCAACACGGATTTTATCTATTAACAAGATAATTTATATAAACTTACACCCGAGTCCTTCACCCAAGATTATTGAGAGGTTTCCAAAATGATGGTGCTATGTACTAACCACTAGTTTCATCATCTTTTTTGCATCAATGTTGGTCAGTCATCCGCATCCTCCGCTGCCTTTGCCACTGTCGCCGAAGGTCCCTTCAATTCAATCGTTCCACCTCCTCCTCCTCCTCCCTCCGCAAGCCCTTCGATTCATCCCTTTACCTCCATTGTCAAAATATGTCACGCCTCCGCCACTAACAATCCCTTCACCGCATCAACCTACCACCTGCGCCACATCCTTGTGACGACCTAGCTCGAGGTTGATGATGTCGATGCGGCTCTGCAAGCGTTGCCAGATCCTGATGGGAGCATCATTCGTCTGTCGCACATGTTGCGCTTGTTTGTACTGCCACCGTCGAGTGCCCATTAACTACCGTGATGATATAGGCGGCCACCGTCGGATGTTCAGCGACGCTGAATCAGCGTGCTTGAAGATGACATGGCTGGCAGTGGCAAGAGTTATCAAGAATTGGGAGTGAACGAAACTGGAAATGTCAGGATGTGGACTGGAGATTGTATTACTTCTTTAGAGATTGGACTAATTACAAATTGAAAACTTTATATTATTATCGGTCATTTTTTCTTAATTAAATGCCCACCCTATTCTTTTTTTTTTTTTGATAAGGAAATAATTCGAGACCGGACAGACCCGGACCTCGAGAGGCCGACAAAGTCGGCAGACGGCAAGCCGTCTAAACATACAACATAGCAAAAATACAACAAGGAAACAGAATAAAGACACCTAATACAACAAAATAACTACGCAAAAAAAACCCGGAGAACCCCATACCCTAAGCGCACAAGCGGGCACATGAGCGAGAAGAAGGAGACCCGACATGGAGAAGTGGATAGCGAGCGCATGGGACAGCAAAACTGACACGATGTCTCGCCGCCGGAAAGACGGAAAGCAGTAATCCACGTAGGGCAAAGACGACTCCTGGGGAAGTGTGGATCACACGACGTTCCCTCCACCTAGATGAAGGATCTTCGGAGACCACGAACACCACCAACACGATCACTTCGATCAACCAGGGCCGCAGAACTGCTCCTCAACCGAAACTAACCACGAATCCAAAAGACAGAACTCCGACCAACCCGAGAAAGTGGAGCACGACCGTAAAAGGACGAAGAGCGCAGAAAACTCCGAAAAAAATTTACGCAAGTTATTGTAAACATAATTATTAATTATAATTCGCTACTATCAAATTAATTTAATATATCCCAATTTTTCTATGGGTCAACTTTGGGCCCAAGACAAGAACTTGGACCCAAAGGAAAGGCATGGGCTTTGGATTCAGGCCCGTCCAGGGAAAACCCTAAGCCTAGGAAGCAACCAGCCAAGAAGCTTAGAAGCCGACTAGTAGCATAGGCAGGGGGAAGCGACGCCTCTCCGGCGACCACCAAAACGGGACAGGCATGGCGGTACAATAGGGAGGAGTGAGATTCACAGCCGCGCAACCATGGCGGCGGCGGTGAGACGGATGAGCCGCGGAGGTGTGATTGTGTGAAAGTGTAGCGGAGGAGAAGGGGACTTCCCCGGCGAACAGGGCACCCAGACAAACCGCGTGGGGCAAGAAACAGAGCAGCATTCGAGCAGACAGCGGCTTCGAACAGCCCAACGGCGGGGGGAGGAAGCAAGTGAGAGGCGAACGAAACCGGTGAGAGGAGACCGGAAAGAAACGCTGGCCAGACACGCGGAATACAGGAATCGGAAGCGGAAAGCAGTCCAACGGAGGACAGACCACCCGCCCAAAGTCGGAGGAGACAACGAGGGCGGAGCGGAGGTGCAGAGCGGTGATATAGGGACTCCAATTACAGGTCGGAGACCAGATGGCCATGGAGGAGGAACGAGTGAGGGTAAGAACCCTAAAAAATAGAACACAAACCCGACCACCACCGCAACCAAGCAGGCCAAGGGCTTAGGCCGGGATGGAGGTGGGCAGTGCCAAGAATTGAAAGACACCGGTCGAGCCGACGGCGCCGAGACGGAGCGATCCGAGAAGAGGCGGGCAACCCACCGAACGGAGCACTCTCCGAGGAGAGGATTTGGGGCTCTCCGAAGAGAGATTTGGGCTCTCCGAAGAGAGATTTGGGCTCTCCAAAGAGAGATGTTGGACCGGAGAATGGTCGGCAATTAATCGGAGTTGTTGATCATTCTGATCGGAGATGGAGAATGAAAGTTCCGTCGATGGTTTTCTGACGAAGCTCTCAAAAGAGAGCTTATTGGTTAAGATAAATGCCCACCCTATATTTGATATGGGATCATACATTTTTTATTTCCCACTTTTTTTTTAAGAAAAGATTTAAAATCTTTTTTTATTAAATTGTTTGAGGGTTGAATAATTGCTACTCGGTATTCCATAACAATTTAACTTTAAAGAGTACGTTCATGTCATCCAAGAAAGTTGAGTGTTTGTGAACCATGATATCATTATATCAATCTTACAAGTTTTGCTTACAATAACTATATAGTTATTGGCAACATCAACGTACTATAAATAACTATTATTGGCCAATTTGAGGAGGCAAATCGATCTAATTTATTGCAGTATGATGGCAAATTTGCATATAAGTTTGTTTCTAAATTATATTGAGATTATGTTGGAAAATTTTCTGGCAATCGATCGGATCATATACATATCCCTTCAACACCACATAGGAAGTGTTACTTAATCTATATCTTTAAAATATAAGTTAGGCCTCGTTTGGTTAAACGTGAGAAGTAGAATTCCCATGAAGTAACTTCCCGGGATATATAATTCTCATGAATTCTACTTCATAGGAAAGGTAAAAATATGTTTGGTTGGAAATAATTTCCCATAAATTCAATTCCTATGTTTTGTTTGGTTAAACATTGAATTTTCATAGTAATTTATTTAAAATTAATCTTGTAACCTTTTGTTTTTTTGTTTAAAATCAAAATCTATATGAGCAAATTGGAGATTTTGTTTATAAAAAAATAAATTTTATAGGAGATTTGGAAGAAAAAAAAAAAAGTAGATCTTATCTACCCCTTCCATGGTAAGTTAAATTCCACCATTTTATGGGAATTTAAATCCATAGGAATTGAAATTCCTGAGTTTTCTAATTTAAAAAAAACATACCAATTAAACACATGTATTAACTCATACTTCCTGGGTTTTTTAATTTCCCGGGAAGTAGAGAGCGCCAAACGAACCCTTAGAAAAATTGTTATAAATAAATGAATAATTCGATTTTCTTTTAAGAGTAATTCCAATCACTCTCGTAAAATAGTAAAATAGAAAAAATGAAAAAAATTAGAGAAAAATGAGGTTTTTGTGTGATTACTACGGAGTACTGCTTATTTTGAGTTTTCTTATTGGTGGTTGATAACTTGTCATTTACTCCGATCTATAGTTTTTAGTGCTCATTTGGATTGTTTTGAAAACCCCATAAAGTTGAATATTCTAGGAAGTTACATAGAATATATACGTTTGGTTAAAAAAATTTATCTTCAAAAACCCAGGAATTGAACTTCCTTTGAAATACAGGAATTGGAATTATCAATGGGTACATGGTAAGACAACTTTCACCCTTTTCTTACTAATAAAATCCCTTATTTATCTCACTATAAATCCACCATTTTTTCATTTTCAACCAAACATGTTTCATAAAATCCCAAAAAGTGTAATTCATGGGGAGTAGACTTCCTAGGAATTAAATTCCCGGGAAGTAGACTTCCTACATTTATCCAAACGAGCACTTAGCCAAATAAGTAGGGCTATTATATGAGGTCGGCTTGGGATCAACACGAAGAAAGCTCGGCCCGATCTCGTTCACTTATCTAAACAAGTCGAGTCTGAACATGATTTTAAGCTCGGTTGAAATCTCGGCTCGTTCGATTTAAGCTCGAATAGCTCGAAGTGTATGAAATTTCTAAAAATTTCTTTAAGTAAATATGTTACGGCCAAATAAAACTACTTAAAGCTCGAAAAAAATTCGGCTCGAGCTCCAAAGCCTAATACGGCCGAGGATTTAGTGAAGGTTCTGGAAGAGGATTTGTGTCTGTCACTCCTCCTGCACCTGGAAGCACAAACGGAATCGGTCGTGGATGGAATTTCAGAAATCAAGGTATGCAGTTCGGAGATGTCGCACAAGGTACGAATAATGTGCACATAAATCCTTATTTCCTATCGAATTCAGATCATCCAGGGATGAATCTCGTGTCTGCTTTGTTCAATGGTACAAATTTTATAAGTTGGAGTAGAAATGTTTGAATGGCTTTGGGTGCCAAAGCCAAATTAGGTTTCATTACTGGTAGTTGTGTGCGTTCTAGTGAGGATAGCGAGGACTATGAGAAATGTTTAAGGGCAGACTACATGGTTATGTGCTGGTTAGTGAATTCGATGAACAACGAGATTGGAGAAAGCCTCACATATGTGTAGTCGTCGAAAGAACTTTGGGATGAGATCAAAGATAGGTACTATGAGTCAAATGATACTCTGGTGTACCAATTGAAAAGAGATTTGACCAATTTGAAGCAGGAAAACATGTCTGTTGGGGCATACTTTATGAAATCGAAAAAGATTTGGGATGAACTCCAGATGCTGGATCCCATTCCCACTTGCAATTATGGTGGGATCAATCAGTGTTCTTGCACCTTGTTGAAAAGATTTGTTGAAAGGGATGAGAAAGCCAAGGTTATGCAGTTTCTGTTGGGATTGAATGATGTGTTTGAACATCTACGAGGCAATGTGCTATCAAAGGATCCATCTCCTGGTTTACACAAGGTTTATCAAATGGCAGTTCAAATAGAGAGATCTAAGGGTGTGACTTCTTTTGCTCAAGGAGAGAGTAATGTTCTTTTGGCAAATAGGGATGAACACTTTGAAAGTGAGGCAAATGCTTTGGCAAAGCAAAGGTTCAGTGATCAGAACATATTTGGTGATCAGGGAAAGCAGTTTGATCAAGCAAGAAGGGATTATAAGATGGCTAAGCTTGATAGGAAATGTGATCATTGTGGTGAGCGTGGGCATACCAAGGATTACTGTTTTAAGTTGATTGGGTATCCAGAATGGTTCAGGGGTCCAAAGGAAGAAGACAAGCCTAAGTACAATGGAAGGTTTGCTGCTCAGTTTGAAAGTAGCCAACATGATAGCCCTTTTGATCAACATTTTGATCACAGTCAGAGTGCTGGAAAGCCAGACCAAGCTATGGTCAATGCAGTGTTTAATGAGATACTAAAGATGATGAAAGGGAAGGCTCCTTTGGAGTCTGTGGATAGCTCAGTTAATCAAGCTATGACACACTTTGCAGGTACATTAAGTGTCTCCTTTCTTATTGGTGTTAACAAAGGTGACAGTGACACATGGATTGTGGATTCTGGTGCTACAGACCACATTGCATTTGACACAAATATTTTCATAGAGATTCATGATTTACATACAAATGTTAATCTTGGATTGCCTGATGGAAGTAGTATTGTTGTCAATCAGAGTGGTACAATGTCCCTGAGTGACCGTTTTGTTTTGAAGAATGTTTTATTGGTGCCCCAGTTTAGGCACAACTTATTTTCAGTATAAAAAATTGCTTATGATCAGAGATTGAGAGTTACATTTGATGATGTATCATGTGGGCTACAGGACCCTATAACTAAGAATGTGCTGGCTAAAGGATTTGAGAAGAGAGGTTTATACATACTGAAGGCTGCAGGTTACCAGAATGGTTGTAAGGATTTCTCTCACTCGATCTCTTAGTCATGTTGTTTCTGGATGTAATAAGCTTGATAAAGCACAGTTGATCCATGCTAGACTTGGGCACATGTCATTTGCCAATTTACATCATTTGCCAGATGTTCAATGTAGTTGAATTCAAGGATGTTCATTGTGATACATGTTCTTTGACTAAGGCTCACAAACTGAGTTTTGATGGGAGTGGATCTCTAGCTGAGTTTCCTTTCAAGCTGTTACATATGGATGTTTGGGATCCATATAGAACCTCTGCTTTATGTGGTGCTAGGTATTTTTTTAACTATTGTTGATGATCACACCAGATTCACTTGGGTCTACTTGTTGCAAGATAAATTGCAAGTGTTGAGGAATATCACTGGTTTCCTCAACATGGTTGACACTCATTTTCAGACTTCAGTTCAGTTTATTAGAACAGATAATGGAACCAAGTTTACTCAGAGAGGGTGTGCAGACTTATTCAGCTCTAAGGGCATCATTCATCAAAGGTCTGCTCCGGGAGTTCATGAGCAAAATGGGCGTGTAGAGAGGAAACACATGCACTTAATTGAAACTGCTAGAGCAATTAGGATTCATGCTGGGTTGCCCATCAAAATTTGGGGAGAATGTGTAACTACACATATTATAAATAAACTGCCCTCTGCTGTTTTTCATTGGAAATCCCCATTTAAGATGCTCTATAGGACTCCTCCTAGGTATGATCAGCTTAGAGTAATTGGTTGCCTATGCTATGCAGTTCAACCTAATGACTATAGAGACAAGATGGGGATGATGGCCAGGAAATGTATATTTCTTGGATATCCAGTTGCTCATAAAGCCTTCAAACTGTATGATCTTGACAGGCACACCATCATTATCAGTCGACATGTGAAATTTGAGGAAAACATTTTTCCTTTTAAGGATCTTGCATCTGCTAAGAGCTCTTGCAAGCCTGCTACTATTCCTCATTTAATATCTCTTGAGGATGATTATTCTGACACTTGTGTCACTCAACCAGGAACTTCTCATCCCCATGTTGCAGGGTCCCCACATCCTGTCCACTCACCACATACATTTCAACCTCATTATGTACCATCAGAAGATTCAGTTCTAATTCCAAGTCATGTTTTAGATTCTAGTGGTTCAGTCAACCCGGTTGAGGATTCATTGTCATCTATCCATAGTTCACATGTTCCTAATATCTCACATGTCCTAAGGGGTCATATTCATAGACCTGCTAGACTTCAGGACTTCATATGCAAAAACATTCCATCCAGAGGCCATTTAGATGCTTCATCTGCTTCTGAATCTTTTGAGTGTTCTCTACAAAGCATCTTTCTCATCTCTCTCCACAATACATTCAGTCTTTCATCAACATGTGCAGTACTTTTGAGCCCAATTCTTACAGTCAAGCCAAGGGTGTCTCAGAATGGGAACAAGCAATGACATTGGAGCTTAATGCTCTTACCAGCAATCATACTTGGCAGGTCCTTCCTCTTCCCAGTGGCAAGAGAGCTATAGGGTGTAAATGGGTCTTCAAAATTAAGTACAAACCTGATGGGAACATTGAGAGGTATAAGGCTAGGCTTGTGGCAAAGGGATATAATCAGGTGAAGGACAAGGATTATAAGACTTTCTCACCGGTGGCTAAGCTCTCTACAGTTAGGATCATCCTTGCTCTTGCAGTAAGTAAAGGTTGGTCTCTCCATCAATTAGATGTGAATAATGCCTTCCTTCATGGCTATTTCGATAAAGAGGTATACATGCTACCCCCTCCTGGTTACTCAGTACCCACTGGACATGTTTGTAAGCTCACTAGATCTCTGTATGGACAAAAACAAGCTAGCAGGCAATGGAATTCTGAGCTCACAAAATTCACGATTCGATTGGGTTTCACTTAGTCTACTCATGATTATTCTTTATTTGTCAAAGCAGTTGGTTCCTACATGACTATTGCTTTAGTCTATGTGGATGATATGCTTTTGTTGAGCAATTCATTAGAAGAGATTTCATCCACAAAGAAAGCTTTGCACAAGGAATTCACCATCAAAGACTTGGGGATTGCCAGATACTTCCTAGGTATGGAAATCTCTCGATCCTCTCATGGTATTCTCCTTAATCAAAGGAAATACATTCTTGATATTCTTAGAGATGCTCATATGGAAAACTGAGCCTACTGAATTTCCTATGCAACATGGCATTAAACCGTCTCTTCATGATGGGGAGCCCATCTCAAAGCCTGAAGATTATAGAAGATTGGTTGGGAGGCTATTATATCTCACCCTTACCCGACCTGATATTGCTTTTGTTGTACAACAATTGAGCCAATTCCTTCTGATTCCCCTTCAACCTCATTGGCATGCCATGATCTATCTGCTAAGATACCTCAAAGGGTCCTTCAATTTCGCTTTGTCCTATCCATCATCATCATCTCTTGTTGTTCATGCATATACTAATGCAGACTGGGCAACTGTGTGGACACAGGGAGATCTCTATCTGGTTACTGTGTGTTTCTAGGTTCATCCTTGATATCTTGGAAGGCCAAGAAGCAGAAGGTAGTGTCTAAATCCTCCACAGAAAGTGAATATCGTGCCATGTCTGTTGCTGCTAGTGAACTAGTCTGGGTGCAAGGCTTATTATCTGATCTTGGCATTGTTGTCTCTCTCCCTATCACCTTGTTATGTGACAACAAGAGTGCTCAGCAACTTGCAATCAATCTTGTCTTCCATGAGAGGACAAAGCATGTGAGGATTGATTCTCACTTCATCAGGGAAATGGTCAATCAAGGCTTCATATGCACCAAGCATGTTGCTTCCTCTTTACAGATTGTTGATATTCTCACCAAAGCATTAGGAGCTCATCAGCACTTCTTTCTGCGTGCCAAGCTTGGTCTAGTGTCACCTATGGCTAGTCCAGCTTGAGGGGGGCCTATGGGTTCATATAGTCTAGATAGCTAAATGGCAATCTGGTAATTTCAGGTGAGGTTGTTTTCACAACCGAACACAACAGCTCAAATAGAGCTTCTGGCGCCAAATTCTGTTTTGTAACAAACAGTGTATGTGTGTGAACACAGATTTACTTTTGCTATCTCTCGTGTGTAGAACTGAACCTCCAAGAATCAATTTTGATTTCTTCCATTTTTCTGGCTTCTTATTATTCAAAAAGCTCGTTTAAAATTTGGGTTCGGCTCGACTTGAACTCGTTTAACAAATAAACCAAATTTGAACATATTAAACTCGGCTCGTTCGACTCGAATAACACCTCCATAAATAAGTAAAAAGAAATTATCGCACTCCACTCGTTTGGTAAGTCAACTCACTTTCTAATTTTAACACGTTTTTTCAATAAATAATAAATTATAAAAAATATTAAAAGAATAATTTTATAGTTTTTTTTTAATCTATTAAAAAATATCAAAAAATCAAACAAAAGTAGTACTCCCTCCGTTCGGCAAAACTTGTCGTTTTAGAGTTTTGTTTTTGTTCGGAAAAACTTGTCATTTTAGATATTTTTGCTTCTACTTTACTAAAACGCCCTTGATTTGATTGATGTGTTGTGAGTTGTAGTTTTTAATAAAGTAAAAAGTAAAGTAATAAATGAGGGTCATTTAGTAAAAAGAGAGTGTAATTATTAGTTTTATTAAAAGTTGTGTGGAGTGTTAAAATGATAAGTTTTGCCGAACGGAGGGAGTATAATTTAAAGGCCACCCGATTTATCAAACGTCACAGGGGGGTGCCTAGCTATATGATGGAGTCCGATCAAACTTATTTCAACTAACGAATGTCATGATGAGGAAGAGGCCGGCTACGACCACAACATCCACTAGACCACTGCTGATTATTTCTGTGATGCCAAGACTAATTGCGTGGTTTGGTATACATCTCAAATTTGATAATATAAACTATAAAGAATATGTGTCTGGTCTGGTATAGAAGTCGGGAGTGGACTACTCCTAATATCAATTGTTCTTATGATAAACTTCACTAGTCTGGTGTGTTTGGCTTGGTTAGTGCATGATGCGTTTGAACGTGTCACATATGACTCCTCCACGTCATATAGCCCACTAGGATTTACTAAGACATTAAAGCGGTGCGGTTCGAGACCTAGGTCTATTGACTAGCCGGCCTTAGACATTATTTCATGAAGTGCAACTAACATATATTACGTGAATGCCAATTGGTTTTAGGATTAAACTCCCCACTGAAGTTGGTTAGCGGCTTAGCGCATGGTGCATTTGGAGTTGTTATATGACCCATCGTGATTTAATGATAAGTGATTACTCATATAATCCGTCTATTAATTTAAAATCAAACATCTCTAACATATAATTATATTCCCTAAAAAATCTATAATTATATATATAATCTCTAAAAATAAAAGAGCGATTGGAAGTGTTTTAATTAACCATTTATAACGTTTATGTTATAAGTGTGTCACCGATTGTAAATCGCATTTGATTGAATCTAGTCCCGATTTTCGGTTTTTGATTTCGATCAAAGCCCAAAATTATGTTAGGGCTTTTGTAAATCTGAGTTTTCTCCCCCCATATCAGCAACCGATCGGCTCGATTCGAGCATCTCCATCCCTCTTTCTTCCCTATGAACGCTGGTTCGGAAGGCTCTTCCGCGGCCTATCTTGGCTCCCTGCTTCTGGTGGTAACTCTACTCGGATCGTATGCTTCCTCATCTGTTATTGAGTGCTGGCATCGATCTTTCGTGCATCGCCGCCGGCCCCGGTGGTTGGTTATTCAAGATCCCATACTCGCTCTTGCTGCCCTTCCTGGTTATCGGTGGATCTTGGCCGTCGTTTGCCGTCGTGGGTGGCAGGATGGGCTTGCCTTCCGACGCTTCTGTCGTCTGGTCTGTCTAGTTCTGCCGGAGCTTCTTCGGCGTGTCTGCTGGCAGGTGGTGGCCGGCGTCTACTACTAGTGTTGGACGCTGGTTTCTCGTCTTCCTCTTCAATTGTCGTCTGCAACCCTAGTGTTTGGTTTTGCCTTGGCCCGTATGGCCCGAATATTGGGCTAATTGTTGTGTGCTTTGGGTCCAAGCCCCTTTGCTTGGGCCCAAAGCTGCCCCGTTGGGTATAATCGACATTAAACAAATAAATATAAATAAAAAATTCCGTTTCTTTATTTGTATAGTTATTTATATATAACTATACAAATAACTCCCTTGGTGGCGATTCCCATTCGGATGGCCTCCTTCGGCGCCGTGGCCTGTTGGCGGCGATGGCTTTCGTCCCTTGCTCAGTTGCTCGGCAGTGATGAACTCCCTTCCATTGGCTTTGGGCCTGTTGGTTAGCTTGGACCCTAATCTGGCTGGAGATAGAAAATCAAATTATATATATTTATAATTAATTAACCCATCTCAAGACATATAAATTAATTCCGGATTCTTCCCGCGCTCTTCGTCTTCCTTGCGGCTGTGCTTCATTTACTCGTGTGGTTTGGTGTCCGTCTGTTGGTTCGTGGTTAGTTTCGGTTGAGGAGCAGTTCTGCGACCCTGGTTGATCGACGTGATCGTGTTGGTGGTGTTTGTGGTCTCCGAAGATCCCTCATCCAGGTGGGGGGAACGTCGTGTGATCCACACTTCCCCAGGTGTCGCCTTTGCCTTACGAGGATTTCTGCTTTCCGTCTTTCCGGCGGCGAGACATTGTGTCAGCTAGTGTTGTCCCATGCGCTCGCTATCCACTTCTCCACGACGACTTTCTTCCTCTCGATGTTGTGTCCGCTAGTTTGCTTAGGTCTTGGGTTTTTTCCGGGTTTACTTTGGGTGCTCTTTTGATGTATTTTATATTATATTTTCTATTTCGTTGTTGTATGTTTAGATGTCTTGCCGTCTGCCGACGTTGTCGGCCTCTCGAGGTCCGGGCCTGTCCGGCCTCGAATTATTTCCTTATAAAAAAAAAGATACTAGTTGCATATTGATTAAGGTAGTGGGAATCATGAAATGGCAAAATTAATTAAGAAGGTGGAGAAGGAAGAAGTTAGCACATGCAGTTAATGATTATCGGCCCAGTTTCAACGGAACACTGCTTCCACTTCCTTTCCCATTAAGTCAAATCATGATTGCGTTGACTGCCCTTCATCCACATTCCACATTATAATCTCCCCTACCTCCGATTCCGAACATGGTTTATATATGAGCCCCATCCATTTGCTTTATGATCGACTAACTAACTAACCTACGCTATTTTTTTTTTATTAACGAGAGTAATCCATCTTTGGTGAAAATTTTGAGCACGCGATCCAGTCAATAAAAGTCACATATACATCAAGTAAATTAATTTACACCGACAATATTTTTTTTTTTTTTTGATCTTAGTCCAGTTCAATCGACTCAGTCGTTCTACATCTGGATCGGGTACTGTATGGCCCATTTAAGGGGTTGACCCTCCCACTCACAAGCGACTCCATGTTTCCAAGAGGATTCGAACTTCGAACCTCTTGGCATGGGATGTAGCCCCACAACCACTACACCAACTTGTGATTGGTTACACCGACAATATTGACTCAATAATAAAAAGAAAGATAAAGAAAAAAGGTCGGGACCTCTCATTAATCTCTCTCAGAGCAATCCAACGAATTCTCTATATTGGGTTTTTGGAGAATATTGAGGTTGATTTTGGTCCAACCGTTTTTCCATTACATTCTCTAAAATAGAGACTGGGGTGAAGAAATTGAGATGACTCCCTAAATTTGGGGAAAACTATATATATTTTGGTATAAACTCCATAATTGAAAATCTGTTGGAATTCAGCCCAAAAAAGTTCAGAATATGTGATCTATAATTCTCCATTTTGGAGAATTTTTTAGAGAAGTCCATGCTCTCACTTATTAGTTCTTACAACATTGGCAACTAATGCTTTTACTCTACCACTAAAGTTGGCATATTTTGATTGAACTTATTTTCAAGATTTACTCCTTCAAACCGATGACTAGTGGATTTAATGAGTTATACAATATTGGATCCTTGTTTTTTATGAGGAGGAACCCACCTTTGGTGGAAAACTCCGAGCATGTGACCCAGCCGACAAGAGTCTCGTATCAGGTAAACCGACTTGTGTCGATCGACTCGACCCAATGATAGGGAGCAAGGTAAACTTTGGATTTTCACTCAAGGACAGAGGTGGAGGCATGGAGCACGTACCAGGTATACAATATTGGATCTTAATATCAAGTGATGCAGTCTGATTGAAGTTGATTAAGATTAAAATATATATATATATATATATATATATATATATATATATATATATATATATATATATATATATATATATATATATATATATATATATATATATATATATATATATACATTTACTCCAACGGTAAATAATACAGGTATGTTTGGATAGTTAAACATCCAATTGTTCCTAAGACATTTGCCTTTTTACACATTTTTTTATTGAATTAAAAAAAACTATATAAAATATTAAAGCTTATCTCCGACTCATAATTTAAGTCATTTGACTTTTTAACATGTTTTTTGATATATTAAAGACTCTATAAAATAAAAAATTCATAAACTTCAAAATAATTCCAAACTTATAACTTACTTATAAGACGGAAAGAGTAATATTTAGTAGTAATAGGTATTGTAAAAAAAATATTTTATGAAAATTTAACTAAAATCAAATATCTCATATTGTTTATCAGGAGTATTATATATTGAAAATCATAATATGCAAATATTATGTATGCAACAAGTCATAATGTTTGACTATATATACATACATCTGAAATACTCCCTCTATTTACTATAACAAATAAATAAAATATTAATTTTTTTACTTATTTAGTAATAAGTATAAAATTAATTAAAAATATTATATAATTTTGTTATCTTTAAAAAATATTTTATACATTTGAAAAAAATATATCATTTATTATTTATACATATTTTTTTAATTACAATTTTAATAAGAAATTTTAATAATATATTTTGTTTATTTTTTAATTTTAATAGTATAGTATTATTTATACAGACATCATTTACGGAGTGGTATATATTTGTCATTTTTACATATTTCACTCTTTTAAAAATAATATTTTGTTTATTTTTTAATTGGGAAATTATATAAAAATACACGTATGCATGGTTTAACTGTTGAGGGTTGAGTAAGCCCAACTTGGTGGGAAGTTCAATTCATATATTAAAAATGTGTATTTTGTGTTGAATGTTGATACATTGTTTATTTTTCTCACATCGGAAGGATATCTCAGAGACTCAGCTACCTCTCCTCTTTGTAGTTAAATTATGACGAGTTTTGTAACATTTGCGGATTTTTTTTTAAATACAAAGTAAAGGTTTGGAGTTGACTAAGAGCGTCCTTACAAACGAAAGACCCAAATACACCAAATGATCCGTAACTTGATTCCCCTCACAAAAACAGTGAGCAAAGAAGATAAACTGAAAGTCACAACAGCGACGGAGAGCATCGGAGATCATCTTCTCGACCTCTCATGAACACTTCCACGATCCCTTCATGGTGTTGATGACTGTCAAGCAAACATCCTCTACTTCAAGATGAGAAAATCCCCGCTTAAATGCTTTCGTCAATCCAGCCAGGAGGCCGAGACATTCCGCTTGAACCGCGAAAACTTTACCATGACGATGCACACCATAGAAAAGGACGGCACTGGCACTATTTCGTAAACAAAGTCAGATGCGACAGAACCAGATACTATCTTAGCTCCGTCAAAGTTTAGTTTGACAAACCCCTCATATCGTTCTCCAAAATGGGAAAGCAACAAAAAAATAGAAAGTTTTCTCTAAATCTGTAGCATTCTCCAAAAATAAATCATTTTTTAAATCTTAAAAATGAGAAAATTGTTGGAGTTAAAACAAAAATAATTTAAGAATATATATTTTGAAGAAATTTTGAAAAAAGGTGCTAGTTATCCTATTGAAAACTACTTTATATATATATATATATATATATATATATATATATATATATATATATATATAGATATAGATAGATAGATAGATAGATAGATAGATAGATATAGGATACTTAAAACTACTTAAGCATATGGTTGTAGTTAATTAGTAGTTTGAAAGTTTTATATATCATATTTAATACAAAATAGACTTTTTAAACCATTTTCAACTAGACATATTTTAATTACAATTAAAGTCATGGTTACATCCCCAAGGATGGTGTGTGTGAGAGATCTGGTGTAAACACCTCTTATGATGTGAATTATGAATAAACTGATTATTCATAGGTATCACTACAATTATTCGCTTGGTGTAAAATAATTATTCGTACGTGTAAATAGTTTTTTCATATGAATTTTTTTTTTGTAACATAGAATCAACAAAAAAAACATAATTTCAAGATCCTACAACAATAATCCCCCAAAATTCCAAGTTGATAACCCTAAATCTTGAGATTGTAAACCCCTACAATGAAATTTACAGGAGAGACTCGCCTCAATAGTAATGGTTGGTTTCGCGCCTTCTCCCTCCTAATGCATGCCGATCTCACGTGGCAAGTTCGTGAAGATGATTAAGTTTCCATCGAAGAAAACCGAAGAACACGAAGAAAACCAAGAGAGATCGAGAGAAAACAAGTTTGTTGCAACTGAACAAAATAACAGAATTACAAAGCACAACGAGAGATTTTGGTTTTATGCTAAGGAAGAAGACATCAAACGTCGTTGTATAGGACCTAATTATGATCTATTTACAATATTTGCCCCATACTTCCTGTATGTTTAGCTCAACCCCCCCCCCCCCCCCCCCCCCCCCCTCAAGCTTGGAATTCGAAATCGATACAAGTCCAAGTTTGGAGGAGAGAAATTGATGTTGCTGAGATCCCAAGGGCTTCGTGAGAATGTCTGTTAGCTGGAGATGAGACTGAATATGTTGTGTGCGAAGAAATTGAGATTGGAACATCTCACGAACGAAATGCCCATCAATACGAATATGTTTCGTTCGTGGAAAACGGGATAAGCAGCAAGACTTTGAGCAACTTTATTGTCACAATGAAGAGGATCAATTGGTAGGGAGACATCTGCCCGAAGAGTGCGGTGCAATTCCTCAAGCCACACAACTTCACTTGTTGCAGCTGACATAGCTCTGTACTCGCTTTCTGCAGATGATTTGCTTACATCCTTTGCTTCTTGATCTTCCAAGAGACCAAGGCATTGCCCGCAAACATACAATAGCCTATGAGAGAGCAACAAGAGAAAAGGGCAATTGCCCCAATCAGCGTCATTGTAAACTCTTAAGGACAAATCAGCAACAGAAGGATAGAACAGAGCTTGATTGAATGTCCCTTTAAAATAGCAGAGAGAGAAGTGAGTTGCTTGAAGATGAGGAGCTCGAGGAGAAGAAAGAAACTGACTTAATTAATTGTTGCACCGAATAAGAGATATCAGGACGACTCAAAGTCAAATAAATAAGACGACCAACAAGACGTCGATACTGCTCAGGAGAATCAAGGAGATCACCTTCATTGAGTGACAATTTGAGGTTCTTATGCATAGGAAAAGAGGTGGGCTTGTAGTCTGTCATCCTAACATAAGCAAAAATATCGAGAATATACTTTTGTTGATTAAGAAGGTGATAGCATGCATTTAGGTAGGCATAATAGGTTGCATTTAGCTTAGTTAAGATGCATTTCATTGATGGATTAAGCACGATTTGCATATTAGTTCTCTATGTTGTCAGAGTCGGAATCTACACGCTTTTATTGATTATTTCAGGTAATGGTGGATCCGAGGAGGAGACATGAGTTGATAACGCATTGGATGAGAATGTCTAGTTGATCGAAGAAGCTTAAATGAAGATCTCAAGAGGTCCTGAGAAAAAGAAGCGAGCCTAAACGAAGAACAAGTCTGCAGAAGTTGTCGCCAAACATGCTGAACTTGTTTTGCACTTTCTGGAGACCTCGGTTGTCCGATTGACTACTATGACCATGCGTTGGAAAGCTCTTTCAGATAGCTACAACTTTCCTGTTGAGAAGAAGAGCAAATTCGAGACGGATTTTCCGGGAAAGACCGATGCAGCGACCGCCGCCAGAGCCGATGCAGCAGGGCTACGAGGAAATGCTGATGCTGCGGCCGCCGCATTTGCCGTCAGCGATTATGCGCTGCGTTTTGATTAATGAAAAACCCTAGATCTATTTGTTTATTTTGTGGCCGACTTTGGATGTTTTAAAAGGCCAAGCTTTATGTTATTTTCAGACTTCTATTCTATTCTATTATTTCATCAGACACTTTAGAGATTTGAGCGATGTCTTCCATGAGGAACTAAACTCATCTATTCTGCCTGCAATTTGAAGCTTTATTTGGATTGATGGATTAAGCACGATTTGCATATTAGTTCTCTATGTTGCCGGAGTCGGAATCTACACGCTTTTATTGATTATTTCCGGTAATGGTGGATCCGAGGAGGAGACATGAGTTGATAACGCATTGGATGAGAATGTCTAGTTGATCGAAGAATCTTACAAGAAGATCTCAAGAGGTCCTGAGAAGAAGAAGCGAGCCTAAACGAAGAACAAGTCTGCAGAAGTACGTTGTCGCATAGGAAAAGAGGTGGGCTTGTAGTCTGTCATCCTAACATAAGCAAAAATATCGAGAATATACTTTTGTTGATTAAGAAGGTGATAGCATGCATTTAGGTAGGCATAATAGGTTGCATTTAGCTTAGTTAAGATGCATTTCATTGATGGATTAAGCACGATTTGCATATTAGTTCTCTATGTTGTCAGAGTCGGAATCTACACGCTTTTATTGATTATTTCAGGTAATGGTGGATCCGAGGAGGAGACATGAGTTGATAACGCATTGGATGAGAATGTCTAGTTGATCGAAGAAGCTTAAATGAAGATCTCAAGAGGTCCTGAGAAAAAGAAGCGAGCCTAAACGAAGAACAAGTCTGCAGAAGTTGTCGCCAGACATGCTGAACTTGTTTTGCACTTTCTGGAGACCTTGGTTGTCCGATTGACTACTATGACCATGCGTTGGAAAGCTCTTTCAGATAGCTACAACTTTCCTGTTGAGAAGAAGAGCAAATTCGAGACGGATTTTCCGGGAAAGACCGATGCAGCGACCGCAACATGTATGTCGCGGCCGCCGCCAGGGCCGATGCAGCAGGGCTGCGAGGAAATGCTGATGTTGCGGCCGCAACATCCATGCGGCGGCCGCCGCATTTGCCGTCAGCGATTATGCGCTGCGTTTTGATTAATGAAAAACCCTAGATCTATTTGTTTATTTTGTGGCCGACTTTGGATGTTTTAAAAGGCCAAGCTTTATGTTATTTTCAGACTTCTATTCTATTCTATTATTTCATCAGACACTTTAGAGATTTGAGCGATGTCTTCCATGAGGAACTAAACTCATCTATTCTGCCTGCAATTTGAAGCTTTATTTGGATTGATTGTGAGTTTCTAATTTTCATTCCTTGTTTCCTATATTTGAATGCTTCAACTTCTTTGTGCTTGATTGTTTATTGTTTTGTTCTATCTTGTCTGGCCAACTTGTTAGATCAATTCAATTACTAAGGTTTTGTAGATTCCTGATTGTGAACCTTAACCTAAGTAGCAAACTTGTTCATTTAGGGCTGATTGAACTAATTAAACAAGTAGGAAGTTGGATGTGTTGTAATTAAATCCCTCTTTAGGGACTGCAAATACCTTGGCTAATCTCTGAACTTAAAGCTATCAATTGGGTTAAATCCTTCTTTAGGGACTGTTCGATTGATAAGGGTTTCTAGGATTGATTGGACTAGTAACTATATTAGGTCGGGACAAGGGCATTCATAGGAAACTTAATAGGATAAGAAGAAGTTACAAGGATCACTTCAACCAAATAAAGTGGAAAATTGTAGGTAGAATTGATTCTCCTAATTTTCTGAATTACAATCTCTTACTCTTGCTTGCTTCAATCCGCTTTGATAAAAGGCGGAACTTTCACACTCAAAACCCTCTTTGGTTACTTGATTGGCATCTTAATCACACTTGAATAGCGAATTTCCATGTGGGATCGATCTCTTGCTTATTGCTATACTAGTTATAGGTTTGAGTTTTCTTTGACGGATCAACGACAGGTTTTCCCTCCGTCAAATTGGCGCCGTTGCCGGGGAATCAATTTTATTTCTTTGTTTTGTGTGTTTATTGATTTTTGTGCATATATCTAACCCGTTGTGAACCTATCTTACGGTTCACAATGCCCTTGCTACTAACTTTATAAGATGTTGAGATTAACGCAGTTTGAAGGTGAGAACTTTCACCAATACTTCACTAGATTGCATGAGTATGTTGACGACCTTGGTTCATGGGGTTATCAATTCAGCATCCGAGATATGATTATTTGCATAATTGATGGGATGACTGTTGAGACGCGAGCGCTTTCTGAGTATATGAGTAACGGAGGCCTGAAGCGGTTAGGAGGATTGGCGGGGTTGTGGGATTTTTTCTGTTACATGGATTACCATGTTGCACAAGAAGAATTGCTCGCCACGTCTCCTCCGCCAATGGAGGACTCTGTCGCACACCTTGAGGATCTGTTTCACACTCTCACACAAGTGATGCAGCAGGTGAAGGAAGTGAACATGAGCCGAAATGGAAAGTTGGAGGACCAGATGAACCAACTCATTCAAATGTTAAGTGCAAAAGGTGGGAAAGGAAGGAGGAAGAGGATGGAAATATGACGGAGGGTGAAAAACTTGAGGAGGGCGGCGACCGTTGCAGTGCTACTAACGATCCTCCGTCGTTGTCTTCTTCTCTTGATTCTCAAGAACCCATCCCACCACCCCTTGAGGCTTTAAATGATGCAAGAGTGGAAGATCCTATCAAAGTCATTGTGCTGAATTCATTCTCTCCTATGTGGTTTCAACATGACAATGATATGCCGAATGAGGAGGAATTGGTTGCAGACAACGATAGTTTCTTGGATGATGGAGAAGAGGGTCTAGTGCTTACTGACTTGGAATCTCATGAGTCGACACATGAGGTTATATGTGATGTGCCTCCTACGCCATTTGCAACATCCATTATGAGCTTGCCTATCAATGAACCAGGTCTAGAGCCATCAGCTGAGGCTCAAGAGGTAATAAAGGTAAACTTTTGCAATTTTGAAGGTAATGGTGATTGTGTTGATCATTTTGATTGTTACTTTGACAAGCCACCCGTAGAACTGAATTGGTGGTATTATATACCCTTTGTGGGTAGTCAAGCTCCTGAATACAATAAGTCTAAACGGTTCTTAAATGTATTATTATTTAGTTTCAATTTATTTGTATATAGCGCATGCTTGTTTGTTAGTTGTACACAAGAGTTTGACGGGCTGTTGAGGGCTTTTACTATGTCTGATTAGTTTCGTAAGCTTAAGCAAAACGTCGAGCCAACGACTTGAAACAAAGGCGCTTCTCGGGAGGCAACCCGAGGTAAGTTTTCTTTCTTTTTCCTTTTTTTCTTTTCCTTCACCTTGATTATATTTGATTTGCTTTTGTTGTCTTTATTGTTTCATTGAGGACAACGAAAACTTTAAGTGTGGGGGAGAGGAATTATGTATATATAGATGCATATAGGAGATCATATTTTTAAATTTTTGCACCATGTTTAATTTATTTCATTTTTTAAAATTAATTTCTTGTTTATTTTCGTAATTAAAAAAAATTGAAAATTCCAAAAATAAGCATGCATTGCATACATATGTGTTTTTCAAACACCCATCTAGCTTAGTTTGTCCTCTAATTTAAATTTCAAGCATAATCATATAAATTCCATGGAGTTTTGGATGTTTTGGCCTTGTCTATATTTGATTTTTGTGGAACATGAGCTAGCAAATATAATTGAGCATGTATGATTGAGCTAAAGTATGATTGAAGTCCTAAAAACATGACCCTGTGAGAATGTTTGGCCTTATTTGAATTCTTTTGCTCATTTGTGTGAATTACTCTCCTTGTGTTGCTACCTCCTGGCATTGACTGCAGTATCTATTTTTAAAGACCGACTCACATGTTTGTTGCTTGCGGAGTTTATGTTTATATTTTGAGTCTATTATTTGAGTTTTTGCATATTTAGTGAATAAGGTGGAAATGGTTGATGCACTTAGTAACCGGATCTACGCATGACACCCATGGGTATGATTCGCGCAAAAAGGTGTTGAAAACTATCCACTAGGAAAGAAAGCTTGATCATTGAGTAACCAGGTTCATTCATGACACCCATGTTTGCAACTTGCGTCAAAAGTTGTTCTAGTGGACTTCATATTAGTAGGTTGAGGTGTTGTACGTGTGTGAATTTTACAAATATAATATTATATATTAATTTTATATTGGGTGATGATAAGTTCATCGCTAATTTTTGTTATTTACACCGCAAAGTCACCGCATAGGGATGCGGTGGCTTAATCGCATTTTCCCTTGACCCACTGCATAGCTATGCGGTGGGTGCGTTGACCGTATGGCGACCCACCGCATGTATATGCGGTGGGTTAGGGTGCAACAGAGTCCGTAAGGTTGTAATCCGATTATTTCAAAGATATCCGAAACCCACCGCATGCCCATGCGGTGGGTTGTTACCGTTTCCACAACGGTAACAACCCCACTGCATAGGGATGCAGTGGGTTGTTACCGCGGATGGGGCCCATTATATAAATAGGTGCGCGGGCCCCTATTCTCTTCTCCGATTCCTTGCTTTCCGAGGCCGATTTTTGGTTCCGTCATTTCTCCCGTCCCTCTTTCTACCCCCACTTTGTACCCGAGTCTTGAGATGGTGAAAGACAATCGTGGAAAAATTGCGTCTCATGGTGTCGGTCCTTTTCGGAGACATCTGTTACAGGTAGCATTGAACCTATATAAAAATCGAATTGCATTATTTTTTAAGCGGAATGAGATAGTGTTAACGTATAATTGTTATATATAATGTAGCCCGAATCGACTATTCAGAGGAGGAGGACGACAGACGCCCCGCCACAGCCTGAGCAACACCCACAACCTCAGCCTAAGGTATGTTAAAATCATTACTAGGTATAGGGAAATTGAAATCGAATAAGTATTTTTCTGTTTTCTTAGGAAACGATATAGTATCGTATTTGAGTGATAAGATTTTGCAACATTTAGTAAGTCTTGCAATCTTTTATTTTACAACATTTAGTAAGTCATACGATATAGGATTTTGCAACATTTAGTAAGTCTTGCAATCTTTTATTTTGAACGATAGGATTTTTCTTAATAATTGTTGAAATCATTAATAGACCGTAGGGAAATCTTGCAACATTTAGTAAGTCATACGATATACTATCGTATTTGAGCGATATGATTTTGACAAATATATTTTATTTTACACAGTCCACGTTATCGAGGGGGTTAGGAGAGAGGGTGGTTTTGCAATCTGCTAGGAGGGTTGTCGCTAAGGAGAGACATACGTTGAAGGGTGTACTGGATCCTATGGAGATGGATAGTGACGCGGTAGGTGATGATACTGGGGCTGCCGTCAGGGAGAGCCAGATGTTGGAGGATGCAGTGGATCCTCCGGAGAGGGATAGTGAGGCAGTAGGAGCCGAGACTGGGGTTGAGCCATCGATTCAGTCACGTGTTGACCACAATGACGGTTTGGGGCATACGTCACATTCGTCTATAGAGACATATCAGAGTCTGGTGCAGATTGAGTTGGATTTGATGTCTGACCACACGGATGACCCAGTGGTGCAGTCGACCGAAGAGTCTAGACCAGGGGAGGGTTATGAGATGATGCAAGAGTACCTACGGGGGGACCCAGCACAGCGGGCTGGAGCTGAGCGAGTGGATGAGCATTTGCAGACTCAGCAAGAAGGTTATCAGGCGTACGTTATCTTTCTTCTGAACTCATCATATCCGCTTTTTCCGATAATGACAAGTAATATAGCGCACATTTATTATACCTCAATCGTGACATCCCACTGTAGTCGGAACCCACCGCATACCTATGCGGTGTGGTTCGGGAACCGACCGGACCGGTCCGGCCCTCCAAACCATTATCCAAAATCAGGTTATCCGAAACCCACCGCATAGGTATGCGGTGGGGTTTGAACGGAACAGACCTACCCAACGCAGTACGATGCGGTGGGTCTATACACGAGTCGGCCCACCGCGTGTATATGTGGTGGGTCACCGTATAGGTATGCGGTGGATGCGTTGAATGTCATCACTAGTACAGATATAAGGTATGTCGGGTGTTTTTTGCCTCCTTTTATTCGCTCTCCTGACAGATATTTCTCAGGGGTTTTTTAAAAACTCCCGAGAAAAACAGTTCGGTCAGGTGTTTTTAAAAAAACTCCCGAGAGACTCTGTTTCCCAACCAGCGTTTTTTACCTTTAACTCTCTCGGGAGTTTTTTTAAAAAACCTCTGAGAAATGTTGTAATTTTTTTATAAAAAAAACCAGCTTCATGCCCAATTCATTGAACCGGTAGAAAGCTGCTATTTTGCTGTTACGGAGGGAGCTGAATCAAGTCAAGTTTCATAGCAATTACAACATAAAAAACCAGGTTCCTGCCCACATAGGGGCTTTTAACTCGGTTCAAGCCTATTTCTAGACCAGAAAATTAGCCCCTTTTCACACTTACGTAATTATCCTAACCAGACATCTTATAAATTACATATCAATTACAACATAAAATTTCTAAGGATATAAAAGTTGAATCAAGTCGAGTTTCATAGCAATTACAACACCAAGTTTCTTATAAATTACTGAAGCATATCCTTACACAATAGGTACATCTAATGGCATATTTTTCACAAAATATCAAAACTCCTTATACTATTGAAAACAAAAGAAGAAAACAATAACAGATGAGCATTTGAACATGATTTTTACCAAGACTTGAGGTGCCAGAAAACTCATATCCTTGGAGCTAACAAATTCATGAGCAATGCGCCTCCTTAAGGACACCGGTTTCTCTATAAGCCACGAACATGCCATCACTCAGCCTGATTCTGGGTGTTGTAATAAGATGTTAATCAATTGCAGCCAGCTTCGAGCATGTCCCGGACAAAGAAATGTTACCAATCTGCGAGTTGTGGAAACACTTAAATAGGAATGTAATGCTATAGATACCCAAAAAAAAACATATCTACTTCTACACGACATCAAAGACTGAAATCGTAAAAGGCATTTACATGGACAAGTCCGAACACAATATATGCAAGAGGCAATCAACTATCTAAATGTTTATAATAAAACAAGATAAATAAAATCTAAAAGGAGAATAAATTTTCTTAGCGCATCAAGGATTAAATGGTCAATCATTCGCTAGTTTATAGCCATATTAAGTCCAAGAATAAAAGTTAGCAATTGCAATACTAATGCATGTTTCATTAAAATTTCCCTGCAGCAGAAGGAATGTTCAAAATTGATTAAACATGCAATTAACAAATCATGCAGAAATCATGGTAACTTTTCAAGTACTGAGGTATGCTTCGAAAGATGTTTCCCTTTTAGGGCAATGCAGAAATCATGCTATCATACTGAATGATACATGCTAATGGAACCCGCTTTTGACAATGTATTAAAAGGAAATATGGGGGAACATACATGCTAGTGGAACATGTAAGCTGAAAATCGGCTTTCATGCTGAGGGAGAATGACGCACCTCTATAAAGAAACATGTTGGGGCTGATGTGTTGATGTATCTTCTAGAGAGAAAAAGAGAAGCATTGAGATGGCTTCAAACAACAATATCGAACATGATGTTATGGCGAAGGAAAATAGACGGACAACAGAGGAAAATCTATTCCAGTAAAAGGAAATACAACTATGACAGATGATTAGTTCAAATAGAGACAACAAGAATAATGGCAAGGCTTCTAAAAAATACCTAAAGAAACCCATTGTTATCAAATTAGCAATTGTATATTACGTAGCTTATTGAGTTTTGTTTACTGTGTTTATAAGAAGCAAAGTCTGTTAGATTTTTCATCCCTTGCTGAACTACATATTCTTCACATAAGGTGTTCATGTTAGAGATCTAATGATCAATTAACATTGCTTCAATATACACAGTGGCCATCATTGGATTTCATATTTCAAAGAGGAACCTCCTCTTTGATCAGTAGGCAATTGGCACAGTGTTGTACTAACTAAAGAATCCAAAATATGTTTGTATTTGTAGCCACAAAGCAAGTATGAAACTACAACTGCTAGCTAGTTATGACCATTAGTCCAAAATTTGCATGTTTGTCATCCTCTCATTGATAAATTCCAATAAGATCCATGATGCATCATATTAAAAAAAAAGATATAGGAAAACAACTCAACCAACATCACACCAAAAAAAGCTTATTCCACAACAGATATCATGTTCTAACTCATATAAGACAAACAATTCAGCCAACATCCTCTCATTGGATGATTTCTTTCAATTGGAAAGCTACCTTCATTAGAAATAAAGTGGCTCCACTGATATAAATAAATAAAGGCGAAACTAATTAAAATAACTCGACCTTTAAAGGTGTGTTACAAATATATCTCAACCTTTCAAAGTATAAGATAAATATCCTGACCTTTAAAGGGGTGTTAAAAATATATCTCAACCTTTCAAATGTAATATAAATATCTCGACCTTTATAGGTAATGTTAAAATAATATTTCAAAAAAATTTGTACAAAAAAAAGAGCTAACAGGACATGTATATATGACAAAAAAAATTAATAAAAAAAACTTTAAAAAATCTATATAAAAAAAATTATAGATTTACATATCTTTCATCGTTTATAATTTATACACACTATTTTCTTATAACTCTATATTAAAAACCTTGTTTTATTAAACCACTTTTCTTTTCTTTCTTTTTTTATCAAGGGAAAGAAATAAATTAATAAAATATAAATATATAAAAAAGTGATATATTTACAACTGTTTAATATTTTATTGAGATTATTTTTATATTCGAGGGATAACACCCATATTTGTATAATGGACCATTTAACTAATTTCGCATTTTTGATGAAAATTTAAAATAGAAAGAAGAATAGTTAGAATTTTAGTAAATAAATTATGTAAAAAAATGGAACAATTGAACAAAGAAGAATCATATGGAAAATTGAAATATTAATAACGTGTCTTGAATTTTTTTTAAATAATAAATGAAAAAACTTGTTTTCTTAAACCCTTCTATTAATTTTTTATATATTTTTTTATTAATTTAGTTTGCCACACATGTATGCCATGTTAGTTTTTTTTGGTAGAGAATTATTTTATATATTATTTGAACATCACTTATAAAGGTTGATATATTTATCTTACATTTGAAAGGTAGGGATATATTTTTAACATATTCTTAAAGGTCGGGATATTTATCTTACATTTGAAAGGTTGAGATATATTTTTAACACACCCTTAAAGGTTGGGTTATTTTAATTAGTTTCGCCATAAATAAATAAAAGCTCCTAATTAAGAGTTTCATGCCTAATTGTAGAGACCTAATTAGCAACCAGATGGAGTAAGTGATACGAACAAAAGCAAACACTAATCGAAGAAATTAAACATGGATAATCACCTCTCCATTAAAAAAAAAAGTTAAGAGCAAGAGATACCAACCTCAAAGAGCTAACAAGAGCCAAAAGACAAAATCGCCAACTGATTGAGGGCAAAGAGAAAGTTGATGAATAGGGAAGTACTGCAAACGATTTGAAGGAAGTGGGCGAAGATAGAATTATCGAATGCACATACGAGCCCTAATTAGCAAGAGAAGACAAATTGCCAACTGATTGATTGAATAGGGTAAAGGGAGAAGCATCTAACGAACCTGAGAGCCCTAATCGATCGAAGAGGGCGAAGGGAGAGAAGCAATGTCTGACCGGATGGTCGACACCTCCTATGCAAAGAGATCTACTGAAGACGATGCTGATCGAAGACGATGATTAAAGAGGGGTGAAGAGTGGAATCGAAAGCATACCTCAACTGGCGTAGCTGAAGAGCTCGAAACAATGAGATCTGCTGAAGACGATGCTGATCGAAGACGATGTTGAAGATGCTGAAAACGATACTACAGCAGCAGAAGACGAAGTTGAAGATGATGTTGAAGAGCCTCTTCGATCCGCAATTGACAGTTCAATGTGTAGATTGAGCCTCTTCAAGAATCGATTCATCGAACTGCCGCTCAAGGATTGTTTTTTAGGGTTGTCTTTTGAGCCTTTCGGGCCTTTTATTAAAAACTCCTGAGAGAGTATATCCGATTTTTTATTAAAAAAATAAACACGCTTCTATCAGGAGTTTTTATAATAACACCTGAGCGAAAATTGTCTTTCAGGGGTTTTATAAAACACTCGATAATTTTATCCTGATAGACGTATAATCTGTACTAGTGCATTAAACTCACTGCATACTTATGCGGTGATTAGCGGTGGAAATAGTAAAAATTAGCAGTGTAAATCTCCGCGCCGTTTTATATTATATGAGTATAAATAATATTATATTGATTTACTCATATTTATAACATATTCATATTCAAATAACCTAATATTCGTATTAATAAAACATAAGATTTACATGAATATTACTACGTATAAGACAATATTGATTCATTTCAACGTCACACCTAATTTTTCGTTTCATTAATGTATCTTTGTTTTTATTTTTTATCCCTCATGCATATAGTGATTAGTGTATCTTTAATTATTTGATATCTGATTGATTTGGAATTTAATTGATCTATATATGCATTCCCCACAATAAAATATATAGGCGGCATTGAAAAGATATTCATGCATGTTTCAAAGTGATTCGATTCCAATATTGATTGAGAATTTTCTTCAAATGATTCATTACAAAGTCGTATATACTTTTTTTTTTTTTTAAATGACAAAGTCGTATATGCCAAGTTACAAAGAATGAGAGAGGATCCATCATAACTCATAAGGATTCAATGATTCATCATCAAATGCTATGTACTACATAACGCAACTTTTTTTACTTAAATTGAAATGTCTCCCCCCAAAATGACCCAAATTAAGTTGCTTCACATGCATTCTAAGTTGATTATGAAATTGTTAAATTTAATAAAAATTTATATTTTATCCCACAAGTAGTATTTTTTTATAATTTTTAATTTCTTAAAAAATGTTGAAAAAAACAAGTAAAGTGTTTTTCTCAACGGAAGGAGTAGTATCAGAGCATCCCCAAGAGATTCCACATCTTCATTTTTTGGAGAATGTTGGGATGATTTTTGCTCCAAGAGCTTCCCCGTCATATTCTCCAAAATAGAGAATGCGAGCAAAATATAGAGGTTATTTCCTAAATTTGGAGCGAACTCTATATTTTTTGGGATAAATTCTATAATGGAGAAGTTGTTGGAATGAAGCAAAAAAATATTCAGAATATTTGATTTCTCCTTCTCTATTTTGGAGATTGTTTTGGAGAAGCTCTTGGAGATGCTCTGACTATTAAGAATTTTTATGATTTTTCTTCTAATAAGTATGAAATTGTTAAAATAAATAAATAAAAATCTGATATTTTATAAAGTTTTTAATTTATTCAAAAAATACAAAAAACTAAATGACATAATTTTCTTAAGGGAGGGAATACCATAATTATTATGTAGTTTGCATATTTTTTTTAATAGTTTTTTTACCCACCAACAAATATCTTTTCATTTTTCTGGTTTGCCATACGATGAACATTTTCATTCTGGAATAATTCAATCGAAAATGACTTGCGTGTAGTACTCAAAGATCACCGGTTCGAGTTTGGATGATCGCTTTTTAGCTTTTTATTTACCAAATTCAAGATTTAAATGGTTTTCCGTTTGCCGACTTATCGACCTTCGATGATCAAGTATGTTCGACCTTGAATTTTTACCTAATAAAAAAAAATTATGATGAATATTTGAATAAAATAATGATATAAGGGGGAAACCCTACAAAATGCAATTTTCATTGTTTGTCTCGCATTTGGAGTAATAAATAAAAAAACACTACTATTATATAAACAATTAGGTCAACGGTTGCGATCAAACTTGCCGAAGTCGGCGAGTTTCCTCGATCGGTTGGAGCAAAACAAGGCCGCCGTCGACAGGTGAGGCTTCACGGTGGACCTTACCTCACCGGAATACACCGCCTCCATTCCACCGCCGGGGCCCACACTTTTCCCGATCCATTGCCTGCTCGAGCTCGGTCTCATCAACGGGCTCAGGCAAATCCCGATCCCACTCTTTACCACATAGCTTCGGCCCGGGCTAGCCCATGCCCTTGTCCGACCCGCCCGAGTCGACCCGTGACCCGAACTCGGAGTGCTCTTTCGCCTTTCAGGCGAGTAACCGCTGGGAGACAGCGATTCGGCGTCGGAATCGTCATCGACTGCCGGGGACATCCCCCGATTCCTACACTTCCCCCGCCGATCACCGAAAGCGGGGGCGTCGTTGAGCGAGAGGAGCCTGAGAGTAGCGTTTTTCCGGTCACCGGCGCTGGGATAGATGAACGCGGACAGTGGCTTCTGGCCGTGATTGGAGCTCGAAACGGAGCCAGCAGGATCCGAGAACGGATCTGACAAAAATTGCGCAGATTTAGCCGATTTAGATCTGAAGAGATCCGAGATCGCGTGGAATTTGCTCTTCTTCTTGACAGCTCCGGCGGCGGGCCCCACTTGTGGAGTGCTGAAGAACCGAATTTCCTCCTGCTGGCGCCTGAGGTGGTATTCGTCGGAGGTGTCCGACTTCCGGCGAGATATGTACGGAGACGCGGAGCGCGGGAAGACGAGCGGCGATGGATGTGGAATCTGCTGCTTCGGTTTGGGATCGGAGCTCCGGCGTGGTTCGGGTAGCTGGTGGGCCCACGACGGGGCCTCGGTAAGAGCGAGGAGGCGTTCGCGGAGACAGGAGGCGCAGACGCCGATGTTGCTGCTGCAGTCAACGAGGAAGTGCTTCTTACACCTCATAATCAATCAATCAATCAAGCTCTAAGGATTGATCGATCAATCGATCAATATCTTGTTAATTTCAACGTTCTCCGATCTAGAATTAAGCGTTGGATCGTCAGATTGGCTTAATCAACGTTCCGGCCAGCACATCGGTGATCGGTGGTTGACCTGACGGGAGTACCTTTGAAGATGGGATGAGGAGGAGGAGATCAAGTGATGCTATATAAGGCCGCTCTGAGGAGGAATAGGAGGTGCGACATTCATGCACTGCCGAATCTCAGCTCGAAATTTAAAAGGAAATGACATTTTATCTATTTAATCTGACTTTTTTTTATATATAAAAAAAAGGTTGATGGTAAATTACATTAAAAGATCCCTAAATTCCCAACGTTTATGTTTTATCCCAAACGAGTCATCGATCTACCAATGACCTCCTGCCCTAGTGGTAAGAGTGATGTGCTTCCTTGTGCCTCACTACCATGAGGTCAAGGGTTCAAAATCCCACTATGAGCAATTTGTGCTATATATAGTGGGTACTCATGCCTTGGTTTACCTTGGCATGGGTTAGCCTGTCTTGCGGCTTGCCGCTTGGCTTACCCGGCTCGAGTGCTTTGCAGGCTAGTGCTCGGCCCGTGGAGGATTAGTCGATAACCTCGGAACCTCCACGTCATAAAAAAAAAATTAAAAAAAAAAAAACGAGTCATCGATCTTATCATCCTATTAAGGGCGTGTTTTCTCACGTAAATTTTTGAAGGGGTTGAGATTATTTTTAAGGTGTGGAAGAGGTAGAGATATATTTTACGGGATGGAGATGAATTTCACAAAGTATCTCATTTGGTGTTTGGTTGATTGGGGTTGAATGAAGGTGGAAATCATGTGAAATACCAATATTACCCTTAACAACATTTCTGCAATTTAACCCTTCTCCCTGCAATTTCCGACCAGCACAACACATCAACGAGGGATCCGGAAGCATCTGTGGCCGTCCCTCGAGTCCACCGAGCAGATCCGGAGCCGGTTCTTCACCGCAAGCGACGCCAACGCAGGGGAGGTTGTCGCTACCTCCTTTTTCACGTGAGTTTCTCCTTCTCTCTCCAACCCTTGTCGCGCGGGGATTGGCTTCGCTTGGGACACTGTGGACGATGGCAGTGGAGTCGCTCCTCTCCCCTCTCGCGATCTCTCCCTGGTTGATAATGAAGGGATGCTAGGGTTTTTTATGGCAAATTGAGATCTTTCAAGAATCCCACCCCCTCCACCTTGCCTTCTGAAGGTGGGAAAAATCTTCCATCTCCACCACGATCCACCCCCATTTCGCTGCCCACCCTCACCCCCTCCACCTCCTACCAAACGACGATGCACCTCTCCACCCCCACTATCTTCATCGATTCCACCTCTTTAATGAAGGGCAGAAAACACGTCCTAAACGATTTATCAAAGTTGGCAAGAGCTATAGTGAAACGGAAAATACGGTGCAACGGTGCAACGAATGAATATTATGTAATATTAATATGAATATTGAGTTATGAGGATATGCATATGTGAATATTATGGTGTATCAATATGAATATGATAATTGTTTTTTGGATGAAAAATCAAGCTCTTATTCAATCACCAGTTCAGCAAAGATAATGTCAAACAACAAAGAGGGAAACTCAAAATCAAATTCTGAAACAAAAGACAGAGGTTCCTCCGGCCGAAGATGAGCAAGAAAGTGAGCGGCTTGATTGCCTCCCCGCCTTATCCAACTCCATTTGCATCGTCGGAAATCCCTAGCAAGGCACCTAGCCTTATGTCCTCCCCGGCCATCTACTCCCCTTAAAGAAGCGCGCCCCTAGACGATCTGCACAGTCTGAGCGCAATCGGTTTCAATGATGAACGAGTCTACTCCCATCTCCTTCGCCTGCTGCAACGCTTGCAAGATGGCCTCCAGCTACGCACACAAAGGCTCCGTCCCAATCTGGATACGCTTCGGTGCTGTCCAACAAACAGTTCCATGGCCGCCCCTCACGATTACACCGATCCCACATCCTCTAGTCCCCTCCGACGACGCATCACAGTTAAACTTTACGGACCCATTCTCCGGAAGACACCATCAAGCTTGCTTTCGTGCTCTGTCCGGTCCTTGATCATGATGATGAACTCGACCCACATCTCCCCTATGCATCTCTAATTTTTCCAAGGCGCTGTCCACAATGGATTCGGCAGTGGTGGGCATCCCTTCAAAGTAAAACTTATTCCTTGCATGCCATATTCCTGTCGCAATGTATGCACATATACATTTCAGCTCCAAGTCCTTCCCCTGAAGTATACTGTCAGCCCAGCCGTTGAAATTGGGAGCTGCTCGACCAATGCGTTTTATCTCGGGGAGAAGCTTCCACACCTCTCGAGCTCTCGGGCATTCCCATAATGTGTGTCAGGTAGATTCTTCCTTCCCACAATGCTCACTCCAAGGTGCCAATGTGACCCCTCTCTTCGCTAGAGCCCTTCGGCTAGGCAGAATACCCTTGCAAGCTCGCCATATAAAATTTCGAATCCGAGAAACAACCCGCAGTTTCCAAATTTTACCCCATAGCTTCGTACTCCTGTCCCCACTGGAAGACTCGCCATTGCTTTCGGATTGGCGTCGTTCTTCAATCAACAAGTGATAAGCCGAGCGAACGGTGAAGTTTCCATTCCGTGTATGGAACCATGTCATTGTATCTTCTGACATAATATCATTCAGGTGGATATTGAGAATCAACTCCACATCACATGGTAGGAAGGCTTCATGAACAACCCTCTCGTCCCATCCACCAACCTCCCAGTCTATAAAGTCAATTACTCGGGTAAACTCTCCTCTTTCGCCCAGGTTCGCAATCGGTTTGAACGAAGAAGGCCTAGGAATCCATCTATCTCCCCATGCATATAGATTGGCTCCATTTCCAACTTCCCAGTAGACCCCTTTCTCCAAAACCCTCCTGGCACTAATCAAACTCCTCCAAACATAGCTCGGGTTACTCCCCACACAAGTCTCAAGGAAGGACGAGTGCGGAAAGTACCGTGCTTTGAGAATCCTAGAAAGAAGTGCCTCCGGTTGGGTCATTAACCTCCAACCCATCTTAGCCAAAAGAGCAAGATTGAACATCTCCATATCTCAGAATCCTAATCCCCCTTTCTCCTTCGATTGACACATTCTTTTCCAAGATAGCCAGTGCATTTTCTTTCCACCCTCTCCATCTCCCTACCAAAATTCACACATCATCTTCTCTATCTCATGACACATGTAGCTCGGCATTAGGAAGCAGGACATAGTATACATTGGTATCTCCTGCACCATAGACTTAAGCAATACCTTCTTCCTAGCTCTCGAAAGAGTCCTAGCCTTCCAACCCTTGAGCTTTTTCCAAATCATATCCCTTACGCCACTAAAGATGACTTTCTTACATCTTCCGATCATCGTAGGGAGGCCCAAGTATTTTTCATGCTTTTCTACCTCCACCACACCTACCAATCCCTGTATCTCCTCCCGGATCTCAGCACTCACATTCCTGTTGAAAGATAGTTCGGACTTTGCAAAGTTAACTTGTTGTCCTGACGCTTCTCCGTAGACACGAAGCATGTTCACAATTTCTGAGCCCTGTTGACAGTTTGCCTTTGCAAACAGGATACTATCATCTGCAAAGAATAAGTGTGAGATAGTCGGAGACGATGGAGCAATTTTTATCCTCTGCCACTTCCCTTCCTCCTCACTCTTTCTGATAAGCCCTGAAAATGCCTCAGCACATAACAAAAACAAGTAAGGTGAAAGGGGATCACCTTGCCGAAGTCCCCTCTCGGGCACAAAGGTCTACGATGGAGAGCCCCCAACTAGTGCAGCAAAAGTCACCGATGTCACACATCTCATCACAAGACTCCGCCAGTCTTGATGAAAACCCATCTTTTCCATGCAATGATCGAGGAAGCTCCACTCCACTCTCTCGTACGCCTTCACCATATCAAGCTTAAGCGCCATATAACCCTTCTTTCCTCTTCTTTTGCTCTTCATGTATGTGAAAGATCTCAAAAGCAGACAATACATTGTCCGTAATGAGCCTTCCTGGTACAAACGCACTCTGACTCGGAGAAATCACCTTGCTAAGACACACTTTAAGACGATTTGTAAGCATCTTGGAGATGATCTTAAACAGCACATTACACAGACTTATCGGCCTAAGGTCTTTCATCCGGAAAGGAGCCGAGACCTTCGGTATCAAAGCTATGTATGTGTGGTTAAGACCCTCCGGGAAAGGAGCACCTGCCAAAATGTCTAAAATAAATTTTGTGACCTCAGGACCAACAATATGCCAATACCGTTGATAGAACAGTGCTGACATACCATCAGACCCTGGAGATTTTGTGGGATGCATAGAGAATAGGGCAGATTTTACCTCCTCACCAGAGAACGGATGAAGGAGCTCCAGGTTGTCTTCCTCCGTGAGATTCTACGAGATTCCTTGAGAAGCCGCCGCAGGCAGGGCACTCGGATTTGATTTGAACAAATTTTCAAAGTAATTCACTGCAACCCCCGCCATTCCCTCTCGACTTCTCCATCCCATACCCTCATCATCCACTAGCCGAGTCAAATGATTTCTTTTGTTTCTCCCATTTGCCTTCATATGAAAGAATTTAGAATTTCTATCCCCCCACTTAAATTCATTTGCCTTTGCCCTTTGAAACCATATAAGTTCTTCCTCCTCCATCAAACTCTCCTTCTCCTTTTCTAGCTCCCTTCTCCTCTCCACTAGATCCCCTGTCATGCCCGTTTTGTATATCTCTCTCAATTGCTCCCTTACTTTCTTAAGTTTTTTCAAAACATTACCGAAAGTCACTCGGTTCCAATCCTTTAGATCCTCCATGCATCTCGAAATCTTTCCCATTATCCCACTTTCCCCCACCGAGGTGCCTGGATTCATCCAGCCGTTCCAAACCACTTAGGCATTGCCTTCATGTTCTGCCCACAGAGACTCAAACCTAGAAGGTCTCTCCCCCCTTCTCTCCTCACCCCATTCCCTCTCAACTCGAAGCTTATACACCATAATCGGGAGGTGATCTGATCCTGTCTCTCAAGGTGTACAGAACTAGTACCCGAAAACCTTTCTAAGAATTCCTCATTGCAAGCCACGTAATCCAATCGTTCTTGTATGAACTCATTGATTTTTCGTCCATTGTCCCAAGTAAATTTTGGCCCCATGAATGGAACCAAACTCAGCCCCCCAACATCAAAAGCCTCCCCCAACCCTTTCATATCCTCTATCCTGGGCTCCAATCTTCCCATCTTATCCTCCGGGCAAATAATTTGATTGAAGTCACCCATGCAAAGCCATGCCCCCCAGGGGCTCCTGAGCAAGCCTTCCGAGTAAGGTCCAAGAATGATGCTTCTCTCCTCTGTTAGGCCATCCGTAAAACTCTGTGAGTCTCCACTTGTCCCCACTCCCATTTTCCACCCAAGCATCAATGTGATGACTTGTATACGTCTGAATCGATATATCAATCTCTTCATCCCATAATAGGCTAAGACCTCCCGACCTACCTACACAGTCAATAGTAAAACCATTCTTGAATCGCAGTCGGATCCGAATCTCCTCCATTCGTTTTCTCTCACATCGTGTTTCCATCAGGAAAACGATCCTGGGGCCCTCTCTTCTCACAAAATTGGTGAGTCTGACAACTGCTCGGGCCTTCCCCAATCCCCAACAATTGTAACTGAGTAGACTCATAATGCTTGGCGAGAGGGGCTCACATCCCCTCCCGCCAGATCAATCATGTCTACATATATCTTCCACTTGTTTCCTTCTCTTCCCTCCATCCTCCGCCTCCCTTAGTCCCAACACCCCATCATCTCCCTCACATTTTTTCCTCTTTTCTATCATTTCACCGCCTCCCTCTCCCATTGTCGAGCCTAGTCTTGCCCTCCTTTTCCATTTCTTCATGTCACCCCTCCCTCCCTCAATGATCTTCTCCTTCCTTTTATTATCCTTTCCTGCTATTACTTCACCCATTAGAATTCCTGAATTATTATCTCCGTCTTTCCCCTCACTACTCTTGTCTTTTTCTATCTCCCCCTTATCTCCCGCACTCCCTCCCTCCAATCCTCCATATATTTTTCATCCTTATTACGATTAGAATCCTTGTTCTCACTCCCCTCAATTGATAGACCCTGGATGATCCTTGCACTGTCAATCCCCATCTCAATTTGAACAGCCCCCAACTCCCTCCCATCTTGATTCTCACCGTCCTTCCCCTCCTCATCAAATTGTAAAACTTCCCATAAAGATTTTCTAGCTCCAACATCCCCTCCCTCACTGTTTTTACCTCCAACATCCCCAACAGCTCCAATATGAATATGATATTATTCATTTTATATTAGGTTAATATATATAATATCATATTTATATACCCATATTTACATTGTGTTCATATTCACACAACATAATATTCATATGCTCATATTCATATAATATAATATTCATATAAATATGACACAATATTCATTTGTTTCACCGTTGCGCTATAATTTCCGTTTCACTTGAACCTTACCCTATTAAAGTTTATAACATTGAGTAAACAATTCATGCATTGGTTCAGCATATAAAACATTTTGGTTTTTTTATGATATGTTATTAAATAATTTAACGAAAATATCATATATGAATTATTTCTTTGATGTTAACTGGTTAAGGAGTTTAATACATTAAAAACTAGTTGATCGAAGACTCAAGCATCGTTTGGTTACACTTTCACTTCCCGAAAAGTACAAATTCCCAGGAATTGGTTTTCAATATATGTGGGGGGTGCGTGTGTGTATGTGTTTGGTACAATTTTTTCAAACTAAAAAACACAACAATTAGAATTCACAGGAATTGGAATTCCTATAAAATGGAGGAATTCAACTTACCATGATAAGGTGGATAAGATCTACTTCCCCCTTCTTCCCCAGATCATTTATTTATTTTATTCTTTTAATAAAGAAAATCTCTAATTTGTCCACATTAATAAGATGAATTTATTTATATATAAAGTTTATAAAAGTAATTTAAAACCAATTGTTGTCAAAAATTCATGTTCAACAAAAAAAATGCAGTAATTGAGTTCATGGGAATTTATTTGCAAACAAATCTATTTTCATACTTTCCGAGAAGTAGAATTCATGGGAATTCTAGGTTCCCATGAATTGAAATTTCTACTTAAACGAGACCTGATTTGGGATTTTAATTGCTCAATTGAAAGGATAAGGATTTGTGGATAAAATGTTAGGGATCATTCATGTAATTAATTTACCATTGATTTAATCTATTAGTGTATTTTAAATCATACATGATTGTGATTGTGATTGTAATTATTGTAAATTGCAGTTTAAGTTTGAATTTGATTAGATTAATCCTACTAGAGGAAGCTAATCTTTGATTCTTTGTAACTACTCACTAATCAATATTATAATACTAAAGGAGAAGTCGCCTAAGACATGTGGCGACTTCTCCTTTAACGTAGATATTTTTAATTATTTATTAATTAAATTGTTTGGATAATTAAGTACATTTAATTAATTAATTAATTAAATATAATTCAGTTAATATTTGATTGGTTACTTAAGATATTCACCGGATAAGATTAAAATAAAATCATATTTATTTTAACAAATCAAATTAATTAAATCTAATTCAGTTAAGATTTGATTCGTTTGTTTAGATATTCATCGGATAAGATTAAAATAAAATCATATTTATTTTAACAAATCAAATATGAATTTATTTTTTATCTGTTTAGATTTTTAATTGTGTATCTTCTTATATACACCATCATTCACATGACGGGGTTTCCATATGGTAATTAATGTTATTTGTGCAATTGGATTGATTAAATATAAATGATGACACACACCTTATTTAATTATTTTTACACAATATTATTTGAATTTTCAGAATATTTTACTTAAAACCGAATTTGATTTTTTGTTTGTTAAACAAACAAAAATCTTATTTGTTAAATTAAAAAAATAAACTCAAACATTTTTTTTATTGAGCAAAATTTAACACGATCGGTTAAAATCTTTAATCGATTAAAATTTAACATAATCGGTTAAAAATAAATTTAAATACGTAATAACTAATAAGACGTTGACCTAATCCTAACAATATTTTAAGATTTTTTTTTTCAAATTTAGAATCTTAATCACGACCATCCTAACAATATCTACAATTTTGTTAATATCTAGATTTGAAAAAAAAATGATCAATTTTATTTTCTTATAATAAACACTCATGTACAATATCTATTTGACATGCAAAAGACAAACTAACTCATTTCACACAAATGAAAAAGCAGTAAAGCAAAAACTGAAATATGACAATTTAATAACCTACTATAGTCAGCGACGGAGAGTTAAAAAAAATATTTTTATTTAAAGAAATCTCGCACAAGGTGCGGGTACTATACTAGTATGAGGAGATGGAAAGTGATTAAGGGATGGTATCTCTAAAATTTGCCGAAACACAAATAAAGATGGATCTCTGAATATTGAGTTTTTATTATATTAAACTTAAAAATCTTGTTAAGAAAAATTCATACTCCCTCCGTTAAACTTGTCGTTTTAGAGATAAAATCTTGTTAAAAAAAACCTGTCATTTTAAATATTTTGGTATTCATTTTATAAATTTGCCCTTGTCATAATTATGAAGATGTTAGCTGTAATTTTTGAGAAAGTAAATAAGTAGAGTAATAATTAGAAATATAAGTGTATTTTTGTTTGGCTTCTTAAAAAATGTAAAGATTTCTAAAATGATAAGGTTTTCTTAACGGATGGATGGAGTATGTTTTAACAGATAGACTGTGCTCAATAACACCTATGTGTATGTTTCGACGGGCTGATGCTTTGATTGTAAGGGATGGTGTGCTCAATAACACCTATGTGTATGTTTCGACGGGCTGATGCTTTGATTGTAAGGGATGGCTTAGCCAAGTACGGACAACATTAATCGGAGACTTTTTGATTGGGGCCATCAGGAATTCTAAAAAGTCAAGCTTTAGTATTGTCAAAATATAATGATCGATCTCCACTTCTCAATTCAAACGCCTCAACCACTCACTAGCTGGCCTCTATCAACTTCCAACATAACTATGATAACTATCTATATATACCTACCAATTTGGTAGGTATATAGATATTGGCATAGATATAGTACCAATATTTTGTTTTTTTTTATTTCTTATTTTCACGACGGTGTGGAGCTGTCTTTGGGAGATTGAGGTGACGGTGTCGAACATACTTGCATTTTGCATTTGGTCGATAATCCTTTGTTAGTGTGTCGTACTCTCATACACTTAGAGAGGACAACCACGTTGCTGATCGGCTTGCTCACCTTGATCTGCTGCCAACTCATTTCGAGTGGGGATATGATATTGTAGTCGACGAGCTCATCCGTAAGGACACACTTGGGTGGTGGATCAACTGCAGTTGATCACCCCAAATCTTCGCCTTGTATCAAAAAAAAAAAGAACGGTTGTTATAAAAAAAAAAAAAAGAATGGACATGCATAAAAGCATGACATGTAGTATCACGCTTAAGATTTGCACTTATGAATGAGCATCTCTATTCTTTATGCGTTTGAAAAGAGAACGGTCGTTATCTGTGGGTCCTAGAGTATTTTGCTAGGGTCATAGGATAGCCCAGCATCATCGGGTTTGTCCTGAGTCGTTGTGTCACTATATGAGACGCTATGATAGCCCAGCACCATCGGGCTTGAGCATGATGAGTATGATGATGATGATTGATTTGATGTGCACTTATATGATGATGGATATGCTATAGCATTGAACTGGACAATGTCTGCCTTGACGGAAAGGGGGTAGATGTAGAAGAGGGATATGCCACTTGACATTCTTTAGGCGCTTTTACTGTCTTTCTGCACTTATATTATATCCTGATAAAAAGCATGCCTTGTGTGTTTAAATCATGTACTGCATTAGATCATCCTTTATTTAGATATAGGTATGTTATATGACCTCAGCGCGGTCTTTAGGGCCCGCAGGCGAATACTGGATCTGACTTCGTGGATAGTGTTTAGATACTTGCTTGTTGCTTGCTCCATGCTTCTATATATGACGGGAAATCTCCTTGGGCGAAATTGAAGAACCGGTCTAACCCGCTAACTTGGCTAAGTGGTAATCAATTATATTTATGGCTTTGGTTTTGACTCGGCTCCTCCGTGACAAGTTGTATCTTATTCTCGTTTTCCGTTCCGCTTCCTTAAATGAATTTCTATTACTTAGTCATTAGGACATGTTAAGGGTACCCAACGGCCCTACGATGGTTTTGGGGTTCGAAATCCCCGCTTTCATACTAATCTTTAAAAGAGGTTTGAAACCTCGACCCGTACTTGGATTGCAAGATCCGAACGAAGGTATCCGACATTCGAAACGTAACCCGGGTATTTATACCTGGGCCGTTACAGTTTTCATGTAATCTACTTGGGTTTATCCAATAGTTTCTCTTTATTAAGTTAATGTATTCATTGAGTTTGCTTAGTTGTTTATTGAGTTTAAATTTTACTTGTTTAGTTGTTTTCATGTGATCTATTGTAGGTATTTTACATGTATTTGATCGAATTTGACTATATTTGCCACTTGTTTATTCATTGAAGTGTTCGACGTATGTTTTTCTATAAAAAAAATGTGGAATTTGATGACTTGTATTTCACTCGAATTATCACCTGATCTACCTGATCAACCGGTGGGTGATGGGTGGATGAGACGGGTGAAATATTTAGTGGATGATGGGTCAAGTAGGGTGAAGAGTTCTAAGTTTTGGATCGGGTGACAGAAGTAGATTATCCACCCATCACCCGACCCATTATTATCCCTACCCGGTGATGAATTTTTATTTTACTTTTTGGTAAAAATATAGCAAATTGTGGGCAGCTGCAAATCGCATGATTAGAAATGGGGATTTTGGTTAGTTTATTTACGCAAATAGCCCATATTTTATTAAACATATTATGGGCCAAACCTGAGCCCATTAGTTTATTACTCCATCTTTGCTGAGTTACAATTTACAAATGTGCCGTTAATTTCCATGAATCCTTTGCCCCTCCCTCCGCTTATCTGACTTGTCGTCGTAAATCGTAAACCACCTCCGTCAGGCGTCAATCATCATCGATTGCCTCATCAACTGATCAGCACTGACTGGATTTGGACGTCTTTTATCCTTTGAACGCTCGGTGCTGGGGAATCCGGCAACCGTCCCAATCGTGAACATGTGCACAGCTGTAAGTTGAACCTTGGTCCTTTTCCCTTCTGCAAATGCTTATTACTTCAGAAATTGACGGAATTGTGACCTGTATTTACATGTTTTTGATGAGTTCTATTGATTAATGGAATAAAAGCACTACAAATTCGAGGTTTAGGCATGTAATTTGTCATGCACTCTACCTGTTTGATGAAATGCCGTAGAGAGAATCATGAGAAAAAAGAGCACAGATGTTGACAGTTTGTGTGATTTAATACAGAATTTTGAACTACATGAGTTTTCTGATGTTTGTGAACCTTTATTTTGTGTGTGTTCTACACTTCATTTCCCGCGTTTTCTGATGTTATTGAACCTTGTTTCCTGCTTCTTTTGCAGAGCATAAACAATATGAGCGTTCGAAAGTAAGATAAATACTCCGTAGTATTGCTCATCATCATGATTTCACCCCCAATTACACATACCCTTTACCCTAATAGTATAAAGATTGCATCTTTCGATTTCGTACCGCCTGCTCTTCACCAGAATCGAATTGCTACTGATATTAGGGTTTCACAGCCTGCACCCAAACCACGATTCCCTGAGCGCCAGGATTGTAGTGATCAGGCAGTTACAATACCTAGATTGAAACTAAGCCATGAAAGGAGTAAGAAAGGTGGTTGTAATGGCGGGAACAACACTAGCTCTGATGTATTGTGCTTAATGGACTCTTTAGGGCTCACTGTGACTCCTGATATCTATGCATGCCTGATTGATGAATGTACCCATAAGGGAGATGATTGCCGGGCGTTGGAGTTGTGGGCGCACATGAAACGGAACATACCGATGATTAGATTCTTGTCAAAGCCAATGGGGTTGGCTCTTGTTAACAGAGTACTGATCATGTTTATGAGTTGCGGTTGTGTGGAGCTCGCCCACCAACTGTTTGATAAAATGTCTAGGAGAGACACTGCTGTTTGGTGTGTTATGATTGCCGGTTTAGTCGACAATTCCTTGCATTTTGAAGCTCTGGATTTGTTTTCGCAAATGATGTTCCAACCTCTGAATCATCAGAATGATGCAGTGCTGCAAATATTGTTCGCTTGTGTCCTCAAGGCTTGTGTATTTGACATGAACATGGATGTAGGAAGAACACTTCATGGCTGGGCAATGAAGTTGGGTTACACTAAGAACTTACATATATGCACCGCCTTCCTAGATTTTTACACGAAGTTCAGGTGCTCACGAGAAACCAATGTCCTATTCCAAGATCAAATCCAAGAAAGCAGAGGAGACACCGTCTTTTGGACGAGCGCACTTGTGAGCAATTGTCGCGAACAGCGTTTCCAAGAAACCATCCATATGTTCCGAGACATGGGAAGAGCTGGAATTCGGAAGAACGAGTTCACATTCTCAGGCGTCCTAAAGGCATCCGGAAGACTACGAGATGGTGGGTTTTGCGGGCAACAAGCCCACGCGGATGCAATAAAGCATGGATTAGTCGATGCTCATGTTTTCGTGCAGTGCAGTTTGGTGGATTTGTACTCCAAATGCGGGAAGCTAACAGACGCTAGGAAAGTGTTCGATACCATAAGTCGCCAAACCAAGAAGCAAAGTCCCCCGTGTTGGAATGCGATGATCAACGGTTACTTGGAGAACGGGGCGTACGTTGAAGCCATCAAGGCTCTGTACCAGATGAAATCGGCTGGTGTGGAACCCCGAGAATCGTTGCTTCGGCGAGTGAGAAATGCTTGTGGTACTGGGAAACTTGAGAAGGGGATCTAGCATCTACTTATGCACTGGAGAAACAAAACAGAGAAGTTTTGATAGGACATACATACATGTATAATATAGACTGTATAGTTGTTTAATCATATGTAAACTAGAGTATGAACTTTGTAAATGAAACTTACCTTTTTATTTCAACTTGTTTTTTTTTTTTGTTAGATAGGGTCTAGGAAGATGATCCTTCCCTAGTTTTATTAAGAAAATAGTCAAGCCTTGCTAGCTTAGCTGGCAAGGATGACATGTAGTGACCAATAGGTAACGAGTTCGAATCCCCCTCCCCATATTGGCCTAAATGCCTACCTATGAACCAAAAAAAAAAAAATAAGAAAATAAAAGTCATACCTAGAGAAACAACTCTCCTAAAGTCATTCCACAACAATAGAGTAGGATCTTGAAAAACAACTCTCCCAAGAGCACCTACATCGGTGGTTTCTAAGGGTGTTTTTAAGAAACAAATTAATAAAAAAAGAAGGTTAAAGAGGAAATAGTGTAGAAACGATGTGATGGGCTGTGTAGTAGAAAATCCTTAAATACCCAAAAAACTATTTCACTCTCTGTATATTTGTAGGGGATAGTGTGATCAAACAAGTTTTGAGTGATAGGTGACGATGGGCCAATTGTTTTTTTAATACGTAAAATAAATTAAGGAACCCTTTAAAGGGTTATAGGGATGTGAGGGAAAAAATAAAATGAGTGTTTAAAAATAGAGTGTAAAATTAAGGAACTCTAAAGAGTTCAACGGATGTTGATGCTCTAAACTCATGAGTTTATGAGCTCATAAAGTTGAATAATTCAATTTTATAAAATCACCAATTAAGGGGTTAACATTTTCTTCTGAAAACCTATTTACTAGCCTTTTAAGGGGTTAACGTATTTGATGTGTAGGGGTACTTTAAAAGGAAAAATTCAAACTTTGAAATAGAGATTTAACTTTATTGATAAAGTTAGAATAACACGCCCATATTAATTTCATTCAATTTTAATTGTCTTTTTAATATTTATGTACGTTTTTAAGGTGATAAAAATTATGCAAAGTAATTTTTTAATAATTTTATGTTTATTATTAATAAGTATAATATTATTAAAAAGATCGAGAACGAGGAAGGTGAACGTGTTTCTCCATCCGTTCTTTCTTATCTTCTTTTTAGCCCCATATTTTGAAAATTAACAATTTCTACCCAATGAGTTTTCGACTAAACGTTTTTGTCCAAACCTTTGAGAAATGGACACTTTGTGGAAAAAAAATCAAGGTTACGACACAAAATACATTAAAATTATGTTTACCTCACAAAAAAAAAAAAACTTAAACTTCAAGGTTATTTAAAAAAAACAAAGAACAAAGCCAAATGAGCGAGTGTTGGTTCCCGATCCACTCAACCAATCCCATTAGTAACCGAGTCAATAAATTAAGAAATCATTTGTAATCCTATTTTATATCAAAAAATGTTAATTTATTTAATTCTTAAATATTTTGGAAGCCATTTTTACAATATGGTATACTTTGATCACTGCTTTAAAGTTCATAGTTTTTTTTTTTTTTGGTTTGAAAAATATATTGTATGGGTAATTTTTTTTAATAATGTATTAATTTAAGGGTAGTTTTGTGAAAAATACTCATTTTAAGGTTGATTTTCGGAAATGTACTGAAAGTAACGCCGTTACGCGGAGTCCACGGCCCAGTGTTGGTCGGCCAGATGCTTCTCCCTCTCTCTCTATACTCCCATTATCTTGTATGATTTGATTCACCACCGCGGTCACTTCAGTGTCAGCGATCTCTCCTCCTTCCCGTCGATCTCTCCCCCTTCCCGTCGATCTCTCCCCGGGAATCAAGAAATGTGGAATCAGTGGGACAAAATTAGGTTTTCCGCGTCTCTTATCAGACGATTCAGGCACCAGATGGCCTCTTCCATGACTGCCACCCGGAGATCCTTCACCACCTCCGAAGGACACCGACCTATTATAGTCAACAAGCGCAGTGTCGACATCCTCCATGATCCTTGGTTCAATAAGGTCTGTTTGTATCTCCGCTGCTCTAGCTTCGAATTTTTAATGTTTTTTTTTCTATGTATTGGATTTGGATTCTAGATTTGGCTGTGTTCGTGCTTTTGATTCTGCTCCACCAGATGCGGAGATCAAAGTTTGGCGCGATTTGTCTTGCAGGAGTACGCGTGTGTGAATTTTTATGCGATTTTGTGCTTTTGTTTTTGAATGACTTCAAATCTAGAAAACCTGTTTGATGAATTTCAAGCAGCTAAGTGGTGGATTTACCGCGAGAAAATTGCTAGTCATGTTGTATTTGCTTGTCCATGTGCTTATTTCTGGTTCACGTGGTACTGCGTGGAGTAATTTTCCTTGGACACATTTGATGCGTGTCAAATAACTAGTTAATGAGGAATTTGCGGAGAGAAAATAGCAAAGCTATGAAGGTACGGTAGTGCATCAGATAGGGCGGGAATCTTAAAGGGGTTTTTCATTTCTTGTTGTTGAAAGCGATCCCGATCTACAATGGAATACTTTTTTTTCCCCTGAAATATGCGCACGCTGGGAACACACCACCTCAAATCTGTCCGGTTCTGTATGTCAGTGGTATTTCAGTGATTTGCGCATTCCTTCAAGAGTTGTTTGCTTTCTCTGGTGTATGATGTTAAATACTTAAATGTATCCAGCTCGTTAGTAATAGTGAATACTATAGTTGCCACTGTTTTGAAACTTGTGTCTTCAACCGTAGGGTACTGCATTTTCAATGACTGAACGTGATCGTCTTGACCTTCGAGGACTTCTTCCACCAAATGTTATGACTTCTGAACAACAAATTGCGCGCTTCAGTATGTATCTCTTCATATAGTGCTGGACTGCTTGGTACACCTATTGTGTAATTTTAACATTTGTTGTCATATAGTGGCTGACTTGAAGAGGCTTGAAGTGCATGCACGGGATGGGCCTACTGATCCAAATGCCTTAGCCAAGTGGCGTATACTTAATCGGCTGCATGATAGAAACGAGACAATGTACTATAAGGTAAGACATCAGACTGTTCCCTGTATTTGATTGGAAATATATATATTTTGTTGTGTGTCTGGTAAATTAGATTTCGATCTCTGTCAATGAACTTATGTCTGTTATTAAAAATTATCTATTTTTTGTGATACAGTTTGGCTTACATAAACGATTTTATTTATTCATGAAATCTTCTAAACATTCCAAGCAGGGTGGCCTTTTGATTTAGGATTTCTGCTTGAGAATGTATATAATATATGTTTTTTAAATATGTAGTAACCCTGCTGTCTATAGAAGTGTACTTTAGGTTTTTAAATACATACGGAGTAGTAAATATTAATATGAGAAGTTGTGATTTTTTTTTCCTCATATCCTTGACATTCTATCTTTTTGGCAGGTTTTGATTGCAAATATTGCAGAATATGCTCCCATAGTTTATACTCCTACGGTTGGTTTGGTTTGTCAAAATTATAGTGGTCTATTTAGACGGCCACGGGGAATGTACTTCAGTGCCGCTGATCGTGGAGAAATGATGTCAATGGTCTACAATTGGCCAGCAGAGCAGGTAGAGCACCATTGACAACCATTTTACCAGGTTGTACTATTTTTTTCGCGTGTATGTGGGACTTTCATGCCTTTAAATGGGGCATCAAGGAAAATAAGAAGCCCCAAAGAGCCATTATTTTCTTGCCTCAACACCTGCTCTTTATGTCAAAAGAATGTTAGATAAAATTCGAATATGACATGTATTTTCCTTTTTGTTGCTGGAGAGGTCTCAGGAGATCACAGGCTAATAAAATATTCATTTTATATGAGAAAATCATAATGGATGTTCATTACTACAGTTCCCATTAGCAACATTATGCATTATGATATTTTAATGGACTTTTCATGAGGAATGGACATGTGTCTTCAGTTGCTCTGTTTTTATTTACCTGTACATCTTTTTGTGTTTTTCGCAGGTTGATATGATTGTGGTAACCGATGGAAGTAGAATATTAGGCCTTGGAGACCAAGGAGTGCAGGGTATTGGAATTGCGATTGGAAAATTAGATCTATATGTTGCTGCTGCTGGAATGAGTCCACAACGAGTAAGTTAATTGGTGAAATTTCCTTTATATTCCCATTGTTATATAATGACATATTTATGTTTTCAGTGACATTAGTATGATTCCATCATTGTTGTGTGCTTGTGTTCCGTTGAAGCTACTATTCAAATTCTGGACAATCATCTATACTTCGTTTCCAAATATCCTCTTTCTCAATCACACTGACAATTTAACTTCTCTGTTCCCCCCTCCAAACAGGTACTTCCTGTTATGATTGATGTTGGAACCAACAATGAGAAGCTTCTTAAAGATCCACTGTGTGAGATATTTATTTTTCCGGATTTTTTTAAACATTTCTCTTGTTAGTGCATTTACTGTAACTCATCATTATTCATTGTTGCCGACTTGGTGGTTTATCTTAATCTTTCTTTTTGAAATTAAACATCAGCTCCATCTCATTCTGTCTACTAACTTTAACAAACAATGTTATGCTTGAAGTTGTTGATGAAGTCACATACTAAATTTAACAAACAATGTTATGCTTTTGTGGACAGATTTGGGATTGCAAGAACCTCGTCTTGATGGTGAGGAATATCTTGAAGTTGTTGATGAGTTCATGGAGGCTGTTTTTACACGATGGCCACATGTGATTGTACAGGTGCTTGCTATTGTTTATCCTTGTACTCTGCTAACCCCTCAAGGCTTGCGAATATCTGCTGGATAAATTGGTATGTGCTGTGTGCAGTTTGAAGATTTCCAAAGCAAATGGGCATTCAAGTTGCTGCAACGCTATAGACATAGCTATAGAATGTTTAATGATGATGTACAGGTACAGCTTTTTGCCCGAAGTAATTTTTGTTACTTGTAGCTTAAATTGTGTTTTTTTTATTAAAAAAATAAAAAAATCTGTTGGTTCTTGATGAAACTAAATTGTGTTTTTTTTTTTTCATTGACAACTATGCCATATATTTTAGATTGAGCTTTAACAGGATTCTGATTCTGGATGTATTATAATTATCAGTAATTTAGTAGCATCTGTTTTGGGTCCATTTTCTCTTTATTAATTGAAGTTTCTATTCTGACCGATAAAGGTCATTGCTAAGTTACATCACTGATGTATTGTGGATCTTAATATGTAGGGTACAGCAGGTGTTGCAATTGCTGGCCTTTTGGGAGCTGTGAGGGCCCAGGGAAGACCAATGATTGACTTCCCAAAGCAAAAAATTGTTGTTGCTGGGGCAGGGAGGTTTGATCCTTATCATTGCTTTTAATAGTGCCATACTGAACCTGCCTTTCTTTAGCACTCTTCCCCATTTTACTTGCCACATGTTCATTTGGGCATCATACTTTTGCAACGCAATGTTTCTGTTGACGCTTTGGCCTGCCATATATACTACCCCCCAGCCTTCTCTCTTATGGTGCCGACCACATCATCAGCATGAATTTCTAATGAGGAATATCATCTTTGGTTAGAATTTGCAGCGTGGGCAAGTGTGAGACACATTTTGAGCTCACAACAATTTGTAGACAATAGTGAACTACATTCAATTGCAGAAGAAGGATCTTTATTATTGATTTGTGTGCTTTTGTAACAAAGATGTACTTTCTTTATTAGTAGATTTGTAGATTTTAAGAGGCGAATCCATGAAGAATAATAGTTGTTTTTAACATCACCATGGAATGAAGCTTACTGGAAAATTCTTCATTTTTGGTTTTGTTCACTTCAGTGCAGGAATTGGTGTTCTTAATGCTGCTAGGAAAACCATGGCAAGGATGTTGGGGAATACTGAAACTGCTTTTGAAAGTGCAAGGAGCCAATTCTGGCTTGTGGATGCCAAGGTATATTTTCCGCTAATACATCTTTGTCAGTGCATTCATTAATGCTGCACAGCTGCAGCTGAATGTGCCATAACTTGCATATCAGAAAGCAAAAGAAGGGATTGTGGCAAACAATAAACTTATATTGAAGTGTTTCTTTTGATGCATATTAGGGTTTAATCACAGAGGATCGTGAAGCAATTGACCCAGAAGCACGACCATTTGCAAGGAAGACCAAGGAAATAGCTCGCCAAGGGTTAAGTGAAGGGGCAAGTCTAGTGGATGTGGTGAGTGAACAGCTTATTCTGTGTTTTCTTGTATACTTTCTCCTTTTCACTTATTCTGGAAAACTTGTTAATGTTCAGTTTGAAATGGAACTGCATCTTCCTTGGTGATCATTTGATATAGAAAATGATTATTGCAACAATGCTCTCAAGTCTCAAGTTACTAATTCATCCTTTGATATTTAGGTGCGCCAAGTCAAGCCAGATGTTCTTCTTGGATTGTCTGCAGTTGGAGGTTTGTTTTCAAAAGAGGTAAAGCTGAATTAGTGAAATAATGTTTAAACATACCTAGGTTTCTGTCTTAGTGAGCTTGGTATTAGTAAGGTATTTTAATTACACCAAAACTGAATGTCTCATGCATATACAACTAATTTTCTTCAATAATGGACTCGTTTTCAGTCTTGTGTCCAGTTCACCTTTCGAAAGCTTTTCATAAGAAATTAGCATGGGATATCTCCTGCGACATCTATGTTTTTGACGTGCAGGTCATTTAAGATATGAATTTGAGAGTCTAACAACTCTTTTACCCTTGAAAATGCTGTGAATCTTATCTTTCTATGTGTTTATTACTGGTTTCCCCAAAGAACCATCCTTGATAGTAAACCAGTCAACTCCTTTTTATCATCCTTGGATGCACTCTTTCATGTGCCTATTTACTCGGAAGTTTTAATAATTCAAACTGAGTAAAATGTGCTACTCTTAGCTATCTTCTCCCTGGAGATGACTTATTGCTCGATGCTCATGAACTCAACAGGCTACGCACAGTGTTTTGGTGATGGGAAATAACAGTTTAACAGCGAGCTGTTCTTGAAAAATCTGAAGCTAGATATATGTTTGGAGTGGAGTTATTTGTTTGTAATTACTTATTGAATTGTCATATTGATGAAGTGAAGGCTTCTGCCTTTCTTCTCGGTTAAGGCCTTGATGATTAATTTACTTTTGGATGATATTGTCCCTCTTGCATCATATTGTCCTAAACTGCTGGTACATTGATAGAGTGCTCTTCCCTCGGTTGCAACTGGTTTAAGGATCCTGTAGTTTGTTTTCTCAGAGATGTTTATAGCTCCTTGGATTTTTTCATACCAAAACTTATGCTCTTCTTATTGTAGCTAAATATTTTCTTTTTCTTTGAGAAATGATTAGGTCCTAGAAGCTCTTAAATGCTCAACCTCTACAAGGCCTGCAATATTTGCTATGTCAAACCCTACGAAGAATGGTATACTTATCCAAAACAATTGTTAGTTTCTTCCCTTTTTTTTCATAAAAAAAATGTTTTTGAATAACCATTTCTAGTTTCTATTTTAAACAGCTGAATGTACCCCTGAGGAAGCATTTTCCATTTTGGGTGAACACATTATCTTTGCTAGTGGAAGTCCATTCAACAACGTTGATCTAGGTATGATTTTCCTCATATTAAATTTTGAAGTTTTCCTTTGCCTTTATGGAGAGGAAATATATCTGAAGTAGTGTAGGGATACACAAGCTCCGAGGATGTACAAGCCCGGCATATAAGTTCTGAGTAGTGGTCATTGACTCATTGATGAACTTTCTGTTTTAATTTGCATGTCATTTATAGCTATCAAATAATTTTTTTAAATGGGAAGTTTTGATGCTACACAGCTGTGGATTTTTTTAATATATAATTTTCTTAAGATGCATATAATTTTTTTTTTCTATATATATTGATTATTTTCTATATATATTGATTAAAACATGCTGTAAGATGTTTCTGTTTGAGTGGTATTCTAGTAGCTTACTAATATTATCATCTTATACACTATGGGTGCCTGGCTCTCATTTCTTTACCCAAAAAAAATTTCATTTGCTGTTTCACCCTGAACAATGTCGTGATGCTAGGACTAGGAGGGTACATTTTATTTATTTGTTTTTCTGTTTTCCTTTTGAGCAGCTTGGTAGTGTAGGATATATTCTAACAGCTCTGCTGGCAGGTGATGGTAAAATTGGCCACTGCAACCAAGGAAACAATATGTACCTTTTTCCAGGGTAAGTGATGCTTCTATGAACCAGCTGAATGAAGTTTCGGTATTTTGCTTTGACCTAGTTTAATATTCATATTTTTAAAACATTCAGGATTGGACTTGGCACTCTTCTTTCTGGAGCTACTATTATCACTGACGGAATGCTACAGGCTGCAGCTGAACGGTAATGTTGTTGATGTGCCGTTACCTTGATCCTTTAATTGAGAAACTGAAGTGGTCAAATAAAGACCTTAGAGAACAGAACAAACCAGTTGGGCGACATGCATAATTGCATAACTATGTTATTATCTTTTTATATATATATTTTAAACTATGTTATTATCAATAGTACCAAATGTTGTCTTTTATATTGAGATCTGGTTTTAGCTTAGGTTAGTCATTAGTGTCTAATCTTCTCTCTTGCAGCTCTCAGCCAATTTTGATGTTACATTGTTACCCTTTGTGAAACATTTCAGAATTATTTGCTATCCTGATTTTATCTCATCAGCCAAATAAATTCTAATATTCAGTTTTGTTTCTTGATCTTCAGCTTAGCTGAATACATGACGGAAGAGGAGGTGCTCAGTGGGGTTATTTTCCCCTCCACATCAAGGTTCATCATCTTGACTTATCAACTTGCTATCTACATTCTATATACAAGCTGCATGTGTAGTGACCGCTTTATGTCCACAGAATACGTGATATCACAAAAGAGGTGGCTGCAGCTGTTATAAAGGAAGCTGTAGAAGAGGACGTAGCTGAAGGTTATCGTGGAATGGATGCTCGAGAGCTTAAAAAGCTCGATGAGGTACAACTGCAACTTGCTGTTAGTGTGCTTCATTATTTCTAACCAAGGAGATATGCAAACTTGCTGTTGACTGCATACGAAATGAGAGTGTCACCCAAGATTTTTGTTTTCGCTCTTAGAAATTACATGGCATTTTCCATGAATGGTCTCTTCTTCTATCCAATCTTTCAAAAGTCCTGACCTTGAACAACAGGACACTGGAAGTAACCATAATCTTCAATTCAATTCACCGACTTTGCAGGAGGAGCTACGATCATATATCACCCACAACATGTGGAGTCCGGAATATCCTACCTTGGTGTACAAGAAGAGCTAGTTTGCCTTAAAATGGACAGTAAGATACAGAGGACTTGTTTCACAGTTCTTGACCACAGAAAGGAAGCACTCGCATTGTACACTATTCCCAAGCACCCTTTTGTATTATGTTGCGTACTCGCGTTCCTGTATGTATAATAATTTCCACTATTTATCATTTGCTTTATATATTTGTGCACGGATTTCACATTTGAAGCGTAGCTCAGATCACGGTGCTGGCTTCTGCATCCGAGCATCCAAATAACCGCGCCAATAAGTTAAAACTGAAGATTGCATTGGCCTGCTTTCCTTTCTTGTACACCCAGGCAGCCCTAGCAGTCCGATTATGATCCTACTCAGATACTCTCTTATGATAGAAACATGATCTACCACGGTATCGTTATTGTAAGTTGTGTGTGTATTTATGCAATGGTATGAGTATCTTCATAAAGTTTCATTTCTCTACTTCGACTCGCTCTTTATAGTGGCATTTTTTTCATTTAATTTTTTTGGGATCAAGGTGTGTTTTGGCACTAACGTACACCTTTTCATTTCATTAGAAGTACCAAATCATATACAAAGGTCCTCGTCATGAGCGATAATTTGGGTACTGTGAGTTAGCAGCAGTTTACATAGCTTGAGCTCTGCAGTTGGGTGGAAACTAGTACTAAAATATTGTTGATGCTTCAATAGCTCCCAAGTCCCAATCACGCATTTCAAGCTAGATAGAGTATTTTTTTTTCATGGATTTCAAATTTGAAACTGTCTGCATAGTTTTTTTTAGCCTCTTGTGTTCAACCCCACACAAAGATTACAGCGAGTCCATCATCCATTCATGGGTGTCTTTTGTAAGCGGCAAGGCTATATGCACTCATGGAGTCATGGGCACGGATCTTAGATATATTTGATTTAACCTTACACGTGTTCAATATTAAATGCGTCTTAACATTAAAAAATATTACGAATGGATCTATGATCTGTTTGAATTAACATTACACGTGTAGATTATGGTTCAAACAGATCTATGATTCGTGCGTGTTAGGCTATTGGGCTAAGGGGCTAGATGAATATGGGTCATGAATTGGGTTTGCAACGGTAAGGCTACAAATAGCCTAATTTGTAATTGATTTAGGCAGGAATACAGACTATCAAAGTATCAAACCCTTTTACTCTTTCATTCTATATCTCTCCTTCTATAATCGCTCTCTTTCTCACGTAGTTAGGCAAGGGGCCTAACAAATTGGTATCGGAGCTTCGAAGGTGACAAAACCACAAATGAAAAGTGGACCTCCTTCCACGCCCCCGTGGGGGAGGTTAGCCGCGTGTCGATTCTCAATTGGTCGGCGGTCTTACCCGGAGCCCCCCTCCTCCTATCGCCTATCCTAAGTGGGGGCCTTGACCTGGGCCGCGAAGACCAGAGTCGTTCGGACGGTCTTACCTAGACTTGACCACTGCGACTGGCGGGTGATCCTTTCCAGTGCCGCTGAGCCCAGTGCTCGGCTCGTTCCACTTCTCGGGCGATGGTCTCACCAAGTATCGGCTCATTGCTGAGTCGAAACGAACCGTTCAGATAGGCTCATAGAGCCCTATATTACCGGCCTATGCTCATAGGAATAAAATGGGAACCGACCCTTATTCCATTCTCCCTCTCATGTATTTATAGTGTAGGTATGTATTTCCACATGGAGGCCACGCATTGCCAAATGTCAAATGCCTTATGACATGTGGGAGAGGGGCAAGCATGCCATGTGTCCTGGCATGCATGTGGGAGTCGCAGACGGTTTATCGTTCGTGGACGTCTTGAGTCTCTATCTTGACTCGTGCTCGCCCATTTTTCATGTTTATAAGGTTCTATTTGTATAGCGGGGAACCTTGTTTATGATTATGTATTCTTATTTATTTATGATATTGTGAATATCATTATTTATTTTTTAGTGCATCATCACAACTCCTCGAATTTCAGTTAAGTCGTGACTAAACTGGGGTTCGATAATGATGCATCGTATGCACCTGTTTCTCATTCATATCCTCGTTCGAGGGGGACTTAGTTTTATTTCCGTGAGCTTGATGCTTCGAGCGGGAGGCCCTCCATCGTTCGAGAGGGACTTAGTTTAGACTCACTTAAGGGTTATCTCCGTGAGCTTATAAAGCTACAAGCGGAGGCCCTCTGTCACTCGAGAGGGACTTAGTTTATACTCACTTAAGAGTTATCTCCGCGAGCTTATAAAGCTACAAGCGGAGACCCTCTGTCATTCGAAAGGGACTTCATTTATACTCAATTAAAAGTTATCTCCGTAAGCTTATAAAGCTACAAGCGACATAAAAAAAAAACTTTTTGTCCCGTCGCAAATTTATTGGTGGGTTCCTCGTCATAGAAAAAAAAAACAAAAAAAAATTGCAACCGGCACCGCTTGGACGTCAATTCGAATATTCGATGGGTAAAGTATTCGGATAGAAATCTGTCCAATCCGTACAACTCACAAATAGGTCAAGTAATGGGCATTTTTTTAATATAAAAAAAAACAAAAAACTTTTTGTCCCGTCGCAAATTTATCCGTTACCCTATCCCTACGGACCCAACCCCACAAAAAAATTCAAACTCACCAAAATGCAAATGAAATTGAAATTAAAATCAAAACCCATTTAGTGCCACTCTCTCAAGTCTCAGCAATCAGCATCCAGTCTTTCACGACTAGACCATTCTCTCTCTCCTCTCCTCTCCCGAGCCCTCCCTTCACCCCACCTTCTGCAACTGCAATTCCCCACAAATCTCCCATCTCCGGTTTCTCTGCTTGCTCAAGTTTTGCTCTGTTTGCACAATTGTGAAAGATGACGACCATGGAGAGCTTGATAGGCCTTGTCAACCGCATCCAGCGAGCCTGTACTGTCCTCGGTGACCATGGCGGTGGTGACAGCTTCTTCTCCTCCCTCTGGGAGGCTCTTCCTTCCGTCGCCGTTGTCGGTGGCCAGGTCCTCCCTCTTCCTTTCCTCCACCTGCTCGTCTTAGCACTTGAATTTTGCCGTTTAACTGATTTCGTTGCTTTTGTAGAGCTCTGGCAAGTCTTCGGTGCTTGAGAGTATAGTCGGACGCGACTTTCTCCCCCGAGGATCTGGTTAGGGTTTCTCTATTTTTCTTTTCTGATCGATTTCGAGTTGTTGCATGTGAGGCCTGGGAGGGATTTCGGAGTCGATTGTTTAGGGATATGGTCGTGTTTTCGTAGGGATTGTGACGAGGAGGCCACTGGTGTTGCAATTGCACAAAACTGAGCGAGGAACGCCTGAATTTGCTGAGTTTCTTCACTTGCCGAAGCGCCGATTTACTGATTTCGGTGAGTTTATCTGTTCTTATCTTTGTTGAGAACACACACAAGTGGATTCTCCACTAATTTGAGCCACTTTCAAGTTTCTGTTACATCGTCTATGGAGCTTCTAAAGTGCCCTCTACAGTTTAGGCATTACTTTTGATATCTGTCTTCTTCTGAAGCTTTGGTTCGTAAGGAGATCCAAGATGAAACTGATCGGGTAACTGGGAAGACAAAACAGATCTCTCCTATTCCAATACACCTCAGCATTTATTCCCCTAATGGTAAATTCCTTTATGCTTCATGTATAGTTCTCAACTTCGACTTGCCATCAGTTTTATCAATTGTTTAGTAGGAGAGGCCTACACCTAAAGCGTGTTTGCCGTGGTAAGTGGAAGCACTCACAAGATAGTGATAGTGAAAAGGGGTAAGTGTAGCGTTGTAGATTACTTCCATTGATAGTGATAACAAATCGCTACTTCATCCGCTAAGCTACTCTAAACGATTTGCCAAACATACGGATATTTTCTTTTAGGGATACTAGATGTTTCTTCCAATGCTCATGTATTTTTAACACTGGGAAAGAATATGTGGAGCTTAAGTATTGTTTGATGCCTGAAATGTGAGTTTTTTTCACAACTTTCTGCTGATTGTTTCTTGATCTTAACAGTTGTTAATCTAACCCTCATCGATTTGCCTGGGTTGACAAAGGTTGCTGTTGGTGAGTGATAATTTTATCCTTGGAATCTGATTCTTTTAAAAAGAAGAATTTCTCACTTTTGTGGTTTGGGTTTCTGATCTGCAGAGGGACAGCCAGAAAGTATTGTTGCAGACATTGAAAATATGGTTAGATTATATGTTGATAAGGTAATTTGTTACCTCTACTTTGAGTATCTATTCCGTTCTATTCTTTTCATCTTTCTTCACATGAAACAAATCAATTCTGATGGAATATCTCTTTTGAGCAGCCCAATTGCCTTATATTGGCTATATCTCCTGCCAATCAAGATATTGCGACATCAGACGCTATAAAACTTGCTCGAGAAGTGGACCCTGCAGGTATTATGTTTGTACTGTATGCATAGTTATGCATCTAACATATGTACTGTAATTATTTCATTTGTTGTCCCCTCTACTTATGATTTATGTTTATATCTTGTGCAGGTGATCGTACATTTGGGGTTTTGACAAAGTTAGATCTAATGGATAAGGGAACAAACGCGTTGGATGTATGCTCTCTACTTCTCTTCAGTCATTGCCTACTTTTACAAATGTGTTTATGATTTGTTTTTTTTTTTAATTTCTTTTTAACATGAGTTGTTCATTTATAAATGGAAAATTAGTGGATGAATGAACATGGATATCAGATGTTATTTAAAAATAGGGAAATTCCTTCTAGTGACCACAAACTTTTGCAAATTTCACGTAATACACAAAGTTTTGAAAAATTCTGCATGAGATTTTGCAAAAGTTTATGTGATAAGCCACATAATATTGGAAAATTGAGATTTTGATTTAAAATAAATAAATAAAAATGACATTATTGTACATTATTCTGGAAAACACTTTATAACATTGTGGATTAGTTTGATTATTTCTAAAAATTAATTTTTTAATTTACATTTAGAGATAATCTAACCAATTTTGATATTTTCTTTCAAAATCTTATGCATTTAATTTTGATTTTGATATTTTCTTTCAAAATCTTATGCATTTGATTTTGCCTTGTTCTTAATGTTTATTTTTATTTTTAAGGAAAAATGATTAAAAATAATACTCCATCCGTTTCCTTTTTAAGTGACTTTTTACTATTCAGGTACATTTTCTAAGGTGTGAAAAACTATATAAAATAATAATTTTTTAAATATTTTTTTTCAATAATCTCATACTTATTGGTGATAAGTATAATATTATTTTAAAAAAATATTAAATTATTAATATTTAATATAGTTTTTACTATTCTAAAACTACGTGCGTGACTTGAAAAAGTCAATTAAAAGGAAACGGAGGAAGTATAAGTTATCACCTGTGAACCAATGTTAATACAAATTTTTTAAATTACGAAAAGGTATACAAACTATTCCACATTAAACCGATTTCGATACGGAACAAATTCCGACCAATTTTATGATGACACAAACGGATATTCGAAAATTTAATGATGTGGTGTCACATCATTAAATCTACAAATTTTTAAAAATTTTGAAAAAAATTTAATTGTGAGTGTAAATTGGATTCTAGAGTTAATTTACTTGTCAAATTTCTACTCAATATTAGTTTTGTAAAATCGAAATTAAATTTGGTATTTAATGATGACATCCCACACTATTTTTCATATTTTTAAAACTCAATTAAAGGTAAACATTTTATTCTAATGATGCACAATAATAGAAAGATAAGATATGGTTATGTAAGCTAATTTATCAAAACCTCGTGGTTACCATAAGAACTTTTGCAAAACCTCATGGGTACCCCGTAAAATGTATCAAAACTTTGTGTACCATGCTGAATTTGCAAAAACTAATGGTCACCATGAGGAATTTCCCTTTAAACTAAGTCCATGCAGCCTTGGAGTACTTTCTTAAAAGGCAGCCCTCTGATTGACTGTAGTTAAGTGTTCGTTTCATTGCTCTTAGCTCTAGTTATAATGAGTATACAAAATTATTTTGGGGTGGAATATTATCTTTATTATTGTTTTTTCCATCTAAATGTCAAGGTTCTTGAAGGAAGATCATATAGACTGCAACGTCCGTGGGTCGGAATAGTGAATCGCTCACAGGCGGATATCAATAGAAGTGTTGAAATGTCTGATGCAAGGCGCAAGGAAAAGGAGTATTTTGCAACCAGTCCTGATTATTCGCACTTAGCCAACAAAATGGGATCAGAGTATCTTGCAAAACTTCTTTCAAAGGTGTACTATCTGTGGATTTTCATTTTCAAGAGTGGAATTATGACTTCTTTTTTTTTATGTTTAATATCTTTGTTATGGGTGATCCGTATTTCAGCACTTGGAGTCTGTGATTAGGGCCAAGATACCAAGTATTACTTCATTGATAAACAAAAACATCGACGAACTAGAATCAGAGTTGGACCGTCTTGGGAGACCAGTTGGTGTTGATGCAGGGGTGAGTAGCATTTCTGTCATAAGTTCAAGCTATGACACTGCATTTACTCCATTTAGATATTAACCAAGATGTTATACTCCAGGCTCAGTTGTATACGATTCTTGAACTCTGCCGTGCATTTGATAAGATATTCAAGGAGCATTTGGATGGAGGGTATGATATCTGATTCTCTTTCTCACTCCCTCTGATTAAATAGCGTTATGGGTTAGCAGTATGTTGATTTGCATACTGAATTTGGCAAATTACTTCGGAGCGTGAGTTTGAGTTGGTTCTGATTTTGTTGAGTTTGTCCTTCTCTTAAAAATTACTTCTGTTGCTTTTGTATAAAATTTAACCACATTAGGTTTGTTTTGCTGCATAAATCAGCAAGTATGGTAGGTTTGTTTTGCTGCATAAATCAGCAAGTATGGTACCACATTCGATGAATCGTTTTAATTTGTTTTTCGTTTCCCATTTGCAAAAATGTGCATGTGTACTTCCTAAAAACTGATGTTTCTTTTGGTCTTTTAGGCGTCCTGGTGGTGATCGTATTTATGGAGTTTTTGACAACCAGCTTCCTGCTGCTATCAGAAAGCTTCCATTTGATCGCCATCTTTCCCTCCAGAATGTTAGGAAGGTGGTATCAGAATCTGATGGGTATCAGCCTCATCTTATAGCCCCAGAGCAAGGTTACCGGCGCCTTATTGATGGATCACTGAATTACTTCAGGGGTCCTGCTGAGGCATCTGTTGATGCTGTAAGTAAAAAAAAGTTCTTGCTGCTTTCAAGTTCATTATGTACGGAGTCTGACATGCAAAATAACAACTTCAATTTGCCACACACTAAAGTCTACTTCCAATTAAAACTATGCAGGTTCACTTTGTCTTGAAGGAACTAGTGAGGAAGTCCCTGGCAGAAACCATGGTGAGACACTGAGATTTGTTCTTTATTTGGTTGTGTGAAATTAACCGCCGATAGGCCATGTGAGGAAGTCAAGCTTGTTCACATGGCATTAGAGCCAGGGTCTATTGGGATAGGCTAGCTCTGATAACTTAGTCAAAGTTGGTCTGTGCTAATTTTGTGGTAGTAATTGGATCCCGGCCTTTTAATCATGACCTTAATAACAATATAATCCTGACATGTATAAATGTATTTGCTACCATTGAAGGCAGGTCTTCCTTTTTATGAAATTGATGGTTGAGCTGTTGTCCAGGAACTTAAACGTTTCCCTGGTTTGCAAGCCGAAATCGCTGCAGCTGCAAGTGAGGCGTTAGAAAGGTTTCGCGAGGAAAGCAGGAAAACAGTTACTAGGTTGGTGGAGATGGAGTCTTCGTACCTGACTGCCGACTTCTTCCGCAAGCTTCCACTAGAACTTGAGAAAGGAGGGAACCCTAACACTCCTGCTGTGGACCGATACACTGAGTTGCACTTCAAGAGGATAGCATCAAACGTTTCCTCCTACATCATTATGGTTGCTGAAGGCCTGAAGCTTACCATTCCTAAGGCAGTTGTTTATTGTCAAGTCCGTCAGGCGAAACATTCATTGCTCAATCACTTTTATGTCCAGATTGGCAAGAGAGAGGTACGCCCTTACTATTTTACTGATCAATTTGCATACCGTGAATCAAGCAAATGAACCATGATGGGTTGACGATGATTTTTGTGTTAATAGGGTAAACAACTTGGTCAGTTGCTCAATGAAGACCCGACACTGATGGAGAGGCGGATGCAATGCGCGAAAAGGCTTGAATTGTACAAGGCAGCTCGGGATGAAATAGAATCAGTGTCATGGGCTCGATGACTATGCCACTCATCTACGTGCCCGAGGGAGCGTGCCTTTGTTGTGAATTCGAGTTTAACTTGGATGAGTTGCTTTTGCTTGTTTATTGCTTTTGTTATTAGTTTGGTTTTGATGTTGTGAAATTTTGTATTGTGTTAAACTGATGTTTAATCATGATGTATATAATGAAGCCCCATTTTCTTAATCGTCTATTAATGGACCTATTTGTCAATCGAGTGAGATTGAAATGTGTTTTCCCTTGTCGTTGATCTTTCTTGCCATTTTCTCTATTCTTTACGGAGTATTTCGTTTTATACTATGTTTTCATAAATACCGACTATGGATCTTGCACAAACATCCTTTTGGTTTTGACTAGAGAATGGATGTCTATACTTTGACCGAAGTCATTACCATCGAATAATTACTAATAATAGTTTAATGTACTCCAATAATCAATTAATTATCCAATTTGACTAAATAACTATTACAGCTAAATAACACCCACTACAATTGAATTAACTCCTAACAATATTAAAGAAGCCCTCCAAGAGGATGCTTTGATTGGCATTAAACTAAGGGTAAATTGCATAAAATAGCACGAACTTTAGGGGTGGTTGCACTCAGTGGCACGAACTTAAACAAATATAAAAATAATCACCAATTTTGGTGTTTAGTTGCAGTCAGTGGCACGTATACCCCCTATCTCGCTAATGTGGACTAGTAGGGGTGCTTACATGGAATTTTTTTAATTAAAAAGACATATAGCGAGATATGAATTAATGAGAATGCTTATATGTTTTTTTTTGAAAATTAAAAGACATAAAAGATGTACCAAAATTATGAAACTAGCTAGGTTCCAATTTTATTTTTTATTTCATGTAATTCCAAATCAAAGATAATTGTGACAAATATAGCATTTGCAAATTAAAATAACTAGTACCAAATTTTAATTTGCAAATGTTATATTTGTCACAATTATCTTTGATTTGGAATTACATGAAATAAAAAATAAAATTGGAACCTAGCTAGTTTCATAATTTTGGTACATCTTTTATGTCTTTTAATTTAAAAAAAAAACATATAAGCATTCTCATTAATTCATATCGCGCTATATGTGTTTTTAATTAAAAAAAAATCATGTAAGCCCCCCTACTAGTCCACATTAGCGAGATAGGGGGTATATGTGCCACTGACCGCAACTAAACACCAAAGTTGGTGATTATTTTTGTATTTGTTTAAGTTCGTGCCACTGAGTGCAGCCACCCATAAAGTTCGTGCTATTTTATGCAATTTGCCCTTAAACTAAATAAGAATGGTACCCCAATTCCTTTCTTAACCTTTGCTGATGACACTATAATTTTTGCAAAGGCAACCCATACCAGCTTAAACACCATCCAGAATTCCAAATAAAATTGATCAAGTATACATAAATTTCTTCTGGAATTAATCCCAAATGGATAGATACTCCCCTATCATCAACTGGGATCCAATCTGTAAAAGCAAATCTCAAGGTGGGCTGGGACTCAGAAAATCAGAAGATCTAACAAATGAAACTTCTTTGGAAATTATATAATAACGTAGAGAGTACTTGGGTTAAACTGATTAAAGAAAAATATCTACAAAATGGGGATATCAAATACTACACTGGGAGACTTTTATCTCTTAGGGGAAAATTTGAAAAAGGCATTCACTGGATTGTAAGTGGGTGATGGTACAAGCATTAGTCTATGGAATGATCCATGGACCACCAATATAAACTTAAAACCTTACATGGACTCTTACGACCCGGAGATGAAGGTTGGGAGCCTCATCACGAATGGAAATGCCTAGAACCATGGTCTCATTACTCAAATGTTCCCCCGAGAGATTGCTCATAGTATTCTCACAATCAGAATCCCCTCACACCCCACCAAGGACAAGCTGATTTGGAAGCCAGACCCGTAAGGAATTTTCTGAACCAACTCAACTAGGAAGATCTCAGCCCCCACACTGAATGAACAGGCCTCGCATGCGTGGATATGGAAGCTAAACTTGCCTCCCAGAGTGAAGAATTTCCTATGGAAGATCAAAATAGATGGTCTCCCGATAGCGACCCGTCTTAACAGGTATGTCAATAGAGTTCCTTCTCAATGCTCCCTTTGTAATCAAGCAGATGAAGATATCACCCACCTCCTCACAAGATGCACATTCACGAGAGAAGTCATAGCCCAATATGAACAACAAAAAGGTATGTTCTTTAAAGGCATCAATGCTACTGGCCTTATTCATGAATATCTGAATGAGATATATAATGCAAACAGTAATGTTGAAGATCTTATTTGGATCTAGCAGACAATTTGGGAAACTAGAAATGATACTATTTTTAGGAATAGGAAATCGAATGGAGCTGCTTTACTTGTTCAAAAAATAAATCAATATATATTAGATTGGTTAATTGGCAGCCCCAAACCGGGTAAAGGTCAAAATCACATGAAGAAGAGAGTTGCTGCTAAATGGATCATACCAACTAGAACTATCTACAAACTTAATGTAGATGGTTCTGTTAGCCTATCTGGCAATTGCCAGATTGGAGGAATCATCGGGTATTCCGAAGGTCAGATTGTAGATATTTTTCATCATAATATTATGGCAGGGTCGATTATCCAGACAGAGGCCTCAGCAATGTTAACAGGTTTGAGAAGAGCCAAAAACAAGGGTATCAAGAAGATCATCATAGAGAGCGACAATCAAATCCTGGTCAAATAAGTGAATAAGCAACAACCCCCGAGATGGGAAGTTATGAGTTATATTGAAGACATCACCACCCTCCTTTCTGAATTTGAGAATGCAGAAGTTCGCCACATTTATCGAGAATCAAACATGGCAGCTGATTATATAGCTAGAAAAGGAATTATCTGTACTTTGTAGTCTATCCCCTATCATAGGGACTTTTGTAAAATCATCTTTCAAGATGATCCAGGAGCTAAGTTAATGTAATGTAATGGCTCCGAATGTCTGCTTACTGTAAAAAAAAAAAAAAAAAAACTCATAACAATATTAAAGATTGTGTAAGAGATATATCAACAAAGTGGTGGATCCAAGGGGGGCTCGGGGTGAGTGAAGCCTTCCTAGCTCGGAAAAAAACATAGAATTTTTTTACGGGATTTTTTTAATAATTTTTACTAATTTTTTTTAGATAAAAGAGTGTAAAAAAGAGTAGTAATAAATTGTTCAAATTTATTTAATGTCTTTTTTTTATTAGGAAAAAAATTGAGGCCAGACAAACCTGAACCTCGATGGCCAACAAGTCGGCAGACGGATAAACGTCTAAGCAAACATAAAAAATAAAGTTGGTGCAAAATACAGGCAAGGAAACTACAAAAGCGAAACTAAATACAACCAAACCGAACAAGAAGGGGACGTAGACGAAGGACGAAGACAAGCACTACCCCAAAGCCGCACCGTAGGTCAGCGACACATCAGGAGTCACATGTGGGAATTTTCTCTATACACATTCCTTTCTATATATACATAAAAAAATTCTCTTCTTCTATAATTTGTTATTAAAAAAACAAATTTATTTTCCAATATATTTTTAATAAAATATATAAAAAATTCTTTTCTTTTTTAATAATTTTTGTTTTCCCTTGATTTTTTCTATAAAAATGCCTATTTAAATAAAAAATTTAAAGCTTTTTCTAATATATTTAAAAAAAATTATTTTTTCATATATGCACATGAAAAAAAAACGTCTTCGCTATATACACCACAAACCCTGCACGCCAATTCCGACGTGCAGGATTAAAGTGGTTTAATTGATTTTTAAAAAGTGCTAATTAGTGAAGGTGGACTTGTGGTGTATTTAACAACACCAAAAAAAAATTCTCAGTCAATCAATCATGTATCCACAAATTGTAAGCAACCTTAAAATAAAAAATAAATTTTTTTTAAAAAGTATTTTTTTCATAGTTTTATCCGCACATTACAAGTAAGCATCTGGGTATGTCCTCACATTTCGTTGTTGACTGTGTTGCAGCTGAGATTAATCTCGTTCGATGGGATGCCATTGGGCGGACTTCGCCTTGGATAAAAAAAAAACCAAAAAAAAAAAAACAAGTAAGCATCTAGTATTCGGTGGCCCCCACTCCTCTCTTTGCCACTTTAATTGCGCTGGCCTGGATCCCAGCGTAAAAAAACGTGGCATTTCGAACGCGCCACGTGCCACTTACATCGTGCCACGCGCGCATCCCAAACGGGCCAAAACCCGCGCCTTCAATTGCGAGCCCCGGCCTGACCACTCTCTAACCCTCCATTGGCGCCGATCATCATGAAGCCATCGGCGCCAAGGTCCGCCGCCCAGACGATGACGGCCTCCACGGCGGCTGACGCTCGGCGTCTCACCCGGGAGTCGATTCGTATTAGCGCCACCCTGGCCTCTTCTGGTACTCCTTCCACTTCGGCTCCTCCGCCGCCGGCGATCCCGCCATTGCAGCTGGATCAGACCTCCAAGAACGTCGGCGTCAGGCTCGCAGGCCTCGTCGACGACGAGTTCGTCGGTTCTAGTTTCCGCTTGATCTGCTGCGAAGAGGTCGATGGCCGTCGTTGGAATTATTTGGCCGTTCCCGACGACTGTTCGCGGAATTCCCTCAAATTGAACCGCAAAGCTTCGATTCGTGCCATTTGTTTGCAGAATCCGCAAAATCCTCTCAATGTACGTCTTCTATGGTTTATTGCTTCGTGTTTCTGCAGTCTTGGTTTTAATTTGTTAGTTTTCAGTTTCGTTGCGGTGAACGCATTTGGCTTCTGGGAGCAAAATAGTTGCAATTTTTTCCGACTGGACTAGTTAAATCTGATTAGGAACAACTAAATTGAAGTTATGCAGTAGAAGATGGAAATTTTTCTATATTCAGACGTCCATCTCTAGTTTGTAGTGCTGTTATAGGCGATTTTGAGGTTGTTTTTAAGAATTGATCATCACGGTTAGTTTCTAATGGATTGGAGGATTCGAATTATAAAAATTTAGTTCAGTTTGTTCTATTGTGGTTTGTGGCTGATATCTGAAATCAGTGTATTCTACTGCATGATGATGAACCATTAGTCTAGTAGAGATTGAATCAGTCGATACAGGAGAAATCTCTTGGGAATGTGATGTGCTTGGTTAAAGCAAACTGTTATTTGTTTTTGCAGGAGCTAGTGTCGTTCATAAGATCCTATGTAGTCCCTGAAGGTTTCCCTGATAGTGTGACCCCGTCGTATGCACCTTACATGACATGGCGAGCATTAAAGGTACATTTTGAAGTCCCATCACATGCTCTACATCAGAGCTTGACTGCTTTTAGAGGTGAAATCTTATTCTGCATTTAGTCGCTCATTCGGACCTTTCTATTCATAAATGTGGATATTTCTGCCTATTACAGTGCTGAAATCTACTTTATCAGGAGTTTCCTTCTGACCAGCCCCTCGATCTATCACACTTGTGTTGATTGTATCATGTAGATCCAATTCATGTTTGTCTATTTTCTCTATTTGGTGCATGCTTATCGAAAGCGTTAATATTGATAATGCTTTTTGCAGCACCTTTTTGGTGGAGCCATGGGTGTTTTCACTACACAAACCCTGTTGAGCTCAGTTGGTATTTCTAAAGACAGAGCATCTTCCAGTGCTGTTGCTATTAATTGGATCCTCAAGGTTTGTATACATCCCCGTCATAGTAGTAGATTCTTTGTGACAGAGTGCTATATTACTTTCATGCTGCTAATTTTTTCAATGGATCCCAAATTGTCGCAGTGTTTTCTTCTCTAGTTTCATTATTTTGAATATTTTTTCGAATTAGTCAATAAGATAAAAAAATATTAGGAAAATAGCCAAACAGAAAAACTATTTTGGGAATTGGCCAAAACCAGGATAATTCGCTCTTACAAATGAGTCTAGCCCAAGTGGAAAAAAAAAACTAAATTCGTTGTTTGTAACAGCGAGAGTGTTTTTTTTTTTTTTTACAATTTCCGCGTGTTTATTTAATTGGGAAGGCTTAAAAATGAAAAAAAAAATACATACAACAGATTCGCTCTTTGAAACAACAACTATACCAAGAAATTCAGAAAAATAAAAAAAATAACTCATAAGTCACTGATAAAAACGACTTTAGTTTTTTTTAAAACTCGGCTAGAGTCACTGTTACGACTTGGTCCGGTTTTGGCTAATTCCCAAAATAGTTTATTCGAATGGCTATTTTACTTTTTTTTTGACCAATTCTGAAAAAAAATTCCATTATTTTTCTATTTATTGCTTTGTGAAAATAACTCTCTTAGCTTTACTATTCATACTAGCTTGGCTCCATTGTTTTTCTGCTTCTCAACATTGCTTTTGTTTAACTAAAAGTTTTACATATGCAGGATGGTGCTGGAAGGGTTGGAAAAATGATCTTTTCTCGGCAAGGAAAGAAGTTTGATTCTGACCTAAAACAAGTAGGAATTTATTTTCTTCCCTTTTCCTTTCTTCTCTTTTTTTCGCTCTTATTTGCTTCTAGTTTCTAACTTCTGAGATATGTACTCAAGTATCCACTTATGGAATTTCTGTAATTCAGCTTAGGTTTTCCGGTGATCTGCTAATGGAGTTGGGAGCAGGTGTAGAGCTGGCAACTGCGGCTATGCCACACTTATTTCTGCCTTTGGCTTGTGCTGCCAATATTTTAAAGGTGTCGTTACTTAACAGGATATTAATAGTAATGCAGGATTTTCACATAAAAGCAATTCTCTATGCTGTGCTTTCTATTTTTTCTCCAAAGGAAAGAAAATGTCACCGTGTCAAACATTTTTCTGCCTATTTTGAGCTTTCCCAATTCTTCCTTTGTTCCCATTTGCTGTTCCTTCAAAAATAGTCATCTCCCAAGCACGGAAAAAGTCTATGCGCACCCCCCGTGATGATTTTCATTATGAGGGCTATGATTGAGCTGGTTGTTTATTAAGGAAAATATAGTCCTGCTAATGAATGAGAGAGACCATAAGCTTTTGAAAAAGTATTTGTTTCTTAGAGCATATTCGTGTTTTATCGCAAGAAGAGTTTGTGCTCACTGCTCGCTTGTGTTAATCTTATGCTTCCCTACTCTTGACAGAATGTGGGTGCCGTTACATCAACATCAACTCGTACTCCAATATATAAAGCATTTTCCAAGGGTGAGAACATTGGAGATGTCACTGCAAAAGGGGAATGTGTAGGCAATGTTGCAGACCTGGTAATTTGGAAGCCTTAATTCAGTGGTGAAGGTTTTGTTCATTTAAATTTTGGACATAGGCCTTTCCTTGTTCTTCCAAAGAGTGGAGATTTATAGTACTTCCAGTTGTTTGGATAATTTGTTTCTGGCTGTCTGTTAATTTTGAATATCTATAAAAGATAGAAAAAAAAAGGTGTTCAGAGTTTACCAAAATAACCTGAATCTTTTCTTTTTCATTTTTTTTACATCGTGGGCGCTAAGCATCTTTTGACTGCTTGTGTCTACGCATCATAAGCAATCTTGATGAATATCTATTTCTTCAATAATAAAGATCATATTTTTCTTTTGTTGTTAAATATTGATCTAGACATGCTTTGTGCTATATTATCCCATCATATTCTAGTTCTCGAGTATATTATGTCCTCTACATCTAATTTGTGATTTGGTGTTTGTAGTTGGGAACTGGACTGGGTATCATGATATCAAAGAGAAATCCATCCTTGGCTACTACATTTGCTCTTCTGTCTTGTGGCTACGTGTTCAGTTCTTATCAAGAGGTGTGTGTAAAATTTTATTTTCCTGGTTCTATGTTGTCCTCCGTTAACCACAACACAACACAATTATCATGATCATGCAAACTGTTTCTTCTGTTAGGTAAGATCGGTTGTATTGCAGACTTTAAACAGGGAAAGGTTCACAGTGGCAGTAGATTCATTTCTTAAGACAGGTCGGTAATACCTTTTATGATTTCTGATTTTAATTTTGTTCCTTTTGGCCTTTCTGATTTAAAAGCTTATTGTTTGGTGTTATATGCTTTGATTGGAATTGCACTGATATAAGCAAATGATAATTAAATGTAGGTTATGTTCCCTCCCTAAGAGAGGTTAATTTGAAGGAAAACATATTCACGTTTCCCTGGGTGAAGGACAGAGCTTTTGTTCTTGGTATTCAATAATTCTTATTCATTTCTGTCATTTGACTTCTAAACACTACCTAATTTTTTTCTGTCCACTCTTAACTTATGAACTTTCCAGGACCCAGATTTAAAGATGCATTCCAAGATCCAGGTTCATATTACATGGTGAAGCCTCTATTTGAGGTATGCAAGAACAAAGAGTAACAATATTATGCACTTCATGTACAAATTTTCTGTTTAAATTTTAGTATGTGGTAAACTTTTAGTCCTCATTTTGATCTTTCTGACCCCAGGTGGCTAAAATTCTAACCCTTTTATATGACAGAGTGAGAGATACTTGGTGACTTATAATGCTGCCAAGGGAAAGGTGTATGCTCTACTGAAGGATCAGGCAAAGTCGGATGACATATTGAAAGCAGCATTCCATGTATGGAAACTTGGAATTTTCTCAAGTTTCATCTTCCTTCTCTTTTGTTATACTCCGCATATGTCAAGTTTATGTCTTGCAGGGTCATGTGCTTCTTCATTCTATCCGTTCGTCGGTTAAGAAGCAGGATTCCCTTGGGAAAAATGAAGAAACTGATGTTTTTAATTTCACGGAGACACCTATGGATATTAATGCTCAACTAGCTGAGTCTTGTAAGATAGTTTCAGCAACATATGGGTTCTTCAAGGAAAAAGCCGCAAAGGAGGTAACTTGAAATCAGCATTCTTGATACTTGATACTAGATATGAATGCAAAGTTCGGGTTTAAGTAATACTTTGCCATACTGTATGGTCGCTAACAGTATGAGATCTGCTTCTATTACCCCTGACAGTACTAAACTATCAAATACTCCTCAGCCTTTACAACAAACTCCTTAAACTTGGGGTGTTAAAATAGATCTCAAATCTGAAGATCACCCTCCATCCCTATACTTTTGGCCTAAAGTTCACTTTAATTCCTTCTATTTAGCTCATCACCTTGCATGCCAACCCTGCTTTTGGACCATTTATCTTGTATTTAGTATTTACACAAAAGAATGTGGGAAAAATTCAAGTGTTAAGAGTTGGATGATAAACTGGAGTATTATCTTATTGCTCTTTCACAAGAAGCCCTCCATATAGATAGATTACCATTTGATTCCTTTATCTGTGGTTCAAGCATGTAGGGATTCTCTGCGACAGCTTTATACATAACTCACCTGTGGTTAGCAGAGGAGTGTTTTTTTTTGGTGAATCAGATGCTGGAAATGATTGCCTCCTTCTGTTTTGTAGGGTTGGTTGATGTCAGAATCACTTCTTAATCCTGGACGAGCTCGCCTACTGATGTGTAGTTAGGTTATCTTATATATAACGCTCCTCGTAAGTTCTCTTGGGCTGGATAGTTCTCTTTAGATTTACTAGACTCAAACTCAAGAATGTGGCAATATACGCTAGCCTAAGAGGTTGTTCAATAATGCTGCTTCTTTTAGTTGCATAACCTCACTTTATTCGTTAGTCTTGAGGAGGTCGATGATATGAGGATAGTAATGTATAGTAGATTAGTATAGAATTTACTGTCAAGAATCTTTCTTCATATCCATTCTTTTCTTTTGCACGATCCACTCTTTAAAATTTCGCCTTCTTATTTCTCCTTTTATACTCAAGGAACTTGTTCTGGTTTGATGCTTTAAGAATATTTGTTGTAAATATCGCCTTTGCAATATGTGTGCTGTTAAGCTGTATCCTTTGTTATATTATTCCCTTGTGTGATTTCTTTCTCCTTTTCCCTTTGAATGTTGAATGGTGAAAAATATTCTTAGTCTTTTGTCATTTGGGGAAAAAGGGTTTGTGCTAATAGAATCTCCCTTATCCCTGCATCTATCCAAATAACTGGTTTCTTGCTTTTTTAAAAGAACCTCACATCACAGGGAATCTCAAGGTCAGTTCAGGCCTTGTTAGTATCATCTTTCATATCCTTACCCTTTTGGCAAGAATATTACTTTCAGATTTCCATGCTTCCATGATTGTAATCCGAACCTCTAGGTGCTCGGCTCTGGTTTGTTTGACACAATACGCTAATTGCTCATTAGGCGTTGAGACGCTGATAAACAGCTCATGTTACTTTCACCAAACGTAGTTACTGCTTTACCCGTTGAAATATATTGCCCCATAACTGAAGTTTGGGGGAAAAATTTGCTGTTATCATTCAGTTTTCTGTTAAGCAGTTTTAAATTTGGTAACTTTCATTAGTACTCTAAATCATAGGGTTAGAAGATTAATTGTAGGAAAAGACTAAGGTTTTACTGATGAGGTGATCATACATAAGATAAGCAAGCATGAGATCATTGAGATGTATTTTGAATGTAAAAAGCTTACTACATGAATGTGAATTGATGGAAGTGTATAATACACTTCATGCTGTAAGTATGAGTTGATGGGTCTGATCAAGAGGGCATGCCATGTGATGTTTGCCAGAGGATTTGGTAGCCCCTAAGATGGGGGCAAAGGACTATCTCCCTCTTTCAATAAATACAAAATGTTTTAAATCCCATAAAATTTAATGATAACACGTGAAAGATGCAGGTTTGCTGTTACTGATTCCAACCCAAATTCTCTCAAAACCACATTAAATTTTGTAGTAAAAGACATATGATGGATCAGCTTACTTGATTTAGCTGTGCTTTTGGAAATTAAAATAATGATAAAAGTAAGGTCAAATGTGATTATTTATATCAACACAAATAAGTTATGTTTAAATTCATATAAAATTTGTTGTGGATGATAGAGAGAAGCAAAAATTAATTTCCTTCTAGGGATTGATTATGACAAGGCTATAAAAGTACAATGAACTCTTTTCTTTGGGCTAACAACCAATATTGTGTGGTCACCTCGTTTGGATAGGTGTAACAAGTAGGCCATGTCTTTAAAGTGAATAATGTCAATTCCCTTTTGTCATTAGTTTATAATCACACAAATGGATTGTTCTTGTTTGGGAGAACTTTGCCCTTTTTCATTTTCTTTCTATTTGTATCAATCATGTGATGTTTTTGAGTAACTAAACTACTCTATTTGGACTATAAGTATATACTTAAGTTGAATGCTACCAAGATTGGTAGTTGTGATGACGAATGCTAAAGTAATCGCGAAAATGACTTAATTTTTATTTTAATTCTTCCATGTCAGCATTTCGCGTGTGCAATATAAATCATTCGTGTTTGCTTTTTGTGGGTTTGTATGTCATTTCTGGGTTATTTAGACACATTTTTTCAACTTAGTAGGAAAAGGGTCTGTACACCTTGGTTTATAGTTTTTTTTATTGTTGATTTGAATTAAAATTCACATTATATGTACTGTATATGTGTAGTTAATACAGAGGACAATCACATGTTGGAGCCCTGATTCCCACGTGATTAGACAATGAGATACTGAAAGAAACAAAAAGTTAGCTGATAACTAAGTTTAACCCAATCTACCTAGAAAATCTAAAACCACATATGAATACAGACATGTTAATTTAATCATACTATTTTAATTATATGATGATAGCACAAAGCACAGGAGACATAGCTGGATTAAGGAGGCAAAGGAAAAAGAAAATCGAAGAGTACAAAGAAAGATAAAATGGAAAAATAAAAAAAAAAACAAACTTTGAGACACCAAAAGACATTCATTCTTTTGCTTCCTTCATCAATTGTTCTTCTTGGTTGCAGTTTCCTCTCATCAACCATCAGTAATTGGAGAGCTCTTCTTGTTTAGGTTGTGCTTGTTGTTGTGCATCCAAACCTTCAAGACCTTCCTTTTGATCCCAATTTCCTGACAGAACTGCTGCACCACAGATTCCTCTTGTTTCTGGATTGTCCAACCAACTTTGTCTGCAAAGCTGAGTAGCTTTTCCTTTTGCTCTGGGGTGAACTTTGTCCTGAATCTCTTCTTCAGCATCTGATTGTGATGGTGAGATGATGGAGGTGGTGGTGGAGGAGGAGGAAATCCCATATATGCCACCCCAGCAGAAGCAGCAGCTGTTCCACCACCATCCCCTTCATCCTGACCATCAGATTGATCTGAACAAACCATCAAGGACCCCATGTTGTAGGGAATCATTGGTACTGGTCTGGCTATACCCCCAGAAACAAGGGCACCAGCTGTTGTTGTAGGGTGCCCTAACATATTCTTATGGTGGCCCAAGTTGAGGACTTTTCTGCCATTAGGGTAACCTTCTACTTCCTTCCTGTGGAAGTTCCTGTGGCAGTTGCAAACTGACCAAGTGAGGGCTTCAATTTCACCTTCCTCCCCTGAGGGCATGAACTCACCACACCCATCTGTAACCCTCCCTCCCATGGAAGCTGCATAGTTCTTCAGGCACTCTCTGTACCTCACTTGTCCTCCTCCTCCTCCTTGCTTGTTATTGGACAGCAACACATGGTCATTATGATGGTGATTCTCATGGTTTAGGGCTATGGGTATCAGTGGACCATTGGATGGGGTGACTTGCAAGTGGGTATGTGAATGTGATTGCTCATCATGGTGATGATGATGGTCATGGTAATGATGTTGATGGAACAACATGTTTGGTACATGGCCATGAACATGAGAACTAGGATATGCACTGTTGAGTGGCATTGGGATCTCCACTTCTTCTCTTGAAGGATCCATGTCTGATGTCTCCTCTTCCTTCCTATGAGAGCCCTTTTGCTGCCTTTGCACCCTCCTTGCTTCTTTAACTTAAGTATATTACCTGTCTTGTGTGTTTGGTTGGAGACCAAAATAAAGAAGATAGGATACAAGGAGACAAGATTAATATGAAGCTTTAGTGATTCTTGTTTTTTTTCTTAATTAAACTATTAAAAGTTAAAAGCTTTGTTAATTTTTTATAGCAAATTAAATCACTGAGATCAATTGCCTCAATTCCTAGGACTGGCTTGATTATTGTCCCCTCTTTTACAAACAACACCAACCATTGAAACTATTCAAGTGGATATACAAAACCCTTTATTTAATTTGTTAAGTTATCAATTAATGCCTAAAATATTTTCTGTAGAGCAATAAAGAGGAGCAACCATGGGGATTTAGGGAAAGAGAGGGAAAGATGATTACTTTGGTGAATTCCCAGGGCCAAGCTCCTTCCTTGGAGAGGAAAAATGCAGCAAATGAGGAATTAGGGTTCCAGCTTTCAACCACCTTTCTCCACTCACAAGAACCTGTTGCAGAAAGCACAAAACACAGATTTTAGCAGCAACAAACACAAATAGACATATGGGTATGTACTCTTAGCAGCCAAAAGGAAGAAATTTTGCACTAAGCCTGAACAAATGGCTTGCAATTGGATAAGGGTTTTTACATGACTGAGACTCAGCAAGAGCTTCACTTGTACATAATCTTGAGAGATTAAGCAGCTTTAGGAGATTTTGGGGGGATCATTTTTGGTAAAGAGATGAACTTATTACCCAAGTGTTTGTTTGTGCTTACTGGGTGAAGGAGAGATGAAGAGAGTGTTTTGCAAACTGGTTTCTGCTAGTGAAGCACTGAAGCACTAAACAACCTGCTTATAGCTGTTTGTTTGTACTTTGTAATGGCCACTGATGGGCCCAAATAGAGACAGGTTGTGGGGTGTAGTGTGGTGGGAGATGAAGAGAATAATAAAAAGCTGTTTTTTCTTTTTCTTTTCTTTTTCCCCCTTTTAATCTTACCAGAGCGTGAAAAAACAGTTTGGTTTATGTGGATTGTGGGGAGGTGAGTGTAAAAAAAAATGTGGGGTGTGGGGGTAAATGGTAAGGTTGAGGTTTGTTCTTTAGCTTGTGAAAAGTTTAGGGTTTTAAGTTCATACAGCAGATGAGGAAATGTGGGAATCCAAGAGCTAGATTTGGCGACCGCGATTTACCAATTTACATGGGAACTATCTTCAGAAACCATTTCGGATTGGCTCACCGGAAAGGACTTGTGGATAATAGTCATAGGTCCCCGGTTCGAACCCCGGAATGGCCGCTCTTTATTTACCAATTCAAGGGAACTATCTTCAGAGATTGGAGCTGTTTACTCGAGGATGTGTTAGGCACAAACCTAAAAACTCGATTTTCGAACAAAAATGTTTGGGGATGGCGAAGATAAGGGTCATGTGTCTTTGTTCTCTCGTTCGTAAAATGTTAAGGATTCAAATCTATTAAAAACACTCTTGTGGAATAATTAAATATCGAGGGCTATAAATTGATATACAGTTTTTAGCTCATTCAAATACACGATGAATAGTAATAAAAATTATATTGTAAATAGAATGGAAATGGAAATTATAAAAAAGAAAAAAATGTTTTTTTTAATAAAGAAAAAAAAATGAAAAAAAAAATGTTTTTGTTTGGTCTAATGTAATTTTTGTTTATATTTTTGGGAGAGTTTTGCTTGCACTGTCAGACATGAAGGTTAAGCCATATGGATGAAAGTGTGTCAGAAGATGGAGAGGGCAAAACATCACGCTTAGTCACATTCACTGATGAAGATGAAGATGAAGATGAAGATGAAGATGAAAGATAGGATAGATATGTATATTGAGAAAGAGATATTTCAAAGCAATGTTTGGAACCGTATACATTCAAGAACACAATTTTTCTGTGTTAATTAAACTTACAAAAATGGTAGTCTCATTCTTAAAAATGCAAGATTTACATATTAGGGGGTTAGAGAATTTTAGAGTTTTATATTAGAATTTACTACGTATGGGTTAAGAGCTTGATTTAGTATTTGTTGTGTCTTCTATTTTAGTACAATCATAAAATAACGGGAAAGCTAAATACACCGCTAATTTTTACTGGATACACCGCTAAGCTACGCAATCCCATGCGAACCGAGCTACGCAACGAGATGCGGACCTCCCTGGACATCTTGCCAAACACGCCCTAAAAGACCCTCGACAAAACGTCCGCAAGACGTTGCGGAGAGAGGTCCGCATTAGGATGCAGAGTCCCTACCTATACGTAAAAAAAAAACTACGCATGTAGTTGCGGAACTTTTCACCCTTTGCAAATCCAGTTCGGCCACCAGTTTGGAATTAGGCAATATATAGCAGTGATAATATCTGATTGAGGAAGAACAAAAAGGTACGCATTTTGCTGCGTAACTGTTTTTTTAAGCCTGTTTGGCACGATGTCCAGAGCATTCCGCAACGGGTGCGGATTTAACTCCGCAAGAAGTTGCGGATATTAGCGGTGTATCCAGTAAAAATTAGCGGTGTATTTAACAACCCCTAAAATAATCACTTTTAAATCAATTTTTTTTAAAACTATTTTTTTAATAAAAAAAACTATTTTGATTGGTTAAGTTTCTACAATTGTCCATTCAAAGCTCAAATAAAATAAAATAAAACGTTTCTACATATTTAGTTTTAATTTTTAAATACAAAAATGAAAAGTAAAACTTTAAACAAAGAAGCCCTTTTTTGGTTTAGGTTTAGACTTGGAATAACAAAATTCAACATTAAGGAATTTCATAAACGAACTAGTTTAATACTCGCGTGTCATACACAAAATTTATATAATATTTTATACAAAGATATATATATATATATATATATATATATATATATATATATATATATATATATATATATATATATATATATATATGTATATATATATATGTATGTATGTATGTATGTATGTATGTATGTATGTATGTATGTATGTATGTATATATATATATATATCATTATTTATAAATTTATGTTTTGATATTGTAATACTATAAAAACAATAAATCATATGATAAATTATTATAAACACAAAACATATATTATCATTTATCAATCAACATAATATTAATATATATATATATATGAGAAAGTGTGGTCATTATTTTTGTACAATTAGCTAGATCCTTTTAGCTTTTATATATTTTGATTAAAAAAAGAAGCTTTTATATATTTAACAGATAAATACCTAAAAAAATAAAGGATGGCCTTAACTTTTGTATATATGAGAAATTTAAATTTCATGAAATTATAATAATACATAATTTAAAGTATAATTTTTTTCCATACAAATATTTTATATTAAAATTTATTTAGATATTATTATTAAAAAATATGTATGGGATAATGGGCTAGATAATGGACAGTGATATAAAATAAAGGAAATAAAAAAATAAAAAATTAAAGTGGATAATCCATTTTTACCGTCAACCATACATTTACAGATTTACTCTAATGACATTATATCAATATCCAAAAACATACATATGGATAGACTATAGTGGAAATGGAGTAGGAATGGATGCTTCTCTACTAAATCAGCCATTGACATGATCAACAACATCAGTGGCGGACCCAAGGGGGGTCCTGGGGGTCACGTGACCCCCCCTCCGCCCGGGAAATATGTACTTTAAAAAAAAAAAAAAAAAACTCGTTTTGGATATAATTAAGTGAAGAGAGTAAGGAATCACTAAACAGCATTGGCTCAATTGGTAAAGGATGTGGGTAAGCTCTTTTGGAGTCAAGAGACCCGGGTTCGACTCACCAAATTTTAATTTTTTACCTCTATTTTTTTTACACTAAATTTTAAATTTTTACCTCTATTTTTTTTAAAACTCTTTTTATAGGTTAAAATTCAAAAGCCCCCATTTACATTTACAGTCAGTAGCCGCCCCTTCCCCCATTTACATTTACAGTAGCCGCCGATTGTGAGAGAGAAGTCCGAGTCGAGCCCTCGACCCGCCCAGCAACCCGTCGCCGCACCCACCCTGGTGACCCCCCCTCAAAAGTTTCTGGGTCCGCCACTGAACAACATGAAGCATCACCAAAAATCTGACATGAGGTGGATTTGGAATCTTGATATACCACCGAAAGTTAAAACACTACTATGAAAAATCACAAAAAATGGTTTCCCCACATCGGTTAAACTTGCCTCTCGCCGCTTGGATATACCCACCAACTTCCCACACTGTGACTCTAGTTATGAAGACCTACCTCACCTTATATGGAGTTGTCCCATTACGCGTGAAACAATTGAACTGGCGTTATTTGTTAAACTTAGCAGCTTTTTTCATACAAGGAAGTGAAGGAACTAATCTAAATCAAATTATCCAGGAGATTAAAGAAAATATAGGAACTTATCGTTTTGCCAAATTAGCCTTTGCATGATGGGGTATTTGGTACTTTCGCAACTAAGCTCTCTTCGATAACATAAAGTCGGACACTAGGTGCACTTCGTCTTTTATTAAAGACCAAATTTTCATGTGGAACTCGTCCAAAAACATCGACGACTCTAATGACCACTCGCAATTAGTGAAACATAATCAACCTACAATATCCCAGAAAAGAAAACAAGCAAGATGGAAACCTCCAAATGCAGGGACTTAATTATAGACTCAACTTTGATGGGGCTCTCTCGCTTTCTGCTAAAGGTTCCTACGGATTTATAATTAGAGATTATACCGGTACTCCAATTTTCTTTGGTTCTAGGCTTTGTCCCATTCCGTCTATCGCTGGGTCGGAAAGTTTGGGACTTTGGAAAGGAATCATTACGGCACAAGAACTTAACATAAATCAACCTTGAAATTGATGGTGATAACCTCACCATTATAAACGCTCTGAAAGGACTTAGGAAGCCTACTGCGGACTCTGAAATGATTGTCTCTCGCAGTCTAGTCTCGCTGGACTTCTTTGATTCCATTGAGATTCGTCATGTCTATAGGGAAGCAAATCAAGTTGCGGGCCGCTTATCGCATATAGACTTTGCCTTCCACAATTCTTTAGTACCTAACGATTCTATACTTCGCAATCTCATCCGTATGGATGCTCTTGGCTTGTAGGCTCTTGCCCTGTAGCCAAATTATTTCCGGTTCCAAGAAAAAAAAATTACTCTAATGACGCCACATGACGAAATTTATAAAAGGAATTTTTATTTTTTTTCTATAATGTGATTTTATATGATAAAAGTTTATATACATGTCAATAAAAATGTGTATGAAACATAAATATAACTTCTTTTTTTCATTTTTTTAGTGTTATATCTTTTTTTATGTGATTTATCTTCTTTTTTTTATTATTATCAGGTAACCAGGCAAATCTGGCACCTCGAGAGGCCGACAGAGTCGGCAGACGGCGAGCCGTCAAACTTACATCGAAAATAAAAGCGGTGCAATAAAAAAAGTGATGATCAAAGAGCCTTAATCGAACAAACGAGCCTAACCCAATAAAGCTGAGGACAACGCAGACTAAATCCGGAGTCAAGCGCCACCAAGCGATGGCACCGCTGGCCAGCAGTATATCAGGACCCCCTGTGGGCGATGAAGACGAATCTCCAAAGAAATTTCCGAAATACGGAGTCGCCTCGATGCACACCGCCATCAAGTGATTTATCTCTCTAATCTCAACCAGTCTTAAAAATCGAGCAATGAGAAACGTTCGGGTGAAAGTTTCTTCCCATTATTTTTATGAAAAATGCATTTAAGTATTAATTCAAACCATATTATAACACTTGATTGTAAAACTTGATTATAGTTTTTCAAGTGGTCCTTTTTACTGGATCAGTGAATCTTAGGAAGCACTATTTGAAAGAAATGAAAGATTACAAAGGTGGGTAAGAAAGCAAGAATGAGAGAAAGTAATAAAAGTCAGTTTTAGCTATAAAAGGATAAACAAAGCTCGTGGGTTTTGCTTCACTTCACTTAACATACTTGGAAATTGAGAATCTATTGGATAAAAAGAAGAGTTAAATTTTTTCAGAAAACACCAAAACTCCCGAAGTGAAATTTATGTTGGAGATGGTATTATAATGTCTTTTGTGCATATATACTTTGTTATTTAGATTTGGGGAAGTCGTGGGGGACTACCAAAAGCGTGGGTTTCTTTGTTTTGAACCATTTGGAATGGCCTCTCGTCTTGTTATGGTGATTTATCCTAATAATAATAGGAGCAATGATGTATTGTCCCTTCTGAATACGTACAACTCACATTTTCATTAATCATACCCAAGTTTTACTCAACTACTCATATCGGTCATAGTCAAGTAATGAATAAAAATTATGCTTGACATGTTATAAGATTATGAGAATCTTGTTTAGGCGGTATGAAACTAGAGTTATGTCAAATCTATTTATTTTATATATTATAAAGTCGGAATTTACATTCTCACTCAAAATTTTAAGCTAATTCGTAATAATATCTCATACTTATTGTAATACCAATGGTGGATTGTCCACCTCCCAAACCTTTGACCTCTAAAACTCCCACTATAATGGCACAATTTTGTGTATTTTTCCTAACTTTGTCTATATAAGGCTTGTAAGCTCTCTTGAGAATGGACATATGGAATAGAGATCTCTCATTTCTCTGTCTTTTCTCATACTCTATTTTCTTCCGATTTATAACATTACTTTACATTTTGGTTGATTTTTCCATACCACATATTTATTCTTAACCTTCCCTTTAAAGTGCAACACACCAATTCAAGTTGGGGTTTGAATCTCATGAATTTAACCATTAAATCTAACAATTTATTACTTTTATGGTTGAGATTTGTCCAATTTCAGCTATAGGATCTAATTTATTCGAGTTGACACTTAAAACACTTAGTTTTTCCCCAATGTACTGGGTATAAAACAAGTCATTGAATTTTTATTTTTATTTTTAATATAAAATCAAGATTCACCTTCTAATTTCTAACCCAAAAAACTTGGGCTAAACTCAACCCTACCTTATTTTTTGTGGGTTGTTTTCCATCCTAATCATGTCAGTCTTCACAATAGTGATCAAACTTGTTGAATATGAATCAGGTTCAACTTGTACATATCATCACAGTATGAACCAATATATATATTTTTATCTTAAAATCTGTATTTTTGGTAGAAATCTTAAAATCTGCATTACCATTTCATCTTTTGCAAGATTAATGAAAACCCCACCTAAAACGAAAATTACCATAAACTAAACACCACACTAAAATATCAGAAATAGTACATTTTTGTTTGCAAGACAAGCCACATAGCTTGATTCCACCCAACCACTGTCTAAAAACAGAAGAAAATTATCAACCTCTGCCAAAAAGAAAACATCCCCATACCAAGACTGGGCTAACAGCAAGTTTGGTTTTTGTCATCCTCGTCGTAGTTAGTGGTTTCAGCCTTCATGCGCCAAAATGTAACCGACTTGGACTTTGATACCTTATTTTTTCAACAACAGTTTGCGAAATTCATCATTTGACTTTGGAGTTTCATCATCTTCGGCAGGTTTACTCGTGCCCGTATTCTTCACAATAGGTTTCACAGTCCGTGGGACTGCAAATGTGTTCTTCCCCTTCAGCTGGATGCTCTCACTGCCAGGTCTTCGACCACCAAGGGCAGGTGCCCTAGGTTTGAACCCTTTGGCTGCCCTAGAACTGTCCATGTTGCCATGTCCACTGGATGATTCCTTACCTACCACAGCAAAGCAGAACTAATAAATAAGAAGCCCGTATACATAAGCAGAACTAATAGCACAGGGATGAAAGTGATGAGGTATCAAACGAAGAAAAAGAAGCACACGAGGATTATACAAGGCATTTTATCACTAAACAGTACTTCAGAGGATCCAACTTCAAATAGTTAGTTATGCACATTGCAGACCACCGTTTTGTGTATGTTTCTTCTTAGTATGGAAGAAAGTCAAGAAACTAACAACTTCAAAGTTGTCGCTGATGAGTAAATATGTATTGATTTTAGTCACATTCGAAACTTGTTGCAGTCAAATTATACCTGAATAGAGAGGTTAGTGCAGCATAAGAAAATGGAAGAAAAGAGAGAAGAATAAAACAAATTTCTCCGACTCCCACAACTCACCGTCTTTTCCAGTCTCTTGCTTTTTCCCTTTGGTGGGATCGGATTTTCTTATTAATAGTTGCTTTCCCATCAATGTCATTCTGTTCTTAGCTAAAGCTGCGTTCAGGTGTGCCTCATCAGAGAAGTCAACATAAGCAAGTCCCTTCAAACATCAATGAACAACAAATCAGTAACATAGCACCCAATCACAAATGATGCAAGGAAATTTACCATTTGAAAAGAATCTAGCCAATGGTATTAAATAACGAAAGCTAGAGATTTTAAAACATCAAATGTGGCATATCATTATAGCAATATGAGGATGCCCTCTAGTTCAAAAAAAACATGTTCTTTCTAAATAAACTGTAAAAAGTAAACATGTTGGGTCCTTCGGAGAATGAGATTAAAGAGACTCACCCTTGATTTCCCTGCGAACTTGTCCTTCAATATCCGGATTCCAGTAACCCCGCCAACATCACTGAAGAAGTTCCCAAGATCCTCAGAATTTGTCTGCATATGAGGACCAATAAGGTTAATACCACTTTGCTGAGTACTTTTGCTGAGAAATGGGGACTATGGGGTAAAGGTTTAGAAATAGATAGAAAGTTGGCATGGAAACTGATGAACCTACATCCCAGTTAAGGTTCGATACAAATATAGTGCACTGGTCAGTGAATTTTGGTTTCTCTCGGGTGAATTCTTTCTTTTGATGTTCGGTGCCATCTGGTTCAGTTTTCGTCTCCGTCTCTTCCTTGATCCTTTCAACGTGCTTATCCCCTAGGTCTAAGTCCATCTTCACCTCTTCTTTTGGAACTTCTTCAGACCCTTTTTGCCGCTTCACGGTATGTTGATCTGTAATACTTGGACCTGCTTTCCTTTTTTCACGAGCAGTTTTCTTGGAGCCATTATCTCTCTGCTCTACTGATGCAGAGGCAGTTTTTGTCTCTTGTTGTTGCCTAAATAACTTCAGTTCTTCTAAACGGCGGGAAACCTTTATGTCATAACCACAGAAGCAAAGCCGTCACCTTCAACTCAACAATCAAAACAAGTAGTAAAAGCAATTTCCAGAGTGAAATAAAAGATGGCTGATGCTTGTTGTTTCTTCTTTTTTTGCCTTTTCTTTTAACAGGAGAGTAAGGTGGCCTTTTTGTTTCCATGTAAACACATGAAACTAACCACAAATTATAATTTTGTATTTCTTCAAGTAGGAAAAAGAACAACCAGATAAGAATGGCACAGGTGTTACCTTCAAGACAGCCTGGTCATAATCTTCTAATGTGCCAAATTCCCTCTCAAACCGCAACCAAGAATGACATATGTCCTGAATTAATCTGTTTTTTTAGGAAATGAAGGTATCATCTAATCCTCAATAAACTACACTCAGCAATTATAGTAATACAAAAGAGGAGACAATATGGCAGAGTTAAGGAAGGAGGTAAGGAGTGAGCGTGTCACATTGATGCATTAGATTATGATGGCATCTACATAGGCTACTGTGTAGACTACCAGGTTGTACTTGACATAAATCAGTCAAAATAGAAAAAACAAAGTCAATTCGAGGAGCTCTGCTATCGAAGGTCCAGCAAGGAACATTAATTTAATAGTTTTTTCTAATAAAGGATCGATTGAGTACAAGTGCAAGTTATAACTATACAATTATTGACCAAGTTCCAACTTCTAATGTATTTGCAGTCCATCCAATCATCATTCATTAAAGCCAATTACTTATTTTATTAGAACCAAATAAATTCTATGTACATCTCTCACAAGCTTTGAGCATTTATTCCCTTTACACATATTATCAGTTTTCCCTAGCTTTTCTCACTTATTTAGTAATTTATGACTTAGGTTTTTCCTCATTATGGGATGATAAACTCCATAAGGAAGCTCGAATGGAAGAACATCCTACATCAATCAGAAGGAGCAACAAATCGTACTCTTAAACCAATGAAATATTATCTTAATTTCTTGGGGCGCCAAATATTGTCACACCAAATGATTGCAAAATTTCAACACGAACAAGACGGTTTGAAGTACATCTGTGCTATTACACTAATATTAGTCATTAGGCAAACATTTCAACTTATCCTATCTGTTCTAACTTAAGGGAAGTTACAAACATGAGCAGTTACATGGCAACAAATTTAACAATCCCAGCCATTGCAAAAGATCTTCTCAGCGACCAATTTATCACTAGTAAATATAAGGAGCAAGACAAGGTTTACCTCTGAACCTGAACCAGGGAATCTTTTGGAGTAGCATCTTCTATAGATAGACCTAGCTTCACTGATGTTCCCATTCTCAATTTCCATTGCTATATAACCTTTCCAGGACTCCAATGACAAACCACTATTCCAACAAAACATTCAATAAAAAATTATGAATCTGTAACAACATGAGTTTTTCTGTTCACGAAGGGAAAGATACAGACCTAATTTTTAGCAAGCGTTCCCAAACGCTACGAGCTGCAGCAATATCTTTACGCAAACTCAACTCCGAACGAGCCCAATAAGTATGCAGTTGCAATAAAGCAACAGTGCCTTCAGGCTGTAGAGCTAGATAGTCTGATGCACGCTGGATGGGACGTGAGAAACATTAAAACAGATAAGTCAAAAAACTAATAGTAGCAGTAGTAAATATAAATCACAACTGAAGACTATACCAGGAAGGTTCTGTTAATGACATCATCATCGAGCGCCTGAATTTCTTTAGCAACTGACATCATCCTTCTCAAGCCATCTATTCGAGTAAGGAACAAATCCAAGTACTACGGACAAAAAGGGTTGTCATTAGTAAGATTCATATCTTCTCTAAGAAATATATTAGCCATCACTGATTATGATTTTGGACATCAAATATTACCCGAAAAAGTAACTATGCACCACACAATAAATGGTGCAAAAGTTCTTTAAATTTATTAAAGTGCAACTACTTTCTGGTTATAGTGTTATTGACAAGCTTGTTTAATCATATGATTACACTATTACTCGATTACTAATATCAACTTTCGATGGTAGGGTAGTGGCAAAGTTATTATCATCAATTAATAAACTAATATTGTAATCATATGATTAGACATGTAAGAGAACAGATATGAATGCAATCATGTGAAATATATGCATAACATTAAGAATGTGCATATATCCATTAAACAAGGTTGTTAACAAGGAGATGAAGTCTTATGAAAACTCACACAATAAAACAAATAAAAAGAATAAAAAACTAAAAGAAATTTTTTTTTTTTGAAAGATGATCAAGTACCTCCTCGTAGCTTGTAAATGTGCACTGCAGGGCCTTCTCAAAAACCTGCGATGGATTAATAAAAAAAAAAAAAAAACTCAAATATGATCGTGAAGGAATTTTAGTCAAGGGAGAAGTGGAAGGGAAGGCACCACATTCAGACAAAGTTGGCTGAACACTGCCCATGAGTATTCCAGAGAGTTCTCTTATTTACATTCATAGCAGCAAAACAGAGGATAAAATTTCTTATATAAGGAATTGAAATCCTAAACAATAGTTTAAACGCACACCTACCATATTATGATCAAGCAGCCTAATACTTCAGAGGAGGGTTTAAATAAGTTGGCACTCTTTCAAAGCATACTGAGGTGAAATATGCCAGATTTTGGAAGATAGGGAAACTAAGCAGCTCCAATAAAGGCTCCCCCAATACCAACTTTTGGCCGCGCTAGACTTCTTTGGAAAATAACGGCATAAAATCTGGTTCAAGATAGGCAGTTTTGAAGTGTGTTCCCTCATCCCAATGAAGGGCTAAGCCTTTTGTATCTATACCATATGGGAAGCCACCAGAGATATATCTATACAAGTTGTCTTTTCCGTTGCCCTTGCAACACTCATGAAGAAAAAACACTAACTGGTAATGCTTAGAAAGGATTATAATCGTGAATACTGTTTCAACTCAGCATTACAGTTGAGACCGTACCGTAGATCGTTCATCCTCTGAAGCATGCCCTCGTTCCAAGGAAAGCAAGTACCTCACCCAAAGTTCACCCACCCATGGACAATTCTTTGTGGCCCTCAAGTGAACATCCCTGACAATGTTCCCAATCTGAATAGGGGGCAAAAATATAATTAAAGTTACAAGACAGCCATAGTAAAAGAATAATCAAACACGTTAAATCATAGTACCTTCAAGGTTTTATCCAAATAACGTGTATAGTCAAGCCACAGATCAATTGATAAAGGAAACTCGGTAATGGCACGTTCATAAAGGACTTGAACACGTGCAGGGTCACCATTAGAATCTTCAAACCTTAAATAACTCTGAAATATCATGAAACCATCAGTCATTAATCAGCCAACATAAGCAGGAAATATTGTTGTAAAAAGATCCAATTTCAAGTGAATATCTAATCTCTACAGAAATATATTTGAAAGTGTTTCCACATACCATGAATGAAGAAAGTCTTTCTGAGTCACTTAAGCCAGCTCTAGAGATTTGTTCTTCCATATTAACACGAGCATCATGCAGGTTCAAGGCCTTCTTATATGCAGAAGCAACATGAGAAGAAACACTACTCAAGTCATCAGAGTCTCCATCAAGAAGATTCCCATGTTCGACCTCCCAAGCCTTGTAAGCATGTAGACTTGAACTCATGTTAGCTAAGGGGACTGACAGCTGACGATGAAATATACTTCGTATGCGCTGAACTTGCTTCTCTTTCAGCTATAATCACGAGGAAAACCTCATTATAACTTCTCTTAATAAATTCTAAGCAGTAGCACACATAATTAGATGTTAATTGGTTATTGCTAGTGCTAATTTCGGAGTCAGCCTATCAGCTCTACCATCCTTGTTGAAGACGCAGCACCAATAATATACACTTTAGATTTAACATGAAAACAATATCCAACTGAAAATGCTTATGTAAGTAGGCGTCCATCAAGCCTACAGAATTTTTTTTGAGAAAATGACCATAAACAGGAATTTTATATGCCAGAAAGTTAAAATTGTCACATGCTATCACCTCAGTATCCGAGTCCTCCATTTTATGCAAGACCGATTGCTCAAATTCCTTATATGCGTTCCATAGCTTACTACCTTCAGAGAAATGCAAACCAGCTGCTGTGAGAGCACGCTCAAATAGGGCTCTCGCTTTAGACAAACCGTCAACAGTACATTCACGGACTGACGAGTCATATTCTCGCATGAAGTTCAAGAAGTCGCACCACAGAGGAACGGACTGCACAAGAACAGAAGGGTTGAGTGCATGAACCAACAAAATACTACTTTCTAAAGTACCTAGACTTAATAGTTCCTTTCCTTGTGACTATGATAAAAATATCATAAAATGGAAGACTGTATTGACTATTGAGACGTGAGGACGTCTCTGGTAGAGAACTTATCAGTTCTTTATGACAATGGTGAAATGGAACACCAAATGTGAGAAATTAAGGCATTCAAATTGTTCTTCGAGAGTGCAGAGATTAAGGCATTTGAAGTATTCTATAAACCCTAAATGGCTAAACCCCAAGAAATAAGCACAAAGCATGATGAACTAACCAGATAATCGAACACAGCACGCTCAAAAAGCTGCTCAATAGCTGAAACAGCATCCGGCCTAGCGAATCAACAATCAAAAAGTCAAATAACGCAATCAATTTCAAACCAAAAACAGAGATAGACAGAAATGATAGTGCTACCGAGAGGAGGACAAAGAAATCTCGTCTTTAAGCCACTCCTGCCACATAGAAGGGCACAAAGGAAAAAGCTGGCTCATGGATTCCCTAGCTTGGCTCAGCTTCTCAATCTCTCCCGATTTCCTCAAAAGCTTAATATACTGATGTGTACTCCAACAAAAACACGAATTAAAATCATAAATCGGATGTTGAAAAATCACAATCCATGCCTAGCAAGAGAGAGAACAGCAACGGAGGAGATTACCTGAACGTGAAAGTCGTAATTACCAGGATTAGAAGAGATTTGAGACTCGATATTCTGGATTTGCAAGTGTTGCTGAGCATCATCGTCGGAGTCGGAGTCGGAATCAGACTCTGAAGCGGAAGCGGCGTTAGCGGCGGGTACATTCGGAGGGTTGTCATCTTCGCTAGGGTTCATATCCACTACGTCGGCGGGAGGTGCATCGTCAGATTCCATGGGACAAGGGCGAATAGGGGTGCGAGAGAGAGGTGAGTGAAAACAAGAGAGAAGGAAGGAGAGCTTTGTTTGCTCCACCGGTGAACTGAAGTAGCAATTTAGCAATTCGGTGAAACGGAGACGGGACAACGGGAGAGTTTTTTTTTTTTTTTTTTTAAGCCAAGGAAAAAAAACAATAGATTTTAAGATTTTAAACACACAAGGGTATCATTCGAAAACCGGCTTGCTACTAGCACAGTGACATATCGTTATTGGCATAGTGACATATCGTTAAAGATACGCCGTCATCGTCGACTTTCGGTGTCGGTGAAGACAAGAGGGACAAAGCGAGAAAATAATGTAAAGAATGGCGAGATTGCCGATTCAAACAGTTACCGATTCCATATATAAGTTGCGGCAAAGTAGCCAAATCAGCTTCGATGGTGGTGGTGGGTGCTTCGTTGTTACCGACTTCTGGTGTTGGTAAAAACAACTATGTGTTTGGCGAAAAAAACATCCTGTCAATAACAGGACCTAAAAAAAAATTGTCAACAACACTTGAAATGGGCAAAAGGTGAGGGCACCTATAAAAAATTTATCTTGTTCTATTTTATTTAGTGGGTGGGCACAAAATTTATCTTGTTCTATTTTAGTTAGGGTGGGAACAAATTTCGTTCCGATTCGGTCTCAATTTTGGCATAATTTAAGGAAAAAAAAGTAAATTTATTTTGGTTCTGTACTGCAAAAATTTCACAAGACACAACGCGATACGAGTATTTCAAATCCTACAAATCCTGTGTTGTATATACCCTCAGGAACCAGGATGGAATTCCAGTGGAGCTCAGTCCTAGAGATACCAGTGGTCAAACTGAGCTCTTCTTGGCCATTTTGCAGCAGGAGGGGACGAGGACTCGGTCCAAGCTATGTCTATCTAGCTACATGGGCCAAGTGATAGCGAGGAATCGAGTCACCTAATGCACCGACAAATGTGTATCATTGTGATTCAACCCCTTTTTTTATAATATTTTTATTTGAAAGGCAGGGCCCGTCTAGTCGATGAGGGATAAAACATGTGCGGGATTCAAACAAAAAAGTGAATTCCATCCCGTAAAAACTATACGGGACGACCCATATTCCATCTCGTGCCCACCCCTATTTTATTATTGCATTAAAAAAATATAAAAATTATTGATAAAAATATCAAAACGAATATTGACAAGATAAATTTTACTAAATTACACCCCAATTCCTTTTCATTTATAAAAAAAATTACAAATCAGCCCAACCTTTGCTACAATGAGGTGAGAGGTCAGCAACCTCTTTCTTCTTTGCTCAATTGAATCAATTTTTAGAGAAAGATCAACTGATATTTCTTGAATTCATTCAACTTTTCGGTTTATCAATAATCAATACAGAATACGGAGTAAGATTTAGGTATATATAATTGAAATTATAGGTTTTAAGGTTTTGCAAAATGAAATTAAAATTGAAGAAATTGGTTGCTTTGTGTCTTACTATCAATTAGTTGATTGTTGTTGATGAAATGAGTTAGGATGACAAAAAAAAAGAAAAGAAAAAAAAGGTACTATTATGCAAAGTATAAATAATTAAACATCATACACCTCTAACGGCTCTAAGGGATTAAGTGTTTAAACACACCTCATTATCCAACCAATCAATCGTATACGTATACATATGCACAGTAGTTATTCCGGAGTACTGTATATCAAACATGGTTCACTCGCCTCAGCAAACTTGTTCCCTTGAATTTTCAGATTACTTCATCTAGGAGGAATGGAGAGATAAGTGCCACTGACAAGGTTGCTGCCGGAAATATCGAACGACACGTTCGTCGCAGGGGTTGATGAAGAAGGTGAGGCCCTCGTTTGATCGTTCGATGAAGGTTCGGTTGCTGATCTAGCATCGGACTCTGGTATCATCTGCATTATGGACTCGAGTTCTCGGACAACCTCTGCAATCGTAGGCCTATCGACACCCTTGTCTTGGCAGCATCTGAGGGCCAAGGATGCAAACCTCTCTACGCACTCGCGAGGATAAGACCCCATCCGTTGATCGACAATGGAGAGCATGTGCCCAGACTGATGTGAGGTCGTAACCTGATACGAAAGAAGACACGACAAAAGCCTTCGACATGTACGCTAGAAAATGGTCAATTTTTGTGCAAGGTGAAAGAACTGAAGAGTGAAGAGTACCTCTTCGACAATGTGCCTTCCGAGTGTGATCGGCTGCAAGCCTGTTAGAAGCTCTAGGAACACTATGCCAAGGCTATAAACATCACTCTTATCGGTAAATTGTTGGGTCATAAAGTACTCTGGATCGACGTATCCCTGCACAGGAAGACTGGATTCATGACTTTGATCGTGTTTAATGCAATCAGCTGAGCAAAAACATATATTCAGAAAACTTACAGGGGTTCCTTTGATTGCTGTGGACAGATGAGTATTCGCGTTTCCCTGAGTGTCGGAAACTGGGACTAACCGTGATAGCCCGAAATCTGCAACCTTCGCTGTAAATTTGGAGTCTAACAAGATGTTGTTAGACTTGATGTCTCGGTGGAATATTATACGATGCGCTTCAGTGTGTAGGTAGAGAATGCCCCGGGCTGATTCAAGGGCTATTCTCAATCTTGTGGCAAACCTTAGAGATCGATCGGACCTCGCTGTGATACAAGTAATGTATATATAGCATGATTGGTTCAGCAAGAAGCAAATTTACACTGAAACAAGAGTTAAGTTGTTTGTGTTGTCAGACCACCAAGGATAAAGGATTTGGGAATGTCAATTTATTTTCAATTTTTGTAAATCAAATGTAATTTTCTTCTATTCAATTTCTTTTTCTTCTTGATGTTTTCACTCATCATAGATGCAAAAATGCCTGGAAATAGAGTTGGGCAAAAGACATTCAAAGTGAAGATAAGGAGATACACAATTGAAAACGCGAAACGCACCAGAAATGTGATCCCTTAGTGCTCCATTAGACATGAATTCATAAACCAATATCTGCAAGGACAAAATTAACCAAATTCCAATTCAACGAATGCATCACATATTGCAATTAATTAGATACTGAATAAAATTATATTCCTTGTAACATATGATGTCCCCATCAAATTAAAAAACGGTAAATCTCAGAATGCCTCATTGCTTTATAAGAATCCACTCTCAAGGAAACATTGAAAGGAGTTCTTGAACATAAATGAAGAAAATTTGTCATAGATTGAGAAATTCTTCATGGTTTGAACTGATGCATGCCTATTAGAAGTTCAAGATAAAACTAATCTTACCTGTTCACCGTTTTCATCACAGTAGCCGATCAGAGAGACAAGGTACCTATGATGCAACTTTGAAAGCACTTCTATCTCTGTATAGAACTCTTTCACACCCTGTAATGATCCCTCGGCACGTTTAATGGCAACTAATCCACCATCAGCCAGAGTACCTTTGTAGACTTTTCCATACCCTCCTCGTCCTACTTCAGAAGCACTGGAAAAACTGCCCGTAGCTCGTGCCATCTCTTCATAGGTGAACCCTCTCACACCGTCAATTATCGCAGGTATCTTGGACACTGCAAAACAACAGATGCTGACATGTCATGAATGCTATCATAAAATAACAACCTTAGTAATCTTTCGGAAGGAAAAATAGATGTAGCATTACAGGATAAGCAGGAACAATAAAATTTTCCAACCACTAAACTTGAGCTCAATCAGAAAGCACATAAGAACACATGTGCTATGCTTAATCAATTTTATGTTGGTACTTGATGAATGTTTTGGAAAAGAGCAAAATAAGTTTAACAATACTTATCTACAAGATAAAAAAAAAGTGTATGGAGGAGTCACATTGATGCCTTTTTATTTACCTCTCTTTTTTCTCGAATACTTTTTTGCAATGAAAAGTGAGACAATTGTCAATAAGATAGCTACACCAACTATGGCTCCAATAATTATGCCAGCCAAGGCACCCTTGCTTAAGCCAGATGATGACGAGGATTCGGAAAATACTGCCGGAAAAAAAAATTGAACACATTACACATATGCCTTTGAAGTTTGATGCAGCAAGAAACGAGGTTTGATTCCATTAAATGCAATTATAGCAAGGACAGAAGAAACATGCCTGACTTGTAAGGGTCCAAAAGAATGAAGTCAAGTAGCTCGTAGGGACCAAAATTATCACGTTCTTGAACCTCCCATCCAGTAATCATTCTCCAAATTCGCCGAACCTCTGTTGTTTTGAAAAGATTGTTCTGGGTAGCATTGTCATAAACAGGAAAAAGCTTCAAATCCATTTTCAACCGAGGACCTTCTTGCCAAACAATGGAGCTAATATTCAGTTGTTCTAGCTTCAAACTAAGCTCAGAGGTTAGGTACTCCTCAAATGCACTCTGGTATGGGAGAAAATCTGAAAATCCTGGACTTTTTAGCCGGAAGTAAATGAGCAATGGTGCAGCACAATAGCAGGACCCCATTAGAGCTAAGGGGGCATATTCATACGGGCGCGGACAGGCTAGGGAAGGACAAATAATGGTACTGTTTATCATATCTTGGGTGTTGTTATCTAGAGACCAAGATCCACAGTAGAGTTCTCCAATGCTATTGTTTGAGCATATAGGATTGCCTTCAAGCCTAGTGATCAAGGGGAAAAGCATGAAAGAATCACAATATAGTACTTCCACAAACAGAAGCAAAATTGATGTTGAAGTGTTATAAAATTATAAAGTTGAAAGTTTAGAGTGTACAGCAGGGTAACATTTGCAGGTACACTAGAATTGCCAACAATTTCTGTCAGCTTATTGTTCCGAAAATCCCTGCAGCCATCGGAAACATATAAACAATTTAAGGATTGCTAGTTGCTACCAAGTAGACAAGTAGGAAATGAAACTATCAAGAGTAAAATGAAGTTGGGATTTTCAGCAGTCTTACAGAGTAAGATTTCCGGCAGTAGTTGATCTGCTTTCCCAAAGGGTGGAAGGCACGGAGCCACTCAATAAGTTATTACCAAGTGACCTAAGGTACAGAGCAGATTAGTTAACATTGTAACTAATTATACAACAAAAATGCATAACACAATGAGTGATAACGGCAACAAAATAGCTGGATGGAAAGCGTTGATGCTTACAGTTTCTGAAGACGAGGAAGGCTTGCAAAGTTTTGAGGAATAGTATCATTGAGGTTGTTGTGCGATAAAATGCTGCAGAGTTTTAAAACTGCATGAGAACACAATGACATTTGTAGTGCTCAACAGAGCTTAAAATATTGGAAACAGAATGGTCTTACATTGTAGTCATATTTTCAGATAGCTTCTCTGTAGGTATAGGTCCACTGAGCTGGTTCAAACTAAGGTCTCTGGAATGGAAATGGAGTGTAAAGAAGAAATTGTTATAATCAGAAATCTCATTTAGTAAACACAAATAACATACTGATTTCCTACGTAGCTATCTGGTAGATTGTTTAGCGGAACAATGTAGCCCAACCATCAAATAAGAGCACGTACATATCAATGATTCTGATCATAATATTTTGTTGTAATCGGTAAATTATACTCCGTATTACAATATAAGTGATCGCAAAAGGGCTATACAAAAGCACATGGCAAGGCAAAAGTGAGTCAGCCCCATTAATATAGCAATTTATGCACTTCGAGGACTGATCAAACTGGAAACCCTTGCTATTTTGTGGAGGATAACAACCAAAAGAGCAGGACTATGACTTCACTGTGCGGTTGGCAGTTTGTATCATGATATTTTGGTTCTACCTCTACATAGCATATGCAAGATAGAAGAGCAGTGAAAGGGTATATAAAACTCAAAGAAGCACAAACAGAAAAAAGGACTTACACATAAGACATGTTGGCTATCCTGCTGAAATCAGGAATTGATCCTTGCAAGCTGCAGTTCCTAAGGCTCCTGGTAATGATGATATGTGAGATTGGTAAAAGTAATAAGATACCACAAGCGTAATCACAAAACTTCATACGGAGTAGTAAATTTCTAAAATCAGTTTTTTATGAAGAGGTGCACAGGATCTTTTGACAAGGAGCTAATCCCAAACCCTTCATTTGTTTTTTTTCTACATTCTCATTAAAGCTCCAGGGGGGAAACCAAGAGGAAAAAACAGTAATAATTTGATATGTTGCAGGCATACAGACATCAATTTCATCTCACACAACCTATTTGAAATAGATTTGACAATGATTACTTACAGCTTCACCAACTTAGTCATGTTCGCAAAACTAGCAGGAATCTCACTCCCATTGAAATTGTTGTTATCTAGCTGACTGCATAAACCAAAACAATAAGAAACAACTGAAACATTATGACAGGGAGAAATCAGTTACATTCTAGCCTACAGAAGTTACAAAAATAATGCAAATACACCATACATATTAGGACCTGTTAATCAATGTCTTCAGATACTAAAAAAGCAAAACCTCATCACTGAAAAGCTTCAGTTACCATTCATTAACTGGGCAAAATAAAAGGCTACAACAAACAAACAAGAATCACACGGAGGATTATAAGATCAGCATGCTTGCTTGAAGGATGGTGAGATGTATGATGTATGCAGTAATACTTATTTGCAGAGGGTCACAAAAGCCACTTATTGAAGATAACACCATGTCAGACATAGCAATATAAAAGGACAAATGAAATGAGTTCAAATTTTCATGAGAGAGAGCCTCGGAGGGGGATAGGTTCCTCTCACATTTTCTCATAACAGCCCTTGCAATGAATGGAATAAAATATATTCATTTGAAATGTAAAGAAAGGAACATACAGTATCATTAAGTTTGGCAACATGGAGAACTCTGCCGGAAGGGACCCCGATAAGTTGTTATTGTCAAGAAGACTGTAATGGATTATAGTCATTGTTAGGATGGCAATCACAACTGCGCCTATGTATCACTTTCCAAACTTATGAAACATAAAAAAAGATATGCAATAGCCAACTTACAAGTGAATAAGGCTTGGTAATCTGAATAGTTCAAGTGGAATTTCACCACTAATAGAATTGTTGTTCATATGACTGCAGACAGGAAGATATAATCACTGATGAATACAAGAAGAGCAAAGGAATCATTGTGAGTTTGTGGCCATAAAAGAGAAAAAGATACCCTTACAAGTGCTTGGTTTTGTTTAAATTTGCAAACGACTTAGGTATTGATCCTGATATTTTGTTTTGGTCAATCTGCAATCTGCGTAGATTTGGCAGAAACCCAATCTCATCTGGCAAAGAACCTGTCAACTGGTTCCCATTCAAGAGCCTGAAAGGCAGACAAGATGACACACAGATATCAGAAAATCATTAAAAGGGGAATATTAAGAAAAATCGAGCAAGAGAATACATATTGTCAAACATAGTGCAAAATTTTCACGAACCAAAGTCCATTGCAAGGAGCATTTTTCATCAAAAGAGCCATACACTTACAAAGTATAGAAGATTGCGGCATCTTTATACAACTATATATACATCTATAAACATCACAGACAAAAAAATCTATTGCAATGAACATTTTTCAGCAAACTTGAATGCATTGGAGTATCTAAACATAACTATGATCAACATTATGACCCAAAATCAAGTCAAAGGAGCATTTGTGAGCAAAAGTGTTCATACATCTATTAATGACATCAGTTTGCATATCAAAACATTCAACAAGGTAGTGGTCCAATCTAGAAACTTACAGGAGTTCAAGAGTCGTGAGATTGCCTATCTCTTTCGGTATACTCCCTCCTATTTTGTTCCACATAAAAGTCCTTCAACATTAACAAATGGAAGGAGATAAGCAAATGAAAGATGTATACACCATAAGAGCAGCCAGCCAACCAATAACTGAAATTGAATATATGGACACCGTAAAAGTGAGCCAAAGAGACAAAGCTTCATTAAACCGATGAGTATATCAAAATGATCTGGCTTACAATATTCTCAAACGGGAAAATAGGCCAACTTCTGGTGGTAAGGTTCCTGAAAGATTCATGCGCATCAGTTCCCTACAAGAAAGAGGAAGACATGGGATGAATATTACATTATATTTATAAAATTGGAGAATTTGGAAACAAACTAAATGATATTTGCAAACAAGATACAGTATTCAAGACAGCTAAGATAATTTAGACATTGTGTTATGACTTTTCTAGTAGAATCCATGCAGAAATTGATGTGTGGATGGAGGTAAGAGTCGTGAAACATTAGAAAATCACACATGAGGATAGTGATCAATACAATACAACATCCATAAAAAAATGTGAAGAGCGAAGCCATGGTCGAGACGGGCATATCCCTGATGGTCATGCCAAGGTCCATTATCATTCTTTTAATGATATTTAAAGCAACAAATTCTTCTATCGAATCAACATCTTCTTTTGTTGGAATCTCAAAAGCATTTATGCTGATTTAAAACTGATACAACTACACAAGGCTTACAATTTCCGGAGATGCAAGTAGCCATCATTAAATGACTCATTGAAGCAAAAAACACCAGTCCAGTTGGCATTGCACGGGTCTCTACTATTCCAGTTGCTCAAGTTCTTCATCGGATCAATTAAACTAGACTTAACAGCCCGTAGAGCCTTGACTGCAGGTTTGCAACACACAATCCGTTACAAATTATAGCCTCTACATCAAACAAACTTCAATAGAATTTATCTCCCGGAAGGAACTCCCCGGAAATAAAATTGCCTAGAATGATCAATGATTAAAAATCTCTTTAGCAATTAAATTTTCCATATGGATATGAACTAAGTCAAACAGTGCAGATAACAAAAAAGGTGTCAATATCTCATTAACTGAGCTTGTAAGAACAGTAAGCCAAACACCAACTCTCGCTCGAAATGCATTCTCGAGAAGCAAGCTCTAAAAAGTACTTAATCTGAAATTATTCAAATAATAGCAATCTAGAACACTTCTAAACAGCAATTCGGACGAAAACACGATTAAAGTTAACATCTTTGATTTACTCTCGTCGGGATGGGTGATCTGCGCTTGGACATGGCAGGACAAGCAGAGCGCAAAGAGGAAGAATAGGAGCAACAAAGCACCATCTCCGCAACCACTGACAGGAGAAATCGAACTTCTCCGCGACATCCCTATCGGAATCACCGAATCAGTAAAAACCGATTTCCGAGAACCAAACGAGAGAGCGGGACAAGTTGAAGAACAAGAAAGCGATGCAAAAGCTATAAGCGGCAAGCAAGATGAAATTCAAAGATGCATGAAGAGTGGATGATTTCATTCCGCGGACTTTGATTTCCGGAATTGTTTATTGAGCGATGTCGACATTTTTGGATTGCGGAAACGAACCTGCAGAGGAGTGGGAGAGCGTTGATGAGGTGGCGAGTGGGAATGGCAGGGTGGAGAAGCAGAGAAGGTGGAGGTTGACCTAGTCGCCATTGGAGCACCTCCTCCTGCATCTTTCAAATTAGATACTTCTCTCATTCCGTAAGCTGTTTCCGCTCCCTTCCCACTCTTTGAAATTATTAACGGACTCGTCATTAACAAATAGGGTACGGACTACGGAGTATCCTTTTTCTTGGTCAAATTTACTCCCCTTTTAAGAAATTAAAAACTACTCCGTAGTACGTAGTACCGTAGGGGTAGTAATTTCTTTTATAATTTAATACTATTTGTTAAAAGTATTAAATTATATACAAAAATTACTGTAATATTTTATATTTAATTTCTTAAACTACCTGTAAAAAAGTACTGTAAAAAATAGGAGTGTGACAGTTCCAATTTCCTTTTTTTGGAATTAATATTAGTAGTATGGTTGCAAAATATAAACAGGTAAAAAATAAGTTGAAGTTGAAGTTTTTTTGTAAACAGGTTAAAGAGCACAATGTATGGATAACAAAAAAAAATAGCTAAAAATAGTTAAAATTTTGAGTTAAGAAAAAAGCTAATGAAAGGTGTTTTTTGGTGTTTAAATTTTTAACTACAAAAATGAACCCACTCTTTTTGCATTGTTTATTTGTTTATCACAATTAAAACACATTTGTGCCTTATACGAAGATTATCTTGTTTAATAAATTTTTAACTACTTTTACCGTTTAGAAATTTTACCATGTTTATAATTTTAGTCAGTTTATTAACTCTGTCCCATACGAACCCGTAGGGGTAGTACTACTTATTTTTTAAAAGATGTATCCACCTCGAGCATGTTGGTGCATATCCAAAAGTTAGTAAGATTTTTTCGTTTAGTTATTTCCTTTGGTTTTTTATTGCATCATGACGGTCAATTCGTCTGACCATCTTTCGTCCTTTTGATTTATTGTCTATATGCAATGGTTTTGTTTAGTATTTCGAATATATTAATATATTATTACCTATCTAAAAAAAATTAAGGACTTTTCTCAAAAGATTCTTAGTGTATTACTTCATCCGTTCAACAAAATATGTTATTTAATTTACTATTTACATATATTTTTCTTATCACGATAAAACTATAAGAAATATCTATTTTTTTATAATTTTTGTAAATAGATACTCCCTCAATCTGGAAATACATGACCTTTTACTTTTCATCACGTTTTTTAGGAGTTAAAAACTATATAAAATATTAATTTTTTTTATAAAATATATTATAAGAGTTTTGTTTAAATTTCATATAAAAAAAATTCATGTAATTATTTGTTAATTATGTGATAATTTAAACGTATTGAAAGAAATTAATTAGCTAATTGAATGAATGTTAATATTAAATTAATTTAAATTAAAAAAATTTGCATACAGTATAGTACGGGTATAGTAGCACTGGCAGATTTAGGGGTAGGCTTGTATGAGAGCGAACCCACTCCAATCCCGGGAAAAAAAACTAAAGGTTAACTATAAAAAATAAAAAATAAAAAGGTCTAAATTAACTTAGAGGTGAAAATGGATCATATAGTTTACCTTGCTTAGTTGGTAAAGTATAGATGAAAAACTTTTTCCTCTTTATTACTTATTAGAGCCCAAGGTTCAATTCTCACTTTTTACATTTTCTTCACTTATTTTTAACTATCTTTTTATATATATGTTCAAATATCTTTTTAAATTGAGAATAATTAATTTCAATTAATATTGTTTGGATTATATTTTAGTCATTCAGTAGGGGTTCCTTGATTTTTTTTTTAACTAATTATAAATTTTTCACTTCTAATAATATGGATAAATCTTTGAAATTTTTTTACATAACACTTTACAATTAAATTTATTTAAAGTTTAGCAAAACTCGTTTTATTATTACTTAATTTTTAGGATAAATCTCGTCCACCCCTATATTACGAGTTGGCTTCGCCACTGTATAGTAGTACATACATATAATCAAATTAAGTATTAATCCGTATGTCACGGTCGATCATAACCATACAAGCTAGACTTATTATGGATATAAAGACTTGGTCCATGGGCATGTACTACGTATTAGTAAAGAAAACTTCAATCATAGTAATAGAATATATATTAATTGACCAAAATTAAGCTAGCTAGTTGATCGATCGATCAAATGACGATGAGAAGATGCAAACAAGCAATTGAGATCGATAAGATAACGGGATCCAAAGTCGTACGTACTTGCATCATACATATAATAATAGCTAGTAAATTAAAATGAAATTAACGCGGAGACTCTATACAGTAAATTAACATCGAAATGAAACGCGTATTGCTTATAAAAGTTGTTGACATTGTTTGATGATATTGAACCCGGTTTGGTTTTGTCATAAATAGGGGGTTTTGGTTTAATATATGTAATGAACCTTTGTCTATTTTTTTATTTTTTTTACAGTGGCCAAACAGTCGGAGCTATTACAAAGAATGTAAATGCGCTCCTTGATCATCCTTACGAATGATGGTACAAAGTTCCCTATTAGAAGGGATGGTAGATCTATCACTAATGATACCTCTAGTAGCTATATAATCTGCAACTTTGTTAGCCTCTCTGTAGATGTGGTTGTACTCAACCTTTTCAAAGTTTGCCTCCATGATCTTGATCTGTTCAATTTGGCGCAAAATCTCCCATCTGCTATCTCTTCCTTTCGAGAGAATTCTCATCAGCTCTTGACTGTCACCTTCTATGATTATGTTTCTTATCCCTAGTCTTGTGGCTACTCTCAGTCCTTCTAGCACTGCTGCTGTCTCCGTTTGAATAACCGTACCTTGATCAACTTCCTGGTAGAAAATATCAATTACCTGGCCCCGTGAATCACGAATGATTCCTCCCACCCGACAAGCGCCCGTGGGTTTGACAGAACCATCTACGTTAATCTTATAGATGGCTCCTACTGGTCTAGTCCAACTAGTTCTAGACCTTTTCTTTCTTTTGTTGGCATCTTTTTTTGTACTTGTAGGATTTGTTGTTTTCCAATCCTGTATATCTTTAATAATGCGTTTAATTAAGTTGCAGAACGTGTCAGGGCTAGTATGTTTGAAGATTAACTTGTTTCTAGTTTCCCAAATAACGACTAGATCTTCAAAAAATTGGTTTCCTTGCTTAATCTGGGTAATATTGTCACATAGGGATCCTTGTAAGGAAAGTTTGTGAAAGAGCTTACCTGTTGTGTGTTCGAACCGGGCTATTAGTTCCTTTGTAAAGGAGCACTTTGTAAAGAGATGAGTCGCATCCTCGTTTTCTTGACTACACAAAGAGCAGGTGTGAGGGACTCTATTGATGTACCTATTAAGCCTGCTAGTCGTGGGGAGAGCATCTATTTTAATTTTCCAAACTAGGTTTGTAAGTCGAGGAGGAAGATTAAGATTCCAGATCCAATTATGATTTTCAATGTTGTGGTTATGAGCGTTGGTAATCTTTTTTGCCGATTTGGTTGAGAAGTTTCCTGTGGGATTAGGCATCCAGATTAGCTTATCATGAGCTTGACATGAGGGGACATTGATGGATAAAATGCAGTTGGTTATATCCTGGGGAAGGAGACTCTGGATAAGGGGCTTATTCCAGAGCTTTTGAGGGGTCAGGAGGTGACTGACTTTCATGTTTGGGTTATTGTTACACATGAAGGATTTGAGACATTTATCAGGAACCCAAGGATCTTTCCAGATATTTATTTGGTTACCATCTCCTACAATACAAAGTAGGCCTTTATCAAATTTTTCTCTAAGGGATAGAAGTCTGCCAAATTGCCAAGAGGTGGCTTGGTTTGGTTTGTCTCTGATGTTGTTATCTTGGAAGTATTTTTCTTTGACGAGTCTTACCCAAATGTTATTTTCATCTGTATAAAGTTTCCAAAGAAGTTTAAACTGAAGGTTTATATTTAGATCTTCAGCTTTTCTAATACCCAATCCTCCTTGGGTTTTACTCTTGCAAATGAACCTTTGTCTATATAAGGCATCTGTGTAACAGATTTTTGTCAGGAACTCCATCAATGTTGTTTTGAGATTTCGTTTTCCAACTGATAACAAATGACAAGTGGGTGATCAGGTTGGATTATGAGTTGGATTGGACCTAACACAAAACATTTAAAAATAATTTCAAGTAGTAACATCTAAAAGTATATTAATTACGTGGCTTTTATGTGTGTGTCTTTGTGTTTTTTTTTTAATAAAATATTTATTTTAGCAATGTGTGATCTAATGTTGTTAACTCGGCCCAACCCGATCCGACATTGTACGAATAATGTCCATCCATTTCAACGTAGATTAGTGGCATATTATAGCGTATATTTCTTTGATAGTAATAAAAAAATTCGTTTATAGTAATTAATTAATGTACATACAAGTTATTTGCTCTTCACATACATATTTTATGATGGTGTGAAAACTATACTCATAAAATATAAACTTTTTTTATTAATTTTTTAAATAAAAATTTCATAGTTATTACTAGTAAATGGAATTATTTAAAAATAAAAGATGATATTTTATATAGTTTTAACATCTTCTAAAAAAATACAAAAATAGTAAAATACAAAAGTAGTAGTAGTAGTAGTAATAATAATAATAATAATAAGGATGTGTGTATTACAACCTACCTAATGAAGAAAATGGCTAGCTGCTACTACAAAAATGTGGACAAGCACCTCAAGGTAAACTTTGCTCTTACTGGGAGGGAAGAAACTCTTATTGTAAATCTGAAGCTCCCTATGGCTCAACAGTGGTTGAAGGCTGCTCCGATTCCAGGTTATGAATCTCGTCACCTTTTGCTCTGTTATTAAATACCGTATGGGAATTGAGCTATTTAGTGCGGGTTCCAAATGCCCTGCTTGTGAGAAAGACATTTTGGATGCGTGGGGAGATCATGCACTTGCTTGTGCTGCTGATATTGATGTTAAGCATCGGCATAATGCGGTACGTGATGCTTTGTATGATGAGTGCTTGAAGGCTGGGATATCTGTCCGTAAAGAGGCGTCTACGGGCTAGGTATGGTTGATGACAAAGGAGGGAAGCTTCGACCGACCGATATTCTATTCTACAATTGGTTACAGGGCAAAGATATTTGTGTGGACATTACAGGAACTTCTATCTTCAGTTCGGCCGGTTTTTCGAGTTTCATTCCGGGTAAAGCGGCTAGAGTGGTTGCTGATAACAAAAGGAAGAAGTACGATGATGTTGGCCAAAGGTTCTCACTTTATACCGTTTTCCTTTTCCACTATTGGTGACTTAGATGATGACGCTATGGAACTTCTCAAGCGGGTGTGTGAGGTCGCTAAGGGGGTACCTGGATATAGTAGGGATTTTTGTCACACTTTTACTAGGGTTGCGTTTAGTATTCAAAAGGGATGTGGAGCTCAGCTTGTTAGTCGGCTCCGATCTAATTTCATGTAGAAAATTTATTAATAATAATAAAATAAATAAATAAATAAATAAATAATAATAATAATAATAATAATAATAATAATAATAATAATAATAATAATAATAATAATAATAAAATTATTATTAGTTGATCGTGTGGCCATGTTACAGGAAGTTCGCCATCATTGCCCGGTTCTTTCACGATGGGTGGAGTTTTGTTATTCTCGTCGTGCCCGACTGTATTATGGGGAGCATAACTTATGGTCTTGTGGGGGGGTTCAGCAAAGTGATCCTTTAGGACCTCTGCTTTTTGCTTTGGTGTTGCGTCCTTTGGTATGCAAGATCAGAGACTCTCTTTCCCTGAGTCTGCAGGCTTGGTACTTAGATGATGGAACTGTTGTGGGGACACTTTGGTTGTGGGGAAGGTCTTGAATATGATTATGGCGGAGGGTCCGTGCTTTGGCCTTCATCTTAATGTGGGTAAGACCGAGGTTTTTTGGCCTATAGAAGACCCCAGGAGTCGACTTCTTGGGGTTCCCCCCCCCCCCCCCTCTATTGCTCGACCTTCTCGTGGTGTCAAAGTTTTGGGCGGGCCTGTCAGTGCGTGCCCTGTTTTCAGCAGTGACCTTGTGGCAAAGAGAGTGACTAAGACCATAGAGCTTATGGATTCTGTTGCAAGGATTGATGACCCACAGTGCGAGTTGCTTTTGCTTCGGGCTTGTACGGGTATTTCTAAACTGTACTTTGCTTTGCGTACTTGTTCCCCGCGTGTCTTTGGGTCGGCCCAACTTTCCTTTGATGTGGCACTCTGTTCTAGTTTGTATGCTACTGTAGATGTCCTACATTATGCTTTTTTGGCATCTCGATTGCAGTCTGCTGAGTTGCAGGCTAAGCTTCTACGTCCTTCTGGTATCATTGCTACTGGCCCTACTTTTGATGATGCTTGTCGTGCCTTTAGAGAGACTACATGTTCTGATTTTCTACGTGATCCTAGTGAAATCGCTGCCCCCAAACTTATGAAGAAATTGGCAGATATATATTTCGCAAAGGTTGCTGCTGCATCAGAATCTATTTTCTCTTTGACTCCACGACAGGTTGCATTGTGAAAGTCTCAGCAAGGTGCTCACTCCTCTGATTGGTTGCGTGATGTTCCTATTTCTGGGTTGGGGCAGACTATGAATGGAAGGACATATCGTAGTGTGCTTAGCTATCGACTGGGTGTTCCGTTGTTTACGATGTCTAGGCCCTGTCCGACTTGTTCTCGGATCTTGGATGGTGATATTTATGGAGATCACGTTGTGTCCTGTGCTGGTACCGTGGGCATTAAGCATTGGCATAACCTTGTGCGGGACACCTTATATGATATCTGTTACATGGCTGGGATTTCTGCCGGTAGGGAGGTTGATATCGGTTTAGTGGATGGGCGTGATAAACCTCTTCGTCCGGCAGATTTGCTTCTTTATTCATGGGACAGGGGGCGCGATGTGTGTGTCGATCTAACGGGATCCTCCCCTTTGACTCAGTCTGGAATGTCTGACTCTGTGCCTGGTCGTGTTGTTGTTGATGCTGCTCAACGTACGTAAGTGTGCCAAGTATCGAGATTTGTGCACGGCGGTTGGTTATGGTTTCATACCCTTCTCCTTCTCTTCGTTGGGGGAGTTAGATACGGATGCGGTTGCTTTGCTGAAGCGGATTCAGAAATTCTCCGTATCTCAGGATGTCGGGGCTCGTGCTGCCGCTTATATTTTCACTAGACTCAGTTTTATTATCGCTAAGGGGGTGGGTGCCCAGATAGTATCTCGGCTACCTACTAATTTCTTGTAAATAGTTTTTTTTTTTTGATCAGAAAGTCGGGCTAGAGCCCGGAGCAAACTTTATTTAAATAATGATGGAAGTGTTTACAGAAGAACTAGCAAAAGGTAAATTAGGAAATAAAGAAATAAGGCAATCAGGCGGTTCTCCAAATTCCGAGTAGCTATGCTCAATCGACAGGGCTCATTGAGCTAGTCGGTCAGCCATCGCATTGGCCTCCCAATGAACATAGCAGATCTTCACATCCCAGCCACTTCCCTGGATTAGGCGCCGGCCCTCTTCAATTAGGAAGTAATCCGGATGTGTGGGGGTTGCGGTTGTGTTTAGGAGCTGGCATGCCACCTCCGAATCGGACTCGACAATCAATTTGGTTAATCCTAACGTCTGTCCCAGCTTCAGGCCATGAAGAATATCGAGGAATTCCGCCCGTAGGGCTGTGCAGATTCCACAAGTGAAGGTGAACGCCTTTAGGAACTCGCCTGTATTGCAACGGAAAACACCTCCACCTCCCGCAGGACCTGGGTTCCCTTTCGACGCCCCATCAGTATTGAGTTTAACCCACTCGACCGGGGGTGGCACCCAAATAGAAGGTACCTCTTTCTGCTTGTTCGGCGTCCCGAGAGGTAACGAGGTCCCATGTTTTGTTGCGGAGTATTCTCTTGTCAAGGAAATCGCTCTGCTCGCCAACCCCTTGTGATCTTGAATTCCTTCATGAACGAGACGATTTCTGCATTTCCATGTGTGCCAAAGCATATTGGCGAATATCGCAGCCCACTCGTCCTCCTTCTTTACATTTTCAAAAACCCAAGCCTTAATATCAGTAGTGGAGAAGAAATCGGGCCTGTTTGCATTCCTTAGTAGCCAGCTCCATTCGGACTTGATTGACGGGCAGTCACGCAGTAGATGAAGACCTGTCTCGACGGCCGAGCACCTTGGGCAAGCCGACGAATTAGAGAGGTGGCGCCGGACCTTGTTGTGATTTGACAAGAACGCGTCGTGGGCCACTAAATAGGCGAACGATCTAGCTCGCTGCTGCACTGGAGTTTTCCATAAGTGGTTCCAGTTTCTATCATATCGGATGCTTGGGTATGATCCTCTCAGACATTGAAGGGCAGACTTGGTTGAGAAGACACCCGACTGGCTCGGGCCCCAGAAGAGTCTATCTCGCGCCAAAGCATCACCCGAAATCTGTATCGATTGGAGCTTTAACCTCACCTCTGGTGGGAGATATTGGGCTAACACCGGCCAATTCCAGGAGTTGTGTTGCCACAACTCAGCAACGTGGCTCCGCTCAGTTCTTCCGGAACAGCTTTCGCGGAGACATCGATGAGTGGCGACTCTCCTAGCCACGGGTGTAGCCAGAAAAGGGTGGAGTTGCCATTACCAATCGCTGATCTAAGATTCGGAGTTAGAAGCTGAGCTCCGTGTACAATGCTTCTCCATGTACGCGAAGCCGCCGCCTTCTTCTCGAACATATCGACATCGCAGCGGCCATGGCAGTACTTTGCTCTAACTATGCGGCTCCAAAGGGCATCCGGATTCTGGAGGATTCGCCATCCTAGCTTTGCCAGAGTCGCCTGATTTGTTTCTTTCATTGGTCTCACACCCAATCCCCCTTCTGATGGGTTGCTTGTAACCACGTCCCAATTGAGAAGGTGGATTTTCTTTCTTTCAGATCAGCGATCAATTGAGTCACAAACGTTCTTCGTCACAAAACTCGACTGCATCACATATAACGGAAGGCTTGTGAGGACTGATTTTGCTAACGTGACGCGACCGGCGAAGGATAGAGTTCGAGCTTGCCAGCTGTTCAGCCGTGAGGTGACTTTGTCTACCAGGTAACTATATCTGTCCCTCGTCATCCTCCCACAAGATGTCGGTACCCCGAGATAGTTTCCGAAGTCCTGTGAGACCGGAATTTCGAGAGTCTGGCTGATCTTCCCCTTCATATCCACTGCGACATTCCTGGAAAAAAGGATACTACTCTTATTGTAATTCACTTTCTCCCCTAACATCTCGCAGAAGGTCTCGAGGCAGGCCTTAATCGTGTCGCCTTGATCCTCTGTCGCTTCAGCCAATAGGACCAAGTCGTCCGCAAAGAATATGTGCGAGAGGGGGATCCCACCCACTTGAACCGGCTTCTAGAGCCCATTTCTGACTGCCTCGCCGATGATGTGAGACAAGCGTTCCATACATAGCACGAAGAGATAAGATGAGAGCGGGTCGCCTTGGCGAATGCCCCGTGAAGGCACGAACGAGCATGTCTTATCACCGTTCCATAGCAGTTCAAACTTCCCGAGAGTTTGACATTTCATGATCACATCAATTAGTCTTGCAGGGAGGTGTATTGCCTCCAAGACCCCACGTAGGAATTCCCAACAAATTCTGTCGTAGGCCTTCTCCAAATCAATTTTAATCATCATCCATTTTCGTCGGCGCCTCTCAGACATCAATGGAGAACTTCTTGTATCACCACAACATTGTCGATTATCTGTCTTCCCGGAATAAAGCTCGCTTGCATCGGGGAGACCAGTTCCGGGAGGACTGGTTTCAGCCGGTTAACGATGGCCTTGGTGGCTACTTTAAAGATGAAGTTGAGGAGTGATATAGGCCTGAGTTGAGCCGGCTGCACAGGGGCTGGGATCTTAGGTATGAGAACCATCAGGGCGTTGCTGATGCCGTCCGGGAAAGAAGCGTCATTCAGCATATTAAGAACTGTGGATGTGAACTGAGGGCCGATGATGTCCCAATTCCGTTGATAAAAGATAGCCGGGAATCCATCAGGTCCTGGCGCTTTATATGGACCCATTTGTTTCAAGGTGTCCCATATCTCATTCCCGTGAAAGGCAACGAAGGAGACTCAATCTGACTCCTGTGGATTGGCGGGAAAGACACGGTTCCCGTGTAGTTCAAGCTCTGTGCCGTGGTCTCAGCAGTATATAGACTCCGAAAAAACCCCAGCACCATCCTCTGTATTACTCTCAGCTCTGTCACCCAATCGCCATTAGTATCCAGCAGAGCCGAGGTTCGATTCGCTCGCCTTCTAATGATCGTGGAGAGGTGGTAGAACCTTGTATTACGATCTCCATCTATAAGAAAGGAAGCTCTTGATTTCTGAAACCAAAGAGCCTGCTCTTGTGCAAGAACCACTTGTAGTTCTCTGTTCACTTCTCTTTCAAGCCTTAGATAGTGAGACGAGACTCTCTCCGCGAGCTTCCTTTTGATTCCCTTCAGTCTATTCCACAGCGTTCTCTTTCTTGTAAATATATTGTCGTAGACCTCTCGATTCCAAGAGCACAGGTCATCGGCAAGGTTCACCAGTGCCTCACACGCTCCCACATCCCTTTGCCATTGGGCTTGGATAAACTCCTGAAAGTCTTCATGAAGCATCCATGCTGCTTGAAAACGGAACGGCCTATCTCTCCCGATGTCCGGCCTATGCTTCTCCAGACGGATCAACAAAGGTAGGTGGTCCGAGTGAGGTGCCGACAGATGGGTAACACTCGCCTCCGGGAATCGCAACTTCCAATCCGGAGAACATAGGGCTCTGTCAAGCCTGGCTGATTTGCGTGTTTCGGGGGTTCGACCAAGAGACCATGTGAAAGGGATCCCATTGAACCCCAGGTCGATAAGCTGAAGGTCCTCAATATGCTGCTTGAATTGAGAGGCCTCCCTGTTTGACCCTACCGATGAGCCAGAACGCTCATGAGGTCCAGTCGTCGCGTTAAAGTCTCCAGCTAAGAGCCAAGGCTTGTTGTTGGATTGCACGAACTCCTCCAACGATTGCCAAAGTTCAAGTCTTCTGCCCGCTATCGGAGAAGCGTAGATAGCCGACAGAATCCATGGCTCCTCTCCCCGCCTCTCCACTTCGACAGTAATATGAAATTGTTGCATCCGTTTAACCCTGACCGTGACTTCAGACGTCCTCCAGAGAAGCCAAATTCCACCCGAAAAACCCTCAGCCTCTACCCTTCTAATCCCGTCGAAGCCAATGCGAGCACAAACCCTGTCTGTAGAGTCCCCACTGATTCGGGGTTCCACCTGAGCAATAACTCGCGGGTTGTGGAGCCGAATAAGCTCCCTCAGAGAGGTGAGAAAATGGTCGCTTGCCGCCCCCCGAACATTCCAAACTAAAAGGTTTAAGTTATTCATAGGAAACATTAGATTGTTGATGTTCCTTAGGATTGCTTGATAACTATTGGGTCTGATTTCCAAACACCCGGCCACTGCACTTGCAAACCGATCAAGCGCGTTGTTTATCTTCTTGGGTAAGGACACCCGGCATAGGATTGGCATTGTTTCCGTTACCATTGGAAGGAATTCGAAAACCATCTTGTTTGAGATTTGAGGAAGTATCGCCTGAAACGGCCCCGTCTGGCGGTCTGATAGAAGAAAACTGACTAAGCTGTCCACGTGCATCACTACCACTCTCGGCGTCGGCTCCATCACTCGTCCCGGAATTGAAGAGCTTCCGGGGATTTGGCTGTTGTTTCTGCCGGCGCTCTTGGTTGAAAGGTTGGTTCTTTGTGGGACTTTTTTCCTGGGAGGGAGGTTTGGATTGGTTGGACTTGTGGGCGGTCTTTGGGTTGGTCGTTATTATGTGCTTTGTTTGGTCGTTTTTTGGGCTTGGCTTGGGTACGGTTGACGGCTGCGGTTTTGACTGTGATATCTTTTTGTTTGGAAAGATAAAAGATTTGGATTCATTCGGGCCTTTGACTTGGAAAGTGGGAGCACCGTCTTTTTTGAAACTATCTTTTTTGGGATTAAAATCTTCGGGTGTGATCTTATCCGAGATCGGGGGTACCGGATCCTCCTTTTCTTCCTGCTCCTTCGATGTTTCCTCTTCGGTCGATATCACATCAAATCTAGAGGATATCGTGATCCTCGCCTCTCTAGGATTTTCGGGTGGATCGTTGGCCTGCGGATTCGGTGCTCGCTCGATGTGCTCCGTGGCTGTGTCCGGCGCCGGAGTACCGGTCCCGGCATTCTCCACGGTTACCTCTTTCCTGTTTGACTGTGCTGAGGGCTTCCGTCTGGTTTGTTTCTTTACCCGCATCCATCCCCCATGATTGGAACTTTCAATTTGTAAGCTCCCCTCCATAGCCTTAGTTTGGACCTGGGTAGGTGTTACCTCTTCTTCTATGTCCTTGCCACATGTTTCACTACTATGGCCGACCTTCCCGCAGTCGAAACAGAGCATCCGGAGTCCTTCGTACTGGATAGGCCAGATTTTGCCATCCAGCTTGAACTTTGACAGGAGAGGTTTGGTGAGATCAATTGATGAACGGTTTTTAGTCGCCTAAACCGTATCAAAATATATTCGAACCTACCTAACTAATGTAGTGTGGTAAGCACGAGTCGATCCCACAGAGAATCAAGTTATTCCTAAGTTAAGTTTATTTACCAATTAGTATCAAACGGGGGGTTTTTGGGTGGTGAAAATAAGAAATAAACTAAAATAAACTATAAACAAATTAATGGAGATAACGGATAATAAAATAGTTTCACCTACAATTATCCACTTTAGTTGGTTGAATTGATATTGTAACTTCCTCTTGTCCTTTTAGGTTTCCTATGAATGCCCTTGTCCCGACCTAATATAGTTACTAGTCTAACCAGTCCTAGAAACCCTTATCAATCGAACAGTCCCTAAAGAAGGATTTAACCCAATTGATAGCTTTAAGTTCAGAGATTAGCCAAGGTATTTGCAGTCCCTAAAGAGGGATTTAACAACACATCCAACTTCCTACTCATTCAATTAGTTCAACCAGCCCTAAAGGAACAAGTTTGCCACTTAGGTTAAGGTTCACAACCAGGAATCTACAAAACCTTAGCAATTGAATTGATTCTAACTAGTTGCGCGGGCTAGATAGAATAAAACAATAGACAATCAAGCACAAAGAAGTCGAAACATTCAATATAGGAAATAAGGAACAAGATTCAGAAACTCACAATCAATCCAAATAAAGCTTCAAATTGTAGACGAAACGGGAGAGTTTAAGTCTCCATAAAAATAAGACAAAACATAATTAGGGTTAAAGAAATAAAAACCAGTCGGCCTTCGTATACGTATATTCGGCCTCCTGGCCACTGTCACGTTCCGACCCGTGTACCCCTTATTGCCGTATGAATATATATAGAAAACAATGTAAAGCTTGCAATCCTAACATATCAATATAATCTAATATAATATTACTATATCTAATTTATCTAACTAATTCTATCTAATCTACTATCGTAATTTATATAATACATTACTATAATTTTATCTAACCTAATTTATCACATGTATCCTAAATATCATGATGATAATAATAACAGTAACGTGGAGCGTAGCCGCACTCGGCCCAATTTGATTTGTTGAACACTCGTCTTGCCGTCCAGAGCCGCATCTCCTTCACGTTCGGTCATCAGCCCGTATCCGTAGCTAGTCCATCTTGTCTTTCACATTGCAAAATAATCCCATAAGCTATCATCAACCTCCAATTTTATACGATCCAACCAAAAATACCTGAAATATATAAAAATACTAGTGTAGACTCCGAAAACCAAATAATATAAATTAAGCTATAAAATATGTAAAAATGCTCTAAATTAATATGCAAATCTATACTCAAAGTATAACTAAAATAGACTCTATCATCAATCTCCACACTTAGCCTTGCGAACCGTCCTCTATCTGCCGAGGCTGTGGTGCTATCGATGCGAAGGACCCGCCCAATCTTGTTCCCGATCATGGTGAGGAACCGGGGGTCAAAGTACTCGATGTGCAGACAAGGAATCCGAACCCAAACGGTCAGCTTGGTAATTTTCTCCACATCGGGATTGAATCTCGGCACCCATTGGCGGATCGCCAGGTAGTTATCTCCAATCACCCAAGGGCCCTCCATTACTACATGATTGTAATCGGCCTGGTTGGCAAATCGAGCAATGTAATAGTCGTTTCCGAGGTCGATCAGCGAGAATGGAGCACTCAAGGCCCATTTCTGTGAGAGGCGGCGATGCAGTTGCATATAACCCGACCCTTTGTCAAAGAGTTTGACTATGAGGGTGTTCCTCCATGGCTTCCTGAGAGCCAGTTTTTCAGCCTTGTTCAGTACGATGGACGGACAGGTAGGATCGTCATCCCCCGAGAGGAGGTCATCATCCGTGCCATAACCCTGCTCGTCGCTTCGCTCCTCGAATGCGGGGTTCATGTCCATTATCTCATGCCCAGAGCCCACTACTCCGATCAGTTTGTCTTTGTAGTTTGGGGAATGGGCACCAGTCTTCCCATTTGCTCCATTCAGAGTTGGGAATTGCCCATTGATAGCACTAGCAGTCGATGTCAATGTGGTTCCAAATAGGGTAGGTGGAAGATTTGCCTCAGGCGGTATCACTTCCACGGCAGGTGGTGGATCGGGGATGGAGTCTGTGACCCCCGTCGTCCCCCCAGAGGGAGGCGGATTGGGCGTCGGATCAGGAGGCTTATCGGCGGGGGCATGGGTACGGCGATTAGGACTACGACTACGCTCTCTTCCGCTCTCCATTCAATTTCTTGTAAATAGTAATTGATTAATAATAATAATAATAATCATAATAATAATAATAATAATAAAATAAATAATAATAATAAGAAGAAATTCATGAAAGCTCGAAACAGATTAAATTGCGCTCCAAGTTTAGCACTTTTAAACAGATATAATTAGTTTTCTTTATAAGAAATTCATTTATACGTGTCTGTGTGATTATAGGATTATTCATACATTGTTGAGTTTAGTTTTCAAATTAATTAAGTATACTTTTTTTGGTCAGCATTAATTAAGTATATATATATTTTACACATTCTTATAACTTAAAACTTAGTATATCAGCTAGAAAAATCGTACTCCTTCCGTTAATTAAAACTTAACGTTTTACTTATATTCACGCACGTATTTTTAGGCGTTAAAAAATATATAAAATACTCCCTCCGTTAATTAAAACTTGACGTTTTACTATTCACACACGTATTTTTAGGTGTTAAAAACTATATAAAATATTAACTTTTTTAACAATTTTTTTAAATAATATCATACTTATTACTATTAAGTATGAATTTATAAAAACAAATGTAAAAAAAAGTTAATATTTTATATAGTTTTTATCGTTCTAAAAAAGCGTGCATGAATAGTAAACGACAAGTTTTAATTAACAGAGGGAGTATTAACTTTTTTAATATATTTTTTTAATAGTTTAATACTTATTAAAATTAAGTATGAATTTATAAAAACAAATGTATAAAAATATTAATATTTTATATAGTTTTTATCATTATAAAAAAAACGTATATGAATAGTAAACGACATGTTTTGATTAGCAGAGGAAATATTATATACACTAATTTTATACAGATATAACAACGTTACTGCAAAGTCAATTATAATCAAATGAACCCTTATTGCTTTTAAATTTTTAATAAAGTCTATCATATATGCACAATCGATCATCATGAAACACAAATAGTCCCACTTGCTAATATAATTACAGAAAATCATTTTCAACCAAAAATTAAATAATGAAGAAAGAAAATCAACTTGTTCTGTGTATCCTAATTAAACCAATAATCAAGCGTTATATATCCATATATACGGAGCATTATTAATTAATGGCGTATATGAGATAATTACACACTAACATTTATTAAGATGCTAGTCATCAATTATTCACCTAACCCATGCATATGTTGATTTCTTATTAGAAAATAGTTTAAATGCCTTAAAATGTCATTGACGACAAAACAGACTTGCTTGGAGGTTGTTGTTTATCGTTCTAGTATTTCTATAATTATATTTTATAAAATATTGTCTTTTTAAATTATGATTTTTTAAAATACTCTCTCCGTTCATTAAGTGTCGTTTGAATTTTTGACACATTTTTTAAGGAGTTAAAAACTATATAAAATATTAACTTTTTTATTAATTTTTTTAAATAACTTTAAACTTATAACTAATACGGAGTATGTATAAAATTATATAAAAAATCAATTAAAAAACTTTATATTTTATATAGTTTTTAACTCCTTAAAAAACGTGTCAAAAAGTCAAACGTCACTTAAATCTGAACGGAGGTAGTATAATTTATAAATATATAAAAATAGATATTATAAATGTAAATATAATTTTTTAAAAAAATTAAATAAATGTCAAAATAGATTAATGTAGTGTGGAATGGAATAGGGAAAGTGGAGCAGAGATCCTTGTTGGTCAAATATAAGCCCAAATTTGTTATCTGGCCCACTAAGCCCACTACGAGGATATTGCAAAATTTTGTACAGTAATTAGCAAAAAAAATAAAAAAAAATAAATAACTCTTCCCTTTCAGCAAATCACTGCCCGTGCCCCCTAACCGTACGTATCCATGGCGACCGAATTCCAAAGGGGAGACTATGTTGAGATCTGCGGAAGCCAAGAGGGATTCGAGGGGTCGTACTACGGGGGGACGATCATCTCGCGGATCGGCGACAGTGAATTCATAGTGGAGTACCGATCGCTGGTGGAAGACGACAAGATGGCGCCTTTAAGGGAGATAGTGGCGGGCGGAGACCTGCGGCCGAATCCGCCGGAGGTGAAGGTGAATGAGTTCGTGCTGAGGGAGGAAGTAGATGCGTGGGACAACGACGGGTGGTGGAGTGGGAGGGTGGTGAAGCGGTGGCGGCAGTGTAAGCGATACCAGGTCTACTTCGAATTGACAGACGATCAGAAGATTTATGGTTTGTCTGAGCTTAGGGCTCATTGCAATTGGGTTGATGGCCATTGGTTTTCTTCCAGAGACGGTTGTCAATTTTACTGATTCTTTGTTTTTAGGGTTCCTTCCAATCTATGTGAACTGTGAAGTGACTGCTGAACTCCTGTCAATCCACAATTTTTTTTTCAATCTGTTTTACCCAAATCGCCTCAATCAGTTTCTTTCTTTATTAGGTAAAATTTCAGTAGATCGACCTACCAGATCGGTGTGCAACCTCTTGCCTCTTGGCAAAGCGACTATACCGACTAGATCTGCAACCTTATCCGTAATTTTATTGCCATCACGAGACAGAAAGATATGTTTTCAACTCAGAAACAATTTAATATCTAACCTGAGAAATTGGATATCCTCAATCAGCTTCTAATTGGGGAAGGCTCAATCGATTATTTGAAACTTTTAACACTTTTTCATTTAGAAGATTTAGTGAAACTTTTAGTTAATCTATCAACTTTCCTATATCTAAGATTTAGAAAATTTTTGAAAAATGTTTCAAATTTGAGAAATTAATTTTAGGCACCTACTTTTTAGAACATCTTTTCATCAAAATACTCTTAAAATTAGCACAATTTACACCTCATATCTCACCAACCACCCAACCCCAAATCCCTAATCTCTCTCCCTCGATCAACGCTCAAAGTAGCCCAGGCGGAATTGAACTAAAAAAATCCCTAATCTCTCTCCCTCGATCAACGCTCAAAGTAGCCCAGGCGGAATTGAACTAAATTTCAACTGAGAAAAATTAGGAAGATCTTTGATTAACACTTTATCCGTGGCATGAAGACAGCACGCAGATTGCGAGGAGCACTCTCCGGCTAAAAAGGTGAATTTCGTGGCCGGAAAGTGGGGCTGGAGTTGGCGGAGATCCTCATTAGTCAATGGAGATCGAAAGACGTGTTTGGGGTTTGATTATGGGGGTTAGTGGACAAAAGCGAGAGGTTGTTGCGACCATTATGCATATGGTCGTTGCGACCAAGTATATTTGTAGGGAAAAAAATTGGTCGCAACAATCAATTGATATTTGGTCGTTGCGACCAAGTTGTCATGTGTTAAACGGAAATTTTACCTTGTGCTAAATGGAAAACAATGCTTAATGCCACAGGTCTCATCTCGGTAAGACCTATTAAGTAGTTCTTGATTCTGATTTTGTGGTGTTGTGGTGTGCAATAACTTAGAAGATAGAGCTGCTTGTTTCCTTAACCTATTCTCTTATGATGTGGAATGTGATCATAGCATGTTCTATGAAATGTTATTCTCTTTACGACGGAACGCTTCCGTTTCTTTTAGGAAAAACTCACAAAAAATCACAATTATATAACTTATAGTACATTATTACTAATTTTTTGAATTGTGATACAGAAGTTTTGCAATAATTATCGACAATATTTTTATGTAAAAAATTAATCAAAAAATGAAAGTTATCATCCTATTTCTAAGTTTTATAATACATTTTACGTATCACATTTATATAAAATTAATTTATCAAAAATATAAATCGAGCCTAATTTTTAGCACAGACCCCTCGAAAAAATTGGCACGGCCCTAGTTAGGGACACTTGTTTTATCCCGTCGTTGAGTTCGATTCCCATTGTTGGATTGCTGCCTGCCGCTTTTATCAATTTATTTTTTTAGACTATGCCTTGCTATCTTTAAAACAATTTTTTTTAGACTATGCCTTGAGTTCGACTCTATTGAATCCCTAGAGTAGGAGGGAATGGTACCCAATGTACCCAAAAAAATAAACATCCCTTGTGTTTTTTTTTTAAAAAATACACAAACGTCATGCATACGATCACGGATCACCTTATAAGTTATACTCCCTCCGTTTCATAATAAAAGTCGTTTGACTTTTTTACACGGATTTTTATGAGATAAAAACTATATAAAATATTATTTTTTTAATGAATTTTTTTCGATAAATTTATACTTATGGCTACTAAGTATGAAATTATTAAAAAAAATTGATAAAAAAATAATATTTTATAGTGTTTTTATCCCCTAAAAAAACGTGCAGAAAAAGACAAACGACTTTTATTTTGAAACAAAGGGAGTAACTTGTTTTTCGTATTTCAGAGTGTTGAAAAACATGATCACTAACTACATGTGATGAAGCTTCCTTGTGGCTCAAAATTAATACATAAACGGCATGCAAACGATCACCTTAAAAGTTATGTACTCTACGTTTCAACCATTTGCACACATGACTTGTGACAACAAGAACTCCATGTGCTTATTCCGACTCGATTCAAAATAAACTTTAAAATTCGAAATGCTAACGAAATCCGAAAATTATTTTCAAGTCTCGAAACACGAAAGCGGAATAAATTTTAAAAAAAAACTCCGTTTTATAATCCAATTCAAAATTACGCCGGAATTTGCTTGAAAATAAATTTAATTGCTCGATGACGGAATTTCAAAAATCTTTCAACACTTAGAGCACACCCAGTAGTAAACCCCGGAGTGCATAGATGTGCCATGTGGAAAATTTTGTGGAGAAGAGAGAATTTTTTTTCTAAATATTCACAAAAAAATAAATAATTATAAAAATATTCACACTTTTAAACTATTTACAAAAATATTCATTTTTGTCATATCGGGCAGAAAAACGCGGTCTTCAGACCGCGTTTTATTCGTAAGGTTAAAAATCTAAAATTGAGTGAAAAGGGGACCAAAATCAACAAAAGAGACGCGGTCTCAACCCGCGTCTCTTGTTTTTTTTTTTTTTACCTAAAATTGAAACAGGCAGAGCAACAAAGATCTCCTACTTCACACCCTACATCACAAAATTATTTTTGTTTAAAATATATCTTTTAAAAAAAATAAAAAATTATATTCACATTTTAAACAACTATATCTATATGTTTATAAACTTTTATTTTGAAAAATTATGTTTTGAAAATTTTTAAAAATAGAATTTGCAAAAAATTGTCTTTTTAATTTTTAAAAAATTGTAAAACATAATTTTTTCAAATAAAATTTTATAAACATATAAATATAGTTGTTTAAAATGTGAATATAATTTTTTAATTTTTTTTAAAGATATATTTTAAACAAAAATAATTAAGTGTTGTAGGGAGTGGTGTAGGGTTTGAAGTAGAGGATCCTTGTTGCAGGCAGAGAGGAGAGGAGGCCGGTGGAGAGAGAGGAGGCTGGAGGAGAGAGGAGGCCGGCGGAGAGAGAGGAGGCCGACGGAGAGAGAGGAGGTCGGCGGAGAGAGAGGAGGCCGGAGGAGAGAGGCCCGTTTCAGAAGCGGCCGGCGTAGATCTGGGGGAGAGAATCGACCGGTGGAGATCTGGGAGAGAGGCGGCTGGAGCCCGAGATGAACAGAAGGGGGAGGATGAAGCAGAGGCAGGGGCGTGGAGGTATTGCGAGCGGCGCCGGAGATCCAGCCGGAGGCGCCTAGATCCGAAATTGGGGCTCCCATGGCCGCCTTTGCCTCGCCTTTCGTCTCCCTCCCGAGCCGTCGACGCCGGATCCAAGGAAGACGGAGCCTCGGATTCGCGAGAAGGGTATCGGATTCGCGAAGGAAGACCGAGCCTTCGGCCCTTTCCTCTCTCTCCCTCATCCGCCTCCCTCCGGCCCTTTCCTCTCTCTCTCTCTCCCTCCGCCTCCCTCCGTCCCTTTCCTCTCCCTCCCTCCGCCCCTTCCTCTCTCCTCCGCCTCCCTCTAGGCCTTCTTCCCCGTTTCAATTTTTCTTGGAAAAAAAAAACAAAAAAATCAAGAGACGCGGGTTGAGGTCGCGTCTCTTTTGTTGATTTTCGTCCCCTTTTCACCCAATTTTAGATTTTTGACCTTGCGAATAAAACGCGGTTCAGACCGCGTTTTTCTGTCCAATCTGACAAAAATGAATATTTTTGTAAATGGTTTAAAAGTGTGAATATTTTTATAATTTTTTTTTTTTGAATATTTAGAAAAAAAATTCGGGAAGAGAAATGAAAAACTCATGAATCCGGAAATTTGGGTTCATCTGCAAGTACCCACAAAATGTGGGTTCATCAAACAGGTGCAAGGTGGGTTTATTAAAATAAAATGTTCAAATGGAAATTTCACCAATTTTAACATTATAAAAAAAAAATTATATTTTCTAATTTAATTTAATTTAATTTTCTCTACATGTAGACATCTACTTTGCCTATGTTTTGATGGGAAAAAAATCATCGTATTACTGTATTTTATCGAACACCCGTATAAGTAATAATATTTAATCTTTAATAATACAAAGTACTAACTAGTATTATTAATAAACTTAAGAAGATTGGATTATATTATAAGTTTAATATATAGAGATTTGATTTAATAAAAAAAAGTAAATAAATAAAAGTAAGTTATGAGTCTGATGTCGGGTTCATGAATAGGGGTGAAAAAATAATAATCTGAAGTGAGGTTCGTAAGCTGATGTGGCAGAGGAAAAGTAAGTTATGAGTCTGTTAAGAGATTCATTAATGCGGATGGTGTTAGAAGATCAAATAATTCATAAATCAATCATAAATTCATAATCCAATATTTCAAATAAATAAATTTTAAAGTTTTTCGAACTTTACAATTAATGGGCTTGTGTTTTGTTTAGTATGGGCCTAAGCCCATATATCTATAGTATAAATAAAATAACTTCATGAAACACAACGGCAAGTTCATCCAAAAGAATGCTCTAGGATGGACTACGAATCGTTCATAATTCTTCCTAATCTCTTTCCGTTTTCAAAATAAAAATGAAACACGTTTGATATTTTCACATTGTTTTCCCGCATTTCCCTAAATCATCTTATTCACAACTGTCGATCAGATTCAGTTCTAGCTAAATCCCACCTTCGTTTTCGCAAAATCTACAGTATATGCTTGACTAGGGGTAGACACAGATCCCGCAAATCCCGCCCCGTCCTATATATAAAACTAAAAAATTATATATTTATACATAATTAAAATTATTATTTTAGATTATAGATATTAATATTAATATTTATTTAAACCCAACATTGCGATTTTTTTTACTTGCAACATTTATGTAAATAATTAAACACAATAAACTAATAAAACAATAGTCTTACTCTTGCACTAAGCAAGCACTCAATTACAGTAGCTGCTTAATTTGCTTCTTGCTATTTGTTAATTGTTAGTGAGATTATGTAAATTCACAGCTTGTTGATTTTGCTACTAAAATCAAAATCATGGAATTATATGTAAAACTTTGATACTTAATGATGTAAGAATATTAATATATGTAAGACTGTTATAATATTATTATATTGTGATGGATAAACCCTAGTTTCCTACGTAGACTCCTATATAAAGGGTCATGAAGACCCCAATAACACATCAGTTCATTCCCTTCTTCTCCTCTCTATTCTATCTATTATCACACGTTTATCAGCACGAATTTGTTCGTATTAGGGTTTCAAGATCGTAGTCTATCCTTTTCAAGCTTTTTGTGAATTTGAAAGATAAGTTTCGATCGATTATAATTAATTTTATTTCGTACTTGCTTATCAATTGCTTCATGTATCTTATATCGATTGCTTCATGTATCGATTGCTTATCGATTACTTCGTATCTTATGTCTTATCGATTGCTTGTCGATTTTGCTTCATGTCATATTAGGGTTCAAGCTCTACGAGCGTCGCAACAGCCTCAAGCACCGCTTCAGGCCAATCATATATCTTGCCCATTCGCAACCCAATGCCAATTCCAAATCGACGAGACGTCGGTGCAGTTGCTCTCGTTGAAGTTCCAGTTCATGACGGCGAGATTGGATTCGGGGATTAATTCATTGAAATTTGGTTTAATTACGAAACCAGCCGGAGTTTTGTAAAATCACATATTGGCCCGTACTTTCTACATATTTACAGAAAGCGGCCTAAAACTTTTAGGGCTGCATTTTTTGCCCCTGTGAAGTATAAACACATCCCCGAAGATGATGTGTAACATAAATGATATCAACCCTTGAGTGAACCCCTGAAGTGGTTGAATTAATCGAATAAATTTCAATCATTGAAGTGATTGAATCAATCAAATTTGTAGTATCCTTGAAGCGGATAAAGCAATCTCAATCCCTGAAGTGATTGAATCAATCGAAGTTGTAAGCGGAATCTCAATCCCTGAAGCGATTGGATCAATCGGTCGTATCCCCGGAAGTGGATGTTATTTTATTACATTCTGAAGCGATAAACGATCGAATTTCATCCCTGAAGTGATGATTTATTTATTTATTTTATTTATCTTATTTTTATGTTTATTTTAATTATTTTGCATCTCCCGAAGTAGATGAATTATCTCCTGAAGTAGATAAAATTGTAAAATTTATCGGTCCTGTTCCGGTGGAGTTCAAGGGAAACTCTACAAAGTAGAGTTTCCAATTTCTCTCACAAAAAATAAATTAAAAGAAAAAAATAAAAAAAAATTGGGGATGGGGGTGGGGGGAGGGAAAGGAGGGGGGAGGTTTTTTAACCACTGATTTTAAAATCAGTGGTTGAGATCCTCTCAACTCTACCCATGGAGTTTTCCACAAACTCCACTGAAACTGGATCCAAAATCTATATATCATCTCCAGAAATGGATGAACGAAATCATTTCCCGAAGTAGATGAACTAGCGCATCTCCCGAAGTAGATGAATGATAAATTGATCTCATCCCCGAAGCGATGAAACGATAAATCTCATCCCCGTAGAGATGATCAAGCCGATAAATTTCATCCCTGTAGTGATGAAATTATATTTATTATTTATGTTTATTTATTTTATATGTATGTTATTTAATTTAATTTATTTAAATGATATTTGTTTAATCATCATCTCCTGAAGTAGATGAACGGAACATCACCTGAAGTAGATGTGAACGATTGAAAATCATCCCCGTAGTGATGATTTTTTTTTTAGTTTTATTATTCATTTCAATTTGTGTTTTTTTTTGTCTCCAGAAGTAGACAAACATTATCTCCCGAAGTAGATATAAATTGTTAAATTTTCATATCATCCCAAAAGTGATAATTTATCTCTTGAAGTAGATAAAGTAAACACAATTTATGTATCGCATCTCTTGAAGAAGATGAAATTCTTATTTATCTCCTGAAGAAGATAAATATTTTAGCATATATATATTGATAAAATTTATCTCCCGTAGTAGATAAAAATTTAAAATTCATAATCGTCCCTGGACCGATGATTTTTATAGCTAAACAAGCAAATTATGGTTTCTCCACCAGTCTCCAGAAGTAGACGAACATGTATTTGCAAATGCTCATTTTCTTGTCACCAGAAGTTGACAATATGCCAATTTGATTTTATTTATTTACGATTTTATAATTTTACTAGTATTATTACCCGCGATCTTCGCGGATTTTTTTATATCATAATAATATAATTATATAAATATTATTTTGTAAATTAACACACTCGATATAGCTTTTTGTCTATCATAATAATTATATAAATATTATTTTTTACTTTTTAATTCATATATATATATATATATTTATGAATACTTAATGATAAAATTCAATCTACAGGTCAGATTAAGGGCATGTAATTGCAAATTTGTATGATGTAATTTAATTATTCTTTTACCAAATTTTTTAATAAAACAAAATTATTTTATCGCTAAACAAAGCATGATGTATAATATAATGGATCTAATATTTGTATAAATTTGTTTTATAAATTAATTGGTATGTGAGCAATATTTGCATAAATTTGATTTATAAATTGATTGTTTGTTAAAGATAAGCACTTATTGATTTGAATTATTTCTATTGTTTAATGTGATTGTTTAAAGATAAACAAAATTATTTGGTACGTACGTATGTGAGCAATATTTGCATAAATTTGGTTTAAAATTTAATTATTTGTTAAAGATAAACACTTATTGATTTGAATTATCTCTATTCTTAATTAGAATTTCTTTTTTTTATATATAAATATTAAATCTTATATCTTAATTAGGCAGTAAACTTATCTTTTTAGGTAAACTAGCCAAGGCATACCCGTGCTACGCACGGGACGTAAATATAAATTTTTTTAGTATTTTATAAGCCTATTTAAGAGCTTATTTTATATCATCTCATTGACTAATTTAAACAATATATGTGTAAATCTTGGTTTTATATATTTGATAACTTGGTTTAAGTTATTTATTAAATCTTTATATTTTTATGAGTTTTTTCTTCAAGAAGACACCTTTTAAAATAATTTGTTTAATAAAAACACCTTTTAATTTTTTAAAAACAAAAACACCTTATATATAATAAGTTATTCGATCAATTGAAGCACCAACTTTTATTTTACAACTAAAATTTCAAGTTTTCAGTGATGTAATTATATATAATTAAATTTTTTTATATATAATTAAAATTTATCACAAAATTATCAAATCATGATTTTTTTAATTTTAAAAAGAAAAAATTGACAAACCTGAAATCGACCCAAAATGGCCCGAAAACCCGGTCAAACCCGGGTTCGAGTCAACCCGAAAAACCCGGAACCCGTTTTACCCGAAACCCGAAGTGACCCGACCCGAATCCGACCCAAATGACCCGTTTGACAGGTCTAGTTGCAAGTAATTAACCCTAATTCATCCACGCATAATAGTACTCCATAATAATATGTGATAAATAATATATGGTGATAATCAAGATATATATTGGTACCAAAAGTAAAATATTTTTTTAATTAATTTTCGCCATGTTTTAATTAAGAGATTAGAAAAAAATTGACATAAAAAAGTAATAAATTATTATCCATGCTAAATTTGGATTAACTTATATGTTTTATTACTTATATAATTATATTTTAGAAATTGTGTTGCAAAAATTAAAATTAATTTATTAAATATGTTAAAAATTAAAATCCATTAAGGATTCTAAAACTAACCAAATATATCGATAAAATAGACTTTTAATATTTGATTTCAACAAAAAAAAATCCATAAATTGGGATTGTAAAGATGCTTTGATACACATATATATAAAAGATTAAGGATTAATTGATTTTTATATGAATATATGTTATTCAAATGATATGAATTTCATAAATATTGTGGATGAGGTCATTATTATTGGGCATAGAAATTTAGGAAAATATAATTAATTTTCTTAAGTTAGTAAGAGTATATATATAATAAATCATTTATGAATACACTAATAAAATTACAGAAAAAGAAAAGGATTAAAAAATGAGAATGTCTTTAATGAGAGTCATTAAGGGGCCTTGGGACACAAAATTATCTCTATTCTTAAATAGAATTTCTTTTTTTTATATATAAATATTAAATCTTATATCTTAATTAGGCAGTAAACTTATCTTTTTAGGTAAATAATCTATCTAATATTATGCACGCTGGCAAATTGGGATGAGTATTGCATGCTGTCAACCTTTTAAAAAAAAAGGTACCATGTGTCAAATTTGATGACAAAATTTTAGAAAAGAAATATATGTATAATCCTGTATAAAATATAAATGTAGCATACCATGCCTAATCCTATACTATAAAATATATATGTACCATATGACGCAGTTAATTGTTATTTACTTATTTGACATATATAAAATATAATCATATATAATATATCTATATAAAATATATATAATTATGGTCCATGATGAATTTTTTTTATTAAAAAAAAGCACAAGTAATAATTATATATTGAATTATAAATAGTTTTATACATCAAGTAATTAATGATATTAGTAGCTAAGTACCTTTCGCTCAAAAAAAAAAGCGTACCTAGCTATGTATATAAATCTTAAGGTTAATTCAATAGTCATAGGAATAATGGGAATACATAAAATATTAAATTAATTTGTATAATCTAATAGTGTTTATCTTTTTGCTAGTGATATATAAAACAAATCTAACCTTTTTCATATAAATTAATCTAATCTATATTTTTTTCTAGATAAAATATCTATAAAACAATTTAAGTAAAATGATAAGATTTGTAAGATATGATGTTGAATATTTATAATAAAAATTAATTTAATCATTAATTAAAATGGACACATAGGATGACACATGTATAAATAGATGAGGTTATCGTCTAACGTGGCCTAGATTTATTGGATCATCATTAATTGACGTGGCCAAAACCCGTCCCATATCGCACCAGAAAATGACACATAAGCGAATTCGACCAGAGCCCGCCACATAAGATTTCCACGCCTCTGTTTTAGTATTATACTAGTATACGGTACCCGCCCGTTGTGCGGCTTCTTAATGGAAAAAATAATATTTAATTACATTACCGAATTTTTGACGTATTTATATTTAAATATATTATATTCAATTTGATCTAAAAGGTAAAATAATTGACTAACATTTTACGGCATTGTATATTTTATATAGAATTATACACAGATTTATCTTCTTAAATTTTATCATCAAATTAAGATGGTGCATATTTATATTTAAATATATTAGATTCAATTTGATGTAAAATGTAGAATAATATACTAACAAAAATTTGATGATAAAAGGTAAAGTAATTGAATAAAATTTTACGACATGGTATGTATATATATTTTATATAGCATTAGTGTCGTTATAATTCGTATTAATTTAAATAATAAAAAAATAGATTAAATAAGAGAATATACAACATCTTGATGCTTCGGTAAATTTATATCATCGTTTCGAACATATTTTTAATTTGTATATTCGTATTAATTTATATTATTATATTATTTGCAATAAAGTCATTTTTCATAATTTGGAACACGTACCGAAGATAAAAAGTACTTAATAAAAATTTGGATATACATTGAATTTAATCTATATATATTAAGTAAAGTAATTAATTCCATGACAATTCAATGAGCTTTGTAACTATATTGTGTTGTAAAATTGTAGTGCGTATGTTCTGTACTTGACAAAATACTGAAACGGCCTCTAGCGATTTCCCATACATGGAATTGTCATGGAATTAATTACGTGTCATATTCTTCATTAAATTGCTATTATATTTTTAACCACGTCAATTAATAGGTCAATATAGTTAGGTGAAAATTTTATCTTTTTAAATCAAATAATCTATCCAATATAACCTTATATCTTAATTAGTTTTATAAATAAATACTCAACTTTATATCTTAATTAGTTAGAAAACTTATTTTTTAAATCAAATAATTTATCCATTATTAGATCATAATTGAATATAGTATATCTAATGATAAAACAAAGATTAGGTATAAATAAAAAAGGAAAGGAACGTAGCACATATAAATTCATCACCCCGTTATTATTTACCACATGAATAGAATAGACTGCCCTTTTAAATCAATGTAGCGTCAATTTAGTTTATCTAATGAAAGCAAAAGAAATCAAATATTATACGCCCGAATTTATATTTTAATAAAAAAAAAGTTTCGATGCCATTAAGATGAATTAACCATTAAAAAAATTGGAAAAAATTTACGACATATAGGATTTTTAATCTAACCTTGTTTGCTCAATTTTTACAATTAAGTATTAACCATTAAAAAATATCGAAACAAAGTTATATATTAAAAAATTATTAAAACGTATGAATAAAAATAATATTTTATTATTCTCTAGTTAGATTGATATAGGAACTATAATTTTAAATTAGAGACCATGCCTATAAATAAAACGTTTATTTAACATATTTATAAACATGCATAAACTTATCCACTAAAATTGAATAATAATAGAAAAATCTAAAATGATAAATTTTTAGGTTGAATATTTATTAAAAAAAAAACCTGATTAAGAAATATCTCAATCACATAATCTAATTAAAATATAAGTTATAAATGCCACGCAAGCAAAATATAAGTTATGTAAAAAGCTAAGTTTTTGACTAACTATATTTATTTATTAATTGATGTGGGCCAGAAATATAATACCACTTTAATCCAGAAAATGCCACGCAAGCAAAAATAATCCCGTTTAATCTAGAAAATTCCGTGGCAGCGAGGTCGCTTCAGCGGTCTCTGTTTTAGTATTTTACTAGTATTCGGTACCCGCCCGTTGTGCGGTTTCTTAATAAATAAATTGATATTTAATTTATATTTTCTTTTTAAATTTTAAAGGTTATAATAGTTTAATTGAAATTTTTGGATCTTTTAATACCAATAAACTAAATTAAGAGTATGTTTAGTTTAGATGAATATATACATATATATAATAAATAAATAAATTATGTTTGATTGAAATTAATATACTTAAAATTTTCTTAAATAAATAAATCAAAACCTTGCAAATTTTTTAATATAAAAATAAAAAGTAAATAAAATCATAGAATAATGTCAACATATTAAAAGTTTTGTAACCACTTAATTTATAAAATTTAATTATAGTTACTCCCTCCGTTCCAAAATACATGGGTTTTTAGTTTTCGGCACGTTTTTTAAGGAGCGAAAAACTATATGAAATATTATTTTTTTAATTAAATTTTTTATATAATTTGATACTTATTAGTAATAAGTATCAAATGATATAAAAAATTTGATTAAAAAAATAATATTTCATAGAGTTTTTCGCTCCTTAAAAAACGTGTCAAAAAGGAAAAGCCCATGTATTATGGAACGGAGGTAGTATTAATTAACGGGACACATAAAATGACATGTAGATAAAATTAATTAGATTTATTCAAATAAGTTACAAAATCTTTTCACAATATTAATTCTTTTTCTTTTCTTTATCTCGTTTTATTTTAATCCAAAAGTATTATATTAATCAAATTTGTGGCCTCGCTAAGCCATGTGAGATTCTTTATAAATAAAATTATATATGTAAGTGCAAATCTTATCTTTTAGGCTTTTAGCACAAATTTTATCTTAACTGTTAAGGATTTTTAAAAACTCGTGAAAGTAAAATCTATTTGTGAACATCATACTCTAATCTAATCCCATCTAATTCCAAATCCATGACAGCAACATCATACTCTACCCATATTTTTTTTAGATAAAATAATATTTCTAATATTATGCTTGGCGGCAAGTTTTGATCAATATTCATGCATGGCGTCAGATTTGCATAATTCATTTTCTACCATCATTCTACTTATTAAATTGAAAATATATTTTTATAAACATCCAACCTTATATCTCATTATTAATAACCCAATATAATTGTCATCTCAATTAATCTATCCAATATTTCAATTAGATAGAAAACTTAACTTTTTATATAAAATAATTTATCCAATATTTGGTCAACTATTATACGTTTTAGATCAAATTTAATATAATATTTATTATATATAATAAATTAGAAATCAAATATGTCGGTTTCTTCTTAATAGGATTAATTTTAGCCAATCAATACGGCAAGCTTCGTTGTTTAGATCGATTTCAGACGAATACGTGAGAGCTTAAGATTGAGTTTGTTCGAGTTTTACCTCGAAGTTCAAATAATCTATGATTTTACATAATTTGAAGCAATGGATCAATCTTCAATTCAATCAATTGAAAAAAAAAATAGTGCGTAGTTCGTACAAACTCATACGTAAGTACATATTCACTAAATATTTAATTTTAAAAATAAAACTAAATAATTATTGTTGTCTCGTTTATTTGATGGAGTCGTCCATCATTCAATTGACAAATAACAATTAGGAATATAAAAAAATGCTAATTTTGTTAGAAAACTTATCTTTTTATATCAAATAACATGTCCATCCAATATTAATACGACTCAAACACGGGGTAATATATAGCATGACATGCATTACTCACTAAAATAAATTAAGATATGAAGTTGTAAATTACGTTAAACCCTTAAAATAGTTTGTCATGCAATTGATAATTCAGAAAGAAAGAAAATAATGAAAATCAAAGAAAGGAGATGTAGGAGCGGTTAATCCTAGAATTGATACGGGATTGCTTAAGGTAACCAACCACTTTAGGAACTACTTTAGGGTTAAGTTAACACGTAGATACTCTAGATAAATATCTTAATCACATACTCTAATTAAAATATAAGTTATAAGGTTATATTGAATAGATTATGTAAAAAGATAAGTTTTGCCCGTGGATAAAATAATACAGCAAATAATAATAAAAAAAACCATACTGTAACTAAAAGGATTTGATAAACCATATCATAAATAAAAGTTGATTGGTTAATAATCACTTATTTAAATGTAAGAAATAAAACGGGAAATCGTATTGGTAGAAAGGGGAACTATTGGAATCCTTACTTGCTCTGAGCCACCATTGACGGAATCACAAGTATTTCTTCATCAGAATTGGAGTTATAACATTGCAATTCTATGCCCTAATATCTAATCAGTAATGCAAGTTTAAAAGGTGGAATAGACGTAGGCCTGTAGCAATTGCAATTCTCTACCCTAATATCCACTAAACCGCTAAAAAAAATATATAAAATATCCTCCCTAGCAACATGCTCTAATATTTTGCAGAAAAGTAAGTTTATAGTAATAAGTATATATAAGGTTATATTGGATAGATTATGTATATAAAAAGATAAGTTTTTACCTAACTATATTCGTTTATTAATTTATGTGGCCCTGAAATATAATACCGTTTTAATCCAAAAAATGACACGTAAGCAGAAATAATCCCGTTTAATTCAGAAAATTTCGTTGCCGCGAGGTCGCTCCATTGGTCTCTGTTTTAGTATTTTATATAGATATAGATATTGATTAATTATATCAATTGTGTATTTATTTATCATTATCTCTCGAAATAAATAAACTCATCCCCTGAAGAGGATGAACACATCATGCTCATAATTAAATCGTTCCTGCAGTAACGACAATCATCTCCTGAAGAGTTGTATATGAAAAAGAAATTCATAAAAGGTCTCACTATCTCATCAACACAAATTTGTCTCTGAAGTGACAATATTAATTTCCTAAAGTAAATGAATGATATGAGATATATTGTATATTCTCTTAATGACGAAACCATGCCCTGAAGTGTATGAGTTTTATTTTAAGGTTGCACAAATACCCAGAAGTGTAGAAATTAAAATGAATGTATACAAGTTGTCTTCTCCCTGAAGTGAGTAATAATCAAACGTACCATTTCTTGAAGTATATGGTCAATGTTTATATGACAACTTACTATATTTTTGAATTGCAACTTATCATCTTTTGGAGTATATGATCGAAATATACATAATAGAGATTAATTGTCACTCGAAGTTGACAAAATGAATCATTTTATGAATAAAATCATTTTTGGAAGAAGATGATAAATTGACAAGTTTTTCTCATGGCTCCACCAAATACAATTTTATTTTATTTTATTTTATTTATTTATTTGTTTTTTTTATCCATTTCTTTATATTGAATAAAATTATTATGATTTTACTTATTGTATTCAAAGCTCAAAGTGTTTCTCGAAGAAAAAACTTATCATGAGTGTATAACACGAGGTTTTGTTTGGCAAATGAACATTTGGGAGAAAGGTTGACCACAATCCCGTAGATTGTAAAATTTTCAACACAAACCTAAGAGCTTGAAGACTCTGATGGTGGATTTTTATTAACTCCTGAAGAGTAAAGAATATCTTATGAACTCTAGAAGAGTAAAGAATTTCACAAACTCTAGAAGAGTATATGATCCTACTTTTATCATTTGTACTCCTGAAGAAGTACATGGAATGTGGGTTTTTATCAAGTTCAGAACGATTATAGAAGTAACTACATAACACGATCCGGTTAAGAAGGCCACTTCCTGACTATCCTCTAAGCATTGCCTGAAGCATGCCCCTCCGGTAGAGGGTGTGAAAGAGGTTATGGTTAAGCGCTTGACCAAAGTTATTGTTGTGGCTTATAGCTAGGTCTGTTATACGGTTAATTCTAAATGTCTTGGAGAACATTATAAATGATTCATACCTGAAGTATGACATCAATGAAAGTTCTGACAATACCCATTCAGTGACATCTAAATTAAATAAATGGATCACCAAATACAAAGTTCAATGGTTGAATATTATGGTTTATAATTAGTGTCAAACAAATTTGAAAACCCGAAGTTTTCTCAAACAATCATGAATGGAAGATCAGGATAAATACCATATAGCTCCAGAAGAGCATTGATCTTGTTACCTGAAGTAACAATGACACATATGTATGAATTGACATGGTATTGAACACCAATATCTTATATGACTAGCCAGAAGCAAGTCTTACATAATTGAGAATGTATATATATGGTTTATTTGACACTTATTTACCCCATTGAAACTTATCACTAACCATAAGTTAGTTAATGATAAAATGTTTTTCTGTGTGGCATTCGGTCATTCATGTGAAATGATGATGGGCGGGATCATTGACATTCACATACATACCCACTAAAAGGGACCAGAAGATCTTAGGACTCGAAGATCCTCTATAAGGGTGACAGAACATATATGTTCTATCATCTTGGCAAATCAACAACAAGACCATCTAAATTCAAAGTAAATGCAAAGTCTCGAATGTCTCTTGAATGGATTCAATGAGACATATACGGAACACTATCATATAGACCAGTGTAATTCCAAGATTACAGATGCCTCAATACTTTGGTCATATGAAACATAAGGTAGAGAATGTTATCAAAAACATTGTTGAGCATAAGGTAGCTCACGACGACCCAGAAGAGTCGTTGATCAAATGGGCCCATGCAAGTTTGCATTTCGAATTTGACACAATAACATCTCCCTAATTATCTCCAGAAGAGAGCATGTCATTCAAAGGTTTTGAATAAGAAACATATGTTCCGAGACGTACCTCCTCCAAATGAACTACAATGAGACCACAAAGAAGTTGGATGATACATGGGGTTTGAGTCCCTATTGATATCAAATACCTAGAGCTTATAATGGTGATCAAATGCTCGGTATTTAGGGGGAGAGGAAATGAGACAATTGAGAAAGGGATTGCACGGAAGCAACTTCTCTATCATTTCATATTCGCGGATAAATACAAGTGAACCAGAAGTTCAATAAATGAAATGATTATAAGGTTTATCAAATATGCAATTGAAAGCATTTACTAAAAGCCAAGAAAGTGACAAAGTCACATATGCTAGCTCATTTGGAAGTTCCAGAAGTAACTCCAACTCAATGAATATCAAGTGGTTCTCAAGTACACCAGAAGTGTTGAAGATCACAAGGCTCTTGGTATACGATTCCCCAGAAGTGGAAAGAGCCAATGAGAATATGATGGTCATCAAACAAATGGATGTCGACATCGAAATCATAGTAAAAGAGCTAGAAGGAGCAATTCATGCAAAGATGGATTCATTAAACATGATGAGATTGGACCAGTAGTTCCAACACTGCAAAGTGCAACATCAATTGGTTTTTAAGTGGGTGTTCATACAAAATAAAATATAAAGCCAACTTGATTGCACAAAAGCCGACCTATCAAAGGTTATATGGAGAATGTATTCACCAGAAGTGAATATAATTTTGGATCTAAATGTAAATGACGGACATGTTACTTGGATACACATATAAATGAAAAAGATCGATTAAAAATGCATGAAGCATTAATATTAAAGTCCCGTCACATGCAATTGGTTAAAGATCATTATAAGAGTACCTGAAGTACCATACAATGTTGTACTCTTTTCCTTGATCTTGGTTTTTATCCCATTGGGTTTTTCCAAGTTAAGGTTGTTAACGAGGCAACTTATGCACCATTTAATACAACAGATCCCCCTAATCAACAATGAAAAGCACATTAGGTCCTGAAGTACCTTATGCTTATGCATCTAAGGCAGCTCAACACCAATACATGGAAGTCAAGCGCATCAAGTCAATCGTGAAGAAATTCCACGTCAAAGGAAATGTTGAAACTCGGCTATGCAGCTCATACAGTCAACATCATTAAGAAGTTCAAAGAGCCTACTCGAATGAGAACACTACAAGGAGGGTGTTGAATTCAGGGGGGGTATACGCATTGCACTCTTTTTCCCTTCGATCAGGTTTTGTCCCACTGGGTTTTCCTGACAAGGTTTTTAACGAGGCAATATCACCAAAGCGTATCACATGTCATTTGTATTTTTTCCTTGGTCCTAGTTTTGGTCCCATTGGGTTTTCTAGGCGGGGTTTTTAATATGACAGTTTTGTATTATTAGGGATGTTTATCCAAGGGGGAGTGTTATAATATGATTATATTGTGATGGATAAACCCTAGTTTCCTATGTAAACTCCTATATAAAGGGTCCTGAAGACCCCAATAACACATCAGTTCATTCCCTTCTTCTCCTCTCTATTCTTTTTTTGTTGAAGTTTATTGGATTGTTTTAAAATCTTACTTTTACAAGGGACAAGTTCCGTCACGTACCGTGAGAGATAAAACTCGACAGAATTTGAAAAAGAAAAATTCAATCATCGGGACGGGACACAGGATTACTACCGTCCCGTCCCGTCCCATGCCCACTGGAAGAACCATCTTCGTCAGCCAGTAGCCCAATAAATCCTTTGTCAATTCAGTGGTCACAAGATGTCAGATCGAAGATAATGTAAATCACAACTTACCCTATATATCCGAAGACGAAATTCCTACTAAAATCCCAAAACATAATTAAGAACTTCGGCCTCAATAAAATAAATCTTCAAAGCGATTCATTAAAGAAAAAATTGTTTCTCAGGGGTAGAATAAGTCACTTGATCAAGTCAGTATTATCTTTCAATGTTCTTATATGACAGTGATGAGTTTTCGCCTAACACTTTTCCATGAAATAGCTTGTAAAATGACCAAACTCGGACCATCGTAAATTACAATATCTCTTCCTCCTCAGGGCGGGGTCATTGTATCCAAAACCGCTGCTTGATTCGATGTTGCACCAACATTAGTAATGATCTTACATTCTTACCACGAGCTTCTTCCATAATGGTACGGAAAAACAGTATCATTGAAGTAGATACACAAATCACTTTAAATACAAGAAACCGGGTAGGCTGACACGAATTGCCAAAGAGATTGAGCAAAACCTGAGTGAAAATTCTCCAGATCAATAACAATGCTTAATGCCACAGGTTATTAGTTCTATACTTCTATGTAGTTTTTATTGTTCCTTTAAGGTGCTACAAAAAAACAGTACTCAGTACACACCTTGTTATTTGACCAGTCAATTGTATATGTACACTAATTGTTCATTGACCACATCAGGGAAAAATAAAAAGGGAGAGAGAGAGAGAGTCCCTAAAGTGTTTTTACATTGCACTGCAAGTTAAAAATGTGCAAGGCCTTCCCTTCAAGTTACAAACTCTTTCTACAGTTTACATAATCTGCTAGATGACACTTTATCACCTTCTGCCATTTTATCTAGCAGAAATGGAGGGAAATGTGCCGCTAACAAGGTGACTACCAGAGACGTCGACGGATACGAAGCCATTCTTCCGGGGACATGATGATGAATTCGAGTCCCTGTGATTGTTGTTGCATGAAGATTCGGTGGTTGATCTGGTGTCGGACTCTGGCATCATCTGCAATATTGCTTCAAGTTCTCGGACAACCTCTGCCATTGCAGGCCTCCCATCCGCCTCGTCTTGACAGCACCTGAGAGCCAAGGATGCAAATCTTTCCAGGCACTCGGGTGGATTACTTCCCATACGTTCATCGATGACAGACACTATGTTTCCAGACTGATATGATATATTGACCTGATGGGGAAAGTTGCGTACAAACAAATACGAGAGTGTTGAGAGTTGGTGTGAGAAAACGATCAATTAGTCCAAATAATTCAAGAAAGAATTCATGGGTACCTCTCGGACGATATTCTTTCCATGTGAAATGGGCCGCATGCCTGTTAGGAGTTCAAGAAATACCACGCCAAGGCTATAAACATCACTCTTGTCGGTTAACTTATGAGTCAAACAATACTCAGGATCAAGGTATCCCTGCACATAATACGTTAGTTAGATCATGTTTTTGCCCTCTTTAGTAACAATATGCAAAGTGAAAACTATCAAATAGGGGGAAAAGAAGAAGCAGAAGAAGATGAACAGAAAAAGACAATGTCAGTTTTATTGATCACTTAATATTGTCCACATCTTGACACTCGACATCGACCAAGTTAATCCTGAAATATGATGTTCACGGTTCATGCTTTTGCAAGTATTAGCATTCAGAACCTCTTCTTAGTTCTTACAAGGGTCTGGGATGTCAAAATTTCCCTCAACAGGGTTTCTGTGGCATAACAAGTCACTATTTTTGGATATGCAGTTGACTTGACTTAGAACTATTTGATCAAATATATATAATCTGTATGCAAATCTACCCAACCAACCTGACTCGCCCATCTCACTTGACCGGCATAATTTCAAATAATATGGAAAGTTGTGCATGGAACAAGCAACTCTATATCAATCAAAGAAATATAGACTGGAAAAAATGGAATTCTGCACACAAATGAATATATTTAGTGAAGTGCAAAAATACCGGAGTCCCTCTAACAACTGTAGAGATGTGATTCGGCACAACCCCTTCAATGTCAGGAATCGGGGCTAGCCGTGACAGCCCAAAATCTGCAACCTTTGCTGTAAAGCTGGAGTCTAACAGGATGTTGGTAGCCTTAATATCTCGATGGAAGATTGGAGGATTAGCTTCAGTATGTAGGTAGAGAATGCCACGTGCAGATCCAAGGGCTATTTTCAATCTTCTAGCAAAACTTGGGGGATGTTCAGAACTAGCTGTACAGAAATGGATAGCATATCTGAAGATTTAGCAAGTTTTACCATACAAGTTGTGACTCACTAAGCTATACATGATATAGATTTAGCCATACAGAACATATGAGATCATAACGTAGGAGAAGCCTTGGTTTAGTAAGGAGCAAAATTTACAACAAAATGTACATAAAAATTATTTGTTTTTTGTTTTTATGACTTATATTTTTGATAATTTCTGTGATCAAAGCTGCTTCTCTTAGAAATGTATTTACTCATCCTGGATTCTTGGATACATGGATGAGAGGAAATAAAGTTGGACCAAGGATAAATTCAAGTGAAAATGAGGGAACCACAATAGTTCAACATAATACAAACCTGAAAGTTGGCCCCTTAATGTTCCATTTGGCATGAATTCATAAACCAACATCTGCAAAGACAAAAAGTGACCAAATTATCAATATATTTTTTTCTCACAAAAGCACAACAATTATAAATGTTAACTCAAACATGCACAATTTGCTTGTAACCTCCCATCTAGCAGTAAATCAGAGAAACGAAGTGTATAAACTGGAAATTAAACATATGTTTTCTCCATCACCAAAGCAGACCTGGAAATTCTTTATAATAACCCCCTCAATGAAGACATATGGTTGGATAAATCTGAATAAAATGGTATCAGTAACATCAGCTTATTACACACAACTGTCAACTGTGTCTATACTGTACCCACTAGCAGAACACCGATGCCTAGTAGCCATTTGAAGCATATCTCAAGGTTTGTGATTATTGTCATTCCTTGTATAGGGAAGATTTCTAGCCTAAACTATGAGAATTTCAAATTCATGGTGATGGGAAATTGTTACTGGACTCTGGAATATGCATATTCGGACTTTCAAATATACCAACACGAGAAAATTTCATCATGATCTAGCAGGAAAGTTGGAATTTTATCTCTATCACAAAAGAGATGTTCCATAATTCAGTTTCTAGTGCTCGGGAGATGCAAATTTACCTGTTCACCTTTTTTATCACAGTACCCTATCAGAGTGACAAGGTTCCGATGATGCAACCTGGACAGAAACTCTAATTCTGTATAGAACTCTTTATCACCCTGTAAAGACCCCTCTTCAGCCCGTTTTACCGCCACTAATGCACCATCTGCCAAAACACCTTTGAAGACCTTTCCATATCCTCCTCTTCCTACTTCAGCAGCACTAGAAAAATTGCTTGTAGCAAGTGCCAACTCTTCATAGGTGAATTCTCTCATACCCTCAACTTTAAGAGCCTTCCTGGATACTACAGATAAATATATGCTACATCATTAGTCAAGAGCGCCCGTTGATGTGATCATAAATTACTACCTTGGATCAGTGTAGGAACAAAAAGATAATCGTATGGATATAGCCATTTGCTAGGTAAAAAAGAATTGAGCCTTTAGCAACAGAGCACCATAAGTTTTAAAATATTTTGCTCCAAGACATTGCTAATCCAGAAGTTTATGCAGGACTCACATTTTCGTCTTTTTGATATACCACTGTATTTTCTTGAATGTTTTTTTATGAGGAGAAGTGAAACTGCAGCTGATAATATAACCGCACCAGCTATGGTTCCCACAATTATGCCAGCCAAGCAACCCCCTTTTAAGCTAGATGATGATGATGATGGTAATGAGAGATTGAAAAATGCTGCAAAAGAATAGGAAGTAAGGACCAATTAGGGCAGGCTGGAGTGCTGTAGACAAATACAGTTAACAGTGTTCTCTACTTGAGTGGCTGAGAAACACGCTGAGAAAATTATGAGAAAATACTTTTCAAGTGTGTTGCTAGTCTAATGCATTGTGAGAATAAACCAAAAGCAACCTTAGCATGAAAGTTCAAGACTTCTCAACCTAGGATCACATATCATATCTTCCGTGTCCAGAAATATTCAATATCAAACTTATAATAAATTTCACAGTGGCTGATACAGCTGAAAATGCTAGCTGTTATATTGATGGGCAAGCTACCCTCTGAATCAAATCTCAAATAATCTAATGCATTGTGAAAATGCTAGCTGGGATAGTCAAAAGATGGACAAGCTAGCCTCTGAATCAGTATATCATTAATGGAAAACAACAAAGAACATGTCATCCAAGTCTTAAACAAAAGAGATCTGTTTCGCATGAAGATACCTGAGATAGAAAGATGGCTTAAAATAAGGGTCCACAAAAGGTATGTTACTGTGCTCTATGATAGAGCTTTGCGAAGTTATGAAAATGAGAGCCATAGATTTACAATAAAATGAATTTAAGCAGCAACTAACAAAAAATAGGATGCCTAGAAAAGTGAACATAATGTTTTTATTTGATGCAGCCCGAAATGAGGTTTGACTCATATAATTGCAATTAAAGTAGAAAGAAAAGCAGAGATCGGTACATACCCTCCTTGTAAGGCTCCAAAAGAATGAAGTCAAGTAGCTCATAAGGTCCAAAAGTTTCATTATCAGGAATATCCCATGCAACAAACATGTCCCAGATTCGCAGAACCTCACTCAAATTGAAAAGGGAGCTTTTTGGAGCATTATCATAAATAGGAAAAAGCTTCAAAACCATTTTCAACCGAGGACCTTCTTGCCATACAGTGGAGCTAATATTCAATTGGTCCAGATCCAAATGAAGTCCAGAGGTTAGGTACTCCTCAAAGCTCAACTGGTATGGGAGGAAATCAGAAAATCCTGGACTTTTTAGCCGGTAATCAATGATTAATGGTGCAGCACAATAGCAATCTGATGCTGGCTTTGTAGGGGAATATTCATACGGCATTGGACAGGCTAGTTTAGGACAACCATTTGTATTATTAGTCAAATGTGGGGTAATGCCATTTAGAGTGGGAGAAACACAGTAGAGTCCTGGATTGCTGTTGTTGCATAAAGGGTTTCCTTCAAGCCTGGTGAAAAGAAAGAAAGAAAGAAAGAAAGAAAGAAAACATGAAAGAATTACATACTATAGAAGTCCACAAACTGGACAGGGATCAAGACTTCCAAGTACAATAAAGTTCAGAGCCGTACAGCAAGGTAACATTAGCTGGTACAATTGAAGGGCCAGAAATTTGTGTCAGGTTATTGTTCCGAAAATCCCTGCAATGATTGGAAACATGCACGTTCTTTAAGGAAAATGTTCACGCTGCAGCTTCCCAGATAATGTAGACAAGACCCAACATAAAATCCACCAGTAAATATAAAATAAACTATCACATTTAATCAAGGTCCAATCCAATCTGCAGAAGAAATGCATTCAAAGATGCAGGTAATAAACATATAAATAAATAAAAGATGAGCAAGCTAAAGTTTTCTTACAGAGTAAGATTTGGAGCAACATCAGATCTTTTGCTTTCCCAAAGAGTGGAAGGAACAGAACCACTCAACATGTTACCATCAAGTGACCTAAGTCGTAGAGCAGATTTGTGAATCAGGCAAATAACAATAAAAAAAAATTGAAACACGCTGGAGTTCAGGATAAAAAAAAAAAAAAACTGGGAATATAGAAAGGACTGATGCCTACAATTTTTGAAGGCGGGGAAGCCCTGCAAAGTTTCGAGGAATAGTCCCATTGAGCCTGTTCTGTGATAAAATGCTGTGGGATACAAAAACTATATGAGAAAAAACCTCACATTTTTATAGTCATCAACAAAATTGAATAAGCAGGGATCAAAGCCGTCTTACATTGTTGTCAAATCATCAGATAGCTTCTCTGACGGTATCGGTCCACTGAGTTGGTTCAAACTAAGGTCGCTGGAAAGTGCAGTGTGAAGAAGAAATAGTTACAATCAGGAACGTCATTTACAAAAGACAGATAAAATGCCAAACAGAAGCAATATTGTTGTTCTATTATCACTCCTTTCCATATTTCTATGTTTCAACTGCGTTCTTATGTTTTCTTTTATCCAATTGAAATATTGTATTATAATATACTTGATGGTAGACTTAGAATGTTGTTCTATTATCACTCCACCCGTCCTTTCCTCTTCAAGACTTAGAATATGCAAAATTTGAAGAACAGGAAATGCCTAAATGGGTGTAAAATAAGTAAAGGAAACACCAATGAACTTACATATAAGAAAGCTTGGCAGTCCCACTGAGATCAGGAATTGATCCTTCCAAGCCACAATTCCTAAGACTCCTGGTAGAGGTTAAATGTTAGACTGAAATAAGCATGAAGATTACACAAGAATCACAAAATATCACAGTGAAATTTCACATTGAACTTCGTTGGTGGGAGTGGAGGCAAAGGACCCTTACATTCTCATCAAAATTCCAGGGGGTGGGGGCCATGGGGGAGGGGGTGTGCAGGGAGATGTTGACAAAGACGAACAAAAAGAAATATGACTATGCATTATGCCTTACAGAAGTTACAGCCTTGCATCATCATGAATGAAAATTATTCCAATCATTTAGATTAAATAATGATCACTTACAGCTTCAGCAACTTGGTCATTTTGCCATAACTCGAAGGAATCTGGCTCCCACTGAAATTATTGTTGTCTAGTTGACTGCAAAATGAAATATGAGAAGAAACTATTGGAACATTATGGTAGGAAGAAATAGATTAGATCCTAGAAATTAGAAATTACAAAGGTTAGGGAAAACCTTGTGTTTGCACTCAGTTGACAATCATCTTTCACAATCTTAAGAGAGTTACATAAAATGAAATATATAGTTCTTCTCTTGAAGCAATGAATGAAATAAAATATATGCATTAGGCAAGAAAGAAGCATACAGTATCAGCAAGTTCGGCAATTCGGAGAACTCAGCTGGAAGGGATCCTGATAAGTTATTATTGTCAAGAAGGCTGCAATTGTTTACTCATTGTCAGAATAGCAGGTGGAACTGCACTTATGTGTCATACATATGACTTTCCAAATTACTGAACCCTAAAAAGGAAACTCAATAGCCAACTTACAAGTGAATTAAGCTTGGTAATCTGGACAGCTCACGAGGGATTTCACCACTAATTGAATTATTGTTCATATGACTGCAGAAAGGAAGAGAACAATCACTGATGAACACAATTAAGAGCAAAAAGAATTATTGCTTAAAAGAGCAAAAGATGCCCTTACAAATGCCTTGTTTTGTTTAAATTTGCAAATGATTTAGGTAGTTGTCCTGATATTTGGTTTTGGTCAATCTGAATTCGGTCTAGATTTGGCAGATAACCAAGCTCATCTGGCAAGGAACCTGTCAAATGGTTACCATTCAAGAGCCTGAAAGGCAAAGAAGATAGCATAACGTCAGACATTTGTTGAAAGAAGGGTACAAAGAAACCTTGAGCAAGAGGATAAACAAAGCACCAGACAATAATGAACCAAAATTCAGTGTAAGACTGCAAGAAGCATTTTCCAGTAAAAGACTCATGCTTAGTGAACGAGAGGGGTTGTGGCAACTTTGCACAACTAAATGAACATCATGAATGAAAATCCATTATAAGAGGCATATGTCACCTACACAACTATGATTAACATCATGAGCCAAAAATCAGTCTAAGGAGCATTTGCCAGGAAGACAGCTCATACATCCGTGATTACAGCAAGTGCATATCAAAACATAAAACATGACAGTGGAGTCTTTGAAACTTACAAGAGTTCAAGCTGTGTGAGATTGCCTATCTCTTTTGGTATACTCCCTGATATGTTGTTCCACATAAAATTCCTTTAACAACACAAATGTGGAAGGAGATTAGCAAATGAAAGATGTACACACTATTAGGGCAGCCAACCAGCTGCCAACCAAATCCTTAATATGCAGACCATAAACCTGGACCTAAGAGATGATGGCAGTTTAACGGGAAAGATGAGTAATATCGAAAAAGGGATCCGACTTACAATATTTTCAACTTAGACAATAGGCCAAGCTCTGGTGCTAGAGTTCCTGAAAGTTTCATGTTCATCAGTTCCCTACAAAGAGGAAGACATGGAAATGAATATTACATTAGTTCTGAAATGCAGACTGTGGATGCAATGTGTGTATGTGTGTGTTTGGGGTATCTATTCTGCTGAGAAGTGCTAAATATTTTGAGAAATGAGAAGTAAGCTAATCTATGCATTTCAACTTATTATATATGCATCTTAGGGTATTAGATATGCATCTCAACTGAGTTGCATATATAATAAGTTTATCTATGCATTTCAGTTGAGATTCATATATAATACATTTAGATGCATATTTCTCATTTCTCGATCTAAAATTACTTCTCAATCAAAGGGGACCCTGTGCGTGTGTACTGTATGGTATACTTTATAGGCATTGTGTGCGCACTTTTAGTAGCACCCATACAGGAATCTGACATGTGGATGCCATAACATCTCTGAAGCTCACATACAAGCATAGTGAACACTTAACTATACAACAGCCATCAAAATGCCCAAAGCATAGCAAGTTTGAGACAGTCATATCAGAGCCAATTTTCATGCCAGTTTCCAATAGGAATAATTTTTACGATAATCAACCACTTACAACTCTTGGATGTGCAAGTAGCCATCGTTTAGTGTTCGATTGTAACAATAAATACCAGTCCAGTTGGCACTGCACGGGTCTTTAATATTCCAGTTGCTCAAGTTCCCCAATGGATCATGTAAGCTCGATTTAATGGCTCCTAGTGCCTCGACTGCAGAATTAAAACAGGCAATTCATGACAAACTATAGACTCAATATCAACCAAGATCCATATAGGCATAGATCGTACTTCCCCCAAAACATTTTGCTCAAATCAAAAGCTAGTGCTTAATATACAACCATGAAAAATGACTGGATCCTTATGCTTTCCAAATCCAATTTGCTTTATATAGCAACCAGCTCCGCCCTATCATACTTAATTACTTGATCTAGTTAGACCTAAATTGAACATTGCACAGGTATCAAAGGAGCTAAGAATTTTAGTTAATTCTGAATCATTGTAAAGTCGATCATACTCTAAAGCACTTCTAAGTTGTAAATAACAATTTCGGAGCAATTCGGGAGAACATCCATGATTTACCTTCTTCGGGATGGGTGATACCCGCGTGGACGTTGGAAGAGAAGCAAAGCGGCAATAGAAAGATCACGAACGAAACGACACCATCTCTGCAACAGCAAGACGGAGAAATTGAACTTCTCCGCCACATCCTTACCGGGATCAACAAAGCGATTTCTGTGAATCAAACATCAACTCCGCTGCTGAGAAAAATCGGAAGAAGCTGAAGAAATTTTTTAAAAAGGAGGGGAAGGAAAAGGATACAATAAACATAAACGACGATAATCAAACGTGAAACGTAGACGATTTCATCGTTGAACTACTTTAAGATTTGTTTATTGCTTGATGTTGAATTTTAGGGTTGAAATCCAACCTGAATGGAAACTCGCGAATCAGATTGAGGTCGATATGGTGGTTGGGACTTGGCAGTGGCAGGGTGGGTAGCAAGAAAGGTGGAGTTTGACCCAATCGCCATTGGAGCTTCTCCTGCTGCTTATGAATTAGGTACGTCTGAGTCTCAGTCTCAGTCGGTGAGATGTTTCCTTTCCCTCCCACTCTCTGTAATTTTCAACGAATTCGTAATAAAAATACATTTCTTTTACGCAATTCGACTTTATATTTTATATTAAAAAGTAGGGAAAATTGCAAGAAACCACCCTTTAAATAGGGTAGTTTGCAGGAAACCACCCTTTAAATTTAATTTTGCAGAAAACCACCCTTTAAATATAGTAGTTTGCGGAAAACCACCCTTTACAATACATTCATTTAAAAAACAACACCCATCATCACTTTTAATTAAAAATTTATTAAGTAAATTGGAATTACCCTTTTACCCCCCTCCCCCCCCCCCCCCTCTCTCTCTCGTTTTAAGCTTGTTAGAAAAAAATTTGTTATATTTTTATGTTATTAATACAGCGATTGTAACCTTATTTCAAATATTTAACGAAATATAATTTTAAATCAATCCAAAGAGAGAATAAACATTAAAAAAAATACTTTGACTTAATATAATATATAAATATTTACATATAGATATAGATTATATATTAATTCGATCAATGTATTGAATTAAACTCCATGGTTTTAAAAAATGTAGAATATCTTAATGATTTTTTTAAAATATAATTGTAATTGAAGCTTATTCATTAAAACATCTAAAAATAAGTTGGTTATGATATTCTCAAAAAAAAAATGGCTTACGACAAATCATCATAAAGACTTATATATTAATAGTAGATATGAATGACGCATCATCTTAAATTCTTATAAAGATATAGATTTAATATAATATATAAAGATTGAAACATAGATTTTAAAGATTTCAAACAACATAATGATTGGAAAAGAAAAAGAAGAGAATTCAAATGTAATGATATTAATTAGATTGTAATTAAAAGCATACAAATACAATTTATTTTCTTTCTAATAACTTTGAAATAGAATATATATTTTGGGGGTAAATGGGTAATTTTGATTTATTTAATATATTTTTAATGAAAAATGTTGATGGGTGGTGTTTTTAAATGAATGTACTTTAAAGGGTGGTTTTCTGCAAACTACTATATTTAAAGGGTGGTTTTCCGCAAGATTAAATTTAAAGGGTGGTTTTCTGCAAACTACCCTATTTAAAGGGTGGTTTTCTGCAATTTTGCCTAAAAAGTATTTTTTTTGTGTGTGAAAACAACTTTTTCTTGAAAATAGTAAGTAAAATATGACTATATAACATATAAAATATTATCTCTATAAAAAAAATTTAAAAACAAAAACTCCGCTTGGTATTAATGTTTTGTTTTTTTCAATAATTTTGTGCTCAACTTTAATGATTGAAAAGTATATATAAAATATTTAAAAGTAAAAGTACCAATTCTACTTGCTAAAGGCACCCACCTTCTAAGAAATGCAAATTAGTGTATTCAAATTTGTCTACTCAAATACTTTACAAATTCATGAAAAATTGTTGTCTTACATAACATATATTCTTAAAACAATAGAGATACAATTTTTTGAAAAATTGTTGATGCAGATGCTAGGAGAAGGGATACTCCCCGTTTAGTTCCTGTGTAGTCCGTTTCTATTTTTATAGATGAGAGCTTGCCTCTCACATTTTCCCACCAAAAAAAAGAGATACAATTTTATTTTATTTTTGAAGGTTATTTTCTTTAACATTGTCTACTCAGGTATAGTAATTGTCTCACCATGGAATCTCGAGTGCACAAAATTAAACACAAATCAATAAGAAAACAAAGTACTAATAAACAAAATTGATGTTTTATTGCAATTGGGAAGAAGAAGGCAAAGACTTGTATGAAAAATGTAAGCAAGCATTAATTCCTTTTGACATTAAAGTCAATTCCTTGTTATAGGTGGAGATATCGACATTAATTTGGAAGATAGAGCTGCAAGAAAATGAAAGAAAATAATAAAATAGTGATATATTTTTTATAATGAGATATTATATGAAATTTAAACAAGAAAATCTTGCTTCGAATTCGTCGGGATTCATGATTTGGGATTATGTCCAACACATCGGTCTAATGAGATTACGTTATAAAAAGGAGCAGTCCATCAACTAATATATTTAGACTATGTTGTTCAAACGTTATTTTTTTAAGATAAGCATTTTTTTCTTGGGTAACAAATAATAGTAAAATTTTATAGGCATTGCACCATTTTTAAATAAGGATTCTATTGGGTGTTAGTATTTACACCGGTATTATTTTATTATTGACACTACAAATTTATTTTTTTGCTTTATTTTTCCAATTATGTGCATTTTTTAGGCATTTACCCCATGACTCATAAGTCTCACGCTTGTGACTCAGGAGTCAAATGTGTCTACATTTTGTTTGAAGCTTTTTTAAGTTATATGTTTGCAGGATGCTCTTCATTAGGGGTGTGCATGATTCGATTCAAACCGAATTGTTGGGCCGAACCAATACAAATCGAACCGAACCGAATTGAACCGAAGTTTTTCGGTTCGAGAATTTTCATTTTTTAGTTCGGTTTGTGGTAAACCGAGTTTTTTTATGCACTACATAAATACATGGTATATATATTTGTATACTTTATATATACACCAATACACATATAAAGATATAGATTGAATATAATATATAAAGATTTAAATATGGATTTTGAAGATTTCAAACAACATAATGTTTGAGAAAAGAAAAAGAAGAGATTTCAAATGTAATGACATTCATTAGATTACAATTAAAAACATACAAATACAATTTGTTTTCTTTCTAATAACTTTGAAATAGAGTATATATTTTGGGGGTAAATGGGTAATTTCGGTTTATTTAATATATTTTTAATGAAAAGTATTGATGGATGGTGTTTTTAAACGAATGTACTTTAAAGGGTGGTTTTCTGCAAACTATTATATTTAAAGGGTGGTTTGCCGCAAAATTAAATTTAAAGGGTGGTTTCCTACAAACTACCCTATTTAAAGGGTGGTTTTATGCAATTTTGCCTAGTAAAAAAGGTAGGTGTATTTAACACTTGCAATTTTTTTTTTATGACGAGGAACTCACCTTTGACGGTGAACCCCGAGCACGTGACCCAACCGGCAAGAGCCACGTACCAGGTAAACCGGCTTGCGCCGACCGACTCGACCCACTAGTAGGGAGTAAGATAAACCTTGGATGAAAATTCCAAGGAAATGGGCGAATGCGGTGATTTTTTTACATTAGTCAAACAGTAGGATGTCTTTGCTTGGCAAAGATCATCCTTGATAATCCCGACGAATGATTTTACACAATTCCTTATTCGAATGAATGGTCAACATATTATAAATACTTCTAGTCCTAGCAATATAGTTGGCTATCGAATTTGATTCCCTGAAACAATGTCGGAATTCTATGCTGATAAAAAATTTCTTCATATTCCGAATATTTTCGATTACTCTGAAAATCTCTCAATAAGTTTTGGTGTTATCGTTGACAACTTTTATAACTCCTAAACTATCCCTTTCAATGATGACATTCTCCAATCCTCCGTTGAATGATAGCTTTTCACTTGCGATTCTATTTAATGTATGAGCAAATTGCTATTTAGCATAGGATTGCCCGATGCAAACTACAATATATTTTTTTTAACAAAGAGCGTTTGCAACGATCATAGCAGTGTATAGCAATATAATTATGTATGTCTGTAACTGATATCTGACGATCATCACATTGTTGTTGCAAATGTGGTCTAGCCTACAACTATTGTAAATCCATAACGACCAAATTGCATTTTGTTTACAGACAACGGTACATTTGGTCGTTGTTAATATATATGGAGTAACTTCTTAGATGTCCAAAAATCCTTGCTAATTTTAATATAAAAATAAAACAACTCTTACATCACATTTAATTGGTCATAATCATTGGTGGATCTAGGGGGCCCCGGAAGTGCCACAACCCCCTAGTTTGGAAAAAAAAACATAAAAATATTTTTTTGTGGGGTTTTTTTTGGTAATTTTTTACTAATTTTAGGTATTAAAGATTGAAAAAGGGGTAATAATTTTTTACTAATCTTAGATTAATTGCAAGGGAGTGATTTTTATCATCTTGAGGTCATGAATTCAAACCCCATTAACTTCACTTTTTCATAATTTTTATTTCTCTAAGTTTTTTTCTACTAAAAATAAATATTCTTTTTCTATATGTACATAAAAAAAAATTCATTTTATGATATTTTTTATATTAAAAATGAATATTTAAATCACAAATTTAAGATATTTTTTATTATATTTAAATAAAAAATTGATTTTTCATATAGATACACAGGGGCAGAGCTAGGGGTGCTTGGGGGTGCTCGAGCACCCCCTAGCGGAAAAAATACAAAAATAATAAATTTGTTTTGCATATATTTAGTATTCTTAAGGTAATATAATATCTTTAAATAATATTTGAAACAAGAATGCTATATTGAAGGAGAATTCAAGGACTTTGGTACAAATCTCAATTCTTTCACTTTTTATTTGTTTTACTATATCATTAATTCTTCTTGATTTCTCTCTATGTTTTTTGTTTCTATCAACTATTTCATTAAAAAAATGTCATATTTATGTTTAAATTATACATTTAATCTTTTTTTTCAATATTGTTTTAAAAGTAAATTTTTGTGATTTTTTTTCTATATTTTTTGTTTCTCTTCTATTTTTTGGGTTACTTTCAACTATTTAAAAAAAATCTCAATTTTAGTGTTTTTTCAATATTTTTTTAACAAATCTTCTTAATAAATATACACAAACAAACAAAAATCACGAAATTTTTTTAGCACCCCGAACCTGACTCCGTCACTGTAGATACATACCCCCAAATTCTGAATTGGCCACTTGTCATAATTAACTCTAATATCATCCTCACTTAAAATTAAATAAATGTTGATTGTTACGGTCTAGATAATACTATAAATTACAGATTCAAGTCGATGTCATTCTAGAAAAAAAGAGAAGTGAAGGTTTTTTTTTTTTTTTTTTTTTTTTTTATAAAGCGTTAGATATTGACTGTTAGATTCAGTCTTTGATTCAAAGAATTTATGAATTCGGTTAAACCCCCAATCCAATTTGGTGAGATATTGACTGTTTACCACCGTAAAAATAAACGGCCTTAACTAGAGTCGAAGGAAGTGGTCTAAAACTCTACCGCAACAACTCGCTATACCAGTACAAATACCCATTGCTATCGGTTGACGCATGAGACACGCCATCGATTGTTAGTTGTTACCTGGCTTACCTCATGATTCATGGAAAACAAAATTCTTACATCATGTAATTTAGAACTTAGAACTAGGTGATCGATCTAACCTAACCACAATCATCATATACTATATATGTGGAGTATATAAGATAATGGGTCGTATTCAGAAGCGGCGCCAGTAAGTCATAGTAAGAAATGTCAATCGTCACTTAGTCGTCATTTACACCTCACTTCCACCGGTTCATGGGGCTATTGCATCAACTATCAAGCACTGAAGTTGATGCCTGTATTACGATACGTCCGATTAGTTAATTCATGATTTTCATTGGGCTGAATTGGGCCTCCACTTTCTTCAAGATCTTAGGGCTTGTTGGTCTCATATAACAAGCCCAAACGTTTTCAACCGATATACTGAGCCCAAAGCCCAAATGACAAAGCCCAAACGTTTAAAAAGGATTGGAAGATCATGAAAACTAAATACACCGCAAATCAGAGTTTATGGCACCACGTTGATATGAACGTCGTGCTTTAAACCTTGGTTTACCTTCGATTTCCAATGTCTATTTCCAAGTCGATTCGGACGTGCACTACCATAATCTGAATTTACGTGTATCTAACAACACCATTTGAAGATACGATTTTCCTAACTCATGCCCAAAGTATATTTTTAATTGTTACTAGTATGATTCCCGCACCATGGCGCGTTTTTTTAAACTAAAATATTATACATAAAAATATAATAAAATATTAAAAAGTATTAAGATAAAAGTCATAAAAAAAAACTTTACAATAAATGTACCTTATAATTATCTCATAAAATTATTTTTTTAAAATCTTATGTAAGGTATAATACATAAATATAGAAATTTTAAATTATGCAGTAATAATAATATCAATATCATTATAACATTGTTTATATGTGATGTGTCACAATCAGTAGTTATATTCAATGTTTTGAATTAAGCCCAATAGTTATTAAATAAATTTGATTAAGCTAAGCCCAATAGTTATATTAGATTGAATTCAATGTTTTGAATTAAGCCCAATAGTTAGTAAATTTAAAGAAAAAAAAAATTAAAGGAAAAAGAAGAAAAAAGGAGAATTAAATAAAATCAAAGAAAAATGGCAAAAAAAAAGATTAGTTAAGACTTCTAAAATGCCTCTAAGATTGACACATCATCCAAAACTCTTCTAAATTAAGAGTTTATATAGATAGTTATTAAATAAATTTGATTAAGCCCAATAGTTATATTAGATTGAATTCAATGTTTTGAATTAAGCCCAATAGTTAGTAAATTTAAAGAAAAAAAAAATAAAGGAAAAAGAAGAAAAAAGGAGAATTAAAGAAAATCAAAGAAAAATGGCAAAAAAAAAAAGATTAGTTAAGACTTCTAAAATGCCTCTAAGATTGACACATCATCCAAAACTCTTTTAAATTAAGAGTTTATATAGATAGTTAGTAAATTTAAAGAAAAAAAAATGAAAGGAAAAAGAAGAAAAAAGGTGAATTAAAGAAAATCAAAGAAAAATGACAAAAAAAAAAAGATTAGTTAAGACTCCTAAAATGCCTCTAAGATTGACACATTATCCAAAACTCTTCTAAATTAAGAGTTTATATAGATTTTAAGATTTAAATATCCCAATATAGGGAATCATTATCCAAATTAGGGAACCTATTCACATTGCTAGGAGTGGTCCCGCTCTCTCATCTCTTCTTTGCTGATCGATGATATTCTTATTTTTGCGGAAGCACCGATGGCTTAGATGAGGGTCATCCGGGGGTGTCTAGAAGCTTTCTACAGTGCCTCGGGAGAAGGTCGGTCTCCAGGAGTCCAAAGTGTTTGTGTCGAAAAATATGAAAGAGGATCTCCGTGCTAGGATTCAAGCTGAGAGCGGGATTTAAGCTACGAAGGACTTGGGAAACTATTGGGAATCCCGATCCTTCACAAACGTGTAAATAACGGTACTTTTGCTTAAATCTTTGATAAATATGCATCTAAGTTTGTCGGTTGGAAAGCGTCTCTTATGAATTTTGCAGGTCGAACCACGCTCACTCGGGTTGTCCTCTCGGCCATCCTGGTGCACATGATGTCAACCGTTTTGCTCCCGGTGAGTACGTGTAGGAAATTTGAGAAAATCTGCAGGGATTTCATCTGAGGGTCCTCCCCGGAAAGACGACGTGTTCATAAGATTGTCTGGGACGAGCTTACCTTACCTAAGGACTTGGGTGGGCTCGGCATTAAGCGCATGATGAACCTTAACAATGCTCTGGTGGCTAAACTTGGGCGGAGGCTGCTGAATGATGACAAGCGTATTTGGGCCGATGTCATCTCTAGCTAATAAGCATGCCAATAAAGCCCTAGGGAGTTCTGTCGGGTTTCTTATATTTGGAAGGGAATCAAAAGGGCTATGACGATCGTGCTGAAACAGAGCATGCCAATAAGTATTCGTTTCTGGAGCGATAAGTGGGTTAGGGACGCTTCGTTGGATACACTGGCTTCTGATGACCCCCTTCGGACGATGCTCACACTTTGGTCTCCGATTTATGGGATCTTGAATGCGATTGGAAATGGGATGAGTTTGTTGATCATCTCCCTTCGTCAACGCTCCTAAAGATTGTAGTGGTCACGATCATTAACAAGGAGGATGTCCTAGGTTGGCCATTGTGCAAGGACAGGGCCTACTTGGGCAAACCCGGTTACATGGCGCTTGAGAGTTTTGATGATGCCAATTTCGGGGATAGGCTTTTCTTCCAAACGATCTGGAAACTTGATGTGAGTAAGAAAATCAAATCCTTCGTGTGATCTATGTCAAAAGGTGGGGTCATGACGAACCTTGAACGTTTTCGCTTCCATCTTGGTAACTAGTGCTATCATACATTTAGTGAATCTCTTATACACCTTTTCAGGGATTGTGACACTGCTAAAGAATTTTGATTGCAGGTTGTCGGGGCCGGGCAAAGGGATGACTTCTTCTCCCTCCCGTTTGCGGCTTGGCTACGGGATAATCTTCTGCCAAAGGAGGAGGAGGCATATGTCAAGAAGTGGAAAGCTTTCTTCGCGGTGGCCTTGTAAAGGATTTGGATAAGGAGGAATCGCTTCGTTTTCAAGGACGGTCGGGCACCAGACTTCTCCCCTAATCTCTGTTGGAGATTGGGGCTCGAGCATGGTTTGACCAAGCATAGTCTGTTAGATTCGGGCGAGGAAAACCAAGGCTCCGAGTGTGGTGCGATAGGGTCCCCTTGATGCTGGCTGGGTAAAGTTGAATATGGATGGGGCTGTTAGGGGCTCCGGAGCTGCCTCGGTGGGGGGAGTGCTTCAGAACGATCGAGGAGAGTGGTCGGTGGGCTTTGCGCTTAACATCGGTTGGAGCTGGTAAAACCCGACCCGACCCGAACCAAAAAACCCAACCCGGTCAACCTGGAAAAACGACCCGGTCAACTCGGAACTGATTGTCCCGAATACCCGAAAACATAGTGAAGTACGCCACCCGAAAACCGACCTAACCTTACCCATTTTGGACCCGAAATCCAAATAACAGATAACCAAAACTCACTCGAATCTGAATGAACCAAACCCGATTCAACCGAAACCAATTAAGGCCCGAACCCGTTGTAACCGAAACCTGAAATAACCCAAAATTTAAGATACATTCTAGTAAAGTTTTTACAATAAATATTAAAATAATGAAAACTTGAGACAATCCAAACCCTAAATAACCGAAACATGAGACAACCGAATAATTGAACCCGATACAACCGAAACCCGAACTCGGCCCAATTGAATGACCAAATTATTAGACATTATCCGAATCTCAAATGACCCGAAACCCGAATAACCGAACCCGAACTGGTTCCGACCCCGTGTTTAAGAAATTTATTTGGAGGTTCGTCTTCATCGCCCATAGGGACTCCATATGTACCGCTGACCAGTGGTGTCATCGCTTGGTGTCGCTTGGCTCCAGGTTTAGTCTATGTTGTCCCATGCTTGTTTGAGTTGGACTCGTTTGTGTGACTAGGACTATTTGATTGTCGCTTTTATTATTTCATCGTTTTTATTTTCGTTATATGTTTGACGATTCGTTATTCGCCGACTTTGTCGGCCTCTCGAGGAGTCAGGTTTGTCTGATTTTTGAATTATTACCTAATAAAAAAAATGCCATGTTTAGGTCGGGTTGGGAATTAGATTGAGTTTGTTTGTGTTGGTGTTTATCTCAAGTTGGGTTAACTTCATATTCGATTTCAGACTCGAATTATTAATGACACTAAGTTTTCAAGGTTAGTCAAATCAGAATTCAAATAAATATTCCCTCTGATTAAGAATTTTATATGTCTTTTTTATTAGAACAATCCCATCCGGTTTATTCCATATTTGTCAAGAAAACATCATCAATGTTTGGAGGTAAATGCGCAAAAGCAAAGTAAAGGATCGAACTGCTAGGTCTAATAGCTGCTAGCCTATATGCTACCTCGTTTCTTTCCCTACAGACATGTGCCCACACAACCGAATCAAAATCCAATGCCAAGGAGTTAATCGACTCAATCAGGTGGTAAAGTGTACCCCTACCCCCATACCCATTTTGCAGCTTTAATACTAATGCAAGACAGTCCGTCTCGACTTGAATACGCTGCACTCCGCGCTCCTTGGCAAGCTTGAGCCCCCATCGTATACCTTCAGCCTATGCAGTCTCGATGTGATCCGCGTGCGCTATCTCCTTGTGTCCTGCAAGAACTAGCGCAACCCTCTCATCTCGCAAGCCTACCCCAATGGCCGACCCAGTAGACCCAGACACCGCTGCATCGCTGTTCAACTTCACAAAATCCTCCATCGGTCTCATCCACCTGCATCCTCCAGGCGTTGGCCTCTCCGTCGATGGTTTTGCAGTGACGTTATTGTATTTCGAAAATTTAGCCATCAATTCCTCTGCCTCCTTAATCACCTGCTCCGCGTCCTTAACTACTCCCTCAAAGACTCTTGCATTTCTTGCCCTCCAGATTTGCCATATCAGCATAGCCCATCTTTGTCTATCAACGATCGAGGATGCCGTGAACACCGTAATAAACACAGCGAGGACATTGTCACCTCGAAACCAATACTGCTCAAGCATGGGTGCCCTTCTCCACACCTTTCTCGCATGCCTACATTCAAACAAAGCATGATACCCCGTCTCCTCTCTCCCGTATAAATGGCATCTCCCGTCCTGTGCAATCCTCCTCCTTTGGAGGTTTACCTTGGAGGGTAGCACCTCTCTCGCTGCCCTCCACACAAATGATAGCACCTTCGACATTGTCTTGGTCTTCCAGAGGGCCTTCCATTAATTAGCACTATTACCTCTCGGACCTTTCTCTCATCCCATCGACCGGAGCTCCAGGCGATCAATTCCATCACCATCATATCCGGGTCTCTCTCTCAAAAATTGCCAAGGACCTTAAAGCTTGTTGGTCTTGGCAACCATCTATCATTCCATACATTTATTCCCACGCCATTACCTATACTCCATCTCATACCAGCCTCAAGCACCTCTCTGCCCTTCATCAGGCTCCTCCAAATATAATTTGTTTGATGACCAATCCTCTCCTGCATAATATCTGTCCTAGGATGGTATCTTGCTCTTAACATTCGAGCTAGCAGAGACTCCGGCTCTTGGACAAGCCGCCACACTTGTCGGGCCAGCAACGCCTGGTTGAAGAGCTCTAGGTCTCGGAACCCTAACCCGCCTCTATCCTTCGCACGACACATCCGTTTACAGCTTATCCAATGCGTCTTCTTCTTCCCATTCTCCTCCCCCCACCAGAATTTGCTCTACAACATTTCAATCTCTCGGCACAGACTAGTGGGAAGTATGAAGTAGGACGTACATTGTGTAAGTCAGGATCGCTTGAGCGACCGACTTGATCAAAATCTCCTTTCCTGCCCTTGACAAGGTCCTCTCTTTCCATCCTTTTGGTTTCTTCTAGACCTTCTCTTTCAGCTGTTAAAAAATGATCTTCTTAGAACTACCGACAATCGTCGGAAGTCCAAGATAACGCTCATGTTTGGCCACCTCTCTAATGCCAAGCGACACCTGTATAGCTCCTCTCGTCTCATCATTCACGTTTGCACTGAACGACAGCTCCGACTTTGAGAAATTCACCTGTTGTCCTCATGCTGCTCCATAAATACGAAGTATGTTACCTATTTCAGCACTCTGTTGACAGGATGCTCTCAAAAACAAAACGCAATCGTCAACAAAAAACAAATGCGAGATTGAAGGGGCTCTCATCGCAATTCTAATCCCATGTAGTCTCTGCTGATCCTCGGTCACTCTAATCATACCCGATAGCCCTTCGACACACAGCAGGAATAAATATGGCAAAAGCAGATCTCCTTGTAGCAAGCCTCTCTTTAGCATAAACTCTGGTGACGGCCCACCCTACATCAAAATTGAGAAACTCGCGGTCGTCACGCATGTCATAATCAATGAAATCCACCTATCCTCAAAGCCAAATCGTCTCATACAATGCTCTAAAAATCCCCACTCGACCCGATCATATGCTTTAGCCATGTCAAGCTTCAATGCCATGTAGCCCTTTTTGCCTCCTCTCCGGGTCTTCATGTAATGAAAGAGCTCAAAAGCCGCAAGAACATTATTCGTGATCAAGCGCCCTGGAACGAAAACACTTTGACTCGGGCCAATAAGCTTCCCCAACACCTTCTTCAACCTATTAGTTATACCTTTGATACAATCTTGTAAATCACATTACATAAACTAATAGGTGTTAAATCTCTCATCTTGGATGGGTCCGCAACCTTCGGGATAAGAGTTATGAACGTCTTATTTAGTCCCTGAGGCATTGACGCCCCATTCATGACACTGAGAACAAGTTTTGTAACGTCTTTCCCCACGATATACCAACACTTCTAGTAAAAGATTGCTGGCATACCATCAGGGCCCGGCGCTTTTGTGAGATGCATTGAAAAAATGGCTAATTTTACCTCTCCCGTGGTGAAGGGATGCAACAATTTTTTTTTGATGTTTAATTGTGAAAAAATTTATTAAAAAATTAATATTTTATATAATTTTTAACTTAAAAAGTCTACTATATCTGTTTTATAATTTAATTCGTTTAATTTTTTGAAATGTTTTTTAATACGTTAAAATTGAAACGAATGAAATTATGAGACGGAAGGGGTATTGTTTGATCGGAGAGACATATGACCTAGAGAGCATTTTCGCTCGGTCGTCGCCGCTTCACCATCCATCACCAAATCGGCAAACCGCCACCACAAATGTCCTCCTACATTCATCTCTTGGCCGCCTCCATGGTCGCTGCTCGCCATCCACCACTCGCCTTCCTAGGCCACCGTTCCCCTGGCCACCGTCGACACCACCGTCTCGCCTATTAGCCTACAACCCTCTCGGCGTCAGCCTCCCATGGCCCCGTCCACCGAGTTTGTTCCCGCAGCTCCGCCCATGCCTCCTACCTCGGCCCCGCCCTGGCTTCTGGCCATCGCGGTGGATCTCTCGGCTCCGCGCGCAATCCCGTTGCCCTTACCGGTCTTCCGCCGCCTTCCCTTGTCACTATCAGATTCACTCTTTTTGGCTACTCTGTCGGATTCGCTTTTCGACTCTGGGCCGGGTTTGAATCTAAGTTGAATGATCAAGTCATTCATCTTCTATTTTACTAAGTTTGTTTTGTTGCTTGTGTCTTTCTATTGCTTTGGTTTGTTCCTGCTTTAGGTTCTAGGGTCGGGGATTTCTGAATTTGTGGATTGGCTTTCTTGTAGCTTTGTTCAATCTTGTTCGAGATTCTAAGGTCAAAGTAATAGCTATTGTTGTTTTAACGCTAGTTGTTGTTTTGACCTTCGTCCCAATCTCTTTCCGTTCTTCGGACCAATCTCAATCCGTGCTTCTGTCTCTGTGTTTTTTTGTTGTTGTTCATTTTCTCTTCTTCGACCCGTTTCATCCGCCTCTATTTTGACTACCTAGTAGTCGCTCACGATCTTCTTATCGTCTTTGAGGGTTTGGGGTGGGTTTCGGGGTTTTAATGGACAATAATTTGGCCTGGAGTCGGGTTTACGGATTGGAGTGCAGCGCTGTTCTTGTTGTGTTGCAGGCTTCTTTTGGCGGTGTTTGATTTGTCATTTTCGATGACGTCGTGGACGTGCATGCGTTGACATCAGATGGCTTCTTTTAGTCCACATTCTGAGGTGTCCACTGGTGTTCCCCAGAGTTCTCTGTGTGCGTTGTTCTTTTGACCTATCGTTTCGCTTGCCTCTGGCTTGTGATTTCGGTGTAGGATGACTTATACGTTTATTATTATTATATTTATGTCATTTGTTTCTGTAATTTCATTTTTGTCATTTGCTTATGTAATATTCTTTCGATTGTACATGATGATTAGTTATCTATCCGCTTGTCCGGTCTCTCAGTTTCTCTAGATTTGTCTAGTAAACCGAATTCTTATCTTGCTTAAAAAAAATGTTTGATCGGAGGGAGAGAGTAGATCGAATTTCTCGAGTTGGGTGGCTACTGGCTGCTAGGGTCAAATTTTGGCATCCGGGACAGAATATATGAAATCAGGCAGAAACGAAAAGAGACTAGTAAAGTGGGACGGTGAGGGTTGCCATCACGTCGATTACGTGTCACAAAACAAGCAATTGATGTAAACAGGGAATTGGGGGTTGCCAGCTGTCACCTTCAACCTACAAAAGGTACAAAACCCCCGCGCCTTGGTTGATGCACCCGCCATAGCCGGCTCTGCAACTCCGCCTCGCTCTCATCCCCTCCCTTTCACTTGCATCAATTCCGAAGACTTGAATTCGTCCGCTTCAGCGTCATCTTCCGACTTCTTCCTCTCCCTCGAATTGATCCATATCCTTTATCTACAATCTGCCGACCATTTCTCTCTATTTATCTTCGTCTTCTACGCCTCTTTCCGCAGTCGCTACTTTGTGCGCGGATAATAGCGAGCGAATCGTCATGGACAAGGTTCGCATGCAGATCTCTGATCTCTCTATCTCACTTTTGTTTTCCTGCTTTTGGCTTCTAGATTGTTCGTTTCACTCGTTCCTGTCTGCGTCTGGTTTCTTGAGTTCTGTAATTGCTGTTTAAGCTCCGGCATTGATATAATCAAACTAAGTTAACTAACTCATCATCGTGTCCAATTTCTCCTGATTTCTGCTGAACTCCGGCAAACAATTAATCGATTGGTTACTGAACTCAGATTTTTTCAAAATTTGTTTGTCTGCATTGATCCTCTTTTGCTTCCGTAATTTTCTCCAACTTGATTATTAATTATGTTATTTCTGCAAAAGAAATTGTTGAGTAGTTGACCACTTCGGATTTCTTGCGAGCGGATTTGAGGCTGTCTATGTCGGCCACAGCCAGCTGTGCGTGTGGCTGCTGGAGCTCAAATGAAATCGAATTCCCTGTTTTTAGGTTTAATTGAATTGAAAATTTGAAATAGATTCATTTTGCTATAAAGGACGGAGATAATAGGGAAAAGGAAGACTTTTATGTGAAGCGTGGCTTTCCTGTGCGGCGTTGCCCCCTTTGGGATTAGAGTTGGGTGGGTCACGTTGTCACATTTTGAGAGTTAATTACGGGATTGCGCTGTTTCTTTTTCTTCAATCTGCATACGTAATTTGCCATATTCAATACAGTAATTGAAACATTATATTCAAAAAGATTCTTATTTAATTTGATTGTATTTCAGGTTCATTTAAGTATTTTATAGTATGTGTCCCTCCTTTTTGAAGGTTTGGTTGTAGAACAAATTGAAATTGTGGCACCAGTAGGACAGCAAAACAATCTGGAAAAGTTACAAACATTCCTGTTTTAGTGACACTACACAGATTTGCTTTTATCTTCTTTAAGAGGAGTAATGTGTGAGTATAATCTGATATGGGAAGAAAATAAGCCAATTTGATGCATTATATTTGACAATTAAGAGTAATTTTGCAACTTAGGTTACATTTTTCAATTCTTTTGTTTGATCACCATGTGCCAAGCAGGCCATAAATGTATGTATCAAGCTATGTTCAGCCGTTCAGGTAAAGCTGAGAAGGGAAAGATAAAAAGAGTTACTTGTGTATAGCTTTTATACCCCTCCCATCATGTGGTTCAAGTTTTCTGTTATGGTTAGCTCGATCATCTTTATTCTACAGTGCATGTATAATTGTCATTTGGGTTATTTGTATAATCGTATCTCATACTTTGCTATATATGTATCTTTGATGTCAGGAAAATGCGAAGAAGTCTATTGAAAGGTTGGAGTCGAGAAAATCACATTCATGGTGGTGGGAGGGTCATACAAATGCCAAGAGTGCAAAGTGGCTTTCTGAGAATATGGAGGGTCAGTTTCTATTGCATCTCTTTACTAGTTTTCTTCTCCTCTTCCATGTTGATATGAACAAGTAAAAAAAAAGCATAAACATTTAGACTGCGTCCTGTGTTCAGAATTTTATCTAGATAACAAGATTGATGCATTGACGTAGAAATACCTAAACAAAGTTAGTCTTGGTACATGTTTGGTTAGGTTATAGACAAATAATCATGCAGTTGGAACTGATTTGTGTTTACAGATATGAATATAAACATCGGAATATCTTAGCAGGTAGTTTATTTGTAGTAAACATTTCTGTACTTGAACACCAAAGTGATGGCCAAATTGCCGGATTGGTATAAAAAAGGTACCACAAACGACAGATTGGTATAAAAAAGACTTCAAGCGACAAATAGGTATAAAAAACAATATCAATGCAACAAATTGGTATATTTTCCTTTAAAAATCGATTTTTAATAAATTAAGTGAATTTATATCCCTACAAATTATTTCCATTAAAAATAATATACATTCTATTTTTAATATTTTAAGTTTTATATTTAAATTTTATACTCAAATAAATTTAAAAATCTATTTGAATTATATTTTTTAAAATATATAGATATTTAAAAAACTTGATTTATATATCGATACCAACTCTCCCATTTTTTTATTGAAAATGTTTATAAAGTTTAAAAATATTTTGTAGATGACATTTTAATGAAAATCAAAATAAGTTTATAAAGCATTAACATTATATAAATTTTAATAAGATTTTGAGTTTAATAATTAATGTTAAATTTAATGTAACAATTTATTTAATTTGTAAACATCTACATTGTGTGCCAAGTGAAAAAAATATTTTAAAAAACATTAATCTCAACCTTCCAAATAAATTCCAGGTTATTTTTTTCCCCAAAAGTTTGCTTAAATTTTGAAATAAAATTCAACAAAATCTTCAAATTTTATAATCCCCAATAATATAATTATAAATTATAATTTTTTTTTTATAGATTTATTTTATCCTACCGATCTAATGTTTCATTAAAAATAAATAAGTTGATTTATTAATTGAATTGGAAAATTGGATTTTTTAAGGAAAATATACCAATTTGTCGCACTTGTGTCATTTTTTATACCTATTTGTCGCTCTAAGTTTTTTTAATACCAATCCGTCGTTTGTAGTACTTTTTTTATACCAATCTGGTAATTTGGCCCCAAAGTGATTATGATCTCCTTGATTGCAGAAATGGACAGCAATATTGATCGCATGCTGAAGTTGATTGAAGATGATGGAGACTCCTTGGCCAAAAAAGCCGAAATGTATTATAAGAAGAGGCCAGAACTCGTCTCTATTGTCCAGGAGTTCCAGCACATGTATCAAGCATTGGCTGAGCGTTATGCTCAGCTGACCGGGGACCTAAGAAAAAACGTATCTGATCTGCACTCTCTTGATTCGATTGTGCCGGATATGGGATCTGAACCTACCACTCCATGGTATTCTCCAGATATGAAACTACCCCGCTTAAGATCAACTCATCGTGCTGCTAGCTTTGGTGTCTTTCTTGGATCTGGAGGAAGCACTTCTGATCGTTATTCCAGAATCGATGAATTGGCTTCATTTTCAGATTCTGAAGAATCTGATATCTCCTCTGTCCACAGTTATCCTAGATTTCCAATGAGCGGTGACGATACGTTGCACGAGCTATCTGTTGCACGAGAGAATGGAAATGGTTCGTTGAAGGGAGCAGAAAGTTTTAGTCTTATTGAACTACAGTTGAAGCTTGCTAGCTATGAAGAAGAGATCGCTAACCTTCAGATGGAGCTTCAAAAGGTAAGATCATTGAACTCAAGTAACAAGTTAGAGACGGGTGATCCGGACATTAATGAGAAACAAGCACTAGAGCATGATGAAGGCAACAGCAGCACAGAAACAGATGTTTTGGACCCTGACCAAAAAACCCAGGCACTGGTTAGAGAGTTGAGCACAACAAAGGGAAGATTACATGAGGTAGAGAAGCAGGTTGTAAGGTTGTCGACAGAGAACAAGTTGGCTCACGAAAACATCCGTCACGTGCAGGATCAACTCAAGGCAGCTCAGAAAGAGGCTGTCGTGTTCAAGGCAAAGCTCGATTCAGAGATGAGAAAGTCATCCAAGTGGCATGACAGGATCGCGAGATACAAATCCAGCTTAATAGACCGGGATGTTGAGATTAGGGAGCTGAAGGATTTAGTTTCGGATGCTGACAAGAAGTATCAGCTTCATGCCGAGATATCCAGACTATCCGAGGAAAAAGGCAGAGTAGAAGAGAAGTTTAGAGAGCTGGAAGTACGCTGCCATACTCTAGAAACTCAGCACGCGGTGTTAGAAAAGAACCTGAACGACGAAATTGAACAGTTGAAGGCAGATATATCTGAGAAACAAGACCAGCTAGAAGCTCTGAAGTCGAAATGTGACACCCTGGTGAGCGAAAGAGATGAACTTAGTGCCCAAGCCACCAAACTCGCAACAGAAGCTCGTTTGATCAGTGAGCTGAAGCTGAAAGTCGAGGAGCTTAAAGAAGAAGTCGATAGACAAAAGGTCCTGATTTCAGAAGGAGCAGAACAGAAACGAGAGGCTATACGACAGCTGTGCTTCTCCCTTGAGCATTACCGGGATGGGTATGAGTATCTTCGACAAGCTTTCATCGGGCACAAGAGGCTTGCGGTTGTTGCTTCATAGTGTAGGTTCTGCTCCTCTTTATCAATGTAGCTGGCATGGGTCTTATTTATTCAGCGTAAATCAGGTACATGCTTGTTCATTCTAAGTTCTGAACCAGTTGTTGTTTGTCGTAAATCAAATGCTCGTTTCGTCGGGTCTGTATTCTGTACAACTAGAGTGTGTAGTCTGTGATGGTGAGCTTGACAAGAAGTGATTCTATCTGACATGAAAATAAATTTTGTGTGATGTTGATTTGTAGTATATTCAGTCTCTAAGTTCAAATCCTTAAGTTCAAACTCGGTACATTCAGGGTGTACCGACATTTGGTTTCATGATTCCGAATCTTGGTAGTCTTTCTCTATCCTCGTTGTTGTTGAAGCTTTTTGTTAGTCCGATCTTTGGGTAGTCGGTAGTACCATTCAGGGCGTACCGAATCACTTCTGGTTATTGGAAAAAAGTGAAGGCTGAAGTTTAAAAAATAATATAAAGACAATCGCGCCAGGTAGGGGTCGAACCTACGACCTTCTGCTTAGGAAACAGACGCTCTATCCACTGAGCTACAGGCGCATTCGATACTTTTAATTTCATTTACTTATATCTAACTACTCCCTCCGATCGGAAATATTTGATGTTTGACTTTTGTGCACGTAATTTTAGGAGCTAAAAACTATATAAAATCTAATTTATTTTAATTAATTTTTTTCATAGTTTAATATTTATTCGTAATAAGTATTAAATTGTAAAATTTTTTTTATTAAAAAATTAATATTTTATATAGTTTTTAGCTCTTTAAAGTACGTACAAAAAGTCAAAACATCAAATATTTCCGATCAGAGGGAGTATTAGTTTTTGGAAAAAAAATATTATACTCCAATATAGTTATAAAATTAATAAAATGGTAGTTTGTTTACAAGCAAGACATTTTTTTAAAGAGATAACAACTATATAGTTTTGAACTCATTAAAAACGTGTGTGAACCGTAAATGCCATGTTTTTTTAAGGGAATGTGAGTATCAATTAGCTTAATACAGAGTATTAAATTTTGGTGATCACCTCATTTTATAAATTTGGTGGACTGAAATATCACCTTAAAGCATCTCCAACAACCCTTTTAAATACTCCGTAGAAAACAATTGAAAAAAAATTAAAATTGGGTTTTTATGACCCCGTCTTCTATATGAATTTGCAAAATAGAGAAATTTGAAGAGAGAAAAGAAAATTATCAAAATTTAAAGGAAAGAGAAAATTCCTCTAAAATTAAAATTTTCATCAATAACCATGCAGCCCTTCTCATCCGTTCCGCCTTCACCGTAAAATTTTCACCACGTGCATGATCTACTTCCAAATTCAACAGACATTTTTTTTCCTAAAAATGGCTTGTTGACATCGGCTTCTTAAGTCAACAACATTATTTGTTGACTTGAGAAGCTAGCGGGTATTAGTAGGCCGTTTTTAATCAAAATGCCTATCAACTTAGAAAACCGATTCATGATTATGATCCGTGTGTATTAGGCGATATTTTGATCTGCATATTGTAAGCCCCCTAATTAGCAAGAGAAATAATCAAGTGAAATCACATCAAGTCTCCCCATATCATATGATAGTAACATTTGGATTTTGATTTGTGCATTCAATTTGAACCATTTGGCTACTCTTTTTTGCTGTTGATTCATTCGTTCAAATACTTGTATGTTGGGCATTTGATTTGTTTATTTGATTTTTAGCTGTCGTCAATTGATGGTAAGATTGATTCATAATTCATAATTTATGTAAGAGTTAACAAAACTAAAATTTTAGTATTTGTTTTATAGAGAGTACTAGTGTAAAACCCGTGCCTTGAAGGCACGAGAGCTTGATCCATTTTAATTTGAACATCATTTTATATATCTATACAATAATATATATATACACGTGTTTACAACAAAAATATGTATAAAATATTTTTTTTATAATTTATAAATTAGTTGGAAAGAGATACGATACAAATTTTGAAAATGATTTAATAAGGTAAAGTAGTAATAATACTCAAACAAACCATCTAATATAATTTGAAATAAATATATAATTATTATAATTAGCATAGATCTAAAAAAGTAAAATATAAGCTCCCGTACAAATATTAAAAAATCATAAGCACATGATTGTGTGAATAATTTTGAAGTTAAATATGTAGATGTACATAACTTATTGATTATTTTCATGAGAAAGATGGTTAGAAAGATAGAGAAATTAATAGTGAAAATAAAGGTAAGCTGGTAAAAAAAAGATCCTTAAAGGTAGAAAAGTGATCTAAGAAGCCTCATCCAAGATGTAAAATAAGCATTAGTAATGCTTGTGAGTCTTAAAATATTATTTATTTTTCGATAGTCATTTAAGATGTCTAAAATAATTAAATTATAAAATAACACTTATTTGGCTCTAATTGATTTTTATAATTAATTTTTGAAATCGAATATTTACAAATTGATTATTACATGTTCGTTGTATGTAGACATTGTAGGGAATATTGCAATCAGTTAAAAATGATAAATCAACAATTTCAATATCCAAGAATAAAATCAGCCAAGAATTGACGAATGTTCAATGTACGTAGACGATTAAAATAGATCACAAATTGACATACAACATATCAAATTAAATAATATTTTAGTATAAAAATAGGAAACAATTATGTTTAAAATAGGAAATAGATATTTTAAAATTTCAACAATAATATTAACCAATAAGAAAATACCATTTGAATAAAAAATTCAAGTTTAATTGTGAGCGTGACACATCAGCAATATAACCGAAAAGAGATTGCAATCGGGAAAAAATGGAAACATGTCTCAATATTTACGACAATATAACCGAAAATAAAAAAAGGGAATGGATTCAAATCATATTTAAAATAGGAAATAAATATTTTAAAGTTTCCATAATAATATTGACCAATAAGAAAATCTCATTTGAATAAAAAATTCAACTTTAATTGTGGGCGTGACACGTCAGCAAAATGCTAGCAGAATTAGTAATATTAATAGATAGATAGATAGATAGATAATAGATAGATATATAATAGATATATTGCAATCGGAAAAAAAAATGGAAACATGTCTCAATATTTACGGCAATATAACCGAAAATAAAAAAAAAGGAATGGATTCAAATCATATTTAAAATAGGAAACAAATATTTTAAAGTTTCCATAATAATATTGACCAATAAGAAAATCTCATTTGAATAAAAAATTCAACTTTAATTGTGGGTGTGACACGTCAGCAAAATGTTAGCAGAATTAGTAATATTAACTAGTCTATTCCCCGTGCTTTGCACGGATTTAATGCAAAAATGTTACGGATTATAAAATTATAATACATGTTTTCATATTAAATTGTATAGAAATAATAACAATAAAAATATAAATAAAGTATATTCATCTACAAACAAAAATAATAATCTAAATCTTATGACAATTTTTATATAGTTTAACAATAATAAAATTATTTGAATTACTCGATTATTTTTTAAAATGAACTTGAAACTCCATCGTTAATTAACAATCATCAATTTCAAACAAAACCAAAACAAATTTAATAGGTAAAGAAAAACTATAAAAATATAAATGAGTAGAAAGTAGAAATATATCTAATTCCATATGGAAAATATGCAATTGAATTATGTGTCCTCCTAAAAAAATTAGCTGTGCAATCTCAAAAATCTCTAGCATGGGACACCAAATTATTCAAAATAAGTCTCAACACATTCCTCGAAAGAGTTTTTATTCTATATGTAATGAATTTAACAATTTATCAATCAAAATCCACAAAGATATATATCAAACCATCATTTCATACTAATTGAAAAACATGAAGGATTGCCTCCACCTCTACCCCCACCTCTGATGTAAGATTGGACCCATTTGAATGGCTCTCACAACCGTCATCACTAATGTACACTTGACTCTCCTATTCTAAAATAATAATTTCAATACCACGCTCATTATATTTGTCAATTGAGTCATAATAATTGAATTTTGTGAATCTTTTCCCCGTGAGGTTCGATTCGGAGCAAGGCTGCTTTGGTGCTCTAGCTGGTGGCCCTTGGTCTGTTTTTGGAAGATGCTTGGCGTTGAGAGCGTGGTCGCCAGATTTCAGACCTAAGGATCCAATAAAGACAATCCCGGCATGTGCAAGGATCATTGACCTCCCCTTACACCTTTACCAAGAAGATGTCCTGCTCCAGGCGGCCGCCGGGTTGGGAATTCCGATCAGAGTAGACAACAGAACTACCTTCGCCAGTAGAGGTCGGTTTGCTAGGGTGTGTATTGAAGTTGATCTGGAAGAACCGTTGAAAGGCACTATTGGCATCAATGGACATAGGTACCTTGTGGAATATGAGGGCATACCGGCTATTTGCTTTGGTTGTGGAAGGGTGGGTCACTTGAAGGTTAACTGCCCTTTCTCTATTTGCAAAGCTATACCTGGTGAGGCTCAGGTGACCAGCAAAGGAGGAGGAATGAAGGGTCCAACACCAAATCCGGGGACTGTGGGACAAGACAAAGGGGGAGCGAGCGGTTCCCACGACGAATGGATGGAAGTGAAGAGGAGAAGGAACACGAAACCACGATACCAGCAAGGCGCAAACACATCTTTTGCCCAGGCTCCGGTCACCACCCCGAGAGGACAGCCCGGGAGGGTTCAGTCAGGAGCTAAACCTTCTAAGGAGATGAAAGATAATCATACCAGAAAGGAGACGCCGGGATCGGGATCGGTGGATAAGAAAAATCCGACGAAAGGGTCGGAGAAGGCGAACGTTGGGGATGGCGCCTTGAAGAACCAAACTAGTAATGAGCAGAAGAACATTGGATAGGAGACAAAAAGTAATGAGGGAGTTAATGAGATGGAGATCATTGATGGTGCCTCTGGAATAAAAAACCGTGAAAATAGCGGCTTGGGAGAGAATCCCAGTAAAGAGTGTGTTGTTGACATTGATATGGAAAGAGTTGTTACTATGGGTGAGGGAACCTGATGGTTAATTTGGATTGCAATCCAAGTGGGATTACAAAGGAGAAGCCCATCCAGAACGACCAGAAGGTCCATGGAGAAGGAATAAAAAATAGAATAAAGTTTAACAAGCCCAAACATGCTAAAGGAAAAGGCCCATCTTTAGGAGTCCGGGTTCCTCTGAGCAGTACTATCTCGAAAGGGCCCAAAAAGAAATTGAACAACACTAAGATTGATTTTGCTGTAGTGGAACAATTCACTCGGCCGGTGGCTGAGAAGGTGTCTGGCACCGCAGTTTGGATTTCAGAGAACAAGGAGGGGCTTTCTCAACCGATTGTTGGAAGGTTCTGGGAGCAAGACCCATATGCCGCCCAACCTGGTGTTCGATCAGAGAAAGAAAAAGAGTTCGCAGGCTCTGAGAAGGGGATTGATCAAGATTAATTTCTCTAAATCTATGTCTTTGCTTTGTTTCGCATTGTTTGCAACTTTATTGGTTCTCTTAAAACATATTAGTTTTGCTATGAGTTTATTGTTTTGGTGTAGGTAAAAATTCTTTCCGGAGGGCTATTAGATATATCAGTAACCACTGTGCTATCGATGTTCTGGCTCTGTTTGAAACTAGGATTTCGGGTAACGCGACGGATAAGGTTTGCAAGAAACTTCAGTTCGACAAAGTGGAGAGGGTGGAGGCTATTGGTTTTTCTGGGGGTGTGTGGCTGCTATGGAAAGAGCAATCCTGCAATTTGGTGATCGAACAGAAAAATCAAAATTTTATCCACGCATCTTGGTGGAAAGGTAACAGGAAGTGCAATCTCATTGCAATGTATGGCCCCCCGTCGGTGGCCAGGAGATGCGCTTTTTGGGAAGACCTTAATGTCACCCTGAGAACTTTGGTGGGAGATGTCTTTTTGGGCGGAGATTTTAATTGTATTCTGGCCAAGGGCGAGACGAAAGGGGGTACTGGGGCGATTCATCGCGACGCGATCAAGTTCAAAGACGTGATTGATAGGGCCAGTCTTATTGATTGCGGTTTCACTGGGCAGGATTTCACTTGGAGTAAGACTATTCTTGGAGGGAGGGTGGTTCATAAGCGTCTTGATAGGGTCTTGATGAATGTTTCGGGTCGTCTTTCTTGGCCGGAAGCTAGAGTAAGGCACCTTCCGAGGTATTCGTCAGACCATTGCCCTCTTCTTCTGGAATTAGAACCTAAAATCCACAAGAACCGGGATCGCCGCCCTTTCCGCTTCGAAGCTGCCTAGACTTTGCACCCTGAATTCAAAGAGTTTGTGGAAGTGAAATGGCCTAAAGATGCTCCGGTGGATGTTGCTCTTGGAAGTCTGAAAGAATATTTAAAAGTTTGGAATAAGAAGGTCTTTGGCAATATATTTGAGAGAAAGAAATTGCTACTAGGAGCTCTTGCGGAGGTGCAACTAGCGATCGAACGGGGGGGCGGGCAGACGGCTATTGATCAGGAACTCTGGCTGAAAGTGAAGATTGACGAAGTGCTCGAGCAAGAAGAGACCCTATGGATGCAGAAGTCCAGGGAAATTTGGCTTGCCTGTGGGGAGAGAAATTCTAAATTTTTCCACACCTCGACCATCGTCAGAAGGAAGCACAATAGAGTGGAGGGATTGTTTAGCGACGAAGGCATTTGGATTGAAGACAATTCGAAACTTGAAAGCTTAGTTGTGCCTTTCTTCGAGGATTTGTACACCGACGAAGGGACTAACATAAGTGGTGAGATTAGCAGGGCTGTGTTTCCGGAGATGGAGTCTGAAAGCTGGGATGGGATATGCGGTATTCCATCTGCTGTCGAGATTTGGAAAGCTTTCAAGTCTATGGGTCAGTTTAAGGCTCCGGGATTGGATGGGTTTCAACCAATTTTCTTTCAGAAGTTCTGGCCTGTTGTTGGTCCTGCAGCGAGAGATTTAATTCGTGATTTCTTCCAATCGAGCAAGCTGCCGGTGGGTTTGAATGATACTTTGATCACGTTGCTTCCGAAAGTTGGAAAGCCGGAGTATATCAGTCAATTCAGAGGTATTAGCCTTTGTAATGTTTGCTACAAAGCGATCACAAAAATTATGGCCAACCGTCTCCAACCTTTCGTGGACAAACTGGTAGGTCCGAATCAAGGGAGTTTTCTCCCGGGAAGGTTGATATCGGATAACATTGTGATCGCACAGGAGATTATTCACTCTATGAAGAGGAAGAAAGGTAAGAAGGGTTGGATGTGCTTGAAGTTGGATCTCGAGAAAGCTTATGACCGCCTTAGCTGAGATTTCATTGAAGAAACTCTGGTTTGGGCCAGGTTCCCTCGGAAGTGGATCCGGTGGATCATGGAGTGCATTCGCCCTAGATTTCAGGTGTTGTGGAATGGCGAGGTTTCTAGGCAATTCACCCCGTCGAGAGGCATTCGCCAAGGAGATCCTATTTCTCCATATATATTCATTCTGTGTATGGAGAGACTCTCACACCAGATCTTGTCCTTAGTGGATTCAGGAAGTTGGAAGCCTATAAAGCTCTCAAGGAATGGTACCAAACTTTCGCACTTATTTTTTGCTGATGATATTCTTCTCTTTGCTGAAGCTTCGATTGGGCAAGTCGGAGTCATTAAGAGCTGTCTGGATGAGTTATGTGGGTTGTCGGGCCAGAAGATCAGCCTTAGCAAGTCGAGATTTTTTGTCTCGAAAAATGTAGAGTCGGGTCTGGTGGAAACTATAAGTCGGAGAAGCGGTTTCGATGCTACTTCTGACCTTGGACATTACCTTGGTGTTCCGTTGCTACACAATAGAATCAAAGGGAAGGATTTTGATTTCGTTATGGAAAAGTTTGCTAGGAAGCTAGCGGGTTGGAAGACCAATTTGATGAGCTTCGCTGGGAGAATCACACTCACTAAGTCCGTGCTCAGCCCCCTCCCGGTGTACTGTATGGGAACCCTTATTCCGCCTTCTAGTGTGTGCAAAAAGATTGACAAGTTGTGCAGGAAATTTGTTTGGGGATCGACAGACTCGAAACGGAAGGTCTACAAGGTTGCTTGGGGGGAGATAGTTAAACCAAAAAATCTGGGGGGTCTTGGGATTATGTCGATGGAGGAGCTCAATAAGGCTCTGGTGGCCAAGCTGAGTTGGCGTTTCATTATGGAGGGCAAAGGGACTTGGAGAAACTTGCTGACCGAGAAATATATAGGGACGACACTTGGACCTTCCCCTGCTTCGTCGCATATTTGGAAGGGCATTAGACGGGGTTTGGGCGAGGTTGTTAATCCAGGTCTGAGATGGACATCCGGAATGGGGAAAGTGTGGACTTTTGGAGGGATTGCTGGATAGAAGACGAACCCTTGAACAAACTATTGGGTGTTGACGACGGGGTGTGTCCGAATTGGAAAGTAGCTGAGGCGTAGGACTCTGAAAGAGGCTGGAAATGGGAGGGCTTCGACCATTCTGTTAAGCCTGGGACGCTGCTGAAGATGGCGGCGATGGGGTGTACATCCGGTGAAGACTTGCCCTGCTGGAAATACAATGCGGATGGTGATTATTCGGTGAGATCTGGATACCTTTCGGTGTACGGTTGGATCAACTCTCCGGGTAATGATACTAACTTCTTTAATTCTATTTGAAAACTCAAAACAAATGAAAGAATTCGTTGCTTTATTTGGTTATGTTGCAAGGGTGGAGTGCTCACCAATTTGGAAAGGACGAGAAGGGGCTTCGGTACCTCGTCCCTTTGTCCAGTTTGTGGCAAGCACGATGAAACTCTAGAACCTTTATTCAGAGAATGTGGTACTCTGAGGAGATTTTGGATGCAGGGCATAGGAGAAAGGAAAGCTACATGGGATTGGAACGTTCATTTCGCTTCCTGGCTTAAAGCGAATATCATGGACACTAAGCAGTTGGACAGGAGTGCGGCTTGGAATGCAGTGGTGGCGACCGGCATGTGGAGAATCTGGAAAAGAAGAAACCATGTCGTCTTCAAAGTAGATGCTGGCGAGCCTATTACCTGGTTGTCTTGCAAAGAATGGGCCAAAGACTACAACAAAGCCATGAAGAAGCTAGCTCCAGCTGCTGCTAGTAGCAGTAGGAAGAAAAGGGATACTAAATGGAGGAAACCAGAGCCGGGCTGGATAAAGATCAACTCTGATGGGGCGAGTAGAGAAGGAGTTGGAGCTGCAGCCGGCAGAGCTGTGCGTGATGAAGAGGCGAAATGGATTGGGGGCTATGCTATCAACCTTGGCATATGCTCTACTCTTATGGCAGAAGGCTGGGGAGTTCTCAAGGGCTTGGAGTGGGCATGGGATGCCGGATACAGAAGAGTCATCATCGAATCGGATTCTGAAATCCTTGTGAGGCTTGTCGCCCAATACCCATCTCCATATAAAACTGCAGGTCTGCCCACCACTATGTAGAATTTTCCTTTGAGTTTTGAGGACACTTTCCTATCACATAGGACTCCTGACGCAACCCTCTACTTCTGCCACCCTACTTGAATCCGATGTCCGATATCTTTGTCCACACCTTTGTCACTCTGCATCACCGATCCTAAGTATTTGAAACTGCCTTTTTTTGGCACCACATCCTCGCCAAGCATCATATCCTGGCCCACTTCTCCCTCTCCTCCCAGCCTAAACTCTAAATATTCCGTCTTTATTCTGCTGAGCTTGAAGCCCCTACCTTCCAACGTCTCTCTCCAACGTTCTAACTTACTACTTACTCCATATCTCCTCTCATATGCTAACACAATATCATCCGCAAACAGCATACACCACGGGACCTCATCTTGAATAGGTCTCGACACCACGTCCATAATCAAGGTGAAAAGGAAAGGGTTAAGGGCCGATCTCTGATGAAAGTCATGAAATCCTACCTTCATAGGGAAGTGCTCAGTGTCCCCTACAAAGGTGTAAACACTAGTCACGGCACCTTCGTACATGTCTTTGATGATATTGATGTATGTCTCCGAAACATCCTTGGCGCCCAAACATTCCCAAATGAGCTCTCTCGGTACTTTATCATACGCTTTCTCCAAATCAATAAAGACCATGTGCAAATTCTTTTTTTCTTTCCCTGCATGTATTTCTCTACCAGTCTCCGCATCAAATGCAACGCTTTCTTTAGTCGATCGTCCTGGCATAAAATCAAACTGGATCTCGGTCACGCAAATAACCCTTCGCAACCTCAATTCAACAACTCTCTCCCATATCTTCATCGTGTGGCTAAGGAGTTTAATACCTTTGTAATTCCCGCATTGTAGGGAGTATAAATTACTATAGTATATTTCCATATAAATGTCGAATCAATATTTAAATTAAAACAAAGGAAGCTAGTGGAGTACTCCGTATTAGGGGTGGAAATGGGTCGGGTGATGGATGGGTGAACCAATTTTTTCACCCAACCCGTCATAATTTTTTTTTACCCGACTCATCACCGGCCCACCCGTTTAATGTTTCACCCATCACTCGACCCGTCGGGTGAATCGGGTGGTTAATCGGGTGAAGAAATTAAAAAAAAAATGAGTCACAAGAAATACCTAAAAATCATTCATATTCGATAATTTTATAAACCATGTCAACGTATGAATCTTACTAAATTAATAAAAGACCTATCCATACATTATATCACTATCATTAACTTACAAAATTAGTATTAAATTAAGGTTTAATATCAAACTGAATGAGATGAATTTAACTCGGTTACTAGACTCAATATAAAAAAAAGTATAGAAAAACTATGTCTTTAGAAAACAGACTCATGTGTCATTTCTTTAATATCTTGATTTGGTAATTTCTTTAATATCTTAATTTGCATTAAGAGGATTATTGTTACGAGTCTCATGACAAATTGAGAAAATATGATTTGGTTAATCATGTATTAATACAGTGACTGCTAACAAATTCGTTGGAAAGAGCCAAATTGCTTACACTCTATCGGTATATGCAAAACAAATAAAAGAAATTTTATTATTTTAAAAAGACATGGAGTTAAATAATGTAAGTTTTTTTAGACCTTTTTAACAATAACACTTGGAAAATGGACGCTCTCTATGAGAGACCAAAACCAGTCGGAGGACGAGTTAACTTTTCCTCCTCCTGAGCCACCACCAGCTCCGCCGTGAGCCACCACAACTCCTCCGGGAGCCCAAACCTCCTCCGGGAGCCACCACATTGCCTCTTCCGCCGCCTTAACCCGGGTTCGCACCCCGTTTTCATCCATGCCACCTTTCGTTTCCGGCGAAGGTGTCCCGTCTCCGACTCCAGCCTCCTGTACTTGCCCTTCGGTGAGTGCTTCGGTGACTAATTGCATCCGATGACTGCTCTGACATACCCCGCCTTTCTCCTCGGCCTAATCCGGCTCGTCGAGCCCCGCTTTGCCTTGTTGGTCTCATCGCAGAACCCGTTCCTTTCTCATGTGATTAGCTCGTGTTGGTCCGGCTGACAGTGCCGCTCCGACTTCATTTCCGGATCTCCGGCTTCTTCCGTTCCTTTACCCTCCGTCAATTTGGGGTTTTAGGGTCTTTTCGGGTTTGTTTCCGATTTGGGGATTTTGTGATTTCTCTTCCTGCTTCCCCTGGTTCAGCCTCATCTTCCTCATCTGGGGGCCTGGGGCTGTATCCCTTTCTCGTCCTAATTTGATTCAATTCGAGCGGTGATTTTGGGGCTCGTCTCCGATTTCATTCCTCTATCTCCGATATTAGCTTCCTCCTTTGGGGTCTGTCGGCTTTCGAAATATTTCAATTCCGTCTCTGGTTTTGGCGTCTGCCAATCCCGCTCGCCATGACGGCAAATTAAATCCCATCTCCTCCCTCGCCGGCCACCTTCGTTTTGCTGATTGGCTTGGTTGAGGCTCTTTGGTTAGGGCTTGCTCGCCGACCATCTCCTCCCTCGCCGGCCAACTTTATGTAATTTTGCTAATTTCCACAGATTACCTATTAAGCGGCGCCTCATTCCTTGTCTCTTCCCCGTCGCATCTACTGCCTCTTTGGTTAGGGCTTGCTCCGGGCTTGGCTTGGGCCCCAAGTTGTGTTCGGGCTTGGCTTGGAGCCCAAGTTGTGTTCGGGCTGGCTTCGGGCTTGGCTTGGGCCCCAAGCTATGTCTCTCTAGTCCATGTGCTCTTCTTTGGGCTTAGGCCGATATAATTTATTGATTATATGTTTGGAAATAAAATATAAATAATTAACTATAAGCAGATAATTTCCGGAATTTTCTTGCGCTCTTCGTCCTCTCGCGGTCGTGCTTCATTTTCTCGGGTTGGTTGGAGTTTCGTCTGCTGGTTCGTGGTTAGTTTCGGTTGAGGAGCAGTTCTACGGCCCTGGTTGATCGAAGTGATCGTGTTGGTGGTGTTCGTGGTCTCCGAAGATCCTTCATCTAGGTGGAGGGAACGTCGTGTGATCCACACTAGCTTCCCCAGGAGTCGTCTTTGCCCTACGTTGATTTCTGCTTTCCGTCTTTCCGGCGGCGAGACATCGTGTCAGGTGTGCTGTCCCATGCGCTCGCTATCCACTTCCCCACGCCGGGTCTCCATCTTCTCGCTGATGAGTCCGCTTGTGTGCTTAGGGTCTAGGGTTTTCCGGGTTTATTTAGTGTAGTTATTTTGATGTATTATGTGATTGTATTCTGTTTCCATGTTGTTTTTGCTATGTTGTATGTTTAGACGGCTTGTCGTCTGCCGACTTTGTCGGCCTCTCGAGGTCCGGGCCTGTTCGGTCTCGAATTATTTCCTAATCAAAAAAAAAAATAACACTTGGAAAATTGAGAAAGTAGAGGTAGAAAAGGAGAAATATGTTAGTTATGTTAAATTATACGTAGCATTATTTATATACTAGCCTCTTTTTTTTTTATAATAATCGGGTGGACGTACGGGTGGTTACACAAGTCGGGTAATGGGTCGGGTAATGGGTGGAAAATATATCACCCATCACCCATTTCACCCGACCCATCACTCATTTGTCACCTAATTTTTTTTCGGGTTTTCACCCTAATAGTAGGATCGGGTGGATCCGGTGAATCGGTCACCCACGGGTGATTTCTAGCCCTACTCCGTATTTGTTTGTGGATGAAGTTTGACTCTCGCGCAAGCCTACGACTACAACTCTACAAGCTAGTCTACAAGTGTGCATCAACCCCACGTAATATTGTAGTAATAAGGAAACCATATATACACTACAAAAGGATAAAACTGCACGTAATAAGTTGGTGGTGGCGGAGAACGCCATGAGGTGGGACTGGGGAGGGTAGCGTAACGCGTGGTGGCTGTGGTAGGTGAGTGTGCATCTCTCACTCCTACATGTCATTTTCATATTCATTTCATTTTTTATTTTTTTTCTTCTCATCAGTAAGCTTTCACATCTTCTTAACTCGAAATGGGGTAAAATCCACCTATGATCCTTGAACTTTGACTAAATGTTTAAACGGGTCATTGAACTTTATTTTTGTTCATTAAAGTCCCTAAACCTTGATACCTTGTACACATTTGGTCCATCTGTAAGTAAATTTATTAAATACTACGTATGTGTTAAATAATGATATGGAATCAATGTATTTTTATATTAATTACACGAGTTAGGTTATACAATTGTAACTGTGTGATATTTATTTGTTTTACTAAAGTAAAAAATTAAGCTTTTTTCTTTTCAAAAGTCATCATATATAATAGAGTTTTTCTTAAAACAAAGCATATTATAAAATATATTTTTATCAAAAACACTTTCTATTTTTATTTACCAAATGTTATAATTTTTCAATAATAGTTTATTTTAAAGTATTTTAAAGACTAATTTTTTTTATTTAATTAAAAAACAGAGTTTATTTTGTTAACACAAATAAAATTTATTTTTTATAGAAAAAGTAGAGTTTATTTTTTTAACAAAACACATTTTAATTTTTTAATCAAACAAGAACTTTTCGGTCATTAAAATACTTTAAAATAAAATATCAATGGAAAATTATACCATTTAGTTGGAAAATAGAAAGTTATTTTTATTATAAAAAATATTTTTTTAAAACATATTTTTTTAATATATTTTTTTTTACTTTAGTAAAACAAATACTAAGCGATTACAAGTGTATAACTTAACTTATTCCATTAATATACTAAAATACATTGATTCTATATCATTATTTAACACATATTTAACAAATTTACCAACAGATGGACCAAATATGTACAAACTACAAATTATCAAAGTTCAGGGACTTTAATAAACAAAAATAAAATTTAGGGACTCATTTAAACATTTGATTAAAGTATAGGTGGATTTTACCCTCCCGAAATGGCTTGTTTGTCATATCTGGTCATATGTTCTCCTTCTTGGTCAACGATATCGACTATTGGCAGTCTTAGATAGAAATGGGGATTCAAACTCGTGACATATCACCCTTATGGCGATAACAGGACTCGACCCATTTTTCTTATCTCAAATTTACCCACCTAATGGATAGCGGCGTTGAAAATCTTAACTCAATTTGAGGTTGAATATATCAATTTTTGTAAAATTTATACAAGTCGAATGGTTCAAGTTTAGCTCGGTTTAATTTTTTTTTTAAAAAAGGCTCATCTTAAATTTTTATTTACTAAATAGCTCGAATATAAAAACATTTTTAAACTCAAACTCATGTTTAGATGAATCTATATAAATCTATATCTATATATCTATATATAAACTCTTAATTTAGAAGAGTTTATGCTGATGTGTCAACATTAGAGAGATTTTAGGAGTTTTGATCAATTATAATTTTCTTTTTTCTCTTTAATTCTCCTTTTTTTCTTCTTTTTCTTTTAATTTTTTTTTTATTTAATCTTACTAATTATCTATATCTAGGCGTGGCCACGGGTTACGGGTCAACCCGTGACCCGCCGGGTCGTACGGGTCAATGACCCGCCGGGTCCGGGTTGGCGGGTGGGGACGGGTAGCGGGTTAGGGTTAGGGTCGGGGAATCCGTGACCCGCCGGGTCAACCCACTTTTTAAAAATAATTTTTTTTTTGAAAAATTTATTTTTAATAAACTAAATTCATAATATTATGTAAATTATGTAAGTTATTTTTAAAATAACTCACAATAATACATAAACTAATATGCAATGTGCAATGTAAGACAAATAAACCCCATCCTTCTCCTTTTATAGACTTGGAAGCCTTCCTTCATTCCCCTCATTTCCAATGTGGGACAAAGGCTTTGTCCCACATCGAAAATATGGAGTTAGAATGAGAAGGCATTGGGCTATATATATGTATCCTACTACCACATTTCTTCCACTTCACTTGTTTCCTACATTTTCTACATTGGAATTTAAGTTGGAAATTAAGTTTGAGAAATATATTCTCATATTTTTTTCTCTTACATCACACAATGAAATTATTGTGGATGAAAGAATTAATATGGAGATATAATCTTCCTACATTTTTAACACTTCATATCAAAGTGATAAAATGTGTTGTGAAGATAAAATCTTTACATATTATTTATTTATTTATTTTAATAGTCATTTTTTTTTTAAAATAATGTAACCCGCCGGGTCAACGGGTCGACCCGAACCCGTCAACCCGTGAGATTTACGGGTTAGGGTTCGGGTCGGCCAACCCTGACCCTTGACCCGGCGGGTCGAACCCGTCGACCCGGCGGGTCCGACCCGTGGCCACGCCTATCTATATCTATATAAACTCTTAATTTATAAGAGTTTATGCTGATGTGTCAACATTAGAAAGATTTTAGGGGTTTTGACCAATTATAATTTTCTTTTTTCTCTTTAATTCTTCTTTTTTTCTTCTTTTTCTTTTAATTCTTTTTTTTTATTTAATCTTACTAATTATTGGGCTTAATTCAAAACATTGAATTCAATCTAATATAACTATTGGGCTTAACTCAAATTCATTTACTAACTATCTATATCTATATACTATATTAATTTATGTCACATGTTCTCTCAATGTTCAAAGTTATTTGTGAAAATATTATTTACATAATATCATTTTATTATGGTAACTATATTTTCTAATATTATTTTTTTTATAAATATTTTAATATTAATTACCCAATATTATTTGATTTTACATTTTTTAACTAATGGGATTAATTCAAAACTTTTATCTTTCTCTATTATTTATTTATTTATTTTTCTCTTTATCTCTTTAACCTAAGTGTATTTTTTTCTATTATTTTTAACACATTTACTAATCAATGGGTTTAATTAAAAATATTGAATTAAATCTAATGTCTATGATTTATCTATATCTAAATACTCTGTATTATTTATAAAAAAAATCGCGTCATGCCGCGGAGATCGTAATAGTTGAACATAAACAAAAGCAAGCGGTGTTTCACTCATTCAGTCATTCTATTCGAATACCTACCAACAGTATGAATAATGGACGAATATAATCCCTTAACACAAATATGCCAACTTACCATTTTTCACACCATTAAAAAACACAAATAAAAATACACTCATATCTCTAATTATTAAGAATTTTTTTTCAAAATATTCACTAAAAATTAAATATTTACCGTTATATTCACACATCCAAAATATTTACGGAAATATTCATTTCTTGCAGGTTGCACAAAGAAACGCGGGTTGAAATCGCGTTTCATTTGTAAGTTATAAAATTTAAAACCGAATGGAAAGTGGGAAAAAAATAAATGAATAGAACGCGGGTTCAATCCGTGTTTTATCCTTTTATAATTTTAATTGACAAAGAAATAAAAAAAAAAAAAAAAAAAGGGTAAAGTGCGGGTTGAAACCGCGCTTCACCTGTTATCTTTTTCGTTGTGCAGGTCGGCGCCAGAGGCAGCAGCATCAGTGAGGGTGAGGAATGGCACCGGATGAATTTGAAAGGGCGGCGGCTGCGTTCGAACTTCGGAGGCAAGGGCGATTTCGTGTTCGCGAGAGGGCGATTGTGTTCGGAGGCAAGGGCGGCGACATTCGATTGGCCCAATCCATCTCTCTGTCGGAGAGCTCCTCCGCCGCCTGTCCATCCATCTCTCTGTCGGAGAGCTCCTCCGCCGCCTGTCCATCCATCTCTCTTCCTCCTGCTCCGGCCTCTCGAGTGCCACCGGAGGAGGCAAATCCTCAGGCAATTTGGCCGTTGTCGACCTCTCGAGCCCTTCCTCCCCGCCCACATCTCCGTTGCATCTGCCTCCCTTCCTCTACTCGACCTCTGCACGCCAACGGCGCCGGCCTCCAGTGCCATTCCCCACCCACCCTCCCTCCCTCTCCCCGACCTACCATCGACCTCCCTCCTTCGCCTCCCTCCCGCCTCCGGTGCCATTCCTCACCCTCGCCACTGCCTCTGACTCCCTCCCTCTCCCCGACCTCCGATCTGTTGCCGACTTCCTCCTTCAATTTGCCTCAGTTGGCGCCGACCTCCGCTGCTTCTAACTCCTTCGCCTCCCTCCGTCTCTAGTGCCATAAAGGGGAAGAAGACGGGTGAAACGCGGTTTCAACCCGCGCTTTATCCCTTTTTTTTTTAGTTTTTATTTTATTTCCTGGTCATGTTCGTAGGAGGCCCCCATCGGCTCCAGTTCGTAGATGTGAACACTTGAATCTTGGAGATAGCCGCAGGGGGAGAGGTAGACCTAAGAAGAGCTGGATGGAGGTCATTCGTCATGACCTTAACCTTCTAGATCTTTCGGAAGATGTGGCTTTGGATAGGGACCAGTGGAGGAGGTGTATACGGGTTGCAGATGTTTAGCTGTTTAGTCTTTGTTGTTATGTCTTTCTGTCTACGCCTCCCTTTTCTCCCTTCTTAACTGTGCTTTTTCCTGCTGCTATCTTGGGGTCTCTGTGTCGTGTTATTATGGGTCTCTCGGAAACACTCTCTCGACCTGCTCGGGGTATGAGTGCGTACATCCTGACCCCCCAGACCCCGCTTTAATGCGGGATTGACTGGGTAGTTGTTGTTGTTGTCAATTAAAAATACAAAAGGATAAAACGCGGTTTGAACCCGCGTTTTATTCGTTTATTTTTTACCCACTTTTCATTCAGTTTTAAATTTTATAACTTACAAATGAAACGCGGTTTCAACCCGCGTTTATCTGTACAACCTGCAAAAAATGAATATTTCTGTAAATATTTTGGATGTGTGAATATAACGGTAATATTTATTTTTAGTGAATATTTTGAAAAAAAATTATAAAAAATCTTCATTTTATTAAATGAACATGACATCTTTTATTAACAAAATTCACTTTTTAAAATACATATTTTTCTAAACGGACTGAGTATATTCATTCAACACAACAAAAAATATTAGGTTCAATACAATAAACATAAAACATCTCACATCTAACAAGTATATATAATTATATAATTAAGGTAAAATATTACTTTGAAAACTTGTAATTAATAATTACAAGTTTTATTCAAATTTATGCACGATGCTTAATGCTAAAATGACATTATTTCTTAATTTTGGATGGAATAATTTTACTCAATTGTTAAATAAAGGAAATTTCTTAATATTGTGTAAAATAATGATCTATAATGCATAATTGCATTATTATAAATATGTCATCCAAACGAAGCCAAAGTGCATGAAAATTCTCCAAAACTCATTGTGGTTTAACATTATTTTATTTGTTTTGGTCAAGGGTATGACATTATTTATGCTAATTTATAAAATTTCAGTCCTAATCAAGTACAAAAAGCCACTTTCAGCTCACCAACCCCATCCACCTACCCCTTCCCACCATCTCCCTCCTCTTTCACTCTTTTTAAACTTCTCCTACTCATCAAACCATCCGTCACTTTTAACGCCGTCTAAAGATTTCTCTCTCATACAAATCTTATAACTGGAAATTTATGGAAGGGTAAACCTCCAATTTTTGGATTCAACATCATCAAAATGGGATTGAGAATATATATATATATATATATATATATATATATATATATATATATATATATATATATATATATATATATATATATATATATATATATATATATATATATATATTATTTTTTTTTGAGCAAAAGCCATCGACTTTAATTATTTAGCATCATCCGAAATTAACAAACTAAGTTCAGCAGGAATTGAAGCAAAACAAGTAATAAAAACCGTGTATTCAGGTCTAAGCTTTACTAGATAATCCGTGACCCCGTTGGCTTGTCTTCTAACGTGGCTCCAGCGGCATTCCATGAATTGACTTGCAAGCCTCCGGATCCGTCGAAGCTGTTGGCCCATCTCTCCCTTTGGAGCTTTCCCATGTTGCAACTGATGCATTACAGACAAACAATCGCTCTCCGTCCAGATCTTGGGAATTCCTTGTTGCGGTTCAAGTTCCAGCGCCCACGCTATCGCCTCGGCTTCCACCAACTCTGCGTTGACAGAATCTTGCGTTCTTCTTGAAGCAGCGAACACCATACCGCCCTCCTCATTCCTTGCTATGCAGTCGATTCCACTTCCTCTACTACCATCCACTGCTGCGTCACAATTAATTTTAATGAAGCCTTCCGTAGGTTTCACCCACCGATGTATGTCACCGCCTCTCGTGTTTTGTTGTGAGGGGTTCTTCTCCTTCCCTTTATTAAATTCGTCCACCCCCTGCTTCACCAGCTTAACAAGCTCTTCCGGAGCTAATTCAGCCGATTCAAAGATTCGCTTATTCCTCGCCATCCATATTGTTTCAATCGCATAAGTCCAAGTCGATCTGGACCATCTCCTTGTTGCCCATTTACAGCACTAGACCGAAGGCATTTAGCACCTCTGACACTCTCTTAGTGATCTTCGCTAGTCTTGGAAATCCTTTCCAAACCGCCCTTGGTCTCTTGCATTGGAATAGGACGTGCCCCTCATCCTCTTTGACTCCACATATTGCACATAAATCATATGTATGTGAGCAAATGAAAATGCGACGAATACAGTTAAAAGAATTATAAATGAATATAGCGAAGCTTTAGGATAAAAAATCAACTTTAATAAATCAACCTTCCAAACGACTTCTAAAGTTATAAAATAAACTCCAAGGTCAACTGTCATGTTTTACCGAATTGAGGAAGTATAAAATTATATTTAATAATTTCTTTACAAAGCGTTTAATTTGCTAGAAAAATAAGTATTGTTTTTTTATACATGTAATGATTTGGATGTGGTTAGATCCTGCTGAACCTCCATCCAACGGCATCCTTACAGATGAAAATAAAAGTTCTCTATTATGAAGAGGCGATGTCGAGACATATAACTGAAAGAGGCGAACAACACAATCCGCATATTAATTGATTTCCGATCATCTCCCAAAATAGGTAAGAGATTTTAATATTCTCGAAATGTTGAAGGATACCCGCGATAAGGATTTTGATCTCCCATGAACATGCCCAACAACTTTTAAACTTTCAAATTATCTCCAAAAATAAACAAAATTTTCAAAAATAAATGGTCAATAACCACACCGAACCAAACCTTATCCACCGTATGCCCCTTCTTAACGTTTTCCGTTTAAAACTACTTCGACAGTTCGACCCCCCTATAAATTACAAATCACAACCCTCGTTCATCATCTCTCCCAAAATCCCTCCAAATCCCAAATTCCCACAGCGCCATGGATTTAGTTCTGCTCCAGAAGGGGCTCTACGGCCTCTTCTTCGCCATCACGGTGGCAATTGTGATCTCGAAGCTCAAAGGCAAGAAGTACAAACTCCCGCCGGGGCCAATTCCGGTGCCGATCTTCGGGAACTGGCTCCAGGTCGGCGACGATTTGAACCACCGAAACCTGACTGACATGGCGAAGAAGTACGGCGAGATCTTCCTCCTCCGGATGGGGCAGCGCAACCTAGTGGTTGTCTCGTCGCCGGATCTCGCCAAGGAGGTGCTCCACACGCAGGGAGTGGAGTTCGGATCCCGCACTCGCAACGTCGTCTTCGATATCTTCACCGGGAAGGGGCAGGACATGGTGTTCACCGTCTACGGAGAGCACTGGCGGAAGATGCGGCGGATCATGACTGTCCCGTTCTTCACGAACAAGGTCGTGCAGCAGTACCGCCACGGATGGGAGGCCGAGGCGGCGGCAGTCGTTGAGGATGTGAAGAAGAATCCGGAGTCGGCGACGAACGGGATTGTCCTGAGGCGGAGGCTGCAGTTGATGATGTACAACAACATGTTCAGGATCATGTTCGATCGAAGGTTCGAGAGCGAAGACGACGCGCTTTTCAACAAGCTCAAAGCTCTCAACGGAGAGAGGAGTCGCCTCGCGCAGAGCTTCGAGTACAACTACGGTGATTTCATCCCAATTTTGAGGCCGTTCTTGCGGAATTATCTCAAGATCTGTAAGGAGGTTAAGGATCGGCGGTTGAAGCTCTTCAAGGATTACTTCGTTGATGAGAGGAAGTAAGTTTTTGCTTTGTTGGCTTACAATCCAATTATCAATTCGAATCAGATTTTTGACTTGAATGATTGAAATTCAAATTCAGGAAACTAGAAAGCACCAAGCCAGCAAGCAACAACGAGTTGAAATGTGCAATCGACCACATCTTGGAGGCTCAGCAAAAGGGGGAAATCAACGAAGACAACGTCCTTTACATAGTTGAGAACATCAATGTTGCAGGTAAATCAGCAATTCAATTCAAATGCACAAATGAAGTGATTAAACGAATGGATTAGACTGATTTGTGGATATGATGCAGCAATTGAGACGACACTATGGTCGATCGAGTGGGCGATAGCGGAGCTTGTGAACCACCCGGAGATCCAGAGCAAGCTAAGGGAAGAACTCGACACGGTGCTCGGCAAGGGAGTACAAGTCACGGAGCCAGACATGCTGAGGCTCCCATACCTCCAAGCTGTGATCAAGGAGACTCTTAGACTCCGGATGGCGATCCCGCTCCTCGTCCCGCATATGAACCTCCACGACGCGAAGCTCGGGGGGTTCGACATCCCGGCCGAGAGCAAGATCTTGGTGAACGCCTGGTGGCTGGCGAACAACCCCGCCCACTGGAAGAACCCGGAGGAGTTCAGGCCGGAGAGGTTCTTTGAGGAGGAGTCGAAAGTCGAGGCCAATGGCAACGACTTCCGATTCCTGCCGTTCGGAGTGGGGAGGAGGAGCTGCCCCGGGATCATCCAGGCCCTGCCTATCCTTGGGATCACTGTGGGGCGGTTGGTGCAGAACTTCGAGATGGCGCCGCCGGCCGGGGAGGCTAAGCTTGACACTACTGGGAAAGGTGGACAGTTCAGCTTGCACATTTTGAAGCACTCCACCATTGTTATGAAGCCCAGGAGCTGCTAAGGAAGCTCCCCTGTCATGTGCTGTTTGCTCTGTGATCTTGATTTTACCTTTTGGTTTGCCAAGATTGAAAAATGAATGATGGGAATTTTATTAAAAGAGTTGTATTGTGATTTGTACCATGTAAATTTAATCAAATAGTATGATGAAAGGTTAATTATGTAATCATTTGAAGGTTTTTAGTCGTATGTTTATGAACTAATCTTTTCTTTACGGCAATAAACTTTTTTTTTTTGGGTCAAAAGTAGAGGCGGTACTCTCCGCACTCTACCGCAAGGACCGCAATAAACTAGGAATGGTCAGTTTTGTTTGGCTTTTTTTTGTTTGTTAGTGTTGCCCTATCCAACCGTGTAGGATGATTGACCACTCAACTAATAGTGAGGGGTTTGGTCAGGTGTAAAAAGTCAAAAATTGGTGCTACAAGCTTCTCCCCAATCACCAAAATTTGGAGGTTTTGGTGAATTGTACGTATGATCCAGAAAAAGACCGGTCAAAACACAACTCGACCTGGTGACTCGACCCGAACGTCTGAAAAATTTCCGATCAGAATCCGGAAATTTTGACCCGGAATTTTTTTTCGACCCGAACCCAAAAAATCGAAAAATTTTCGGGTAATCTGGGTTTCGATCCGGTGACCAGATTGATTTATAATTATATAATTAATTTTTTTTATATATAATTAAAATTTATCACAAAATTATCAAATTATGATTTTTTTAATTTTAAAAAGAAAAAATTGACAAACCCGAAATGACCCGAAACCCGGTCAAACCCGGCTTCGAGTCAACCCGAAAATACTCGAAACTCGTTTTACCCGGAACCCGTCTTATCCGAAACCCGAAGTGACCCGACCCGAACCTGACCCGAATAACCCGTTTGACAGGTCTATCCAGAAAGTATAGGGCAGAGGCAGAGCGAGGGAGAGGGAGGTCCATCCTTAACTCTATAAGCGAGGGAGGCAGAGCGAGGGAGGGAGAGCGAGGGAGGGAGGTAGTTTATTTATTTATTTTATTCATATTTATTTATTTAAACTCTATAAGTAAAAAATTGAGATTAGATATGTCTTATTCTCGAGAGGCTAGTTACCGACAGATGAAAACGTCGTTACAGACAAATTAATACAACCGCCATACACGAAATAAACAGAAAAAACGCATCGAGAAGGTGAAATCCGCAACACTACAAGTGGAACCAAGGTCAAACAAAAATCAACTAGTCGAAGAAACGGATGAGGACCAAGTCAAGCACTATCATGGTAGCACCGCTGGCCAGCGATACGTCAAGACTCCATCTCCTGTGAGTAGTGAAGATGGTGCTCCATGGAAGTGTCTCTCGAAAAATGGAGTTGTCATGAACATACATCACCTCGACCCCAGTCAGTCTCGACTTAGATCTCCGCACCTTCAACAACCCAAAGCATATCCGATAACACCCGTAGCATTTATACAAAAAAGTAGGGGTGGGCACAAATCCCGCAAATCCCGATCCCGTCCCGGTCCCGTCCCGATCCCGTCCCGATCCCGGTGGGATTTAGGACAAAATAGCGAATCCCGTCCCGATCCCGTCCCGCAAAAATTATGCGGGACGAAACGCGGGACGATCCCGGTGGGATCCCGCAAATCCCGTCCCGTCCCGCATATAATAATAATAATAATAATTTTTATAATAATAATAATATTATAATATTATAGAATAATAATAATATATTATTAGTATTATTATTTTGAGCAAATATTATAATTATAATTATAATCATAATCTTCCATTTATAATAATAATAATAATATTTGTTTATAATAATAATATTATTATTATTTGAGAAAATATTATTTATAACTATAATAATAATTTTCAATTAATAATAATAATAATAATAATAATAATATATAATATTATAATATAATTTAATAATAATATTAATTTATAATAAAATTATTATTATTATTATATTATTATATGATATTATATTTTTTTCTTGTAAAGTATAATTATTTTATAATAATAACAATAAAAATAAGTAATAATAATATTATTATTATTATTTTAATTATAACGTGGGATTATTATTATTATTATTATTATTATTATTATTATTATTATTATTATTATACCCATTTAGAGCTACAAGAGGCAAATAGCTTAATACAGTATTCTTCCCAACTATTAATCGATAATGAGACAATATCTGGTGAATCTCGTCTCAATTCCTTTCCGTCCTGATCTAGTAAGATAATGTAGCCAAATATGTTGAACATTATAATTAATTATACAATCATTGTATGAATTAATAATAGTATTATAATATTCATATTAATAATAATATTATTACTATTATTATTATTGAATAATACAGTTGAGAAGAATACCGTATTCAACATATTATACAAAATAATGAATTATGAAAGCATTTTTCACTTTGCAAATTTATATAATATTTTATTATTTATAGGAAAAATGACCCAAAATAATACGAACTATCAACGGTGAACCAAAAATAATACGAACTTTCAAAACTACCAATTCATATATAAACTATAACACATTAAACCAAAAATGATATGGGGTCCAAAATTCACAAACTTTAAATTCACTTGAACTCAATATCTAGTTAATAATAAATTGTGGTCAAAATTGTGAATTTTACAATTTTATCATCTTCCCCAATTCGTTCTACAGTTGAAGGCAACCATGGCAGAGCGGTGATGACGGATGCGGCACAGACCCGCACAACACTAAACACTCAACCACCGTCCAACTGCCGACCGGAAGAGAGCCACCGGGCAACTGCCAACCGGTCGGGCAAGCAGGAAGGTGGCGCTGCACCAGAACGAAGACGGAGGTGCAGAACACCACGAGCAAGGACGAACGGTTTGGTTGAATGGCTGCTTGAATTCCGCCATTGAATTTCGCCATGTCGGAGCTCGATTCGAAACACCACCGAGTTCGGGGAGGTCAAGATAACCAAATTAAAGGTCGAATCCGTGAGAACAGATAACGGGAACCCAAAATTAGTCAGAAATCTCGCGAAATGGATAACGGGTTGGTTGAATGGCTGGTTAAATTTTTTGTCCGTAACCTCCATTGTTGAATCCGGGGAAGATGGTAGAAGAGATTAGGGTTTTTTTAGATAAATTTAATTTTCTTCTTTAATTTTATAAAATTTTCCCAAACTTTCTAAGTAATTATAATTTGAGTCTAAAATAATTTATAGTTTGTGAATTTTGGACCTTGTATCGATTTTGGTTTAATATGCTATAGTTTGTATATGGATTGGTAGTTTTCAAAGTTCGTATTATTTTTGGTTCACCGTTGATAGTTCGTATTATTATCGGTCATTTTTCCTTATTTATATATGCGGGACAAGGCCCGTCCCGTCCCGATCCCGTCCCGTCCAGACACCATCCCGTCCCGAAAAAAAAAGTGTCAATCCCGTCCCGATCCCGTCCCGTAAAAATTTCGCGGGACGAGTCCCGTCCCGGCTCAATCCCGTCCCGTCCCGTCCCGTGCCCACCCCTACAAAAAAGCACAAATAAACCAGTAAACCACACCAGATTCCAAGTTTATATATATATAGTTTTTTATTTTTATTTTATTTTGTTGAGACTCAGGCCCGAGGAGTTAACCTTGAAGGCCAAAAATTTGGTATTTGCCTTGTAAGGATCCAATCCTTGCAAGCCATGGATGTTGGCGAAGTAAGTGTAGTCCCCGATGAACCTGCCGACGACGGGGTGGTGGAGGTCGGTGCAACAGTGGAGGCAGTCGTTGGTGGATGGAAAGAGGATGACAATCATCTTTTCTTAGTGTCCCCTCTTCATCCTGCTTAATTATGTAATGCTTGCGATGAGTATGACTATCATCTTTTCTTTGATTGCCTTCTCATAAAGGTTGGCGCAGCAGAAGAGGCTGTCGTCGATGGATGGGAAGAGAATGACAATCATCTTTCAATCGTGTCCCCTCTCCATGCTGCTTATGCAATAGTTGCGATGAAGATGACAATTCAATCATCTTTTCTTCGATTGCCCTCTCAACTAAACTATGATATGCATCATAGACAAGAAGTTATGACATTCACATCCCTATAATAATAATAAAAAAAAATAAACTTTAAACATAATATAACCTTGATAAGGGCCACACGTAAGAATTTCACTACCCTCTACTTCTCATGACATTCTATTTGGAAATATAGAAAAAAGGAAAATCTTCGAAAATGCCTCAAAACCTGCTTAACTAGGTCGTCCCAAATTTAGATATAGTAGGTCGTTCAACATGAGACTCGTGTTAACAATAAGCCTAAGTCGATGAAACTTGTCCAGTAGCAAAAGCTATCCAGAGAGGATGTTGCAAACTAAATATGGATAGTTATATCAAACTTTCCAACCCAACTTGGTAAGAGAGAATCTTGGAGTGGTTAATGCTATAAATAAGAAAAATTATACTCCGTACTGTATTACTTGGGAGATCTTTAAGACCATCAAAGAGGTCAAAGTCACATCATAGTCCGACTCGAGTCGACAATTGAGGGTTGTGTGTGTATATGGGCGCACAATCGCACATGCATTAATACTTAATAGCCTAACACACAAATCGAGTGAGATTTCATTTTAAAACCAATTGACAATAAAAGAAGTAACCTATTAGTTTATATGCAAGACTTGTTATACTCGTACTTTCGACGCGAGACACTTTGTCCTTTCACATCTAGACAAAATTTTGCACTAATTTCAAATGTGCCCCTAGTTTGCCCGATTCGACTCCTTCCAAATCCAAACACTTAAATTACTCTTCAACCCATTGACGTTGATCGAATTAATTGTAAAAGACTCAAAACTCACAATTAGCTAGCGTCCAACATTCGAGTCAAGACCGAGTAGCTAGGTCGGCAGACGGCGAACCCTCGTCGATCTCGTTGTAATTGGGGGAAAAAATTAGAGTTTGTTTGGCAGGAGGAGGTTGTCAAACATGAATGTGAAGGAGACCCATGCTTTCTCTACCATAGAGTCAAACAAGGAAAAATTTATTATATTTTTCGAACTGACGTACATTAGTATATGTATAGTTAAATCATATCTAATTTTGTGTTAAGAGTTGGTTAGTGAACAAAATTTATGGTGTAATATGTAACACGTGTGTGGACAACAATGTTTCATTGTTAGCTTATTTTATCAAAATTAGTGTATTAAATTTATTGCTTGTAGTTTTTTTTTTAATTGGAAATAATTTGGCATTAAGGATGCCTTAAATGTCAAGAGCGTTCAGACGGACGAAATTATGAAGAATCGAGTCGTCGGGTAATGAATTGTCAGAGAATGCGAAATTGAGGTGCGAAAGACGGTCAGCAACTCGATTTGCCTCTCTAAATACATGACGAATCTCAACCAAGTGAAAGAAACCTAGGGAGACTAGACTGTCTGAGACAATCATTTTGGAGTCCCCATAGGGTTTCCCGCAACTCTTGAGGCTGTTGTGTAGAAGGGTATGTTGTAGGCAATACAGAACTTAGGCCAATATATGTAAATATGTTCTAAAGATCTATTTCCCGCTCAGAAGTTTGTTGGGCATGTACAATATAAATAAGGGGAAGATCTAGCTTGTTCTTTGTAACAAACACAACTGCACTTTCTTGATTACATACAGAAAAGTTTCTCCCTCTCTCTGTCATGGTGTCGAGTTCTTCTTAATCTACATGGTATCAGAGCTCAATTTAAGAATTCGAGCAAAGCCATGGTTGTAGATCGAAGGTTGACGATGGCGGAAATGCAGAGTCCACTGTTTCTGCACCCGTCGGATGGTCCAAATTCGATTGTGGTGTCGGAAAAGCTTGCAGGAGCGGCCAATTACAGATCCTGGAAGAGGAGCATGGAAATCAACCTTTCCACAAAGCGGAAGATCGGCTTTGTCAAAGGAACGGTGATCAGGCCCTCGGATGATGATGTGAAGGCCGATCAATGGGATACTTGCAACAATTTGGTAATTGCCTGGATTATGAACTCAGTCTCTGATTCAATTGCAAAATCTGTATTGTATATTGAATCTGCTAGAGAAATCTGGAGGCAATTGGAGAAAAGATTTTCGTTGAGTAATGGATCTCGGAAATACAAATTGAATCGAGAAATTTACTCGATGAAGCAAATAGGTGGTTTGATCAACGAGTATTACACTCGGATGAAATCGATTTGGGAGGAGCTGGATTCAATGGATGCCATGCCTCATCTGGTTAGAGTGTCGGCTGATGTGGTTGAGTACCTCAGAAAAATCGATCAAATCAAACAAGAACAAAGGTTGTTCCAGTTCTTGAATGGATTGGATGAATCCTACAGTGCACAAAGAAGTCAGGTATTGCTGATGACGCCCTTGCCAAGTGTTGAAGAAGCTTGTGCACTGATTCAACAAGAAGAAAGCCAGCGAGAAGTACTGGATTCTGGTCACAGCAATGCAGACGACTCTTCTGTGATGTATAGCAACTCTGAAGGAAAATGCAAGGTGTGTGGGAACAAATGGCATCCCAAGGAAAAATGCTGGGCTATCATTGGATACCCTAGCTGGCATTCCAAGTCCAAGCAGATCCCACAGAAACAGACAAGTGTTGAGAAGAAAGGAACCAATGAGAAGAAATCTAAGTCTGCAGAAAGCAAGACCAAGACAGTGGCTCAAGTGTCCACTAAGGAAGATAGCAGTGGAAATGTCTACTTCACTCACCAACAGTTTGCAGAGCTGTTGAGAAGCCTACCACAAATCACCAAAGATGAGAATGTAAGTGGTGTGGATGATGACCTGGATGGAGAATTTGCAGGTAATGTTTTCTGTTCCAATGTCACTACTGTGAAGAATCAGTGGATCTTGGACACTGGGGCTACATACCACATGACCCCAGTGTACAAGGACATCTCGGATCCTAAATTGCATTTACCTAAAACAAAGATTCACCTCCCTAATGGCCATACATCCTCCATTACTCATCATGGCAGTCACCTTTTACAAAACAACCTCAAATTGAATAAAGTCCTATTTGTCCATTCTTTTCAGTTTAAACTGATGTCTATCTCTAAACTTGTGAAACAAAACAATTGTTTTGTAACCTTTTATCCAAATGCGTGTCTTATACATGACTGTGTCAACAAGAAGCTTTTGGGGATTGGTAAAGAGAGTGGTGGCCTCTATTATCTGTTGGACAAGAAGCTGAGTGACTTGGATTCTGAAACCTTGAATAAAGTGGTTGCTTCATGTGTACAACCATGTGTTCCATATTCTCTGTCTTCCATTCAATTTGTGTTGCCTAATGATTTTCATATTTGACATATGAGACTAGGCCATGCCCCAAGTGTAAAACTCAAACATGTACCTTGTGTTCCTTCAATGAATGAATCTTCCTTGGTTTGTCATGTGTGTCCTTTAGCCAAACATACAAAATTGCCTTTTGATATGCGATATATTCCATAGCGCATTTAGTAGTTTTTGTCATCACTTACATGTCATTATGAGAGATATTTGTGTGAACTTGGTGATTCGGAACATGTTGAAGAAATCATGCAAGTTACAGAAGTGAAGAAGATCGGAAGCAGCTGGAAGACTGTTGAGTCTGACGCGGCCGCGCTGCACCCAACGCGCCCGCGCTGCTACTCGGAGCGCCCACGCTGCTAGGAGGAATTGGCCGCGTCAAGGCAACAGATGGAAGAGTGAAGACGAGGCTGGCGCGCCCGCGCTGCTATCTGGCGCGCCCGCGTCGGTCACTGGAGTCGGATTCTTATCCGAGTTTCCCTTATCTTATTAGTTTTAATATTATATTTTATATTTTTACGGGATGTTAAACCCGATTTTATTAGGTTATATAGGCCGAGAAGGCAGTAGGAGAGAATTAGGTTATTTTCCAGAGACGTATTTTCCCTTTTGTTCATCTCACAAACTCTATGGAGAAGTAACTCTCCTTTGTTGCACTTGGTTCTTTGAAGCCTTCAATTGATTTGGTTGTGAGTATTCTACTCTTGTTTGCCCTTTGTTAATTGTTTCGATCTCCTGAGTTTATTGCTTGATTGCTTATTATTGGTTAATCTGGGATTGATCACCTAGGTTTATCGATACTAGTCATATTGCTAGGGTTTCCAATTCCAGGTTTGGGATTGTAGATTCATTGTAGCAAACACAATCTCCATACGCGGGTTGCTTGTGGTAGATTGTGAGGGAGATTCGATTACAGGCTATTTTAACGGGTTGTTGGAATCGCTTGTATCTCGTTATAATTCATGCTTGAATGCTATTGCTTTATTATTTGGTGAAGGTTTTCCCTTGTAATTTGGTGATAAGTGCTTTTAGGACTGGTAGGACTAAAAGCTATTACACGATCTGAATTGAGAACAATTACTGGACATTAGAACTTGAGACTCATAGAATGCGATGATGAACCATCTCAATTGTTGTGCGGATAATTACCTGGTGTGATACTTTTCCATCATATATTCGCAACCTCTTATTGCAACTTGTTCTGTCACCATTGCTTATACACAAAACTCCCCCTTGAATCGGTTACTTTTGGGTAATAATACTTGCTCTTACAATTGATTCTGTTTCCCTGTGGGTTCGACCCTAACTTACCTACTATACTTGTTATAGTTTGCATCTTAGGAATTTACTTTGATTTGGCATAACGACCTTAGGCCTGTCACCTTTTCCTATCAAAGATCCCAGCACTGTTGCTTTTTTTGATATTGTTCATTTGGACATATGGGGTCCTTATAAATCTCCAACTCATCAAAACTGCAGATTTTTCATGACTGTGGTTGATGATTTCAGCAGGGCTACATGGGTGTTCTTGTTACATTCCAAAGCTCAGTCCTATACCACAATCAAAAGATTTCACCAGTTTGTTCATACTCAGTTTAAGAGCAAGATCAAAGTCATAAGATCTGACAATGCTCTTGAGTTCACCAGCAAGGAATGTGTTCAGTTCTATCATGATAATGGGATTATTCACCAAACATCTTGTGTTGACAGACCTCAACAAAATGGTGTGGTTGAAAGAAAACATCGCCACATATTGGAAATAGCCAGAGCCCTTCGATTTCAAGCCCATTTACCTCTAAAATTCTGGGGGATTGTGTCCTTACAGCTGTCTATTTGATCAACAGGTTGCCCACTCCTGTGTTAGGCAACAAAACTCCTTTTCACATCCTCTTTGATAAACCACCTACATACAAACACTTGAGAGTCTTTGGCTGTCTTGCCTTTGCTTATAATCCCTCCAGGAAGCATGATAAATTCGAACCAAGGGGAGTTCCTTGCCTGTTTCTGGGATATCCTTCAACTCAGAAAGGTTACAGGCTTTACAATCTCAATTCCAAGACTGTTTTTGTCTCTAGAGATGTGAAATTCTATGAACACATATTTCCTTACAGGTCTGATTTCCAGCAACACCTATCATCCTCTCCTTCATTCTTTCCTTCTCAGACATCTGACTTCACAGATGATTTGATGGACTGTCAAAACACAGAGTCAAACACCTCACCAAATATAGTGTCAAACACCTTACCAAACACAGTGTCTGTCTCCACTGATGCTCCCATTGCCAGTGTGAGAAGGTCAAGTAGGGACTCTAGACCTCCTTCTTGGCTAACAGATTATGTGACTGCTGCTGCTCTTACTGATCCTCAAGAGGTAGCCTCCTATCCCATTGCAAATTTTGTTTCTTATGCTCATTTCAAACCCACAACCAAGCAGTTTATTTTAGCCTTAAATTCAGTTTCTGATCCCCATACCTTTGTCCAAGCAATTGAGGATCTGAGATGGTGTGAGGCTATGAATGCTGAGCTTAGAGCATTAGAAAAGAACAAGACATGGGTGGTTACTGAGCTTCCTAAAGGGAAGAGAGCTATAGGTTGTAGATGGATCTATAAAACCAAATTCTCGGCTGATGGATCCATAGACAAATATAAGGCTCGGTTAGTGATTCAGGGTTGCAGGCAAAAGAAGGGTGTGGACTTTGATGAAACCTTTGCACCTGTAGCAAAGATGACTACTGTGAAGACATTGCTAGCAATAATTGCTGCTAAAGGTTGGCATATTGGACAAATGGATGTGTCAAATGCTTTTTTACATGGTGACTTACATGAGGAGATATACATGAAGTTACCTCTAGGATACAGTGGTGAAGGGGAGCCTGTTAGTAATACGGCTCCTTCTTCAAAGGTATGCAGGCTAATCAAAAGCTTGTATGGGTTAAAGCAGGCGCCTAGGCAGTGGTTTGCAAAGCTGTCTTCAACCCTGCTAGGAAATGGATTCAAGCAATCAAAGGCGGACTACTCACTGTTTCTAAAGCAATCCAGAGGGGTGATCACAGGGATTTTGGTCTATGTAGACGACATGATTGTGTTCAGCAGTGATAGCTCAGCTTTACTCAAAGTTAAAGAGATGCTCAGCAATAATTTCTTCATGAAGGATTTAGGTGAATTGAAGTATTTTCTAGGGATTGAGGTGCTAAGATCGGATAAAGGCATATTTTTGTCTCAAAGAAAATATGTTCTTGATCTTCTCAAAGAGGCCAATTTGCTTGATTGCAAGCCTTTAAGGCTACCTCTAGATCCGAATATCAAACTGTCCACAGATATTGGGACAGCTATGGAGCATCTAAATGATTATAGAAGGTTGGTGGGTAAATTGATTTACTTGACCATCACACGCCCAGATCTTAGCTACACAGTTCAGCTATTAAGTCAATTCATGTCCAAACCCACAAGTGCTCACATGACAACAGCAATAAGGGTATTGAGATATCTCAAAAGTTCACCAGGCCAAGGTGTTCTTCTGTCTTCAAACTCAGATTTGAAGCTTAGGATCTTCACAGATTCTGACTGGGCCAGTTGTCCCTTCACTAGGAGATCAACAACAGGATTTTGTGTGCTTCTGGGTGGGTCTCTTGTATCATGGAGGGCAAAGAAACAACAAGTGGTGGCCAGATCGTCTGCTGAAGCTGAATATAGGGCCATGGCCCTTGCTTGTACAGAGGCAAAATGGCTAATACAGTTACTAAGGGATCTCAGATGTGCACCCTCAGCTGCTATTACATTGTTTTGTGATAATCAAGTTGCGCTACACATTGCTCAAAATCCAGTATTTCACGAGCGTACGAAGCATATTGAAGTGGATTGCCACTTCATTCGTGACATGATTCAAGATAAGATCATTTCTACAGCCTATGTGCCAACAAAGTATCAGTTGGCTGACATGTTTACAAAGCTTACAACCATTGATTCCCTTCATCGATTCTTGTCCAAACTGGGTGTTCAAGACATCTTTCACACTCCAGCTTGAAGGGGGGTGTAGAAGGGTATGTTGTAGGCAATATAGAACTTAGGCCAATATATGTAAATATGTTCTAAAGATCTATTTCCCGCTCAGAAGTTTGTTGGGCATGTACAGTATAAATAAGGGGAAGATCTAGCTTGTTCTTTGTAACAAACACAACTGCACTTTCTTGATTACATACAGAAAAGTTTCTCCCTCTCTCTGTCATGGTGTCGAGTTCTTCTTAATCTACATGTTGATGATGCTAAGGTTGTCCCCTTCAATTGTCAAATGAGTTATGTTAAGTTCTCTAGTAGCATTAAGGCCATTCCAAAGCCCCAGGCCCTCCGTACCAGAGATAGAAGAAATGCACGAAGGGCATGCGTCGCAGAAAACGGGTGTGCCAGTATGGTTTCTGATGACGAGTCCATAGGAGCCCGAAGAATAGGGTTGTGCAGAAAAATACGACACGGTTGACACGACACGAAACCGCAACAAAACGATACGAAAAAACATTAAACGATAAAGATACGACACGATTATGACACGAAACGGTAAAACACGACAATAATCGTGTCGTGTCCGGATTGACATATTTTCCTTATCAGGTATCCGACACGACACGTTTTTTTTTTAATATTAGTGTTATGTATTAATAGCACGTATAAAATAAATGTCTTTATGTATCAAAAAACAAAGTTTGCCCATTTGGTGATGAGTTGCTGCTCGCGTGCGGAAAACTCTTGTGGTCTCGAGTTTGAATCCTGAATCTCCAGTTTTTTTTTCCTCAGACTTTTTACTTATGTCTACTGTCTAGGTCTTCTTATTTCACTTTACGATTTACCCCTCCCATTCTTTCTCAATCTCCCAGACCCGCCACCAAGAGCTCTCTTGTCGCTCACCCTCCTCTCCGGCTCGTCTCGAGTTGCCGCCAGGAGCCCTCTCTCGCTTGCCCTCCTCTCCGGCCAGGAGCCCTCTCTCGCTCGCCCTCCTCTCCGGCTCTCCTCACACCTCACTCTCTTCTCGAGTCGTCTCTTGCTCGCCCGCTCGAGCCTCGGTTCAGATCCGGTTCACAGCTCGCCTCTCCTTTCCTTAGTCTCGCCTCACCGTCGGCGCCAGCCCCAGCCCACAGTCCGTCAGTCGCCTCGCCGGCTCTCCTCGGTCCTCCTCACTCCCTTGTTCAGAGTTCAAATCCGGTAAGTTGTACTTGTAGCTGTTCGGATTTGGTTTCGTTCAATGGTTCGACACTTCGACGGAGGTTGCTTGTTTGATAATTGCTCATATTTCACAGGATTGATTTAGTTTACTATGCTCCTGCTTCTTAATTTGTCCCATTGTAAAATAGAATGTTGAGAGTTGTATCACTTGTATGCAGTATGCACAGCCCTAATCTGACAGAGGATGTAAATTGGTTTACTTCTACAGTATACGACATTTTCAGGAAAAATTTAAAATTGAAAAAAAGAGGTTTTTGTACAAATCGTGTCGTGTCGTGTTATACGGGTATCCAACACGAAACCGTGTCATGTTTTCGTATCGGATACCCAGCACTTATCGTGTCGTGTTCGGATCGATATTTTTCCTCTTATCGGTTTCGTGTTTCTTTCGTGTCGTGTCGGATACCCGGTTATGCACAACCCTACCGAAGAGGAGGTAGATAGAGCTCCATCAAAATTTAGTTTGTGGCTACCAATTCTTGGTGCCTTCCATAAAGCCAAACTAATGTCCTATGGTACGTAACATTTAAAAAAAAACATAAGTAGTGAAGCAAAAACACTTTTTCCATAAAACTCACAAGAATACATTTGTCAATTTTGCACGAGATTGACAGGTCTTATTAACTTATTTAGTAAGAATTAATAATTAATGATATAAAAAAATAATTAACAGATTAATTAAGAGGAAACTTTTTGGAAATGTCAAACTGTTTTTGGGCATTACCCACAGAGTGAGCTTCTTTTACTCCGTTCTTACATGAGCATTGTCAAACTATTTTTTGGGCTAAGGATATGTCAACATGAACATACAGATTATGCAAAAACCTTGTTTGATAAAGGGTTTCACGACTCTATTGAAGATCTTGTGGTTTGTGGAGGTCTTTTTTTTTAGGGATCTCCAATGTCGATTTTTCTGCAGTAGAAGCTTCATCGTATGCTTTTGTAGCATATAGGGTTCAATCTTGGGTGTTGTAGGACCATATATATATATTGCGAGATAGCTGGATAAGTGGTATGGACTATGATTTTTTGTAGAGCTTTGGGTACTTCATGTTGCACTTCCTGACTATGACCTTCATAGTTTTGCTAATAAGGATACCCCCCTAAACCCCAACATAAGATCATCGACATACACAACTACAATCGTGATATGGCCATCAACCCTCTTGATGAACAAAGAATAGTCCAACTTAAGGCTGAACAAAATGCAAAGACAACATAGCTCAGGAAGAATAGTCCAACTTAAACTGATACTATGTCAAACTATGTGCAGAAGAGCTACGAGCTGGCGAAATCAAATCTAGAGGAAGAGCTCGGGAAGAGAGATAACCATTTTGAGAATGGATGAAAAATGAATGTGGATTACTTGATCATGTAATGTCATCTTGATCACGGTTCTAGGTCTTTAGGGGTTTTGAGTGAGACATAGGATAGATTAAGGGCTTAATATGGATTATACTCACATGCATATTATATACTCTCCTATATATTATGTGTCACAAATTAGAATTGCAAGGTTTATACACTTGTGATCATGTGTGATATATATAATGTGTGGTTGAAGAGTTAAATGTGTGATATATATGTTTGGGTATCCGATTTGGGCTAACCATACCCATTACTCGGATCTGGCCCAATGATTGCTCCACTGCTTGCCGAAGCTTGCCCTAGAGCTAAACGATCCGTTTTAGCTAAATGGAGCTCGCCTATATAAGGGTGTGAATGTGTGATGTCTCTAGGGTTCCAGACTTCGGCCAACGCTTCAAGTAAACCACTTGAGAGAGAGAGAGAGAGAGAGAGAGAGAGAGAGACGCTAGGGTTTCACAGGTGCTCCGAGCCCTCCTCGGCGTTCAAGCTCAGATCTAAGGCGCATCTCTTTAGAAGACCTCTGATCTGACCTCCGAAGATCAACACTGCATTCGTGTGCTTCTTGTCCGACCTTGATCGTCTTCTCCGACGACCTCCTCGGTGTAGATCTGGTCCCTGACACCAGATTCAGGGAGTTTCTTCGTCGCTTTACTACTTCTCCTCGCTTACTCTCTTGTTACTTGCGATTCCCGATTGTATTCTTTGTATAAGCCCTAGATCTAGCATGTCGTTCTCGAAACCCTGTAAACCTGATTTGATATAGTGGATTGAGCTCTAGACTCCTCTTCTGAGGCTCCATGGACGTAGGGAAACCGAGCCACATAAAAATCTCGTTGTGTCCTTTCTCGCTTTCTGTGTTTTCGTGTTCACGCTTTCAGATCTGTTTCTTGAACTCCGATCTGCGAGTCAAGGAAGATACGATCAACAGATCACTATTACATTGCTCTCATATGCTTATATATGACAAAATTCGGTTATAAGGAAAGTAATCCCATACAATGTGGTGCATCAATATACTATATATGAATCCTCACTCTTAATACACTTGATCAAAACACAAATGTATATCTCAACATATACACAGGCCCGTGCTTCACACGGTTCAGCCGGTTCGCTCGAACAGGGCCCCCAAAAATGTTGGGGCCCATGCCCATATATATATGTTTGTAGGTATATATATTACACATAACTCTCCCTCTTTAGCCTAAAATCAAGCCCAAAGTCAGCTTTCCCCATTTTTTTTAAGAAAAGGAAAAAAGACGTCAAAAAAATGAAAGAAAAAAGTTACGTCTTCTCCGTTCTCCAGGCCATTAAGACGCGACACCTTCTACGAGTAAAAGAGCAAACGATTCATCTTCTTCCTATTCTACATACATCATCAATGGAAGGGTGTAATTCCTTTTAATTTCCCAATTCCCAAACCTCATTAATTGTAGGCGTGCAAAATTACAACGGGAAGAAGATGAGATTTGTGATTATAAGTTCCCGCAAATCAGCAATTTGTGGTATCTCTCTTTACTCGGCTTCTCAATTTGCGCCCTCTATCTTCAATCTTTTACCCTTTTCACATAGCTTGCTATTGAAATTGAAAGGTTTTTCCTTCCAACCTGGATACCGACTGCCAAAATGCTCCAGAAAGAAGGTAAGGCTTCGATTGAGATTGAAATTTTATAATTTAGGGTTTCTTTGATATGAAATTTGACATTCAATTGACTGTTATTTTCCGGTGATTTTAAGGCTTGAGAGAACTGATGATTCAATTTCGACAAAAGCTTCTAGTTTAGTCACTCAATCCAAATATCTAGGTTGTTTTGCTCCTTTGTTGTTTTTAGAACAGGGTCCCCAAAACGTTGGCACGGCCCTGCATATACATCTACTCTATTTTGTCGTCGGTTCAACGATACCAGTATGAATTAATTGGAATGGATGGGTCATGCATTCTTGACAGGTTGAGGCATGTGCGTCCTTTGTGGACGTCTCCTGCAATTTTGGTGAAACTTAAATTCATCAAGACCTACCGATGATGGTGAAATACACACACACACGTACAACCTATCCATATTATATACTCCGATCCCATCCATTTGGTTTTTGGCCGCCCATTTTCGTACGTTACACACACACACATGTTTGATCAACTCCTACATTATTAGTTTTAATACCAATAGTGCTAAATGATTATTTTTTTGTATGGGTTTTAAACAAAATATATAGTATTTTGATGGATTGGAATTAGGCTGCTATTCTAGTCGAATGAGTCGAATATTGATTGTTTATATTCAACTTGTTTAGAAATGAGCTGAGCTCGAGCTGAGTCTTAATTTGAACCCGAACTTAAAAATGTGCTCATATCCGGCTCGTTTAGGAAATGAACGAGCTTGAGCGAAGCTTTTTCCGAGCATCAAATAGCCCTATTTGCTTAGAGTATAGTATAACTTAAAGAAAATTTTAGAAATTTCATAAAACTCGAACTTAAATCGAGCGAGCCGAGCTTTAAAACGATCTTAAAAAAAACACCCATACTTGACTTGTTTAAAAAATAAACGAGGTTGAGCCAAAATTTTACCGAGTCGAGTCCGAGCCGAGCTCAAACTACTCGGCTCATATAACAGCCATAATCGAAATTACAAAATTAACAAGATTTGGTAAGCAAAAGAATTAACAAGACAAAACCGTCGGATGAATCTATTAAAATATTGCACTTAAGAAGTCAATTGTTGTATTCATTTTTTTGGCCTGTACGTTTAGAGAAAGTGTTCTTCATTTCATTTTTTTTAATCTTAGTCCAGTTCGATCGACTCAGTCGTTCTATATCTGAATCGGGTACTGTATGACCCATTTAAGGCGTTGATCCTCTCACTTACAATCGACTCCATATTTTCAAGGGGATTCGAACTTCGAACTTCGAACTTCTTAACATAAAATGTAGTCCCACAAGTCCACAACCAGTACACCAACGTGTGATTGATTCTTCATTTCTTTTCTTATTCTTTGGAAATGTACAATTTTTAAAACGTTTGAAAAGGTTTAGACATGCAAGTGTATATAAAAATATATCAAATAAATAAATGCCGCCAACGTCTCATAAATTAAAAACTTTCTCTAGTGACTCGCCGAGGTGATCCAATGGTAAGGAATGATGAGTAATTTATATTAATCGGTTACATGCCCGTAATTTATCACCAAAACCAAGTTATATATCTTCGATATATATACATAAAACTTTCTCTACTTTATTTATTTACTAGCTTAGTACCCCGTGCATTGCACGGATATTTGTTTTAAAATATATGTTTAGATAATGTCGTTCATTATGTTTGACATAAATATTATAAGTATCACAATGTAATAAAAAAAAACATTATCTAACATATTGAATACTAAAATAAATAAAAATGCTAAATAATAAGAAACTTTAAGCATTAGAATAAAGTATCAGCAATATTGGTAAAACTTGTAAATATTATTAGAATCAATATAATGCTAATAATATTAGATTAATAATGAAACTAAATAAATAATGCAATTTATAAAAATAAACCTAAACAATAAGTTTGAGATACAGTTGAGCTAATTAAAAAAAAAATTGAATCTTTCAAATGGATCAAAGTATATAATGGTGATAATGTTTTGTCATGTAGATTATGTTTTGGTAATCAAGAATGGTGGAATGAATTTTCTTCATGAATCACCCTGATATAGAAATAATTATATGAAGAAATTAAATCCATACCACCGGGGCCGGTCCAAGGGATTTTATTTTTTGATCAATAAATATATTGATATTGATGGTATAATTAGCAACATAAACATCAAAAGTTATAAAAAAAATTAAATCATGAAGCAATTAAATCTATTTCACATGGGCCGGCCCTAGAGATTTTATTTTTTAATCAATAAATATATCGATCTTGATGGTATAATTAGCAACACGAACAATAAAAGTTATAAAAATTAAAATTAGATGGAAATTGTAATGCATGATAGGAAAATCTTTGATTTTAATCAACTGAAAAGATCAAAATTTTGTTAAGATATGTGTGAAAATCAAAGATTTATTAAGATAAATATGATTTAATTTTTATCTTATCCGAAAAATATCTAAACCAACAAACAAAAATATCGAGAATATCTCAACCGATTTTGTATTTAAAGGAATCAAAAGAAAATGAAAAAAATGAAGAAAATGACATGTATGATTTTAAATTTAAATTAATGAATAATTTAAATTTAAAATCCTATATTAAAGGAGAAGGCACCCAATACCCAATTTGAATAAATCGAAACTAATTGAAAGATAGACAGCATAAAGTACGAAGGAATCATTAATTGGTACGTCTAAAGACTAATTTGTTTAAACACACTAATGCTATAAAGGATGGAAAAAAACCAACAAAAGGTGATCTATTTATTAGATGAAGTGTGTACAGATATGATGATGATGATTTTTATATATTTTTGATTTCGTAGTGTAGGAATTTCCGAACGGTAGTCACCGAAGTTGAAATATAACAAACCTAAAGACAAATAGTAAACACACTAATCAATCTCACTACCAAAAAAAATCAATCTTTAAACGCAAATACCTTTTCATCGATCAAAATAATGCCAATCGAATGAACTGTTCCGGGATCAATGTAGCTTAGGGTTTTCGACATTCTTAAAACACGAACAATTATATTTCATCGAATTCTTGAGGTGTTTTCTTGTTGTGGTAGTAACTCGTCCAGGTAATGAAATTGTCCATCGCCTAAAAAAAAGTTTTATAATAAGGAATCAATGAAGTGAAGAAGATGATTGCAGTGTTAATAAATTAAGTACTTAACGATAATAGATTATAGGGATATAATATTTAACGTACCTCTCTTTTTCACATTACCGTTGTTCTCTATGGACGTCTTGCCTTTGTTTTTTGACATCGCGTGATTCTCTGCATATAGCCGTAATTAGATCAAAGAATGCATAATTATCTACAAATGCTAAAAATTTCAGCATGAACACATATTGGGATAATAGCTAGTCCCAAAGAATTAACACATATTGGGATAATAGCTAGTCCTAAAGAATTAAAATGAAGAGAACACGGAAAGAAGATTGACATCACCTTAGTCTTCTTCAACCGGTTATCTGAGGGGATCCAAATAAATCAATTAACCAAATTTGTTCAAGAATTTAAATGAAGAGAGCACGGAAAGGGGATTAACATCAAGTTGATTTTTAAAGATTTAGCCGTTTAGGATCTCCTCTAAATTATATTAGATAAGTTTAGATTTTAACGATAGATTAACAAACAATTAAAATAAATCAATTAAAAATTAACAAAAAATTAAAATAAATCAATTAATCTTCAAAATACAAAAAATCTACCGATAGCAGGTTGAGGGGATCAAAATCAATCATATACTCCTCTAAATTAGATAAGTATAGATTTTAACAATAAATTAACAAACAATTAAAATAAATCAATTAAAAATTAACAAATAATTAAAATTAATCAATTCATCTTCAAAAAAAAAAAAGCTACCGATAGCCGCATCCAAATCAATCCTATATATTTACATCACGTTGATTTTTTAAGATTTGGTTAGGATCTTCTCTAAATTAGATTAGATAAGTTTAGATCTTAACAATAAAATAACAAACAATTAAAATAAATCAATTAAAAATTAACAAACCATTAAAATAAATCAATTAATCTTAAATAAATAAATAAAACGCTACATTAAAGGAGAAGCCGCCACATGTCGTAGGCGACTTCTCCTTTAGTATTATAACTAGCTTAGTACCCCGTGCATTGCACGTGTAACGGCTCAGGATTATGATTCCCAGGATACGTTTCGAGGGATAAAACCCCTCGTAAGGACCTTGCGCCCCGAGTACAGGTTGAAGGTTTCAAAACTTACTTTAATGTTTTCAAAGGGGGATTTCGTACCCAAAATCGAAGGGATCGTTGGAATCCCCGGGGAAGTCCCCTGTACCTGTCGTAAGTCTAAGCGTGGAAATCGGAAATAGTGCGACTAGCGGAAATAAGCGTAATACAAGAGGGTGCCACGGCAGAGCCGGGTCAAAACGGAGTCAAGTATAAATCCAAAATATAATCAGAGTCTAGTGAAGTCTATACTCCAACGCTCACTCTCCGCCGACAAAACGACCCGCGCAAATAGGCAAACAGCACCGATAGGATGAACATAGATAATACCTAAAAAAATTGATATGGGGCGGGATCAGATCGATGCCCACTTCTCTGCATCCCAACCATAAGCACACATATACGCTATTCCTAATAAAGATGCTTCTAGATGCGCGGCGGAATAATAATACACTAACATGCTCCTAAGATCAAGTGCATAATAATAATAAGGCCTTAGCACAGAATACCAAGTGGTATATCCCTCTCCTACCTCCACCCCTTCCGATAGGTGGAGACTGGCCAGCTCGTGAATGCATTCATTCATAATTGGGCGGCACACATGCCTAACCCGCTCCACAATAAAGCCCGCAGGCATATCATAATAAAAGGAAGTGCATGACTCGATTGACTCAGGGTACCCGATGAGGCTGGGCTACCCTATGACCCTAGCAAGGACTCTAGTTACTTCACAGATAACGGCCGTTCTGTTTACATACGCATAAAGAAATAGGATGCTCAACGATCAATGCAACCTAGCATGGTACTACATGGCATGCTGATCATGAATGCAACACCTAGTATATCATGCACCTATAGCAGGGAATCACTCTATTCAATCTGAGTAAGCTCCGAAGAGACTTACCTGGTATCGCAGAACAGCAAAAGGCAATCAACCAGGCGATATGAAATCCGACACGTCACAGATGATCACCTAACAAGTATAAGCACATCAATGAGTCTATCTCTAAGGTACACAAAGCATAGAAGTATCACACACGCAACTTCACAACTTAACATAATAACCATCACATCATCATTTCCATATCATCAACCTTATCTCATAATCTATCATCTCAATATCTCACAACCATACTCAACATATCCTCCAATTCATACTTAACCAATTTGCATGCCATCATTTCAAAATCTTACTTAGCATATAATTGCACATCTTCAACATAATCATATAACATTTAACCACATTAATAAATCACCACAATATCACATTTTAAATCTCAAACAACATCTTATATTTTAAATCCCAATCATTTACATATTACTTCTAACATCACTTTATTTTAGCATCTTTATAAAATATTTATAAAATCCCAACAATACTCATTTAAATCAAACATCCCTTTTTAAATTACCAAACCAAACCCTTATTTAATAAAAACCCCAAACCGGACCCTATTTAAACAAACCCAAACCGAACCGAGCCCCTTTTTTAAATGACCCAAACCGAGCCCTTATGTTGTTAATAACCCACTCAAACCGGACCCCTTTTTGTCTTAAACAAACCCACCCAAAACTGGACCTAAAATAGGCCCAAAGCCTTGTTTTTATAACACCAATGTCGGCCCACTGAATTAGGCCCAACCATCCAATTTCTTCCATCTCTCAAAACCGAGCTGGAGGTTTTAAAAAAAAGAAGATGGGACCCAGGTGAGGTGGCGCCTATGTGGCCAAGGGACCCACGAGTCCTCTCTTCTTCTTCCACCTTTGGCCGAACAGAGACGGAAGCAGGGCTGTGTGCCCAGAAAATGGCGGAGGGAAGAGGAGAAGGGAGGAGGGGTGCTCCGGCGGCGGCGGAGCCGAGCTCCGGCCACCCGGCCTCGCCGGCCGCCCCGACACACACGCACGAGACAAGAAAGGAAAAGGGAGGAGAAGGAGAAGCTCACCGAACACTTCGACTCGCCGGAAAGTGTTGTCGAGGCTCGATTAGTGCTCGATTCGACTCGCCGGAACTGGGACGTCGCCGGAGGTAGCCTAGGAAGGGCGGAGGAGTGTTAAAGGAAAGGCTTTACAAGGTTTTGGAGTCGGAACGGAGGATCGAAGACTTACCGAGGGCGTTCGAAAACAGGGGCGGCGCTTCTGCTGCTGCTGGTGGCCGGCGACGGAGACTGGTGGGGAGGCGGTGGTCGACACTGGTGGTGACGGAGGTGCGGCAGCAAGGTGGGAGGTGGTGAGGTGGTGGAAGGGTGTGGGCGGCAACAAAGGAGGTTGAAGGGGGTGCTCTTCGGCGCTTCCCTCCAAGGGAGAAAGGAGCTCTGTTGGGTTCTGTATTTGTGTGGAGGGAGGTGTTCATTATTCAGATTTTTATGGACAAAATCTTTGCTTTCTTAGTTGTAACCATCGGACAAGGCATGGGAAAAAGGGTGTACTCATTTCCATTCTTGGTAAGTCAAAGAAGGTAAGAAAGAAAGGTGTAGGTGAGTGTTGGGTTACTTTGGGAAAATTGAAAGAGATGGGGAAATTTGAAATTAAGCTCAAATTGTGGAACCCAATGTTGAATTGGATAAGGATGTGAGAAAGATGACGGAATTGAGATCTCGAGTCGGGAATTTAAATTTCCGCTGATTGATCATTCAAAACCGAAATGAATGACGGAATTGATTTTTAAATCGGAAAATTTGGGTCGGAATTTATTTTAAATTCATTTTGATTTTCATATTTAGCCAAAAATTTATATTTTAAAAATCCGAGCCTTTACATCATCCACCTCTAAAAACAAGTCTCGTCCCCGAGACTAAAATCATTCTAAGGTGGGGATGAAGTTGGAATTGGTGAGTCCAAGGATCACGTCATCGATCCCGTAAGTACCTCATAAGTGCCCCCATGAGATCTCACAGTACCGTCGTCATGATCATAATACTCCCAATCGGTCGTAGTAAGGATGTGGCAGGGGCCCCTACCACACCCCACTCCGACTCCTCGGGCATACCATAACTCGAAACCATCATGACGTCTCCGCTAGGTCTTAGCAAGCGATCTACAGGTGCCCCCATACATGCTTGTATCCACTTCGTGGGGCGTCATAATGAAAGCTCGGGTTGGAAGAGTTTTCTCAAAATCTATGTTTCCTTTTAAATCACCCTTTGATATATTTTTTTTTTTTTTTTTTTTATTCGACATTAAACAAGGCATTCCCAAACTTTCCAATTTCCCAATCATTCTACATCCACCTCTAAAGGCTAATCCCACATTCTCTTCCTAGGTTCCGAGTCAAATCATAATTCCACATTTCAATCTCTAGCATTTCTAATATTAGGCATCATGGATATAGAAGAGTGATCATATTCTCAAGATAAGCAGGAGATTATAGCATGTCAAAGACAGTCACATACCATAATATCTAGCACATCATCATATCATCGAGGCTCATCACATCATATCACCAAGGATCTGCACATAACTACCACGTATAAGCACACAAATCAGGGAGATACCACTAACCAATCCCAACCAACTAACTAGGCATACTCACTGCACTCGAGAGGTCAAGGTAATGTCTACGCTCGGCTCAACATAGGACGCAAGTAGCTCATCTAAGACATCTCCATAGCTAGCTCGAATGCTCTCCTCGGTCTCCCAGGTGGCCTCCTCAGGGCTCCTCCTAGACCACTGAACCAGAAGCAAAGGAACCTCCCTGTTCCTAAGCTTCTTGACACGACGATCAAGGACCCTCACCGGACGCTCTACAAAGGTATGGTCAGGCTCAATGTGAAGGTCTGAGTGGTCAAGGACATGACTAGGGTCGGGAATATACTGACGGAGCTGGGAGACATGAAAGACGTCATGGACGCCGGCTAAGGATGGAGGTAAGGCTAAACGGTAGGCTACCACACCGACTCTCTCTAAGATCTCAAATGGCCCAATGAACCTCGGACTCAACTTCCCTTTGATGCCGAACCGTCGAACTCCCCTGGTGGGTGAAACTCGAAGCCATACATGCGAGCCTACCTCGAACTCAAGCTCGGTCCTCCGTCTGTCCGCATACTTCTTCTGCCGATCCTGGGCTACCCTCATATGCTCTCGGATGCGACCAACCTTGTCAACTGTCTCTCTGACCATCTCGGGCAACGACAGAACTGTATCTGCAGGCTCGTCCCAGCAAACCGGCGACTTGCATCGCCTCCCATACAAAGCCTCATACGGGGCCATCTCGATCGACGCGTGGTAGCTGTTGTTGTAGGAAAACTCCACTAGCGGTAGGTGCTTGACCCAATGGTCACCCCAATCCAAGACGCACGATCGCAACATGTCCTCCAACGTCTGAATCGTCCTCTCGCTTTGGCCATCTGTCTGCGGGTGGTAAGCCGTACTGAAATGCAATCTGGAACCCAAACTCTCCTGAACCTGCTGCCAAAACCTCGAGGTGAAGCGCCCATCTCGATCAGATACGATCCTCTCTGGTACTCCATGAAGCCTCACAATCTGGCGAATGAACTCGTCTGCTAACTTCGAAGCCGGCCATGTCTCTTGAATAGCTATGAAATGGGCCGACTTGGTCAACCTGTCGACCACGACCCAAATAGCGTCAAACCCTCTGACGTCTCGCCTCAACCCAGTGACGAAATCCATGGAGATATCCGTCCACTTCCACTCGGGAACTGGAAGTGACTGGACGGGTCCTCCCGGCCTCTGGTGATCAATCCGAACCTGCTGGCAAACCTGACATCTGGCCACGAACTCTGTGATGTCTGCTCTCATCCTCTGCCACCAATAACTCCTCCTCAGATCCTGATACATCTTATTCGTCCCTGGATGGACAGAATAAGGGGTGGAGTGAGCCTCCTGCATGATCCTCTGCCTCAAATCTGACGTCGATGGAACTACAACTCTGCCCTGGAAGGTCAGCATCCCGTCTGCTCTCTCTGCAAGCTCTCTAAATCTGCCCTGAGCCATCCGCTCTCTCAGAACTGCAATCTCTGGACAATCTGCCTGACCCTGCCGAATCTCTGCTGTCAATTCTGCCTGCACCTCTAAGAACGACAACTGCCCGTGATCTCGCTGGATCCAAACCTCGAAGCAGCATCTCAACAGATCTCTCTGCAAGTCTCGCTGAGCTGTCAGCCTCTCAACGACCACCTCATGATGAGTCTTCCTACTCAACGCATCTGCCACTACATTGGCCTTCCCTGGATGATAGACTATGTCCAAGTCATAGTCCTTCAGAAGCTCCAACCATCGTCTCTGACGCATGTTGAGCTCCTTTTGTGTGAAAATGTACTTCAAGCTCTTGTGATCCGTCATCACCTTGCAAGAAGTACCATACAGATAATGTCTCCAGATCTTCAGAGCGTGAATCACAGCTGCCAACTCCAAATCATGGATGGGGTAAGACACCTCTGGAGGCTTCAACTGACGCGAAGCATAAGCGATGACCCGATCTCTCTGATGCAGAACACAACCCAAGCCGGAATGCGAAGCATCTGTGTAGATAACGAAGTCCTCTGTCCCATCTGGCAGAGCCAACACCGGAGCAGTCGTCAACTTCTGCTTCAGAAGCTCAAAGCTGGCCTGACAATCTGAACTCCACTCGAAGGGGACGTCCTTCTTCAGCAGCTGTGTCATCGGTCTAGCAATAGTCGAGAAACCCTGGACGAACCTCCTGTAGTAACTAGCCAATCCCAGGAATGAGCGGATATCTCTGACGTTCTTGGGCACCTCCCAAGCAACGATGGCATCAATCTTTGCCGGATCCACGGCAACTCCCTCAGCTGAAATAACGTGGCCTAAGAAAGCCACCTCTGTGAGCCAGAACTCACACTTGCTGTACTTCCCATACAACTGATGCTTCCTCAGCGTCTCTAGCACAATCCTCAAATGCTCCTCGTGCTCCTCTCTACTCCTCGAGTAGACTAAGATGTCATCGATGAAGACGACGACGAACTTGTCCAAGAAGTCGATGAACACTCGGTTCATGAGCTCCATGAACGCGGCTGGTGCATTGGTCAGCCCAAACGGCATGACCACGAACTCGTAGTGACCATAGCGAGTCCGAAAAGCGGTCTTCGGAACATCCTCTGGCTTCACCCTCAGCTGATGATAGCCCGACCTCAAGTCGATCTTCGAGAAAACCACGGCGCCCTGCAGCTGATCCATCAGATCGTCAATCCGGGGAAGAGGATAACGGTTCTTCACCGTCGCCCGGTTCAGCTCCCGATAATCGATGCACAGTCTCAACGACCCATCCTTCTTCTTGACGAATAGCACTGGCGCTCCCCAAGGCGATGCACTAGGCCGAATGTAGCCCTTCTCAGCTAGCTCCTCTAGCTGAGCCTTCAGCTCGGCCATCTCCGTCGGTGCCATGCGATAAGGAACTCGCGAGATAGGCCTGGTGCCTGGCTCCAACTCAATCGCAAAGTCGACCTCTCTCGGCGGGGGAAGTCCTGGCAGCTCCTCTGGAAACACATCTGCGAAGTCTCTGACAACGGGAACATCCGATACACTAGGGTGCGTGCGATCCACCTCTAAAGCATAACACCAATACCCGACGCAACCCTGGTCTAAAAGTCTGGCGGCTTTGACTACGCTGATGAGTGATCCATTCCTCTTGGGGTCGCTCCCCCAAACCTGGTGCTCGGTCCCGTCGGATGCCAAAATCGACACTGTCCTCGTCCGCAAGTTGATGATAGCCCCGTAGTGGTCCATGAAGTCCATACCCAAGATGAGATCGTCCATCCTCAATGGCATAACTATAAGGTCGGTAGGCCACTCTCGCTCACCTATCCGGATGGGGCACCCTAAAATCTCACGACTCGTCCTAACCTTGGCCCCATCCGCCAGACCAATAGTAAGGGGTGAACCACTCGTGCAGCTCAGGCTCAGCCTGGCCACGCACGCCTCTGCTATGAAGCAGTGAGTCGCACCAGTGTCAAACAAGATAGATAGGCACTCATCATGGAAGAATATCGTACCTGCGGAAGTCGGGGCGGAGCGGTCATCCGCATGCATCTGAAATACGCGGGGCGGTGGGGGTAATCCTGGTCCTCGACCTCCCGAACTCTGGCCACGATCACACCCTGACCCTGACGGTCCTGCAGAAGATGATCCACGACCCTGACCTGACCCAGATGGTCCTCTACCTCCACGTCTAAAACCTCTACCTCCGCCTCGGCCTCTGCCGGAAGGGTCACCTCGTCCCTGGCCCTGACCCTGGCCCTGGGGATATGTCAGCAGTGGTGGCTGAGGAGCCGCGGGAAGTCTCGGTGGCTGTGCAGTAGCTAGAGCTCCACGACTCTGAGGGCATGTAGCAGCTCGGTGCCCCATAGTACCACAGGTGTAGCAGACAGTCGAACGGTCCGGGCAAGAAGCAATGAAGTGGCCCCTCCCGAAACACCCATGGCAAGTCCTCACTCTAGCAACTCCTCCATAAGAAGTCTGAACTGGGGGTGCTCTCTGTGCAGCTCCGGAATATCCTCCTCTAAACGCTCCTCTCCTAGATCTGTCATCTCCACGGGGGTCAGCTGGGCGCGCCCTCTTCGCCTCAGGGCGAACAGTAGAGTAGGAAGTCTCACACAGGATCCTCTGCTGATCGTACATAAGGATGACCTCCAGAAATCGGTCAAAGCTGACAGCTCCCAAGCTGGACGCATGCAGAAGTACAGGGGGCGGCAATCTCATAGACAGCATATGGATCCGACTCTCGTCTGATGGACATAGATGATCACAGTATATCAGCTCGCTCTTGAACTGGCGAACGATAGCAGCTACAGAAGCCGACCGGTCACAGATGCCGCGCATAAAAGATACCTCCCTAGCCAACTGTATCCCTGGTGGACGGTACTCCCTCAGCATCAGGGATCTGAAGTCGTCATAAGTCCACTCGGTCCGCTCCTTCTTGCAGCCAAACCATCTGGCATTCGCGTCCTCCCGCAGAAGTCCAGCAGCAAGTCTCTGTCTCTCAGAGTCAGGTACAGCAACATGGTCAAATAACCCCTCCATATCACGCAGCCATCTCTCAACGTCATCTCCGACGCCTCCCGCGAAGGTCGGCGGGCTACACTGAGCAAACCTCTTGACCCAATCGATGCGCTTCTCAGGGCACGCATCGATCACAGGCTCGGCTGGCTGCTGAACTGGAACCTCTGGCGTCGGCGCCGTAGATCGAGCCCCTCCACGTAGCTCGCTCAGAATATCATGAAGCGCTGCCTCTAGCTGCCCAATCCTAGTCTCTGGGGAAGCTGGCACCCGGTCATCAACTCGCGGTGGCGAAACTCGCTCCTCAGCACCCTCAGCGGCAACTCGACGAGGGCGTCCCCTGCCGCGACGCGCCCTACCCCCACGCCCATCTAAGCCACGTCTCGGATCAACCATACTTGCTACATAACAATAATTATATCACTCAGCACAGAAGCACTCAACGATTCAATGGGACCCTCTTCAAGGAGGATCGCCCTCAGGCCCAATTGAATTTAAGACATACAAGCACAGAGACGATCTATGTCGCCCTTCGGGGGACGACTAACCGGAGGGGCAAATACCTCACGGTCTCCTAACCCATTTTACTCCAACCCTCAAGTTCCTTGGAGTCTTCACAACCCATCTGTAAAAGAAGCTATTATTTTGCCTACCTTCCCCGAATTCTACATCCATAAGGGATGCCTATCGCATAGTCTCTACCCCACGAGATTGCCATTCATAATTGATTAATTTATACTTATGTCCAATCAAATTCATTTTGCCCCTTGAAAACAATTTGAAACCCACTTGAAAATAATTTGAAAACCTTGGGCCATTTTCAAAACCACTTCAACCTATCATACTCGGATTGCAAAACCTCGGCTCTGATACCACTTTGTAACGGCCCAGGATTATGATTCCCAGGATACGTTTCGAGGGATAAAACCCCTCGTAAGGACCTTGCGCCCCGAGTACAGGTTGAAGGTTTCAAAACTTACTTTAATGTTTTCAAAGGGGGATTTCGTACCCAAAATCGAAGGGATCGTTGGAATCCCCGGGGAAGTCCCCTGTACCTGTCGTAAGTCTAAGCGTGGAAATCGGAAATAGTGCAACTAGCGGAAATAAGTGTAATACAAGAGGGTGCCACGGCAGAGCCGGGTCAAAACGGAGTCAAGTATAAATCCAAAATATAATCAGAGTCTAGTGAAGTCTATACTCCAACGCTCACTCTCCGCCGACAAAACGACCCGCGCAAATAGGCAAACAGCACCGATAGGATGAACATAGATAATACCTAAAAAAATTGATATGGGGCGGGATCAGATCGATGCCCACTTCTCTGCATCCCAACCATAAGCACACATATACGCTATTCCTAATAAAGATGCTTCTAGATGCGCGGCGGAATAATAATACACTAACATGCTCCTAAGATCAAGTGCATAATAATAATAAGGCCTTAGCACAGAATACCAAGTGGTATATCCCTCTCCTACCTCCACCCCTTCCGATAGGTGGAGACTGGCCAGCTCGTGAATGCATTCATTCATAATTGGGCGGCACACATGCCTAACCCGCTCCACAATAAAGCCCGCAGGCATATCATAATAAAAGGAAGTGCATGACTCGATTGACTCAGGGTACCCGATGAGGCTGGGCTACCCTATGACCCTAGCAAGGACTCTAGTTACTTCACAGATAACGGCCGTTCTGTTTACATACGCATAAAGAAATAGGATGCTCAACGATCAATGCAACCTAGCATGGTACTACATGGCATGCTGATCATGAATGCAACACCTAGTATATCATGCACCTATAGCAGGGAATCACTCTATTCAATCTGAGTAAGCTCCGAAGAGACTTACCTGGTATCGCAGAACAGCAAAAGGCAATCAACCAGGCGATATGAAATCCGACACGTCACAGATGATCACCTAACAAGTATAAGCACATCAATGAGTCTATCTCTAAGGCACACAAAGCATAGAAGTATCACACACGCAACTTCACAACTTAACATAATAACCATCACATCATCATTTCCATATCATCAACCTTATCTCATAATCTATCATCTCAATATCTCACAACCATACTCAACATATCCTCCAATTCATACTTAACCAATTTGCATGCCATCATTTCAAAATCTTACTTAGCATATAATTGCACATCTTCAACATAATCATATAACATTTAACCACATTAATAAATCACCACAATATCACATTTTAAATCTCAAACAACATCTTATATTTTAAATCCCAATCATTTACATATTACTTCTAACATCACTTTATTTTAGCATCTTTATAAAATATTTATAAAATCCCAACAATACTCATTTAAATCAAACATCCCTTTTTAAATTACCAAACCAAACCCTTATTTAATAAAAACCCCAAACCGGACCCTATTTAAACAAACCCAAACCGAACCGAGCCCCTTTTTTAAATGACCCAAACCGAGCCCTTATGTTGTTAATAACCCACTCAAACCGGACCCCTTTTTGTCTTAAACAAACCCACCCAAAACTGGACCTAAAATAGGCCCAAAGCCTTGTTTTTATAACACCAATGTCGGCCCACTGAATTAGGCCCAACCATCCAATTTCTTCCATCTCTCAAAACCGAGCTGGAGGTTTTAAAAAAAAGAAGATGGGACCCAGGTGAGGTGGCGCCTATGTGGCCAAGGGACCCACGAGTCCTCTCTTCTTCTTCCACCTTTGGCCGAACAGAGACGGAAGCAGGGCTGTGTGCCCAGAAAATGGCGGAGGGAAGAGGAGAAGGGAGGAGGGGTGCTCCGGCGGCGGCGGAGCCGAGCTCCGGCCACCCGGCCTCGCCGGCCGCCCCGACACACACGCACGAGACAAGAAAGGAAAAGGGAGGAGAAGGAGAAGCTCACCGAACACTTCGACTCGCCGGAAAGTGTTGTCGAGGCTCGATTAGTGCTCGATTCGACTCGCCGGAACTGGGACGTCGCCGGAGGTAGCCTAGGAAGGGCGGAGGAGTGTTAAAGGAAAGGCTTTACAAGGTTTTGGAGTCGGAACGGAGGATCGAAGACTTACCGAGGGCGTTCGAAAACAGGGGTGGCGCTTCTGCTGCTGCTGGTGGCCGGCGACGGAGACTGGTGGGGAGGCGGTGGTCGACACTGGTGGTGACGGAGGTGCGGCAGCAAGGTGGGAGGTGGTGAGGTGGTGGAAGGGTGTGGGCGGCAACAAAGGAGGTTGAAGGGGGTGCTCTTCGGCGCTTCCCTCCAAGGGAGAAAGGAGCTCTGTTGGGTTCTGTATTTGTGTGGAGGGAGGTGTTCATTATTCAGATTTTTATGGACAAAATCTTTGCTTTCTTAGTTGTAACCATCGGACAAGGCATGGGAAAAAGGGTGTACTCATTTCCATTCTTGGTAAGTCAAAGAAGGTAAGAAAGAAAGGTGTAGGTGAGTGTTGGGTTACTTTGGGAAAATTGAAAGAGATGGGGAAATTTGAAATTAAGCTCAAATTGTGGAACCCAATGTTGAATTGGATAAGGATGTGAGAAAGATGACGGAATTGAGATCTCGAGTCGGGAATTTAAATTTCCGCTGATTGATCATTCAAAACCGAAATGAATGACGGAATTGATTTTTAAATCGGAAAATTTGGGTCGGAATTTATTTTAAATTCATTTTGATTTTCATATTTAGCCAAAAATTTATATTTTAAAAATCCGAGCCTTTACAGCACGGATCTTTGTTTAAAAATATATGTTTATATAATTTCATTTATCATTGTTGACATAAATATTATAAGTATTACTAAGTAACAAATAAATAAGCATTCTCTAACACATTGAATAATGAAAAAATGTATAAAAATTCTAAATAATAATAAGAAACTTTAATAATAGGAATCGAATTGAGCTAATTAAAATATTATAAGTATTATTAAGTAGTTAAACTTTAATAATTGGAATCGAATTGAGCTAATTCACATCAACAACGGCAAGCTACAAACATATAGATATTAATTTTTAGATAAATGTGAATGCAAGAGAATAGACAACTGGTAATTGGATTACCTATAACATCTTTAACACATTTATTTTAATGAAAAAATAATTAAGATTTTAAAAATATAGGGAAATTTTATCCCAATAGAGAAATGAAACTCGACCCTCTTAAGTTAAAAGGGCATAGAAAGACATTAATAGTTTAATTTGTAAATTATAATTAGAGAATAGAAACTTGTACATTACTCAGCTCGAAAACTATAACATTATTGAATGGGGTAAAGTCAATTCTCAAAGTTTTACTTTTTTTTTTAGGTCAATTCATGCACATACTAATTAAGAGCCAATTCAAATAAATTATAAACAAACAAACAAACAAAGTAGAAAGATAAAATGCTAAAAATTAGATCGAAGACAAAATTGCAAGAAATTAAATTAAATTAGAACGATCAATAAAAACATAGAAAGAGGAAGACAACACTGCTGGAGAGATGGTAGAATTTATAGAATTGAAGACACAAAGATATTTTAGTATACGAATCTTATTGAAGATATTTTATATATATATATTTTGTTAGTTATTTAAATTTATACAAATTGTTATTCAAATTCAAAATTGAAATAATATCCAATTCAAAATAATTTGAATGAAATTAATAAAAAGAAATTTAAAAAGAAAATCAATCGGTTAAGATTTAGGGAAAAATGAATGAATTAATTAATTATGTATTTAAATAAGTAATTTTTTTTTTTTTGAATGAAGGTTGCGTATATATTAATTAGGTAAGATCAAGTTCCGCAAGGTCGTTTAGACCCGACGGAAGGTGATCAAAGAAGGTACATTCCACACCATTTGGTGGGACTATGCGAGCCACTGAATGTGCCAATGTGTTGCCCGATCTACATACATAGCCTTCGTTCTCCTTGACATCACGGACCAATGCCTCCAAGCATTGGCTTGTAACTCCGCACACTCGGCTCCCTACATCCGAGCCCTCCCAAGCATCCTGGATTTGAGGACACTCCACAAGGGCATGGGTGACCGTCTCCACCTCAGCCCCACACCCAGTACAGCCCGGTGTGTCTACTACATGGCGGACGGCCAAGTTTGATTGCACTGCCAATGAATCTGATAGCGCTCGCCAAGCAAACAGAAGCACTTTCGGCGGAGCCTGCATCTTCCATACCCATCCCCAAATATCCTCCGATACCCCATTAAGCCGATTGAACCATCCAAGACGATGGCCACAACAACCTAACCAGTAGGCCGATTTCACTGTATACTCCCCATCACGATTTGGACACCACAATCGCCTGTCTTCCGGCATCCTGGCACTAAGTGGAATGGCCAAGATACTTTCAATGTCTTCCTCACAGCAGTTTTGGCGCAACACATCCAAACGCCAACAATTACTTTCTTTGTTTATAAAATCCATCACCCTCAGGCTCAAGATTGATCGGTCTTGGATTGTCGGGGCTACCGGCTTCCCGTCTCGAACAATCCATTTAGATTCCCACACTCCTAAATGATCTCCCGATCCAATTCTCCAACCAATGCCCTCAACAAGGAGTGACTTTGCGCCCCAAATACTTCGCCACGAGTAACTGGGGTTATCCCCTAGCCTCGATTGGAGGAAATTGCTACCACGATAATATCGGGAGCCTAATACTCGAGCCACCAGTGATGACGGTTGCTGAATTAACTTCCATCCCTGCTTGGCCAGAAGTGCATCATTAAATATCCTTAGGTCCTTGAAGCCCATACCACCCATCTGTTTGGGAACACACATCTTCTCCCATCGGTGCCAATGTACCTTGCGCTGCTGCTCTGTTGAGCCCCACCAGAATCGCGCCAAACATGCGTGAATCTCCTCAATCAGGCTATCCGGAAGACAAAAAACCTGCATCACATATGTTGGGATGCTCTGTAAGACTGATTTTATCAATATCTCCTTGCCCGCCTGAGATAACAGCTTCTCCTTCCATCCCCCTGTTTTCTGCCAAATTCGATCCTTGATACTCCCAAAGATAACCCTTTTCGATCTTCCCACGATTGTCGGGAGGCCCAGATATCGACTATGTTTCTCAACCATCGGGACTCCCAGTAGATTCGCAATCCCCAACTTCCGCTGATGTATCATATTCTTACTGAACGACACCTCTGACTTCTGCATATTCACCTTCTGACCCGATGCTCTCTCATATACACTGATGGTCTCAGTTATTACCGAGCATTCCTCTGGTGTCGCCCTAGCAAATAACAAACTGTCATCGGCGAAAAAAAGATGCGAGATCTCCGGCGCATCCCTACTTACTTTCAAGCCATGAATTAGTTTTCCCCTGACTTTCTGGGTTATCAAATTTGACAGAACCTCTGCACACATAATAAATAAATAGGGGGAGATAGGATCCCCCTGTCGTATCCCTCGAGTCGGGATTTAAATAAGTAATTTGATTTATAATAAATAATAAAAGGAAAACCAATTAGATTTTGTTAGCTATTTAAGTTTATCTGAATTGTTCAAAATTCAAAACTGCAATAATATCCATTTCAAAATAATTTTGATAAAATTAATAAAAAAGAAATTTAAAAAGAAAATAAATCGATTAAGATTTTGGGGAAACATTAATTAATTAATTAATTACCTATTTTAATAAGTAATTTGATTTATAATAAATAACCAGTTAATTAATTAATTAATTAATTAGGTGACCAAGCAAGCATTCCCCATCTCTACCTGTTAGGCGCGCCTCCATGAGCATCTAAAATGTGACCAAGCAAGTATTCATCATCTAGTATATATCCTGCAATTTTTTTTTTTGATAAGGAAAAAATTCGGGTGGTGGTTAGTCAACCCGAGAGCATACCGAAGGATGAGATCACGAAGATCTGAAAGAAATACAAACCCATTATACATCAAAAGAAACACCCAAAATAAACCCGGAAAAACCCCAAACAGGTAGTAGAACATTATCTCTCTAATAAGTTAATTAATTAATTCAGTTATTAATTTATTTAGATAAGATCTGTAATAAATAAATAAATAAATTCGGTTTATTTATTTATTCAGATAAGGTAGGATCTACACTAAGATTTGGTTAGGATCTAAACTTATCTAATTAAAAATTAAAATAACAAACAATTAAAATAAATCAATTAAAATTAAAAAACCATTAAAATAATTCGATTAATCTAAAAAAACATTTGCAATTATTTTTATTATTAATGAGTAATAACTCCCTATCAATTAGTCTAATTAACAAAAAAAATTTAAAAAAACCCTACTTTAAAGGAGAAGTCGCCACATGTCTTAGGCGACTTCTCCTTTAGTATTATAATATAGATATAGATTTGATTTATAATAAATAATAATTTATTTAAATATAGAAAAATCCTACTTAAAATCATTAATTAATTAATTAATTAATTATTTAAAGAATTAATTTATAACTTAAAATCCTACTTTAAAGGAGAAGCCGCCACATGGGTTAGACGACTTCTCCTTTAGTATTATGTCAATTGAATGAACTGTTCCAGGATCATTGTAGCTTAGAGTTTTCCACATTCTTAAAACATGAACAATTATATTCCATCGAATTCTTGAGGTGTTTTGTTCTTGTGGTAGTAACTCGTCCAGCGAATGATATTGCACATCGCCTAAAAAAATCAGTTAATAAATTAAATACGTAACGATAATAGATTATAGGGATATATAAGCAATTGTTCCTATAAATTAAATATCGAACGTACCTCCTCTTTTCACATTACCGTTGTTCTCCATGGACGTCTTGCCTTTGTTTTTTGACATCGCGCGATTCTCTGCATATAGACGCAATTAGATCAAAGAATGTAAAAGAATGAAGAGAGCACGGAAAGTTGATTGACATCACCTTAGTCTTGTTCACCAGACAACCGGAAGAGAGCACAAAAACTATCGATGAGATGAAAATCAATATTATATATTTACATCAAGTGGGGGTACTAATCCGATCTAATAAACTAAAAAAATTAAAGAGGCTACGTTAACTTTCAACTCATTAATTAAAAAAATTAAAATAAATCCAATAATTAAAAAAAAAACAAAGATCTCAACTAATCTTGTTACAAATTACAAAAGCTTAAAAAAGGGGCTACGTTAACCTTGATCTTATCAACTAAAAAAGGTAAAATAAATCCAATAATTAAAAAAAAAAAACTCGTTAACCTTGATCTTATCAACTAAAAAAATTAAAATAAATCCAATAATTTTAAAAAAAAAATTACAAAAGCTTAAAAAAGGGGCTACGTTAACCTTGATCTTATCAACCAAAAAAATTAAAATAAATCCAATAATTAAAAAAAAAAAACTCGTTAACCTTGATCTTATCAACTAAAAAAATTTAAAAAAATCCAATAATTTAAAAAAAAAATTACAAAATCTTAAAAAAGGGGCTACGTTAAACTTGATCTTATCAAATAAAAAAATTAAAATAAATCCAATAATTAAAACAAAAAAAACTCGTTAACCTTGATCTAATCAACTAAACAAATTAAAATAAATCCAATAATTTAAAAAAAAAAAAAACTCCTACTTTAAAGGAGAAGCCGCCACATGTCGTAGGCGACTTCTCCTTTAGTATTATACTAGTTTTATTACCCGCGATCTTCGCGGTTGTTTTTATATGACTTTTATGATTTATCTACAAATTGTGTAAGATTATAAAAATTGTATAAAATATTATTTTTTGACTTTATAATTTCCTATTTATTATCAATTTATTATTGGTGATAATTTTTTGAACGACTGACTTTAATCGCTAAACTATTATAAAATACATACTTTCTCTTATATATATACAAATACACTTTAATATCACATACATCTATAAAATTAAATTATTGCTATAGAAAAATAAAGATATAATTATATTCAATGGTTGATTATATATATATATATGAATACTTAATGGTAAAATTTAATCTATAGGTCCGGCATTGAATTTCAAATTTGTATGATGTAATTTCATTATTCTTTTCTTAATTTTTTTTCATAAAATAAAATTATTTTTAACAAAGAAATATGTATAAATTATAATGGATCTAATATTCGTGTAAATTTGGTTTATAAATTAATTGGTACATGAGCAATATTTTCATAAATATGGTTTATAAATTAATTATTTGTTAAAGAAAACGTTTATTGATTTGAATTATTTATATTTTTTAATGTGATTGTTTAAGATAAAATAAAATTTTATCATGAAAATATATATTCATTTTTAATCGAAATACTAACTTCATTGGAGAAAAAAATATAATGAAGATCAAATTATGGTTTGATTTTTTTAAAATAAATATATCGTGGAGCATTAATTGTTGAATATGGCCATTTTTTTTAAACAAATTGAGCCGATGGTTAGTTATTGTTGGAAAAAAAAATATATTATGAAGATCAAATTACGGTTAATAAAAAAGCATAGCAAATTTGATCAACATCTATTAGCGTATATGAAAAAGATAAATATTTGTATATGCTACGGTTAAAAGTAAATTAAGATCAATCAATTTTTATTTTTTTTGAGCAGAAGATCAATCAATTAATTGATTCGAGATGTTGGCTTAAAAGTAAATTAAGATATGAAGTCAAATAGTTTGTTTTTAAAAATTATCTTACGTAGTTTGTTTTTAAGCTAACTATAAAAAAATAATAGCTAGATTTTTTACGTAACTAATTAAGATATAAAATCAAATATTTATATTAAAATGATAGATTTTGTAATAACTAAAATATAAAGTTGAATATTTATATTAAGAATAATAGATTTTGTAACCGCTTAAGATATATGATATTGAATATTTATATTAAAAATTAAATTTAATCTTTAATTAAAATAGATACATAGGATGACATGTGTATAAATAGATAAGGTTATCGTCTAACGTGGCTTAAATTTACTGGCTCATCATTAATTGACGTGGCAAAAACCCGGTCCAAATTGCGCCAGAGAACGACACGTGAGCGAATCGCACCAGAGCGCGCCACATAGGATTTCCACGCCTCTGTTTTAGTATTATATATATATATATATATATATATATATATATATATATATATATATATTGATATTGATTATTAAAATAAATCAATCAATTAAATTACTTTCCTTTATTTCACATCTCCTTATTTATATATAACCAAAAGGTATGGAAATAGGATAGTTTTTCTTCATTTTCTTTTGGTCGATCTAAAAGATGAGGTGTTAACAGATGCCCCAAAAGGTTAAATATATTTTTACTGGAAAAGAAAAGGAGTGAATTTTAAAAATAACTAGCCTATAACTCGTGCAAACTAATCATATTTTTCGGATGTTATAGTATTATATATTGCCGTATTATGTAAATTTTTCTAATAATTTAGACTAACAAAACGATATTGCTAACTATTTTAATAATTTACTAATAATTTTCTAGTACGTTATGATTATTATTTGCCTACTCTATTTTTTTTATTAAGTTAAGAATATAGGCGTATTATTAATTAATTTGCATTATATACACATAGAAGAATTAATTTGCATTATATACACATAGAATAAGGATTTTTTTTAAAATATTCACAATTAAATAAGGGGTGATTTGCCAAATATACAAATATGAAGGTCAAATTAGCCAAATATACAAGACTTTGGGAAATTTGCAAAACTATACAACACCCTTTTGCCCCTCCTGCGTGCCCCCCTGTGCCCCCCCCTCCGCATCACCCAGTTTTTTTTTTTTTTTCGCGCGCGCGTCAGTGCTGACGTCATCGTCAGAAATGATGATGTCAGCATTGCTGACACCGTTTACAAGGAAGTTTTTTTATTTTTTTTTCCCGCATCAATGTTGGCGCCGACGTCGGGAATGTTGACGTCATCAATGCTGACACCGTTTACAAGGAAGGTTTTTTTGTTTTTTTTTTTCGCGCGCCAATGCTGACACCGTTTACAATGAAGTTTTTTTGCTCCACGCGTCAATGCTGACGCCGAGGACGGGAATGTTGACATCAGCAATGCTAACGCCGTCTACGAAAATGCTAATGCCGACGGCAATGACGTCGGGAATGCTGACGTCAGCATTGCTCAGACTCTCTACGAGGATGTTGACGCCGACAATAATGACATCGAAGATCAATATATTTGACGTATTAAGTCATTAAAAATATAAAAGGGGGAGAACAAAGAGACAAAAGGAGTGTTCTACCAAAAAAAAGAAACGAATATTTTATTTTATTTTTGGTAGTGAGAAACAAAGAATAACGGTAAACAATTAAAACAAAGAATTTTTCGACGCCGACAATGCTGACCTCTTTCCTCATCCATCTCTTATATTGCAAAAACGATGTCAGCAAATATATACCTACACAAAAATATGCATAAAAACGATGTCAGCACTAAAAAATAAGTATAAAAACGATGTCAACACTAAGAAATAAACCAATTTTTAAGGACTCAAGCATACATATATACTTACATATATAATATCAAATTAAAAACGATGTCAGCACTAAAAAATACGCATAAAAGCTATGTCAGCATTAAAAAATAACCCAATTTTTAAGGACTCAAGCATACATATATACCTACATGTATAATATCCAACTAAAAATGATGTCAGCACTAAAAAATAAATCAAATATTCAGAACTCAAGCAAACATATATACTTACATATATAATATCAAATTAAAAACGATGTCAGCACTAAAAAATACGCATAAAAACGATGTCAGCACTAAAATAATACGCATAAAAACGACGTCAGCGCTATAAAACAAACCAATTTTTAAGGATTCAAGCATATAAATTGGAGACGAATTGCATAATTACCACCCGAAAACCCTTTAATCATATTCTGCATTTCAAAACTTGTTCAGTTTGACTACTCGTATTATTTCCCAGCTACAGCAAAACCATATGTTGTCAAACACGCCCCAATTGATTAAAACCTTTCCGTTTCTGCTCTTACTTATGCAACTTAATTTTTCATAAAAAAATAAACATGACAGGGGGTCTTGTTCCTAATAAATTTATGAGATGATTCCTAGTTAAAATGCAAAAATTCACAAATATAGCTCCTACCAAATGAGTGCTAAACAAGCCCGAAGCAATAGATAAGATCCTTATCTACAATCCATCAAAATCCACCATATGTACCATGTTTGCATTCTATATGACATCATAGAATTATACCAAATGCCCAAACAATGGAATAAGCTACTGTTATTGGAGTTGACATCTAGTATCTTTGGCTTAAGAATGTACCTGTGATTTCCCAAGGACTTTCAATATATAAACTAGCATTGAACAACCATAAGCATTTGGAATTGCTGCAATGCTGTAGCAGCTGTACCAACAAGCTTGAGAAGAGATCACATACCCTGACGTCGTCGGATTTACAGGGAGGCATCAGGCAGGCAAACGACAACCATAGCTCACCGGAATCGATCTTTTCCGGCATCATTGGAAGCTTCAATATGCTGTCAGCAATTGAAGCTTAGTTCTCCATGAATTCATGTGGTTGTCAGCGCTGACGGTAGTCAAATGCAAATAGAGCATGAACGGAACCAAAACAAACACATATCCATTACTGAATTAAACCTATCCCAATCAGAAAATCAGAACTCAGTTGAAAAAGTAGATCAATCGTCGAAGCACCGAAGAAGGAAACAAACCTGATTGACGAGCTGATGAGGTTGAAGAAGAGGATCAGCGGCAGAACCATCTCCATTGCTGGAGGATGAAGGCGACAGCGGAGCTCTCCCTCCTTGACGATCGTCCATCTTCACATCGCCAGCGGAGCTCTCCCTCCTTGACGATCGCGTCCGGCTCCACCGGGCGCTGAAATTGGAGACGCCGCTGCCGCCTTCATCGATTATGAGGTTGCCGTCGAATGGAGCAGATCTACTCCGGCGTAGTCGTCGAATCCAAATCCACACCGGATTTGGCCTCCCCGCTCCTCTACCGACCTCCCATCATTCGTCTTCGTCGTCGCCGCTTCCATTTCGGCGCCCTTGATGCAGAAGCACCCTGTCGTTGTTGCCGGACTCGGCGTCGCGCTGAAATTCACCATGGTAGGGGTCTGGGGTCGGATCCACCGACGAGAAGCGCGGTAGATCTGAGATCCGAGATCTACTACGGACGAGGAAGGAGGGCGTCGAGCCCTGGCCGGAGTGGGTGACGGAGAAGGAGATCTGGGAGGAGCTATGGACGAGCGACCACGGGAGAGAGATCGAGATATCTCAGATCTGGAAAGAACAGGAGTATGGAAAGGGGGCAATGGGAGAGAGATCGAGAGATTAGGGTTAATATAAAATGTATACTTTTGCAAATTATACAAAAACGTGTATATTTCGCTAATTGGGCCAAAATTTGCGCCAAGGCGCAAATTTTCTCATTAAATAAATTAGCAAAATGTTCATGATTTTAAAATATTTACCAAAATGTTAAAAAATTGCAGGTCCGATAGAAACACGAGATTAAATCCGCATGTTACATGTAAATCCAATTTGTGAACCCGGGCTTGGAAGAGATATGTACTTTTCTTATAGACACGCGGATGAAGTTTTGTATTTTTTTTATACCCAGACATCGGGGTTGAATAGTATGGTACCCTTGTGTAAAGTATGAGATTTATAAATTATTTTATACAATGTTCCTTATCATAATACATATAAACAAAGTTTAATTAGTTAGATAAAAAATAAAATAATACTTTTCTTCATTATTTAAAAACCAGTTGATCATCTCAAAGCTAGTGAATGTGATGGCATCAGTGGGTGTAATCTGTATCTAGTTGTGCAACTGCGGTAAAAGCCTTAATATAGTATTTGATAGGTATATTTTTCAACTTTATCACTAGCTGCATTTTATTTTTCGAATATTTTTCAACTTTATCAAAGCTGATATATTTAATTTCATTAATTATAAATAAATAAAATTTATATCAAATAACTTATATTTTCAATATATATAAGTTATATAAATTCTTAATTATAATATATTTACAATTTTATTTACATTTATAAAATGTAAACAATTTGAAATATATGCTAAATAAAAGTATCTACTACGTATATATTATGGTTGAATATTATATGAAAAATCAATAAAATTTATTTCACTAATATATGGTTGTAAAAATAACAATTGAAATTTGATTCATTCAATTCAAAATTTCAAACGGTTTAAAAAAACGGTTTTTTCCATTAAAAAAAAACAGTTTTTTTCCATTAAAAAAACAGTTTTTTCCGTTAAAAAAACAGTTTTTTTTTCCATAAAAAAAACAGTTTTTGAAAGACCGAAAGTTGTAGAATTTTTTTAAAAAATATTCTCTAAATACACATGTCAAATTTTAATTGGTGGTGTAGAATTATGTGTAACACCATGCGAGAAAGAGAGGGGCACAAAATAAGAGTTGATTAAGAAAGAGAGGGGTAAAATTGGAAAAAAAGACTTTTCCTTCATTTTTATATATTATTTAGAAATAATTAAGTTACTTTTGATTTAACATTTAAATTACTACTGTATTAAAATTTTCTAAAAAAATTAGAAATATCATTAAGCTAATTTAGATTTAACCTTTCAAATTACTATTAATATTTTAAATTTGTGATTAAATTTGTTAATATTTTCAAAATTAAGGATAATATGTAAAAAAAATATTCTTTCCCAGTTTCATTTAATTTGATCAATTCTCATAACACTTATTGATAGAATCATATTTTTCACAACAAAATAAAAAGAATAAGATTTACAATAAAAAAAAAAAACAGTCACGTGAGTAGTAGTGGTGTTTGAGTGTTTAACTACCCTTTTAAAAAACTAAAAAAAAAAAAAAAAAAGCCTTCATTCTAATGTACACGTGGCCAATTGTAATTGGAGGTGTATACATGAGGGGATACACTTAGTGTATGTGTATCACCCTCCATTTAAGCAATGTTTCAGTTCAAATTCCTGTTGAAAATGTTGTGAACTACTTAGGGGTGGGCACGGGACGGGACGGGATTGGGCCGGGACGGGATTCGTCCCGCGAAATTTTTTCGGGACGGGATTGACATTTTTTTTTCGGGACGGGATGGTGTCTGGACGGGACGGGATCGGGACGGGACGGGCCTTGTCCCGCATATAAAAATAATAAAATATTATATAAATTTGCAAAGTGAAAAATGCTTTCATAATTCATTATTTAGTATAATATGATGAATACGGTATTATTCTCAACTATATTATTCAATAATAATAATAATAATAATATTATTATTATTATTATTAATATTATAATACTATTATTAATTCATACAATGATTGTATAATTAATTATAATGTTCAACATATTTGGCTACATTATCTTACTAGATCAGGACGGAAAGGAATTGAGACGAGATTTACCAATATTGTCTAATTATCGATTGATAGTTAGGAAGATTATCGTATTTAATTAGCTATTTGCCTCTTGTAACTCTAAATGGGTATAATAATAATAATAATAATAATAATAATAATAATAATAATAATAATAATAATAATAATAATCCCACGTTATAATTAAAAATAAAATAAAATAATACTACTTATTTTTATTATTATTATTATAAATTAATTATACTTTACAAGAAAAAAATATAATATGATATAATAATAATAATTTTATTATTAATTAATATTATTATTAAATTATATTATAATATTATATATTATTATTATTATTATTATAAATTGAAAATTATTATTATAGTTATAAATAATATTTGCTCAAAATAATAATACTAATAATATATTATTATTATTATTCTATAATATTATAATATTATTATTATTATAAAAATTATTATTATTATTATTATTATTATTATTATTATTATATGCGGGACGGGACGGGATTTGCGGGATCCCACCAGGATCGTCCCGCGTTTCGTCCCGCATAATTTTTGCGGGACGGGATCGGGACGGGATTCGCTATTTTGTCCTAAATCCCACCGGGATCGGGACGGGATCGGGACGGAACCGGGACGGGATCGGGATTTGCGGGATTTGTGCCCACCCCTAGAACTACTCATAAATCATATTAATATTATAAATCATATTAATATCGTCTTTATTTAGGACCTAGTATTAGTTGGTGAATGGTGATGGATGGAGCAAAGACTTACGGGGTGATGATATGATGATATCCATCACTTGATCAATGGCTAAATTATCGATATCATCACTTGATCATAAATGGGTAAATTATCAAGTATATATAAATCCATAATACAATTAATTAATAATTAAAAAAAGCAAATAAGTGAAAATTTTCTTCTTCTTTTTTAGTGTAGATGTTTCGAAATTATTGTCTAGTTTTAAATGAGTCTTTTTTTTAACCGAAAATAATTTGGAAGTTGACTTAGTCAAATAACCAAGAGCATCCCGAAGGATGATGCTGCGCATTGCAACGTCGGAAAGGAGAGAGGTGTCGGAGTGAGCATAAGAGAGATGAGAAAGACGATCTGCAGCACCATTACCTTCTCGGAAGATATGAAGAATCTCAATATCATTGAACAAATAGAGAGAGAAGAAACAATCAGATAAAATAATCTCAATCTCACCAGAGTTTGAGCATCCAGCCAAAAGACTTTTTATGATGCTTTGATTATCACTTTCAATAGAAAGCTTATGGATTTTAAGGTTACTTGCTTTAATGACCCCTTTCCAAAGGTCATGGCATTCGGAGCCTAGAACAGAGGGGAAGGGAGAGAGGGACCAGCCTCAGAGAATAGGACATATCCATTGTCGTTGCGCATAACGAATCTGTATGTAGATGAGTCAGAAGGAGAGAAGGCTCCATCAAAGTGGAGCTTGCATCAGCCCTACTTAGGTTTTGACCGTTTACACAATTTACGTGAGGTCTTTTGATATGTTTTGTTGTATGGCTTATGAGCAGTGTTCTTTAGATCTTGCTCATGCTCTTTAGACTTTTCCCAGTTGAAAATATGTTCGGAGATGAAAGATATTATTAATTTCGCATTAGGGTTATGTTGTCAAATACCTTTTTGTTTATGAAGTACCAAAGACTTCACCAGCAAACTGCTAGAGTAGAGAAAGCTTTGACGCCAAGATCGTTTCTTAGTTTTAAGAGTGTTTCGGCTACAATGGTGGACGAAATTTAGTCTTGCTCCACCAACATAGCAGTTTGATGGGATAAGATCGAGATGGAGTGTAGTCTTGGAAATTGGACAGATGAAGAGAATTAATGTGTTCAATATCTTCAAAACTCATATCAGAAAGGGGGCAACTATTTGGAATTCCAATCCCACGACCCGCCAGCTTGGCAGTGGTGGGAATGCCATCTTTAGTGATCCGCCAGATGAATTCTTTAACCTTTGGAAGACAATCTAATTTCCATATCCAATGAAAATCGGATTTCGAATGGTGTTTGTTGTTCTGAATCATTTCTATAGCTGAGGCAGTAGATAACCATCCAATTACGACTCCAATGGCAATAAAGCCTATCCTGAGAGGTAATTTTGGGGATATGAATTCGACCAACAACATTAATAGTAGTATGGGGGCCGGGAGATGAGATTGAAGATCTATTTTTAGTTTGGCAGTGTTCCAAGTTTTATCAGGTGTTATGAATTCACTAACTAGTATTTTTGAGCTGGTGGATGAATAGTTTCTTGCTAGAGTCCAGAGAGGAATATCACCTACCCAAGAATCAAGCCAAAAATTAATTGAAGAACCATCAGCAACTCCCCAACGCAAGCCTTTCTTAAAAAGATCGAATAGGTTGGTTAGTTTAACTCATTGCCAAGATGTGTTTTCTTTTCTAGTATAGTTTAGGATATTGGTGGATTTAAGATATTTTTCGGTGACTAGGCGAACCCAAGGATTTGAAGGTTCCACTAAGATTTTCAATAGGAGTTTTAGTTTAAGTGCCTTGTTCATATCTCCAGAAGATCGGAGACCAAGACCTCTACTGAGTCAAGATTTACATACTTCAAACCAACTTATAAGAGGTCGATGTTTTAGCCCTTTGTTCCATAGGAAATTTCTATTGATTTTATCGAGTTCTTTGTGTATAAATGTTGGTAACATGAAGTATTACATGACATGGAGAGATGTTGCTGCTAAGTTAGATTGGATGAGTGTAAGTAGGTGAACAACTAGTAATCTCTCCCAAGCTGGGAGACTTAATTTTAAATGAGTCAAAATAACAACCTGCAAAGTGCTACATATATAAATTGTAAGAAGTGAGATTAATACCAATTAATGCTAGTATGTTACCATTAGAGCAAGGGCTTTTTTGTTCGGCATTGCTCCCTCCAATCCAAAGTATACGTCGTTTGATTTTTTAACACGTATTTTAAGAAATTTAAAACTATATAAAATATCAACTTTTTTTTAATTATTTTTGTACAACTTAATATTTGTTGGTAATATGTATTAAATTGTAAAAAAATAATAATTAAAAGATAATATATTATATAGTTTTTAGATCCTTTAGAGCTCGTTTGGTTACCATTTAAAAAACCCAGGAAGTTAAAAAACCCAAGAAGTGGGATAAATATATGTGTTTGGTTACTTTTTTCAACACGAAAATACACAAGAATTTAACTTCCCAGAAATTCCAATTTCTACAAAATTGGGGAATTTCACTTACCTAGGGAGGACTAGGTAAGTTGCAATTCCACCCTTTTTTTAATGTAAAAATTCAATTCTCCCTATTTAAATCCCCACATCTTATAAATCAACCAATCAACTTTTTCAAATTTATGGGAATTATAATTTACGGGAATAGAATTCATAGGAATTGACTTCCTAGGAAGTGTACTTTCTATGTTCAACCAAACAAGCCCTTAAAATATGTGTTAAAAAGTAAAGCGACATATATTTTGAATCGGATGGAGTATTAACGTATTATTATCATTATACATATAGAGCACAAAATTATTCTTATAACCAATATATGGATACATAAATATCCCAAAATAAAAACAATATATATATATATATCATGTGTGAGCAAGGTTTATAATGTAATTTGTGAGCAATTTATGACCATTGGATGGAGACAAATTAATGGATGAGATTGAATGGAAATTTATTTAAAAATTAATCAAAATTGGATGGATCCACCAACTTTCTTTCTCACTTGCTCGTTCCGAGCGTGAGATACAATCAAGTAGGATATGCTTTCTTTTTTCTTTTTTCTTTTTTTTTTTTGAGCAAAGGAGGATTCGCTAATATTTAGGGATTTATTGAAAAGGTAAAAAAGGAAAGGGAAGATTGATTTTGTTATCTTTAAATTGAAATCATAATTTGCATTCAATCAAAGAAATGAAATCATTAGTAGGTCAGAGAACGGGATTCAATCTCATCTTCCTACTATTGCCGACGTCCTAACTCCAAAACACCGATTGTGTCCCTCTCTGGTGAATTAACTCGATCGACACACCCCTAAATGCCCTAATACCACCGCTCATCTCCTCCGAAACACAGATCCAGCACTTCTCCATCCCCGCCCTCGTGTAGATCTGGAATGTTCTTTTTGACTCAGTGCTATCTTCATAGATCTATCGGTTTCATTCACTCCCGATCTCATTCCATTGAGAAGGTCCGTTGATTTCTTTCTTACCGTCTTCATGTTCCATTGTAAAGATTTAAACGGTCTTCCCTCTTTGTTCATATAAGAACCATTTATTTAAAGCACAAAAAAATATCTTTTTTTTAATTATATTTTGACCCCATGACTTTTTTAGTTAATTTTTATGTTTATACATGTTAATCTTGTATGTTTGAGCCTTAACTTTTGTTACAGATCATTTCTTTGTGATCGATCGAGCAAACCATGAGAAGCTTCCAACTAGGTTTCGAGTGTGAAGTCATCTTCAGCCTGATTGATTATCTAGGGGTTGAGAATTTTATTGTGGGCTAAACTATAGTTATTCATTTGTAAAGGGTCAAATATTCATACGTACGTGGATGCTTTTGGAAGATTATTCTTTATTGATTATCTAGGGTTTGAGAATTGTATTTTGTGGATTAAATTGTAGATTATTCATTTGTATATGGTCAAATATTCATGTGTATGTGGATGATTTGGAAGATTATTCATGTATATGTGTATACATATCGACGTTGATTGATGGAGGAAAATGGGATAATATTATTCGATTTTGGGAGATTATTACTTTTTATATCTCTATAAAGTAGATGGTAAAGTATATGATTTTATTCGTATGTAATTTAGGATTATTCGTTTGTATACATGATTTATTCGTATGTACATCACATAATATTCGTTTCAATTATGATAAATTATTAGTAATGATCTTACTTTGGTTCTAAAAAACGTAATTAATTTGAATAAATGTTAGGTTACATATGAACAATCTTTTGATTGCCTATGAATAAACATCGTAATATATACGAATATAATATATATGCCATCGAAATTCTATATAGAAAGTGAACTCTCCCTACGGAGAGAGCGAACCAACTTATAGTGTGGGGCCCCATTATTATTAATTAAAAATTAATTGAAAATCTTGGATTAATCTTGTCCATCTATTTTCAATCATCTAAAGGTCTACAATTGCTCAGAAATTACATCATAAGACCTGCTCACATAGGAGTCAATCTCTCTCTCTCTCTCTCTCTCTCTCTCTCTCTCTCTCTCTCTATATATATATATATATATATATATATATATATATATATATATATATATATATATATAAGCACAAAAGTATTATTATTATTATTATTATTATTATTATTAAATATTAATTATTAAATTTCACTCAACTGAATGGAACTGTGTTTGGAATTGTGTTTGAACTTGTGGATGGAACTGTATTTGGAATTGTGTTTGGAATTGTGTTTGGAGGTGTGTTTGGCACTGTGTTTGAAGGTTCCATCACCAATTCATCAGACCAAGGCATTTGGGAAGGGAAAAATAAAGGTGAGTTAACCACTTGTTGTTTGAAAACAGCACTGTAAGGGAAAACATGTTCAATGAAATGAACATCCCTGGAAACAAACATACACTTTGTATTCAGATTATACAACCTGTAACCCTTTTGTGTGAGAGGATACCCCAAGAAAACACAAGGCACTCCCCTTGGTTGAAATTTGTCATGAACTCTTGAAGGGTTGTAAGCAAAGGCTAAACAACCAAACACCTTTAGATGATTATAGGAAGGAGGTTTACTGAACAACACTTCATAAGGTGTTTTATTGTCCAGTACAGAAGTTGGCAATCTGTTGATTATATATACAACAGTCAACACACACTCCCCCCAAAAATTCACAAGTAAGTGAGCTTGAAAACGAAGGGCTCTGGCTATTTCAAGAATGTGTCTATGTTTCCTCTCCACCACACCATTTTGCTGGGGTCTATCAACACATGAAGTTTGGTGAATAATGCCTTGATCATGATAGAATTGTTGACATTCTTTGCTAGAAAATTCAAGAGCATTATCAGATCTCAGAATCTGAATTTTGCATTTGAATTGAGTGAGAACAAACTGATGGAATCTTTTGATAGAAGTGAATGATTGAGCCTTGGAATTTAACAAAAATAATCAAGTGACTCTACTGTAATCATCCACTATGGTTAGAAAGAACCTGCAATCATGTCCAGTAGGTGATCTATACGGACCCCAAATGTCTATATGTATTAGCTCAAACATAGCTGTAGATTTAGTATCCCTGAGAGGAAAAGGTGATTTAGTTTGTTTAGACAAGGGACAAACTGGACAAACAAGTGAAGATTCTTTTATTGAAGGCATAGGTACACAGGATACATGCTTAAGTTTGACTGTTGGAGCATGTCCCAACCTCATATGCCACAAATGAAAATCACTAGGTAAAGCAAAGTTGCTAGAAGCCAGTGAATAAGGAACACATGGATGTACACATGAAGCAACAACTTTCTCAAGAACATGAGAATTCATGGAGCTCACTTTCTTGTTTAACAGATAACAGAGACCACCATGCTCTTTACCAATCCCCAAAAGCTTCCTGCTGGCACAATCCTATATGAGACAAAAATCAGGATAGAAGGTTACAAAGCACTGGTTCTGTTTGGTAAGTTTGGATATGGACATTAACCTAAACTGAAATGAAGGTACCAACAGAACTTTTTGCATTTTGAGGTCATTTTGAAGGATCATGTCACCGTGATGAGTGATTTTGGACATGTGACCATTTGGCATGTGGATATTTGATGTGGATGAATGTGGTTTAAGATTTACAATGTCACTGCACATAGGGGTTATGTGATCAGTAGCCCCCGTGTCCATTATCCACTCATTTTTCACAGCTAAAACATTAGAGCAGACAATATTACCTGCAAATTCACCTTCCAGGTCATCATCCACATCCTCTTCCTTGTTGTTGTGTGGCAAGTTTCTCAATAGTTCTGCAAACTGTTGTTGAGTGAAGTACACATTCCCTGTAGCCTCATCTTTAGACACAGCTTGAGCCACAGTCTTGCTTCCCTTAGCAGTTTGCTTCCTGTCATCAGTGCCTTTCACAACCTTCTTTTCACCTTGAGATAAAGCTTGCTTTTGTGGAAACTTCTTGGACTTGGAATGCCAGCTGGGGTATTGTAACGGCCCGGAATTATGATTTCCAGGTTACGTTTCAAGGGATGAAAACCCTTGTTCGGATCTTGCAATCCAGGTACGGGTCGAGGTTTCAAACTCATTTCAAAGGTCAGTAGAAAGAGGGATTTCAAACCCTAAAGTATCGTAGGGCCGTTGGGTACCCTTAACATGTCCTAAGACTATGTCGTGAAATCCAATTCAAATGAAGTAAAGCGGAAGCAAAGTTGAGATACAATGTCACAACAGAATCGGGTCAAAACCAAATCATAAACAAGTGATTACCATTTGCCAAGTTAGAATATTAGTCAGGTTCTTGATTCGCCCAAGGGTTTCCCGTCACATAAGCATAGAGCAAACAAGATCTGCAGAAATACCTTTAAAAGAAGAACGGGGAAAGGAGTCAGATCGAGCCACTCATGCGGGACCGGCAGTCCTCGCTGAGGCCACATAGTATGTGCTATACCTAATAAAGATGCTCTAATGCAGTACGAAATTCAAACACACTAGCATGCTCCTAGTTCATAATAATGTGCAAAAATACTGTAAAGGGCCCAAGACAATGCCAAGTGGCATATCCCTCTCCTACCTCCACCCCTTCCGATAGGTGGAGACTGGCCAGCTCGTGAATGCATTCATTCATAATAGGGCGGCACGCATGCCTAACCCGCTCCACAATAAAGCCCGCAGGCATGTCATAATATAAGGAAGTTCATGACTCGATTGACTCAGGGTACCCGATGAGGCTGGGCTACCCTATGACCCTAGTAAAGACTCTAGGACTATCACAGATAACGGCCGTTCTGTTTCAAACGCATAAAGTAAACAGATGCTCAATCAATTAGTGCAACCTAAACATGATACTACATGGCATGCTTTTATGCATATGCAACACCTAACATAAAATGCAACAACAGGCATGAATGTCCAACCTGAGTAAGCCCCCTAGGGAACTTACCTGAAGATGCAGAACAGCAGGATAATACAAACAAGGGCCTAAATGCAAGTCCAAAGCAATCCAAAAGCGATACACACCTATCATCAAGCCACTTCCGTAAGCTACCAGACTAACATTCACACACACGAAACCCAAGTTCTCAACATCCTTAAACCCAATCGACGGTAAAACCATTTTCCAAAACCTTTCCGACATGATCGACATCAACCAAAACCATTTAATCAAAATCACTGATAAATCTCACCAACAATATTTCTCAACTCTTAAATCCCAAATTAAGTCAACTCATATTCAAAATAATTTCTCAAATCATATTTGGCCAAATCCCGACATTTATCATTTAAATCCTCAACAAATCTTTCAAGATCATATTATAGAAATAATTCCGGCATTTTAGTCTCCCAAACACAAGTTATTAAAAGACATTTCCGAAACTTGAAAAATCTCTTTTAAATAATTTACCAACAATGTTTATCTAAAATAAACACCAAATTAATCGTCTTTATAAAATCATATTTATAACACAACATCAACAAATGAATCATTTTATAAGTTAACCTCAATAGTTCGCTTCACTATTTCCTAAAACAAATTATAATATATTTAATATTTCCATAAAATATATTCATTACTCGAAACTTTGAATATTAATATAAAAATGATAATCTAGTAATTACTAACAATTATACAATAACTATGTGTTATAAATTATTAACTCAACATACAACATATATATATAATATAGAACACAAAACCTCTTTTTAAAAACTCAACCAAAAGCCCAACCCTAACCCGAAATAAAGGCCCAGTCCCTAAACCCGGATCCATGTCTGGCCCAAGCCCATCTCTTTTAAAAGGAAACCGGTTTTAGATTAAAACAAGGTGAACCGGACCAACCAAAACAAACCAAATAAAAGAAAAGGGAGTGAACCCGGTTCACTGTTCATCGCCTCCCCCATCAGTCCCATTCGAGATCTGGAAAGAGAAGGGACGAGGGGAGCTCGCCGGCGACGATGCTGGGCTTCGACACAAGGCACACACATACGACAAGAAGGAAAGGAAGAAGGAGGAGAGAATAGGCTCACCGAGGCGCGGTTTCGTCTCGCCGGGATGGGTTCGTCGGGGCTCGATGTGGCTCACCGGAGACGGAACCGTACGAGCTTTCCTGGGTTGACAAAGGGATGTCAAAAGGCGAAGCTTTTCGCAGCTTGAAGTCGAGTGGAAGGAGAATGAACCTTACCGATCGAAATCAGGAAAACAAATCAGAGGAGGGGGAAGACGGTGGCGGCGGAGGTTACTGGCGGCGCCGGCCGTTACTGGTGGCTGCTGGCGGCTCCGGAATGCGTCGAGTGGGGCAGAAATGTTGGTGCTGTCACTGCTCGTCGAGGAAGGAGGAAGGAGCTGCTCGGGATTTCTCGGCGGAACAGGGGTGACGGAGCTGAGGGGAGAAGCGTTCGCCGGCTGCGGGGCTTCTCAGGCAGCATGCTGGCTGAAATTGACGGGGAGAAGGGATGGTGGCAATGGTGTGGTGGCTCGACAGTGGCGATTTGGTAGTGATTCAAGCTTCAAACGGAGCTCCGACGGGGGCGGTTTTGGGGCTGCTGGTGAAAAGAAAAAGATAAGGGAGCTGCAGACCTTGGCAGTTGTACCAAAGAAGGTGGAGACAAGGGAAAAGTGGGGAGGAGAGGCGTGGGAGCTGTTGTCTGGTCATGTACACCAAGGGAGCCAAGAAGGGGTTTGGCTTCTTCCTTCTTTTGATGCAGTCGAGCACAGAAAAGGAGTATTGCAGAGTGTTGAATGGAGGAGAAAAGAGACAAAAGAGAGAAAGGGGAACAAAGAGAAGGTGGACCCCAAGTTTTCATATACCGGAAACCAAACCCGAAACCCGCTCTCTCGACCTTATCCCGACTCGGAAATTTTCAAATTGAATTTGTAAATCATTACCGGAATTAAATTAATCTATCCAGACTCGCAACTCGAAAGCGGAATCAAATTCCGTCAAAAAAAATCAAAATTCTAAAACGATGCCGGAAGGATTTTAAAAATACGATTTTTAAGACGAAGATGAGGATTTTCAAATATCCGAAATTTTTTTTTTTTTTGACCTAAATCCCTTTTTATTTAATTATTTATTAAAATTTATTATTTAAAAATCCGAGCCTTTACATCATCCACCTCTAAAAATAAGTCTCGTCCCCGAGACTAAACCCAAAATAAAGTAGTGGATGAAGTTGAAATTGATGAGTCCAAGGACCATGTCCGAAGATCTTGTAATCATCTCGGTTGCGTCTTCCGGGATTCTCACAACATCCTAGTCACGGTCATGACACCTCCAATTGGCCTTGACAAGTATGCGATAAGCGCCCCTATCACATCCTCGCTTCGACTTTTCGGAAGTACCACAACTCTAAAAGTTCTACAATAACATCACTAGGTCTTAGCAAGCACCCTATAGGCGCCCCCATAAAATGCATGTATCCACTTCGTGAAGTATCATAGAGTTGCCCGGGTTTGAAAAGTTTCTAAGGGGTTCCGCAATTGAAAATAAAGATTAGCCTCAAAATTCTCGATATTGTTCATTCTTTCACAATCAAAGTTGGTCCTTTTTCAAAACCGTTCAAAATCTTCAAACCCAACGTCTAATCAAGCAACCTTACACCAAAACAAGTCAAATCCTTTCAAATCAAGATTTCGTCAGAATATTCCAACCACCAAATCAATTTCTCGCATACCAAACAATCAAATTCAGAAGCTGGGAGGTGGAGTCATCCACCTCTAAGGGCTAATCCCATATTCTCTTCCTAGTTTCCAAATCAAATCAATCTATCAGTCTCAAATCAAGCAAGATTCACAAGCCATAAGCAATGCATAACTACATAACCAATCCATCCTCAACGAGTACATCATACGACAAGTCTCAACCATATGCCAACACAGTGTCACAAGGTCACATCAACATCTCCACATCATACTAAAGGTCCTAACATGCATCTATGACAAAATGATTACACACATCTCAATATCACACCAATGTCATAAAAGGTAACTCCTTACCATAGAGTCAACGAATCAAAACTCATTGTCAACACATCAATACAGTCAAGGTCGTGCTATTAAGATTCAATAAAAAGGGAAGATCAAGAAGTATCTCACCATCAAAATGTTAATATGCCCTAAAAGACATCACCTTAACTCGTCACAACACCATATAACGATCATTTAGCCATCAGACACCATTATTTCATATATAACCAATCATATTCATGCCCCAAGCCATATTCATCATTTACATATTCATAATCATGCTTACCGGCCATATAATATAATATCATGCGTACTACTTCATAATAAGACAGCATGCTTCCACATAATAACACATCATAATCTCATATATTATCATATCACAACACATCCTAACATGCTTCTAAAACAACATAACAGGATAGCAAAACACCAATATACCATGATAACACTAGTCACTACCAACCAGATTTTAACATTGCGTTTCAACAGGGAATGTTATTCCATATCAGGTTTTATCATGGTCACTATCTAACATCATGCCAGCAGATATAAATAAATCACATAATCAAGAAAATCCTCACATCATACCAGTCAAAATAAAACACAATCTCCACTCGCCCATCTCCACTCTTAAACCAAGACAAATCCTCTTCTAGACCCGCCAACCTCATCTTAGACAAAATTTCCCAAAGAAATCCCAATTCATCCCGATGCTCAATCTCGCCCTCATTCCACCAAACTCCCACACACACCATCCACCTCTAAGGACCCAACTCCTATCTCTAACATCACCCCCGAGTACCCCCTCATACTATATCCTCACTTCTCTTAAGGCCATTTCTTACACTTCCCACACTTTCCGAGATATCACCAGCACCATGCCCTGCTAACCGAATCTCCTCTAGTAATTCCTCGATCACCGCCTAGGCGACCTATTGCTAACCACATCCCCACCCAAGTTTCACCTAAAACCTCATCGGAACCACCAAGCATTTCCTCTCATAAATCCCAAAACTCACTTGGTCTTACCCACGCCAACACTCCTCTCTCGCGACTTACCTCATAATATCATCGATCATCCTAACCACTCAAGCTCCTTCACCACTCTCCTACCATTTTTCAAGATGATCTCCCCCACCAGTTCAAAGAATAAGCAATCATGGACATTATTACACATAAGGGCCACATCATATCAACTAGCATTTATAGCATCATGGATTCATCAGCAATTATTGCAACTATGTCAACAAGTCCCAATGTACCGGCATGCTTAACAGTTATCGCAAAACATCATATACGAGCATAGTCAATTCAAACTAGCAAGTTTCATCATAACCTTATCAGATACAATGCAGGTTCTCAGCAATTGCAGTTCACATTTTATAGGCAAGGAATTTAGATCATGCTCAGCAACTTAGAGTAGCAACACGTCAAGACATCATGGTACATTAGATCCATAAGGCATCACATCATATCATCATAGACGACAGGCAATCAGGCAATAGTCATCATCAAGTCAGCACATCAACTCATAAATGTCACCATCAAGGCAATGCAACATAGTTATCAACATATTCAGAAAGGTTAGCAATTCAAACAGAGAACACTCTTGCTTGCAAGTCATATCGTAATCAGTAACCGCCATTCTCGAAATGTGCTTGTCTTTCCGAAATCGTTGATCCTGAGGCCCGGGGGTTATGGGCCCACGCTTCTGCTGCACTGCTCTATTGCTATCTAACTTTTTGTTCCCTCATCCAAGCGGTCGCTCGTCGAATGTATCGCATAGGGTCCAAGTTAGCGGAGATAGGGGAGTGACAGGAGAAGACAACCCAAAGTCCCTCTCGGAACCAACCACAGACCAATACTAAGACGACAACTAGAGACAAAACTCCGGCCCGAGAATAGCAACGACGCCCTTATGAAAGTCTATTAGGTTGCAATTGTGACAATCAGACACAAATTTATCATGGGGCATATCAATCATATCAGTCCACACTAACATGTACCTATCTCAAAGAGAACGACATGCATATTCATCCCAAAAGACACAATCAAGTTCTACATTAATGCATGTGAGACGAACTAACAGTTCATTATCCCATGAAAGCAGAGGTGCATAGTGCCTACTAATTTCAAGCAAATTATGCAAAGCCAGTAATGGTCATGCGGGGTTTAACGAGGATGACAAGTATCATGTAAGCGAACGAATGTACAAGCATGGTACATGCAGTAACAGGGGAGGTCAGTTATAACATGGTGAGATATAACATAACGATTAGGCTAAACGCAATACGAGAATATATAAGAGTAGCGTATTAACTATCACACCTGGCAACAATGATCGCATAATAGGATGATAATGGCATGCAATCATACAACGGAACACATTTAGAAAGCGTAGATCCTACACAATGCTAGCGATACATGATAAGGCATGGGCATAGTCAAGAGTCATTTAAGAGAGTTCAACATAATGTTCATGAAGCATGAGGCATCATTACATAGAGTAATCAAGATGACATCACCAGTGATAGACTATAAGCATGTTGGGAACAACTGTCATAGTGCACATAAAACGGTATAACAACTATCACATCATAGGACAAACATGTTCACGTAATAAAATAAGTATGGCAACTCACCATTTAACCAGTCTTATTGGGGAGCATAAAGCCCTACATGATACTACTAGCACATATTAAAACATGACTACAACCAAGGTAATTTGAATAGATTCATTCCAACATTTAGGTGTCATGCATATGCGGAATCATGATATAGTGTGGTGTGTGACCATGCGAGGTGCCAAGTGATACATCTATGCAAGCACGAGAGGATGTCATAAAGTAATAGGGAAACACTACCGAGCGATAACATGTAAGCATGCTAGGATTACTCATTACGGAAAGCAAGTCAATCATCGGATTCGACAGTAACTAATCAGGATGAGTACAACAGTTTAAGATTATAGAAAAAGGGGATGAACCACACTATCAGGGACCTAGCTCAAGAGGAGGTCAGCAATACCGTTGGCAAGATATAAATTCCCACAAGTCACACCCAAGGACCCTACATGATGCTAAAAACTCAACTTAACATACGATACATGCATGCAACTAATCATGACGATACGTAAGAAATCAATTCAATAATGTTCCGACGGTATAGAAGCATGAGGAAAGTTTAACGATGTATAACACATGTCTAAGTAATGATCAGTATGACTAGAATACGAGGACATGAATTCAAATCAACACATACTAGGATAAAACATGCACTTCTCAAGACTCAATTATACCACATATTCTCCATCCAACGCAAGTAATCACACAACAATGTAAATTGCAAAACAACCAATGTTAATTAATTTGACGAATATAGAACAGATGGTCATACTATAGATTCTTGTCACAAAAGGATAATAAGCATTCACACGTCAACACCCAGCATGCTAAGGCAATCATCTACAAGCATTCATACAAAGGGGGAGTTGATCACACTATCATGAACTTAATCAAATAGGAAATAACGATCATGTAGGTTCTCATTATAAGGTTCATCCTTCCAATCAATCATATGGTCAATAGGCTAAGTAAACATGCTATAACAACATATAATCATGATAGAAGGCAAGGCACAACACAAGACTTGAGCAATGTAACTAACCACATTATAAGCTTAAACAATAAAACCATGATAGAAGGCAAGGCATAGCATGAGAAGCTTCTTACTAATGATCGTTGGCAAGGTACATGCGAGGGATTATAAAATCATGTCATGCAATTCAGAGAGAGTCACCCTTACAACCGGACAGAGATCCCTAAGGGCAACCATTGACTTCCCCAACTGACTCATCACCCCTCATTCCCGTGGGACTTTGGTACGACTCTTTAAGGCAAGATGACACTGGTTAATCATCATAAGAATAAGGAAACACATCCACAAAAACACCTTACTTCTGACTCAAAGTGACATCAAAACTTCCAACACTCACTCAGACAACTTAATATCCAACCATGATCCCCGACACAATGTGTTTATCAACCCGATTTCCCATGAAAGATAATGACATACGGGAAAAGATTCGATAGAACCGAAAAAGTGGTTAACATAGCGGAAGGGGTTGTTCCACACTAGCTGGGTTTGACCACACAGAAACAAGGGTACTCCCACTATCCCGTTTGTACAGATCAATCAATACACATTTAATTGTTAAGGCATCCAAATCAGATCTCTAGCATAACAAGCATTCAGCACAGAATCAGTTAATAACACTCATAATGATCTCCTAGGAGTCCTTCGTACCCCCTGCAAAGAGCAAGCTAGTCTTTCGCCTACCGTTCCCAACTACACCCAATAGGGGTGGTCTAGCGCCTTTACTACCCACTCGTGTCCCCGTTTGGTCGGTTTTCCTCTTTTATTACAAGTCGACTTCAATACTTAGTCCAATTAAGGCTAGACATCTTAAATTCATTTTGTCCCTTTTGAAACACTTTCAAATCCTTTGAAATTCATGGGCGGTTTTCCAAAACATACACTCGACCCTTGCGTACCCGAATTGCACAACCTCGCTCTGATACCATCTTTGTAACGGCCCGGAATTATGATTTCCAGGTTACGTTTCAAGGGATGAAAACCCTTGTTCGGATCTTGCAATCCAGGTACGGGTCGAGGTTTCAAACTCATTTCAAAGGTCAGTAGAAAGAGGGATTTCAAACCCTAAAGTATCGTAGGGCCGTTGGGTACCCTTAACATGTCCTAAGACTATGTCGTGAAATCCAATTCAAATGAAGTAAAGCGGAAGCAAAGTTGAGATACAATGTCACAACAGAATCGGGTCAAAACCAAATCATAAACAAGTGATTACCATTTGCCAAGTTAGAATATTAGTCAGGTTCTTGATTCGCCCAAGGGTTTCCCGTCACATAAGCATAGAGCAAACAAGATCTGCAGAAATACCTTTAAAAGAAGAACGGGGAAAGGAGTCAGATCGAGCCACTCATGCGGGACCGGCAGTCCTCGCTGAGGCCACATAGTATGTGCTATACCTAATAAAGATGCTCTAATGCAGTACGAAATTCAAACACACTAGCATGCTCCTAGTTCATAATAATGTGCAAAAATACTGTAAAGGGCCCAAGACAATGCCAAGTGGCATATCCCTCTCCTACCTCCACCCCTTCCGATAGGTGGAGACTGGCCAGCTCGTGAATGCATTCATTCATAATAGGGCGGCACGCATGCCTAACCCGCTCCACAATAAAGCCCGCAGGCATGTCATAATATAAGGAAGTTCATGACTCGATTGACTCAGGGTACCCGATGAGGCTGGGCTACCCTATGACCCTAGTAAAGACTCTAGGACTATCACAGATAACGGCCGTTCTGTTTCAAACGCATAAAGTAAACAGATGCTCAATCAATTAGTGCAACCTAAACATGATACTACATGGCATGCTTTTATGCATATGCAACACCTAACATAAAATGCAACAACAGGCATGAATGTCCAACCTGAGTAAGCCCCCTAGGGAACTTACCTGAAGATGCAGAACAGCAGGATAATACAAACAAGGGCCTAAATGCAAGTCCAAAGCAATCCAAAAGCGATACACACCTATCATCAAGCCACTTCCGTAAGCTACCAGACTAACATTCACACACACGAAACCCAAGTTCTCAACATCCTTAAACCCAATCGACGGTAAAACCATTTTCCAAAACCTTTCCGACATGATCGACATCAACCAAAACCATTTAATCAAAATCACTGATAAATCTCACCAACAATATTTCTCAACTCTTAAATCCCAAATTAAGTCAACTCATATTCAAAATAATTTCTCAAATCATATTTGGCCAAATCCCGACATTTATCATTTAAATCCTCAACAAATCTTTCAAGATCATATTATAGAAATAATTCCGGCATTTTAGTCTCCCAAACACAAGTTATTAAAAGACATTTCCGAAACTTGAAAAATCTCTTTTAAATAATTTACCAACAATGTTTATCTAAAATAAACACCAAATTAATCGTCTTTATAAAATCATATTTATAACACAACATCAACAAATGAATCATTTTATAAGTTAACCTCAATAGTTCGCTTCACTATTTCCTAAAACAAATTATAATATATTTAATATTTCCATAAAATATATTCATTACTCGAAACTTTGAATATTAATATAAAAATGATAATCTAGTAATTACTAACAATTATACAATAACTATGTGTTATAAATTATTAACTCAACATACAACATATATATATAATATAGAACACAAAACCTCTTTTTAAAAACTCAACCAAAAGCCCAACCCTAACCCGAAATAAAGGCCCAGTCCCTAAACCCGGATCCATGTCTGGCCCAAGCCCATCTCTTTTAAAAGGAAACCGGTTTTAGATTAAAACAAGGTGAACCGGACCAACCAAAACAAACCAAATAAAAGAAAAGGGAGTGAACCCGGTTCACTGTTCATCGCCTCCCCCATCAGTCCCATTCGAGATCTGGAAAGAGAAGGGACGAGGGGAGCTCGCCGGCGACGATGCTGGGCTTCGACACAAGGCACACACATACGACAAGAAGGAAAGGAAGAAGGAGGAGAGAATAGGCTCACCGAGGCGCGGTTTCGTCTCGCCGGGATGGGTTCGTCGGGGCTCGATGTGGCTCACCGGAGACGGAACCGTACGAGCTTTCCTGGGTTGACAAAGGGATGTCAAAAGGCGAAGCTTTTCGCAGCTTGAAGTCGAGTGGAAGGAGAATGAACCTTACCGATCGAAATCAGGAAAACAAATCAGAGGAGGGGGAAGACGGTGGCGGCGGAGGTTACTGGCGGCGCCGGCCGTTACTGGTGGCTGCTGGCGGCTCCGGAATGCGTCGAGTGGGGCAGAAATGTTGGTGCTGTCACTGCTCGTCGAGGAAGGAGGAAGGAGCTGCTCGGGATTTCTCGGCGGAACAGGGGTGACGGAGCTGAGGGGAGAAGCGTTCGCCGGCTGCGGGGCTTCTCAGGCAGCATGCTGGCTGAAATTGACGGGGAGAAGGGATGGTGGCAATGGTGTGGTGGCTCGACAGTGGCGATTTGGTAGTGATTCAAGCTTCAAACGGAGCTCCGACGGGGGCGGTTTTGGGGCTGCTGGTGAAAAGAAAAAGATAAGGGAGCTGCAGACCTTGGCAGTTGTACCAAAGAAGGTGGAGACAAGGGAAAAGTGGGGAGGAGAGGCGTGGGAGCTGTTGTCTGGTCATGTACACCAAGGGAGCCAAGAAGGGGTTTGGCTTCTTCCTTCTTTTGATGCAGTCGAGCACAGAAAAGGAGTATTGCAGAGTGTTGAATGGAGGAGAAAAGAGACAAAAGAGAGAAAGGGGAACAAAGAGAAGGTGGACCCCAAGTTTTCATATACCGGAAACCAAACCCGAAACCCGCTCTCTCGACCTTATCCCGACTCGGAAATTTTCAAATTGAATTTGTAAATCATTACCGGAATTAAATTAATCTATCCAGACTCGCAACTCGAAAGCGGAATCAAATTCCGTCAAAAAAAATCAAAATTCTAAAACGATGCCGGAAGGATTTTAAAAATACGATTTTTAAGACGAAGATGAGGATTTTCAAATATCCGAAATTTTTTTTTTTTTTTGACCTAAATCCCTTTTTATTTAATTATTTATTAAAATTTATTATTTAAAAATCCGAGCCTTTACAGGTATCCTATAACAGCCCAACACTTCTCCTTTGGATGCCATTTGTTTCCACACACTTTGCATTTTTCATCCGACTTGTTGCTATACATGACAGACATGTCTCCAGATCCACTGTTAGAGCCAGTGGTGTCAAGCACTTCACGCTGTGATTCTTCTTGTTGAATCATATATTTTTGCTTGATTTTCTAGTTGTACCAGTACAGTTAATCCATCGATCGTTTTCTCTTCAATCTCTTCAATAAAATACGGTCTTTCTATTATATGCCATAAGGATATAGGATAAGATCTTAATTGGCAAAGATACCCTCCAAAAAATAAGCGATATACGAATCTAATTTAAAATTTGGCTAATACATTTTAATTGAGGATATATCTATACTAAATATAAAACCAAAAGCAAGACAATCCTAGGTGGTTACACTAGAGGGCTCGGATCCACATGTCATAACTCGGAGCATGCCACATCATTTCTATTAATTTTAATTATTTTCCACTTAACATCTATGCACTTGACACCACATGACACCTAATCATCTCTTTAATTACATACCATTAATTCCATTATCCACCTCACTAACCCCAATATCGAGCTATTTATTCAATTAATAAAAAAATAAAACGAATGATATAATTAAGGAATAAAACTGACAAATCCCGAGTTTTAATTAATCCTAATTGTAAGATTAGGTTCGGATCAGTCAAAAGATTATCTTAATTAATCCTGGGTCAATATTGTCTTACCTGAGATGTTTGATCCCTAATGAATCCTTACATCAAAATCGACATGTGTCGTTGAACCTTTATTATCGACAAGAAGATCTATTCATCTTCTGATATTCGGGTTCATCAAGGTTAATAGAGAAGAAAAACTCGACCCTAGAGATTTGGATTAGAGAAGTATTGGACCCTTTTACCTGCTCTTTTTTTATCTAATCTTCGACTTACGGCAGTCTTGCAAAATATATCTCCGAACTTGTTCTTAATTGTGTTTCTGAATGCGGATGATACTCTTCTCCTTTTAGGGTTTTCGATTTCTCTCTCTCTCTCTCTCTCTCTCTCTCTCTCTCTCTCTCTCTCTCTCTCCCCCCACAAAAAAAACCGTTTTTTGTAGTTGAGTTTAGCTTTTATAACAAAACTTCATTTTAGTGCGATACACGTCATTACTGCGCTTTGGACATTTGTTATTTGTATTGTGTCAAGTGGTAGAATTGTGTTGACACGTGGCATGTGAGCATGTGAGTCACCTATGTTCACAAGACGATAGCTTATAGTTTCGTCCGCAGATGGTTTTGAGATTTGTTGGTCGCGTCTTCTGTTATTGCTTAGTTCCGCGAATGTGGTGTTATTTATTTTCTCATTCCAAGGTGTTGCGTCAAAAAACTACTATATGATATAATTTTTTCTATAATTCATTTCCAATTCATAATATTATAAATAAATATTCATGAAAATAAAAAAATTAGAATTTTATTAATAAGCCTTATATATTTAGAATTTTATGATTAACCATCTATATTTATAATCAACGGAGTTTATGATTAAGCCTCCTATATTTATTTATTTATTTTAAATAAATGTCTTTAAATTTATTTTGAATGCATTAGCTCCTAGAATTTATGCATAGTACAAACTTATGATTTTTCTTCATTTTTATGTTCTAATTATATGTTCCTGAGCACATTATAAAAATCTATAATCAATTGTCATTTTGCATTGGATTAATATTTATCTTTATTATTATTGAGAAATTATTTGATTGATGATTTATAAATAAATTTTCCAACAAACATTATTTTTGTTTCTATTATTCAATTATTTCCATATATGATCAAATTCTTTTGTGCATGTGTCTTATACATGAGACTCACTAGTTTTTTATAAAACGAGAATCTTATCCTAGACCCAGAAACACCGAATAATATATTTAGAATTACGGTTTTTCTATCATATGTCCTTGAGACATATGTATCCTAGGAAAACATTATTAAAAATGGCTAAAATTATTTAAATTTGAAAAATATTTTTATTTGTAGACTTTTATCTTATACCGTTGCGGCATAATATAGAAAAGTGTGCAGTAATAGTAAACGAAAAGTTTTGCCGAACTGAGAGAGTATCTATATCTATATAATACTTTAAATTAGAAGACTTTGATGACGTGTCATCCACTCCTTGATTTTAGGTAATTTAACCAATTCCCTATTTTCTACTTTTTTATTTTTTCCTCTCTCCTATATTTAATTATTATTTCCTTTATTTGTTAATTTTATTCTTTCCTTTATCTTTTTAAATCAATCATATTCTTTATTTTATTTCCAACATATTTTTTAACAATCTATATAATACTTTAAATCAGAAGACTTTGATGACGTGTCATTTTCTTCTTGATTTTAGGTAATTTAACTAATTTCCTATTTTCTACTTTTTTATTTTTTCCTCTCTTCTATATTTAATTATTATTTCCTTTAATTATTAATTTTATTCTTTCCTTTATCTTTTTAAATCAATCATATTCTTTATTTTATTTCCAACATATTTTTTAACAATCTATATCTAATATAATACTAAAGCAGATGTAACTTCTGCCACGTGGCGCCCTCACGTTTAAAGTGTCACGTGGCGGCCATTCGCTTAACATACATCCCCATATGCTTCTCCAATTTATTTTAATTATTATTCTCTTCTGAAAATCATACATGCATATCAATTCTGCATTATAAAAGTTTACAGGAGTGCCCCCGTACACTTACAGATTCATCCCCGTATGCTTCAAGAATATATTTTAATTATTCTCTTCGGAAATCAACAATGCATATTCGTTCTCTATAAGAAAAGTTTACAGGAGTGGACATATTCTCTAGACTCAGATGCTTCATCTGATGCAGTGTTTGAAATTTTTCGAGGTGTTCCATCACAATCATCTCGGATGTGTCATCTGACGCAAGCCTTGAACTTTTCTTGGGCGTTCCATCATAATCATTATCTATACAATCAATTAGATCACATTCATCCATGTATTTTTCTCTGCATTTATTAACAAAAAGAAACGTGAAAGATGAGTATGAACCATTTGGAAACTTGATAACTTTGTTGTAAAACAATTCTATCATAACCAACAGCTTACCGTAAAAGCTTCTCTGCTCTATGTCCAAAATGTATCAACCACCAAAGCTTTGCAACTACGTCTGCTCCAACACATCCTCCAAATCTTCCATACAAGATACTAAGAACTCACAAGACCTTTCTTTTGAGATATCTGTAGCTGCATAACAGCTTTGGAAGACACAAATTAAAAAAAAATAGCTGTTGCGCCAACACATTCTCCATAAATTCAGCTGTCGGGCATGAAAAACTCATATAAAAAAAGAAAATTAATCAATCGATCTTTATCTTTTTTCTAATCAAAAGATTACAAATCTATCCTCTAAAAAAAATCAGCTGCTGGGGCATTAAAAACGCATATAAAAACAGAAAATTAATCAATATTTATCTCTTCTTTAACTAAAAGACTAACCAAAAGATTTCATATCTACTATAAATCTACTATCAAACACTTAATAAAAAAGAAATTCAACTGCTGTGCCATTAAAAAATCTTAGCCAAAAGATTACAAATCTATGTTCGGTTCAAATCTATGCTCGGTTCAAATCTATCCTAACTTAATAGTCAAAAGTACTCTATATCTCTTTCTCAACTAACAGATTTCGTATCTGCTATAAATCTACTAAAAAACACTAAATAAAAATAAAATTCAGCTGCTGTGGCATTTAAAACTCAAATAAAAACAGAAAATTAATCAATGCTTATCTCTTTTTTAACCAACAGATTACAAATCTATCCTATAAAAAAAAAATTTAAACAACTTTATTATTCTGTTGCACCGATTCATATATATATCCAAACATAATAGTCAAACTCTCTCTCTCCCTCTATATATATATATTGAGAATGAAACATAACAAATAACTCACCTTTACTCCTTCCTTTTCCACCTATTCATATATATTTTCCCTTCTAGCTCCATCGATCTTTATTCATCTTAATTTTATATCTATTTAAATTGGATTTGCAGGGTCATATCACAACCTCAAGGTGCAATCTGGAGGAGCCAGAGTCTCATACCACATTAAAACGACCAGAAGATGCTATCGACACTAATCAAATTGATGAAGATGAGGTCACTAAGGTAAACTTTGCACAAGGAAATGAGTTGTCAAGCTTGAAATGGATGATTAGAAGAAGGGATATGTTGGAAATTTGACCATGATGCTTTCAACTCCAAGGATTATTTGGGTTTACTTATTCGTTTAGTGACATTATTCGATAAAGTTGGAATTGGATTTATTCGTTTAGTGACATTATTCGATAAAGTTGGAATTGGATTTACTTATTCAAATAATGACATTGTCGTTTGATTATTGGTTCTCTTTGTTTTGTTAGAGTTGGAAAATATTTTATCACTTATTGGTTCCAATTTTCCTTGGTTTTACTTTGATAATTTATTAGTTCCTGCTTCCTCTCATACATGTTAATTAGAAATGTATCTCATTTAAATGCAAAGAATTAAAAACCAAGAATCAAAGTGTTTGAAGATCACTTGCCTGCACTTCCTCTCTACCCATCCAACTCTACATCATTTCCTCCAAAGCGTGAAATTGTTCTTCTGTCCTATCGGATTTCACAGAATAACAAACGTTTTTTATGAATCTTTGGCAAAGTCGAATGGAAAAAGAAATTTAAAACAAATCCAATCATCACCTATTTGTCAATCTTTTCCACTGTAAATTTTTTCGTTGTTCAGATCGAAGTTGAATCAAAGGTATCTTTTGTTGCAGAGAAAGGAATTCGTGATGGCAGAGATTCTAATTAAAAGAAAAACGAATTGAAAATAAAATTGCTTTTTACCTTTTTTACTCATACAGTACACAAGTTCTGAATTTTGGATTTTTAGGGCTAAACAAATCTTCTCACTGCATTACAATTTACAACTGCCCACTAATATAACTCTTTCCAATGTGAGATAACTTTACGATTGATAACTGAATGAAAGCATATGAATGGGGTTTGGTAACAATTTAAAACCATTGTTCAAGGTAAATGGTTTGCCCATGGTTCAAATATCACAATTGCTGTAAGAATTAAGATGCATGCCTAAAGCATGTCATTGTGTAGATAAGTAAGTTCTTCAAAACTATTCCTTAAACTCCATAAATTGAGCACAATCAAAAAAAAAAAAAAAAAAAAAACCAACGACTTATATATATTGAGCACAATCCAGTAAAATGAAGCAAAACTTAAACTCCTAATTGAACAAATTAAATCTCAGACATCACACAGTATAATGAAGCACAAATTAAACTCCTAATTGAACAAATCTCAGACTTCACATTCAAGCACAAATTGGGAGCTGAAACCCCAATTGTACACAAGTTGCAAATCCCTCTTTCCTGAAAACCCTAATTTTTGGAATTGGTAGAAAAAAAATCTCAAATTACACACGAAATTGGTACACATAACACATACCTTGATCATCGTCATCTTCGCTTCCCTCTTTCACCTAATCGCCTTTCGTCTTCTCCCTTCGTTTTTGCCTCCCCTTATCAGCTTCAATTCAATCTTCGTCTTCACCACCCATCGCTCTTTACCATAGACCAGCACACAAACGAAAAAGGGGTAAATTTGAGGTGGGCGCGACATAAAATTGATCATTAACTCGATTATCATGTCAAATAGGTTAGGTTAAAATTTTGTATACCTCGTGAAAAAAAGCAAAACCACACGGTTACCTAGGAAAAAAATAATAATAATAAAACAAACAATCTAACCCAACCACGCCAAAATGACATTTTCTTTTGATCCTCATTCAAGAAAATCTTTTCATTTTTTTTTTAGAAACCACGTACATATCTTATCAAGTGGATTTATCCATACTAATTAAACTAAATTACGTATCAATTCCAATTAACAATTAAAATGTATCTCATTTACCACAATTCCACAAACCCCCATATACAAAGTGTGTTGGAAATCAAACACAAAGAATGAGATAAATTAACAAAATTATAAATATTTATCATTAATGGTGTTCAGATGATCAAATATTTTATCTAATGAAAAAGTGTCGAAATGACTAATTATTCGGATATGGAGGGAGTATTGGATTCATAAATTGATTTCCTTTTTGTATTATGTTAACTTTGATAATTTGTTTAACTATTTACCTTGATTAATCACCGTTTAATTTCTACTCCCTCCGTTCATTAATAAGTGTCGTTTGACTTTTCGAAACGCTTTTTAAGGAGCTAAAAATATATATAAAATATTAGTTTTTTTATTATTTTTTTAAATAATTTTAAACTTATAACTAATATATATAAAATTATTTTAAAAAAATCAATTAAAAACGTTATATTTTATATAGGTTTTAACTCCTTAATTAAAAAATGTGTCAAAAGTCAAACGCCACTTATTTCTGAACAAAGGTAGTATCTCTTAACCTATGATATACCAAAGCACGTACAAGATGGTTTTCATCTTAACAAAAATTTATTCTTATTATTAAATGATACATATAAAATACTACGCCAATATATTATTATTATTATTATTATTATTATTATTATTATTTTATTATTATTATTATTATTATTATATTCAACTTATATACTATTATTTTTTTCTATATAGGGAACAACATTAAAGTTACAAATATATGAATATGAATATTATATGTGTGCACGTTACATATACCTATAGTATTATATACAACTTAGAACCTATATGTAAAAAAATGTTAATAATTTATATAGTTATTGTAGATATATATAATTACATTTTTTGAACAAAAAGCCCGTGCCTCGGGCACGGGTACTATACTAGTAATACTTTAAATCAGAAGACTTTGATGATGTGTCATCTTCTCCTCGATTTTAGGTAATTTAACCAATTCCCTATTTTCTACTTTTTTATTTTTTCCTCTCTTCTATATTTAATTATTATTTCCTTTAATTATTAATTTTATTATTTCCTTTATCTTTTTAAATCAATCCTATTCTTTATTTTATTTCCAACATATTTTTTTTACAATTGGGCTTAATTCAAAACATTGAATTCAATTTAATATAGCTACTAGGATTTCCTTTAATTATTTTTTTCTCCTTCTTTTTATCTTTTCAAACCAATTACATTTTAAATTTTTTTTATCACATTTACTATATATATTCTTAAAATAAAAGAGTTTTAGCCTATATTTACTTTTTTTTTTATCTCTTTAAATCAATCTATTTTTCCCTTTAATTTTTATTCTTCTTCCCTTTAAACCAATCACATTTCTTTTTTCTTTTTTTTTTTTAAATATATTTACTAACTATTAGGCTTAATTCAAAACATTAAATTTAATATAATCTAAGACTAACTCCAATGGTTAAGTGTGCAAATGTACATATTTGCACAAGGTTCTTAAAAATGCACATCACTTTTTGATGTTTTACTCCATTGGTTAAATGTACATTTTAAACACATCTATCTCTAAATAAATATGATTAAATTAAAAAGAAAAAGGAAATAATAAAAAACAACCAATAGAAATGAATTTACTTTATTTAAAAGTGATAAAGAGTTTTTACACATGGGGATGTGATGTGCTTATATTTGAGCAATTTTGTGTGCAAATGTGCACATTTTAAACACTCAAAAGTAACCATTGGAGTACAACTTGCATCAAAATGTGCATATTTGAGCATTTGCACTATGCCATTGGATCGGAGTTAGCCTAATGCTTACTATTAATCTACATGTAAATATTTATATATTATAAATATCTAATGTTTATATACTACTTAATATATAAGACTTTCTGATGATATGACATAATACCACATAACATTTAAACAACGTTACAATAATATTATTATTTTTATTAAGTGATTTAAATATCCATATTTATATATTATACTTTTACATGATATTTTTTTAAAAATAATTTTTTAAGATATTTATAAGATACATTTATGGTAAATTTTTTAATGAATTTTATATTAACTTTTATTAATATTTTATAATATTATTTTTTATATTATCAAAGTTTTAGTTTAAAAAATCGCGTCATGGCGCGGGTATAGTAATAGTTACCTTTATTACGGAGTTTTTTTTTTTAAAAAAAAACTATCGGAAGTGGGTCCCGCCGTCGGAAGGGGTAAACGGTGTCTTCAAGTGTCGTGCATGCATCTTACCTTTTCAGTTTTCTCCCATTCCTCCCTTCGCTTTCTCTCTCTTCTCCTCCTACCTTCACTTTCTTCTCCTCCATTTGCATGCACACACACGCTCCCCTCCCTCTCTCTCCTCTCCCGCCCGCCCCCACCTTCTCCTCTCCCTCAATCGAAAGCTCGCCTTTCCCAACTTCTCTCTCTCCAAATCTCTCGATCTCCGATTTGCTGCCGATCTCGGTTTCCTCTCTGTTCGAATTCGCCGAGTTCGAGAGCGCCGACGTTGTTCTCGTTGAATGGCACAGTGAGCGCTTGATCTCACAGGAGGTTAGTTTTTTTTACTCTTGATTGAGTCGTTCTTGTGCTTCCGAGTTACGTGGACGACTGATTTAGTTGTTTTTGTTCGATCGATTGAGCGATTGAGTTCTTGCTGCTGTTTGACTTGGCGATTGGCGACTTGCAAGGCGAGGTTTTTAGGGGTTTTTGGTTTCGTTTGATTGTTTGTGGAAGCTGAGACGCTGTTGACTTTCTTTCGTTCCAGGTTTCGTGTGCGGGTTGGTGATTCGAGGAGTTTTGGGGAATGGGGACCAAAATTTGCATGAACACGTTGTGTGGTGCAACGGTTTCTTCTACGTGGAAGAGCGGCTGGGAACTCAAATCCGGTCAAATTGCTGATCTCTGTTTGAATTGCGGGTATCTCTAACTTAGACGCCCTTCCTAAATTTTTTCAATTGCCTCTTTTTCCGCTTTGATTTTCCTTTTATTTCCCTCAATTTATTGGAAAAGTAAAGAATTTATTCTAATTTCTGATCGATTTTCCATTTTCCTTCGCACATATGATATTAGACTTCCTGTTTCAAACTTCAGTACTGTGTCTGTTATTGTTTAGCTACCCCATCTTGTGTATGGACTTTAGTCAAATGACTTTTCTGATCTGTTGGCACCTGCCCTCCCTCTAGGAGGTTCTTGTTGGCGCCTGATTTGTTTTACTGCCTTGCTTAAAATTCATCCTTTTTTCACAAGTTAATGACTTTTTTTTTTATATATAAATACAAATTCGAATTATTATGTCCTTTAATTCTTGAAGGCTGGTTTGGCTAATTACCTATTAAGTTCTTTTTCCTTTTACGACTTTTATTCGGGTATCTTCATCCATCTGATTATATGTGGCAACTTTTTGGGCTTACAAATTTGAACAATTGTGCTCTTTGTCTGTTTAGTGTGAAGAGTTGTGCACTTATACACATGTTTTTCCTACTGGAAAGAAGAGTTACACTCAAAATAGAGGAAAAATATCATAGTTTTATTTGCAATATTTCTGAAGCACCCCAATTCTTCCTTTTACTTTGAAAAAAATGAACTATTGCAATTAAAGGTTCTATATCATGATTCCAGTGCTTGCTTGTACACAATGTGGTAAAAAAAACTTATTTGGTTTATGGTTAGCAAAGTTTTCGACCTCTATTTTAAATATTCCCAGAATTGTAATTGGTAATGCTATGCAACTTTTATAACATTCTTTCGTTTCCTGGTACCTATTGATTGACCACAAATATAATGAAAACCAGATCTTTCTACGAGAAGGTAGCTTATTGTGACACATTCCATTCTGAAGAAACAGGTTGGAGAGAGTGCAGTTTGTGCAACAAGGTTTGTATTGAGCAGAAAGTTGTCTTTATTATTTTGAGAACTCGAGGCATCTTAGGCATTAATTTCCATTGTCGATTTTGGCTTGTTAGCGCCTACACTGCGGCTGCAGTGCCTCTATGCCATTCATTGAGATCCAGGATTTTGGAGGTGTCTGGTGCATTAACTGTGCGCAAAGTGCCGGTTGTCACAAGGTAATGTCAATTGAATTTCAACATGGCTTTCATGTAGATTTCCTTCCCTGTATGATTCCACTCTAGGAATGGTTGTTGACATTTGTTCAAATTCCAATCATATCAGAATTAGTTTTGAATACAGCTGGTTCTCCCTAAGCTTGTCACAAAAACTTTGAGAATATTTGATGAGTAGGGTTTCAAATTCCCTTTTCCCATCTAATTGGCATCTGATACAAAAATCAGTGAGTCATGTTGCCTAAAGTGACATGTTTGCATAATTGCTCAGTAGTATGCTAATGGTCAGTTGGAATGACATTTATAAATCATAGAATGAGATCTTGATCCCTCTGAATTTTGTTTATTCTGTCTTATTTTGAACTGAAATGTTGTGCTAAATCACTTTAGTCTTTTCCAAAACACAGAACCTGAGAGATGTATTGTCTTCAGAAACACCAAAATGGAACACTTATGCTTCTGGCGAGCTGCTGAACCCACATTCAAGTAATAAACGGGAAAGTGATTCATATAATCACAGGAGACTTTTAAATTTAGGAACTCCTTCTGAGAGTTTAATTTTTGGGCTGCAAATGGAGATTAAAAACCATATTGAATTTGCTCACAAGGGGTTTGAAAATATACCCCACACACTTATTGAGCCTCCTAAGCTTGCAAAGCCAAGTGATGACCGGCCAAAGATAGGGGTTCAAGTTGTGATGGAGCCACAAATCATGCCGTCGTTGAATATCAGTTTAGGTAATCCAGATTCCAACAGCTTCAGCCTTGCTCTTCCTGGTGGTATTGAAGAGGGGGAGAAGAACAAACAACCTCTCATTCATTCAATGCAGAAGCCTCGCCATATTTTGCCTAAACCCGCTAAACCTAAAAGTTCGGAAGTTAACAAAGGCCTAGCTTCTCAAAAGCGAATTGGAAGGCCACCTGCTGAATCAAGATTGCGAAATCAATTACTCCCTCGCTACTGGCCCAGAATCACTGATGAAGAGTTGCAAAAACTATCTGGAGAGTATCCTTATTGTGTAAACTTTGCTTCTGAATTGCACCTGCATGTGCAATTAATATATTTTTTCCTCTGATCTTTAAATTTTCTTGCCTCTCTTCTAGATATACAAGTATATTTTTCCTTAACTGCTATTCTCTTGTAGTTTGAATTCAACTATTGTACCTTTGTTTGAGAAGGTATTGAGCGCTAGTGATGCTAGTCGCATTGGTCGGTTGGTACTTCCCAAAGCATGCGCTGAAGTAAGTTAATGTGAAGCTATATTGAGTTATACTTTACTGTTTCTCCCTGGCAGTCTTTGGTTTAATTTTTTTTTCAATGACACAGGCTTATTTTCCTGCAATCAATAATTCAGAAGGTCTTCCATTGAAAGTTCAGGATGTGAAGGGGAATGAATGGACGTTTCAGTTCAGATTTTGGCCCAATAATAATAGCCGAATGTATGTCTTGGAAGGTATAACCCCTTGCATGCAGGCCATGGAATTAGAAGCTGGTGACACTGGTATGCTTCTTGTTATTCCTTCATAGACTTGCTTGTATTTTTCAGTTTGCAAGTTTTTTGAATTCCCTACCTTCATACATTTCGGATCTGATGTTCAATTTCTCCAAACATGGATGTAAAGTTGATTTTGAGAAGGAAAGATCCTTAATATTATAATTTTAGATGGTGTTAAGAACTCTCGGACAGCCCAGACTGGACTGAATTTTTCATGAGATCAACTAATATTTTATTTAGGGAGAACAATTCTAGTGGATGCAAATACCGGACTGAGTTTTACATGAGAAAGCATTTATCAAGTACGGGTATGGAGATCATTCGAGGAATATGTACTCCCAAAACAATCCATCCATCAAATGGGACATATAATATACACTCATGACCGCAAGTTTCTTGTGTGCCATCTGTTCTATTAACGAATCACTGCTTTGACTGTTGAGCCATTATATTCTATTGTGAAATGCACAATAAGATGTAGATTGCTCTTTTTGCAGTAGAGAAATTCATGTGTAGATTGTTTGGATGGTAATAAAGTATTAATCCAATTATTTTTTACAGACACGGTGATCTCCTTTCAGTTGTCTTCAACTCTTTAAGGACCATCTTTTACGTACTCGTAAATTTTGAATTTCAGTTTGTTATAACTTTATTGAAGCAGGGCACTATCTTGTCTGAGTTCTGCTATTTTCTGCCACAAACTTCAGAAATTAATCCCATTATAGTATGAATGTTCATTTTTGACGATAATATGCCACTGGTTTCAAATTTTATGCTACTAGTTCAGCAGATTTGCAATTTTCCTTGCTCTAATTAAGGTATTCTCTTATCCAGTTACATTTAGTCAGCTTGATCCTGGAGGCAGACTTATCATAGGTTCTCGTAAGGCATCAAATTCTTTTGAAACACAGGTTATTTGCTTTCCAGTTTTACACTTCCTTTACCAAATTTGTATGCTATTTACATTTTAGATACTCACGTTTTGGAACAAGCAGGATCAACAGACTTCAGCTCCTCATAACGGTGTAGTCTCTGAAGACAATTTTTACTCTGATGCAACTGACAGTCCAGCAACTTTTAATGGTTATTCTAGCCCTCTCCAGTCAGTGAAAGGAAGCAAAGACAATAGTCGTACTGTGTTGTCTGAACAATCAAATATACTAAATGGTGACATTGGTTGGAAAAAGAATGAAAATGTTAAAGGCAAAATGAGCAAAGATGTGTTGGATCAACTGAAGTTTAGCTCGGAGAAGAAGGCTCTCAACATAGGTGCCAAAAGCAAGAGGTTGTTAATGCAGAGTGAGGTTGCAATGGAGCTGAGAATTACATGGGAGGAGACACAAGACCTTCTTCGTCCATCGCCAGGCATCCAACCCAACATAGTAATGGTTGGGGAATTTGAGTTAGAAGAGTATGATGTAAGTTTCATAAAGTTTTGTACAAATATATGTATGCTATGGAGCTTCTCTTCCCCGTTTCTTTGAATTCAATTATGAATTTGATTTCTCTTGGACTCTTGGTTCACTTTCTATGTCAATCACTATCCTGTTTTAACTTCTAGCTGATTCCTAATTAAGTGAACTGTTACTGGTTTATAAAATTTTAGGAACCTCCAGTTTTTGGGAAAAGGACGCTCTTCACAACCGGGCTTCTTGGGTAAGCAATTTTACAAAGAAATCTTTTGTTTTCCCTCGTCATTGCTTCTCCTTAAAAAATGTTCCTTTTGTATGATAGCTTGTCTCTGCCCTAATCAAATTAAAAGATCTTGATTTGTTGGTTTTTGTCACTGGAACCAAGTAAAACTGTGCTGTAGTCACGCACTCACACATAGGACCTGTTAGGTTAGGTACATAGAAACTGCACAGCTTTGTGGGATTTTAATTTCTATTGCAAGCTACAAGTTTCTAAGCTGCTCAAACTGAAATATATGCTGTTGAGGATTGTATTTTACCTAGAGTCATTTTTTGCTTTTCTAGTTGTGAAGTATAACATCCACACGTCCTTCATGTTTAATATTGCAGGGGACAAAATCAATGGGCTCAGTGTGATAAATGTGCAAAGTGGAGGAAGTTGCCGTGGGACGTTCTCCTCCCGCCAAGGTGGTCTTGTTTGGATAACGTATGGAACCTAAGCAGGTCCTTGCCAGAACCTTCTTTTTCAGCTCCCTGTCTAGCTTCATGATTTGTACAGTAAAAGAATGACCGATATACTGTCATGGCTTTTAATTTGCTTCTAGGTCTTCCTGTACTGCACCAGAGGAGATCAGCTCAGAGGAACTGGATCTATTTCTCAGAGTTGGCAAAGGTTCGTAAGATCTGTTTCACTTCATTTTTGTAACAAAATCTTGTTATTGATTGATGCCCACTCATTGCTTTCAGTTTACATTGCTTTGCGTTCTTGATTGCATCAACATGTTGATGACTGTCATAGTTATTGGACTGCATCAAAATATGCATATATTTTGCAAACCCTGGTTTATAGTACTTCGTAAATTTTGAGTGAATTTACTTATAGAGTGCACATTTGCTTGTGAAATTAGCTGAACCTTTAAAAACAGCCACCTGTCTGAAACTAGAAAACACGGAGACATGGAATTCTTACTCGTTTGATTTGTCTCTCTCTCTCTTTACTGTGGATTTTCATGAAAAAATGGTTCTTTCAGATTCCAAGAAACGGAGGGTAGCAGAACGTTCTGCCCCAGTCCAAGGATGTGAACCTTCTGGTCTAGACGCTCTGGCTAATGCAGCTGTTCTGGGTGATCAGACCCATGAACCAGCAGAGCCATCATTTGCGGCAACCACGAGACATCCTAGGCACCGCCCGGGATGTAGTTGTATAGTCTGCATTCAACCCCCAAGTGGAAAAGGAAAGCATGAGTCCACCTGTTCGTGCAACGTTTGCTCAACCGTGAAGCGGAGGTTTAAAACACTCATGATGCGCAAGAAGAAACGGCAATGTGATCAAGAAGCAAAAAATGCACAGCAGAAGAGCCAGAGCGACCAGGAACACCACCCACCACCTACAACAAGCAGCCCACCGTTGCCTCCTGAAGATAGCTTGAATGTTCAAGCAAGGAAACAAAATGGTTTGGAAGAAAGTGAGAGCATGCTCAAAGGAATCATAGACCTGAACTGCCGTCCAGCCCGAGAAGACGACTCACAGGTGGATGCACAATCGGAGACAGCAAACGTCTTGTTTGCTAATCAGGCATCCTCCTCGGACCCGCACAACCGCATTCATCCTGAGCACAAGCTTGAGACTGAGCCTAGTGATGAACCTGAGCTCAGACCAGAAGGCGTAGTTTCTGCGTGTGCCGTCGAAGAGCATGGCAAGAAGCAATCAGCATGAATCTGATTGGGAGAGGAACCTTGAACTCAACTGACATTTTTTTGGAGCTTTTGAGAAGAAGCAAGAGGAATGGGGCCTTCTTTTATGGCATTGCAATTCAGTCTTCTTCATTGTCTAAAAATAATATTATATTTCCATTTTTTGCCACTTGATACTTGAATGGCAAAGTGAAGAATATAGCACATGTATATATTCATCCGATTGAAATACTTCAAAGGTGGTGTGTTAAAAAAATTCTTGGTATATTTAAGAGGATAAAATGCGCAAATTTGCTTATAATTTAAGTTAGTTTTGCACAAGCATTCTTTAGTAATTTAGCATATGCATTTATTTTGTGTTATAATGTTTCCAGTTTAAATGCATATTTGTTTTTATAAATGAAATTATTAAAAGTTAATATTTAATATAGTTTTTAACTAGTCCATTCCCCGTGCTTTGCACAGGGATTTAATGAAAGCACGAAGATTTAATGAAAAAAATATTTTGGGTGTCAAATTATAATATTTTTTCATATTTAAATGTAAAAAATATTAACATTAAAATAATTAAATAAATTATATTCATTTACAAACAAAGATGATAGTCTATCTTATGATAATTTTTATACAGTTTAATAAAAAAAAATTAATGCGAAAGGATTATTTTTAAAATAAAATTAAAACTCTCTCATTAAATATTAACAATCATAAATTTCTAACAAAAACAAAACAAATTTAATAGATAAAGAGGATCTTAAAAAAATATCTAGAAAGTAGAAACAAACATTAAAGTTGGGTAAATATTGGATCAAACCATAATCGGATCGGGATCGGATCGGAAATTACGGTCTTTGGATCGGACCAGGATATTACGGTTCGATCCCTGATCCAAGAATTTTCTATTTTCAGTTTACGGTGCAAGACCGGGACCAGACCAGAATTGGACCGTAAACTCTATTATTTAAATAATAAAAAGTCGAGACTCGAGAGCATGCCCTTTCTCTATCAAAAAAAAAACGTACCCTTTTTTGAAGTTTTCCCCCGTGTGTACGCGTTTTAGTACCCTCAGTCCCTCACCCTTCGCTGCTCCAAGTCGCCTCTCGCTCGCATCTCTCTTATTCCTTCACTTCCGGCGATAGTACCCTCACGACCTCACCTACTGTGCTCTCCGCCTCTCCTTCATTGCGTGCTCGCCGACGGTAGTAGCCACCGGCTATCTCACCGTTCAGACTGACGCTAGTGAGTATTTACATCCCTCTCTCTTTTCACTTTTTTAGATTTAGATCTAGGTTTTTTTTTGTATTTTGACAAATTAATGTCGATTTGATCATGCATGAAGCACGAATGAATGGAATCAAATCATGAATGAATGAATTTTTAATTTACAGGTGTTTGATTTAACGCAAAATGCGAACAGGGGTTGCTGTAAAAGGGCGAACAGGGGCTGCTGCAAATGGGTTGTTGTAAATTTTTTGTCCAACCGGTCTTTACGGTCCGTGGACCATAAAGATCGGGACCATAAGTTCCGGTCCCGGTCCGATCTGTGGTCCAAGTTCGTGGAGATCACGGTGCACCGGTCTTGGAACGGAGGTCCGGATCAGAAGCCCAATCCTAACAAACATAAGTATGCAAATATAAGATCAATTAAATCGTCTACCCTCCCAATATAAGATCAATCATACAATCTGAAAAATCTCTAGCTTCAAACCCCACCTTCTTTAAAATAAAACGCAACACATTCCTCAAACAGTTTTTTTTCCCAAGTAATGAATTTAACAAATTGACAATCAGAATCCACAAATATATGTGGCAAACCATCACCTCATATATCCCCCTGTTTGTCGTTAGGAGATTGTATGTCATTGAGGTCTACCATTACACAAATTGGGATAGAAATGGAGTTAATTTGACCTCATCAAAGATTCTACAACCTCATTTACCAATCCTTCTGGTTTTACCTCATTCAAGTATCTACTAGCATGTTTAGCATCAACCAAAGTAACAACACCATCCAATTTGATCTCATCAAAGAACCATCAATGTCGACTTCACCATAATATTTAGAAAATCCTGGATTAAGAAAAAATACAATCATATTGAGCATAATACCAATTTGCACTAATACATCCCATGAGTTATGACAACCTAATATAAACTCAAATAAAGCCAAGCTTAAGCAGGCATTACATACAGACTTGTATCAGAGAGTAGTCCATTTGTAGGAAGATGAGAATGAACTCGTACCACATTCTCCTCAATGACAGCAATCCATTTTCCATGGTCTGCAATCAGTATGTGATTAAGTAATGTATGTCTGCAAAAAGGGAAAGGATAGGCACATAAAACTAATATGGATGTGTAAACTATAAGCTGGCATCAATTGCGTGTGGTTAAACTTTTGAGTCACGGATATTTGAGGAATGCAAAAAAAAAAAAAAAATACAAGTCATGGATGCGGTAATAGAAATCCCTAGTACTTACTGATTTCAATGGACAAACAACGCTACAGTTGATACAATCAATGGTTCAACACTTAACAAAAACCAAAAATTTCAGGAATTCACGACAGCCCCACGACAGCTTTCAGAAAATGAAGCCCTACGCAAACAAAATGAACGAGCAAAGTGAACGAGCAAAAGCAGTGTTGCAAATAGTGTTATATCTGAATCCGATGTGTTATAAATCACTCCGATTTGTTTTGTAACACAATCATTAGTAAACTCGCCTATTATATCCGATGTATTATAAATCACTCCGATCTTCTTGTAACACAGTAATTAGCATTGAGTTACTAGTGTATACGGAGTAGTGTAATATTTGATAGGTTGTTTGTTATCAATTATCACTCAACATGTTCAATAGCAACGAAATGTGCTTTTATAAAACCTAAAATAAATGATCCAGAGAATAAACAGGTGGCGGCGAAGCACCGGGGTTCATATTAGCCATGATATTTGACTTCACCGTCATAAGTCTATGCGTGGAATATGAAATGCATAAATCTAACAACACAAAAGTCAATTAATAAACAAATAACATTAAACTATTTAATACAATAAGGTTTTAAATTAAAAACATGGGTTACCTTGGTTGTCTTGATCAAGCGGGGGAGGGGTTGGGCTATTATCTTGCCCTAACCATCTAGCACCGATATTGTTGGTAAACAGTTCCGGTCGAGACCAAGACATGTCCCTCTTATCAACACTCTGTAACACCGATGTTGGTAATGAGGCAAGAAGTATATTTCAACCAAAAAATCAACTCTGTAGCAAGTGATTCCATCATTCAAGTAAATCTATTCTAACCTAATAAAATCCATTCTAACCTGATAAAATCCATTCTATCAATCAAAAACTCAACTCTGCAGCAAAAACTTATCAAAAACTCAACTATCATCAATCTCCCATCAATAAAAAAACTCAACTCTGCAACAAGTGATTCCATCATTCAAGTAAATCAGCAAGAATTCAGATCATAACGACTTTGAGGCATGTGAGAAACTTCAATTCCATTTGCAACAAGAACCCCTAACCGAAAACCCTAACCTAGATTAGAGGAACTGAAAACGGTAAAAGCAATCACTATGTGTAACCTTACCGGGGGCGGTCGCACCATGACCGGAAGAGGCGGAGGGACCGGCCATAGTGACCGGAAGAGCCGGAGAGGGGACGAGAAGAGTGAACGCGACCGGAGAGAGAGGGGAAGGGGGGAATGAATAGAATAATTAGCATTGAGTTACGAGTGTATACGGAGTAATATAATATTTGATAGGTTATTTGTTATCAATTATCACTCAACATGTTCAATAACAACGGAAGGTGCTTTTTGTGTTTGAGAAGACACTTGGAGTGAAGGAGTGAACTCTGCAACATCTACCATTGAGATGATATTTGATGAAGCCGCTAGAGTTATGGATGCTACCATTTGAGAACCCCTAACATTCAACGACAATGTATGACACAAGACAACCTTTGGACGATGTATGCATGACCCATTATAGCTCATGGTTCACCCCTTCTAAAATCGTCTTAGCTAGAAAAACCATTAACTAATCCTCTATTTTTTTAAAATTTTACTTTAAATTCCAATCTATAAGAAGTTCTAAAAAAAAACTACCACAAAATTAATTATATATCTCTATGTATAATATATTTTTTGATAAACCTATATATAAAATATTAGAATAATTCTAATATTGATTACATATTTATTCACGGATGTAGTAAATTGGATCAAATAAAGCATCAAACTATTTAGAAAATAATATATAATGAATTAAAAATGATTGAAATATTGTAAAATAAAAAATTCTTGATTTTAAACTTATTTTTATATTTAAAATTTGATCAACACATAAAATTTAACTCAATTAAGCCACCAAAGACGTACTTGATTTGCAAGACCAAAAGAAAAAAACAAAGGAGTTAACAAATATTAGTCATATTATGATATAATTTCTTTTCAAGTGTAGGATACATTGAACCTTGTCGGAATAAAAAAATTAATCATCTATTTTAAATTATATAAATATAAATTAGTTGATTTATACCAAAAAAATAAATCATTCTATTTTTAAAATTGACGGTATCAATTGTAATTTTTTATATGCTATAATACGTGTCGAAATTGACTGTATCAATTGTAATTTTTTTAAAAAATTATAATACGTGTCAAAATTTTAATAAAAAAATTGTATAGGATGTATTAACCATTCAATAGTTATTAATACGAAGTATTGAATTGTAAAAAAAGAATTAAAAAACTTAATATTTTATCTAGTTTTTAGCTCATTAAAACACTTGTCGAAAAGTAAAAAATCTTATATTCTAAATCGGAGTGAGTACAAAGTTTTGGCTTATTTGAGTAGAGAAATTTCTTAGCGAGAGTTCAACATTTAGTAAATCAACTTCTATTTTAGTATTATATGAAATTGATAATTTAATTAATAAAAAAAATATAAAATTATAAATAATAATGATTAAAAAACTAAAATTATTAACCAATAGACACACAATAAAATACGGAGTATTTAACTAAATAGGTAACCAATCCGATACACTTGCCAAATCAAAATATATGACCATATCCTTCTAAAAATAATAAGTACATCAACTTTCGATATATAGGCTAGGTTTTCTTATTAACATATTTATAATTAATTATGTGGCATTGTAGAATAAATGTGGCACTGTAGACACAGGAGTAACATCTTTGGTGTCGAAAGTTGGGATTCAGAATGGACTGGTTTTGGGTTCCTCGTTGATTAGTCAAGTGGGCCGGCCCAGTAGGCTCCAATTACTTGATGATGGTTAGAAGTCAGATTAGGAGCTTGAGTAGTGGTTAGTTAGGTTAGTTAGTTTGTTATGATCTTAACTGTGTATATATATAGTGTAGATCGTTCAGATTTCCTTAGGTGAGAAATACAGAAAATCGTTCCACAAATTGCTTTCCTAAAATCTACATGGTATCAGAGCGAAGGGAGATCTAGGGATTTTTGGTTCTAGATCGGGTTTTGGTTGGAGATCGGAGTGTTCGATCTCTGATTTTCTGGTGAACAGCTAACGTTTCCTGTTCGGAATCTCTACAGACATGGAAACATCGAACGAAGAGCGCACAAGGGAGGTTGCGAACGGCGACGGTGTTCGACTTGGCGATTTGCTGAGCCATGGTTCGATTGCTTACAATCCGCTCTTTCTATCTGGATCTGATCATCCAGGTATGCAGTTAATTGCTACTAAATTCAATGGAATGAATTTCTCTAGTTGGAGTAGAGGAATACGTATGGCTTTAGGTGCTAAGATGAAATTAGGTTTTATCACTGGAGCTTGTGTGAAACCGAGTGAGGTTGATGAAGACTATGACAAGTGGCTAAGGGCGGATTACATGGTGACGTGTTGGATTATCAACACTATGAATTCCGAAATTGCTGAGAACTTCATGTACGTTCAATCCGCTAGAGAGCTTTGGGACGAGATAGCTGAGAGATTCTCCGAGTCCAATGCGCCATTGATTTACCAGTTGCACCGAGAATTGGCTAATGTCAGGCAGGAAAACTTGTCGGTTGCAGCCTATTTCAGCAAACTGAAGAGGATTTGGGATGAATTGATGGCGCTGGAAGGCAGTATTAATTGTGAATGTGGAGCTTTAACACAGTGTAGGTGTGCTGTTGTGAGAAGGTTGATTGATAACGAGGCAAAGGCTAGGCTGATGCAGTTTCTTATGGGACTTACTGATACTTACGAGCACGTTCGTAGCTCGATTCTGTCTATGGAGGTCTTGCCTAGCGTCAACAAGGCGTTCCACATGGTTTTGCAAATAGAGAGACAAAAAGAGGTTACAGGAGGGGCTGGTTCGTCGAGCACTGTTGACTCAAGTGCTTTGGCTGTTGGAAGGAACTTTCAACCAAAGGAAAGTGAGAATTGCAAGGGAGAAAGTTCTAAGTCTGATTCTGGAAAGAGGGAGACTAAGAAGACTAAGTATGATAGGAAATGTTATCATTGTGGAGAAAAAGGACATTTGAGAGAGTCTTGCTTCAAGCTTATAGGGTATCCCGATTGGTACACTGGCCCCCGGGATAATGGGAACCCTCAGAGCAATCAGCAAGGAAGGAATTTCGTGGCTCAGATACAGGATGTGGTACCGGCTGCAAACACTCCATTCGATTCTGGAAACCATCAGAAGGTGGACTCTGGAGTTGTAAATGTTGTATATCACGAGATAATGAAGATGATGAAAGGTAAAGGGAAGATTGATATGATAGACAGAGACAATGACCATTCTATGGTCAATTTCGCAGGTAATATTCACACACCACCAACTTACTTGAAACGAAAGGGTGATAAGAGCATCTGGATCATCGATACAGGTGCTACGGATCACATCGCTTTCGATAAGTCTGTTTTTAAGGAGTTTTATGCGCTTGATAAATTGGTCTTGCTTGGGTTACCCGATGGATCCATCAAAACAGTCAGGCATGCTGGGACTGTAGCTGTCTCTGATGGTTTTGTGATCTACAAAGTGCTATATGTGCCTGACTTCAATCACAACCTCATGTCAGTCTCGAGGTTGTTGTTTGATGGCACTAGGGAACTCAGGTTTAATGCTGTTGCTTGTGCTCTTCAGGACCTTTCCACTAAGGAGATTGTTGCTAAAGGATGGGCTGATCAAGGACTTTACAAGCTGAAGACTGGTGGTGCTGGGAGTTGCTGTGACAATCCTTCAGGTTCTCATTTCAATAAAATTGTTAATGCTTGCGGAGCAAGTGACAATTTGGATATTATTCATGCTCGTTTAGGTCATACATCTTTGGAAAAGATGAGATTACTTTCAGTGTGTGATAGTTCAGCTGTCAAAACATTCCACTGTGACATTTGTGATTTGTCTAAACATCATAGATTGCCGTTTTCAGTGAGTCATTCGATTGCAGCTCAACCGTTTGATTTGGTACATATGGACCTTTGGGGTCCGTATAAGGTTGCATCGATTTCGGGTGCTAAGTACTTCCTTGCCATCCTCGATGATCATTCCAGGTGTACCTGGACGTATTTGTTGAATGATAAATTGCAGGTATTCAGATTGATTGAGAGTTTTGTTGCTTTAGTTGCCAATCAATTTGGTGTTTCTGTCAAGGTCATAAGGACCGACAATGGCACCGAATTCATACAAAGAAGGTGCAGTGAATTCTTTGCCTTGAAGGGCATCATTCACCAGCGCTCAGTGCCTGAAGTGCCACAGCAAAACGGAAGAGTAGAGCGAAAGCATCGGCACTTGATCGAGACAGCTCGATCTTTGAGGGTTCATGCTAACTTGCCTCTGCATTTTTGGGGAGAATGTGTGCTAAGTGCCACATATATCATCAACAAGTTACCTTCATCAGTTCTTGAAGGTAAGTCACCCTATGAAGTTCTGTTTAAAAGGTTGCCTACTTATGATGAACTAAGGGTTATAGGTTGCTTATGTTTTGCTTCCAAGAGTAAGGTTCATCGTGATAAATTTGAACCTGCTGCAAGACGGTGCGTTTTTGTTGGTTATCCACCACATCAGAAAGCTTACAAGCTCTTTGATATGGACACCAAAACCACCTTTGTTAGTCGTCATGTCGTGTTCAAGGAAACTATCTTTCCTTTCCGAGATAAGCAGCCCAGGGATATTGCTCCTTCTGATCAACCTCTGCCTATTGTAAACCCAGCAGCCGTTTCTTATTGGAGTGATTATGTTGATAATCATATAGCTCCATCCTCCTCTTTCGAAAATGCTCCACCTATTCCTCATATTTCTGATTCCATTTCCAGTTCGAGTAGAGAAGATGAGGTATCTTCTGCTCCTGTTGTTGAAGAACATGGTGCTCCTCTTCAACGTGATGACGCCATTCGTAGATCTACTCGTCCTATTGTCCCTCCGTCCCGGTTGCAGGATTTTGTATGCCTCAATCTTCCTTCTCGTAGAGATCAACCCAGCTCTTCCACTGGACTGTCATCTTCATTTGCTGTGTTCAGCTCTCAGCATCTCAACCACTACTCTTTTGAATTTGTGATGTCCTTAGCTGCTGTTTTCCAGACCTTTGAACCTCATACATTTGAGCAAGCTCAAGGCCATCCTGAGTGGGAAGCTGCTATTGAAAAGGAATTGCAAGCTCTTGAGTGTAACAAGACTTGGATTCTTACTCACTTACCCCCGGGAAAGAAACCTATAGGTTGTAAATGGGTTTTCAAAGTCAAGTATCGGGCTGATGGTTCGGTTGAAAGACACAAAGCTCGTTTGGTAGCCAAGGGCTACAATCAAGTGAAAGACAAGGATTATAAACACACATTTTCTCCGGTCGCCAAGCTTCCTACAGTTCGAGTTATCATGGCATTAGCTGCAGCTCGGAATTGGGATCTTCATCAACTCGATATAAATAATGCATTCCTACATGGGGAATTAGATGAGGAGGTCTATATGATTCCTCCGGCTGGCTACAATAGAGCTTTGCCTGGACAAGTTTGTAGGCTCACACGTTCTCTTTACGGACTCAAGCAAGCTAGTCGCCAATGGAACATTACCCTCACCAGGTTCTTGGTTGGCAAAGGATATAGTCAGTCCACTTATGATCACTCATTGTTTGTGAAAGGACTGCCGGGCAGCTTGACAATTGCTCTCGTCTACGTCGATGACATGCTATTGCTTGGTGATTCCCCTTCTGAAATTACAAAATTGAAGGCTGATTTGCATTATGAATTTACTATAAAAGACCTTGGTATTGCCCGATACTTTCTCGGAATGGAGATTGCTCGATCAGCTGAAGGAATTCTGATTAATCAGCGCAAATATGTGCTTGATATCCTTGATGGGGATGGTGTTACAGAGTGCAAACCGGCAAAATTCCCTATGCAACAGGGTCTCAAGCTTACTCCTACTGATGGAGAGCCATGTGCTGATCCGGAACGGTATCGTCGGTTGATTGGTCGCCTTCTTTACCTCACCCTCACCCGACCCGATATTACTTATACCGTACAACAACTCAGCCAGTTTGTTGCTGAACCTCGCCAACCCCATATGAATGTGGTTTTGCATTTGCTTCGATATCTAAAGGGGTCTTTCAATTTTGGTCTGTTCTATCCTTCGGCATCCACTTTGCAACCCATTGCTTACAGCGACGCTGATTGGGGCAGTTGCGCCTTCACAGCTCGATCCCTTTCTGGCTACTGCGTCTTCCTTGGGGATGCTTTGGTGTCTTGGAAGACCAAGAAACAGAAAACGGTATCCAAGTCTACAACGGAAAGTGAGTACCGAAGTATGTCGGCGGTTGCTAGTGAACTTGTTTGGCTTCATAGTTTGCTATCTGATCTTCACGTCACTGTTTGCTTACCAATTGATCTGCATTGTGATAATAAAGCCGCGCTCCAACTCGCCGTCAATCCAGTGTTCCACGAGCGTACCAAACACATCAGGATTGACGGGCATTTCATCCGCGAAATGGTTCAAGCTGGATTCATACACACCTCTTTCGTTCCTTCGGGTCTGCAGTTAGCCGATATATTTACTAAGACCCTTGGAGCTGCACTTCACCACATCATGTGCTCCAAGCTTGGTCTTCGTCTTCCCCTCCGTCCAGCTTGCGGGGGGATGTAGACACAGGAGTAACATCTTTGGTGTCGAAAGTTGGGATTCAGAATGGACTGGTTTTGGGTTCCTCGTTGATTAGTCAAGTGGGCCGGCCCAGTAGGCTCCAATTACTTGATGATGGTTAGAAGTCAGATTAGGAGCTTGAGTAGTCTTAGTTAGTTTATTATGATCTTAACTGTGTATATATATAGTGTAGATCGTTCAGATTTCCTTAGGTGAGAAATACAGAAAATCATTCCACAAATTGCTTTCCTAAAATCTACAGGCACAATATTATTGGTTGATATTTTAAGCGAGAGTTTTTTTTTATCAGAAGCTTCCATACTATAAGATATGTCACAAGCCAAAATAACATGGTGCTGAAATTTCAATTTAATTATAACTTTTTTTTATGACCTACTATAAAGAGAATTAAAAAAGGTATGAATTTTAATTGAAATTAATTTTTGGTATGGCTAGTAAAATAGAAATGAGGAAAAATAATGTTTTAGAAGAAAACGAGACTAATATAATTACTTGAAATTTAACCACAAACAAAAGCTGTAATTATTTTAAGTGTTTACATTAACAAAACATTCATATTATAAATATAATGTAATAGTTCCATAAACCAAATTAAAATAGCTGTGTTGATTTTTTTTTAAAATCTCATCGATATATTATATACATATGATATGATATATTTCTTTGAATATTAATTTGATGTATTCCATATTCTTTATTCTCCATATTCTTCATTCTAATGGAGAATGATTAAGAAATTGGATGCATACATAATCATACATAGATGTAGATTTATAGCTTCCTTTTTTTAACAATATATTCTCACAATTATTTTCAAAACAACCGATATGATTAAGCTATTGAATTGCCAAAAATAAATACTTACATGTTTCAAAAAAAAAAATCAATATATAGGTGGCATAAAAGATGCAATCTGGCATGACATTATTGGTCAAAAATTTTGGAGTGAAAATTTTTAACCAGAGATCGATATGTGGCAGAATGAGTTTATCCTTTAGAGCATCCCCAATGGTGGGGTGCCCCAAAACTTCTCTCTCCTTTTATCATTCGTCCAGCTCACTTTTTACTAACTTTATTTTCAACCCTCCACAATTCATTTTCACTTCCCACAATAGTCGGGTTCCCCAAATCACTTTTTCCATCTCACATCAAATAAAAAAGAAAGAAAAAAGAATTATTATAGGGACACGTGGCCTTATTTTACTGGTTTCGGATTTGGGAAGGTTCCCAATATATTGAGGCACCCCAAAAATCGAGAGGTTGTCTATAATAGTCGGGTTCCCAAATGGGTGGAAAAAGTAAAGTAGGGAGGCTTGCCCCCACCGTTGCTGATGCTCTTAGTATTGTTTAGGATACCTAACTATGTAATCTCTCAATAATAATCAAAATGAGTTGCACAGCATTGGGCCAAATTGTTGTAATGGGCTGATCCAACCCAAAACAAAAAATATCGAAGTATCTCCTTTGCAGTGCGCTCCTCTCACAATCGGATCCCGCAAACCATGGAAGAGTCAAGCGATGTACCTGCCGATGCCGGCGGCGACGCTTCACTCCACCGGAAACACCAGGCTATGCTCGATCGCCTCTCGAACCGCCATCAAGCCCGCCACGGGGATAGCGAGTCGGCACAACCCTCCCTGGAATCCACCAGCTCTTTCCTCTCCCGATTCTCCGACCTCAAAACCTCCATCTCCTCCCAAATCGCTCGCATTCAACAGTCGCCTAGTTCTTTCTCCAAGATCGACCTTGACTCTATTGGCTCCTCCATCGCCAACCTCGAGAAGCTCCTCGCGGAGAACTCGTACCACCTTCCCTCCTACGAGGTCCGCGCATCGCTCCAAACGGTGTCGGATTTGAAGGATTCGCTCGACCACCTCTCGGCACTGCTCTTCCCGAGGAAGAAATTCGCATTCAAGAGCCGACCAGTGAAGCCTATCGCTGCCGAGAAACGCGAACCGGAAATTTCCAGATTGGAGTCGGGAGAGAAAACCTGTTTCCCGGTTAGGGTTTCAGATTCGCCTGGGCTGAGAAACAAGGAAGATAAGGTTTTGGTGGAGAGATTCGTGGGTAAGGAAGTTGGGGAATTTACTGTTTCGGATCTCAGTTCATGTGATGTTAGGCTGATTGGTCGGGTGAGAACGATCTTCATCCACAAATTGAGGAATTCTAGGGTTTATGTTGGGCCTGTGCTTGGTTCAATCTTGATTGACGATGCTGAGGGCTGCGTTTTTGTGTTAGCTTCTCATCAGATCAGGATTCACAATGCAAAGTCCTGTGATTTCTACCTGAGGGTGCGTAGCCGACCCATAATCGAGGACTGCAGTGGGGTCAGATTCGCCCCATACCGCTTTGAGTACGACGGGATTCAAGGGGATTTGAGAGAGTCAAATCTCGACGAGGAGACTGGGAATTGGGCCAATGTGGATGATTTCAAGTGGCTCAGAGCCGTGCCATCGCCGAATTGGTCGATCTTGCCCGACGATGAGAGGATCCAGACTCTCCGTCTGTGTGATTCCGAAAGGCCTGTTGAAGAAGAACATAACAGTCCTTGAAATTGTTTGGATGATTTGATGCAACATTTTGTAAGGTATCTTGATATTGTCATCTGTTTGTGGCTCAGAGCCGTGCCATCGCCGAATTGGTCTATTTTGCCCGAGGAAGAGAGGATTCAGACCCTCCGTCTCTGTGATTCCGAAAGGCCGGTTGAAGAAGAACATATCAGTCCTTGAAATCGGTTGGATGATTTGATGTGGGAGTAAATGTAACATTTTGAAGGTATCTTAAAATTGTCATCTGTTTGTGGTTTGTGGTTTGTGGTTTGATTTGAGTTAGCATTTCTTGGCTTCTAGTATTCATAATTCCATTGCAATTTGAGCTATTATTCATCTCTGAAGATTTTGTTTAGAAAGTTTCATTCATTGGTTGAACTCAAGCTCTGAAGAACATGGGTATGTAAAGAACATTGGTTTTTGATACAAAATCAGTGAGTCATGTTGGCTAAAGTGACACATTTGCATAATTGCCCAGTATTATGCTAATGGTGAGTTGGAATGAATGACATATATAAATCATAGAATGAGATCTTGGTCCATATGAATTTCATTTATTCTGTCTTATTTTGAAATGAAATGCGTGCTAAATCAATCACTCTAGTCTTTTTCCAAAACACAGAACCTGAGAGATGTATTGTGCTTCTGAGTTCAGGCGAGTTGTTGAACCCACATTCAAGTAATAAACTGGAAAGTGATTCAGATAATCACGGGAGACTTTTAAATGTAGGAACTCATTCTGAGAGTTCAATTTTTGGGCTGAGATTAGAAACCAGATTGAATTTGCTCACAAAGGGTTTGAAAATATATCCTAAGCTTGCAAAACCAAGTGATGACCAGCCAAAGATCATGCCGTCTTTGAATATCAGTTTAGGTAATCCACATTCCAACAGCTTCAGCCTTTCTCTTCCTGGTGGTATTGAAGAGGGGGAGAAGAACAAACAACCTCTCATTCATTCGATGCACAAGTCTCGCCATATTTTGCCTAAACCTAAAAGTTCACAAGCTAACAAAGGCCTAGCTTCTCAAAAGCAAATTGGAAACATGTTTACTGCCATATAAATACGAGAATCAGGGACGAATAGTTGCAGAAACCATATGGAGAGTCACGCGTGTTTGGCAAAAAGGGTTTTTTTTAGGAGTTGTAGTTTTTTTAGGAGGTGGATATTATTTATGGGGTTTATGGAGGTGTGGAAGGTGGAGTTTATTTTTTAAAATAACCTTATAAAAAACCTGAATGGTGTTTGGTGGTTATATAATTTGGGAGATGAATTTGTGGATAAAATGACTGAAATACCCTTAATAATTGGGACCAACCAACCCATCAGCTCACTTGCATCCAAATCAATACATCATCCCTCCCACAAGCTCCAATGTCAACTGCACAAACCACCATATCCCTGATTTTTCAACATCGACTCCCACATCTCAAATCTCCATTTCTAAACTACATAGATCCTCAAAATACGCAAGAAGAATCGAAACCAGAAGGTGACTGTAATTCAGCAACAAACCGCCATCAGATATTGCAAAATATGTGCAAGATGAAGACATTTCCGTCGGAGGCTTCAAGCGACGGAGGTAATGGTGGAGAGCAATGGGCGGCGGTGGCAATGGTGGAGAGCACTAGGCGGCGGTGGCAATGGTGGAGAGCAGTGGTTGGCGGTGGCAATGGTGGAGAGCAGTGGTTGGTGGTGGCTTCAAGCGACGGTGGCAATGGTGGGAGCCAGAAGGACGAGGAGGTGATTCAGGGGCAAAAGTGAAAACAAAAATAAAACCTGATAAAAAAAAGCTCCGAAACCTACCCTGGGAGGGCTGCCATTTTTGTGGAATTTCAACTCTTCAAACCTGCAACCACAACTCTTCAAAGCTATTTGCCAAACACCATTGCAAGAGATTTTTTTTTCGAGACACCTAATGAAACCCGATAAAACCTTTTGAAACCCCTTGCCAAACACGCGCTTAATGTATTTGTTTCCCTGATCTTAAAATTTCTTGCCTTACATCTAGATATGCAAGTATATTTTTCATTAACTAACTGCTCTCTCCGATAGTAAATATAAGACATTTAATTTGTGTGCATGTTAGGAAGAAGAGGTCAATATCAATATTATAAACTTTACTTTACGAAATTGTCCTGTTATATTAATAGATCATTAATTATAGACTTATAGTGTTCGATAAAGTAAAAATGTAGCATTACCTTCTTTGCCAAAACATATCATTTTTACTTCACAATTTTTAAGGAAATCAACAAATATAATTTGATACTCTAATTTATTACACTATATCTTTACTTTATCGAAAGCTAAAATAACAATCCACTAATAATTACATTGACATTTTTGTAATTTAGATCCCAAAATACCTAAAATTACATATTTTCTTAAACAAAATTAACGCTCTAAAACGACATATTTTACCGAACAGAGATAGTATAATAAATGAGTTTATAATAATATATGTATTGATCTAAATAACCTATTTTGATCCAAACAACCAACTTATTAATAGATTGTGGATGGGTGATCAATTCTTGATCGCTCTTTGACGAGTCTAAATTTAAGGTATTTACTGTTGTTCCCTAAAAGTTATCATATGTATTTTTTCAACCGACATTTCTTCATTGATGTTCTGATACTTGTCACCTTTCTTTCCATCGGTACTTCTCTTGGTCGATTACTAGATTTTGTGATATCATCCATTAACATAGATTGAATATTTTTGTTGTGATACATGAAAATATTGGAGAAGATAAGACAACAGGATACCTGATTCCTCAAAACACCGACATATCGATAAACGGACTAATAGTCATGAAACAAAATCGACTAACCATCGTGAAACAAAACAAGTAAACACCGTTTGAACATATTTTTCTAGTGCATTTGAACCTCATTTATTTATTTTTTTATTTAAAGAAAAAAAAATGGTGAACAAACTAAAATTTGCAATATCCGTACTGAATTTCGCAAAAGCAAGGGCTAATTTGGCAGCCCAAGGCGGAACATAACGGCGTTACGGAAAACGGGATGGAGCTTATCCGTCGGAGCACATGACATGGCCTGCCCTTAACAACCCAATCAAACCCAACCAAAAGCCAACACTCTCTCTCTCCAACTTCCCAAACCCCATACACTGACTGACTCCCCACTATCTCCCTCTCTCCTCCCCACGCGCACGAATCCGAAATTCAGTTGCAGAGCGATCGATTCACCAGTTTCTACTGCATCAGCGCGAAATGGACGGGCCTCCACCGATCTCTCCCGAAAATGGCGGATTCAATCCGAATCGCAAGCCTCCGCAGCCAGTCGCTGGCGCTGGCGTCGCCCCAGGCTTCGGCAATTCCCATTCCCTTTCCTCCTCCTCCTTCCGAGGCCCTCACCATCGACGCGCGCATTCAGAGGTCACCTTCCGAATCTCCGACGACATGGATCTCTCCTCGGATCCGTTCGCCGGATCCTCCACCGATGATATCGGATCCGAGGACGACCTCTTCACCACCTACATTGACGTCGATAAGCTCGGCCATGGCCACGCCGGATCTGATCCCCGACCTAGCTTTCTCGCCTCCTCCGGCAACACCGAAGCCGGAGGGGGCGCGGATGGCGGGGAGAATAACTTCGCTAGGCCTCGTCACCGGTACAGTAACTCCGTCGATGCGTCTTCCGCTGGATCTAGACCGCCCGAGGGATCCGTCTTTGGCGAGATCTTGGATGCTAAGAAGGCTATGCCTCCTGATAAGCTCGCCGAGCTTTGGAGCATCGATCCAAAGCGCGCTAAGAGGTAATTCCTGTTTTCTATTTGAATTCATCTCGTCTCTGGTTTTGATACTTGCAATTCTGTTTGTTCAGATTCATCTAAATCTTAGTTCCTTCTACCCAAAAAATAAATAAAATCTAAATCTTAGTTTCTCCATGGATCCCAAAACATGTCAATTTCGGAAGCTCGATTTGTATTTTTCCTCTTGTTTTATTCCACTTGAATTCCTAACTCTCGTATTCATATGGCAAGAAAACATGATTCAACATATTTCTGCATCTGTGAGTTGAATAGATAAAGTCAATTGGCTCCTTTTTTTGGTTACTAACAATGGTTCGAATGCCATACTTGACCAATTCTCGCTCAATTTCTGATCCTATCTTGGATGTTGCTAATTACTTGTGATTTAGGCTCCGTTGGCGCTTTACTATGCATATTGATTCCGTATTCGCCTATTTCGCTTTAAATGGAATCAAATCCTGTTCCGTAACAGACTAACAGTTGTTTGTTTAGTTTCCTTATTGCTGGCCGCTGGCAATTGGTCATTCATAAATTCTGGCAATTTCTGAATTTCATGTTTTAAGGACCACCTTAAAACATGAAATTCAGAAATCTGAAAACCCTTGGCTCTGTCATTTTGGCAACTAGACATGACTATGTTTACAGATCCAAATATTTGTTGCCATGTCTGGATTCTGCATTTATGTTGAAACCTAAGTCTCTTTGTGAAATTACTTGCAGAATTTTGGCAAATCGGCAGTCAGCCTCTCGTTCAAAAGAAAGGAAAGCTCGGTATATGCAAGAACTAGAGAGAAAAGTTCAAACCCTTCAAACTGAAGCCACCACTCTTTCTGCACAGCTCACCTTATACCAGGTGACTTGTCTAATTCGCATTCGTATTACTTCAATGGATTTGTTTGTCTGTTCTGCGCCACCTAAGAATATACAAACTCTAAAACCTATCTTGTTCCTTGCATTGCTCCTTAAGCAATGCTTTAAACATATGCTTGATGATGCAAATTCATTTACAATGTTATCCAACTTTCATATTCTTTACTTGTTAATCTTTGTATGCATGTCAGCAACTTCCAGTAATGTTATTCAATTTGCCTTCTGCAGAGAGATACTACTGGTTTGAGTAATGAGAACACCGAACTTAAGCTTCATTTACAAGTTATGGAACAACAAGCTCAGTTGCGAGATGGTAAGTCTTATATCCTATCCAAAAAGTCAAAGGAGCCTTTGATATAGTACAATTTATGAAACAAGACATGACCCTCTTTTTGCTTCTTTGGATGCAGCTTTGAATGAAGCCTTAAAGCAGGAAGTGGAGAGGCTCAGGGTTGCCACAGGCGAAATGAGGAGCCCCTCGGAGCCCTTCAACTTGGGGATGCACGGTATGCCATACAACGTCTCTGGCTACTATTCAGCTCCCCAGCAACCCGCGACTTCTGGGCAGCAGAACATGCAGTTGCCGCCTTACCACCATCAATCACAAGCCGGCATGCACCATTTGCATCCTCCAAACTCCCAGCAAACTCAGGAGTACTTACAAAACGACCCTCTCGGGAGACTACAAGGGCTGGACATCAGTAGTAGCAGAAGCTCGCCACATCACTTTGTCAAGTCCGAGCTCCCTTCAATGTCTGCCAGTGAAAGCAGCTCCACATTCTAATGGTAAACTCTACAAAGTGAGCAGCTCACTTTGCTAACTCAAATTCAGGGCAAAAAAAAACACACATTCTCGTGGTAGATTGATTTGTCTATAGACTGACACCCTTTGTGTTCATGTTCTTTTCCTTCTAAGTTATAGATTGTTCATCCATCCGTCTTTTAGCATCCCGCCCTCCGGGATCAAATCTTTAATTCTTATTTGTTTAAATGAGAACAATCCCCATGAAGGGGATTGTTCTTGTTCTCTATAGTCACTCTCTCCTCCATTTAGGGTTTAAGGGAATTTAATTTGTCAAGAGGGGCAATGGGTTTGCATTGGAGAGTGAAAAGGGTCATTCTCCATGCATTTGTGGGAAAATGTTGTTTCCCTTGCTGCCCTTTTGCCCCTTTCCTCAGCTGTTGTATTCTAATTCAGTTGAACGAACTCAGTGTATGCTATTGTTGTTTTGATTTACTTCAATTTTTACATTCTATCTATATTCAGAACTAGTAGCTTCAGCTTTTGTGTTCCTTGTTTTTATTTGATTTGATAGTTTTATACATTAAAGAAAACTCTACTCGTGAAGTTGTTTTAATAACTCTATTGGATTCGGACCCATAATATTCACATTCTAACTTGTGACAAATTTTACTTGCTTAGATTAAAGAACTTGTGCTATAAGGGTCAGTGGGTAAACATAGTATATATTTCACTGCTAAATACATATGTATATATAAAAATCCTTGCAATATAAATTGTAAAAAAGACTTGGTTACTTATATATAATAACACTATTATTGGTATATAAAAGGATAACTAATAGTATATATTAACTATTTTTCTATATCAAAATTATTCGTATGTAGTAGCATAATTATTAATATGAGTTATGTACGAGTAGACCGGTCAAACGGGTCATTCGGGTCGGGTTCGGGTCGGGTCACTTCGGGTCTCGGGTAAAACGGGTCTCGGATAAAACGGGTCCCGTGTATTTCCGGGTTGATCGGGTTTCGGGTCATTTCGGGTCGATTTCGGGTTTGTCAATTTTTTTCATTTTAAATTAAAAAAATCACGATTTGACAATTTTGCAATAAATTTTAATTATATATATAAAAAAATTAATTATATTTAATTAAAAATCAACCGGGTCAATCAGATAAAATCGGGTCAAAATTACCGGGTCAATCGGGTCACCGGGTCGAAACCCAGATGACCCGAAAAATTTCCAGTTTTCGGGTTCGGGTCGAAAAAAATTTCCGGGTCAAAATTTCCGGATTCGGGTCGAAAATTTTCTGGACGGTCGGGTCGGGTCGACCGAGTCGGGTTGTGTTTTGACAGGTCTATGTACGAGTAATTTACGAATAATTTCGGTTTTAAGATTTTACTTTAAATCTAATCCGCAAATCTTTTTAATCCTATACTCCAAATTTGTTCAAATATTACAATATTTATATGATACTGAGATTTGTTTAAATAAAATGTAAGATGTTTGACTTTGTATAACGTATTTTAAGAAGTTACAAATTATAAAAAATATTAATATTTTCAAAAATTAATACTTATTAGTGTAACAAATATTAAATTTGTTTTAAATAATAAATATTTTTAATAATTTTAGTTCTTATAAAAATTCTTATATTGCGATGTGAACAATTATACTCTACGAATAAATCACAACAAGCACCAGTGGTCTAGTGGTAGAATAGTACCCTGCCACGGTACAGACCCGGGTTCGATTCCCGGCTGGTGCATCAATATTCGAGCTGTGATGAGTCATTGCGCTCCATGTGGTACCTACGGGGTTCTGCCACACCTTTCTGATCAAACAGAGGAGGCTTCAAGCGCATCTGAGCTCGTTTTTTTTTTTTACTTTATTTTTATCATAATCAACTGCAAAAAATCTAAACTTAGGAGTAGGACCATACTTTAAAAAAACCAAAAAATATCTTGCTAAACATTGCAGAATCTTCATAAATAACAACAAATAAATATAACCCTTACTTTCTTAGTCATAAAATTGCATAATCTTCATAAAAATCCCCCAAAATTGAATAAATAACAACTAAATAAACAACACCAAAGGTCATGACTTCCACTTCCATAAAGACGTGTCCTCCAACACCCTCCTCTTAATCATACTCCAAAACCTTCATCATTTTACCTCCAACCCCAATTGCATTTTCTTGTTGCTTGTTTGCTTCAATCATTCATAATTTTTTTTTTTTTTAAGTATGAAAATGAAAGGTTTCTTTAGCTTCAAAGGCAAGCTTCCCAAACCCAAGTGCTCCAGCGTCCTCTCCGTGTTCGTATTGAAGCTCAACGGCCGCTGTTTCTCGCTAAAGCGGCCCCGCTTCAAACGGCGTCGTTTCAGGGCGAAAGCCCTCCGGCGATTCAAGAAGCGATTCTCGGTGAAGGCGTTCAAGAAGCCCAATCTTCAGTTCAAAAAGCCCCTCCGGAGGAGGAAGCTCCGGTTCCGCGGCGGGAAGACCGCCGGCCCAACCGATGACCGGTTCGGCGAGAAGGTCGCCGAGGTCCTCTCGGTTTTCCGGTCCACCCGCCGGTCCAAGGACCTGGACCAAGAGGTGGACCCGATTCCCACTCCCAAGGCTGACTCTGATCATGCCGAAATCAATGTGGCGATAAAAGATGCCCAAATTCTGATTGTTGAGGGTCATGCCACGTCAGATGCTGAGGTGGACAAAAAAGAGGAGGAGGTTGTTGAGTCTGACGTGTGCAGGAGCTTCAAGAGCCACGTGGCGGAGATAATCGGCGAGGGAGGAGCTGCCGAGGCTGACGTGTGCAAGAGCTTCGAGAACCACGTGGCAGCGATGATTGTGGAGGAAGGGAAGCCGAAGGACTTGGGTGACGTGGAAGAGCTCTTGTACTGTTGGAGGAATCTTAAGAGCCCTTTGTTTGTTGATTTGGTTTGTAGCTTTTATGGGGATTTGTGCAAGGATTTGTTTCCCATTGATGAAGAAGAGGGCAATGTTACAACTTCTGCTACTACTACGACTACTACTACGACTATATCAGAAGAATGATCTGTATTGTATTCACCTAGGGGGCTCAATAAAGGGCTTGTCTCATATGGGGCGTTACAGTTTTGCTTTATTACAAAGTTTTTGTTCTTACCATTTTTTCGTGTTATAAATGATGTATAGGGTTTGTTCAGTATCGATTGTTTATACATTATAAGCTTCTCAGTAGAACAAAATAAATATTTCATCAGCTTCAACGTACACTATCAGATCGAATTTGTGCTATTGATACATAGGAGGATCAAACAAGTTAAAGCTAGTGTCGTCTAATGGTTGATTGTGGAGGCGTAAGCCTTACATTTCACAATCGCGTTACCTATTCTAAATCCGGGCATGACCATGAGCTCAACTCGGAGTTGGTTACATGAAGCCAACTCGGTTGTTGTGACACCTAAGCTATCCATGTAGGAACCGGAAAACTTGGTTCGTCTTTGGACTCGAAACATAAGCGGCTTAGGCTTCACCAAGGCGGTGATTCGTCTTAGCAGCCAAACCCACCTGGCCATCTTCGCAAACACATCATAGAATGTGGTTCTTGGATGCTTGCCTTTGGAGATCATGTCTCTATGGTGCAGGTTTCCGAAGATTGATCCCTCCAACTTCGCATGGATTAACAGCAAGTACTTGGATTTACAGAAGTCTGAAAAGGAAGAGCTCGGATCGTCCATTAGTACATTAATGGGATCTTCGAAACTCGTCAAAATGTGATCAAAATTATCATTTCTATGGTGAGATTGAGTGGCGAATCCATGGAGCATTCGCCTTGCGACGAAGGCTTGAAATGCATACTTCTTATGGGACCTTTTGGAGTACACCGCTGATTCTTCGATGGACTCAGTTGCACGATCCAAGTCCCAACCCGAATCTCTCATCAACAAGATCATTACCTTTGTGAAATCACGGATGGCATTCGAAACTCCTCCATACACATCCTCAAACAAACCAACGCCATTGCTCCATTCGTTAAGCTTCTCAATTATCTCCGCGTTCCTCAAGCACAAATCTCGAGCCTCCATCTTCAATCGGACAATTTGAGACTCCCTAGCCGCAATCTCAGCCTCCAAGTCATCTAAAACCTGCCAATTGACATTAATAACTCGACAGGAATCGGGTTCATCTTGCTTGATTTGCGAAAGCCTTTCGAGCTGCGTGACAATACACTCGTCAGCAGCAGCGATCTTAAGAGTGTCATAAGGAAGATGAGCATCCTGAAGGCGAGCATAAGCCAATTTGAGGATGGAGATGGCTTCGAACACATCATCAACGTCGAAGGCCATGATGTTGTGCTTGTGGTCTCTTCCGACTTCTTGGCAGAACTCGGTGCTGTCGCGGCTGCAGCCACCATCACTATCAGTACTCAACGTGGGTGCAGTGGCAAAATAATGGGATTTTTCTTGGGCAGTGGTGTTGGTGTGGGAGGAGAACACACTAAGGGATTTGAGTTTGAACACTTTGGCAAATTTGGAAGCCATGCTTGCTATGTTGTGGGAGTGTGAAGCAAACTCCATTTGTTGGGGAATCAAGGGTTTGATTAGAAACAATGAGATGAATATGTAGTTAAGATTGGCAAGTTTGTGTAGATTTGAAAGCTGATTGGTTTAGAAATGACCAAAAAAGCTTGTGAGCAAAAACAGAGAATCAGCCTATAAACAAAGTAAAGGGGAAAAACAAAAGAAGCTTCACCGGTACCTATCTTTTGTTATATTGGTATTTTTAATCTATGTCATGTTTAAACTTATAATTTAACAAATGTCTCCCTAGAAGCTTATGTTTTTTTGGTTTTTTTTTATTAGGTAAAAATTCGAGGCCAGACATACCTAAACTTCGAAAGCCGACAAGTCGGCAGACAGAAAACCGTCTAAACAAACAACATAGATGGTGCAAAATACAGGCAAAAACACTCTACAAGAGCGAAACTAAACACATCTAAATCAAATGAGATGAGGATGTAGACGGACGAAGTCAAACATTACCCTGATGTTTGGATTAAGAAACGCAGTCACAATATATTTTAAAAGTTGTAAGATATTTAGCTGCCTATAATTTCATATTTTTTTGGGTAAGGAAAACGAAAGGGAAGAAGCCCTCTAAAAACGACAAAATCCGGGCTACACAACAACAAATCGAGAAATAGTCATTCCCTTACAATCATTCTCAAGAAGCAAATCAAGACTGTCGGGTGGTTCCGTTAACACATGGAGCCCTCTTAGAAGGGTAAGACTAATTTAGCAAGGGAGTTGACAACTTTGTTCGCTTTTCTAAAAATACGACAGAATTGGATATCTCAATTCTTCATCAATAAGCATTAGCATTGCATAATCAGGCTAAATGGCGGGTGATACATCGTCTGCCACCCCTTTGACTACCAACGAATGCGCCAACATTGAGTCAGAGAACTATTTTACTCATGATCACGAGTTATAACAAAACCGTGATCATGAGTTTTCTCATGATTTCACAAGCCAGAGATTCAAAACTGTATATTTAATGTAATTTTATCTTTGGAATATCAATTCAGTACTATTATATTGTGTCAAAGAACTATTTTACCCAAACTTTTGTACAAGGGGAAGACTGAGGAATCTGTCTGTGTTTTTAGCTTTGCCGATTTATATTCGTTGTAGCTTCTCCTCCACTTCTGCCCTACTCCCTTTATTTCTTTGTTACTTTGTTTTTCTTTTTACTAATTTGTTACTTTTAATTTAATCCATATATATCGCCTTAAGATTTCAACTTTTATGCATCATGTAATATTTAATCAAGAAATAGAAAAACTATGTTAGCTCAAGTTATGAAAAGATTTTTTTTTTTTTTTTTTTTGAATATAAGGAAAGAAATTCGATTCTCTAGACAAGCCTAGAGAAACCGAGAGCCCAGACAAGCCGGGAGATGGACTAACCATCATGTACAACCTGAAGCAAATGACTGAAAAGAAATTACAAGAAGCAAATGACGGAATTGAAAGAGCAAAAAATAAAGTACAAGCCATCAACACTGTAAACAAGTTAGCAGAACCAACGACCGACCAGCAAAACGGAAGACGTACACAGAGAACTCTGGGGATCACTAGCTGACACCTCAACATGGATTCTAAACCGAATCAATAGGCATCCTCAACATGAAAAGATTTTGAGTGTTCAGTAAGGTTGTATTGTATACTGATTTTTGTGTCCGGTCAAAAAAGAACGGAAGGAATTAACCATATAGATTTAGGATAATTTTTATTAAAATTATTGTAAAACAAAATACTCCCTCTGATATAAATTATTTGATATTTGAATTGTTGATGCTTCTTTAAGTTGAAAATTCTATAAAATATTAATAATGTTTAAATAGTTTTATACTTACCGTTAAGTATGAAATTATTTATAAAAAACTATTTCAAAATTTAATATTTTATAAAAAAATTAGCTATTTGAAAAGTGTGTTAAAAAATCAAATAATTTTTAAGAATTAATAAGTATGAAATTCTCGAACCGAAAGCCGAACCAAAAACATCGGTTCGATTAGGTTCGATTCGATTCGATTTGTGTTGGTTCGGCCCAAAATTTTGGTTTGGGCCGAATCATGCCCATCCGTATTTAGTATGCCTAGTCTATCTATAACCAATTATCTATAATCTATAATGAGATTTCAACTGATACTAGCATAGCGATGAGTGCGGCAGGCGATCAAGTCAATTCTCTGGCCTCTAATGGTAGGCTCCGGCCGCCCGGGGATCCGCCGGACGTGCCGAAATCTTGGAGAGATACTGTGATGGGGGAAGCTAATTCTCGTAAGGTGGGACTTGGTCCGGAAGTGCTAGCGGAGAAAGTAGTGGTCTCGTTCCCGTATGGCGAGGACGGAGATCCGGTCATTGACATCGGCGAGGAAGTGATGGAGGTGCTGGCTGCGGTATGGAAATCGTCCGTGATCGTGAAGACGCTTGGGGGGGTCGTTCCATACCAAGCGATGGAGAGGAAGCTACGGGAACTGTGGAGGCCTGCGGGTAACTTCCTTCTGGCGGATCTGCCCAATGGCTACTACGTTGCGAGGTTTGACAATGATCACGACTACTGTAATGCTCTTACAGGGGGGCCGTGGATGATCTATGGGCATTATCTGATTACCAAGGCTTGGAGTCCGGATTTTGATCCTGAGAAGGACTCTATTACCACATCCCCGACTTGGGTTAGGATATCGAAACTTCCGATTGTTCTCTATGAAGAGGATGTCCTGTGGAAGATTGCGTCGGGTATTGGAGCACCCATTAAAGTCGACACGAGAACGTTGTTCACTAGCCGTGGACGTTATGCTAGGATATGCGTGGAGGTTGATTTGTTGAAACCCCTCAAGGGCACGGTTACGATCAATGATCGAAGGTACTTTCTTGAGTATGAGGGTCTACATAAGATTTGTTTCAAGTGTGGGAGGTATGGGCATCTGGCGATGCAATGTCCCCAAGTTAATCCGGGTCATGCCGCCGGTAATCCGAGCAAGGTGCGGGAACCTCAGCAGGATGGGAGCGCCGTGGAGGGGACGGTTTTGGAAGGAGCAGTTGATGCTCAGATGGAGGCGACGGACGAGGAGAACAGGGGCTGCTACGGGCCGTGGAGGCGTAGGAATCCCAAAGGGAACTTGAAAGGGAAGGCGGGTGCGGCCGGTGCGAGGGTCGACGACGTCGGTACCGCTGGAGGCAAGGGGGGCCACGTAGGTAACAGTTACACCGTGTTGGGGGGAGATCCCGAGATTTCTGCGACCGTGGTAGGAGATGACGGTTATGGAAATTTGGGAAGTGGAAGGGGCGTGGATAAGACAGTTAAGGAAAAGGTTGTTATATTTAAGGATAATGGAGTTATTGAGAATCTTTATGGAGATAATGGAGAAATTATTAAGGAGGGGGAGGTGGTTACGTTTTGCCCTGGCTCCAAGGATGTGGGGGAGAAAATTGTTAGAAAAGGCTCTTTGAAAGTTGGAAATAGGAGGAGTGGGCCGAGGGTGAATGGGCCTATTTCGGGAGACACTGTTGGGCCGATTAAGAGGAGAAGGCAAGATGATTCGGTCCAGATCTGGAAGCAGAAAGAGGTGTTTGAGACTACGCAGAAAAGGTTGGAGGATACTGGCAAGGGCAAAGGTCCAATTTCAATTCTAAAGAGGATTGACGGCCAGGGATTGGAGATGGAAACCACGAGCATCGGTGGGATGACGGACTCGCCAGGGCAGAACATGAGTAATTGTGTTGGCGTCGGTCGAGAGAGTACGATAGTGAGAGAGACGAACCTGAGGGTGGAGGTGGAACAGCCACCGACATCCAACGTCCAACTTTCCTTATGAATTGCATAGTCTGGAATTGCTGCGGAGCCGGTAGCGCCGGGTTCCGCAGGGCAGTGAAGTACATGAGTAGACGCCATAGGGTTGATGTTTTTGCGGTTCTTGAACCTAAGATTTCGGGGGATAGAGCTACGACAGTCTGCAGCTGTCTGGGGTTCACTGATTGGGCGGTGGTGGATGCTGTTGGGTTCCGGGGAGGGGTATGGCTCCTCTGGAAGAATGATAGGGTGGATCTTACTATCCGACAATTGCACGAGAGATTCATAGTGGCTGAGGTCCAGGTGGGAGCGCGCAAGTTTTGGTTGACTGTGGTTTATGCGCCCCCCATTGAACAGGATCGCAGGCGATTCTGGGATGACATTACTGAAGCTATGAGAGGCGTCACTGGTCCTTCCTTTGTTGGAGGGGACTTCAATTGTGTTCTGTATAGCGCAAAGAGGAGTGGAGCGGTTGGGGGCCTGTCGCCGGATTCTGGTAGGTTTCGGGATTGGATGGAGACCGCAGAGTTGATTGATATGGGCTTCTCCGGGCCTGAGTTCACGTGGGACAGGGGTCGATCGCCGGCTACTTATAGAGCCAGTAGGATTGATCGGGTGTTTACGAATGCGCTGGGCAGGTTAGAGTGGGCTGACGCGGCGGTGAGGCACTTGCCCAAGTTTAGCTCTGACCATTGTCCGCTGTTGTTGGAGCTCTATCCGAAGAGACGTGTGGACAAGGGTAGGCGTCCGTTTCGATTCCAGGCAGCTTGGACCACGCACCCTCAATTTGCAGGGCTTATTCACGATTCTTGGGATAACAGCACGTCTGCGCCGGAGGCGTTGCAGAAACTCAGGGAATGTCTCTTGAAATGGAACCGAGAAACGTTTGGTGACATCTTTGAGAGGAAGAACAGGCTGGAGAAGCGGTTAACGGAGGTTCAAGGGAAGCTGGCCACACGCGTCACTACGGGGTTGCTTAGACTGGAAGAAGAGATACAGGCTGACTTGGCTAAGACGCTTGAGCAAGAGGAGATCCTTTGGTTCCAGAAGTCGAGAGAGCAGTGGCTATGTGCAGGTGATCGCAACACGACGTTCTTTCATCTCTCGACGGTTGTCCGTAGGCAGAAGAATCGGATCTTGCTGCTAAAGAACAGTGTGGGCGAAGAGGTCACGGATGGTAAGGGTATTGAGCGGTTGGTTGTCGATTTCTACAAGGACCTGTATACTGAGGATGAGAGGACGCTGGTGACCCTGCAATCGGTGGGGTTCCCTCGAGTGGATACGATGGAGTGGGAAGCTATTCAGGGGCCGGTCACCGATGAGGAAATCCGAGTGGCGATTCATGAGATGGGTCCAGTTAAGGCGCCCGGGGTGGATGGTTTCCAAGCCATATTCTTCCAGAAGTGTTGGGGTGAGGTCAGAGATTCGGTGGTGGCTTGTGTCCGACAATTCTTCCTGACTAACGCTATGCCGAAGGGCCTGAATGAGACGCTGATTGTGCTTTTAGCTAAGGTGGCCAAGCCGGAGTCAATCACACAGTTCCGGCCGATTAGTCTTTGTAATGTGTTGTATAAAACCATTACGAAAGTCCTCGTAAACAGGATGAGGCCCATTCTCTCATCTCTGATTAGTCCCATGCAAGGGAGTTTTCTTCCGGGCAGGCTTATAACTGACAATATTGTGTTGATGCAGGAGATTGTTCACTCGATGAGGAAGAAGAGAGGCCGGAGAGGTTGGATGATTCTGAAGATTGACTTGGAGAAGGCGTACGATCGGCTTCGATGGGATTTTGTGGTGGATACCATGCGAGAGGCAGGGTTCCCTCAATGCTGGTTGGATTGGGTGGAAGCTTGCATCTCAACAGTCTCTACTAGGGTGCTTGTAAACGGCGAGATGACAGAGGAATTCAAACCGACAAGGGGAGTCCGACAGGGAGACCCTATTTCCCCTTATCTGTTTATTCTTTATATTGAAAGGCTAAGTCAAATGATTTGTAGCGCGGTTGACGATGGGAGTTGGATTCCAACGAGGATCACAAGGGATAGGCCTAACATATCACATGTCTTATTCGCAGATGACATTGTCTTAGTGGCGGAAGCCTCGGTGGAACAACTTAGGGTGATTCAGGAGATCTTGGATAGGTTTTGCGCTGCTTCCGGCCAGCGCGTGAACAGAGCCAAGTCCAAGCTCTTTGTCTCCCCGAATGTGAGTAGAGAGGCGGTGGCGGAATTGACAGGAGTGAGTGGGCTCGAGGTGACGACGGACCTGGGGAGCTACCTTGGGATGCCCGTCCTCCATAGGAGGGTCAACAAGGATACGTTGAACCCCTTGATCGACAAGATTGGGGGCCGGCTTGCGACGTGGAAGGGCAAATACCTGAGCTTAGCAGGGAGGATTACACTTACCAAATCTGTTTTGTCATCGATACCTGTCTATGCTATGGCGTCAGTTTTGTTACCTGCTAACACATGTGAACGAATTGACAAACTTTGTAGGGCCTTCATTTGGGGGAGCACGGACGAACGCCGGCGGATGCACCTGGTGAACTGGCAAGAGGTGTGCAGCCCCAGGGAGCTTGGGGGGTTGGGCATTAGAGCTATGAGAGATCTTAACTTGGCCACGACGGGCAAGTTGATGTGGAGGTTCCTCACTAGCCGTGAGGGGGAGATGTGGAGTGATATCCTACGGGCCAAGTATACTCGCACCGAGGCGAGTGGGTTGAGCGGCACGTCCCATGTTTGGTCGAGCATGCTGCAGAGCTCGAGTGAGGTGGTGACGGCAGGGGTTCGTTGGGTGATTGGTGATGGGAGATTGGTCCGATTCTGGACGGACAACTGGGCAGGTAATGGCCCGCTGTTGTACGTCGCCCGTGTGCCTATCGATGATGGGTCTGTGGCGCGCACGGTTCGGTCATATTGGAAGGATAACGAGGGATGGGATTGGGTTGCGTTGCAACCACTCTTGCCAGCTGATACTATGCTGAAATTGGCGGTTGTTGCCCTTGATGAATCGGATGTGTCGGGTGATCGGTTATGCTGGCAGGCCACCTCCGATGGGAATTACTCCATCAAATCAGCATATGAGCTGATTAGGCGTACTCGGGAGGTATGCTTCACTGACATTCATGTTTTCGGAAGAATCTGGGTGCTCAAGGTACCTGAGAGAGTTCGGTGTTTCACATGGCTTGTGCTGAAAGGTGTTATCCTCACCAATGATGAGAGATGTCGACGACATATTGCTACGGACCCATGCTGCGGAGCGTGCCCAGGCCAGGCGGAGACCCTCGAGCACTTGTTTCGGACTTGTTGCAAGGTTGATGGGTTCTGGAACGCCTTGGGCAGGCACCTCTGCAATCGGTCCTTTTTTTATACCCCCTTCGCCTCTTGGATTAGGGCGAACCTGCTGTCTACAGACGTTTATGCTGAAGATGTCGAGTGGGCAAGTGTCTTTGCGTTGGCTCTTTGGTGGGTGTGGAAGTGGCGCAATGACAGAGTTTTCAATGGGAAAGATTGGTTGGGGGATAAAGCGCTGTTTATCATGACTAAAGCGCGAGAGTATGCTGCTGCCTGGACTCATGCTAATCCCAGGATCGGCGTCGGCGATAAACGCAGGGAGATGGTCATGTGGGAGAAGCCACCGGCTGGGTGGATTAAGGTCAATTCGGACGGGGCCGTTGCGAGGGATGGGAGCGCCTGTGCTGGCGGCGTTCTGCGGGATTCGGCTGGCCGGTGGCTGGTTGGGTTTGTCCGGTATGTTGGGTGCGCCACGGTGCCGATTGCAGAGCTATGGGGCCTGTTCGAGGGGCTCCGGTTGGCGTGGGAGGAAGGATACAAGCATGTGGTGGTGGAGTCGGACTCGAAGAGTGCCGTCGCCATGCTTCAAAAGGGAGTGGACAACCATCACCCTCTCTCTAGCCTGGTACTAAAGTGCCAGAGCTTGCTTAGCCGGGACTGGGAGATCCAGTTGAGGCATGTCTTCAGGGAAGCGAATTCTGTCGCTGACTCCCTCGCGGCGTTGGCCTTTTCTTATCCTATTGGTGTTCATAGAATTTTAGTTCCGCCGGTGAACATTGACGTTATTGTTGATGAGGATGCTAGGGGAAGGGCTACTCCCCGTTTTGTTCTTGTGTAGCCCGTAGTCGGTTGTCTTTATATATGAGAGCATGACTCTCATGTTTTCCCACCAAAAAAAAAATAATGAGATTTCAACTTCATGTTTTTTATTATAATTTTATTTCGTTCAAAGCACGGAATATTAAATATGTGTAATTATGAATTATGATTATATTCAAAATATATTTTGACTGAAAAATCTTTTAAACTATCTTAAGTTTTTTTTTTATTAGGTAAGAATTCGAGTTCAAACCTAGTTGGAACTCGACGGCCGAACAAGCCGACAGACGAGAGAACCGTCTAAAGATCAAACATATAACAATACAAAACGATACTGACTCAGACAAAAACACTATAAATAAACAAAATAAAGCAGACCTAAACCAAACTGGATAAAGGAAATATAAAGAGAAGACACATGCACGCTCACCCCAACTAAATTCGTGCTCAGGAGTCAGCCCAGCCCAATATAAAAGGGGCAACTACTATTCTAAAGCCTAGAGGTCCGGATCCTCTCCTAATAAAAGTTGTCCAATAACTACCTAATAAGATAATCTCAGTCATTCAATCAAATCAATGGCTAAAATTAAATCTTACATTAAACCTAATTAAATTAACCCTCTCTCAATTCAAGTGTGTAGCCGCAGTGCCACTGACTTACCACCCTCGGCCACCGGAAACTGTTGTCGACTTCTGCTCACTCCTCTGCTTCGTAATATCAACCGCAACAACCAACTGATTAACCGATAATGATGCAACGCGCCATCCTCACCACCTCCGCCGCCGCGTTGCCTCCTCGGTCGTAGTCTACACCATCTCTTATCTTGCTTTCCGTGAACAAACAACATTCGAATTTGCAATCAGATGAGCACCGAAACAGCAAATTCCATCACTTGAATTATACCATAAACTATAATTTTATATATGCACTGAGAATTTATTGCCCCTAAGATGTCACTGGCTTTCATTTTGTGTGATTGGCTCGCATTTATGGATGTAGTGATTATCCGAAATAATGAGGCTAGTATCCATTGTGATATGGTTTATCAATGATTAATTTTTTATACAGAGAAATTTCAATTTTCATGGATGTCTAGTGGTTGACAACGGAGGAGGCGTCGTCAACCGAGACGGTGAGGAAGGGCTACATAAGTGGTTAATCGGTTCCTATTGTTGAGATTCGGAAGCATAAAGGTGAGAAAGAATGATGGCTATGGTGGCTAAAGGTGGTGAATGAGTAGGAAGCGGTGATGTTTGTTGGGATTGTGGTTCCATTTTAGATTGAGTGAGAGAGAGGTAGGGGATGGTACGTGGCTAATTTAATTAGGTTAAATTATGGGATGTAATATTAACCGTTGAGTTGATTGAATTGATGAGATTTATCTATTAGGTACTACCTCCGTTCATAAATAGATGTCGTTTGACTTTTTGGCACGTTTTTCAATGAGCTAAAAACTATATAAAATATTAATTTTTTTAACAATTTTTTTTAATAATATGAAACTTATTATTAATAAGTATTTATATTATATTTAAAAATTACTTCAAAATTAATATTTTATATAATTTTTAGCTCATTAAAAAACGTGCCAAAAAGTCAAACGACATCTATTGCTGAACGGAGGTAGTAATTATTAGGTAATTTTGATTAGGAGAGGATCCTCGTCCGTCAAAAAAGAAGAGCCAATGGATCACCTGTGCCAAAAGCCCTACTCCGTGTGTCTTTTTTCACCACCCGAATATATATAAAAAAAAAATTAAAAAAAAAGATAGGTTAAAGAGGACAGTGGATCCGGTCTAGAGGATGACTTTTACGTTTTCGGTGTATTGAGATATGAGAATTGTTACTTTTTGATTTTTTTTTTCCCTCAAATTTTATTAGTTGATAAGGGTTGTGAATAATTAATAAGAGGTATAAATATAATACGTTTATTATTTTCTTAATTTGTGTACAAATGTTTAAAAGTACTTATATTTTTTAACGGAGGTAGTAACATATATTTTATTTTTTAAAAATATTACATTCATATTACAAACATCATTTTATATATTTATAATTTTTTAACTTAAAAAACCATGTATTAAAATTTTTTTAAAAATAAAAAGATGAGATTCCACAAAATAAAATTGAAAATAAACTTTAAAAACATGATTTTATAAAATATAATTTCATAAACATTTAAATATAAATGTAACTATATTAATTTTTTAAAAATAATTTTGTGTTACGTCGAATAATACACAAAGTGAACTACAAGATCCTTTGGTCAAAATGTGACTCGATTCGAGTCTCTCGACTCTCTGATAACCCGACCCGGCATTGGAACTCAATGAAGATCTCCTACTTTACTCTATGCTTCATTCCCTACATCAGGGGCGGATCTACTTGCATTGGTGTGGATGCTCAAGCAGGGGCGGAGCCAGAAAATAATCGAGGGGTAAATTTATGATTTTAATAGCCATTTTAAGTTTAAAAATGTAAGAGGGAGAAAAATCCATTAAATTTTTTAATTATCAAAAATTACTAAAAAAATACATATTTTTAATTTTTTTTTACGTTTTTCCTCCGACCCAGGGGGGCTCGAGCCACCTCATGCCCCCCCTCCCTCCGCCCCTGTGCTCAAGCATCCCAAAAAAAAAATAAAAAAATTTAGTGTTAATTTCTTAATATTTTCCGTCAAGTATCCCCAACTCGGAAAAAAAATTACAAAAGAAATTTTTTTTACCCTTAAACATTCTCGGAATGATAAAAAATTTCCCTTCAAGTATCCCAAGGATAACGGTCCAGGATCCGCCCCTGCCCTACATCACAAAAATATTTTGACATTTATTTAATCTTATAAAAAATTATAAAATTTATATTTATATTACTAAGGTCTATTTTTATATATTCATAAAATTTTATTTTAAAAAATCAAGTTTTTATCATTTTTAAAAATTAAAAATGCAATATTTAACAAATTGTAATTATTAAAAATTTCAAAACATCATTTTTCAAAACAAAATTTTATGAATATATAAAAATAGATATTAGTAATATAAATATAATTTTTATAATTTTTTTTAAGATTAAATAAATGTCAAAATATTTTTGTGTCGTAGGAAATGAAGTATAGAGTGAAGTAAGAGATCTGCTTTGGACCTCTAAATATCAGATTTTGTTACGAAGACCTATTCAACGCGGAGGGTTTCGTACACTTAACCAGTTAACCTCTTTCGAAAATTCTCAATAGCTATTCCATTCTAAGCAACTATTCCAAGTCACACTCAAAAATAAATACTCCCTCCGTTTCCTTTTAAGTGACTTTTTCAAATCATGCACGTAGTTTTAGAACGATAAAAACTATATTAAATATTAATATTTTAATAATATTTTTTAATAATATGATACTTATCACCAATAAGTATGAGATTATCGAAAAAAATATTTTAAAAAATTATTATTTCATATAGTTTTTCACACCTTAAAAAACGTGCATGAATAGTAAAACGACAATTAAAAGGAAACGGAGGGAGTACTAGAGTGTATATATATATATATATATATATATATATGAAAATAAAAAGATGCAATTACTTAAGACCTCTCTTTAAATTAAGCTGTAATTAATTACGGAGTACCTACTTCTTATATAGTCACGTTGGTCATTGTCCAGTATCAACTATCAACTTCAATTCGCTTGTAGAGTTGGGGTCGCCGGGTAGGTAAGGTGAATAGGTGATGGCATTTATCAACAATTAATCTAATCAAGTGAGCCGGATTTGAGAGGGACTTGGAGTGGATCAAGCATGTGGCTCTTGTTTGAACCAGAACCTCTTACATTATTCAATTTTCTTTCTTTACACAATATCTATATTCTTTGCCATATTTTTTTAATTGTTTTTACCTTCAATTTTTTTTTTTAATATTACTTTTTTCCATCGTCGGAGGGAGGGGCAACTGCCCCCTGCGCCCACCCGGTAGCCGCCATTGTTTTTTTGTTAGGAATAGAGATATATGAGGGTTAGGATTGTAAATACTAGAAAATTGGGCATTGTGGTAAAAATATTTGTATCTTGTAATGAACAAGGTATCGTTGAATCAATTGAGTTCCATTTCCTTCTATCTCTCGTTCTCTCTAATCTCTCGTTCAATCTCCTCACCTCAACCTCTCAATCATCCATGGAAGATCTAAAATCCTAAAAAATTGGTATCAGAGCCTTTCGATTCTTCGATCAGAGACGCGCATTGGAGTCACATATTCGTCGATTAATGGCAAGCTCCGACCAACTGAAGTTTCAGATTCTCAGGGAACGGGAGGAACGATCCGTCCTCGTTAAGATCAAGTTTAAGCTCTATGAAATTTCAATAGAAGTGTTGTTGGATGTGTTCTCTACCTGTGGCAACATAGAAACGTTAGAAAATTTCAAATCTGGTGGAAAAGTTCCATTCAAGGGTTTGATTCGAGGATAAAGATTCGTCAACTCGGGCACTCAATTGGTACAATGGAAGATGCATATACGGTTTATGGTGTGAATTGGAACTGTTTCAAGGATTCCAAGTTACCGACCGATCGAGAAAAAAAATGAAGTTCCGACCCAAGAAACCGCAGAAGTTGAAGTCGACGACATCCCAATCATTCAAGAGTCACCAAGAAGTGTCCAACGGGAAGGGACCGACGCCTCAAGGCAAGAAATCATCGAGCCTTTCGGGGAACAAGAAATTACATATCCGAGAATGGAAACCGACAGGGATTTCGCAAATCAAGAGAATTGCTTCCAAGATTACGATAGATGTTGCGAGTTGGAACTATTTCAAGCTTCCGAAATCAGTGACAGATGAGGTGAAATCAAGCTCACCCCAATGGAAGACCACGACGACTCAAGTGCGCCAGGAATCGAAGCGACGACACCCCAAATCCAGAAATCCTTGAGCCATCAAAGGTAAAGTCTGATCCCTCCGAGATTCCCCCTTTGATTACACTGCGGAAAAAATAGGAGAATTGTTTGTGCTTTTAATTTAATTGATGGAAATTAGGCTAGGCAGTGCCAAGAATATTAGCCGTACTAGGTTGACAGGGGATTCAATTGAATGTCTAGGAAACCTTAGTGCACACAAAGTGTTTGAGAAAATGCCTGGAAGAGATAAGGTGTGGGCTGCAATTGTTGATGAGAAATTTCTTAGAAGTAATCAGATGGGGTTCACTGCAATTCCATGGCCCTATGACAGAGGAAAACCCAAGATTGCAATAAGTGAAGATGATAAAATTCCTATGGCGTGTGCGGGGCTGTTTGTGGAATCAAGGTGTCGGGGAGTTACTTTTGGCACTTTAGTTTTTTAATATGTTATTGGGAATCAGTTGAAATTGCTATACTTCCCAAATCTTACAAGGTTGGGAAGTTAACCTTAGGTCTAAACCTTGATGCTCAGTTGAAATTGCTATACTTCCCGAATCTTACAAGGTTGGGAAGTTAATCTTACAAGAATGGGATGGGATCATTTCCATTTGATAGAGGAGGAGTTGCTCCCACGGGTTTCAGTTTCGTTTTTTTTATCTTGGCGGAATCCATGGTGGCCCATCTGCAATGAGTGCTTACCTGGATGCTCGGTTAATGTTAGTGTTGTGTCAAAGCAAGGCATCCAAAAAATAAATTATACTGGAAACTAATTGGGGGTCACACAAGAGGTATATTGCTGATGTCCTGGACAGAGTGGGAGGAGCAATTTACAGCAGTTGGAAGCTAACATTTTTAGAAGCTTAGTCTTGAGTGGAATTTTAGGGGCAAGTCAATGTCTGCAAAGATGAGATTGCTAGAGTACATCGAAGGCATGTATATTGTTGGTGTGGCTATTGGGATAATAGATTTTCTAGAGTACAAAATGCTGTCATAGTTTTCCAAAAATGGTTACTGCCGTCCAGTTGTAGTCCTTGATATGGAAGTGAAGACTCCACCTTGAATGTAAGATCTTGATCACTAACGTGCATGTTATCTCTAAGGGTGATGAAAGACAAAAACGGAAGGTTGAGTTTCAAGGTCTTGAAACCCAGACTAAAACGTTTGGTCATATACCTTGTATATATTTATTTTGACTTGTTTTTATGCAGGTTATGTTCCAAGGCCGATTTCTTTGGGCCACAATATTATCTTGGACTTCTCGTCAGGCCCTAAGGAATTGGATTGGATCAACACTACTCATATATTCTCACCTAACCCATTTTATGTGTTAGATGCATTTTGTATGATTTTCCAGGAAATGGAAAGTATATAATAAGAAGGAATTCAAACAAGTTTGGAAAGGTTTTGAATTTCGAACGGTCATCCCTCCAAGAATCCTTAAAAATTAACGTTCGACTATATAAAGACGAAGGGCAAAGGGACTTAAAAAGACCTAAGCAAGCACTCGAGCAATCAAGTTGTCCTAAAGCATTCGTCATCTCAGTTTCTCTCGTACATTCTCACAAAGTTTAAGTGTTGGTTATTATTTGAGAGTTGAGGGAAACACAAGCACTTATTGTACAAGTCATTCATTTTACACTAAGAGTATTTTATACTCGAACAAACACACTTTGAGTGTGGTGTAGGGTTTTATTTCACTTGTAAGGTTGAGAGCTATAATAGAAGCGGTGAGGCTTTGTATAGAGGAAGGGAAGTTTCTCTAGGAAGTTCTAGGCTCAAGTGAAGTGGAATAAGAAGTGTTTGAATCCTACGGGTTGGATAACCCTAGGCGGGGACGTAGGCCAAGTTCGTGCCGAACCTCGTTAACAATTCGTGTGTTCATCTTTTACATTCCGCGTTTACTATATCTCATTCGATTTTACTTAGTCAAGATTTGATAGCAATATTAAGGTCTTGACAAGTTGTTTTGCAAATTGTTTTAAGTTTTCTTATATTGAGAAAATCGAGCATACTCTATTCATCCCCTCCTTCTAGAGTATTACTCATCGCCTTATAGACTCTTGAGGAAGGAAGGTTGCTTAATTATGAGGATTCAAGGAAGGAGTAACCACGGTAGGGGACCAATGAAATGGTGGGAGTTGAAAATGCTTGGAATTTTTGCAATTGAAAGGAAGCTATGACTTGATGCATGGTCAGTTTAGAAATACAAGGACTAGTGGCTTTTGACTGGTTCGTATTGGGGAAATTACATTGGATATTTGGAGCTACCAATGTAGTGAGTTGATGTTCAATTCCAAGTACTGCACACAAAGTTCATCATTTGGATTTTTTAGTTTGTATTTTTTTAATAAGTTTGTGGACAAGCTTTCTTAAGGAGGGGAGTATTGTTAGGAATAGAGATATATGAGGGTTATGATTGTAAATACTAGGAAGTTGGGCATTGTGGTATAAATACTTATATCTTGTAATGAACGAGGCATCGTTGAATCAATTGAGTTCCATTTCCTTCTATCTCTTGTTCTCTCTAATCTCTCGTTCAATCTCCTCACCTCAACCTCTCAATCATCTATGGAAGATCTAAGATCCTAACATTTTTACCTTCATTGTTTTTACCTTCATTCTTTGCTTGCTTTGCCGCCGCCGATATCCGAAGTCGGAAAGTGTCTAGGTCGGTAATCTTGCCCTCCCCTGCATTATTTTATCACTTTATCCCTCTTCACCCCACCGACACCGGAAGTCAATGATGGCACCGTGTATTTGATGATATATCACCACGTCGATAGCAAACCATTTATTATTTGTTTTTGTATATACTATTTGCGTCTCAAACTATAATATTAATTAAAAAATTTAATAAAAAGTTAACACTTTATAAAAAAAATAGCTTTTTACTTTATAAAAAAATAGCTTTTTAAAAGGTGTATCAAAAAGTCAAACGATTTATATTTTGAGACGGAGTAAATATAATACTAACTAATATTTTATATAATATTTAGGTTAATTCTTAAAATACCACAATAACAACAAAACCAACAACCCAATATTTTCCGCAATCAAGTGGGGTATAGGGGGTTGGAATGTACGCACTCTTCATCCAAATTAGTCGAGAAAGTGTTTCCGAAAGACCCAAAAGAAAGATAAAAAGAGTGCAGGGGATCAAACAAAGATGGAGTACGTAAGGATGCAATAAAACAAATATCGAAGCAGCTTAAATTAGAGGCAAAAATAAAAGTAAGAAACAAAAAAGTCTAATAATCTATCACTCGAATACTCTTTCTTCAATGATATCTATCTATAGTCATTTCCTTGTGTAAGGCCTTGTTTATCAAGGGATATTAGGGATAATAGAAATACTAATACGTAGTATTTTATTCTTCTCTCTCCGCCACATCATCCTAATATCCCATTCTCATTTTCCCACTTTATCAATAGCATCCCTAGTATCCCAAACCACATCTTTTCATACCCACTCAATTTACAAATATACCCCTCTCCAACAATTATTTCCTTTATCGATTATATTATTATATTCATTTATTATTACTGTATTAAAATATTAATATTAAGTTAATATTATTTATAAATGAAATAGTGCGAACTATATATATAACAAAAAAAAACGGCATTAATTAAATAAAGGACGTTACAACAAACCCAATGCATAAACTTTAGAATTTTTTTCAATAACATAACATAATTCGAAAAGCGAGAAATACTAATTGCCTCCACGAGATTTTTTTTAAAATTTTCTCCTATTAAAGTTCCTCCTATTAAAAAATTTCCTCCTATTCGGAAAGCGAAAAAGACAATGCATAAACTTCCTCCAATTAAAAATATTTTTTTAATAATTATGTATTTCATTTCTTACATTATTTATTATTTCAAATTATTCCATATTTATAATTCAATTTTTTGGATTATATTTTGCATATTTATAGTCAAAGAGATTTTTTTAAAAAAAAAATATAGTCTAACATATTCAAATTTGATGTCTACATGTAGATAAAAATGAATATAGTATTGTGGTAATTTTATTTTATTTTATTTTTTTACATTTTCTTCCCTGAATATTGCTTTTTATTGTGTTAAATAATTTCTCCCATCAACAAATCCACACCCTCCATCACATGCCACCATTCGCCAGCTGCCGCTACCTTCCTGCTGGCCATTACTCGGTCGACACGTGTCTCCTTCACTGCATCAGCTTTCAGGCGCTCCAGATGACACATGCGCTGCACAATCCGTAGTATCGATGCTTTGAAGACATCTCTCTAGCATTCCATGGAGCACTATTTTCATTTTTTAATATTAAATATTGTAGTATCCCTGTACACAAAGTTACCGATAAAATTGCCCTAAGGACTAGGAGAGTATCAAAAGAAAATGGGAAAAATGGCCAAAAATAATACCAACTATCAAATATTGGCCAAAAATAATACCAACTTTGAAATTGGCTATTTCATATACGAACTATCTGCCTATTAACCGAAAATAATACGGAGGTGTATTCCGGTGAATTTTCCGACCAAACACGCCACATAGACGTCGGAAAACACACGTGGCATCCATTTTTGCCACCTCACCCAAATTATAAGTTTGCCATGTCATAATTTTTTTTTTTCAATTTTTTTTAAAAAAAGGAAAATGGAATAAAAAACCTACAGTACGTTCTTGAGAAGTTTGGAGGGAGAACGAAGAACACACACGAAGAACACACTTGCACTGGAATCTCGATCGATAATAAGGGCAAAAGGATGGAGGGTTGGGGACAACAAAGCTCATCCATGAAATCGAATTCTCGGAGAAGAGTCGTCGACGAATCTTCAATTGAAAGGTATAAGCATGGCTTCCCTACGAGATTGCAAACTTGCAAATACACTCGAAATTCGGGAAGGCGATTTTATGTTTGTCCATTATAGAAGGTATATATGATTCCAATCTTTAGTTTATCTCACCCGATTGATCGAATTTTTGGCGTTTCGATATGGGGAAAATATTAGGGTTTTCGAAAGTTTCGTTCTTTGTTGATTAGGGTTTTCGTTTTGATTCGTTATTGCTGTCATAGATTTAGTTGATCGTTGCTATCCTGATTCGTTATTGCTGTCATAGATTCGTTCTTGCTGATTTGTGGAGAATTTTTTTGCTATAAGTATAGATTTTTCGAGATTGTTGAGTTGATTCACACGAAGACACAATGAAGATCATTGCTGTTGCTTGTGAGAGGGCTGTTGAGCTGATTTTTTGAGAAAGCCTTTGCTGTCATAGATTGTTCATTGTTGTTGCCTGTGAGATTTTTGTTCCCATATTTTATGAGATTGTTGAGAAAGCCTTTGCTGTCATAGAAAGCCTTTGCTGATTTTTTGAGAAAGGCTTTGCTGTCATAACAAAATGTTGTTGCCTGTCATAGATTGTTCATTGTTGTTGCCTGTGAGATTGTTCATTGTTTAGGTTGGTTTGCTATTTTTTTTACTTCTTTGTAGGAAGATGAAAAATGCAACTACTTAAGATGGTTGGATGCTCATGACACTAACAAGAGCATGAAGATGAAGGTCCAAAGAGAGAATTATGGTGTTGCTATCACAGATGAAGATCATGGAGCCTCTGATTTTTTTAAGTTGAGCACTGATTTTGTGAAGATCCAAAGAGAGAATTTTGTGCTGAAAATAGTAGTAGGTGTGGTGTTGGTTATCCTGTTGATTGTGTTGGTGAAAATTTGACAATTAGATAGGTTTATGTCTTCAGGGAATTGTAATGAATCTTCTCAAATGTATTATGTTCTCAAGCTTATGTTTTTAGGGAAGTGTAATGAATTGTCACCAATAGAATCAATCTTTTATATCCAATCTCTCTCAGATGGTTATCTCCATAATCTATCTGCTGATTTTTCTTTGTTTTCGAGGTCAGATGCCCTTGATGCTTCAATTCCAGCAGGCTATTAGTAACAAGAAACTATGAAACTAACATCTGTTAACAGTTTTCCAAGCTTATGATTGCCTCTACCTACTAGTCATCAGTTAACAGTTTGCCAGGCTATTAGTAACATGAAACTGTGAAACTAGCATATGTTAACACTTTAACTTTGGTGCTGTCAATTTTTGTTCAGAATGTGAAATTAAATAGAAATCACTTCCATTCAATTCTGTCAGTTTGGCTAAAACTGATAGAATATTGATGCTTCAGTTCCTGAGCTAGAACTGAACATTTTCAAATTCAATTCTGTCAGTCATTCCAAAAAAATAGAAATCACTTCATTTGCCAGCTAGAACTGAACATTTTCCAGAACTGAACAACATTTTCCAGAAGCATGCATCTCAGTTCCTGAGCTGAAGCTTAATATTCTGTCAGTTTGGCTAAAACATAGATGATTCAATTCCATTCAATTCCAATACATCATAGTTTGGCAAAAATATTGATGCTTCAATTCCATTCCACTACATCATTCAACATTTAAGCTTGTTGTGGTGTAAGTTCACCAACGAATTTTGTTTCTTTTAGAAGTACTGCTGTCTTCTACTGCAGCTGCGCTGATCTCTTCCTCATATACACCTTCACCATCAGTTTCACTTGAAGAATTCTTCCCATCACCATCAGCTGCAATGTTATCTTCCTCATATGCACTGTCATCCCCAGACATTCCACTATCTACATCTTTAACTAAAAATTCTTCCCAATCCACATCGGATTCTTCAAACACCTCATTGCTCGCAAAGTCATCATCACCAGGTTCAGGTTCATCCATTATCACACCTATTAAGGTGCAAAACATAACAAAGATATCAAATTGAAACCAGAAACAGCAACAGATGCACAAACTCCTTAAACATCCAAATTGAAACCAATATACTTGTTCTTTCTGAAATTAAAGATATCAATTACAAAATTGAAACATCTTCACCACATGAAATCAAAACCCCTAAATTTTAGAACAAGTTTTTCGTATATAAAAGGGAATACCGAAAAACCCTAAACTCGAAAGTTGCCGAGCAGATTCGAAAGTACCGAAATCGAAACCCCTTACCTTTGTCTCCCGATTTGCCAAGCAGATTTCAGTGCAATCGAGTGGCGTCTTCGTGCGTGTTCTTTGTTCTCCCTCCAAACTTCTCAAGAACGTACTGTAGGTTTTTTTATTCCATTTTCCTTTTTTAAAAGAAAAATTGAAAAAAAAAATTATGACATGGCAAACTTATAATTTGGGTGAGGTGGCAAAAATGGATGCCACGTGTGTTTTCCGACGTCTATGTGGCGTGTTTGGTCGGAAAATTCACCGGAGTACACCTCCGTATTATTTTCGGTTAATAGGCAGATAGTTCGTATATGAAATAGCCAATTTCAAAGTTGGTATTATTTTTGGTCAATATTTGATACTTGGTATTATTTTTGGCCATTTTTCAAAGAAAATGTAAGCCTCTATATGAATTACTAGATCCGGCGTTCAATCTATATAGGTGGATCGTCCAAACTTGTCTTGTTTTTTTTTTGTTTTTTTTTTTGATTAAGAAAGAATTCGGGCGAGCGAGCTCTACCCGATGGCATCCTTACGGATGAGGTCTAGAAGACCAGAATTGTTGTTAATATCGACTCCCCAGGCAGAGTGACAAAGGTCTGCAACCTTATCAGCCACTCTATTGCCTAATCGGGGAACATGAAAGAAAGAAACTTCTTTCAAAGTCGATAGTAGGAATTTAACATCTGATAAAATCAGTTCGATTTCCCAAGGACAGGTAGATGTTTTATTTAGATGGTTTATGATTATCATGGAGTCACCTTCAATGTGGAGCTTATTGATACGGAGTTGTAGAGCCTTTTGGATTCCCAGTTTAAGAGCAAGCGCTTCCGCTTTCAATGGACTTTGTTTGCCAAGTTTTTTATAACAGATGTGTATCGGATGTCCTTTCCAGTCCCGGATTACGGCTCCAGCCGAGCTATCATTGTTTGAAATTGTGGATCCATCAAAGTTTAACTTGAAAGTACCCCTAGGGGGTTTTCGCCAAGTAATATTATCATGCTTTCTTTTTGTCCTTGGATGCTTTGAGATTTGTGTGCGTAAGAGGAAGTCCTCATCCAAGCTATCCTCAAAGTGAGCTGTTTTACTCCAATTTTCCTTATGGGTTTGAATGATACGTAATGAACTTTCTCTATGAGGTATGGGGACCTGTCTAAAAACAAATTGGTTTCGAATGTACCAAGCCGTCCACCAAGAAAAGGCAAGCTCCACCTTGGCAGCGGATGTAAGTTTGTTTCCGATGAATGAAAAGATAGGTTTTATCTCCCGTGAATGATTTATCATACTAGATATAGTTGGGTTTACTTGTGTAGGTAAGCGAAAGAGAGGGCGCACATATGGGCATTCTAGTAAGAAGTGAACATCATCTTCAACTGCACAATTGCATAGTTGACAGGTGGAAGGTACAAAAGTCCCACGTTGAGCCAACCTAGAGGCAGTAGGGAGGCCATTCTGACACACTTTCCATAGAAATTTTTTGATCTTAGGCGGAATATCCAAATTCCATATCCAGGCGTTATTGTCTTCGCTCAGTGAGGATTGAGCAGTAATTAGCTTATATGCACTTGACGTGGTGAACCAACCAGCCCTATCAGGCCACCAATATAAGCGATCCTCAAAGGGTGAAACGGGAAGTGGAATGTCCAGGATTTCTTTGACTAAGTCATTTGGTAATGTATTGCTAAGTTTTTCGGTCCACCATCTACCACCTAAAATATAGTCACTGACAGTTTCATCTATGTTGTTAATGTGGGGACAATCGTCTCTAGATAGCAGAGAGCTTGTTGTAATCCAATTATCCGTCCAAAATTTGATAGATGAACCATTTCCTACTGACCAAATAAGGCCAGTCTTAAATTTATCTATAAGAGTTGTCAGTTTGGCCCACTGCCATGAAGAATCTCCACTTTTCACGTATTCAAGGATGTTAGCTGAACGAAGATACTTGTGTTTAATGAGAGACACCCAGACATTATCTGGTTCAGCCAATATTTTCCAAAGCAGTTTCATTTGAAGGGCTTCATTCATCTCTTTCGATTTCCTAAGCCCAATACCCCCATATTTTTTCGGTCTGCAAATCTTATCCCAGCTAATAAGTGGGCGGTGTTGTAGATCTTTATTCCAAAAGAACATTCTGTTAATCTGGTCAAGCTCTTTATGAATTGATGAGGGTAACAAAAAGTTCTGCATTGTATACAGCGGTTTGGCCGATAAATTTTTATTAATGAGGATTGCACGTCCTTGTTGTGATAGAGCATTAGCTCGCCATTTACTTAGTTTCTCTTTAGATTTACATATGATGTCTTCAAAAGTGTGTTTGTTTACTCTGCCGTTAATAATCGGACATCCAAGGTATTTTTCTAATGAGTTTTCATGTGTAATGCTTAAGCAACTGCTAAGTTCTGAGATCCTAGAGTTCGAAATGCCTTTTGTGGCTTGGAAGCTAGATTTATGATGGTTGACTTTTTGTCCAGAAACTTTACAGTATGAATCAATTATATCCCTAACTTTCTGTCCCGCAGTAGCACTGCCTCTTGTAAAAATAATGATGTCGTCGGCAAAAGATAGGAAGGGGACCCTAGGTCCACTCCTACCGAAGGAGAATCCAATTGGACTGTTTTCCACATTTGTTTCTGCTGAGAGTTTTCGAGCTAAAATTTCTGCCCCTAAGATAAACAAGAAGGGAGATAGAGGATCCCCTTGACGCAGACCACGAGAGGGGAAGAACATATCAGTAGGACCGTTGTTGACTAGTACAGAGAAGGACACAGTCGTTACGCATTCCATAATCCACGTAACGAAATTAGGGTGGAACCCAAATTTTTCTAAAACCTTTCTTATGAAGTTCCAATCAACTCTATCGTACGCTTTCTCCATGTCAAGTTTTATTGCCAACCATCCCTCCCGACCCTTGCGCAATCTGAAGGAGTGGAAGATTTCGTGCGCTATTAGGACATTGTCTTGGATGGCCCTGTCCGACACAAAGGCACCTTGTAGTGGGTGAATGAGTTTACCTATAATTGTTTTGATTCTTTCTGTCAAAATTTTTGAAATGATTTTGTATAAATTAGAACATAAACTGATTGGGCGGTAGTGACTGGTATTGGTAGGGTTATCCCGCTTCGGCAGTAGTGATATGAATGTATGGTTTATTTGTTTGAGAACTTTTCCAAAGTGGAAAAAGCTTTTTACAGCTCTAATGATAGATAAGCCAACAATGTCCCAGTGTTTCTTATAAAATTCGGCTGTAAAACCATCTGGGCCTGGCAGCTTCCTTAATTTCATTATACAAACAGCCTCCAAGCTGATGTGGACTTAATTATATCAGTATATCACCATCTAATATTCCATTTTATGTCCATATTCAAAGAATCCCAAGAAAACTGGTTGGTTGGCCCCACTCACCTTGAATTGTACACGTGTAGGGCCGCTCTTATTTGTGTCCCCAAATCATTCAATGTCTATTTGTCTCTAGATATTTTACTCGTAATAGATTGGGTAGGTAGGATGTTGCTATATGCAACTCGTCGATCATGTTATAGACCCTCATATGGAATAGATTTATGATAACTATTTGGGATTGACTTACTGGAAAGAACTTATGGGTAGTATTCAAAGGTCTTCGGTTTGAACATCGGATATGATCGCTCTTTATTTACAAATTCAAGAAATAGATTTATGATATGTTTGTTCATTCGACTTTGAAAAATAACATAAATAAATCATAATTATTTTCAACCTTAGGTTGTTATAATAACGATAATTTTTTCGTCATTTGTACGATAGACTTATTGACTCAGTCGGTCGGTGACTTTAACAATATATCCCGAGGTGATCATTCACTTCTGTGTGCAAGCAAGTCATCTCCATCTCTTTTGCAACCGACATCTGATCTCGTTAATGCTTGACACTCGGTGTCGGTGTAACTCTCCCTCGGCTAAATGTATTAGAAACTTATTTCCAATAAGTCAAAAGTGTTGGAAATTCAGTCTTACTCCCTCCAATCGGAAATATTTGATGTTTGACTTTTGTGCACGTAATTTTAGGAGCTAAAAACTATATAAAATCTTATTTATTTTAATTAATTTTTTTCATAGTTTAATACTCCCTCCGTTAAGAAAAACATGTCGTTTTAGGAGTAAAATCTTGTTAAGAAAAACTTGTCGTTTTAGGTATTTTGGTGCTCACTTTCCAAAATTACCCTTGTCTTGATTAGATGTTTGTTAGTTGTAGTTTTCAATAAAGTGAAAAAGTAAAGTAATAATTAGGGGTATAAGTGTATTTTTGTTTGCTTTTATTTGCTTTCTTAAATAATGTGCAAATGTCTAAAACGACATGTTTTGATTAACGGAGGGAGTATTTATTAGTAATAAGTACTAAATTGTAAAAAAAAAATTATTAAAAGATTAATATTTTATATAGTTTTTAACTCCTTAAAGTACGTGCAAAAAGTCAAAACATCAAATATTTCCGATCGGAGGGAGTAATTAATACTCCGTACCATTGAAATTTAACTACCACCCACCCTAGCGTCTTTACCAATTTTAATAGCCGGTGCCGATTAGATTTTTACTTGGCATCACAAATCGGAAAAAATACTCCCTCCATTTCAAATTAATTTCGTTTCTCTGTTTCTTTTTTTTTTTTCTGTACGTTTCTTGAGGTGGTAAAAACACTACAAAATACTATATTTAAATCATTTTTTTAATAGTTTCATATAAGTATGAATTTATAAAAATAAATTCATTAAAAATAATATTTTATATAATTTTTATCTTCTTAAAATACGTATAGAAAAATAACACAACTTTTTTATTATTGAATAGAGTGGGACGAACTCACAATATCAAACCGTCTCGATGACAACTGAGGAAAAAAAATAAATTCAAATTCCTAAATAAAATTAGAAAATGTAAAACTCATGATAACGCCAAGTCGCCAACGGTCTAGAAGATTCCACTTTCCAGCGGAAAACCCGGCGCAACCTATTTTCTCCCGAACACCCCAAAATCACCAAACAACAAAATTCAAAAACCTAAAAACAAAAATCCCCCAATTTGTAGCTCTCAAAAAATCCCAAACTCCCGTCAGAATCAAATCCCCAACCAAAATCGATTCGAGCTAAGCACTTCGATCTCTGGAATCTTCACGGATACCAGAGATCGAACGTGCTTCTCCTGCAAGATCGATCTCTCAGCAAAACCATGCCGTTCGGGTGCAAGACCACCCTCTTCGGCAAGTACGAGCTCGGGAAGCTCCTCGGATGCGGCGCCTTCGCCAAGGTGTACTACGCGCGCCACCTCCGCACCGGCCAGAGCGTGGCGTTGAAGGTTATCATGAAGAAGAAGATCGCCGGCACCGCCTTGATGGCCAACGTCAAGCGCGAGATCACGATCATGCGCCAGCTGCGTCACCCTAACATCGTCCGCCTCCACGAGGTCCTCGCGACTCGCACCAAGATCTACTTCGTCATGGACTATGTCAAGGGAGGGGAGCTCTTCGGCAAGGTCGCCAGGGGGAGGTTCAACGAGGACGTCAGCCGGAAGTTCTTCAGGCAGCTCGTTTCCGCCGTCGGATACTGCCACTCGCGCGGCGTCTACCACCGCGATCTCAAGCCGGAGAACCTCCTCGTCGACGAGAACGGCAACCTTAAGGTCTCCGATTTTGGCCTCAGCGCGGTTAAGGGCCAGATCCGTACGGACGGACTCTTGCACACTCTGTGCGGGACCCCTGCGTACGTGGCGCCGGAGATTCTCACCAAGAAGGGCTACGACGGCGCCAAGGTGGACGTTTGGTCCTGCGGCGTTATCCTCTTCGTGATGACGGCGGGGTTTCTGCCGTTTAACGACACGAATTTGATGAACATGTACAGGAAAATCTACAAGGGGGAGTATAAGTGCACGAAATGGATGTCCTCTGATCTGAAACGGCTTTTATCGAGGCTGCTTGATACGAACCCTAAGACGAGGATCACCATTGATGAGATTGCCAACGATCCGTGGCTCAGGAAGGGCGGGCACAAGCAATTGAACATTCATCAGGAATTCGATTCTGACGGGGAGGAAGATTGCAGTGTTATTGATCAATTGGAGGTGAGGAACGAGGATGATAAAAATCGGAGGAGCTGCAATTACTCGCTCAATGCGTTCGATTTGATCTCTTTCTCAGCAGGTTTGGACTTGTCTGGATTATTCCATGATGCTCCGATGGAGGACAGTGAGAGGTTCCTGTCGAAATTATCCGTGGAGGTGATCGCCGAGAAGATGGAGGGGTTAGCCATGACGGAAGATTTGAGAGTGAAGAAAAGGAGGAAGGATGTATTGGGAGTGGAATTGGAGGGGGAGGGCGGCAGATTCGTCGCTGAGGCGGTGATTGGGCAACTGACCGATGAGCTGGTTGTGGTTGAGGTGAAGAGGAAGGCAGGAGAGGCTTCATTCTACAATGAGATATGGAGGAGGAAACTCAGACCCGAGCTCGAAGAATTGGTATACCGACATGACGATGACCATGATCGCCCTTCGGAATGCTGATGCTTGGATGTATGCAGAATGTAGCTATTGGTTATTTTGAGACTCAAATGTGAAGAACCTGATAGAGATAGTTCCTTAAGAAACTGCTGTTTTCGGATTGTTACAAGCTTGGGCCTTGGACATGAAAAGGGAAACAAGAGAGATAGAAAGATGTTACAATGTAGAGGATTGTGAGGAGAGATCCCAACGGATTTCGGGGCAGATCGTTTCCAAGGAGGAACCCGGTTTTTCCCTCGATACCGGGACCATAGTGTAGTACAACATTTGTAAATGAGGTCTGAAGAACAGACGCATGAAAATGTGACTACTACTGGCTGCAAGGGCTTGCTGCCATTAACACTCTGTATATACTCCATGATTGTGCAGTTACTTTCTTGTGTTTCGCTTTAAATTGTCGAGAGTATGCGACCAATGAGGTTAAGGGTTTTTTTCCATATCAACGTTGTGGATATGTTAGTCCCTATGTAACATTAAGATGTCTATATGAAGTACAGATGCAGCTATGAAATTTGGTAAATGGATAAGCAACATCATATGTGTGATCTTATGCTAGGATCAAATTATCAAGGCCTAATATTGAATCTGAAAGATATCAAAAACATGCCAAACAACACCTTGATGATCCGTTGCAATTTGGGCCTTGTTTACTTATTTGCTGTTCAATTTTGTGTGATCCAACTCTGCAACACCACTTGAATAATACTTGATACAACTCTGCAACGTGAATATTGATTTTTTTTTTCACCAACAGAAAGGATAGGGCAGACTGCATTGCATTTTGTCATCATATTAGAAAGATTTTAATGCATTCTATTCCCAATTCCTAGTTCACTAGTTGTATAGACCTGGAAGTCAGGTTGGGTTTTTCACATAGAATACAAACTGATTGTGTTCATAGTAGCCAACATATTTGGAAACATTCAAAGTTAATGTTTAAAGAGTAATGCAAATCAATGCAATTGAAAACTGAAATTTTAAAGCTGAAATCCATGTTTCTTAGCTATAGGAAAAATACATCAATGGGGAGAGTGTTTTTTTTACTAGATTTTTTGTGGTGATAGGAAATTATATACAAGTTGTTAAGTTGATTACAAAAGTCATGTTTTATTTCACACTACCAAGGCAAGAACTGCTGCACATCTAAAGCACAGGAGGATCAAATCACTGATTACGCCATTTCAGAACTTCAATCAAAGATTCAAGCCCATATGTCAAATTGCACACATCCACACCGAGGTTAACGTTTAGCAATCAAAATGCTGACAGGATATACAGCAAGTAAAGAAATTAAATTACCTCTACCAATTCCACTATCATGATTGTTCATCTTGATCTTGATGTGATTGTGGCTGATGTATATGCGTCGGTAACTGCTGCTGCTCGCCTTGCCAAGCCCAAATGATGTCTTGGAGAGCAGGCCGAATATCTTCCTTCATCGTCTTCTGATATTCTAAAGTATCCCCATTGGATTTTCTCATCTCTACCATATAGAGTGCAGGAGTGAACTCAAAGATCTCTGCATCAATCGACACGGCTCCCTTTTTCCCTGCCTTCCGTGCTTCAAAGTTTAACAGACCTTTGTCAATCTGTTTGATTTTAAACTTTAAAGATTTGGCCATCTCCATCAGCTTAGAGATGATGACAGATGCAGGTTGCCTGGAAGTAAATCTTGCCTCTTTCTTCTTATCACTTTCAGCAAACAAGCCTGTAAGATCGAACCCACACGAGAAGGATATAATATCAAAAGCATTCAATTCTGTGGGTTTGATTGAGTCTTCCTTGGGCTCGGCATCTGCATTACTCAAACTAGAAGGACCTGCATTCCCATCTGTATTTGCAGAAGAAGCAACATCCGCACATTCAGATTCTGTTTTCTGAGATTTTGTGGCAAAGTCCTTCCTAAACCAAGAGCTCTCCCGTATTTTCTCGATGGATATTCTCGTTTCTGGATTGGGGTCCAACATTTTGAATAACAGCCGACGAACATCTTGAGGAAACCATTTTGGAAACCTGAACTCGGCTTTTCCAATCTTTCTGTACAACTCCATCAGATTCGAATCATGAAATGGAAGGAAGCCTGCAAGGAGAACAAACAAAACTACACCACAAGACCAAATATCAGCTTTTGCTCCATCATAGCCCTTCCGGCTGATTACTTCAGGAGCGACATAGGCAGGAGTTCCGCATGTTGTGTGAAGCAGTCCATCCTGACGCTTTGACTCCGCTAGTGCACTTAGCCCAAAATCCGTCACCTTCAAATTATCATTCTCATCCAAGAGTAGGTTTTCTGGTTTGAGATCGCGGTGAAACACACCCCTACTGTGGCAGAAATCCACTGCATTAATCAACTGTTTGAAGTACTTCTGAGCAACATCTTCTCCAAGTCTTCCTTTAGCCACCTTGTTGAAGAGCTCCCCACCTTTAGCATATTCCATGACAAAGTAAATCCTCGTCTTGGTGGCCATGACTTCATAAAGGTGCACAATGTTAGGGTGTCTAACCATTCGCATTACAGAAATCTCGCGCTTCACCTGATCCATTAAACCTACCCTCAAAACCTTCTCCTTGTCAATCACTTTGATTGCCACGCTCTGACTGTTTTTCACACCCCTCGCATGATAAACCTTGGCAAAGGTGCCTTGGCCGAGTACTCTACCTAGTTCATATCTCCCCATCAGACAGCTACTTTTATCCTCCATGTTACTCTACAACTATACTAAACTATTTTCAGAAAGTATCAACCGTCCTCACCAAGGCCCTGCATAAACATTATAGGTGTTTTGCATTGTCTGGCTCCATTAAGCATTCGGGCATAGAGAAACAATGCACTATTGAAGTATCCGCTGTTATCTTTAGTATCAAGAGAAAACCATAGACGACTCAATGAGCGAATAGGCTCAAGCTCTGGAAATAACGGACTCTGCACGATTAAACACATCTTGAAGCATTCCCTAGCTAGAGCAGGCTAGACCAGAAATAGCGCATTACTTCCTAGTGATTGATGTTGAAATGAACCTGCATTCGGAAGGAGGAAAGGGTTAAGGCTGAGCTAAGGGATCATATTTGCGAAGAAATACAATCTGGAAAACCTTAGAAAGTTAAGGAGCAAACTCATATGGAGATCAGAATGAAGAAATATCTGCATTAATATTCAGTGAATCATAAGATTAAAAGCAGAAATCAAGTTGATATCTTTGGAGATCAGAATGTCAAACACTGAACACTTTTCCCTTTGCATCCTATAAAAACACTTCAAAACCTATTTCAACTCTTAATAGAAAATCGAATCCCTTAGGACTTGGCTGAATCGCAAACATCCGATCAACTCTTACAGACGAATTATCCTACAACGACATGATTTGACAGGGAAACTAAAATCTCCATGACCTAGTTCTAGTATTAGTAAGCTTGGGATATGTTGATTACCAGGAAATGAGGGCAACCACCAACAAAGGTAATTTCCATGGCGGTATTAAGTAATGGCAGGGCAAATTCACCAAGAATATCTAATTTCGCAATCGCAAACAGCACTAGAGACGATGATCGCAATTCACAGTGAAACCGAAACTTCAAAATCGATCGAATCCTCCTGAATCGCAGGACTATCAATCGATATACACATTCAGATAGCAAAGATCATCAGATATATCCAAGGTATGCGAAGAAATCAAAATAAGAAACTTTGCTCTAAAACAGATTGCAATTAAATTTCAAAACCAAGTTTGGGAACAAAATGTGGATTTGAAAATCGCAAGAAAAATTACCAGTTCAAAAAGTGCACTCGCGCGCACAGTAAGAATCCTGAAGCCTCGATCACCGGATTTGGCAGATTGGTTCGATGATTGGAAACTGAATTGCAGGGTTTTTTCCCCCGAAAATTATACTTTAATTAAAAAAATTGGAATATACGAGATCGGAGTACATCGCTCACACTTCACACGGTAGATATGAATCATGAACCTAATAAATCATTTAATTTAATTTAATTTAATTAATTACTCCGTTAATCTCATGAAACCTGTAAAGGCAAGATGACACGTGTATGGCTAGAAACAACAGGCCGTTGTATCTGAAGGTGATATAAAAAGAGACCCCAGCCACGTGGACCTCGCGAAACATCTTGCAAGTTGTAAAATTGGGCCAGATTAAGGCCCAATTAAGAAATTTGATGGGTTTATAAGGTATACCAAACTTTATGATGATTAAATTAGGAAGTTTGGTATAAGGTATACCAAACTTCCTGTCGATCCCTAAGACGGAGGAATTCGGAGACTACCTGGGCGTTCCGATTGCGTGTGCCGTGTGGGCACTGGTCTGCAGAGCGCTACAACTCGATCTTGGATAAAATAAGGAAACGTCTGTCGGGCCAGAATGCTAGGACGCTCTCGTTAGCTGGTAGAGTGACTTTGGTGAACTCTGTTTTGAAGAGTCTACCATTGTACACCATGCAATCCTCTATTATTCCACGAGGAATCTGCGATGATATTGAGAAATTGGTTCGTGGCTTTGTCTGGGGTTCATCTTCGGAATATCGAAAAATACACCTCCTCTGGTGGGATGTCTTGACTAATCCTAGGGATGAAGGAGGTTTGGGTATAAGATCAATGAGAGCTTCGAATCAGGCGAGATTCTAGCTAAGCTAGGATGGCGGCTCCTTCAATAGCCGGATGCACTGTGGAGTACGATCATCCAGGGAAAGTACTGTGACGGAAGGGCTGATATTGATATGTTCCAACAGAAGAGAGGGGTTTATCTAATTTGGAAAGGTCTGGTCCATGGTGCGGAGGTCTTAACAAAGGGTGTCCGGGATGCGGTGGGAAATGGCCAGAGAACTTTGTTTTGGTTTCATCTGTGGGTTCATGACGCTCCCTTGTTTGACGAAGCAATTAGGATCGTCCCGGGGGATGGACTGGGTGACACGGTGGCTGAGTTATGGATCAATGGGGATTGGGATTGGCATTTTATTAACCCAATTCTCCCCTACCATATACTCCAAAAGCTGATTGGAATTCGGTTTACAACAAGGGATGATACCCATACCCATGACATGTATTTTTGGAACGATACTAGTTCGGGGGCATTCATGGTTAGCTCAGCGCTAGACAGGTTGAGAGGGAGTCAGGCGAGCGAGCACCGGAGGGATTGGAAGCGATGTTGGACGGTGCGTGCGCAGCAACGGATCAGATATTTCATCTACATGGTGGCTCACAACGCGATCCTTTGCAACGTCAACCGAGGTCTGGCTGGGTCGCCTATATGTCTGAGGTGCCTAGGCGACGAAACTTGTTTGCACCTCATTTGGGACTACCCAAGAGTAAGGGAAGTGTGGGAGTCACTCGTTGAGGATACTCTGCCCAAATTGTTTTTTGCTGACAATGATATTAGTGAGTGAATATTTGCCAACATCAGTCGTGGGGACAAGTGGAGCTCGACCTTTTCACACCTGTGGTATTTGTGGAAGTGTAGAAACAACCTTGTCTTCTACGGGTTCGATGATGTGCTGACGACTGCTGGTTTAGCATTGAAGCAGACGAATCTGTACAACACGCTAGCGGATGAAAGGTCATCGCGAGGCGTCATCGGCTCCGATAATGAACCCCTGAATCCTCCCAGTTGGATGTCGCCACCTCTCGGCTGGATTAAACTAAACACAGATGGTGTGTCTAAGGGCAACCCCTGTTGGTGATTTGTGAAAAGTCATCAATCCATTTGTTTGAAATCATAAATGTTAAGTGTGAGAATTACTAAGAGCATCACTCGGGCTTAGGGTGTGCGGGAGGCACGACCCATGTGATCGGCCCTAAGTAATTCTAAGATTTTAAGGGGAAAGGAAATCATGAGGAAAGACCCATGCAATGATATCAACATTGAGAAAGTCGGTCTTGAGCTTGTTTGGATGTTTTCCATAAAAGTGAGCAATAGGGATATGTTCGGTATTCGATCTAATATGGTTATGATCGAGTTTTGTTCACTTATAGTAAGTTAAATCACCGTTTCATGATTTGTAAAGGAAGATATTAAGCTCTAAAGTCTTGGTGCAAAATTTGAGAGCTAGCCGAGCTTCGGAACTCCAAAAACGACATAGCTCTAATTTTGAGCTTGATTAGGGTTTTAGCTTCATTGAAGCTTTAGCTTAGTCATTTTAGTTGTATGGTAGCTACACCCAGCTTCGTATAAATGTCGTGCACATTTTATATTTTATAAGTGATCTAGCTCCACCATGCTAGCTCCATCATGCTAGCTTGTCCTTAATTGGGCTGGTTCTTATTGGGCTTTTATTGGGCCGGTGGTTGGGGGTAGTTATTGGGGGGTAACCGCCCAACCACCATAACTACCCATAACCACCAATAACTACCAATAACTACCCATAACCACCAAAAAACTTCCACCCCATTTTGCCTATAAAAGGCCTTTGCCATCCACTTGGAAAGGCATGATTTTTCCGATATCTTTCTCAATCGGAATAACAAACACTTAAAACACAAAAAGGTATGTATATATGCAATAATGAAATGGGATGCCACCCTTTTATTGTATAGGAAACGTTTTATCCCACAACGTTATTGTAGTGCAACCCTTTGGCATATAGGGGCAATAAACGTTGAAGGAAAACTCGATTTATTTGAGTGACTCGTTTGCCATTATCCAAGCCATTTTATATATCTTTTCTAAAGGGCTTAAACACTTAGTTTTGTCGCCTAAAAGAATTCGGTGGAGATTGCCTTTTTGGCCTACTCCCTCGGGATTACCTTTCGAGGTCTACCCATGAGATTACCCTTTTTGGGTCTACTCAAATTGTCTTGATTATCCGAAAGGATCTACAAGAACCGAATTTACTTTTAACCTATTAAAACAACATTACCTTTAAACCTAACAACCCCAAAACTGCAGGCGGCGGTGGACTGTTCCGTGAATGGGGGGGAGTTTCATCAAGGCCTATGGCTTCAAGTGTGGGCGAGGCCGGAGTTGAGGCAGAAGGGACCTTGGGGACGGTGGGGGCGGGTTGGGACAATGTTGCGGGCGCGACACATGGCTACAACCGCGGCAAGGCAGCTGGGGTAGGGGGTGTGTGCCGCGGGCGCAGCACCTGGCGGCGGCCGCGACAAAGGGCGGTATGGGAGATGGGTTCGGGGAGGCTCGGGGTGGTGGTGTCGGGGCAATCGAAGATGTGCATAGAGACAATCTGTCTCGGTCCGAATACACCGGAGATGCTACGGGTGTGCAGTCTGATGGTAGGGGGAGGTGGTGGTGGGGGCGGTGTAGGGGGAGAGGCAGGAGCACCGGTGGCGCTCTGGGGAAGGAGGAAGTGTGGGAAGGGAGACTCGGACTCAGACTGGGAGACAGTAGGTGTGGGAGAGGGGAGAGGAGGAGAGGAGAAGGGAAAGTGAGCACGGATAGCCGATGAAGACACATGGAGTGGAGCGCGGGTGGAGTTTGTGTGGGGCGGTGGTGGACTGGTTTGGGAAACACAAGCATCCGAAGGTACGAAAGTGATCATACCTAGACAGGGTGTCATATAGTGCCTGAGTGGGTGGGTGATGTTTTAGGGTAGTAGATGGGAGAATGTTGAGAAGATAACATGTCGTTGATAAGGCGTGAGGCCAATAGGCAAGAGGAATGGATACGTGAAAAAGGAGAGAGCGCATCATGTTGGTTATTGTTCTAATGATTCGTTCGGCCTTGCCATTCTACTGAGATGTATAGGGGCAAGACAACCGATAGGAGATCCCATTTGTATTGAAGAAAGTGTGAAAGTCTTTGTTATCGAATTCACGACCATTGTCACATTGGAAACATTTGATGGATGTTTGAAATTGTATTTTGATGTAAGCATGAAAATTGACAAAGATAGGAAACACTTGGGACTTGAAATGAAAAGGGAAAACCCATAAGAAATGAGTGTAATCATCAAGAAACAAAAGGTAGTACTTGTGACCATCCTTGCTAGGCACATGAGAGGTCCAAATGTCACTATGAATGATATCAAAAGGTGCAAAAGTTGAGTTCAAAGACCGCTGAAACGGCAGTCTTGCATGCTTGCCTAACTAACAGGAAGAACATAAACTAGAGCGAAGCTCTTTATTACATTTGACTAGACTCTTAGAACGAAGGAAATCTAAAACGGCAGCACTGGAATGGCCAAGGCGTGCATGCCACAGACTGGATGACGATGCCGAGAGGGCGACCAGACACGACGGACGGGACGGTGAGGGCGACGACATAGGATAAAGCTCCCCGTTGCAGTTACATCTCAGGCGAGTAACCCCGTAGTAAGATCATTCACAGAGAAACTACACACTTTAATGTTTCATAGAAGTACGGTGAAGCCGTGAAGAGTTAGTAGAATTGTGTTCTTTAAGATAGTAAATGATAAAAAAAAAATACCCTTGTGTAATGTGGTATAAATGATCAAAGGACGAAGGCGTAATTAAGAATTTCTATCTAGTGAGAGAGAGGCTCTTGCCTCTCTCTAAAAAAATCTAACCCAAATATCATGTTAATCACTCCACCCCGCCTACCCACCACCACTGCTACTCTTCTCAGTCCACCACCGTCAACCACGCCGTCCCCCCTTTCTTAACCCAATTGGCTTAATCCTCAGGCATTTCGGGCCAACTTTTCTCTGTTTCGGCCGGCTAGGGTGTCGTTTTCCCCTCGGTGACTCGATGCCGTCGTGGCCTATTTTCGCCCGGCTTTGCCTCATCTTCGACCTCCGGTGGTTGGGCTGCGGTGTGTGTCGGTCGGCGTTTGGTCCGGCTGTCCTCTCTGGTGTCGACGCGGCCGCCTCTCCACCGGCCATGATGCGGTCCTTCCGCTCCTCCTTGGTCCTTGGGGCCCAAGCTTCGGGTCCTTCGGGCCCAAGGTTTGGGGGGGAACCCGAAAAGGTTGAAACCACTCTTTGAGCATACCCCGAAAGGGCCTAAATCCCGTAAGGGCTTGAAAATCCCGTTAGGGTTTAAATAAAGTCTCTTTCGTCCGAAAGGGATTCAAGGTGCACGTCTTCTAGGTTGGTTCTTGGTTGTGATCCCTGTTGCTCTTGGCGTTCCTCTTTCGTGTTGGAGCTTTGGCAAATGGTGTCAGGATTGGCTAGGGTCGTGGCGATGTGTATCGAGGCGACTCCGCGTGTAGGAAATTCCTTGGAGGATTGTCTTCACCGCCTACAGGACTGGCTCCTGATTTACCGCCGACCAACGGCGTCGCTAACTGAGGATGCTTGGCATCGGATCTTAGTCTACGTTGTCTCCAGCATTTACGGGTTTGGCTCGCTTACTCGTCCGAGTGTCTACGCCTCCCACTTTCGTGGTGTTGCACCTTTTTATATGTTGTTTTCTCGAATTGCCAAATATGTCTGACTCTCGAATTATTTTCTAATTAAAAAAAAAAGACGAAGGCGTAACCTATCTATCAAGAGTTCATTCTACGAAAACTCCACACTTTTATGCATCTTAATTGGTTATTTCATAGAAATGCGTTATATATAAGCTCAATGTACAAGTTAATCCATAGAAATGAGTTATTTAAGTTCAGTAAATATGTTTCTTACTAAGCTCAGTACTCTCTAACAGACTTATATAATTGATGGAATAAAATTAGAGTAGTAATCAAGCGGAGGATAACGAAACCCTAACATTATCATAAGACATCCAGAGTCAATGAATACATGAAAAAACTTAACTTAAAACCAGTAAAGGCAAGATTAACCCTGTGGACGAATCAGAGATCGTGTGTACACGTGCGTCGAGTGGAGTTCCATCCTAAAACCAATTGGAGAAAAGAGGGGTAATCCACTAAGTTATATATTAAGACTTCTTTATTCATATTATCAACGTGTGACTTTTTTTATCTCTTCACATTAGTTCATTCTCTCAACACTCCGTCATCAGTACTGTGCACAATCGTATCCGATATTCACTCTGAATCCACCAAGCCACACTCAAAACCTCCTGAGTCCTGCCACAACAAGATCCAATCGAATTTCCTTTCGATGCACCATCCGTATTCACCGTGACCCATCTTAATCATTAATGTGGTTGACCCATCCGGTCCCTCATAACTCTTCATTAACTCAAATCCAATCATACTCTTAAGTATATATTACATTTTAATTTATGAATCTTGCCACCCCTCTTCATTACCAAGATCATGCATTGTTGGCCTCTCATCATCACAATATCACATGACTACTTCTCTTTTCCTCAACCACTGCCTCTCCATGTGAGTTTCCCATTTTTTCAACCCTTTCAAATATATATATATAAATTTATATATACTGAGTGTATACACATTACTAACCAATCCATGTGGTGGATCCCAAATCCACCCATCTCTACCCACCTATTTCAAATCATTCACTATATTTTAATGTAATCCATCAAGATTCAAACCCCCCCATGTAGCCATATGTTTGCACTCCCCTCACCACTTATATCGTCACTCCACTTGATCGCTTTCACGTGTCAAAAGGTATCCTCTTGACCTCCTCCCATCGTACAAATTAACCGATACTGAATTTTTTAGTATCGGTTTTCTTAGAACTCGAGAGATGAAGCAAGAAAAGAAGATCAATGTGAATAGGCATTTGTCAAGAGAGGCTTCTCTTGGCACCTCCTCGTTGGGAGACTACCATAGAGAAGCACCGGCGTCGGTCCCGTTCGTATGGGAGTCGGAGCCCGGGACACCGAAGCACAAGCTCAGTGAGAGGCCTCTCCCACCGCTAACTCCTCCACCTTCTTACCAATTCAGTTCCAATAGAAGGAGTAGTTCATCGACTTCATCAAAGCAGAGCAATCTTATCCACAACATATTTCCGAGGATTTCCTCTAGGAAAGGCGCGCGTGATGCGTTGTCGTCGTCTAATCCTTCGTCGCCATCTTTGTCTCAGTGGTCATCCTCGTCTTCTTCGGAGAAGTCGTTGCCACGATCAATGCCATCTTCGCCGGCTGTAAATAGAAGGGGAAGGCACGCGCCTCGCCAGGGGAAGTCGTTTGATTCGATGGGGGAGGTGGAAGAAGACGAAGACGACGAATTCGGGGGATCGCCGGTTTCGACGTTGTGTTACCGTGTTGGTCCGTATAAAGGGTGTTGCTCTGCATTGATGAAGATGTTGAAGAAGTAATTAATTAAGCATTCATTCACCAAAGATTTAATTTTGTTTTGTTTAATTTACAGGTTTAATTTTACTAATGTTTGTTGATCACCTAGGAGTATGATCCAAGATCGATAAAGCTGGATGTAATCAAGAGAGTATCTCTATAGGTCTATCTCAATCTGTAAAATTGTTTAATTTCGATCTTTGATGTTAAAGTCTATGGGCCAATTAATGGGTTTTGTCTAGTTTCAACTCAAAACCAATTTGCATTGAGTGAAGTAGTCCATCAACTTATATATCAACCAATGACCCTTGCCCTAGTGGTTAGGGAGAGGTGGCCCTTGCAAGAGGTCAAGGGTTCAAATCCCACTTCTTACACAATTCGTGTATTAGTGGGTGTTCAAGCCTTCATTGACTTGGGTGAGCCTGCCTGGTGGCTTGTCATCTGGCTAAACCGGTTCGCGTCCTTTGCAGGCTAGGGCCCGGACCCGTGGGGGATTAGTCGATAACCTCGGAACCCCCCACGTCAAAAAAAAAAAAAAAAACTTATATATCAAAATCATAATCAGCAATGTCGTGTTCTTTGAATGAATTAGTAGCCTCTTTGATGATGAGAGTGTAGGAAGAAGGGGACTTGTAGAAACCCTTAGCACCCCTCTGAGCTCCCCTTGCGGTTCAACCCTTTCTTTGGCGCGCATAATGTAGCTTTGGCCTCCGCGAGTTCAACGCGAGTATGACACAATTAAGTTACACTTCGTATGTCCCTCTATTGTGCGAGTGTTCATTTGTGTATGTTTATCGGCTGGGCAATCAGGTGGCTGATCATCTTGCTCACATTTGTCGAGAGAGTCCTTAATTAGTTAGGGCTTGTTGTATCATATAAGGGCTTTAGCTACTCGGCTCATATAAATGCCTTAATTACTTTAAACTTGTTCAGATTAGTTAGGGCTTTGATAAAGATATTGTGATTTAAGTGGTTGAATTTGAAATTTGGATAATCTAATTTTTTCTTACTCCTTGATTGGGCCGGAAAGCCCAAACGGAAATATGCTACTGGGCTTCCCAATGCAAGGATCCAGGGAGGTCCAATCTCTGGTTAGCGCCAAAATTCCGGTGGTTGACTTGGAAAATAGCTAGGGAGAGATTCTGGAACAGTTTTACTAACTTATACTGTAAGTTTGATGTGTACACTCAACAGCAACAGCAAATGAACAAAGTACAGTTAAGTTTACTTTGACATCAATTAGTGATATTCATTTTTTGGAAATTCGCACATGTTTAATTAATTTGTACACACACATATATAGAGTGGGTCAGTTATCGTGTACATATAAATTATTTGTTTATGATTATTCGTTTGTTTCACGTGATTATTCGTCTATAATTATATAATTATTCGTTCATACAAATAGTGTAAAAAATTGTACATTTTATTATAACGAATAATCACTCAATACCACCGAATAATTTTATTCCATCGAATAATCTCTCATTACCAACGAATAATCAAAGGTTACTTTTAATCTCATCCGTTGAATCAGTTGATCTTCTTAATTTAATGGTCCAGATTTATTAACATGGTACACAATAAGGGTTGTGTGCTGATATATTGTCTATATGTGTGTGTGCCATAATCACTTTAATTTTACCATTTCCTTTCAATCAACTAGGTCAACTAAATCTAGAAAAAAAAAATCCAACCTAATGAAATTTGTACATGTTTCTTTAATCAATCTAGCTACATATCTAGCTATTAAATCATAAGCATTTTTATTAGGTATTATAACTGCATTTATTTTATGATTTTAACTCAATCCACCTATGTATATATAATATACTAAAAAAGAGACCCGAAAGTCTTCTATAGTGCGTTTCGCCTATGTGCCGTTTTCTGATGAATCTGACTAACAGATCACACTCAACAACTAAATGATCAAATCTCATTATGGCGTTGTTTGGCACAATTACTAGCTTTTCGAAGTTGTTGCCTTTGAATCTTTGATATTATATGATTTTAAATAAAATAAATATAAAATTGAGATTTTATAGTTTACTTATGTTTTAGAATCAAAGTTTTTCAACCGTAACGCACCTGAGCTTTTCGAAACTTTTGGTTTATATTCATTTTTTTTTTGAAAGCTTGGTTTATATTCATAGGTTTTCATCAGCTACTCAAACGGTTAGATTTATCAAAAATCATACTAACTTATTAACATATATATATATATATATATATATATATATATATATATTCCGTTTTAGCTAAAACATCATCTACCCATTGACCTAATAGAACCAAAATTAGAGTGATTTGGTGTTAATGAAATCATCATTAATCAATAATGAGTTTGAATCAAGGGAAGTGGCCATATAGCAAGTCAGTAAATAGGTCACATGGAGACTGGGAGCCTTTTAGGCTGATCCCTCTGCAATGCCTGTTTCATGTCTCCAATTTGGGTGTAATTTTCGAAGAAATAAATATTTTAAATGTTCTTCTTCTTAATCGAATTAAGATTGATTTTCCCCCCGATTCATTTACTGTATTTAGATTGTTGAATAGTACTGATGAATGAATGACAGTTTGTTTGAATTGTCAGATTGTTGGTTAAACAAGAAATATATTGCACTTAATCAACTACAGTAGTTTTTAAGGAAATTATTTAAGTTTTTAAATTGTTTCACAGCGCGACTTTGTAGCCGCAAAATACGGGTCAAACAAGAAATATATTCATAGCCTTTTCTTATTTTACAAAATTAATTCCTAGTTTTAATGACTCGTGTGACCTAATAATTCCGTATTATTATTATTATTATTATTATTACATTATGATTTAGGTGAAAAATGGCCAATGTTGATATGCAGTATTGTATACAAATGCAGGAAAAAATGGTACTATATTGTTTGTTTACTAACAAAATGATTTAAGGTCATGGTTGGGTTGAGTGAGTTACTAGAGTTGTTAAAAAAAGAAGAAGAAGAAGTTATGATTAGAGTTCAAAAGAATATTATATGGCTGAAAAAGTATTTAAAGTTTGGATTTCAAATTGATTTTATTTATATAATTTTTCATTCGGTTTTTCTATCATATGTCCCAAATTTCTATTTTAGTAAAAATATATCCTTAATTAAATTGTATTAGTCAAATTTTAAATTAGATTCCTATGCTCGCTTATTTTTTATAGATTATCTTTCTCAATTATGATATTATCCTATATCCTAAGAGTTTAAGATGGAAAGACTATTTTTCATTTTAGAGTTAGTAACAAAAAAAAAAAAAAAAAAAAAAACTAGAGGGAGGGAGAGTCAAATATGGGCAACCATTGAACTTTATTTTGAGTAACTCAGATTGGAAAATATTTCTTAGATTTAGTTATTTATCAATCTTACTTTTCATAATTTAAGAAAATAAATTAAATTCTTAACATATATTTTTCAAATGTAATAGTATTAGAAAGACCGTTATTATATATAAGTAACATATAAAACATTAGGGTTCGAGATTGAGATTAAATTCTTCAAAATGAAACAATGCATTTATATAAATCTATAGTAAAAATGTTTTACTCATTTTCAATAAAAAAAAAACTACATTCAAGCGTAAACATGAATAATATGCAAACACAAATTTATCCATATTTAACAACGTTTTAGAAAGAGAAAAAAAAGCACATTTTTCGCCAAGAGTCGAAGTGCGGTGCCAAACCCCTGTGGATCAAGTATTGACTTAGATCAAGTATTAATTTCATTTCATGAGCCAAGAAAAATGTATTTTTTTTTTATTAGGAAAGAATTCGAGGTCAGATATATCTGGAATTCGAAGACCGATAAGTTGGCAAACGGAAAACCGTCAAAAAAAGAAACCAAAAATACAAAGAAGGTGCAATATCTAGGCAAAAGCGCTCTACAAAGCGAAACTGAACGCAACTAAACCAAAAAAGACGAGGACGTAGACGAGGGACGAAGCCAAGCACAACCCATGAGTAGCACCGTAGGCCAGCGGCACATCAGAAGTCACCTGTGGGCAGTGAAGACGAACCTCCAAGGAACCATTCTTCCGGAGAAGGGAGAAGCCTCGATACACACTGCCACGACCCCAGCCTATCCCGACTCCGACTGCCAGAACCCCATCAAACGGAAAAGAAAGTCCAGTCACACCAAACGAAGAGACTCACGATGCCTAGGTATGATCGCAGGAGGCGGAGGCAGCCTCCGTAGCAAACGCCGCCAGACCACACCGTCCAAGGAAAACCGGAGAGAGAACGGGCAATCGGCGACATGATGATGAATGATAATGTATCATATGTGAAAGTGGCATATATATTTATTTTTAATTTCAGATTATTGATTGAGCCGACGGAGGCCCCGAAAAGCCCAAACATGGGATGTAGCAACTCGGCCGAACAAGAAAGCGAAGGGCCGAAGTTGGGTAACGTTGTCCAGAGTACGGGAAACGCCACCGCCCGGAACTACCGGCGGTGAGAAGGGAGGGCCGAGCGCCACACCACCACCACCGAAGGTAGGAAGGCAGACAGGTAGAAATGGGCAAACCAAAGTGAAAACCATTCGACCAAATGATCCAAATGGAAGAGAAAAATGGATTTGCACAAATCAGGACAAGCGATTGCAAGATTCGGGAGCAGGAACTCAAATCTATAAAAGCCCAAAAAAAATTCGGGTTGAATAAAAGCCAAAAACAACATGTGGGTTTTAATTAAGAGGTCAACTCACTCGAGGAAGAGGGAAGGGTGGGCGGCCGTGGATCGGCGAGGGCCACCGCGGTGGTGGCGAGCCGATGGTTACAAGCGCTCCCGGAGGAATCGGGTTGGAGGCTCCATAGGAGAGGGTTTGAGGCTCCCTGAAGAGATTTAGGGCTCCCAAATGAGATTTAAGGCTCCCGGATGAGGAGGTTTAAGGCTGCGACCGGAGGAGAGATGACCGGGGAGAGCCATAGATGAATAGACGGTGGTCGAAGCATCGTGCGACCGTCGACGGCGAAGCACCAGCGGCTGATTGAGGAAGATACATGGAATGCTGACATTTTTTTTTACCCAAAAAAAATGTATTGAATTCATTTTTAACAACAAATTAATTATATGGCTGTTTTTCAATAAAAATAAATATTATATTTAGAATATGAACCTCGACATATATAGAGAGAGACAATTACATATAATGTTAATAAATCTAGATCATTCAACTAAAAAGATTAATAATTAAGATTAAAAGTTACTTTTGATTATTCGGTAGTATTGAATGATTATTCGTTAGAATGAAATTATTCGGTGGTACTAGTGATTATTTGTCAGAAAGATACTTAGATATTTTTTTTACAAACGAATAATTGCATTGTTATCCTAGGAAGTATTGAGTGATTATCCCAGGAAGTATGGTTAATACTTAATATATGTGTTTGATTGATTTTTTGTCATGGAAAAATCCAAAAAGTTGAATTTATGTGAATTTAAATTCTCCAATTTTAGAGGAAGTTTACTTACCAAATTCCCCTAAGGGGGTGTTTGGTATCCATTACTGGGAATAAAAAATGGGTAATGGGAATGACTTATTCCCGATTTTGTTGTTTGGTAGGTTGAAATCGGGAATGGGAATGATTACCAGGGATGGGAGGATTCCCAATTTCTAGCTAAATTCATTCCCCAAAAAAACTAGGGGAATCATCCATTCCAAGTTTCCAACAGAGGCACAATCTGAACACCATCATCTTCCTCCCAAATCTCCCTCCTGCAATCATCCTCTTCCCTCCTCTCCAATGGCCGCCGTCCTTCCAGGTTCGCCGGTGTCGACACTGCCGTCCAGGTATGCCGGCATTGACATCGCCACCACCGTTGTCCAAATCTCGACCCCGTGTAGATCTGCGCCGTTGCTGCCCAGATCTATGTCCAGATCTACCGGCGTCGACAGCGCCACCACTGGTGCTGCAGTCCTTCCTTCGTCGCCGTCGTCCTCCACATTCCTCCCGAGTCCCTCCTCGTTGCAGTTGACCAAGCCTACCCTTCCCTCCTCGTCGTTGTCGATCGACCAGACCTGCCCCTCCCTCCTCGTCGGCCGTCGCGGTCGACCTTCCCCTTTCTCCCAGATTTTCCAAATTTTGTTTAAATTTTGTATTTTTATGATAAATTTATGAATTTGTTAGGTTGAATTTGTGTTTGTTTATGTCTAATTTGAGATATTGGATTTGTGTGATTTTGAAAGGGTTAGGTTAAATTTGTGTATTTTTAAGTTGATTTTTTTAATTTCTCATTCCTACATTATACCAAACAACATGCTTCGGTAACGACTCATTTCCTTTTTTGATTCCGATTCCCATTCTCATTCCCTTTTTTGATTCCGATTCCGATTCCCATTCCCATTCCGATTACTGCACTCATACCAAACGAGACCTAAGTTCCACTTCTACTCTTTTTAACTAAAAATTTATACTTTTCTCATTTTAATTCCAGTATTCCAAAATCAAACTAAATACATTTTTTCAACTCTCATGATTTATAATTTATGATAATTGAGTTCTGAAAAATTAAATTCAGAAATTATACTTAATGATAAAGAAGGGCAAAAAGAGTACACGTGGGCCAGCATGAATTAGAGGCAGATCTGGCTATTTGGGTTTCGCTTTCATATTTCAGAATTGTCTACCCACCACCCCAAAGTACTCCTCTACCACCACCACTACCAAAAAAAACCAAAATAATCCTTTTACTTGTCAAATAATCAACCCAAGTTCCCAAAAAATATATAATATTCATATTTTGATATATAAACACTGCCCCTAATAGTTGTCAATTCCTCATCATCATATTTCCCCATGAATTTTGTATCACCTTGTGCCTTTTAAGACACCTTTGACCTCCTTTCAAGCACCCTCTCTCTCTCTCTCATCTTCTTCTTCCCCAAATCCATACCCATCTCCATCTCTCCCCTTCCATATATAACATGCTTCAATTCCCCCATTTCTTGCTCAATTTTGCCTAATTAAACATTCAATATACATACTCCTCCTCTCGAAGTAATCCGATTTCGATCAAATATGGTTGACGGCCATGGTAGGGATGACTTTGAAGACATAGGTAAGAGGATAAAGCGAGAAATCGATGCATCTCCTAAGATCGCTACTACAAACAACAGCAACAACAACAATAACAATACCAGTATCAACAACGGTCATCAGATTCAGATGGGGAGGAGAGTGCAGATGGTGGGCCCATCTGGCACCGTCCTCAACACCATCACCCCTTGCGCCGCCTGCAAGCTCCTCCGTCGCAGATGCGCTGAGGAGTGCCCTTTCTCCCCCTACTTCTCCCCCCACGAGCCTCAGAAATTCGCTGCTGTCCACAAAGTCTTTGGCGCCAGCAACGTCTCCAAGATGCTTCAGGTATACATATATACATATTTTGAATAGTAGATAAGTTGGTGGGCTACTTCTCTTATTTCACCCAGAATCTATATGCACACAGGATGTGCCGGAGGGGCAGCGGGCAGATGCGGCGAACAGCCTAGTCTACGAGGCGAACGTGAGGATGAGGGACCCGGTGTACGGATGCATGGGTGCAATCTCCGCCTTGCAACGCCAGGTCCAAACCCTAACGGCGGAGCTGAACGCCGTCAGAGCCGAGATCCTGAAGTTCAAATACAGGGAGGCCGCTAACTCCCTCCTTACATCGACCGCTGCCGCCGCCATGGTCGGCTCTTCGGCCGGAGCTGCCGTCACGGTGGCTGGGGCGGTGTCGGGCGCCCCTGCGCAGCAGCCTCAGCCTCCAATGACGCCGCCTCTTGTGTCGGTGGTCGCCTCGTCTTCGCCGGCGGCGTCTTTGTATACGACGCCGTCGAGTACTACCGGTGGATTTAGCTCAATTTCCAGTGATAGTGTTGCATACTTTGACTGATCGATCTTACTTCAATTTGGATCATTTGATCTTTAATTAGTTTGCAGTTTCCTTAGCTGATTAAGGTTAGGTTGATTTTCATTTTATGGGATTTTTTTTTATATAATTAGTTTATTAATTAAGTAATTTATAGAAATTACAAAGGGAAAATGTTTTGAGAGTTCAATTACTAGTTAATTACTTTTTGGGGTCTATAGTGTACTTTTTTTTTCCTTATTAATTATCTAATAAATTGGTGTATTATAAAGGCTATCCCAATTTTCAGTTTCCACTATATATACCTTTGTTTCCTAAGAAATTTGCACATTTTTTAAACTCACAAAATAACACAAAATATAGTTTGATATATAACAAATATGTAAAAGTGATTATAAATATTCGATCTTGTTGAAGGGTATGTTTTTAACTCGCATTTTCAATCATATTTTATTCTATAAGAATATAAAGGTTTTATGTTCACCATGTATATGATATTATGATCATTACTCCCAAAAAATAAAAGTATGAGAATTATGCAAATAAAAAGAGCCTAACGCTAATGTCCCTTTAAATATATCACTTTCTTAAATGTGATCAATACATTTTTATTTTCTTTGCAAAGATAATGCCAAAATATCGTCGTCTTTTTCTTTTTTTTCTTAAATTTTTTTATAAGGTAAATATTTGAGTGCGACCAGGTCAAGACCGTCTCATAGCATCATCATTCAAGGTATCTTAAATTTTTGCTTTTCCTATTTTTCCTTGATTTATAAGTGTAATCTGACTTTAACTTCTTCTTTTTTTAATTTATTTTATCATTGATAGAATATAGACCTTTAAACAAAAACCGTGTATTATATAACAACCTAATTAATATTTCACAAAAATGTGTATAGCTAGGAAAGCCAAAAATGGAGTTTGATGATGGGTTTATAAATGAATTTCAATACGGAGTATTAGTTTTTCAAGGGATATTAATTAATGCAGTGAATCTCAGTAATGAATTAATGTACACATTAATTAGTGTTTAATTTGAATAAAATTAACGTCATTGTTTATGTGAAAGGGCATTAATAAGAGGCACATGAACACATGATCTATGTTTGAACGGTCGGTTCATGCACGTGTGGTCATGAAATCTTATGATCAGATCATCATTAATTAACTCTTTTCTTTTTAATCAGCAAATTAATCTTAGATTAAGATACTGCATTCTAATTTGTGATGTTTATTAAAGTGCTGCATACTCTATTTTTTTTGTTCCCAAAAGTGTTGTGCATAATCTAATTCATCACTTAATTAGTTAATTTAGATCGAATGGAGCAATATAGCGATAAACAGTGGAGTAAATTATAATTTTCCCAAATTAATTTGGATTATAATCTAATCATTACAATAGCATTTGACCAATTATTGATAAACACTCGAGTAAATTAATTATAATCATTATAATTAGTGATAAAAATTTGATTAATTTTGAATGATATTGACTTATTTTAATGAGAATGATATCATTTGACCAATTTTATATCATTGTTTTGGACTAATTTATGGTCGAAAAAATGAGTCGGGATACTTTGTTACCACTTCTCCAAAGATTGGATTATTTTTCTTACAATTAAAAGGTGTAGATATTTTTTAACACTCTTATCAAGGTTTGATTATTTTATTTAGTTTCGCCTACTTAATACACATCATTTTTAGTCGGAAAAAAAAAAGACTTACATACCAAACCTCTCAATAAATATACACTTTTTTTCAACAACAAATATACTCTATTCTTTGATAAAATGTAAAAGAGCTTTACAAAATTTAATTTGTATACATTTTAAATTTTCTATTGTTTAATCCATATTGTCTTATGGAGTTAAAAAAGATAAAATTTATTTTTATTAAATCTTGGTTAAAATCCTAAAATATCAAATATATATAATTGATCAAAAGAAGTTTTAAAAAATGGGTTTTGTGTATAGGTTAAAAATCTGAATTAGGAAAGTTTCTAAAAGATTACTGAATTGACTGTAATCTCTGTTGAGTTAATTCTCAATCAGAGGACGTAGATATATACTGAGAATTGTACAACGAAAATCTTTACAGAATAATATATTTTCAATATAATCACAACAAGAAAATCATAAACGAATATCCTATCTAATACCCCCTGCAAGCTCATGGAGGGGCAGGGACATGAAGCTTGGATCGAAACAAATCGAACTGTCGGTTGCCCAACGCCTTGGTGAATATATCAGTCGTCTGATATTTGGAACCAATGTGGCGAACGATGAGCTCACGAGTCACGACCTTCTAGCTTTTCACAAACAAAGTGAAAATCAACCGGGATGTGTTTAGACTTGCTGGTGAGGACCGAATTCTTGGTAAAAAAAGTCCCACTAATATTATCACAGAGGACCACCGGAGTAGCACACAACCATTGTTGGAGGTCATGAAGGAGATGTTGAATTCAAGTGAGCTCAACCACGGTAGCAGCAATGGCTCGATACTCCGCTTCCGTACTGGACTGAGCCACCACCTTATGTTTGCGAGACGTCCAGCTGATCAAGAAGCTGCCGAAGTAGACGGCGAAGCCGTATTGAGAGTGGAAGTCATCTGAGTCAGAAATCCAGCCAGCATCCGTGAAGGCGGTGACAATGAAGTTTGTAGAGGGACGAAGGCGGAATGTGTAATGGAGAGTGCCTTTGAGGTACCGAAGAATGTGTTTCACAGTTGCCCAATGATCAATGGTAGGTTGATGCATATACTGACAGACTCTATTGACGACATAAGAGATTTCTGGCCGAGTGATAACAACATATTGCAGAGCTCCAACGATGCTTCGATAAAGTGAAGGATCTGACATTGGATCACCGGAGAGAGAGAGATGGGAATGAGGCTCTGTTGGGCTGACAATCGACTTAGCCTCGGTCATGTTCGAGCGAGTAAGGAGCTCTCGAATGTATTTCTGCTGGCAGAGTTATAAATGACAATAATACTTGGAACGTTACCAAACTTGAGACAGACTTACGAGGCCTACTTACCATGGATATCATATCCAACATTACAACGACTCACCTACCTCACAATGTTTTCTATGACAGACTTTTCTGGGGTTCTAGCAGAGATGACTGGTTCTCCACGTCATCAGCGACAAAGCTAATCCCAAATCACGGGGGTGACCAGAGTTTCGGTTACAACTGGATATGGAAATTGGACATCCCATATAAGTTAAGGCATTTCATTTGGAAGATTGCCCGCGATGGTCTCCCGACCACTGATAGACTGCAACGGTCTCATGTATCGGTGCCCTCCGGGAGCATCTTTTGTGGATGCACTGTCGAATCTACAAGTCATATTCTAGTAAAGTGCCCCACAATGATCTCTCTTACAAAAACCCTCCATATCAGCCACCCCTCATATGATGATATTGATATAGACATGAAGCCAAACCACATGCTAAACACCATTTACACCAAAGTAGGCATCAAGCCCTTCACTAAACTAGTTTTCGCTTGGTGGGGAATCTGGTATTTTCGCAACCAACTAGTTTTTCAGCACATAAATAAGGCCTTTATTCAGGCTATAGCCACTTTCTGCAATTCAACATACCAAACATGAAATGCCAGAGTTGAGGACTCTGGGACCGGAGATATAATCCAGCCTAGGAATACGATATGTGGAAACTCTGTAGGATCTACTTCAACTTATTCTACTGCCTCCAGAGCGGAGAAATGGAAAAAACCTCATGCGGGATATTACAAGCTAAACTTTGATGGCTCTTACTGCCTTTCGGGGGTCAGAACCTTCAGCTTCGTGATTCGAGATCATATGGGACATATATTATCCTTAGGAGCGGGTTCTTGTAATAATAGCTCCACTGTTTTCGCGGAGGCCATGGGCCTTCGGATGGGGGTCTTCAGGGCCAAATCGTTGGGGATAAATAACCTTCTGATCGAAGGAGATTGTTTGGCCGTCATAAATAGGGTTGGAATGGTAATTGAAAATTACCATACCAACCGATTACCAACCGTACCAACAGGTCCTTGGTACCAAGAAGTCGGTAACCGACTGAATCGGTAACCGAAGTCTCGGTACCAAGGATAGTCGGTACGGTAACGGTATGGGCAACCCAAATACCGTGGTACCGTTGGTACCGAATATATATTTATTTATTTATTTTTAAATAAAATATATATTTAATTTTTTTTAAAAAAAATAAAATATATATTTTATTTAAAAAAAAAAATACCGTGGTACCGTTGGTACCAAGGATAGTCGGTTCATTTTCAAGCATAATCTGTCATTGGTACCATCGGTACCGATGGTCCCACAGTGTATAAAACGAAAATCGAAGAACGAAAATAGTGGCTTCGGTTACCACGGTACCGACATTCGGTAACCGATACTTTCGGTACCAAGAGTTTCGGTACCGAAACTATTCGGTTGGTACGTGGTACAAAAAATCCCATACCGAGGGGTATCGGTACGGTACGTGGTAATGAAAAAATTACCATGGTACCGTACCGTGCCAACCCTAGTCATAAAGGCTCTGCTGGGGACTGGGTTTGCCCCTGGATGATCGAGTTGCTGATGGCTGATACGACTGTTGATTTATATGCATTCTCTCATGTTGCTATTCGTCATATTTTCAGGGATTCTAACGTTGTGGCTGACAGGATTGCTCGTCTGGCCTACAATGTCCCTACCGATGATAGCTTCACTGATGATCCAGAACTTCGTGTTCTCATCCGCTCGGACGCGCTAGGAAAGAAGTCGGGTCGTCGACGTATTTCCTAATCCTTACCTGCTTAAAAAAAAAAAAATGATACCAAACTTTTTTTTTTTATAAACTCAAACCTATACTCTAAGCTTTAAGTTAGAAAAAACATGTTAAAAAAATACTCCCTCTGATACAAAATCCAGGCAATTATTTTAGGCAAGTAATTTGAAGTTGTGACTAACCATTTGTTGATCAAACCGGTAATCATACGGAAACCTTTAAGTGTGGGAGAGCCCAAACCTTTAATTTATTAATTAAATAATCATAACGGACCAATTTTTTTTTTTTTAGGGTGATTTAGTATATTAGTTATTCCGGAATAGACGGAAAGACTAAGGGTATGTTTGACACAAGTTTTATTGGAGCTGTGCCAAAGTTTTTCATGGTTTTTGGAAAAATAGCTTTACAAAACTCTATGTAACTTGTCACCCAAATCAAGATTTTGCTCTTTAAAGTTTAAATCTATCCACAATGCTAAATTTTTGTCAAAATTTTCATCTAAATTTAATTTTAAATTAAACTAGTATAATTCCCGCGCCATGGCGCGATTTGTTAAAACTAAAATATTAATAATATATATAAATATATTATAAAATACTAATAAAAGTTAAGATAAAAAAAACTTTACCATAAATGTATCTTATAATTCTGAAATAATTTTTTTTATATATCGTCTAAAGTATAATACATAAATGTAGATATTTCAAATCACCTAGTAATAATAATATCAATATCATTGTAACTTTTTTAGAAATTTTGAAATCTGAATCATGCATTTAAATGTGATGTGTCACAACTAATAATTATATTCAATGTTTTGAATTAAGCTCAATAGTTAGTACATAAATGTAAGTTAAGCCTAATGGTTATATTAGATTGAATTCAATATTTTGAATTAAGCCCAATTGTTAGTAAATATGTTAAGAATAAAAGAGAATGGATGTAACACCCTCTTTTATAACCCAAAGGAATATCACAGCGCCAGTGATTACGCGGACTTTAATGCCTTTGTAACCACCTTAGGCTTATAGGGACACGCAACCATGCTCCCATAAACAAGATGATAACATTAAATACATAAATAAAATACAATTAAATCGCGGAAGACTTTAAGTGAAACAAATAATTAAATATACAATAATGTCGTTACAATGTCTCGATAGCAAACTAAGATAACGTTTATACACTAATGATAAAAGAGACTCTTGAATCAAACAACGGTAAAATACTAAAAACATTTGAAGACGATTCCGACTCACATTTCCGACCTTCGACCTTGTAGTGCTTTATCTAAACCTGTGGAAACCAGCCATCCAAACAAAGGACGGTTAGTTCGCGAGAACTAGCAAGTGACGGCACGAAAGCAGATACAACTTTGGATTCAAGTGACCATGAAACGGTAAGAATTAAATCCAAATGAGATTTGAGTATTTGAAGTGAATTGGCTTATTTTGTAACCCGACCCTCCTGTGACACGGATAATCCAAAAGGGATTGAGTAACAAAAGATGTATTAGGAATCATATTCCGATTAAGGATGGATATGACATAGCTTGAAACGATTCATGATTACTACCCATTACATTATTAATACGTTTTTATTATAATGTCTAAACTAAGTATTGGTTCAAAAGGTACTCGATGTGGCCCAAAATCGACCCAGAGGGCAGGACTCTTCCGGAGAGTTTTAAACTGCGGGCTGAGACAGTCGATTAAGTGTTGATCTTGAGTCCCCCAATACCTAGTTCAAACCATGTTTGTTACTTGTACATTATTCTTCACTCACTTACTCACATGATATGCATTTTACGTCTTTTATCTTTTTATCGACTATTACCGGTCCCACTCTGTCTATAGTGGATAGCGACCTACAACCATTGGTTGTGTAACACCTCGCATGGAAGTGTAGTTTCATGAAACCTTAAGACCGAGGAGTAACGGCCCCGACCTACACTTTACAATTTACCATTTCACACTGCTTTTCGTTGATTGATTGACTACTTTACTTTACAATTCTTCACATTACTTTACGATTTTAAATTTATGATTCACATTGCTTTTGATTGGTTTGGATTCGATTTAGTTTCACTCGCAACAACCGATCCTCACATTATTACTAATTATTTACAATATTGATCACAACGAAATAAACATAATGGATACATAAAAGAAGCATATCCCTTTCTTAACCAATTAGCATGAAGGAACAAAATAATCATGCTTTAATAAAAAAAAGGTGGGTACACTACTAGAAAACTTCAATTATACATCTGTTGTCAACAGATGTCTTTAAAAAAAATTCCGATCTCTTTGTGCGTGTAGTAAAAGATCAAAATTTCCACATCGGTTTTAAGCAGATGTCTTTTATTAATTAGAACCCCTCAATTTTGGTTATGACATGTTCACTTGTTGATGAATATCCATAATTTGTCATTTGAAAACATGTGAAGATGTCCTCCTAAAGCAAAAAAGTAACATTTACATCTTTATTTATTAAAATAATTGATGTCTTAATAAAACATAGACAACAGTTTTTATTGTAGTGATCACGTTTATAATCATGTTCTATATATAATTTATGATTTTATATGGTTTTAATTTAACCGACCACATGAAATATAGGCATAAATGATGTGTTTTAATGTTATCGACATCTGAGAGTATTCATTTTCTGTGTATTAATTTCATGTCCATTATATGTGATATTATATTGTTCTAAAATAATACACTATGTTAGTTGTATACACAGAAGATGTCGTTTCATACATTTTTATCAATTTTTTCAAAATAAAATGACGTTGTTGCTCCATTGATACATCTGTTTATTTCGTAGATAACGATGTTACTTTGACAAATATATATCAGTTCATATATAATTTTTAATGTTCAAACTTGTTTTTCATATTGATTTAAATGTAAAATGACGTTGTTGCTCCATTGACACACGGTTTATTTTGTAGATAATGATGTGTATAATTTATACTGATATCTGTTTCAATAGACGGATCTGATGTTAAATGTACGAATGCACTATTTTCATATCTAATCCGATATTTTTGTTTGGATACGCAACACGCTTTTGTCAATAGAACATCGCATTCATGTACATGTATACTAGCTTCATGCTATAACATTCACAAAAACTAAAATACACTGCCGCTATTCATAGCCACAAAATTGGCTAGCCACAACATCACAAAAAAAAAAAAATGGCTAGCCCCTATATCTACGATATACATTATTTCTGAAGAATGAGAAGAAATAAGTAGGTAATAAAAATAGCTTGTCCATCGATCTACCACTATGTTGAGTAGTAGCTGCTGAGTCATAACCGCCTTCAGACTCAACTCCATTCAGTTGCTAACAGAACAGACTTTGGATGTAAGAACTACAGGCACTAAATTGCAGCAGGGGCATGACCAACATTTTATTACACACTAGTTGCTATCCCGCGTGCTTTGCACGCGGGTATCTCACACTTGAATATTTCACAATAAGTTCCTGCAAGAAAAATGTCACCCACAACACTTGGAATATTATGTTAGCAAATGGGTCCGCCAGGCTCGTAACAACCTGGAATGAGCTAATCATTTTAGTATATTGCTTGGATATGAATTTAAGCATTTCCAAAAATAGGCTGATTTAAGTTCCAAACTAAAACTTGTAAAAGTTAGGAGTTTCAAGATGTGAAAATGTCAGGAATAAGGATGTAGCTGCTTGTAAGGTCAAATGTCTCAACGATTTCTGATGACAGCAAAGCTTGGGACATTTAGATGGGCACTAAAGGCAAATAAAAGTATCATACCTGTGATACTATATTAACTTCTTGTAAGGTTATGTCCTTTCCTCCAGTGATATTGTATACAACACCGGTAGCAGATTGGATGGATGATCCAATAAGAGGAGTCAGAGTTGCTTTTTTGGCTGCTTCTTCTTCTGCTTGGTTCTTGCTGGGCGAAACACTTACTTCAAGCATCGAAGTAACTGAATCCTTCATGATTACCTTCTTCTTCTGCTTGTTTATCCTATATCTGGTAGATGTCACTGGTATCACACCATCTATATCTCCACTGTAAAATTCAAGTATGAAATCGTGTATTGATAATTGAGATTCAAGTAATTGATCGATGTCTTTAGTACTTCACATTACCTTACCTGTACAACCAAACATGCAGCCCTTTATCCATCAACTCTTGAATCCACGGTAAGACAGTCACTGTCTTGTCTCTCCAATGCCTCGTGATGTTTGGACTTCAAACGAAAGCATTCATCAATGGACAACGGTTAAATCAAGTAAAAGGCACGAATCCAACTCAGGGATTCAATCCCCTTGAGAAGGAGATATAAAGAAATTGAAAAGAACATACTGAAACAAAAAAAAAAAAAAAACCACCAATCAACAATTTAAGGCAAGCATTGTCAAAGTGATTTGTTTCTAGGATAAAATGAGGACATAAAATGAGATGATCCCTTGTTTCTAGCTAGAAAGGTGATAGTCTTAGTACTGATTTAGCCTTTAGGTCGTATCTTGCTACTTGAATACTAGATTGTTCATGCCACTTTAATCATATGCATCATTATCCATAAAATAAGTCAAATTAAAAGGAAAAACCTACAAAATCCAAATTAGGCATGGAGTGAGGGGGCACCATCACCTACATGTCAAAGCGGGTGTATAACTATATATAAGAAACTATGTATATCTATACTTATAAGAAACTATACCAGAGTTACTACATATATCTATACCAATAAACGTGTATTTAAAAATCCGCTATAAGAATCTCATGTACAAATAGTGAATTACATAAGAATCTCATGTACTTGAACATGAATACATATTGAACTATATAAGAATCTCATATAATAAGCCAATAAACATGTATAAATACCGAACCATATAAGAATCTCATATAATAAGCCAATAAACATGTATAAATACCGAACCATATAAGAATCTCATATAAAAAGCCAATAAACATGCACAACCGACTCAAATTTTGTAAAGCAATCAATTTGTGTGCATGTGTTTGGTTATGTAGATTAACTAAATGTTCAAGCCTTACCTCATAAGAAAGAAAAAAGAAATCTATAACCAATCAATTTGTGTGCCTAATTTGGTCTTTGTCTTGAATTAGGTTCCACAGGCTTATTTGCAAACATCTGGGCTTCACAAAATAGTATCCAGTGAACATAGACCGAGCTATCTCAGTATGAATTTCGAGGTTGTTTATAGATCTATCTCATTATCTCGGTTTCACATCACTGAAGCAACATTCCTACTGTCAGTGATCAAGTAAAACAACACCACTAACAGAGTGAAAAACTGACAATAGTAAAAATTCTAACAGAAAAATCGAATTGAAACAGACGTCAACTTGACACGACAATAAAATTGAAACAGATATCAAATTGACACAGAAACTGATAGAGTAAACATTCACACAGAGTGTCACTAATATAAAATTCACACAGCCATCAGTTTGACACAGTTTCACCAATTCGAAATTCACACAGAGTCGGAATAAAAACACTTCACGAACGACAGGTTGAAAGGTGAGAAGGTATACTTACCGTCCACTTGAGGTGATTTCATCTAATTTGTTCTCCTTCTTCATTCAACCCACAATTAAGTACTGTATTAGTGAAGTGTTGATCTCCCACCATCACCAGCATTGAAGACGAGCAACCAAAGTGCTTCTCGATCTCCTTGGCATTACCCGCTGGCTTCTTTACCCTATATACATATCACAATGCATCAAAGATACAAACTCAGTAAAACCTAAACCTGAAAATCAATATTGAATCTATATTCATTATTAACACCTCAAAAAACTGGCTAAAATCCCTCAAATTCATCAAAGGAGCCAACCCATACAAATCTAATTATCTAAACCTAAAAATCAACATTGAATATGCTAATTAACACCTCTAAAACTCACTACTTAATTTCATCCCAATCTCAGCACAATGTATCAAACAAAATCAGTACTTTTTTGGAAGCAATTCTAAGTAAGGAATTATATTTCCAGGGATATAAGTTACCTGTGTCTGATGACTTTAATCCCAACTTGCCCCTCCAAAACCCTAGCCTTGGACTCATCTGGATCGAATTTTGATAGCCCATCTAATTTGCTGAACAAGGCGACATATGCAACTTCTTTCAATTTGTATAACACCAAAGGAATGCTAGAAAGTTGTCATGTAAACATAAAAAGATAGGAAACGAGTACCAACAGCTTGCACAAACGGGAAAATCTCGGAAGGCATGCCGGCGGCCTCAGCTGCTGCCTTTGCATACTTCTCCATCTTATTTGGATCAACATTGACCAGGTTGACCCCATCATCACCAGCATAAAACTTGAGGTTAAGACCTGTTCCTATCCCAATCTCCAAGATATCCTTTATGTGCCCCCTCAATTGATCGAAGAGATGCAACTTGTAGCCTACAACCTTACATGAAAACAAGAAATCAGAAGCAATAAGCAAAGATGATTACAAGCCATTTAATTCAGCCCTATCTCATCCTCATATGACTTCATGAACTTGTTCATGACTGATGCATACATCTCCTGATACAATGTGGTACAACAAGGTTGCCTCGGTATGAAACACAAAAATAAGGTACAAGATGAGTAAGGAGGAATTACCTGCAGATATGCTCTGGATGCGTTTCTATTGATAACTTCACCTAAAAGAACCTTTTCTTGAGTCTTTGCGTTTTTCAAGAGGCACAGTAGACTTCACCCAGACCATCATATAAGTTATTCATCACCGTCTTGATTGTCATAAATGAAGCATCAGAAAATCACCACTGCATACTAAATATACAATAACTTAAAGTTATAAATCATAGGGTAAACATACAAATATTCACTAACTTATTGTGCAGCGGAACTATAAGATAATAACTTTGACTAAAAACAATAATGTAGCTCTATTTTTTTAAAATAATTATAACATGCATCTGTCATGAGAACAAAAGTCCTATTTAATGATAAAAACATGTATATGTCATTGTTCCAAGTGTGTAACTGGAAATTTATCTTCAACTGCCAGATCTACTTCTTCTGAGCTAAAAACACATAAACCTCCATCAACAAATTTTTGATATGGCTAGTGGCTACCAGAAACAACTCTAAATAAGAACCCAAACAAGAAAACATGCAATCAAATGAATAGAAACAGATTTAAGCACAAATCAAGCAAATTTACAAATAGATCTAGCAGAACAGGAGCAATCGCAGATCATATGAGATAAAGAGGGGAAATGGAAGAGAGACCAGTCAAGCAAAATTGTAGAGATAAGAGCTTCATGGTGTAGATCCCACAAAAAAATTGAACAATGTGAGATGTAAATCCCACCACAAAATCACAGCAAACAGCAACAAACCCTATATCTACACAAAAATAAAAAACAAAAATGGACAGCCCAACAATCCTAGATCTCAAAATCGGATTAGCCATACATTTCAACAACTGAAGCAAAGAAAGAGCACAAAAGAGAAAAGAAGGAGACCATACCTGTTGCTGAGAGAGCGAAGAGTAATGTCTTCCAGAGAGAGCGAACAGAGAAGGCACACCGACGAGCATGGGCTTTCAAGAATGCTTGCAGGCGGCGTCCGTTCTCCAGATCTAGGTCCATCGCCTGGGATTGTATTGGCGGAAGAGAGAGGAAGAAAGCGAGAGCGAGAGAGAGCAGAGAGAATGGGAACGGAGGAGAGATGACAGAGATGGGGGAGGGTGGGTAGATCTGGTGGTGGCGAAGATCCCGGAGATAGAGAAGGAGGAGGAGGTGGTGCTCTGGAGAGAGGAAGAGCGAGGTCGGGGTCGGGATAGGGTTCAAGAAGACAACAAGACGATGGCGGTGAGGGGGCAAGGAGGTTGGAGCAGAGAGAAGAGGAGGAGCTCTTATCTGAAGAAAGTTCGCCGGAGCGGTGAGAGGTCGCCGGAGCTGGAGGACAGTGGAGACCGGAGGTGATTGAGAAAGAGATGGTGCTGAATGGGAGAGAGAGAAGTTGAAACAGCTGAAGTGTGGGAAATTTTCCAACTATTATAATTTTCCTCCAAAATTTGAAACCTTTCGTAAATTTTCTAAGTATTACAATCCCGCTCGTTCAACTTAGAAAATTCAAACCCGCGCCCATTTTAAATTTTTTTAAACAAACAATTTGACATCGGTCAAAAAAATTGACAGTTGTTAAAATGTTATTCAACATCATAAATTTAATAATTGATGTAACATACTAATTTAACATCAGGTGTTTTCTTGACAGATTTAAAACACGTGATGTCTAATTGCATAATTCTAGTAGTGGTATCTATGTCATTATTATATAATGACGTCGAATAATAACATTACCCATTTATACTTGCCAAATTCAAATTGACGGTTGAATAAATCACACAAAGCGGATGGATTGCAATTTATTTTAATTAATTTGGCAAGCATTCCAACAGAAAGAAACAACTATAGACACGAAAGGCACAAGTGAGCAGAAAGGCTCGGAAGGTCACTTGCCTCGATTTGGAGTTGCAAGCGTTAACGGTTGGCCGGACTCAAATTCCTTCGTATGAGCGCAAGGGTAGAATAGTCTCTGCGGAGTAACGAAATTGGAAGCAATTTATGCCCAAACAAAAACATGGGTTAGAATCTGGAATTTTTAAAAACTGAGCAAGAGCATATTTTAGAAAAAACCGAACTTAGGGAGGTTTGGTGTAATTAGATCACCTTCTTCCTTCTCCCGACACTTTCAACAGTAGCATAAACCGGCGAGTCCCGGCTCTACTTCGGCGAGATCCTGGCGGTGGCACGGGTCACGACGGCGCACGAGGCTGGCGGCTACGGACTCGTGGTGACTGGGCGCTCCTCCGGGTGGCAGCTGGTGGCTCCGGCAGCGGCGGAAGACGGCTACCGAGTTGCTCCGACGATTTTCTGAAATTGGGGGTTTTGGATTCGGGACGATTTTCTGAAAACTTTGTGAAGGGAAACGCTGATGAAGGCGTTTAGAATGCCATGGACTAGGTTGAGAGCTCGGAGAGGGAGAGGAGTGGTGATGGTGTGCTTCGAAAGTATCCCGAAAGGGGTATTTATAGGAGGATGATTAGGGGACGAATTGAATTAAAATAATTCCACAAATCGAACAGATAATCACTCTTAACGCTATCCCGATCCTAAATTTGGTGAGATTCGGCCTGACTGGAGCGGATTGGGGTGATTTTCGAATTTGGGGATAAGTTCGTTCGGTTTCAATTCGATCCCGAACCTTCAAATTTGTTGCATAAATCTCATTAGAATCGGATTAAGAACGTTCTAGAAACAAAATCGTTGAGCTCCGGGCGATATTTGAGGGAGGTTAAAATTTCACATCCTCACCTGCGTTTTACAGTGAAACTGAGGAAGGAGAAGCGGTTCAAGGGTTCGGTTCAAGCATTTTCTTTTTCTCTTGGTCCGGTTCGGTTCACCCCGAAAAAACCCGGTTTAGCCCTTACTTATTTATAATATATACATATACATATATTTATCCGAAAATTTTATTTATTAAAAATCTACACAACTTAAATAATAAAGTAATAAAATAATAAGATATTTAATTTAAATACATTTTATTGTATGCAACAATGGTTTACTATTACCTTATATTACATATATATATTTTACGGAAATTAAAATAAGTTATAACGATAATTCTCTCTTTATTTGAATAAAAATGTGCAAACTTGTTTTAAAATAATATGAATTAAAATAAATAACTTATTTATTAAATTTCACTTAAGCGAATAAAAAATGAATGTGTCAAAATAGTTACAAACTTTATATACATTTAACTTCCAAAAATCATTATTATGTTCAAAAATAAAAGAACTTTTATATAAATATGTATTTTCTTAAAAATAAATCCCCAAAAATACTTTGGGGTATTTCAATGGAGGAGTAAAAAAAATTAATGGAAAAAAAAAGAGAAAAGGATAAATAAAAAAATCAAGGAAAAAAACATGATGAAACCAGATGACTTTGATGGTTCAGGTGAACCTTACAAGGTAGTGGAATGGCTTACTCATATTGAGAGGATCTTTCGAGGGGTTGTTTGCACTGAAGGAGATAAGGTGAATATAGTAGCACTGCAGTTAAAAGGAGAGGCCAGTCAATGGTGGGAGTCAGTGAGACCTTCTATGGAGGCCAATCTAACCTGGGATGGTTTTAAAGAGAGAATCACCGATCATTACTTCTCCCCGTCTCTAAGAGCAGCAAAGAGGAAATAGTTCCTCTACCCTGACAACCAAGGTCTGAAGCTTGCTCAATTGGTCACAGAGTACTATAGACTACTTCCCTATGCTGGTAATCTGATCCAGTCTGAAGCTGATAAGATCATGTACTTTCATGAGTGGATGTACCACGAACTAAAGTTACAAATGCTCCAACGTGACTACGAGACGCTAGATCAGTATATCGATGCAGCTTATCGGGTAGAGGCCACACTAGAGAAAGGTCGGAAGGATCAAGAATTGTCTGAACAAAAGAAGGGAAAGCAGTTACATATCGGTACTAAGAGGGCTACTTCAACTATACCGATGGGTGGATCAGTGATGAATCAGAATCAGATCCAAACATCATCAATTCAAAACTCAACTAGAATGACCGGGCGAAGTGGTCAAGGTATCCAATGTCACAACTGCGGCAACCCGGATCATTTGAGGCCCCAGTGTCAGGAGGTGGGTCGAATTTGTCGAGGTTGCGGGAAGCCGGGACACATGGTCAAATTCTGTAGATTCAAAAATCAAAATCCCGTCCAGTCTCAACAAGGTTCGTTTGTTCCCACAAAGTCAGCAAACCAGTGGCAAGGCCAAGTTTCACAATCTCGATATAATCAGAAAGGAGGCAAGACGCAAGCAGCATCGGAGGCCACCATTCAAAACAAGGGTAAGGCTCCAATGGATTGATCATCTAAACAAGGTCCTCGATTGTACACACTGAACGAAGTGGAAGAGATTAATACTCAAGAGTGAAGTCGTGTGAGAAATCGTGAATCATATCACTATCTTAGTACTTTTATTTAGAATAAGGTGTTGTCATTTCTGTCCTAATAAGTGCCAGTATTAGGCATGTGTTCCATGTGAAATCGTGAATTCTAGTATTCTGTGTCGTTAGAGTATTTTGATTTTCTAAAAAAAAAAAGAAAAAGTGTTATCTACACGTCAATCTCTTATAATGCATATATGCATTTATTTATTCGTTCCCCCTCTAATCCTTTTACTGAACTTAAGGATGAGATCTATGAGTCTTCATATACATGTTAGACAGAATTGGACAACATATCAAATTATACTATCTCCCTACTCTTTTCGTTGTTCAAGTTTCGGGTCGAAACTTATTTTTAAGGAGGGAGATATGAAATACCCCAAAGTATTTTTAGGTATTTCTGTTTTGATTTAAATAAAAATGAGGTTAAATTTTTGATATAAAAGAAGTCATGAGATTTTTTTTATGAAATATATTTCTTATTATTTGGTGTTATTGGTATGAGTATAAAATTTGGTTTGACATTGTTATTTTAATTGTGAAGCTGAATTTAACTAAAATAAAGCATTAAGATTATTGTTATTATTATTAGTATTATTTCTAAAATAACTAATTTTATAAATGCAAATTTTGATTCATTATTTTATTTGAAAAATGTCTTACTTAAAGTATTTCAATATTAAATGTGACATTATTTTTCACAAAATAAATATGACTCATGATTAAACGGTTAGAGTGGAATTTTTATTCTAATGATATTTACTATAAAGTTTGGAAGTTATTCCTAGCAAATAATTAGTTTATAAAATTTACTTTCAAATAAGTATTTAAAAAAAAATGACATATTTTGATTTATTAAAAAGGGTATATATATATATATATGATTTATCTCATATTGTATTTGTGGATTTTTATACTATGTTACATATATTTAAACATATATAAAAGCCCAGCATTTTATAGTGTTGAACCGGTTGAACCGGACCAAACCGAAATAAATAAAATAAAATAAAAACCGGTTCGGGGGAACCCTTCTTCCTCCTCCCTTCTTCTCTCCTGCGCACCCTCAACCTCACCCTCCATGAGAGGTTTGTCATATTCAATTTTAATTCAAAACGTTCTAAACACGAAACTTATCCTAAATTCAATTCTATTAATCAATGTACAATCAATTCGTGTTTTAAAGGAGGAATCGAGTCTCAATTTCGTCCAAATTCACAAACCCTAGGATTTGTAATTCGTCAAATTGACGTGGAGGATAAGACCTTCCAGCCAAATTGATTACGGTAATTCAATCCTCTCATCAATGGAAATTCAATGGCACCTTCAATACTCGGTTTCGTTCACATTGTAATCCCGACGTTATAAGAAGGGAAGTCAGATCTTTTCGAAGGGTATCCCACCATTGGTAGACAAAATCCGATCTTCCAACCTACTGTTTTAGGCTCTAAATACCTCTAGGAACAGTTCCGTTCACAAAATTTGCAAAATTCCATACGAATTTAAAAACCCCCGATTCAATATCGATCGGAGCTCCGCCGGAGGCGGTGTCCACCGCTACGCCGTCGCCTTCAGCCACCGCCAAGGGAAGTGCCACGCCTCCAGGATTCCGTTCCCATCACCCCCGTCCACTGCCGTGGGCCATCGCCGCCGCTGGGATCGCCGGAGTTGCCGCCGTCGCGAGCCGTTGAGTTGCTGTGCAATCTACTGTCGGGTTAAGGAAGGAGGAGGGGTAATTGCATCCAAACTCCCAGACTTTCAGTTGTTACACAATATGCCCTTACCTCAGTTGTTAAATTTATAAACCTTACCCCACAATTTTAGAGTGTAATCTAACTCGCGTTAAATCTTAAAATTCGCAGGAGCCATCTCAAAATCCGACACAGATATTCTGAGAGGGTCCCAAAGAGGATTAGATTGGTAAAATTCCCGACTTTATTAACAATTCGATTTTTAATTCGAATTGAATAAGTCAATTATGTGAATAAAATACCAATTATTAAATTCCTCTTCGTATCTCGTATTTTATGTGTGTAGATCTATTTCCAATTTATTCAAATCCATCATCAAACTGTTGAAGTCCATAGTTGGTATCGAAATCCAACAAGGTGAAAAAGGCAAGTGATATTCCGAGCTTTCTAGGCTCATTTGCGTGCTTTCGTGTCTAGTTGTTTTCTATAGTTGAATCATGCCAAATTGCGTTAAATAAATTACAATCCATCCGTTTGTGTGATTTATTAAATTGATAATCTATTTTGGCATGTTAAATGGGTAATGTTATTTTTATAGGTTATTTAAGTTAGATAAATGACATTATGTGCCCATATTCCATGAAAGCATGATTTATTATTTTCTCTTCATGCTAAGTTTAATTATGTGATATATCCGTTTTCATATCCATAATTGTCGTTTATTCCATTCGGTTCCGGACTAGTTTGCATATTAGTTCGGTGTGGACTTAGGTTATCTTTTGGACCTAATACTTATAAAAATATATAAATAAGAATGATTAAGTTATTGATTTTGGATTTGTGGTTTAGTGTATTATAGAGTGTGAATATATTAAATTAAAATTAAGGAAGATTAGCGCTTCCTAGTAAAGTATATAAACGATAATATAAAATAAATATGGAAGATGAGCGCTTCCAAGTTATATAAAATATATATTATTATAAACCAGGAAGATGAGCGCTTCCTACCCAGTTTCATGAAGCTACGTTTCCGGACCCGGAAATGATCCACTGAGCGGACCCGTTCAGTGAATTTGATCGATAATAAAATCCGAGCGGACCCGTTCGGTACACTTGATACTAAAATAAAATCCGAGCGGACCCGTTCGGTATACTTAATAATAAAATAGAATCTGAGCGGACCCGTTCGGTATACTTGATATTAAAAATAAAATCTGAGCGGACCCTTTCAAATTAAATATATATATACATCTTATTATTATAGTTCAGTGCAGATTAAATATATACATCTTATTATTATAGTTCAGTACATGTTAAATACTAGTTGTAAGTTTAAAGTTATACAATTATTTATAAGACTGTGATCGTAAATAAAGGTAGTCATAATTTCAGCGCTTAATTATATTCCAGTCTCATTTCGGAATATAATTTCCTAGAGTGATTTATCACTCACATCCATTATTCTTCCTAACTTAAACAATCTCCAAGTTGAGTCAAGTGTCTATTTTGTATTTCATAATTCACATTTAAATAGTCTATATATATTACTCTCCTTTGGACTATTTGGTTCATACCGTTTTATGGTCAATGAATCTTTAGTGTAAAGTGGTCTTTTATTTCGTGCCGTCACTTGCTTGTTCTTAATTGAACTAACCGCCCTACGTACTGTGGCGGCTGGTGCCTCTCGTTTGTATACGATGCATCAGACCTAAGTTGCAGGTATAGAGATCGTAGTGAAGAAGTTCCAAAGGCGTTGGAGAACATCAATGGTCATTTTAAATGTTTTGAAAAAAGGGTAATTCTAAATGTGGTCGAGTTGATTAATTATTTACCCGTTTTTATTTTAAAAGTCTTCCGTTGTACAAGTTAAACGATTGTATATAGTATTTAAATAAAAATATAATTTCCTTTTGCTAAAAGACTTCCGCTGTATTTATTTTAATGCATGTTATCATCTTGTTTGTGGGAGCATGATTGCATGTCCCTATAAGCCTAATGTGGTTACGAAGACATTAAAGTCCGAGTAATCACTGGCGCTGCAACATTCCCTCGTTTACAAAAGGGGGTGTTACAATATATAGATAAGTTAGTACATAAATGTGAGTTAAACCTAATGGTTATATTAGATTGAATTCAATGTTTTGAATTAAGCCCAATTGTTAGTAAATATGTTAAGAATAAAAGAGAATAGAGGAGTAAAAAAAATTAATGGAAAAAAGAGAAAAGGAGAAATAAAAAAATCAAGGAAAAAAACATAATTGATCAATATTCTTAAAACTCCTTTACGATTGATACGTAAGCAAAGTCTTCTAAATTAAGGTTATATATAGATTGTTAGTAAATATGTTAAGAATAAAAGAGAATGGAGGAGTAAAAAAAATTAATGGAAAAAAAAAAGAGAAAAAGAAAAATAAAAAAATCAAGGAAAAAAACATAATTGATCAATATTCCTAAAACTCATCTAAGATTGACACATAAGCAAAGTCTTCTAAATTAAGGTTATATATAGATATATAGATTGTTAGTAAATATGTTAAGAATAAAAGAGAATGGAGGAGTAAAAAAAATAATGGAAAAAAAAAGAGAAAAGGAGAAATAAAAAAATCAAGGAAAAAAACATAATTGATCAATATTACTAAAACTCCTCTAACATTGACACGTAAACAAAGTCTTCTAAATTAAGGTTATATATAGATTATAATCTAAAGCTAAACTAATCTCTAGCGAGCTAAACAGGCCGTAACTCGTAGATAGATGAACAAATTATTATAAACAAGCACCGAGCGAAGAGAAAAAAGGAAGATCTCTTTCGAGAAATTATGAAATCTATGTATCGAAACATTGGAACGAATGGAGTTGAGGATTGTAGTAAAAAATTAGCAATCGGGAAGAATGGACATATATAGTGGTGGATCGGTGGTCATAGGATTTTGTAGAGAATGATGAAAATCGATATATATAGGTTTTTGACGATAGGGTAATGTCGTGGTTAATAAGGTTATACACCTTTGTCATGGTAACCTACTTGACGATAGGGTAATGTCGTAATTAATAAGGTTATACACCTTTGTGATGGTAACCTACTCCCTACCTTGAGGAACAACCTAGGTCTTCAGAACCTCATCCGAAATTAATCAATGATGTTCTCGGATAATCTCTGATCATTCAATTTTTTTTTCAGTATAAAAAAATAAATATTTTTACAGTCTAGAGTTTGACCCAAACCTTGAAACCCTGCATCAACTAGAGAAAGTTAACTACTCCCTCCATAAGGAAAAACATGTTATATACTATTTATATATATTTTTAAAATAATAAAAACTATATAAAATATCAAATTTTAATAATTTTTTAACAATTTTGTACCAATAATAAATATAAATTGTTAAAAAAATATTTTATAAAAAAAATTATATAGTTTTATAATCTTTGAAAAATATATATGATTAGTAAACGGCATTTTTGGCGAAAAATGACGATCCTATAACAAATAACGTTACCCCATTGATCGAGAGACCTATTGGGCCGACGTAGCAAATCTGGTTCAACTATTTAGATGGGCTTGGCCCACGAGTAACAAGCCCATTGTTTCTAGGCTGTCTAGAAAATTGAAAGGTTGAACTGATGTTTTTTTTGTTTTTTTTAATAGTATAATTTGAATAGGCTCAACCACTCTCTATATCTTGTTAAACCCGAGTATAAGAATTAAGGGATTGATTCTCCAATTGGTTACTGTATAATTCATTTAAGGGATTGATTCTCCCATTCTCACAAGCAATTTTATATTTTCAAGAAAGGAAAAATTCAAATCTTTTGACATAAAATGTAACCCCACAATGTGACAATTTGATTTGATGTCAGATATATCCTTCATAAGATTACAGATCTCTGTCGCCAAAATTGGACGATTTTGGTGTTAGCCAGTGTGGTTATGGTTGGTGTAAAAATGGATTGATGGTTTCGGATTTGCACTTTATTTGATGTTTAACAATCAGAAATTGAGATCAATTGATCAAAATCAACAATCTGTAAGTCTGTAACTGAGTTCATTGAGAGAGAAAGTAATCGAGAGGTTTTGTTACATCAAGAACTGATCAACTACTAACTGAGGAGGAAGCTGCTAACCAGCTTCTAACAACCATCTAACAACCGCCAAATGTACAATTACCAAAATACCCTCATATACTCTATAGTGTGATAAAAAGATAGGCTCCTAAATCTAATCCTCCTATGTCTATTTTCTTTACATACACCCATTCGCGGTACCGTTTTCAGTGTGGTTCACTCAATGCTCCCCATACTCGACTCGATGGATCGGAGATGAAGCCCATCACTCGTCGAGGTGAGTCCCATCCACTCTAAAAAATTGAACACCGGGTAGCTCTAAAATTAGATGTAACATTTTAATGTAATGTGTGACAGAGTTAATCGATGAGTGCAATCCTGTGTCAGATCAGATGTCATAGATGAGGAGTGGAACTGGAACCCGGCCCAATACATATCTTCATAAATTAGAGGTAGTTGGATCTTCGATCAATACTTATTACATCCCATCTAATCAGCCTACCATAGCCGAAAATATATAATAGCATCAATCTGGGTTCATGGTCGAATGCAATTTGCTTCCCGGAGAGGTAACTGTATACTAGCTCGTACGACAGCTAATATTAACAAGGCCAGTGTCGGATTGTTGAAAGATTTGGTATGAGAGTAGATTATATTTTTTTTGTTTTTGAGCAAAAGAGTAGAGTATCTATCCTATGTCGATTGAGTTTTTGTGACAGGGAACCAGAGAAGATAACGAAATTGGGGCCAGAATATTTGAACCCGTATATAGTTGTGGCAATGAATTGAAAGCACTTAATAATTAGAAAAAAGGTAAATCCAACTAATTAATACTCTTGACGGGTTGTTATCCAGAAAAAAAATACATAACGGATTATATCCGTTTACTTTTAATTTATTTTAATTACGATTATAAGGGTATGATCCACAAATCTAACAAGCAACTTAAGCTATTATGTAGATATTTTCCATTTTCATAATCTAACATCCGAATCGAATATGCATGTCTATTATGCTAAATCAACCTGACTCTGATACCAATTAATTGTAATATCCCAAGATTAGATTTAGAGAGATTTAGGGAAGGTAAGGAGATTAAGGGGAGAGAATGAAGGTTTAGGGATAAAGGAGTTCAGCGAAAGAGTGTTGTAAAAAAGGAGGAAGAGGGAGTTAAGGTTTAGAGAAAAGAGATATTTAACGTTTGATTATTTCATTTCATATCTTCATTACAACTAATAAACGTATTTATAATAACATCTTATAATACGCGTATACCCATCCACATATAACATCCAATATGTTGATCGACGGGTCGATTTCACTTAGCAAACAAAACATTGATTAACTAAAATCATGTTCATGGGTAATACTTAATAGTGATAAGTATGAAAGGATTAAAAAAATATTTAAAATTTTAATATTTTATATAGTTTTAAACACCTTAAAAAATGTACCTAAATATTAAAACGTTAAACAGATAGGGTAAGAAATAAAACGATATATCTCTCCGTCGAGAAACGGCACAATTAATAGTATTTGTTAATGCGTGTTATTTGGGTATTATATACATCATCGAGACATCAACCAATGTATAGTTAGGCCAGCGTTCTCTAAACGTGCTGATGTTTTGAGGACGTCATCCATACATCGTCCTCGCTCTAGCTAGCTACTACTCTTGCTGGATTTGAGAGATCGACTAAGGTACCACTTAAGGTACTATGGTTTGGTACTTTGGTCAAGTCAGATTCATATTAATATGGATCATTCGGGTCAAATTAGATCATTATATATCCTGTGTAGGAAAAGAACCATAAATACAAATCGACATCTAAAGAAATTAGAATGTGAGGATTGAACTATGTTTTCTTTGGGGTGGGATTGGCTATAACAAAGCCTGACCCACTCTTCGATTTGTAAGACTAACCTCTAATGGTTACACAATTATGAGCTCCAATTGTTGTTTTATAGGTGCTCAAATGTGTACACTTGAGTATGAAGTGTGTATATTTGAGCACAATGTGCAAAAACTTTCCCACTTTTTGAGAAGGTGGATAAAAGCTTTATTCCATGAGAAGAGAGAAGACATGGTTTCATAAATGACTTTTTTATCAATTTTTTTTATAACTAAATTTGATTTAATATAAATTAAATCAATCTAATAAACTTCATTTAAAAAGTCACATCTAATGACTAAGAAATTCATTTAAATATTTAAGTTTAAATCTAACAAAAAAATAGTTAGATTAGTGATATACCTTTTTGAAGAAATGACCATCCAATTTTGTGAACAATATTGAAATTTTGATTTTTCAAATTGTGGTGAAAATTATATTTTTTATATCAAAATGTGCGTGATAAAAATTTATAATACAAAATACATATTTAATTTTTAATAGATATTAATCACAATTAAAATGTGAAGATAAATATAGATTACTTGGTTATTAAAAGAGATGTGTGCAAAAAATACACACTTTAACCAATGGAGTAAAACCCTAAAAAGTGGTGTGCAAAAATACACATCTTGTGCATATGTGCACATTTGCACACCTAACCATTGTGGATAGTCTAAATGATTCGGTGGCCAATTTTTTTTCCACTATATATTGAGTCGGTTCATTTAGAACTGATCACTATCGAGTTGGGTTATTATAATATGAAGTCATTAGAACCATAAGAAAACTATTTTTATTTCGAGTTCGAAACATTTTGGGCCAGATTTTTGTCGATAGGTTCAAAATTTTTTTTAAGAGGAAAGGAATTTGTAAAGATCTAGCACAGATACTAGATCAGATCTCACAAATGAAACAGAAATCAATCAAACAATGTTGATCATCAAGGAGTGAAGTGAGCGGCCAATTTAGGGTTGCTAAGCTGCATTCATTCTCTCTTATTCCAAGATAACAGAAAGCATTATGCTTATATAGTCCGAAACAAAAGAGGTAAGGCCCTCACAGGGGCAAAGATGGGAGAATGCAGCTAAGACATCTAATGTAAAGAAGAAGACAAAACAGTACTAAATGTAGTAATGAAATGTAGCTGAAATGAAATGTAAATGATGCAATGTGTAACAGAATTGTGAGGTTGGCATCTTGGCATGTGTGGTACACGTCAATACCCCCCCCCCCCCCCCCTTCAAGTTGGATCCGATGAGCAATTAGAGAGACCCAACTTGGATATGAACACTCTGAATTGTTCTTCACCAAGTGGCTTTGTCAAGATATCAGCAATTTGCATTTTAGTCCTCACATGAGGTGTAACAATGAATCCCTCTAGGACCTTCTCACGAATGAAGTGGCAATCCACCTTGATGTGCTTTGTTCGCTCATGAAACACAGGATTTGCAGCAATATGAATTGTTGCTCTATTATCACAATGCAATGGAATAGGGGTGCTAGGACTTATTCCCAGATCGCTAAGGATCCCAACAATCCATACTAATTCACTGGCAGCCTTAGACATACTTCGATACTCAGCCTCTGCAGATGACTTGGACACTGTAGGTTGCTTATTTGTCTTCCATGAGATCAATGAATTGCCAAAGAACACACAATATCCAGTTAGGGACCTAGCACTGTATGCGTATGCTGCCCAATCAGCATCACAGTATCCAGTAAGCTCACATGAATCTTCCCTTTTGAAGTTTAAACCCAATCCTAGAGTACCAGCAAGGTACCTTACAACATGTAATGCTGCTGCCATGTGAGGCTCTCTTGGAGAGCTCATGAACTGACTCAAATGCTGGATAGCATATGACAGATCTGGCCTAGTCAAATTGAGGAATAGTAATCTCCCTATGAGCCTTCTATACCTCTCTGGATCCTGCAAAGGAATCCCTTCATCGTGTGTTAACTTCATGCCTCTGGGCATGGGAAAACCACTAGGTTTGCAGCCTGTCATGCCACAATCCTCTATAATATCTAGAATGTACTTCCTTTGGTGCAAGGAGGTAGATTCAGAGGACCTGGTCACTTCCAAACCCAGGAAGTATCTAGCTAGTCCGAGGTCCTTAATAGTATAAGCCTTGTTCAAAGATCTCTTAACTGATCTTATCTCTTCTGCATCATCACCAGTTATAAGCAAATTATCTACATACACCAATGCTATTACTTGACCTTTTGGAACATCTTTGACGAAGAGAGAATAGTCATGCTTGGATTGCTTAAATCCCAAAGCAACCATGAACTGTGTAAGCTCATTATTCCATTGTCTGGATGCCTGTTTGAGTTCATACAAGGACCTATTCAGCTTACATACTTCCCCTGGTCTTGCTGCATACCCCTCAGGCAATTCCATGTAGACATCTTCTTCTAATCTTCCATGAAGGAAGGCATTGTTAACATCTAGCGGATACATTGGCCAGTTTCTCTTAGTTGCCACTGAAAACAGAATTCTCACTGTTGCTAGCTTAGCAACTGGTGAAAATGTATGTTTATAGTCCTTTCCCTCTATCTGAGTGTAGCCTTTAGCCACTAATCTGGCCTTATACCTCTCTACAGATCCATCTGGTCTGTATTTCACTTTATAAACCCATCTACATCCAACTGTCTTGTGTCCTGCTGGGAGCTTGGTTAAACTCCATGTCTGATTTTGCTCCAGAGTTGCTAACTCCTTGTTCATGGCCTCTTGCCATGAGGAATTCTTCACTGCTTCTCTGTAACTGCTTGGTTCAACTACTGTTATCATGTTGGCAAAAGAACTCACATACTCTGTGTTGTACTGTGACAAATCACCAAGCATATGAGCTAAAAATGACACATAATTTGATGTAGATGGTCTTCCTTGGCAAACAAAATCTCTCAACTTAGTAGGCCTAGCTGTCTGCCTAGTAGATCTCCTCAATGGTGGAAATTCCACAGGATCTGGCATAAAACTCCGTGAACTGTCATGAGGAGAGTTCACTCTCCATGGAGAACTAGATGCACTTTCTGGCTCTCCTTGTCTGTTACTTGATGAAGATGATTCTGTGTTTGGAACAAAACCTTCTCCATCTGGACTGGACACTGATACCTCAATCCTTTGCTGTGGCACAAACTCAAAATCTGCAGCAGGATTCACAAGAGGCAACACAACAATCTCATCTTGCTTAACTTCTTTAATCTCTTCATCCTTGAAAGGAAAACATTTTTCATGAAAGATGACATCTCTGCTAATGAAAATCTGTCCAATCTTCATATCAAGAAGTCTGTAGGCCTTTTGACCATGGGGATAACTGAGGAAGACACATCTTCTTCCTTTAGCCCCAAATTTATCCTTGTCTAAATTGCTCACAGGAGCATAACACAAGCACCCCATCACCTTTAGTTCATCATAGGTTGGCCTCTTCCCAAAAAGAACTTCATATGGAGTCTTCCATTTCAGGACAACACTAGGAAGCTAATTTATCACATGTGTTGCTGAGAGAACACATTCACTCCAGTACTTAAGTGGAAGATTGGCATGGATCCTCATTGCTCTTGCTGTTTCAATGAGGTGTCTATGCTTCCTCTCCACCCTTCCATTTTGCTGTGGGGTATATGGTGCACTTCTCTGATGCACAATCCCTTCAGAAGAAAAGAAGGTATCACAATTTCTGTTGACAATCTCTGTCCCATTGTCACTTCTCACACACTTGACTTGCTTCTGGAACTGTGTTCTTGCATAACTGACAAAATTTCTGATGATCCTACTAACCTCATTCTTTTCTTTAAGCAAAAAGGTCCATGTGGCTCAACTACAATCATCTACCACAGTAAGAAAATACTTGGCACCTGTGACACTTATGACTTTGTATGGACCCCATAGATCCACATGAATCAAATCAAAAATGCTATTGGCAATGGACTCACTTAATTGAAAAGGCAATTTGTGATGATTAGATAAACTGCAGGTGTCACAAAACATGTTTTCTAACACATAATTGTTCAGAAAATCTAAATGTTTCAGTTTAGAAACTGAAGTGTGTCCAAGTCTAGCATGATAAAGATTTAAATCTAGTTTAGAACTAGTAAAAACTGTGGAATATGACTTCATGTCTGTCCTCTCCACTTGATTTCTCTGACTTCCTCTCATGAACTGCATCACTCTATACAACCCCTCTCTTCTTGTCCCACTGAGCAGAACTGGTTCACATCCAGGGGCCTGAAAAGCACAACCATTCATGTCAAAGATTGCTCTAAGGCCTGACCTCTCAACAAGCTTCCCAACTGAAAGAAGGTTAAACTGAAACCCAGGCACAAAAAGCACATCATATAGTGTAATATGATCTGACAACTGAACTTTTCCTGATTCTGTAACAATCATAATATGATCATCTGGCAATCCAATATAAATTGGATTTCTCAATTTGGTCTTGTGATGCAAATATGCATCATCATTGACCATATGATCACTGGCACCTGTATCAACAATCCATTCTAACCCATCCTGATTCTTACTCCCTGACCTGAGAGTAGAAAAACAAAATTTACCTGCAAAATTTGCTGAGGATGAAGTGTATGCAACTCCTTTTCCCTTCATCATCTTGAATACTTCATGGCATACAGCATTCACTAGAGCTTTGTCATAAGCTTCTTCTCCTGCACACTTCTGAGACTTGTCCTCTTCAAAAGGACTTTCCTGCTCAAAATTTGCAGCTGCATTGGCAGACCCCTTCATCTGATCTTTGGGCCCTTGGTACCACTCAGGATACCCGTGCAACTTGAAGCATTGATCCTTGAAATGCCCAATCTGGTTGCAGTGATGACATCTCTTGTTGGTCCTCTCTGGCCTGTCACCTCTAACACCATATTCTTTCTTAGCATCCCTTCCCTGGTACTGATTTCCTTGGAACTGATTTCCCTGAGGCTGATTTCCCTGAAAGTTGTTGCTCTTCTGGTTGTTCCTGCTTCCCTGTTTGCTAGAAACCAAAGCACCGGAATCTTGAATTCTTTGAGAATTCCCATTGCCACCCCTCTGACTCTCAACTTGGGAAACCAAATAGAATGCACGGTTCAGATTTGGCATAGGATCAGCGGACAAAATCTGGCTCCTAACCCCCTCATAATATTCATTCAGACCCATCAAAAATTGCATGAGATGATTCCTCATCTCAATTTCACTGATCTTTTTCTGCAGATTACAAGTACAATTAGAAATCCCTCCACACACACAGACAGGGATACTCTCTAGCACCTGCAACTGGTCCCAAACTTGCTTAAGTTTGTTAAAATAATCTGCAACAGATAGCCCTTCCTGCATCACAGTGCTCAACTTCTTTTTCAATTGATAAATAAGTGGACCATTAGACTGTCCATACCTCTCTGCTAACTCATCCCATAGTTGCTTGGCAGACTCAACATAGATACTACTTTCCTTAATGGAACTAGACATGGAATTAAGTAACCAACACCTCACCATAAAATCGGCCCTCATCCACTTCTGTGTGTCAATCACATTTGTTGGTGGTGGTTTGACACACGATCCATCAATAAAACCAAGCTTGTTCTTGGCTCCTAAAGCCATCATCACCCCTCTCATCTAGGGCAAATAATTCAATCCATTGAACACAGTCGTCACAAATTGTGAACCTGGATGATCAGAATTAGCTAAAAACAATGGATCGGCAAAGTTACCTTGTGCATCCATGATCAGTTGGTTGTTCACAACTTCATCTCCCATCGTCAAAAGCTCTTCCTAGGATCAAAAATCCTTACAACTCTGATACCATGTAAAGATCTAGCACAGATACTAGATCAGATCTCACAAATGAAACAGAAATCAATCAAACAGTGTTGATCATCAAGGAGTGAAGTGAGCGGCCAATTTAGGGTTGCTAAGCTGCATTCATTCTCTCTTATTCCAAGATAACAGAAAACATTATGCTTATATAGTCCGAAACAAAAGAGGTAAGGCCCTCATAGGGGCAAAGATGGGAGAATGCAGCTAAGACAGCTAATGTAAAGAAGAAGACAAAACAGTACTAAATGCAGTAATTAAATGTAGCTGAAATGAAATGCAAATGATGCAATGTGTAACAGAATTGTGAGGTTGGCATCTTGGCATGTGTGGTACATGATGCAGATCAAGATGGCCTTTCGTGGGTCCAACAATGATCTTGATCCAGACGAGCTCTCAAGACCGATTCGAGGGCTATTGATGGCGAAGAGTGTCATCCTCAAAAGGAGGAAGAAGGCTCCACCATGGAACAAGGTCCAAAGGAGCAAGGTGAGCTAATGTTCAAATTTGGGTTCGTTCTTAATGGGTTGACAGCATTTCGACGTCTCAGTAAAACGGGTCGTTCGGAGTCCATATTTATCATATGAGGTCGTGCCATATCTTGTTGGAATGAGGACGAAAAGATCTACAACTTTTCTGTTGAAGGCTTCTCCAAAATCGACGTTGAGAATGGCCGAAATTCATCATCTTTGCAGCTGTCACTGTTTGGACGAATTTCCACATATTTATTTAGTTAATTTCGAATTTAATTAATTAGATATATTTATTTTATGTAATTAGGAAATAATAAGGTGGAAGGAAAATATCTCATCTAGGTAATTCCTTTTCCACCAAGTTGTTATTTATCTATCTTTATTAGGTTTGATTTATCTTAGGAAATAATTAGCTATCTTTAGATATTTTATTTATCTTTATCTAACCAAAGCTCTATCTTTTGCAAAGATAGAATTGGTATGTTTTTCTATTTAAACAACATTGTAAGCTTTGAATTATTCAGATTGGAATTATAATTGAGGAACCCTTTTAAGGATTAAAAGGTTCCCTCGATTCTCAATCCAAAAGCCTTTGCATTCAAGTGATTGTTCTTACTTTCATCCAAACAAAGATCCCAACACAACCATCACCAATTCACACGTCAAACACCAAACAACCAGGGCTGCAGAAACCGTCGCAATTCAGCGACCCAGAACCGTCGCAGAGAGGAAGGCTCCGTCCCTGTTCGCTCGCGCCAGTCGCTGGCAGTGGCCGCAACAGCCTTGCTGCGCCCGCAACATCCGTCGCTGCTGCTGCTTCCTTCTGTCGCTGTTGCTGTTTGGCTTTGCTGAATTTTTCTAAGTGTTTGCCGTCACTGTTTCCTTGATTGCCTTTTTACTTAGTTTTATTTACTTGTTTTTCTTTCCTTCCACAATAGTTTCAAGTCCTTATTGTAATTAATTGTAAATATCGAGAATATCAAGAATATTGCAAGATCGGGCCATCAACAAGTTTGGTGTTCTTGATTCCGAGCCCAAAGGCGAAGGATCGGGGATCCCAAACGTATCAGTACACGTCAATAGAATTCGATGTATGAGATAAATCTGATGGATATAGAGAATCCAACATGTTTTATATATATATATATATATATATATATATATATATATATATATATATATATAAGCAAAACGGATAAAAACATCATCCATGAAGAAAATACATCGATAGTTTCCAATTGATTATCATTGTGGTAGATCAACTTGGATAGGATCGGGTAAATATCAATTCAAGTCGGGAGACTATCCACAATGGTTTTGTCTATAATGTATATATTTGTACAAGGTGTGTAAAAATACACCTTGCTTTTTGGTATTTTGCTCCAATGTTCAAATGTGTATTTTTTACACACCATTCAAATACAATTAATTTAAAACAAAAAAGAAAACAAAAATCATAAAAAACACACCAATAAAATTATCTTGTTTTTTGAAAAAGTTTTTGCACATGGGGGAGGTGATGTGCTCAAATTTGCACAGTATATGCTCAAATGTGCACATTTGCACACCTCAAAAGCAACAAATGGAGCTCAAAAATGCACATTTAGACATTTACACACAACAATTGAAGTTAGTCTGAATTAAGATAAAAGTTCGGATTAATCTATCAGATTGGCAAGGTTTAGTGAGCTCAGGGATAGTAGATGATGATGTTTTTCATGAAGGTACAATGTAATCAATCGTTTGATTACATCTTTAATGAATCTATGCAATTTTCCACATGGGGCCAGGCTGGGGGGTTATTTGTATTTTCGATTCACAATAACTTTTAGGCCAATTTGCATAACTAGCCATATAAAAAAAAACTTTGCACAACTAGCCATGTGCCTTGATTATTTGCATGGGGTAGAAAGTGACCATTTTTTGCAAATAAAAATAGCAACCGGGAGAGGAAGTTGCAGGTGAAGGTGGGGGACACTGTAGCTACACCGTAGCTGTCAGTAGGTGTCAGTGACATGTGGCACCAAAAGGCATCCTCCGTTCACTTCAGAAAACTGTAGACTATCCATCTTACCAATAGAATTAATTTGTCCTACCAATAGGCTAAACCTGTCTTTCCATACCTGGAGATATTTTGGAAAGAATCTGGAGGGGATTCACTGTAGCTGATTTAGCGGGCTGTCAGTGTACTTTTGGCGCCAAAACAGAATTCCTCTTTTGAAAAAAGAGGGGAGCATTTATGAGGGGAAAATGCAATGATTGCATTGATGGGTGTCCCTTAAAAACATATATAAGCTTGAAAGGAGGATCTGAAACACCATAACATGCTCTGCAAAAAGCGGAAAGGACGAGGAAAAAGTTACCCGTTCATTATAGGAAACGATACAGTCCCCATCCTACCAATAAAATATTTCCGTCCTACCAATAGTTTACAACTGTCCTTTCATACCTGAAAAAGTGCAAGAAGTTTGTCCGATGACAGTGGCAGTGATGTGTAAGTGATCTTCACTAGTACAAAAAAGGTCTTACACAACGGTTATTTATTAACAAAAACAATGGTTATTGCACTGTTGTCTATGTCAGTGCGTTTTTAGATGAAACAACGGTTGAATCTATGACAACGGTTCTTATAAACAACGGTTATAACCGTTGTCTACGATACTATATAACCGTTGTATATGAGTCTCCAAAATTTTCAACAATCAATATTACACAGTTATAACCATTGTTTATGTGTCATATAACCGTTGTTTAAGTGTCATTAAACCGTTGATTATGTGTTATATAACCGCTGTTTATGTACAATCTAATTGTTGCCTAGGTGGACTATAACCGTTGTCTATGTGCTATATAACCGATGTTTATATCCCATATTCCCGTTGTCTAAATTTCGTTTAACCATTGTGTATGTACCAAATAACCGTTGTCTAAACTCCATTTAGCCGTTGTCTAAATATAAATAAACTGTTGTCTATATACAATATAACCGTTGTATATATATATATTTCAACCGTTATGAATAACATATTTTTAAATTTGAACGAACTAATGACAACGGTTAAACTAGTCGTTGTCTATCCCTGTTTTTTGCATATTGTTAATTTTAGAATATTTACACACAATAATGCAAGCACTTGTAATAGATCCGCTCAAAGTTATCTTTGAAAAATACCATAAGACAATGACATCAATTACTACTAGTATATAATATCAAGTACCAATATCGTTGTTTTCTCCTACCATTAGTGTGCATCTGTCCTACCATTAGTGACAAGTTATACAGGAATTACTGGGTTTCCATTATGATCCTACCAATATCGTTGTTTTCTCCTACCATTAGTTTCCATCAATCCTACCATTCTGATCCTACCGATATCGTTGTTTTCTCCTACCATTTGTTTTCATCTATCCTACCATTTTTGTGCATCTATCATGCCAATTTAAATAGATTTTTAGGAAAATCAAGCTAGAAACCGTAGCAAATTATATTCCACATTTTTCAGAAAAACAACCAAGGGTAGAGGGCTTCCAGTCTACAACATAAGATGAAGGAAACCTAAGTAACATTATATCCAAGAGTAGAGGCTCTAATTCGGTTGTTCTAGCATTGAATTAGATTGGATTCATGAATTTGATTGATAGAAATTGGGGTGAGATTGAGATTATGGTCAATTCACGCCTCAATATATGATTACTAGTCTGCGATTTGTGGATTGGTCAATATTAATTCTACTTATTTTCCAATAGTACAAATATATCTTACCATTCGTGTACATCTATCCTACCATTAATGTCAAGTTATACACTTAGGAATTTCGGTGATTATATTTTTATCATACCAATATCGTATATTTATCCAACCAGATTCACAAATTTGTCCTACCACTAGTCTATATATTTCCTACCAAGTTCATAATTTTATAAGTTCAAAGATATTCATAATTCATAAATTTGTCGTACCAGATTCATAAATTTGTCCTGCCATTAGTGTATATATTTCCTACCATGTTAAATCGTATAAGTCCATAGAGATATGAACGCTTACTCCGTATTAGCCTATGTGAGAGTCGAATTCACATCTTTGTGTGCAAACACAACGCTCTACCAATTGAGCTAATAGGCTATTTTCCATCCATCTTCATTATGAATGCATATTAAGATCAGTACAAACCATATGAATGTTCCAATATACATAAAGCCCTTTGATACAAGACCAGTGACATCTCAAACTTGCCCAAAGCTGAGTACACCTAATAAAACCATAAATATGACAGAAAAAGGTGTAATTTTGCTAAAGCTGCACACTTAATCAAAGATAATAATAGTAAACTTCCTCAATTATGAAAGCTTTTAGGTGCTTATCTTGGGAAAAGATCTATTAACAGAACACTGAGACTTGAGATAACAACCACATTAGCATATTAAAGGTTGACATATATAACGCAGTGCAATATATGATCAAGGAAAATATTTTACTATCACCGAACTTGTATGTTACATAAACACACATTTAACCCCTAATAAAGGCAAATCATAGAAAGAAATAATCATAGATTCCCAAAATCAGTATGAAGTTCCTCTTGCTGAAGTTCCTCTTGAGCAAATATATAATAACCAAAACGCATTACTGGCTAATTATATGAACCTTTATAACTTGATAGAACATATTACTCATTCAGGCCTATTTGAGTCATCCATTTTAGATTTCTATTAAGATACTACAAACTCCGCTCCTATTTCAGGTATATAGTCATTTTCAGAGAGAAGTTCTGTTAAAGGAAGAAAGAATCACCTCTAGCTCTCCGGCCGAAATCAGGAAACTGAGATGGACTATTAAGATACTACAAACTCAGGTCCTATTTCAGGTATATAGTCATTTTCAGAGAGAAGTTCTGTTAAAGGAAGAAAGAATCACCTCTAGCTCTCCGGCCGAAATAAGGAAACTGAGATGGAGCCATTGCTTGATCAAGGTACCTGCAAAAACATGTTATTTAGGGATACAGGTTCTTAATTCGGCTTCTTAACCTATGCATTTAAGGCATAGGTTAGACAAATCGAAATAAATAATGACACAACATTTACATGGAAAGGAAACAACCTAGTCATGTTTCATTAGGATCACATTTAAAACTGAATATAACAACAAGATGAAACACTCATGCCTTTTGTAACCCTGTATCAAAATCAGTATGAACTTGCTTTGATTTTGAAGGTTTAACTTTTCCATGGGATGCCCATTGTTCTAATAGGCCAAGTTGTTCACACCCCATATTTTGGGGCTTTTATTGCAGGGAAAAAATGATTCCCGATCTACAAAAATGAGGAAGACCTGCTCCCTGCAAGCCCTCAACAACCATGAACACATCCTATGTTTTGGCGCTTTTAGGCTAGTCTGAGTTATAGAATCATTGAAATATCCCCAAAACTATTGTTCTACTTCAACTTGTAACAGGTTATGGGTACATCAACACTACAAATTGTTAATTTCCAATGCTTAATTTCATTGAAAATGAAAGTGAAATGTCAACAAACAAATCATAGAGCCCATTGTCAGTACTCAGTTGCTACACCGACTTTAAACAATGGTTCAGACATTTTAACAAACACCTGGCGTGCAAACTGCGACAGGTCTAGATCCAGCAACAAAAACTAACAGAAAAGCTAAATTGGCAGAAACCCAATTCGGAACAGAAAAGGAGAAGCTGTTAAAGAGGACAAGGGAAGTAGAAACCAACCAGTACCTGGGACGAGGTGTACAAACCTGGCGTGCAAACGACGAGTTCGACGACGTCAAGGGCGGATTTGTTGGAGCGGAGGGCGTCTGACTCCTTCTCAGCACACCGAATTCGCTGGCAGCGGCGACTGAAGGAGGGAGGAGAGAGGGAGGGAAAGGGAGCGAGAGAGGAATGTAGAGAGGGCGGCGATGGCTTCTTCGATTGGAACCGCCATGTTTGCGACCTCGGAGGTGAGCCCGCTCAAGCTCTGCGAAATTGGCAAAATGTTGTTCCTCCTTTGTGAAATCAATGTAAGATGGGGCGGCGACGGCGGCGTGTCGGAGCGGGCAAGGTGGTGGTGGCGCCGAAGCAAGAAAGAGAGAGATGGGTGGTCAGAAGCGGCCTTGAGATTGGCAGAGTGAAACGAAAGGAGGAGGGAGACGGTCACCTGCTAATCCCGGTTGTGAACAGTTCCAAAAAACCGGCTGTTATATTTGCAAAATATGGCCAGGCTATTTTAAGCCAATTTTTCACCCTCTTGGCTATTTGTGCAAATAAGCCCATTTTTTGGTCTATTTAGTGCAATTTCCTCATAACTTTTACATAGTAAAATTTAAAAATAAAAGTTACTCACTCCGTTTCAAAATAAGTGTCGCTTTATTTTTTTCACGTTTTTTAAGGAGGTTAAAACTCTATAAAATATTAATTTTTTAATCAAATTTTTTCCATAAATTGATATATATTAGTAACAAGTATCAATTTATTAAAAAAAATTGATTAAAAAAATAATATTTTATAAAGTTTTTACCTCAGCGACTTTTATTTTGAAATAGAGGGAGTACTTTAATTCACTTTTCAGCTTCAATTAAATTATAAATTAACGGACACAAAAATCTGCTTACTCTACAAACCTTCCAATTCGCACCCATAAAAACTTAGAACACGTCATTTTTAATTTTAATGCTCCTAAGAGCATCCCGACAGCTTATGTAAAATAAAGAAAATAGACAATTTCAGAGGAAATATAAGTTTTTTTAACCCCAACAGCTTTTGTAAAACCATCTCTAAAATAGAGAAATGGGAGGAAAGAGAAAAAAAATCTCTAAATTTAGAGAAAGGTTTAAAATCTGTAAAATTAAATGCATTCACTTCTTTCCATGTCTACCAATTTATTCATTGGTTGTTACATATTGATTTAATTAATTTATTAAAATTTTATTTATTAAATTATAAATTTATGCATTTATTATAGTGTATAGTAAATGTATAAATATGTAAAATAGAGAAGCTGTTGGGGTTAGAATATAAAAATTATAGAGATTTTGATATTTTTCTCTACGTAATAGATAATTTTCAGAGAAGCTCTTGGGCTTGCTCTAAGGCCCTAATAACTCGATCGACCAGGTAGATTGTATAATGTACACAATTAAATTGGAAGCCATTGAATGGCGATCAATGTCGAGTTGGATAGCTTGTCATTTAAGTGTAACCTCCTTTGTCGGTACACCTCCAACTCCAACTCCAACTCTCCAACTCCAAGGCTTCCAACCACCACTATATGTGGATCATATATATAATCTTCGTTGTAACTTAACTTTCGATTCATTATTTTTCCAAATAAATTAATCAATATTTGATTTTGTTTTATACATGTCACATGTGTATATTCTATATATACAAATATACTCCACATGTTTATAACTTTTTATCATTAAAAATCATGTTTTTACCAGTGTTCTAAAAATCGCGCTTAGGCGCTAGGCGAGACGGGACCTATGAATTTTTAAGTCTTGGCATATCTCTAGGTGGAAATTTGTCACCTAGACACCGTCTGGTCCCGCCTAGGCTCCGCCTAGTCCAATGATTATTCAATTTGAGCTTCTAAACATATGATTAGTTGACTTAGTATTTTTTAATCCCCGTGTCGGGATGCATTTGCTTTTCAGTCGAACTTATAGTTTTGGATTTTAGGAGGTTTAGAGTTGTTAGTTAGACGTGTACTTTTGCGTTTATTTACTTTAGTGTTAGTTAAGTACAACAAATTTGAGTTTATGAGTGATATTATGGATTATTATTATTACATTATATGAATTATTGACAAGTGTTATTTGTCAAAATATAAGGAAATAATCAAGTTTGTTATAAGTCTGCCGCCTAACGCCTTTTAGAATATTGGTTTTAACAAATTTAGATAACTAGAAAATTTATTATTTTACAAATAATGGTTTTTTTTAAATATGATTTTTAAATAAAAACTTATAAATGTTTCAATATAAACATATAGAGTATAAACACAATTTCTTATTTTTTTTAAATGTGGTTATGATGATTTATGTCCAAAATAGTAAAATGATGCATTGAGAATAACACCTTTTTTAATTAGGTAAGAATTTGATCTAAGATATATCTGAAAATTGAAGGTCGGACAAGTCGACATACCGCGGGATAACGGTCTACAAACCATAACATACAACAATACAAAATGGTGCAAGCTCAGACAAACTCTACAAAAAACGAAACCATCAGGCATACCAAGACCAATTCAAACAGGAAGTGTGCACCCCTAGCTAATTTAAATCAGATCTGTCTATTCCAAGTCTCAGCCAAAGCCAAAACGTCGTTTTCCACTTAATGAGAGAACCAAGCTCAGCTTTGGGCTACCTGCAGGCTGCAGCTCTCCGACAATCAATGGGACTTACTCTCTGTATGGGCTAAAGCCCAACCGAGAATATAAGCTAACACATACTTATACACATTATACATATAGTATATGATCTATGTATTATCACTCCATATAATATCCTTAACCTTGTTAAAGGATCATGCCCCCAAAACAGCTCAATACAACTCAGTCAAGATTTAGGCTTAATATATGTATCCATACATAGTATATACATGGTATATTATGTTATATGTATGATCATCATATGCACATACATGTTACAAGCATACACACAATATTACATGCAACAAACAAACATAAAAGACATAGGCAAGTATCACATAACATTACACCTTTGTTGGTAGTCCTTTTTGTATTAGTTCCCATAAGAAGTCTTTCACTTTTAGAAAGTATTCTATCTTCCAAATTAATCCATGTTTTCATCTTCTTTCACTCTATTATGTTCCGTAATCATGTTCAGAGCTGATATCGTGGAGAACCATCCATGTTTACTAGATTTACACTAGAGTCTGTTTTCAATTTCATTAACTGAGACGTGGTATGCATAATTTTATTAATTATTCATTGTGGTAATTTGTTTGACAATTCTTCAAATTTCCCCTTTTTATTGGCACTCATGTAACATATACGGAGTATTTATTATTACTCTATATATTTCGTAATGAACCACATGTACTTGTCCGATACATATTCAATTTGTTTTTATATATGAAACACATTCATTAATTTAAGAATTGAACCATGTTTGCTTGATGACCTCCCACGGCCTCTTTTGGAAATACACTTGCCTTATGTTTGTTTAATGTCTTAGACCACTTTTTTCCTTTTTACTTTCATGAATATGTTAGGAATGATTTCATGTTACTTGTATATACCTTGAAATTGTAAATATGTAGATGAGGTGATTAACCCTAAGTATGTTGTGATATGTGGATGATTGTCCCACATCGAAAAACACGGAACTCCGGACTTTGCATATAAGTCAGTGGGCGACTCCTCCTATTGTCAATTGGTTTTAGGTTGGAACCCCGTTGGTCTTGTGTGCTCGGCTCGGGTGCGCATATGCGCTCGGATGTGTGGACCCCCCACGTTATATAGCCAGCCGAAGGAGTGCCACATGATCGATTAGTACGTGTTCAAATATTGCTATCTTAAGTTTGATTATTCGGAGTAGATCTAAATCCTTAACCCTAATTAAAATGAAGTTATGAAATTCCGAAAAACTCTGGTCGGATCGTTTAAAAATGGGAGTCATATCTGATTTATTTTGTTTTTGGTTATAAGCGGGATATACTGAATTTGTAATTGTTGTTGTTGTATATAGAAACATCAAATTACAAATTACTCGAACTAGGGTTAATTATGCCCGATTAGGTTTAAGTTGGGAAATTTAAGGTGAAATTTTAGGTTGAAGTCATTGGATATGAGTGGTAACAACAATTCACAAATTAAGGTGAAAATAGAAAGAAAGAAAAAAGGCCCAATCTACTATTGTTGACAATTAACACTCTTTAAGAAGAAATTAAGAAGGAGAAGCAACACACGTAACACAAGTTGAGAATGAATTCCAACCAAGTTTAATCGGCCCAATCAATTAAATGCAAGTTCCTTTTGTAATCAATGCCTGCATTAATTAGCAGGCAAATCAAGCTACATATTGTTCCTCTTCAAATCAATTTCACAATTGCTACACAGTTTATATGAAAACGATCTCTTAAGCGTGAGATCTTTAAACTACTCCTAGTTACAACTTACAACTTGAAAAAATGACTTAATTTATTTTCTATTTTTAAATTGATTATTTGTTTTTTTTTTTCCGAAATACTACATCTGTATCAAAATAATTGGCCTTTTGACCAATCTCACCCTTTTTAAGAAAATTAAAAATAAAAAGAAGAATTGTGAAAAAAAAATGGATCAATGGAAAAAAAAAAAGAAGAATAATATGAGAAGTTGGAAGATTAATAAAATATCTTGAAAATCAAATACAATTAATGAGATAAATTGATAAAATTAATATTTTTTTATCTTAACAAATATTTTGTTACATGAAAAATGATAAAAAAAATCAATTATATTGATACGAAATCGGGTTTAAATGACCCATACGATGATACGGATGTATTCGATTCTTCCCTATGCAAAAATTTCTTAGATCAGCAACAGCCCTCAAATTTGATTCTAATGGGTAAGTAAACACCACAAAGTGTCCGTACCGTGTCCTTACTGTCATATTAAAAATATTAATTATTATAGTTATATATTTTTAAAATAATTTTTTTAGGGTTTGATCATTGATTTATGTTTTTTTTTTAACCTATGTATTAAGGACGTAGGCTAAAAAAAACGAAATAAAATTATCAAATATCAAATTCACTTATAATTCATCCATCAAAATATAGATTTCCCGCCCCCACCCCCATATATTAGCATTTTCTTCATTTGGGCGATTTTCCTAATTTAATAAAAGTTAATCTAGTTTCATCAAAAAAAAAAAAAAGTTAATCTAGACTCTAGAGTAGAGAAATAACCCCAAATTTCAGGATATTGTACAAAATATTAAGGTCATGATATTAAACCCACTGGCGGATTTAGGGGTGGGCTCGTATGAGCGCGAGCCCACCCCAATCCCGGAAAAAAATATGAAAGGTTCACTATATAAAAAATAAAAAAGTCTAAATTAATTTAGAAGTGAAAATGAATCATAAAGTTTACTTTGCTTAGTTGGTAATGTATAAATGGAGAACTTTTTCCTCTTTATCTAGAGCCAAGTTCAATTCCCACTTTTTACATTTTCTTCACTTATTTTTAACTATCTTTTTTTATATATAAGTTCAAATATCTTTTTAAATTGAGAATAATTAATTTCAATTAGTATTGTTTGAATTCTATTTTAGTCATTCATTAGGGATTTCCTTGAATTTTTTTTAACTAATTATAAATTTTATTCACTTCTAATAATATGGATAAATATTTGAAATTTTTTTACATAACCCTTCACAATTAAATTTATTTAAAGTTTAACAAAACTCGTTTCATTATTACTTAATTTTTAGCTTAAATCTCGCCCACCCCTAATTAAACCGTGAACTATATGATAATGTTGTAATTTACCCTTTACCTTTTAACAAGGATGGAATATTGGGTGCGAATGGTGATTTTAAACATACTGATAAAGGGTTTAATGCAATTTATAAAATAAGGTATAGTTTTGTGCAAAATGGCTCAATTTAGGGTTGATTTTGTAAGTTTACCCAAAACAGAAATGTGAACTTTAAGGCTCATAGTCTTTGCTGGAAGACTACAAGACGAAGTACCCTGTTGTTTTCATGAATCTTGACTGGAAAATCCTCTCGTTTCCTATAGTTAATAAAACTGTATTCGAAGAAATTAGAACGATACAGAGAAGATTAGCAAGTGAGCTCTTACTACATCAGAAACTGCAACTATATCAGTTTCATTGCTACAGACCTGCAAGTATTAGAGACCTACAAACTACAAACTAGTTGCAAGAGTTAAACTATTGAGTTTATGCCGTACGGAAATAGAATTTTCGGGTTCGAATGTGAAGGATCAGAGCAAGAAGAGTCCCAATGGAGCAAAGGGATCCCCAGCTGATGAAAGTCTTTTGGTAACAACTCAAACCGAAGCATGTTTCGGCCCCTCCTGCTCCTTTGCGGTAAACGAAGGCCGAGAAGCTCCCGAAAAGGAATGACCCTAATGGGATGTTGCCCACCACTATGTTATGGTTCACCCCGAAGTTCTTTGTCCCAAAGAGCTCGGCTGTGACTGAGACGCAAAGGGTGCCTATGGCCCCCGTACAGATTCCGATTATCGACGTGCTGACGTAGAGGGCGAGGTTGCTTCCGTGTAGAAGTACGAAGAATGCTCCTGATAATGGCACCATCATGGATACAATTGATGCTGGCCCGGGAACCATGACTCCACGCCTGTTGCAAGAAAGCGGAAAATATAAGGGAGGGTGAAGCTCCTACACAATGGTTTAAGCTTTTGGATAGAAGTTGAAGATCGTACCTTGAGCAAATGTAGTACAGAAGGCATGGCAGGAGACGCCCGAAGAAGCTGAACGCAGAGGATAATGAGACGAGGGAAGATGTCCTTGAGTACCCTCGGGACTCAGCTATCTGTCCCAGGTTGTTCATGAAGACAAGACCGAGTGTTGCTCCTAAGAAATACACAAAGAAATATAACCAGAAGGACAACCTTTTCACCATCAACCTTGCCCCTATATCCTCCATAACCGCGACATTAGATTCAGGTATGTCATCGCTGTTCGTGATACTTATACCATCGAGCTGCTTAATTCCGCTCTCCGTATCTTCCTGTACTCTCTCTTCTACTCCTGGACTACTCAGATCGCACACTCTAGAGTCCCTAACGGTACCGAGCTTCCCTTTACACATTATTGCTCTCAGATACTCACATAAAGGAACTATAAGTGGTAATGCTAAGCATGAACCAATGCTAACCACATTTACCAAAGGCGAAAGCTTCCCCGAGGCTGATCTCAGAGAGCTATAGATAGCATATAATCCAGTACCCACTGTGATTATGGAGATGACAAGAAAGTGAACAAACCCAACTTCAGATCGTTGCGGCTTTCTAGAACTAAGGCTTCTAACAATAGGTGCAGCTATGACACTAACCACAAAGGGTAGTGCTGAATTTAACAGAAGATAAGCTTGAGCTCTTCCTAAGACCTTAGAGAGAAAAGCATCCACTATGGCTGTATAAATCACGGCACTTAAGCCTGTGTAGCTCGTTGTCAACCCCACCGCCGCCTGCAAATGTAAGGGGAAGTTTTTGACAGCAACAACATAACACACAGTGTTGATCCAGCAAATGCTGTTACCCGCTAAAACATTGAGCAAGAAGATACCCCAGTATGATAGAGATGAAATACGGCGGATAAGAAAGAGATATTGGACCCCATATCCGATCAACCCGAGGGCTGATCCGATCATAAGGACTAGCCATAAAGGTAAATATAGGACAGCAATGCCGGATAGCCAGCCAAAAAGCTTCCCGGCGTCTGAAGCAAATGCAAGGTTGTTCAGCTGAAGCTGTGTCAAGGATAAGAGCTGTTTAAGCTGAGAAGAGTATGCAGGAAAATTGGTGTTTGTTCCATTGATTGATTGAAGCCATATCATTCCCACCAAGCTCAGCCATTGGAGAGTGGTAGAAGACATGACTAAAGATTTTCGAAGCTGAGCATGATATGAAACCAAACACAGGCCTTGCCTTTTTATAACCAAATTTTGTGTGTGGTAGCAGTACAGCCAGTACTAGGAATTGGAAGCAAATGTGAAAAGAGGGAGGCGGAGTTAGAAATGGCGTCAGCTACAGAAATAAATATTGTGGCCGATAGGGCAATATGTGGGTTTATATTAACCACGGGCCTTAGTTTAAATCTTCAGCATGTACAGAAAGCCAAACACTTGGGTATAAATGAATTAATCAGCAGGATAGAATGATAGATATGAATGCACCCATGATCAAACGGGCGAGGTTAATCTGTGGGTACATATCAGGATGGGGGACGGAAGAGATATATGGTGGGGAAGTTGGAAGTTTTTTTAATGCATGAATCTATTTAGCCTCCAATTCTCTTAAGACCCTGACATCATGGATGAGTCAGAACTACGCCAAGAAAATCATTTAGAACCACTCATGTGGAGGCCTAGTCCCGTAAAGATGGTGAGATCATTCTGGCTAAACTTTGTAAACATAACCAAGGCAGGAGCAAACAAATAGACGGTTGTGGACTAGCAGTATTACTAGTGGCGTATAAGATGTTAGAACTAATCAAATAAACTTGTGATTGAGACATCGTGATGGTGAGTGTCAAGTGTCAAAGCCCTAAGTGGCTAGGTTGGAAGTTCCTCTACTATAGAACAACTAGATTATGGAAACCAACACAGGGGTTCACACTTCACCAAATTTGGCGCTCTCCAAATGGAGTAGGACTATCCCTGACCAGAAGTGACCATCTGTACTGTATAAACAGCTTCTGTAAATGTGAAGTTGTTTTGGAAACGAAGAGATAACGGAGCAAAAGGATAAATAAAGATTTAAAGTTTCAACTCCTAGTTGTAAATCATGCTGTCAAAAGCAGGATATTTGCAGCTACACCATAATCTGGTAACTTCTGTATTGAAGCGACTAAAAGATTACCGCTAGCTTCTTTTTTCTTTTTTTTGATAACGGGCGAATCCTTGAGGAAATAGATCACTGTTAGCTTGTTTTTCCAACTAAGAGGGATAAATTATATAGGCACCAGAAATGAACAAGTGGGTGTTAAAAAAATATCATACAAAGTTTGGTCCACAATATCATTAAATAGTACAGTGACTGCTGCTATATACATTTGGAACAAGCGGCTGATCAAATTGTAATCACATGGCTGCTGTGAAATATGCCAGAGCACAAGCATGACATATCTCTAGGTTTATTTAAGAGAGAAATCTAAGGTGTCCTAGTGAAATCTTTAGATGGATCATATGTTACATGGCTTACATATATGGATATTTTGTAGTTTTTTCCTCACTCCGACTCTGATCATGTGTTCCCAGGAATGAATGACAGAAAGATGCTAGAAGAAAGAAAGAAAGAAAGAAAGAAAGATGGTCACGTGAATCTTCAAATTCTTACTCCCTCTGATCTAAAATAGATGATTTTTTTGCAAATAACACGAGTTTTAAGAAATGTTTCAGTTTTCTAAAAATATCAGTATTCTACTAAATTTTTCATCAATTTTATTATTTTTGAATATCCACTACAAAACAAATAATATTTTAAGGTCAATAACACACAAATCAATACAAATTATTACATTCCACTATCTAGAAAATCTAAAAGATCGTCTATTTTTTTATTATCAAAATTTATCCTCTTAACAATCATTGATTTTAGATCGGAGAGAGCATGACCTTGATCCGAAAAAGCATGTCTTCAAGTGTGGGATTTGGTGATAAACAAGCCCAAATTACACAGTACCTTCTATGAGAAACTTTTGTCATTTGGAAGTTTATCACTTTGCACCTGTCATATTCACCTTAGACTCTTAGAGAGAGCCAAAAATTTCCCTTTCTAGAACCAAGTAGAAAAAAATGAGAAATAGGCCTCATTGCTGGTTCAGACGGAAACAAAACACCACAAGGCAATGTTTGAAGTGATTCTTTGAGATCTTCCTACCATTTTCTGGCAAACTAAAATGACAGATAGCGGAAATGAATGCATCCTAATGATATCACACAATTTCAGAACATAGATGAACTTATAGCTTATGACAAGTTCTCATTTCTGGGTACAATCACAGAAAAAAGCATCAATTGCATTTTTCAAGTAGAAAATAAGCAGGAATTCACAACATCTAAGCATGTAATGAGTAAATCTGCGGTACAATTTGTATAAAGGAGTAGATTTGAAGAATCAAATTGAAGATTTAGGTTGCACATTACCTGAATTAGGGTTTCCGACTCCGTCGATTGTTGGCGGGTAAAATTTCATAAGCTGACATCAGAAATCGGAACGGCGACTGCCGTAAATTCAGCCGGTAAGGGTTTCTGTTCGCGGTAGAAACTTCCTTTTTTCTTGCCCAAATGGCCAATTTGCATTTGACACAAATTCTAAATGCAAAATATTTTCAAACTTTTCCTTTGTAAAAAAATATATTTAAAAATAAGAGGAGAATTTAATTTCTAACGTTATGAAAGATATTTTTTTAATTGAAATTGAAAAAGGTATATAGATGCAAATTAAATTTTAAGGTGAGATTCCTCGAGGATATTGTTGGATAAACTAAATTTAGAATTATCTATTATAAAAAAAAAACTGTCTAGATCCCTTTTCTTTAAAAATAAATAAATAAATGTTATATTTATTATTTATAGAGAGTTGAAAAAAATCGATAAAAATATAACTTTTGTATTGGATATTTTGGTTCTTGCATAATTAAAAAAAAGTATGTTTTCACATATTAGCAACTCAAATACTAGTGTGTAAAATTTTATATGTCAGCATAATATAATATTCTGAGATCAAAAATCGTATAAGTTCTTAGTTCAATTTGATCGGACTCAATCGTTTTACCTCTAAAATGGGATATATGACTCATGTAAGGGTGAATCCTTCCATTTACAATAGACTATATTTTCAAGATGATTTCAACCCAAATCTCTTATTATGAGACGTAGCCTTACAAACACCACGTAAATTTCAAATTATTAGGTTATATGTTGAATGAACAAATTATATTTCTAATTTATACACTCCCTAAAACTCAAGGTATTAATCCCCTAATCCAAATTAAGTGTTGTTTAAGACTTTAGAATTTTATTTAAAATAAGTGTTAATTAAATAATTTACTTTAAATTGTGCCAAAAGCTAAAATGAAGTATCATTTGGATAGGAGGAAGTATATAAACTCTAAGAAAAATAATTAAAAAATAACTAAATGTTATAATAATATTATTATTGTATGTGGATATACATGGGAAACTCTAATTAGATTTGGGGCCCAAGGTGTATAATCTCTATATAAAGGGTCCTTTGGAACCCTAATGAAGATATCAGTTTCTTCTCTCTTCTCTTCGTCTCTCTCGCTATTCTGAAGTTTTATAACACGTTATCAGCGACATTAAGAAGAATGAGAAGACTTCGAGAAGGATGTTGAATTCAGGGGAGCATATACGCACTGCACTCTTTTTCCCTTCGATTAGATTTTGTCCCACTGGGTTTTCCTGACAAGGTTTTTAACGAGGTAGTATTATCAAAGCGTATCTTATGTCATTTGTATTTTTCCTTGGTCCTAGTTTTGGTCTCACTGGGTTTTCTAGGCGAGGTTTTTATTATGACAATTTTGTAATATTAGTAATATATATCCAAGGGGGAGTGTTATAATAATATTATTATTGTATGTGGATATACATGAGAAACTCTAGTTAGACTTAGGGCCAAGGTGTATAATACTTAGGGCCAAGGTGTATAATCTCTATATAAAGAGTCCTTTGGAACCCTAATGAAGATATCAGTTTCTTCTCTTTTCTCTTCGTCTCTCTCGCTATTCTGAAGTTTTATAACACTCAAATAATTATGAAGAATATTTTCCAATAAACAAAACTTACAATAGTCAATTAGTTTGACTTGAAGGCAAAGTATATGTTCAGAGGTGACCAGATTGACCACCACGAGCAAAATTGAAATCCCCCAAAAAGCTTTTGTGGTCGTTTAGCGTCGGCGTCACCGGCGACCAAATCAGACCCACGGCGAATCAATCTCATCCAAAATTCGCTTCCAGAAATTGATGTATCCACTTCACACCGATCAAAAAGTGTTGTTCTAATCTCGCGGGATTCCAATTGGATGGTAATTGAAGTTGTGGATCAAGGGATTCCCCAAATTCCCTTCGATCTCTTCGTGAAGAAGAAATGTAAAGGATTCCTCAACATTACCAACCCCTTCAAATCCCCGGTTTACCTGGTCCAGGCCGCCGCTTGCTCCGATCACCGCCGGTGCAATCGCGTCTTGATCGATCCATCCGGCGTCACTCTGATCTCCATCCACCGCAACGAAGTTAGATTCTTTCCCTCGGCGTGGTAGTTTTGTGAAACCCTAAGTTGCGATTAATGATTCCTTGTTTGTAGGATGGATCGTGGCGAGGATTTAAAGGCGATGAGGTTGCAGGTGAGAATCTGGTGTTCAGAGTGGAGAGAACACTCAACACGTTCGATCGGGTCGAAATGGATGCTTTCATTGTTCTCCAGAACGGGGAAGATTCCGTTTTTAAGTTGAGAGGTAGCGTTTTCTGGAGATCCTGCACCATCTACCATGAAAATTCGCTTGTTGCTCAGGTACAATACTCCCAATTACACATCTGATATTGGCGATTTATGATCTGTATTTCAATCTAGAGTGATTTTGTTCATCTGAATCAATCTGTGTATGCAGACAAGTATGATGTACACTCTTGGATTTCGAAAGATTTTTGTCAGCAGAGATAAATTCAGGATAACCATGTATCCTGGATTTTCTGACTATGCCATTGTAGTTGCCTTGGTTGCTGTATTTTTGGATGGAAGAAAATAGATCATCCTACAGCTGACATCTGCATTAAATTAACCATTTGAAGAATAAGGGTGCAGAATGCATACAACTAACAGTTATGACCTCTCTGACTGTGAGATCTCCTTAAAGATGAATTTATTAATCTCAGTCATGGATAATCACATCTGAGTTAGAGTCAGACATCCTTGTTGGATTCGAGAGCTATATGTTCATGGAGTACATTCCATTGCAATGTATCATGTTATCAATTATTACTCCCAACTTCAATTGAATTCATTTGGGTTTTATGTCTCTTGATGTTTATAAAGTATAAACCCGTTCTGTTAATGTTTGCGTCAATGCTCACTTCCTTTCATATCGCAAAAGACGCAATGGTTTACATCGCCTTCCTGTCAGAATGGACAGTGTTGTAAACTATAAGCAGTGGGTTTGGAGTGCTTCTGATCTTAGGTGCTCAATGATGAGAAGTGAAATTGCCCTGAACAATAAAGTAATTTTACTCGTTTGTTCGCTTCACATCACGTAAGTCAGTTATGACGCGTCGAGCTCTTTGGATATATCATATATGGCTTCTAGCCCTCTGCTTAATCCTTCAAGTAGAGCTTATGTTCAATCATCTGTGCTGAAAAATGAAAGCATCTCACAAAGCAACCAAATTGCACCTGATCAGCATTCAGCACCGAAGTTTAATGGGCCTAATGGGCTTTGGGTCAAGCACTAGAAAAAACAAGGTGCATAGTAAGCCCAAAATGAGTACATTTATTGGGCTTGATGAGGCCAAGCTTCTATTTTTTTTTTTATCACCCATAAATTTTATATTTTGGTTTTATATTTTGGGGTTTTTTAATTTGGGTAATTCTAAGTTTTTTTTTTATTTTTCATCTCGTTTTTAAAATAGAAAAGTCGTAAAAAGTAAGTCTTTCATGAATCTAAAGCATTTTTCAAAATTAAATACCTTTCAAATATTCGAAATGACGAAATTGTTGATGTCAAGTATAAATAATTTGAAGAGTATGTGTTTTATTTTTCCATTTTTTTAAAAATTTAAAAATCTGTTAGAGATTATAAGAACAATGACAAATTCCTAAATGGAAAAACAAATGAAAGTGGCTATGTTTTTTCTTTATGTCAGTCTTGCCCATTTATCGAAATCTAATTTCAAAACTATTTATCTAAATAACAATGTCAAAATCCTATAAAATAATTCTTAAAATGTCCAAATTACAATATTTAGAGATACGTAAGTAAAAATTTTAAGCTAAACTTATATTGTCTCGTCACTATTTTCGATAATAAATTGTAAACAAAGCTTACTAAGTTACTAACCCTAATTTTAAAGATCAAATTGAAACAAAATAGCAGCTCAGAATTTTCTAAACCAAGACCAAATGTTCAATCATAGATTCATATGAAGTTTTTCTAACCCTACTTTCGACATCATAATATAATTCATTTGTGATGCGTCAATCAGGTCATTTAGGTCGAGCTCTAGTCTGGATCCTTATCTCATCTGATCTTATTCCGATTAAGTTAGTAACCATTAGCTGTAAAAAGGTTGGAATTCGAAATACCAAATGCAAAAATGCAACTTGCAAAAATGTAATTTTTATACTTTGAATTGATTCAACTTGAATGTGAGGCCTCACATGGAATGGAGTACCGAAAGTCACAGGCACAGCTCATTACCAGCTAGCTGACACCCCCATCTTCTGGGACTGGGAATCTCTGAGAGATCGATCAACCCATTTTTTCTTTGTTAAATGGTTGCTTAATTTCCCGACAATATCCAATAATTTCCCTTTTTTTATTATTTTCTGCCTGCTTATTGGTTCTTATCTGGTTCAGACATTTTAATTTAATCTAGTACTGTATTGATTTAATTTCTTCTTATCTTTAGTGGGAGTACGTACAAGCATATATATTCTTCTACATTGTACTTGTATTGATCGAGCATCTTGCTAATACTGATTTCCAAGAAATTAAATTAATGTAGGTTTTAGTGTATTTGGTCAAGTTGTCTTATTGGCATAAAATAATAATATTGGAATAATCCTAGTCCTAGACTCCTAGGCATATGTTAATATTTTCTTAATTATTTTCTAAATTGTAAACTCTAAACCCTATGAAATATTTATTTTAAAAAAATCATAATTAACAAATTTTAAGAATTAATTTTCAGATCTAGCTTTTATAACATATGTAAACAAGAAAAACCAAAACAAGCCAATACATCCTTGTGAATATTTTTATGGGGAAATTACAGAAAACCACCCCTTAAATATAGGTGTTTTCACTTAACCACCCTTTAAATTCAAAATTACAGAAAACCACCCTTTAAATGGTTTTTACTTACAACTCACCACCCTTCATCTATTTTCATTACTTTATCATTACATATATTATATCTTAATATCTTTAAACTCAAATTTGATTATAAATAAGTTCAAAATTTGAATTTAAGTGTTTGATTATATTTTAGCGATCATTTTATTTATTTTTAATAAACAGTTAATAATTTTCAACTTAAAATATGAATTTGATCCATTTTATTTGTTATATGTATCTTTTTTCTTTAAATTTACCTAAATTTAAAAAAAAATAGGTTATCAATTAATCATATAACTTAAATATAATTATTAAGATAATAATTTTAGGCTATATTTATTATTGTTTATTAAAAATAAATAAAATTATCACTAAAATATAATCAAGCCCTTAAATTAAAAATTTGAATATATTTATAATCAAATTGAAGTTTAAAAATATTAAAATATAAAATATTTAATGATAAATTAATAAAAATAGATGAAGGGGTGGTGAATTGTAAGTAAAAACCATTTAAAGGGTGGTTTTCTGTAATTATTAATTTAAGGGGTGGTTAAGTGAAAACACCCATATTTAAGGGGTGGTTTTCTGTAAATTTCCCTATTTTTATATGTCTATACATATATTTTCCTATATTACACTTACAGCTTCTACTACACCAATACATGAAAATTGTGCTCATGAATTTTATTTTATTTTTTGACGTGGGGGTTCCGATGTTATCGACTAGTCCCCACGGGTGCGAGCCCTAGCCTGCGAAGGACGCGGACCGGTTAAGCCAGGCGGCAAGCCACCAGGCAGGCTCACCCAAGCCAATAAAGACTTGAACACCCACTAATTACACAAATTGTGTAAGAAGTGAGATTTTGTTAGAAGCGAAAAGCTTCGAGAAATTGGCTATGGCGGACGAAAAGGAATTTGGGGAAGAAGGAGAGCAAAGAGGCGGGAAAGTTTGTTATTGCAAAAGTGAGTTCAGATGTACAGCGAAAGGGGGATTTATACACTTGAGTCTCACGTGCTAGGCACGTGACTTCATTTGTTCAATATACAGAATTAAAACGACGTCGTCTGGTCTTCGTCTTCTCCAATCTTCAGAATCGAAGAACTCGGACGAGCTTGAGCTTGATTTCTCCCACCAGCCCCCCTCAAGTTGAAGGTGGGGAAGCGAGCTTCAACTTGCCAAGCAGCTCCAAATGGCGAGGACCAGATAAAGCTTTGGTGAAGATGTCCGCGAGCTGTGTGGCAGTGGGAGTGTAAGACAAACTGATGAGCCCTTCACTGAGCTTGTGACGCACAAAATGGCAATCCAGATCAGCGTGCTTCGTCCGTTCGTGGAAAACTGGATTTCTGGCAATGTGAATTGCGGCCTGGTTGTCGCATTTGACTGGAATTGGAAGAATATCAGAAACCCCCAATTCGGATAATAACCTAGATAACCAGGCTAACTCAGCGGTGAGACGCCGAAGAGAACGATACTCAGCTTCAGCTGAGGATAGGGAAACGATAGATTGCATCTTTGCCTTCCACGAGATGGGACAACCCCCAAATAGGATGAAGAAACCACTGACAGAGCGTCTAGTGAGGGAACAAGCTGCCCAGTCAGAGTCGCTGTAACCTTGCAAAGACAAATCCGAAGAATTGTTAAGAAAAATGCCCAGATCAGGACGCCCTTTCAAGTATCTGAGAGTATGACAAGTAGCTTTCCAGTGATCTTCACGAGGAGTCTGCATGAACTGACTTAAGAACTGAACTGAGAAGGCAATGTCTGGACGTGTGTTGGTCAGGAAATTCAATTTTCCAACCAACTTGCGATAGACAGTAGCATTAGGTAACAATGGGCTCTTGGAATCATGAAGCTTCAAATTGACCTCAAGAGGGGCAATAGTGGGTGAGGCAATGTGAGACCCATACTCAGTAAACATTTCAGACAAGAATTTCTTCTGGCTGAGAATGATCCCTTGAGGAACTCTAATGAACTCAATACCCAGAAAGTAATGGAGCTCTCCCAAGTCTTTAATCTTGAACTGATCATCTAAAAATGATTTGAGGGCGAGCATTGCAGGAATGTCATTCCCTGTCAGGAGAATGTCATCCACATATATGGCCACAAAGACAACTGAATTTTGTGACTTCTTAAAGAACAAAGAATGATCATTTTGAGAGTGGGAGTACCCCTGAGTTCTCAAATTATCAGATAGCTTGTCATACCATTGGCGTAAAGCTTGTTTCAGTCCATACAGGGACTTGTTGAGCTTGCAAACAAGATTGGGATGAGGAAGAACAAGGCCAGGAGGGGGCTTCATGTAAACATCTTCATGAAGGTCTCCATGTAAGAAAGCGTTGTTGACGTCGAGTTGAAATATCTTCCCATCCCTCTTCAAGGCAACTGTGATCAATGCCCTTACTGTTGTCATCTTGACAACTGGAGAAAAAGTTTCAGTGAAATCAATTCCAGCCTTCTGAGTGCACCCTTTGATCACCAAACGGGCTTTATGTCTCTCAATTGTGCCATCAGCTCTTAACTTGAGCTTGTAAACCCATTTGCAGGCAATAGGTTTCTTGCCAGATGGAAGAGGGACAAGGTCCCAAGTCCTGTTCAGTTCTAAAGCTGCAAACTCTTTGTCCATGGCTTCCACCCAAGCTGGCTCAGTGACAGCATCCTTATAAAAGGTAGGCTCATGTGCAACAATCAAATTTGCAAGAAATTGATGAGATAACTTGGATAAAGTACTGGCACAAACAATTTTGGGTGAGGGACAAGCAGAAGTGATGGTATGACAACAAAGGTGAGAGGGGATAGTGGTACCACATACAAAATCATCCAAATATGAGGGTGGGTTATGCACTGTGGAAGACCGACGAGCACCTTGGTTAGGAGGGACCACAGGTGGTATAGGAGGGTCTATAGGTAGTGTAGGAGGGACCACAGGTGGGGACAATGAAGGTCCAGGAGAAGGTGTGTTCTCAGGACAAGGGGTATCAATGAAATCATCAATGGGACAAGGAAAAGTGGGTGTGGTGTCAGTGGTGGGATGAGAAGAAATGGACTGAAAGGGGAAATTGGTTTCATAGAAAACCACATCTCTTGAGCAAAAAATGTTTCTGGTTTGGAGATTAAGCAACTTGTAGGCTTTCATTCCAAAAGGAATCCCAAGAAAGACACAAGCCTGAGCTCTAGGCTGAAATTTGTCCCTTCCTTTTGTCTGTGTGGAAGCATAGCAAAGACAGCCAAATGGCTTAATTTGATGGTAGGAGGGGGGTGTGTGAAAAAGCATCTAAAAGGGGGTAGAATTCTTGAGAACTTTGGAGGGAAATCTGTTTATGAGGTAGGTTGCAAAGAGAACACACTCACCCCAGTATGCAATGGGTAGGTTGGACTGAAAGAGAAGGGCTCTGGATGTTTCAAGCAAATGTTTGTGTTTGCGTTCCACTACACCATTTTGTTGTGGAGTGTAAGGGCAACTAGTTTGGTGAAGGATGCCAAGCTTTGTCAAAAATTCAGTAGCTTGATGACTGGACCCCAATTCAAAGGCATTGTCAGTCCTGATGATCTTAGGTGTGCAGTGAAACTGTGTTTGGACCATGGAAATAAAGGCTTGTGTGATAGAGAAAGCAGTGCTTTTATTGCTCAAGAGATGGGTCCAAGTGCATCTGGTGAAATCATCAACAATGGTCATAAAGTATTTATGGCCATTGTGGGTAGGGTGGTGATATGGTCCCCATAGATCAATGTGAACTAAAGCAAAAGCATGTTCAGAAGTTATTTGACTGTGTGGAAAGGGCAATTTGTGTTGCCTCGACTTATGACAAACATCACATGGCATACTATTTTTGGAAACAGATTTCACATTGTCAATAGGCAATAGTCTAAACTTGTGAAAAGGTAAATGGCCAAGTCTTAAATGCCAAAGCATGAGAGAATCAGAAATGCAAGAAAAAGTTTTACAAGGTGCACTCAAGCCATCAGAGTGCAAAAGAGGTAAGTCTTGGGTCTTGGAGTGCAGCAAGTAAAGGCCTCCATGATGCTCACCAATTACCAGTGGCCTCTTCAAAGAAGGGGCCTGCAGTAGGCAATTATTTTGTGAGAAATGAGCATCACAATTTAATTGTCTGGTTAATTTGCTAATGGATAAAAGATTGAATTTGAAATCAGGCACAAAGAAAACATGATGCAGGGTGAGGTCAGGTAAGACTCTCACAGTACCAGTAAACTGAACAGTGATGTATGAGGCATCAGGTAAGGTAATCTTGTAAGGTTGAGGCAATGGTTCAAGGGAAATAAAAGATTTTTTGGTGTAACACATGTGGTCTGTTGCACCAGTGTCTATTATCCAAGTAAACTCATCAAATCTTGAATGAAATTGTGCACTAAGAGCAAGATATTTATCATAGTTTGGCAAGAAGTATTCAATACCTGCCATGGAGCATCCTGCCAGATCAGTGTGTGAAATACCCCAAAATTATCTTTGGGTATTTCTTTTTAAGTAAATATAATTTTGGCAATAAAAGTTATTTTATTTTGAACTTAGAAATTTTTTAAATTAATGATATATAAAGTTTTATAGCTAGTTTGATATGTTTTTTTTTATTTTTATGTGCACTTATGATAAATAAATTTATTTATTGTTATATTGTTTTAAGTTAATGTGATATATTTTCCTTCAAAAATAAAGAGGGATTTATAATTAACTTAGTTTAATATATGAAAGGTATTTAATATAAGGTTCGGAAAAATGTTGTTACATAAAATAAAATGTATTTCATTAAATGTTTTGTTATTTAATTTAGGTAGAATTTTAATAAATAATTTTTCGGATATATATATATATATTTATAAATTGAAAAATAGCTTGAACCGGTTTTCTTTTGGTTCAAGTGAACCGAACCATCAAATAAAGAAAAAAAAAAGAAAATTGTGACCCGGGTTCACCAGACCCATCTTCTTCCTCCCGCCTGCGTCGATTCACTGTAAACCAAGGTGAAATCTTGTCTCCTCAAATCTCGCTCAAATCTTAAACCTTTTCATTCTAGAACGTTCCCTATCTGTTTCTAAGGAGATTTATGCAACTGATTGTGAGATTCGGGATTGAACCGCAACCGAACGAACTTATCCCCAAATTCGAAGTTCATCCAAATCCGCTCTATTCGGGACGAATCCCATCAAATTGAGGGTTGTGATAGCGTTATGAGTAATTATCTAATCGATTTTCGGATTTATTTTAATCCAATCCGTCCCCAAATCCTCCTCCTATAAATACCCATTTCGAGATCACTTTCGAAGCACACCACCACCATTCCTCTCCATATCCGAGCTCTCCAACTAGTTCATCGTGTTCTAAACACCTTAATCGACAATCCCCTTCACAAAAGTTTCACAAAAACATCCCGATTTCAAAACCCCCAATTTCGATCCTGCCCTCGCCGGAGCTGCCCTCGTACACCACCGTTCAGCCGCTGCCGATGCCGCCAGGACCACCACAGAGGAGCGAATCTTCTCCACGAATCCGTAGTCACCGGTCGCGTGTCTTTCCGTTCACTATCGAAGCCGCGAGAAGTCGTCGAAGTGTCGCCGGAAGCTTGCCGGAAAACCCCGTTGATGTTACTGTCGGGCTGAGGGAATGAGAGGGGTAATTACGCTAAACCTCCCTAAGTTTTTGGATTATTTAAAATATGCCCTCACCCAGTTTTCTAAAATTCCAGATTCTAACCCGTATTTTTATGTGGGCATAAATGCTTTCCAATTCCGTTAAATCGCAGAGGATCGTCAACCCCTATGCCCACACAAGGGAATTCGAGTTCAACCAACCACATAAGTCAAAGCTTGCAACTTCGGATCAAGGCAAGTGACATTCCGAGCATTTCTGCTCAATTGGTGCCTTCGTGTCTTGTTCGTTTTCCCGTCTTTGATTGCTTGCCAAGTTAAATAAAATAAATTGCAATTCACCTGCTTGTGTGATTTATTTACCGTTAAGTTTGAATTTGGCAAGTTTAACTGGGTGAACTTAAGATAAGATAATAATATAGTTGCCCACCGTTTATTTAAAGCATGATTTATTCTTGTTTTTTTCATGCTAATTGGTTAGGTATGGAACATGCCTTTTCTTTGATGTTTCCATCCTTTTATTTTAATTGCTTTAATTTCATTTGGCATCCATGTTACCTATAAATAACATGGGTTATATTGTGTTGTGTGATCACCTAGAATGTCTTAAGTAAATAGTTAACAATGTGAGGATTGTGTGTTACGATTGGAACTCAATTGAATCAAGATCAATCAAATAAAACGTGTCAATCAATGCAGAGTAAAGTGAATGCAGTATGTAAAGTAATAAAAATAATGGAAACAGGTCGGGACTGTGTGTGCCCGGTCTATAAAGGGTTTCATGAAACTAACATATTTCCGTGGAGAAATGTTAAACTACCTCCGGTAGTAGGCTGCTATCTGCTAGTGAGAGCGGGGCCGGTATCATCATTTCCGTAGAGAAATGTTAAACTACCTCCGGTAGTAGGCTGCTATCTGCTAGTGAGAGCGGGGCCGGTATCATATTATAACAAATATTGTGTGTGTTAATCTTTCAACTGATAATAAAAGTCGTAAACGTGTTAAGTGTGTAACTTTGTGTTTAAGCTATTCAACGTGAGGAAGTGAGTGAAGTAATACTTTAAAAAGTGTTTTCTTTTTCGGTGATTACAAGTAGCGTTGTATCATATTCCATTCGTACTCGGAGTATGGTTCCTAAGAGTGCTTGTCGCTCGCATCTTTTGTTACTCAATCCTACTGGATTATCCATGTCACATGAGTCATGTCTTAAAATGTTAAGCCTTCACATAAAATATTCTTAATAATCTCATTTGGATTTAATTCTTACCGTTTCATGGTCACTTGAATCCAAAGTTGTCCCAGTTTTCAAGCCGTCATTTGCTAGTTCTTGCGAACTAACCGCCCTATATTTGGATGGCTGGTGTCCTTCATTCCGGATGCCAGACCAGTTTTCGCAGGTTTATGTCGAGTCTCAGAAGAGAAGAGAAGTTGAGAAGATATTTAAGTTACTTTTAACATTGTATTTAAATTTTAAAAGTCCTAGATATGTTGTATAAGAGTTTTATTGTTTTATTTTATTTAAAAGTCTTCCGCTGTATTGTTCTCAATTTGTAATTAAATCCTCAATTTTCGAGGACATATCAATAAAGAGTTATTTTTATATTTCAAGCCTTATGCTATTTAATTGTATTTCATTTATGTATTAGTTATTATCATCTTGTTTATGGGAGCATGGTTGCATGTCCCTATAAGCCTAAGGTGGTTACAAAGACATTAAAGTCCGAGTAATCACTGGCGCTGTGACATTCCCTCGGGTTATAAAAGGGGGTGTTACAGTGTGCACCTGCTGGTTGCTAGTGGATGCCCGATTCCCTTTCAGGAGATTCAAAAGCTGAGCACATTGCTCAGCAGTGAAGCCAGGGAGAGGTGATGGCTTTGGATTCTCCTCACCACCAGAGGCCTGAGCAGCAAATCTTTTATCCTTTGAAGACTGTCCTTTGTTGTTGTTGCCAGTTCCATAGGTCTGCCCTTTGCCATTGTTGCCAGTTCCATTTCCAGAGCTATTGTTGTTGTCTGGATAGCCAATTAACTTGTAACAAAACTCAACTTTGTGTCCAGTCTTTTTGCAGTGAGTGCAAACATAAGCTGGGCGCTTGGTTGGAATAGAACCATCAACGTTCTGCTTCTGGCTTTGGCTATTCATGGCTGAAGACTCGGATCCAGGCTTTAAGTTTCCCTTTGCTTGTCGCTGCTTTTCCTTATGGTGAATCATTGAATAGGCCTGTGAGACCGATGGAGTTGGATTCATCATTAACACGTTTCCTCTCACATTGCTGTATGAGTCATTTAACCCCATCAAAAGCTCAATAAGCTTTTGCTCTTCTTCAATCTTGCGTGCAGCTTGAGCTGCACCACAGGTGCACTTCTGAGTCACCTGTAAAGATTTCAACTCGTCCCACAAGCGTTTGATTTTTGTGAAGTAGATCTGAAATGAATCATTTCCTTGCTCGATTGTGCAGAGATCCTTTCGCACAATAAAGGTTTGAGACAAATTTGATTGTCCAAATCGGCCACACAGATCTTCCCACATTTCGTGAGCATCGTCGCTGTATATCACGCTTTCAGCAATCACCTTATCTAAAGCACTTATAATCCAAGAAACGACCAGATCATTACACCTCCTTCACATCTCATAGCGAGGTGATTCTGGATCTGGTTTCTCAATGGTTCCATTTACAAAACCGATCTTATTCTTGGCAGACAATGCGATCAAGATTGATCGCTTCCATGTCCCAAATCCTGATCCATCAAACATCTTTGAAACCAAAACCATACCTGGATTGTCGGATGGATGGATGTATAGAGGATCTCCAGTATCGACGCTTCTCGGCGTCAAGACCTGATCGAGAGTTCCTCCATTATTCACAGTTTCCATCTTGACACAGCAACAGCGGAATCGAACAAACAATTGATGAAGGAAAACCGAAAAACAAGGCAAACTCAGAACGTTTGCTCTGATACCATGTTAGAAGCGAAAAGCTTCGAGAAATTGGCTATGGCAGACGAAAAGGAATTTGGGGAAGAAGGAGAGCAAAGAGGCGGGAAAGTTTGTTATTGCAAAAGTGAGTTCAGATGTACAGCGAAAGGGGGATTTATACACTTGAGTCTCACGTGCTAGGCACGTGACTTCATTTGTTCAATATACAGAATTAAAACGACGTCGTCTGGTCTTCGTCTTCTCCAATCTTCAGAATCGAAGAACTCGGACGAGCTTGAGCTTGATTTCTCCCAACAGATTTGAACCCTTGAGTTCTTGCAAGGGTCAAATTTAATTGGTTTGTGCTCATGAATCTTGATTGTATCTTGTTTGTCTCTCTTTCGCCGTTTTCAAGTCGGCTTCTCAATTTCTCAGACATTAGTGGTGTCTGAGATTTCGAATTCTTACGTACCTTGATAAAAACAAAAAAATAAAAAAAATTGTGCTCATGAATGAATATTGATGCGAGTAAAAATATCAATTTCAACTATTCGTGAAAACGTATCAATTAATGAAATTTGTAAATTTATTGTCGGTTTCTATGGCAGAAAGTCGGAAAGTAATAAATATTTTCAAATCTTGAAAAAATAGCTAAATAAATATTTTTTCTAAAAATTTTGGCTGGAAAAATCTAAAAATTAAATGATGTTAATTGCACAATTGAGTTGAAAAATACTCCGTGATGCATATCTAAATCCAGATTTTAATATGATTAGTAGGTATAGAACAGATTCCGATAAGCTGAAAACAATTCAAAAGTGAATTTCATAAGTTGAATGAAATCTGGAACGAATATCTTGAAGATCTCCAGTTCTTGTTCTTGTGTACATTTGGTGATATAGGACCTCTTTAATTTTTTGCATACATACATGGCATGATTCATGTTAATTAATTTTTAAAATTATTTCGATCCTTAATTAGGGGTAGCTCAAACTCACTGACTTTTATAAAAAGTTTGAATTCTTTATAATATCAATAATGATACGATTTCACATCTTCCACATAGAATAGAACTAGCTAGCACATATGTCCCGTGCACACAACTCCTAGTTACGAGTCTCAATGGATTTCAGTATAATATCAGAGCAGTAAAGTTAAATAGTATAACTATCGATTCTAGGCTAACTGGCTAAAAAGAGAATGATATATGCTAGACCAATTGTCCAATTATTAACTAGAGAAACCACCCTTATTTGCACTTATGCATGGGATTGTGTTGATGTGTGAATTAAGATATCAAAAAGAGTCATACATCGAAATTATGAACTAAAAAACAAATCTCATATATATAATATATAAGTTGATGAACTACTTCTCGTATTGGCAATTTCTTTTAGGATGAAAGTTCAATAGTGTTCGTATATTGAGCTAATAGCGCATGTACGTCCATACATATACATATGACCTCATTATGACTTGTGAGTTCTAATGAATTTATATGTTGTAAATGGAAACAAATGTTTTTTATGATTTACTGGTTTTATTTATGATATACAAGTTGAGAGTCGTTTATAGCATTAACCTGAGTCCATATCCTCTACAACCCCCGGTGCACCACTAAATTATTTCGGAAATAATTTTACTTTAAATAAGTATACTAACATTCCACATACTTGTATTTATATGTTTATAAAATTTTATTTTAAAAAATTTATAAAATTAAAAGATCGATTATATTAGGAAATAAATTTTATGTTTTTTTAAAGCATGATTTTTTCCAAAAAAAAAGTTTATAAACATGTAAATACAAATAGTAAATATATATTTTTAAAGTAAAATTATACTCGAAATAATTTAGCGGTGCATCGTAGGGTTCACTGGAAGTTGTTGTAGAGGATCAAGTCTCCATTAACATACTTGTATATAGAGAGTATCAACCACATTAATGATGGATGTGCCCGAATTAAATAGTGGAATATATGGGATTTTATAAACAAGTGCTCAAGTAAGTAGGACGATCAATGACAATTATTGGTGATTATAACTTATTTATTGCATTATAATTTTTTTAAGAAAAACTTCAAAAAGCTTACCAATATCTCATTTTTTTGCATCATTGATTTAGAATTCTTTGAGCGTAAATGGCAATTGCTCCTCAAATTCAAATTGTGTGACAAAAGCATTTGGATTTTGTGTAGCTTTTAAAGAGTGTGTTGTACGTACCTATATAATTGACTAACAATTAGTCAATTATTATCTTTTTTTTTTCTGATAAAAAAATAGATAATAATTGACTAATTGTTATTCATCGATCAAGCAGCGCTAAAGATATATTATTTGAAATTCCTCATCTTTATTGTGAATTGAATATCATAAAGCCTAATTCATGAAAATTGTGAAAATATTTTTAGTTGATTTTTTATTATAATTAAATGAAAATTTTGGAAAATTTTCCTGGGTTGGGCCAACCTATGGTGTACCGGTTGTTATGCCAATAGCAGCGCCAAGCAGCTAAGTTGGTTGAAGTTGAACTTAATTAGGGTCTAGGGAGACCATGTAAGTAAACTTTCTCTAAATGGAAGGAAATTTAACTTTATAAAAAGTTGAATTTATAGGTTTTTAGATTTTAAAAATACCTCTTGACCAAAAAAAAAGATTTTAAAAATACCAAATGCATACTTTTCTCTTGCTTCACCAGAGTTTCAACTTCCTGAGTTTTTTAATTATCATCCAAACAAGACCTTAGTGTTAGATCCGCACCGACACAAGTATTTAATTAATTTATCATTCAATATTTTAATTTAAAAATGTATATATATAATTATAGTTATTTTATAATTTTGATAATATATCATTGTTAGTTACAGTAACAAAATTACATCAATACTACCATAATAATATATCTTTATTTTTTGTAAAAAATAAAAAATGATAGATTTATTTGAAATTACTTGAAAATAAAATTCAATGTAAACTAACTTTATGAAATACGTGTAGATTCTTGACATAATTATATATTTATATGAATATTGAGAGGATATAATTAAAGTGACTTAGCGAGGGTTGTCGTTGGAGAGGTTATAAATGTACGTAGTGATTTAGTGGAGAAAAACTGTCACCGAAAATCACCAGAAATTGGAGCATGTGGAGAATAAGGGTCTGTTTGGATTCCAATTGTTTATGTTTATAAACATAAACACTTTTAAAGTGTTTGGGTCACACAATTTTCAGTGCTTTTGAAATAACGTAAATTTAAAATAAAGTACATCGTAAATTGTGTAAGTCAATTAAATTAAATTTAAAATATAATTATCAACTTTATACAATAGTTTGAGATAAATTGACCCAATTTATAACGAGTTTATTTAAAAATTTACGTTATTTAAAATACAGTTTAAATGTATGAGCCAAACACTTTCAAAGTGTTTATGTTTATAAACACTTTCAATGTGTTTATAAACATAAACACTTGGGAATCCAAATATACCCTAACTGCTTGAAACAAACACATTAGATGTCACATGAATGATATGTAAGCGCTTTATAAGTATTCTGAGGTAATGAATTAAAGAAATCATTCCGAAATGACTCAAATAAAAAAAGACTTACGAGTAGTACCCAACGATTCCTGGCTCGAAGACTCTTTTTTTTTTTTGACGCAAGATAAGAATTAGGTCGGGTCGGCCGCAGCAGAGGCCCTTCCTAGCGCATCCTTCCGGACGAGAACTAGCAGTTCTGGATCATCCTCACAGCAGACGTCGGCAGGGGAAGCATGGGCACTACGAGCAAGGTAGTCAGCCACAGCATTCGATTCCCTGAAAATATGACGAATAACAACATAAGTAAAGGACGAGATATCAGACAGTATATCAGCTTGTAGCATCTCTATTGTCCAGGGGCATTTCCAATCCCCCAGTAGAGATTTTATCACTAGTAAGTTGTCTCCTTCGATCAGAAGTGTAGATAGTTGCAACTCCTTTGCCCGTAACAAACCCATTCTGAGTCCGAGATTTTCGGCATAAATCACCGAGATATTTGTGCAAACAGATCTGCCAGCAGAGACCACTAAACTCGCAGAGTCACGGATGACAAAACCATAAGACGAGTTGCCATTCGGGACTACCGAACCATCAAAATTGAGCTTATAACAATTCGGCGGGGGTTTATCCCACTTCCCTGACCGATTTTGAGCCCTAATTTTCGTATCACAACCCCTAAAAGCCTTGTTGTGCGTACCGCTATGAATGCGATGATTAGGGATCAACGGACCAGTCGGATCATCGTCTAAACGTTTTGATTGTGTCCAACAATAACTAGTTGTGCTGTGGAGCAGCAAGATTTCATTGATAGTTACCTTGTTAGTATGATCGAAAACGAGTTGGTTTCTAAAGAACCACATGGCCCACCAAGCTGTAGCTAGAACGGCAAAAGTGTTGGTCCCAATAGCACATTTTATAGCAGTAAGTGGGAACACATTTCCCATGCCGACAGAAGCATTGATAGATCCCGGAATGTGGATACGTAAAGCTTTAAGCAAAGTAGTAGTCATTGGACACCGAAGAAGCAGGTGATCACCCGATTCATTTGTATTGCCACAGAAAACACAACCAGCAGGTATAGCCACATGCGACCTCTGTAATCTGGTTTTCGTCGGGAGACCATCACGGGAGATTTTCCAAAGGAAGTGTCGAACCTTAGGGGGCACATCGAGACTCCAGATCCAATCGCAATCAAAATCAGGCGACCCGGTGTTTACTGATAGGAAGGAGTTTGCAGAGGCGGTTGAGAACCAGCCATTTTTGCTTGGGCCCCAATATAGACGATCCGTGATTTGGTTACTAGGCAAAGTTAGACCCATGATGTGGTCAATATCATCTTGTTTCAGAACATTTGCTAATGAGTCATTTATAAGTGTTTTGTTCCACTGGCGGTTGGTGATGAAGTGAGCCACCGAAACTCCCAAGAGATTATCCGGGATGGGTCTCAGTATTTTGGAACTCAACGGATGGGAGGAACTGAGGTCTGATGGACATAAGGCGGGACCATTGCCACGAGGTATTACCTTTTTTGATATAACTGGAAAGATCGTGGCCTTTAAGGTACTTTTGTGAGATGACACGAACCCAGATATTGTCTGGTTCAGAAATTATTTTCCAAAGAAGCTTCATCTGGAGAGCTATATTCATAGACTCCGCCTTATGAATCCCCAAACCCCCTTTTATAGTGTCCGAACAGATTTTGTCCCAGCTAATCAGCGGTGGAGCTTTAGTGGTTTTGTTCCAAAAGAATTGTCTATACACTTTGTCAAGTTCATGAAGAACATGTGAGGGTAGCAGGAAAGCTTGCATAAGAAAAATTGGCTTGACACTCAGATTTGCTTTGATAAGCACCCGTCTCCCTTCGGCAGAAAGATTTGATGCTTTCCATTTTGTGAGTTGATTTTTGGTCTTTAGAACCACATCAGCGAATGTGTCCCTATTGGTCCTACCATTAACGATAGGGCAACCCAAATATTTGTCAAAATTGTTAGCCTGGGGAATGCCAAGTACTGCAATAGTAGATGCTATGGCGGTAGCAGTCGTGTTAGGAGACGCTTGGAAGCTGGATTTGTGCAGGTTCACCTTTTGTCCCGAAATTAAACAGTATCTGTCTAAAATGGACAGTACAGAAGTACATGCCGAATGGGAGGCTTTGCAGAAAATAAGAATATCATCAGCAAACGCTAGAAAAGGAACCTTGATACCCGGACGACCGAAAGAGATACCCAGGTCCTTACTAGCTACCCCTTTGTTATGCAGTGTACGTGCTAATACCTCAGAGGCTAGGATAAAGAGAAAGGGGGAGAGGGGGTCTCCTTGTCTTAAACCTCTTGTGGGTTTAAACACTGTGGTTGGTTCATCATTAACGAGGACCGAGTAGGATACAGTTGATACACATTCCTTTATTCTGTTAATAAAGAGGTCATTGAACCCATACTTAGATAAAACTTGGAACAGAAAGGACCATTCGATGCGATCGTATGCCTTTTCCATATCTAACTTAAGAGCAACCATGCCCATTTTGCCTTTCTTCATCCGAAACGAATGCAAAGCCTCATGAGCAATCAGAATATTGTCCTGGATAGATCTCCCTTTTGTAAAAGCTCCCTGGAGGGGGTGTATAAGTTTGTCAAAAATCTTGGTTAACCGTGCTGAAATCACTTTAGCTATGATTTTGTAAATTGTAGAGCATAGACTGATAGGTCTGTAGTGGTTTACTACAGTCGGGTCATCGCATTTCGGTAGAAGCGTAATGAAAGTATGATTCGTCTGACGCAGTAACCTGCCACTAGTGAAGAAAGCTTTGATGGCTTTAATTACAGAGGGCCCAACTGTAGGCCAGAACTTTTGGTAGAAACCAGCTGGGAAGCCATCAGGGCCCGGAGCCTTATCCGGGCTCATAGAAAATACAGCCGCTTTAATCTCATTGTTTGTAACAGGAGCAGAGAGCATGTCGTTATCTGCTTGTGAAACTAAGGATGGGATGACCGCTAGGTCTGGAGACAGATCCGAAACAGGGGTCGAAGAGGCTCTGAAACGAGCTTTGAAGTCGCGGACAAATTCCTGTTGGATTGTGTGGAAATCAGCAGTGGATTCCCCACCGGGAAGAAGGATAGATTTGATCATTTTCCTGCCTCTTTTTGCGGTAGCGATCTTATGGAAGTATCCTGAATTGGAGTCATTAAGTTTGGTATGTTTAACTTTAGCCCGCTGGCTCCAATAGCGACGGTGAAAGTCGAGCATTCGTTCTCTTTTGTTAAGTAATTGTTTTAGGATTTGAACATCCTGATTGTTATAATTTGAGATAAGAGATGTCTGTAAACTAAGGAGCTTTTGATCCGTTACTAGAATTTGGTTATGAATATTGCGTATTGTACTCTTATGCCAGGTTTTAGATAGTTTTTTAAGAACTTTTGCCTTCTGAAGCAATTTAAACATCAAAGAACCTTGTGGGTTTACTCTCCAAGCTTGCGATACTAAGTTTCTGTAATCAGCCCTTGAGGCCCAAGCCAATTCGAACTTAAATGGTCTATTCTTAGGCTTAATGTTGTGACGAAAATCCGTGGAGATCGGAGCATGATCAGATCTAGTAAAGGGATGGATTTGTGTACGAAGTGAGTCAAAAATGGTAAGCATGTCCGTGTGGATTAGTAGGCGATCAAGTTTTTCCAAACAAATGACCACATCTTTCGATTTACGTTGCCAAGTAAACTGGCCCCCGCTAGAAGGTACTTCTAGTAGTGATAGTCTGTTCTTTAAATCTAGTAAGCGCGTGAAACGCGACGTCGACGGATAGACTCCTCCAAGTTTATCTGCTGGGGAAGCTATTTCGTTAAGGTCTCCCATAATGCAGAAGGGAATAACAAGTGACTGTATATAAAGGGAGATCGTATCCCAGAAGGGTGATTTGCGACGCTCATCCGGTGGGGCATAGACCACAAGAACCGCAAAACACCGCTTTGTAGCGTAGTCCGAGTAGTTAAAGTGAATAAATCGGTGGTGAACCGAAATAAGTTCAATGGATCCTTGTGAGGCAGGGATATCTTTCCACATAAGACAGATTCCCCCAGAAAAACCAATAGCCGGGTCAAAAGCAACATTCGAGAAACCACATTTACGCAGTGTGCTTTCGGAAGGAACCTTATCAGTATTAGTTTCTAAAAGAGCTAGAACGTTGATATTATTATTTTGACAGAAAATATCTACATTTGTCCAGAAATTACGGCTCCGGATGCCGAGTGAGTTCCAGATGCATATATTCATAAAAACCTTGTTGGGCGAACAGTTTGTACTGATCTAGGACCGACGTGCTCCGTCTTAAAGAAAGGAACCATAAGAGAGATGGTTTGGTTGAGGTAAGCCGTGTGAGTAAATCAATAAGATTTTTTCAAGGCTTGTGAGTCACTATGATTAAAGCTTTTAATAGCACATTGAAGCCTTAACCGGCTAAATTTGAATTGTGCAAATCCAAATTGGATTAAAAGGAGTGTGTAATACATAATGTTTGGGCAATTATGCATTTGTATATAAAGACAGTATGTCAACTGAGATGTTATACAAACATGTTTAATATATATTGCCTTGTTTGGCTTACAAGGGTAGCTTATGTATTGGTGATAATTAGGCGAAACCAAGTACCTAGAAGTACCGGAGCCAACTCCGAAATGACCACAGCTGCGCAGCGGGCTGAAATCCCACCTCCATTGTGACAGAATATTGGTTGAGAGACTAAAAATTAGCCGATTGCTATATAGATTTTGTAAGGCACAATAAATTGAAAATACATAATAGTTGGATTTTGGAATCAATTGTGGGTAAAGACCAATCATCCAAGCAAAAACAAAACCGTCGACTTGGATCGTATGAATTGTGATAAGACATAGGTAGTGTAAGAACACCCACTGCGAGAGAGCAGAATATGTAAATAACTTATGATCAACAAAGGTGTCAAACTCCCTTAATTGTATGTTTTGGAAACCATTTACGAAGGCCTTGTGGGGCGTATTTGATCTCGAGAGATCATAAGGTGCATTGTGGTAATTAAGTGTGGTCGTGTAATATATAAAGCAACAGCAGCACTGAACGCAACAGCAGCAGGAGCGATAAACGCAGCAGTAGCAGCAGCACTGGATGCAGCAGCAACAACAGCAATAAACGCAGCAGCAGCAGCAAACGGCGCCAGCAACTGAGGGAGCGTCGAGAGCCTTGTAACAAAAACAGAATGCAAAGCAGAAAGAGTAGACAACGGGGCGCTTTACCGCCAAGCACACCCGAGTGGCCTTCGGGGCTTGAATTTCTGTCAGAGCATCCATAAAGGACCCAGAAGGATCCATAAGAAACCGAAATAGGGGAGAAAGAGAGCACAGATAATTGCAATCAAGAGAGAACGCAGCAAGTAAATTGGAAAAGGGACGATGAGTCCAAATGCACACGGTGAGTGTGTTTGAATAGAGTTTATGCTGGTGAGCACATACCCAGTGGTTTTTTGGTAGATTGGAGAGAGAGGGACTTACAGAGGAGAGTTGCATAGCAGAGATCGAAAAGCGAATCGGCGGACAAGAGACCCGCGAGAAAAGCCAGGCACGCCGAAGAGAGAAGAGACCCGCGCCGCCCGGCCAGCACGACACCCTCTCCCAAATCATTAAGGCCCGGTAACAGGTCATGAGAGCACTGCAAGGAGCCCCAACAGAGTTAGGCTATGTCCAATTGAAGGGATAACCCTCCCAATTGCGATCCGGGCTAGGAAAAACTCCAAACGGAGGGATTTGGTGAAGATGGGCGCTGCAACTGAAGGCACACCCTTGCAGGCTAACAGAGAGACCAAAGGCGATTGGGTTCGATGAGAGGGGATTCGGGCTCTGGTGCGGGATGGCCAAGGCGGAGGGCAGGAGATGGGCATGGCGGCCGGTGACTTCCTCGGGGCAGAGGACAGGGCGCGTGTTAGCGCGTTGATTTAGAAGCACTAGGGTTTCCATTTTTGTCTCGTAAGTGTTTGTACCAAAGAGAGAAAGCTTGGCTCGAAGACTCTCGTATTACGTACCATGTAGAACTCTTGTGCTTTAATTTTTTTTTATTTTTATTTTTTTTTTTTTTATTAGGAAATAATTCGAGATCAGATATACCTGAATCTCGATGGCCGACAAGTCGGCAGACGGAAACCCGTCAATACAAACAAACTAAAGCGAAAACAAAAAGCGGAGCAATACAACAAATGGAGCCACACCCTAAAAGAAAACGAACCGAGGAAAACTAAAACTAATACGAGGGGGACGTAGACTACGGACGAAAGCCAAGCACCGTCCACAAACAGCACCACTGGCCGGCGATACATCAGGACTCCCTGTGGGTAGTGAAGACGAACCTCAAGGAAGCTCCTTCCCGTACACGGAGTCGCCCCGTACACACTACCACGATCCCAGCCAGACCCGACTCCGACTGCCAGAACCCCCACATAGTAGAAGAACCCCAGCCGCACCAAAGTAGAGACGCACGCCACCCGAGCAAAGCAAACCGCGAAGGACCGGTCATAACGGACCGGTCGAGCCGAAACGGGATTTATTCCAAGCGCATTCAAACGGAATTGGGAACTTATAAGTTATTTATTTAATATAGTTTATTATTATTTTTATATTTGTATTTCAGCGGGCCGGCTTTGGGCCCAAGGAAAATCCTTGGGCCCAAAGGCAAAGCAATCGAGCCCGAAACCACAAACAATTAGCCACCGATCGGGAACACACCCAAAATCGGTAGAAGAAATGCGATTAGGAGCTGATGTAGGCATTACTAATTGATTACCTGCAATAAATTGTAAATTAAAAGAATAGCAAGCAATCAACCCAAATGCCATTCCATGGCTGTCAAAGACCCAAACCCCATTGACAGAAGGGAGTGGAGGAACGCACAAATGCAGAGAGGACAAATCCGGTCAACGGGGAGACAACCCCTCCTCCCCAACGACGGAAACACCGAGTGCTTCTGAGGAGGCCGCCGGAAACAACCCTAACCCAGGCGAATTAATAGAGAGGAGGGGAACCAATCGGGTTATACTCAGCGCTGACTAAGCACAGACAGAGGAGGAACTCGGTCGATCGGAACCGAGCCTACACGCAGCCCACACAGCGGGGGATGGAAAGGAAGGGCGTCGATTCGACGGGACCTCCGGGAAGCGGCTTCCAGGGGAACGGAAAGGAAGAACAGGCCAAATCCTCCCAAAACGGAACCCACCCGAGACGGATCTGAGAAGAGAGGAGGAGGAGATAGAAACCTGATTTTCAGAACCACGGAAATTGGACCCAGAGGAAGAAGACCGGGAGGTAGATTGCGCTCCCGGTGGAAGAATAGACTTCCGCATCCGAGAGCGAAAAACAAGCACCGGTGATCAACCAGGACCGAATAGAAGGCGGAGGGTTAGAGGAAAAAGGTAGCAACCCAAAGGGGTGGATTGGGGCTCCCGAAGGAGGTTTAAGGCTTCCGAAGGAGGGCTTTTCCCAGTAATCATCGCCGGTGACGGATCCGCCACCGCTAGTGTCACCCCTCAAAGGAGGGTTTCTTCTTTCTTGTGCTTTAATTTTAATACTAGTATAAAAGATAGATTCATATGTACTATCAAATTACTCGTATTTTTTCTCCTCCAACTTTAGACTTTGACCTATAATACCTATTAGTCTACATATACTACCAAAAAAATCCACACGCTCAAAAATCAAAATATGATTCAAAACCATTGAAATTTGACTTTTTTAACCTTCGCTTTTTGAGTTCGTCACCTCCAAATCTATAATAAAATTGAAATGATAAATTTGTCTAACTCTACCAAATACTATTCGATCCACATTATCATATTTCTAACAAATTAACTAAATTGTCTTAACTTGCATTCGATCGATCTTCAACCAAACAAATCAAGTACACAATACTAATAAAAAAAATCAAAATTAATTTGACCAAATTTGTTCAAATCAAAATTAATTTTAATTATAATTAAACATAAAATAAAAAATTAATTAATTCAATTATTAATTAACTACAATCCAAGTACATTTTTTGTGGAAGTAAATCCACCATCTACCACCAAATTATGCCCATTCACATATTTAGATTCGTCGCTCGCCAAGTAAAGCGCCGCTTCCGCAATATCGTTGGCTCTCAGCGTCGCCCCTTTTAGCGTCGCCATTTCCCTGACGAATTCTTCCATCTTCTCCGCCGTCACCTCCTCCATTCCGTCGCCATTGCCGTCCATCCCTGAGCTCCTCCAGGCGTTGACGAGCATCGGCGTCGCCACCCCGAACGGCGATACACAATTCACCCGAATCCCGTACCCTCCGAGCTCGCACGCCGCGTTCTTCGTCAGCCCCACGATGGCGTGCTTCGACGCGGTGTACGAGTGCGGGCCGAGACCGCCCATGACCCCCGCCACGCTGGCGGTTGAGATAATGCAGCCGGCGCGGTGGGCCCCGACCATCGCGCGGGCCGCGTGCTTGATGCACAGCGCGGTCCCCTTGACGTTGACCCGCACGACGCGGTCAAACTCGTCGGGGTCAAAGTTGAGGATCGACTTCTTGGCCTTGGTCTGGCTGCCGAGCACGCCGGCGTTGTTGAAGAGGATGTCGAGCTTGCCGTGCTGGGCGAGGGTAGCGTCCACGAGGGCTGCGACGTCGGCCTCGAGGCCGACATCGCACCGCACATACGTGGCGAAAGGGGCGAGGGAGTCGGCGAGGGCGGCGCCAGCGACGTCGTTGATGTCAGCTATGACGACCCTGGCGCCGTGCAGGATGAAGAGGCGCACAGTGGCCTCTCCGATGCCGCCGGCGCCTCCAGTCACAATGGCCACTTTTCCTTCCAGCCTGTGTCATTTCAGTAACAAATAAGTAAATATCCCACGTCGAAAGTGTAGATGATAATAATGTTAATAAGTTGCGATGGAAATCGCAATGTAGGAGGTGCTTACCGGCGAAAGGGCGGGAGGACGGGGACGGAGACGGAGGAGTCTCTGGGGAGGAGATGGAGGGGTAAATCGGGGATGGATTGAGCAGCAGGCATTGCGTAGAAACAAGGGCAGTTGAACTTGATCTGAGCTTGGGAGAAGGGATGCAAATTAGAGGGAGGTTTGGGGGAGTATATATAGGGAGGGAGAATCAAGAGTCAAAGAGAGGAAGGACTAAGGAGGGGCTGCTTTGTGGGCCGCCCTCCACGGGGTGACTGACGCACTGCCATAAAAGGTACTCTCCCTCGAAATACGTAGTATTTTTTTTTTAAATACGATTACTATATGTATTCTGACTTATTTTATTTATTTTAAATAGTTAAAAATTATATAAAATATTAATTTTTATTATTATTATTAATTTTATAATTATTGATAATAAGTAATAAGGAAGAAATCATTAAAAAGATTAATTAAAAAATTGATATTTTATACCTTTATCCAAAATGTATATCATTCAACACACATTTTATGAGGTAATAACTATGTAAAATATCTTTCTTTTTTTCACAATTTAATACTAATTAAAATATAATAAAATGTAAGAAAAATTAAGAAAAAAAGTTCATATTTTATATTGTTTACAATACTGGTTGAAAAGTCGAACAACATATATTTGGAATAGAAGGAAATAAATTTTTTATTATTTTAAAAAAATGTGTATGAATAATAAATAATATGTTTTTAAGAACAAATAGAGTTAAGTATAAAATTATTTTAAAATTTTGATAAATAAAAAGACCGAATATTTTGAGATAGAGATGCAAGTGTTTGAGACGTAGCTATATTGGTGACATAACCATGGGAATCGAAATGAGTACGTAATTTTATTGAGTATTTTGTTTGACATGTTAAAATTTGAGACGTAGTTATAGTAGTCATTTCGTATCTATTCTATGGAATCACACAATAACAACAATATTCCAATGATTTTTTTGGCAATCAAGCAATATGGTCTTGGACCTCTTGGTGAATGGAAATTAAATTAAGTTTGTGTTTGATAAAGAAAAAAGCTAGAATTAATTAACTATAGAAAATAGGTCATTCTCAATTTTAAGTCATTTTCATTAATTTTCGGAAAAAAAAAAGAGTTAGAAATAAATGCAACTATTTCATATTTTTGATGACGAGGAACACGTGATCCAGCCGGCAAGAGCCACTGGTAAGGAAAAAGGTAAACCTTGATGTAAATGCCAAAGAAAGGGGCGGGCGGAGACAGAGATCGAACCCGGGACCTCCTTCCCATCCCCTTGCTCTACACCAGTAGGCCACCCCGACTGGGGCGTAGCTATTTCATATTTCACTAATCCTATTCAAAACCTTCTTTTTCTTTTTTTCTTTCTCTCTTATTTTGGCATCACTTCCTCTTTGCCCACAAAATGATCAGTTGGTTCCAACTCCCAGCAGATGGATGCATTAATTATATAGGAGGTGGAGGCACCAAATCTACTTCAAATCATGTTGTGTGTTCACTTTCTCTGTATTATGTATTTCTTTAAAAGGGCTCTTGTTTAAATATTATAAACTTCTGGCTGTCTAATCTGACATAGATAGTTTTAACTTAGTTTATGTGATTGTCCTATAAATGGTATTGGAAGTGAATCATAATACAATCATATCTATAAATAATTTAATCAAAAGTAGCATTAGTCAGAGTGCTTTTCTCACCATATAGTAGTCAGAAACCAGTAGTTTTCAAGTCACAATCCTCCTCCAATATATTCAAAATAAACCATTCTAATTTCTAACTAGCTACGTTGGAGTTTATGACTTATGGGCAATACCCCTATTGTACTATTTTTGGAATAAAATTAATATTTGAAGGTTGTCAATTCATATAAGTTAGTCAATTCATATCTCTTACCTACCTTTTATCCAAAAATTCCACATCTACCCGGAATTTGTATATAAAGAAGGGTAACTCCATAAATTTAATACAATTTATAAGATTTTTTGTGTTAAATTTATTTCATATTTGGTTAACACAAACATTTTACAATATGTTTTAAATAAAATTCGTTATAAATGGTGTCAACCAATTATATTAAAATTATAATGTAATTATAAATTTTAGAAATAGTGGTTGTTTAATTGCCAAAATTTACAAGGTCTTTCATTTAAAATATTATTTTAAATATGTTAGAAAATATATTAACCAAGTATTGTTGAAATATTTATATTTTTATGTGTATTATAATTATAATATATGGAAATCCAAATACCCAAAAAAAAAAAAAAAAAAAACTCCATTTACTTAGATTATTGGATTCTCTTTTTTGACTAACCAAAAGTTTGACAACCCAATCACTGTTGTTGTCACCAAAAGTCAAAATTATATATTTCAGTCAAACCCATTTTAAGGTACCATCACACCGACATGGGTTCTAATTTGGGCTAAGCCCAGTTTAGTGTTATCTTTAAGGGCCCATATTCAGCCCAAAAGATTACAGCAGAAGTATTTGGGGTTAGACAAATTGTGCAAGTTTAGGGAGTTGTAATTCTACCCATTTGATTGGATTCTCTAGCTCAGTTTATAGATGTTCTGCTAACGGATCCTTCTCCAAATGTGGAACGAATCTATCAGCACATACGACTCCTTGGTTGTACACCAAGACCGCGCTGAGACTACGAGGCTGATGACAATGGAAAAGTGCGTAACATTCTCAAGCCCAGTACACAAATAAATGGGTTTCAAATCAAAAGTAACTGTCAGTGAGTGAAGTATATCCATCAATTTATGTGCTAGCTTTGAACTTCTTTCACTTAAATGTGAGATATTGAACATCTGTTAGAGGGAAAAAGAAAACTAATGGATCATAGTGCGACAACAAGGAATTCGAAAATATAGATTAGGGTTGTTGCATGTAGTTGAGAATCTGCCATTGCGCGGTTTCCATTGTCTAACTAGAATGTGTAGCTAGCTCTTTGTAGTTCAATTTTCTCTGGGCAAATGTTGTTGAGCTTGAATCTTGATTGTCCGATTCATCACTATTTTTTTTTATTTAGTAAAAATTCGATGCACTGGATAGACTCGATGGATCGAGAGATCGAATAAATCGGTGATGGGCAAACCGTCAAACAAGCAAACTAAAAAACAACACCAAATCAGATAAAACCAAATTACAAGAATGCAGTTACAGACACAGGCTAGTACTATCCAAGGAAGAACCAAAGCAAGTGCGACAACTCGTCTGTCAGTTGGTAGAGGTGACGCAATAAATATCTGGGGAACTAAGTGAAAACCTCAGATTTGGACTCTACAGACGAGCCTTCGGGTTTCGAACACGTCCACAGCCTCTCGTGCGTTGACAAAAGAGAAGAACGCCGCTCTAAGCTGCTAGCCTCAAACCAAATAACCACACAATTCCAAGCAACTCCGCAAACCTAACTAATCCACAATTTCCCCCCTTTTTCCATTTCTTTTTTTTCCCCAGCAATTTTTTCAAAACGGGTCGCTTTGGGCCCAAGGCGAAAACCTTGGGCCCAAAGAACAAGAGGTGAGCCCGAATAACGGGTCGCCTACGGACCCAAGGCTTAGCCTTAAGCCCAAAGGAAAGACGTTGAATCCAGGGCAAAGAAGCCGCACTCTCGGCGAGAACCGACCTTGGAGGAGGATCCAAAGCACGGACACAGGAGTCGACCAAGACCCGGCCAACCAGGGAGATGGAGATTGACAAGGCGGCGACATAAGTGAGCCAGGGGAAGGAATTGAAGAACCCGAGGAGCACCTAGCCAACATCAAAGGGACCCGAGGCCAGCGGCAGAGACACAGGAGGCCGCAGGAAGATAGGAGAGAGGATCGAAGATCCAATCAACGAGCGGCGACCAGAACAAATCCAAAACAGGAGACGGAGCTCTGAGTGGACTATGACCGAAACAAACCAAATCCGGCCACCACTTACACAAGGAAGGTGGATAGGTGAGGATAGGACCGCAAAAACGGATGATCGGAGGAGAAATTTAGCCAGCACAGGGTAGATTTGAGTCGGTTTATCAAATCCCGAAGGATAGGTTCACAAAGAGAGAGAAACTTTCGTTTTCCTATTCATCACTACAGTAAGTGTTTGAGTTGGTTTTCAAGTAGTTAGAATTTAGGGCGTGTTTGGCAACGGGATGGGGTAGGTGGAATGGGATGGATTTTGTGGGGTGGACGGGATGGGGATGGAAACCCGGGTGGGACCGGGTGGAATTTTGAAGCCAGTTTAATCCCGTTCGTGTTTGGTTGTATTTTGATGGTTGGGAAGATGGAGAAACGAAAAAAGTCCAAATTACCCCCACTAACCACACGAGGTGACGAAAATACCCTCTCAAATACCCTAAAAGCTCAACTTCTTCTTCCATCATCTCTCAGTTCAAGCCCAATAGCCAGCAACCCCTCTCGACGACTTTGGCCGCCTTCGACGGCCACCGGCGCGCCGCTCCGCCCCTCCAATGGTGGACGAGGAAGGCGAAGATCCCCCGATCTTCCACCGCCTCCCCAACGAGCTCCTCTTCGACATCTTCTCTCGCTTTCCCGCGAAATCCCTATGCCGGCTCCGGTGCGTCTGCTCTAGATGGAGCTCTGTATTGATTGATAACCACGAATTCAAGGTCGACGGCAGGAGGGCGCCGGAGAAGGAATTGCCGGCGAGGGAGATTGATCGGAGAAGGAAAGGGGATTTATATGCGGCGGTGGTGGGTGACGGCGTCGGCGGTGGTGGGCGGTGGCGGTGGCGGTGGGCGGTGGCGGTAGGGGTAGGAGGGAGAGAGAGAGGAAGAAGGTTGAAGATGGGGGCAAATTTGGGAGATTTTCATCCCCATCCCCTAAATCCTCCTTTTAGGGGATACCTTTCCCATCCCATTTTTCGGTGTGGAAGTTCCATCTCCATCCCCTTCCATCTCCCTCCATCCCATTGCTAAACACGTGGACACGGTTTCCAAAGCCCACCTCCATCCCCTTCCACCTACTCCCATCCCCCGCCAAACACGCCCTTAATTTGAAATTCTCAAATTCAGTGTGTTAGATCGAACATCTACCAGCTAGTACGGAGTATTAAACATTACTACTCCGTATCAAATTGCCTCGTACGTTTCACCTCAAGAACACACAAACTTCGTTCGGATTCGGTCATATATCAAGTCGGGTCATCTGTTGGATATATTATATGTTCGGTCGGGTCGGGTCAGTTTTCGGATAGGATAAGTTCGGGTCAAATGGATTTCCGGTTAGATCGGGTTCGAGTTGGGTCAAATCGGGTCACATTAAACTTTATTATAAAATAATAATTATTTTTTGTTAATATTAATTATTTGACTATTAAACTTCATTTATTTTTAGTATATTAGGTCTCATTATATGTAATTCATATTATTTGAGTATTTTAAAAATTAGAAAATTAAAGTAATTGTAAGGAAGAGTCGGATCTTGTTCGGGTATTGGTCGGATCAGGTTTTTCTATATTCGTGTCCATTCGGATATCGAACCAAAATGGATCGGAATTAGGTTTGAGTTCAGATTATGTATAACACTAGATTTTCAGGTCGGGTCAGATTTCGCCAGCTCTACACCATTCCCCTCGAGATTACAAACCAATTTACATCTTAACAAGCTATTGTGAGCTAGATTGCTAGAAGATAAATTCGAAAAGTCTTCCCTTGTAGGCTTGTAGCGTAGATGGGAAAAGCTGCTAATGAGCAACCGACTAGAACACGAAAGATCATCTCAAATGTCAACTAGACTTCAACGAACACGTACACACTAAAAGGCTACACCTGATGTCCTCCTCAATCCTCATACTCAATAGTCAATAATGACTTTGTACAAAAACTCTTTTTAAGTAAAATATCATAACTTAGAACCGAGGCGATGCTTTTATTGCCCAATTACCTTTCAAAGCTCATCATATCACCGAAAATACAAGACTAATAATGTTGCAACAATAATAAATCAATTATATTAGCTCAAAAGAGAGCATAGAAGATCAATACATAAACACTATCTCTCAATTATATTGAAAAACAATGTATTTTAGAAAGTGTCTTTACCAAATCATCCTTGAATTGATGACCCAAAATAAAAAATGAAGAAAGACTGAATCCAACAAATAAAAAAAAAAAATCGTAGAATTTATCTATTATCGATCTTTTCAGTCTCTTGACCCACCTTCATTCTATCTGTTTCAAAAAAAAATAAAAAAAATGAGGCAGGCGAATTATGGATTGAAATTTATCTAAGCCCAATCAAATTTTGTAGACCGTATGCCGGACGACTGGCAAATAAGGGGCTATCAATCCCGCCATACTGTTCCATGTGTAATCATCATCAGGAAGATTCTGTGCACCTTTTCTTTGAATGCAAATATAGTTCATTCGTCAGAAGTCTAAAAAATAATGTTAAAATAATAATTGATAATGAGATTAGATCCTCCAGAAACATCAAGATACTAATGTCAAAGATTGGAACCATATTAACCCAAGATGAAAAGCAACAATTAGCTTTCCACTGGTGGACAACCTGGTTGACTAGAAATCTATTTATCTTTCAACATGAGAAACTGCCAACAAAAGCAGGATTTAACCAAAAAGTGGAAGGGAATCGACAAAACTGGATTAATGCATGCAAAGTAAATGACGAATTAAACCATGATGAACAAAAAAGGAATAAAAGAACTGAAAGAGCTAGAAAAAAGAATAATAAGACGAAATGGAAGAAACCACCATCTGACTGGGTAAAATTAAATTTTGATGGCTCAGCTATCCCAAATCGACAAAGCTCTACAGGTTTCGTCATTCGCAACGACAGAGGAACAATAGTGGCAATAGGTGGAGAAAAAATTGGGAAACAAACGCCTTTAATGGCAGAAGCCCTTGTCCTCAGAAATGGAATTATAAAAGCTAGACAATTGAACATCGATAAACTCATCATTGAAGGTGACTCGCTCATTATTATCAATTTTCTTAGTAAAGGCATCAAATGCCCATGGGAAATTGAACTCGTCATGTCTGACATCTGTTCTCTCATCACTGGGATTAACGAAGTTTCGTATTCACACATTCTTCGTTCTGGTAACTGCGTGGCTGATCGGGTTGCACACCTTGCCCACGTAACCATTAATCCCAATCTACATAGTGATCCTGGTCTTGTTGACCTCATCCGCAAGGATGCCATCGGATAACGACTCCGTCGTATCCGAATTCTTACCCAATAAAAAAAAAAATAAAAATAAAAAAAAAAAAAAAAAAATTAAAAAAAATAATTTGTAGACCGTATCTGAAAGTAGTTGAATTTGTACAAGTAGGTGGACATGGCTGCCGTGCCGATACACACTAGATATACGTCGTACGGAGGAGTATTATGCAGGGAAGGTGGGGCCACTTAATTACTTACTGTATACTCCGTATAAAATTGTCCAGTTGCCGTCATCTAACGAGTTTATATAAGGGGTGGGCATAAATCCCGCAAATCCCGTCCCGTCTCGCATCCCGTCTCGATCCCGGTGGGATTTAGAGAAAAAAATTTCAATCCCGTCCCGATCCCGTCCCGCAAAAATTACGCGGGACGGGACGCGGGACGGAGAGTTTGAATCCCGCAAATTCTGTCTCGTCCCGCATATATATAAAACTATATATATTTATATATTTTAATTAAAATTAATAGAAATATATAAAAATATATATATATATTATACCTTAACATTTATTTAAATCCATAATTTAAAATTTAAAGTAATAATAAAAACACTCAATATATAAGAAAGAACTTACTGATTTTTTATGTAATGAGATTTTCATTTTTTCCTACTACCTACTGATTCTTTGAGTAGCTAGTTGCTGCTGTATTTTCATATTTGGATTCAATTTGTTGCTACTATCTCTACTGATTTGTTTTTTTTATATAATGGGATTATTAAGTTATTATGCATAACTTTAATTTGCACCTTTCTCCTTGTTATTTTTGGATTGTATTTTATTCATTTTTTACGAGGGACAAATTCCGTCCCGTCCCGTGAGGGATAAGACCCTGCGGGATTTGAAAAAAATATATTCAATCCCGTCCCGATCCCGTCCCGCAAAAAATACGCGGGACGGGACGCGGGATTACCCCAATCCCGTCCCGTCCCGTCCCATGCCCACCCCTGGTTTATATAGCCAGGTTTTTTCTGCCTCTTTCTTCCGGAAAGAAAATGTGCCCAACTACCTGCGGTGTTTTTAAATACACCGCAAATCTACCTTTAAAAATGCACGTTGCTTTCGACGTGCAAGTCACATTACTAATTAGCACTTTTTAAAATTTAATTAACTCACTTTGACCTTGAATTGCACGTCAGAATTGACGTGCAGGATTTGTGGTGTATATAGCGAAGGCGTATTTAAATATTTACATTTAAACACCTTAGATTAGACTACCCCTTCTCTTTTTTTTTTCCTTTTTTTTTTTGAAAAGGAAAAAATTTGGCTAAGGGGATTAACCCTAGTAGCCAAGAGCATCTTTACGGATGAAACTACGAAGCAGATAATCGTCCGGAGCGATCGAGCTATGGAGAGCATAGGTCATATGTGATAAGCGATCTGCTACCTAGTTAGCCTCCCGATAGACATGACGAATCTCGACGGAAACAAAGAAACCTAGCGAGACTAGACTGTTCGAGACAATCATATCGGAGTCTCCAGTAGGCTTCCCAACACCTTTAAGACTATTTATTATGGTGAGGTTGTCACCTTTAATTTCGATGTTTGTTAGGTTCAGTTCTTGGGCTGCTGAAATCTCATACCAAATTCCAAGGCATTCGGAACTAGCAACCGAAGAAGTAGGGCAAGGCCCTGAGCCATAGAAAACCGGATATCCCCTACAATCACAGATGATAAAGCCATAGGATCCTGAGTTATTAATTGAGAAAGCGCCATCAAAATTGAGCTTATAAGCTCCCGGCTTTGGTGGTTTCCATCTTGCTTGTTTTTATTTGTTTGTTGTTGTTTTACTCGTAGGTTTCGGCTTTTGGAGCTCGTCGTTATCCTCACTGTTTTTGGTAAAATTTCACATGATCATTTGTTCTTTGGTGAATGCAACAATGCTCATGTAGTCCGATTTTATGTTGTCAAATAGTACTTTGTTTCTGAAATACCAGACGGCCCACCAAATAAGCGCTAATTTAGCAAAGCGAGGGAGGCCTAGTGCTTCTTTAGCGTTGTTGATGATTTGGTTTAGATCCAATACATCCACAAAGTAGTTGTTTAACTTGATGAAAATTGTTGGGTCTATTGATAATATGGTTTCACGTGTAATTGGACAGCTCCAGAGTAGGTGTTGTAAGTCTTCGTAAGCACTATCACAGTGCGGGTAGTTTGTTGGTATACCGTACCCAAACGGCGGGAAGTGATCTATAGCTTAACTGCGGTGGGTACCCCGTTTTTGGTGATTTTCCAGAGAAAAGCTTTTACTTTGGGCGATGCGTCAAGATACCAAATCCATCTAACATCGGAACGTTGGGGATGTTTCATATAGTTTATCATATCAATGGCTGACTTGGTGGAGAACCAACCATTCTTGCTCCATTTCCAATATAATCTATCTAGGTGAATATTTTTAGGTATAGGTGTAGGAGTCTTTTATTTCATTAAGCAGTATACCATGAGCAATGTCATATAATTTCTCTTGATCTAAGGATTTATCTGGTTTTAGGAGTTCTGAAACTCTAATGTTTATGTTTATCGGCTGGACTGAAGAGGCCAAGTCGATAAGAGGACCATTCCCAAACCAGTGTTCAGTCCAAATTTTTATATCATTCCCGTTACCAATCGACCAGCGTAAGCCATCTTTAAATAATGGTAGCAACTTAGTAAGTTGTGTCCATTGCTAGGACGAGTTCCCACTTCTAGAGTAGTGTAGGATGTCTTGCTGTTTTAGGTATTTTTCTTTAATTATTGTTACCCATGGGTTGTTTGGTTCTGCAAGGATTTTCCATAGTAATTTGAGTTGTAGTGTCTTGTTCATATCCTTTGATTTGCGGAGACCAAGACCTCCATCCTCTTTGGCCTTACAGACTTCAAACCAACTAATGAGCGGTTTATGCTTTGGACCCTTATTCCATAGGAAGTTTATGTTTATTTTGTCAAGTTCTGTGTGGATAGCCTTAGGGAACATGAAGCATTGCATAATGTGGAGTGGTTTTGTTGATAGTGTGGATTTAATGAGTGTGCATTTCCCGGCTTGGGATAGACCATTAGCTTTCCATCGATTTAGTTGTGCTTTTGTGTTGATAATGAGTTCCGTAAATTATTCCTTTTACTTTTATAAAATTTTCATCTCATTTTTTAAAATAGAAACGTAGCATAAAAAAATAGAGTAGATTCTCCTAATCCATATCATTCTCCAAAAACATATCCGAATCTTCAAAATGGAGGATTCATCGGATTACCGCTTGCTTTATGCGGTTTGTTTGCTATTGCATGGGGTGGGGAGGGGAACGAATTTTCCATCGGCTCCACCGGGCAGTCTACCTTGGTTGGCCACCTATCTAGCATGCCCACGTCCGCCTGCGTTTACGCCTCTATCCCGGCCACTCGTCATCCTTCGACTCGATCTTATGATTTGTTTTCCAAACGCTCTCCTGCCTCTTTGCCTGCCTATTGTGATTCATTTTTTTCCATCCGTCTTAGCCGTCTCTATTTTGGCTTACCCTTATGGTAGCATATTACAATATTGTTATCGTCCTTGAAGGTCTGAGATGGGTTTTTGGGGGTTGAATGGGCAATGGTTTGGCTAGTGTTGCCTTGTGGATTGGTGTGCTTTGATGTTTTTGTTGTGTTGCAGGTTTCATATGTACGGTGGTTGATTTTCCATGCTCGTAGACGTTGTGGAAATACGATCTATATCTAATGGCTTTGTTGGAGTCCATAATTCGAGGTGTCCGCTAGTAATCCATATAGTTCTCTGTGTGTGTCTTCCTTTTGAACGGTCATTTCATTTATTTTGCTAGCTTGTAGTTTTCAGTGTAGGATGACTAGCTTATACATTTCTTTTTGCAATTTCGTTATGTCATTTGCTTCAGTCATTTGCTTCTGTAATTTACTTATGGTTGTACATGATAGTGAGTTCAAGCTGGTCTCTCGGTTTCTCTAGCCTTTTTGGATAACCGAAGTTCTTTCTTGATATCAAAATAAACAATAAAGAATATGTTTTTGTTTTCTTGTTTTGGAATTTTTTTTAAAAAATAGTTAGAGATAGTCTTACAAGTCACTTTTGTATTTTAAAAAATTATCATTAACCACCCTATTAATGATTTCTTATCATTGGGTTGAGTCGATCAGTACAAATCGATTTACCTGTACGTAACTCTTGCTGACAAGGTCAAGTGGGCAGGGTTTACCACTAAATTATCAAAGGTGGGTTATCATCGATAACAAAAATAAAATAAAGCATTATATAATACTCCTTCCTTTTTTTTGCCTAAATGTCAATCAGTATAGTTCCAAGATTTCTCGTTCCATTGTGTATTAGTTAACAAAATTTTGATAAGAATGACATGTACAAAACCAATAGGTGGCGAGTTTAAATCACTCTCTCCTATTGTAATGGCATTAAAGTCTACCTATAAAAAAAAATAGTCTTTACTATTTATGTATATTTTTTATAATGCTAAAAATATATACAATATCATTTTTTTAATTATAATTTCATACCCATTTGTCTTAAAATACATGTCATTTGACTTTAATTTTTTTAAATATGAAATTATTTAAAAGAAATTAATTAAAATTGTGATATTATAAAGAATTTTTAATTTAAAAATTATGTTAAAATATTAGAATGACCTAAACTTTGAGATAAAGAGTAATTATTACTAATAATAAGTGTAACGTTATAAAGAAAAATTAATAAAAAATATTTGTTATATTTTTTTATCTTATAAAGAGAATAAATAAAGTGAAAAAGTAAAGTAATAATAATTCGGGGCATAAATGTATTTTTATTTGATTTCTTAAAAAATATACAAATATTTAAAATGAAATATTTTAATTAACGGAGGTAGCATATTTTAATTAACTAAAGGAATATAGTACTCCCTCCGTTTCAAAATAAAAGTCGCTTGACTTTTTGCACGTGTTTTAATGAGGTAAAAACTCTATAAAATATTTTTTTTTAATCAAATTTTTTTCATAACTTGATACTTAGTAGTAATAAGTATCAATTTATGGAAAAAAATTGATTAAAAAAATAATATTTGATAGAGTTTTTACCTTCTTAAAACATGTGTAAAAAGTCAAGCGACTTTTATTTTGAAACGGAGGGAGTACTTTATAAAGGTAGGTGGGTGTCAATTTCACCGGTGCACTACTGCACTTGGTATTGTCCTTTCTTTGACAAATATCAGTCCTTTACATCCTCACTTGAGAACTTCCCCGAATACGATCACCCCCGCTCCCGTTCATATTCATCCAAGACCAGATCCACCTGCCTTGCCTGCCTCTCTATTTTCCCATACTACCCCTTCTCCAAAGAACTAAGCAAACCAACCCACCGAGGACAATATGGTAAATTCTGCCAGTTGTATACTTGTTGTACTTGCAAGTTCGCATCCAGGCAGCTCTTTCCTCCTCCCACTCACGACTGTACTCATTCCTTCCATTAATCCTTCCCACAACTGCTTCCCTTCGGATATCTCCAATCCAATCCAATTTCTCCCTCCAATCACTCTCCTCCCTCCGATTGATTCCTTTCCAACTGCCGAAGAAATCCGCCATTGCTGATGAAGCAGAAGCTTCAGAAGTTGATGACACCTCCTGAATCCACCAGCCCCTTCGACGTCGTCACCGAAGAGATCGTCTTCCTCATCCTCGACCGCCTCTCCGGAGATTCCTCCTCCCTCAAGTCCTTCTCCCTCGCTTGCAAGGCCTTCTACTCCGCCGAGTCCCGCCACCGACGGAGCCTCCGCCTCCTCCGCCCCGACCTCATCCGCCGCCGCCGCTACACCTCTGTCTCCCGCCTCGATTTCTCCCTCTGTCCTCGCGTCGACGACGACTGCCTCCTCCAAACGGCGAGGCATCTCCCCGGCCTCCGCTCCCTCGACCTCTCCGGCTCCCGTTTCGTTACTGCCGCTGGAATTTCGAATATCGTCGCTGGATGCCGGAATCTGGTGGAAATTGACCTCTCTAACTCCGCGGATCTGACGGACCTCGCGGTTGCGGCGATTGCGGAGGCCAAGGGACTGGAGAGGCTCTCGCTGGCGAGGTGCAAGCTCGTATCTGACTTCGGGATCGGGTGTATCGCCGTCGGTTGCAAGAGATTGAAGATGATTAGCCTCAAGTGGTGCGTTCATGTTACGGATCTAGGTGTTGGATTGCTTGCGTTGAAATGCAAGGAGCTTCGTTCCCTAGATCTGTCCTATGTACCGGTATTTGATTGTTTATTCATCTATTCACTCCTTGTTTTTTTCGGAATTAACGCTCTCAGAAACTGATTTGTGATTTTGTCTGCTCGGGTAGATTACAGAGAAATGCCTTCCACATATTCTGCAACTAAAATATCTGGAAGATTTAGTCATGGCTGGATGCTTTGGTATTGACGATGATGGCCTTGCTACAATCAAAGGCGGTTGCAAATCATTAACGGTATGAAATTTGATTTCTTAAAGTCTGAATTGCAAGCAATTTCAAGTTGTTTGATTATGTTTTAAACAAATATGGACTCATTTTGCTCCCATGACGATCACATTGTTTGACAGGCTTTAGATTTGTCTCACTGCCAGAACATTACTCACACCGGTCTATTGAGTTTGACCAATGGTGCTGAGTGCTTAACACGGATCTCTTTGGCTTATGCTTCTGCTGTGAGTCTGAATTTTAATCTAGATGTTTTAAATGCAACTGATTTTTTTTTATCATTCCTTCTAAGTGATGGTGTTTTCGGTGTGATTTAGGTTACTATGGATGTGGCAAAATCCCTTCACAGTTTCACCAATATCCAGTGTGTCAAGTTAGATGGTTGCCTTGTGACATCTTCTTCAATGAAGGTGATTGGGGCATGGTGTGCGACACTCAAGGAATTGAGCCTGAGCAAGTGCTCAGGAGTCACTGACGAGGGTATCTTCTCACTGGTTAGCAAGCACAAGGAGCTGAGAAAGCTGGACATCACATGCTGTCGCAAGATTACCTCTGCATCAGTTGACTACATAACAAGCTCCTGCCGCTTGCTAACTTCGTTAAGGATGGAATCGTGTTATCTTGTTACAAAGGAAGCATTTCACTTTATTGGAGACCGGTGTCCTTTGTTGGAAGAATTGGATGTAACCGACAATGATTTGGATGATGAAGGTTCATTCCTAACCATCTTCATGGACTCTATGGCCTCCACATGATATACATTCTAAATCTAAATGCCTGTCATTGCTTCTGTTGTAATACAGGTTTGAAGTCCATTTCTAGGTGTTCCATGCTTACCAGCTTAAAGCTCGGGATATGCCTAAACATAACCGATGCAGGGCTTAAACATGTTGCTATGAATTGCCCAAGGCTCAAAGAAATTGACTTGTACAGGTTAGTGATCTTCTTGCTTGATTTAGCCATCACTTCTCTTGTTCATGTTAAGCTTTTGTCAAATGCAAAATGATTTTACAAACCAAATCTCCTGTTATATGAGAGAATTGAGTTATCAATGCACTTTTAAGCGTGCCAAAAAGGAGATCTTGTTGTATGAATAACCTCATTACTAGATCTCCAAGCTGCTATTTATTGAAACTACTCTTCTTCTTTTGTCTCCATTTTTCTAAGTATTATTGTTGTTGCTCCTAACAGGGCTATGGGTATTACGGACATAGGCATTGAATTGATTGCTTCAGGATGCCCTGCTCTAGAACTGATCAACATAGCCTACATTGATAAAGTCAGTGACGCGTCTCTAATGTCCTTGTCCAAGTGTTCCGAGCTTAAAGCACTAGAAATGCGAGCATGCCCTTGCATCACATCTGAGGGTCTAGCAGCCATTGCTGCGGGATGCCGGCAGCTTGGAGTGCTGGATGTGAAGAAGTGCTTCAAAATCGATGATTCTGGGATGATTTCCCTTGCTCATTACTCACAAAACCTGAAACAGGTACTAAATTCCCTTGCTTTCTGAAGTCAATTTTACTACCCCTATGGGTAACAAGAATCCATGGCCAACCTAACATTACGGTGTTCCTGCTACCCTTTTGCGCAGATCAACCTGTCATACTGTTCAGCTACAGATGTTGGTTTATTAGCTCTAGCAAGTGTTCGCAGGCTGCACAGCGTGACTATCCTGCACGTTGGGGGATTGACTCCGCGTGGCCTGACTGCCGCATTGTTGGCCTGTGTAGGGCTTAAGAAAGTGAAGCTTCACACTGATTTCAAGCCACTGCTTTCCCAGGCTCTCCTCGACCACATGCATTCTCGGGGATGTATCTTTCAATGGCGCAACAAGCCATATCAGCCTCATGTATGTCTTCTGATTTTTTGCTCTCATGGAGATGATCACAGGTCCACAATAATTACTCAGATTGTTGAATATGTGCTTTTATTTGCAGATTGAAACTGACCTAGAGGCTTGGAACCAGCAAATTGGGAGATGATTACTGAGATCACACATCACAGTTTCATGCAATATTTCCTACTATTTGGTGCTCCTTGTTGATACAAAAATTCAAATGGTGAACACCAATATCAACATTTATGTTTGTTTTGGGACTCTCTCTGACCTCCGGTGCAACCTCCATTAGCACAAACGACTCATCTAGAAGCCTCTACAGCCTGGCTTACTTCGGATGGGCAATCACCATTCATCCATTCTTGCTGGAGATGACCCAGAAACCGGCAGGTGGGTTTGGGTTTTCAGAACTGGGAACCTCAGCAGGTCCTCCTTGCAATGTAAATCAACCTGAACAATTATTACAGCAACAATGCAGCTACCAAGAGACGACATGTTCTTCGAGTCTTTTGCAGTACTAATTAAGATGCAAGACATTGTAAAGAGGGAGAGATGGTATCATTTCTATTGAACAGGATTTCTTTGTACTACAGTGTGTAGATAGATACATGTGAGGGCATTACTTACAAAAAAAATCCACTCCTTGATGTACATCTTGTCAGGGAAAGAGTATATCCCCTCTTTGTAGAGAGGGACGAACCTGTTATCTGCCATTGTTGATGGCAAAAATTGAGAACAAGGTGCCGTGCAGTAGCTTAACTCGGGATTAGGTGATTATCCTTCAAGTTTGTCATCTCTCGAGCTATGTTTCGAGTGTTCACTCCTATCATCTGCATTATCCTTCTTGTCCTCGGAAACAGTTGAGACTATCCGGCTTCCATAGGCAGCAGGGTTTAGAGGATCATACTTCACAGCAGCAAGGTAATTTAAAGCCGTGGCAACATCAGCGGTACGAGGGCGCATACTTGGCTGCTCTTGAACACACATGGCTGCAATGGCGAGTATCTGGTACAGGCCCCTAGTCGGGTACTGTCCTTTCAGACCTGGGTCAGCCATTTGTGAGAACTTGCTCCTGTCTTTGAAAAGCGGCCTAGCCTGCAAGCAAAAGCTAGTTATAAGTGTATTGATCGGTTTTTACACAATACACGACTAGAAAACAGATGCGTCGTCTTACCCAGGCGACAAGATTTTGCTCCCGAGGGACTCGTGCAGGATCAATCGCCTTTCTTCCGGTTATGAGCTCCATCAGAAAGACACCGAAGCTGTAAATGTCCGACTTGAAGGTCAGCTGGCCAGTCATGGCATAGTCTGGCGCACAATATCCATAGGTACCCATCACCCTGGTGGAAACATGAGCCTTATCGTCCTCAGGACCTACTTTGGCCAAGCCGAAATCAGACAGCTTCGGATGGTAATTCTCGCCCAGCAAAATGTTTGAGCACTTGAGGTCGCGGTATATGACAGGAGGCTTCATCTTGTCGTGCAAATACTCCAAGCCCAGAGCTGCCCCTGCAGCTATCCTCATTCGAGTATTCCAGTCCATCGGTGCTTGGCCAGGCTTGAGATCTTCATCAAGTGTTAGTTTCAAGGCAAATGTTAGCTTCCATGAATTCCGAGCAAAAGAACAACAATGGTTTTCTCAGTGTTGTGCATACCATAAAGATGAGTTTCAAGTGAACCTAATGGCATGAACTCGTAGACCAACAACCTTTGCTCGCCTTCCGCGCAATACCCCATCAATTGCACAAGGTTCTGGTGGTCAGCCAGACTGAGTGTAAGAACTTCGACAACGAACTCTCGCATACCTTGCATTCCATTGCGATCAAGTTGCTTGATAGCCACTTCCTAAAATATAAACAAACATTATGAGAGTCGGAATCTGGCGAGAACTGTGAACGATGCACTTTTAGTTATAGAATGGTGTACATTTCTTGAAGAAATTCACAAACCTGATTAGTCTCTTTCAATCTTCCCTTGTAAACCTTGCCAAAGCCGCCCTCTCCTATGAAACAACATGGCTTAAAATTATCGGTTGCATCGACCAATTCCTGATACGTGAATATATGTGCTGCGTTGGTTTTGGTGTTGCCTTGAGGACTCGAATCACTTGAACTCGAACTCGACTTTGGTGATGGATTTACCTCCTCAATCTCCTCATTTGCATCCATTTGTTGGTTGGTGTTTGATGTATCTACAAAGACAATACACCAAATCAGACTTTGGCTTACTAGATGTGAAATTGGACTACATGAAAAGTAACATCAACATCATCAATCATCATCATCAACAAAAACGTCATGATTCATGACGGAAAATCCTTGAAATATCGCCATTGTTTGAAATTCAATAATATAAAATTGAAGACGGTAAATTGGACTCTTGACAAATTTGATTGGATTCCAGAAAGTTCTGAGAAGCGATCAAAATTCAAAAGGAAACTCGAAAATCAATCAGCCGAATCGACGAAAAGCAACACGATTAAGCGGTAATCAGATTCAATTCAATGCAATTCATTCAATCAAATCCATTCAGACAACGACGACAGCGGAAACCTGCAAATGCACAACCCTAAAACTCGGAACGGAAATCCGAAAACAAAGAAACAAACAAAAATGTTGGATGAAATGAAGAATACCAACCGTGCGTGGATTGCGATTCTTTTCTCTTAATACTCCAATTTCCAGGAGGCCGAAAGCGTCCCATTTTCCCCATCATCGCCAACGATCTACCTTATGTTCTCCCCCCACTCCAACCTCAAAATCAATCTGAACAACATACAAAAGCAAGGGATCACAAACTCCGATTTGAATGGCCTTGTTTATTTTGTATTTCTGCGAGGAGGGAGAGACAAGAGAGGGAAAATGTAACGATTTGAAGGCTCTCAAGCTATGAATTACTCTTTTCTACGTATTTATATTATCGTTTTTAATTAATTGTATTATGGTAGCAATCCATAATTCAATTATGGTAGCACCGCTGTTCTCAAAAATTATGGTAGCACCGCTCGTACGTGATGCTACGGTTCGGTGGTGCTTGACTCAATTTTTCGGCGGCTCCCTCAGCTTTCCTGGTGTTGGTCCGTTTGGACGTTTTGTTGTAAAATTTATTTCTTTTTTCATTTCGCTAGCTTGTTATTTGTATTCTGTATTGAATTTTTACCCGATAAAAAAAATATTTTATTTTTTATTTGGCTGAAAAAGGATCGGTAATCAATTTTTTTTAGAGATAATTGGATGATTAAGACCCCTTTCAATAAAATTAGTAGTTTATAGACCCCATTATTAATATTTTAGGTAAATAGACCTTTTTATTGGTGTTTTTACTTAATTGTCCTTAAATGTTTTGTTTAAAAAAAAAAGAATAATAGAATAAAAAATAATTACGTAAATTGTTACACAAAATATTTTAGGTAAGATTACAATCCCTAATAACCAATCACAAGTTGGTGTAATGGTTATGGGGCTACATCCCATGCCTCGATATTCGAAGTTCGAATCCTCGTGGAAACAAACATGGAGACGCTTGTGAGTGGGAGGGTCAACCCCTTAAATGGGCCTACAGTAACCCGATCCAGATGTAGAGTGGACTAAGCACACTTGAACTGGAAATGATCTAGAAAAAAAAACAATCCCTAATTAAACAATTTCAATGATTTTCTTTTATGTCTTAATATTTTTCAATCCCTCTCGATCACATACATCACTCTTTGACAATACTATTGAGATACAACATGCCATTACAATATACTACGTACTATTTAATATTTGTTGTAACACTAGTCGTCATTACAATACGATTTCCTTTTCCATTACACTAAATATGTTACAATATGACTTTCTCAAAATATATTATTTCTTGTAACACATTGCGTAATTACAATAATAGGTTAACAATTACAATAAATTATCCGTTGCAATTGCAATACAATATATGGAACGACATCACAAAAATGTTATATATTGTAACACGCTAAGTCATTACGATAATATATTACAATACCACCTTTTTTTTCATTACACTAATCATCACTACAACCCTCTCAAATTAAAGACCCCTGTAACCTATCTGACTATCTAGCCTCTTCCATTACCGTCTTCAACCTAAATTCAATAATGTATTTAGATAGACAAATAAACAAGTGTCGATCGGCCGACAATGAACGCAAAACACACGTAAATTAATCACTGAAAATGGGTATACATACTCATCAAATTCGGTTACTGTGGCTCTAGTTAGCACCTAATTAGAAGAGGGGTTTGATTTTGATTTTGTAGGAAAGGAGGGGATTTGATTTTGCACTGATTAGAAATGAAAGGGGTTGTTAAGAGTTTTTTTTATTTAAATAATTTATTAAGGGATTTGATTTGTACGGTAGGGGGTGAAAAGTAATCATAAGGGTTTTTTTGGCATCACAAAATATAAAAGGTCTAAATTACAATAAAAATACTAGAGGAGTCTATTTACCCTTACAATTAATAAATATGGTCTATATACCCTATTCTTTTTTTTTTTTATTTGCGAGGTTTGACTAATTTGCCCTGTGGAGTAAGTTTTAAGTTACACGTACGACCTATTATGGACAAGGGCAAATTGGTCATTTCCTCAATGCAATGCGATAAGGGTCGTTTGGTTACAATTATTGACGGGTTTGGTTGTTTACTAGCTTAAACCGTGGATTTGTGATCGACGTCTAAAGCCTCTTAGGGAGTCCAAAATTTGAGGTGCCCACAACTTCTTCTATACGTCCTCCTGTGTTGCTTAAGTAGTCTATCAACCTATTGCCCTTTTTATTTTAGTTTGATTGTTTGCCCTATGTGGCTTTTATAATATTTCCAATGTCATTTGCTCTCTCCTCTCTCTACTCTAGAGTGAGAGAGCCCCAAACCTCGGCCTCGGCCGTCATACCCCGGCTTCGGCCACCTTATCCCGACTTCGGTCACTCCACCTGGCTCCGGCCACCCTTGCACCATCTCAGGTCGCCATATTTCATCGGCGATCCCTGATCGAAGAACTAGATCCGAAGAACCCTAATCGAGAAATTAATGATGAAAAGTTGAACAAAAACCTAAATTTATTTGGGGCTTTTGTTTTTGATGGGTCCTTCTTCACTTCCGCATCATTCCCCTTGCACAATTTGAACAGCAAAATCTAATCGCTCAAATTCGGGCTCGTGCGTTTCTTCCCCATCTTTAGGTTTCTTGGTGATGTGGGAGAGATGTCGCTAGATTCGAATCCACCACCGAGTCGCCCTCGGCCCCCGTCCCGTGGCTCGATTGAGAGTCCCAATATCTCAGATCTGGCTCCGTCCGCCCCTGCGGGCTAGCTTCATCGAAGCGTTGACTCTCCCTCGTTGCTCGTTTGGGTGACAATGGGTGTTGGCCAAACCTCCTTCATCTAGTGTGCGCTTGTCGGCACCTTGGCTGACCTTCCGCCGCCGGCGACCCTTGCTGGTGTGCTCTCGCTCGATGTTTTGTTTGTGCTTATCGTCATCTCGTGCAAGCATTTGAACCTTAAAAAAAAAAATCAATTATGTGCGTATTGGCCAAGCTTTCGCATATGGTGCAGGTGCTGGTGCTGGTGCTGTGTGTCCGGTTTTGACTTGGGTTCTCCTTGGGCCCATGTGACCTGATTTCCGAGCCCATGGTTTATTCTTTGGGCCCAAGGCTTAGGCTTGGGCGCAAAGGAGCCCGTTTGGAAAAAAATATTAAAATATAAAATAAAATAAAATAAAAATAATCAGACAATTATTAATTATATTTATTGATATAATTAATAAACTCCCGAAAGGGTTGACCAAAATCCCTTTAGGGTTTCCTGGTGCCTCCTACTCAGGCGGTTTGGGGCCTTACTTTGGCGTGACTGTGCTGTCTTTACCGGTGATGGGTTTCTGGCTGTTGGAGTCGGGATAGGTTGGGGTCGTGGTAGTGTGTATCGTGGCGTCTCCGTTACTCGGGTTGACTGCTTCCCTGGAGTTCGTCCTCACTCCCCACAGGATGATCGGGTCCTGATGTACCGCTGGCCTACGGTTCTGCTGCAGAGTGGAGCTTGGCTTCGTCCGTCGGTTCGTCCTCATCACGATTAGGTTTAGGTCAGTTTGGTTTCACTTTTGTAGGGTGTTTTTGCCTGTGTTTGCACCGTTTCTTTATATTGGATGTTTGTTCATATGGTTCTCCGTCTACCAACCTAGTCGGCCCTCGAGTTTCAGGTTTTCTTGAACTTGAATTTTTACCTTATCAAAAAAAAATCCAGTATCATTTCATTTGTTGTGCATTTCTTTTTCTTTTTTCTGTCGTTTGTTTATACATGAGATTAGTTTATCTGTCATCTTTTTTTGAAACAAGGCAAATATTTGGGTGATGTCAGTCCCTGCTGACCCACCATCCAATAGCGTCCTTTCAGACGAGAGTAAGAAACTCTGGATGGGAAGCAAATGGCCCCTGGAAAAGCGATAAGCAGAGATGAACCACTTTGTCCACCACTTAGTTGACTTCACGGAACACATGGGCAAAAGAATAAGCTTCAAAGGGCTGGAGCAAGCGAAGAACGTCAGAGATCACCATCTCGATCTCCCATGGACACTTCCACAGGTCTTTCAAAGAGTTAATGACCGTCAAACAATCTCCTTCAACCTCAATCCGTGAGAAGCCCAACTGTAAAGCCGTCGTCAACCCCAAGTGGAGAGCCAAAGCTTCAGCCATCAAAGCTGAAACTGGACCACAGAGTGAGACGTTGCAAGCCCGAACATTGCCATGATGGTCTCTAATTACAAAACCAGCTGCAACAGCTCCTGTGGACAAACTAGACTCGTCGAAATTAATCTTGAAAGATCCATCAACGGGTTTCTTCCAACGAAGATTTTTCCTCTTCGTAGCCTTAGGTGCTTGTATATATTGGTTCTTTAGCTTTAGTTTCTTCCCCGTGGAAAGTCTTTGCTTGTTTCCAATTCTGTAGTTGTAGTGTTATGTATCTTTCATGTTGTTGACAGTTCATGTAATTCTCGTCATTAAATAAAACCTTATTTCTTATTGTCCATAAACTCCACTAAATCGTTGATAGTAATGTCCTTTGGTTTTTAGACGTTCACAATTACTTTCCTGAAATTAAAAGAATAAGGAAAAAAATAAAAACAATTAAATTGTGAAAAACGAGCTATCGGGGGAAAAAAGATTATCGGAAATTTCACGAGGTACCCCCGAGATATCGCTTAATTCACGTGGTGACCAACTGTTTTACACCTTTCACATGGAGCTCCTGAGGTTATAAATCATTTCACCCCATACCCTTCTCCCCATTATTTAACAGTTTCCGTTAAAAAAAAAAAGAAAAAGAAAAAAAAACAATTGAATTAAAAAAAAAGTAGAGAAGAGACGTCAGACGGGCAAACGAAGAACAGACGGTCGGACGGAGAAGAAGAAGGGACTGCTGTTGCAGCATCCATACAGACTCGACGCCTTCGCCGACGGAGGCGCCACCGCTGCCGCCACATTCGCTGCCTCCAATTGGTGGAATCCACAACCACTGGTGCAGAGGATCGGAGCGTCCAATTGGTGGAATCTAGTGGCGTCGCTGAAATTGTTCTGGCTGACGGAGGCGCCACCGCTGCCGCAACCGCCGCCGCCACAGTTGATACCTCTAATTGGTGGAATTCACAGCCACTGGCGCAGAGGATCGGAGCGTCCAATTGGTGGAATCTGGCGGCGTCGTTGAAGTAGTTCTCCTCTTTCTCTCTCGCGCTTCGGGATTTGGCGTGGATTCGTCTTGGGAAATTTGAAACTATCAAATTAATTTGAAAAAATATGGGGATTTACAAATTGATTGAGTTTTCTCCGGGGTACCATCGTCCGGGTCGAGCCCCTGCTTCTTCGCATCTTCCTTCTTCTTTCCCCCTTTTCTTTTTAATTTTCTGGTGTCGGAACCTTCGACATCGGAGGAGTCAGCGGCCGTGGCCGCGGTGGTTGCGGCAGCAGTGGTGCCTCCGTCGGCGAAGGCGTCAGATCTATATGAATGCTGCACCAGCATCCCCTTCTTCTTCTCCGTCCGACCTTCTGTTCTTCGTTCTGTTCTTCTTTCCTGTCCGACGTCTCTCCCCTTTTCTTTTAATTCAATTGTTTTTTTTTTTAAATTTCAACAAACAAACGGAATATGTTAAATAATGGGGGAAGGCCATGTGGTGAAATGATTTATAATCTCAGGGGCACCACGTGAAAGGTGTAAAATAATCGATCACCGTGTGAATTAAGCGATACTTAAGGTTACCTCGTTAAATTTTCGAAAAATTAATTAATTCTCTCCTCCCATTTTAGTATTTTACGGTTCATTTTTTTGTCTTCCCCCCAAACGGTGGCAAAGAGCCATCATCCAGTTGCCACCATTCACTCAACTCTAAACTTAAACCCTTCATTTGCTATATCTTCTTCTTCATCTTTGAATCTTTCAATTCAGTATCAAATTTATCGGCTCTATATTCTACAATTCAGATTAGTTTCTGGACCATGATTCCTAGCCCTATCCCTATTTCTCCCTAATTCCCCCAATTCCAGGGCATTTGATTTTGTTCTCGCTAGGGTTTAATCCAGTTCCCTTGTCGAAAACCCTGGCGAGAAGCTAATCAGGAAGAAAGTTGATTTCGGAGCTCAGCCATGGCCGCGGCTGCTTCTTCTGGGATAACTTCCTTCGGTAAGTTTTGTTTTTCTCCTCACAAACGGAAGGTCGCCGTTGAATCATCATCTAGGGTTACAATTAGAGTAATCAGGAGCCGGAATTTGAAGTCTGTAGCCCCAATTCGGTGTAAAACGAAGGATTTCAGGCTGTTGAAGTCGGTCCAGCAGGACCGATTCGTGACGACTGTGGATGAGGATGAGATGAGCGAGGTGTTCTTCGAAACGATTGAGGAACTGGAGAGGATGGCTCGAGAGCCCTCCGATGTTCTTGAGGAGATGAACGAGCGGCTCTCGGCGAGGGAGCTACAGCTTGTGCTGGTGTATTTCTCTCAGGAAGGGAGGGATTCTTGGTGCGCTTTGGAGGTTTTTGAGTGGCTGAAGAAGGAGAATAAGGTGGATAAGGAGACGATGGAGCTCATGGTTTCGATTATGTGTGGCTGGGTCAAGAAATTGATTGAGAGTGAATGCCCTGTAGGGGAGGTGGTTGACCTTTTGGTGGACATGGATTGTGTCGGACTAAAGCCCAGCTTCAGTATGATTGAGAAGGTGATTTCTGTGTATTGGGAGATGGAGAAGAAGGATCAAGCTGCTGTCTTTGTGGAGGAGGTTTTGAGAAGGGGAATTCCGTGTTTGGAGGACGATGATGATGATGGAAGTAGAGGCGGACCTGTTGGGTATCTAGCTTGGAAGATGATGGTAAGCTGTGATTCTCTTTATCCAAATTCGTTTGATTTCATATCTGATTGACCCGAACACGAGATTGTGTGTCATAGGAGAGCCTTTAGGATTGCATTCAAACAAGTCATCTGAATCAGTTTATCTGTCATAGTGCTTTGTTGATGTGCTAAGCCAGTTGATGTTTGGTTATGAAACTGTGAGTTGAGATTGTGTAGTTGTGTAGTATGTTATAATTCAAATACGATTATTTCTGTTTTATTGCTTGGATGTGTAGCACAGTAGCATTGCAGCCATGAAAAAGAAAGACACAATATGCCTTTAAGCCTCGGCAATTGATATTGCTACGATGTGCTAACTATTAAGTAGTATATATGATTGAACTAATGCATGGTTCAATAATTTCAATTGCTTATGTGGTCTGTTGCTGAGTTTTTCATGCCATTTCCATCTGCTTTTTACTTGCTTTGTTCTCTCCTTCACTGGCCTTTTGTGTTCATTATCTTGTTTAAAAGAGTTCCCAAAAACATCATTTCAGGAGGAGGGAAACTATAGAGCTGCTGTGAATACAGTAATTCACCTGAGAGAAGCCGGTTTGAAGCCTGAGGTATATAGTTACCTCATTGCCATGACAGCTTTGGTGAAAGAGTTCAATGAATTTACCAAAGCATTGCGTAAGCTCAAAGGTTTTGTCAGATCTGGTCTTGTTTCTGAATTGGACACTGAAAATACTGATCTCATCGAGGAGTACCAATCAAATCTACTAGCCCAAGGAATAGAACTGTCAAGGTGGGCAATGCAAACGGGAAACGCTTCCATTTATGGCTTAGTTGACGAGAAGCTCCTTGCTATGTATGTCTGCGCTGGTCGTGGAGTTGAGGCTGAGCAACAACTCTGGGAAATGAAGCTAATGGGCAGAGTGGTTGACAGGTACTTCTACGACATCGTTCTAGCCATTTGTGCTTCTCAGAAGGAGACCAAGGCTATTTCAAGGCTGCTTACGACATTGGAGGCCACAAGCTCAACGTGCAAGAAGAAGACCCTGTCTTGGTTGCTCAGAGGTTATGTCAAAGGAGAGAGCTATATTGCTGCTGCTGATGCTTTGACCAGAATGCTTGATTTGGGTCTGCGGCCTGATTATCTGGACCGTCTGGCTGTGCTGCAGGGGCTAAGGAGAAGGCTGCACCAGTCGGAAAACTTGGACACCTATCTCAGACTATGCAAACGCCTCTCGGATGCTGAGCTGGTAGGACCGTGTCTCGTATATATGTATATAAAGAAGTATAAGCTCTGGGTTGTGAAAATGTTGTGAAATGATGCATATAGTATGTAGCTCTAGAAGTATATTAGTATAAAGTATATGTTTTACCCTTTTGAACATGTTTACTCGTACGGGTTACCGGGTGTGATGGGTTCACAAATTCTATGAGGTATGTAAGGTGTAAGTTTCCAACTCTTTCCATGGTGTTTTACCCTTTTGAACATGTTCATTCATCATGGTTTGAATACCAATTCGTGTTCCATACAATATTGTTGTCAACTACTTGTTCAAACTATATATTCCATCTTTTCTCACTTGCACCTTCCGTTTCCATGATTCAAAATCAGTGCACCTGCGTGTTTCCATGGTCGTGGTTGCGTGTTTAACTGTGTAGTCGCTCTACATCTGGATTGTGTCCCTTATAACTCATTTAAGGGATTACCCTGTTTATAAGATAATTGCTCAAGAACACACACAAAATATGAAGATTCTATATCATGTTTGACTACTACGTACATACACACGGATACTACAATCAACCAATTGAAAATAAAAACTACCAAGAAACATAAACATCATTGATTGAGTTCAATCGACCCCTTTTACAATTGTTCAACAAAACGCAATAAGCTACGACTATCAACATACTTGAAAAACCTGATGCAAAACCAACCATAAGTCCATCTGAAAACTGTTGCAAGTTGTGATGACTTTTGTTTCTATATGTCACATTTGATGTTATTGGAGTAGAACAAGAATCATTCAAGAGTCCGCCACATAAGCCGGGATTACCTTCAAAGTTAGATTCTTGAAAAGTATCAAATTGGCCTTGTGTCGGTATTGGACCTTCAAGGTCATTATAAGACACATCAAAATGTGACAAAAAACTAAGACTTTGCAACGAGGTTGGAATCTCTCCGGTCAGGTTGTTTGTAGAGAGATCTAACACTTCAAGAAGTTTTAAATTCGATATACTAGTAGGAATATGACCCGAGAAATGGTTGTTGTTGAGGTTTAGCTCTTGAAGAATTTGTAAGTTGCCGATCTCTTCTGGAATATTACCGCTAAGTGCGTTATAGGAGAGGTCGAGGCCGTGATAATAGTCTTCATTAAACCGAATGTATGATCTAATGTTGCGATTGTTGCCCTTAAAGGTGATAATAACAGGGAGCTCATATTGAGAGATGTCGGAGTCTGCTGACACATTTTTTGAGATTAATGCTGACAATTGACACAATTTTAGGGGAAGCTCTCCAACCAAACTATTGTTTTTTAGATACAATCTTGATAGATTCGGTAGAGTTCCCAACCAATTCGGAACTCGACCTACAATTCTATTGCCTCCAAGGTTTAAATAACGTAAGCTCTTCAAACTAGAAAGCCAATTAGGGATGATGCCTGCTTGAAAATTGCAATCCATAAGGCTGAGTAATTGGAGCTTTGGGAATTCACCTAAACCTATGAAGGTTTTATGGGTCGGTAAAGATTCGCCAAAGAAGTTTATTGAAAGGAAGAGGTTGGTTAGATTCTTACATTTCGCTAAGATTCTGAGTGTTCCTGTGATGTTTGTAAAGGAATTTTGTCCCAAAGAAAGGAAAGATAGGGATTTTAGTTCAACCATTTTGGGGGAGATTTGGCCGGACAAAATATTTCGAGCTACTCCGAGTGCAATGAGGGACTTGCATGAGTATATACTCTCTGGTAAAGTGCCATTCAAGCTATTGTTCCTAAGATCAAGCTTTTGGAGTCGCGTCAATCTTGAAAAATCTAGTTTTGATATATCTCCATTGAGATAGTTATCCCTTACAAGTATTTCCACTAGAAGTGTACAATTAATCAAGGATGATGGGAAAGGACCATTAAGATTGTTTTGATAAAGATGAAGCTTTTCCAAGGATGATAGCTTGCTTATTTCTTGAGGGATGGGGCCAAGAATGTTATTTGAAGATAAATCTATGACTCTAAGGTTGGTAAGCCTAAGAAATTCTTCTCCTAGAGATCCATAGAGATAGTTATTCGACAAATTAAGATGAGTAAGCATAACAAGGTTGCTAATAGAGGAAGAGATTACCCCATCTAGACCCCTTGACGACAATTGTAAATGAGTTACCCTGCCATCGACATCACATTCTATCCCTTCCCATTGACAGCAACTTATAGCAGAAGACCAATTTAACGCAAGGAGGTTTGATGTTGAAATGTTTGAGGAGAAGGCGAGAAGAGCGGATTGATCTTGGTGGTTACAAACTTGCTCATACGAAAACACAAAAGAATACAAGAGTGGAATGAAAAAGAGAAGACGTATAGGAAGAGTAAATGGTGGTGGTTTTGGAAGCATGGTTTTCTTGTAGGATATGAGTTCATAAGCTAAGCAAGCAAAGGAATGAGAAATTGAATGTATTTGTTGTTTGTTAAACTTGTACATATATACCCCTTTTGTAGCGATTGATCAACCAGTTCCCATTAGACTAGCTTGTTCAAAGTAAACAAAGCTCAAACAAAACAAAGCTTACATTTGCAGTTGCAAGCACAAACAAAACAAAGCTCGTTCAATAGCAACGGTCAAATTCATCTTGGACCTTTGGGCATTTAAATTAGTCAAACATGTAATTCATGGTGTCCAAACAGAGCTTTTTCAAAATATTTGATTCTTTTTATATGAAGCATATGGGAACTGTCAAATTCAGACCTTAAGCATTCAAAAGTATCTCTACCAATTTCTGATTTAGTATTTATGGTGTTAGACAATCTCCAACACCTTCCCTAAAGTTTCTCTAAAATGGAAAAATAAAAAACATATTTTTTAAATTATTTTTGCTTTAAATCCAATAGTTTTCCCATTTCGAAGTTTTGGAGAATTATTTATTTTGGAGAATGCTACGGATTTAGGGAATCCTCTTCATTTTTTCTCCTGCTTCTCCATTCTAGAGAATGTGATGGGGAATATGTTGAACCAAAAAACCCCTTAAAACTCTCCAAAAACTCCAAAATCCCTAAAATGGGGAAACCGTTGGAGATGCTCTTAGACCATGAGATTCCCTAAAAATTTCTAAAATGGAGAAACAAAATACATATTTTTTCAAATTAATTTTGTTTTAACTCCAACAACTTTACCACTTTGAAGATTTGGAGAATCGTTTAATTTGGAGAATGCTACATATTTAGGGAATCGTCTCTATTGTTTATGCTACTTCTCCATTTTGGAGAATGTGATGAAGAATCTGTTAGACAAAAAATATCTTAAAATTTTCCAAACTCCAAAATTTTTGAAAGGAGAAACTATTGGAGATGCTCTTATATGAAAACCGAAATTCTTGCCAAACGTAACAAATGGTATTGAAAAAAAACATATCCAAAAATATAAAACAAATCCTCAAAAGTGTGAAGCTTGTTTCTAAACAAATATAGTTGACGTTTGTTAAGTTTAAAAAGTAGTTTTAATCTTTAAATATATAAATCGTTGTGAGTTTTTTTTTTTCGAAAACACAAATAAAGCCAAAATAAATGGGGATTATTTTCTCCATATGCTGATATGCACCCTAGACATATGAGTTTTTTTTTATTGTCAATACAATGTATTTACTACACTAGTTTCGCCAGAAACGGTGATATAAAATACAAATAAATAGATACTACAAACTCGTATGGGATATCAAAATTCTTTACACTGTCAATTTATCTCGATTTATACAAGTGTTTAATTTGAAATAGAGACTTGAAATCCACACACCTATCAAGCATAATCGATGGATAAATACGTTTGTGCGGACCGATTTCATTCCACTGGGCCCATAAAGAATATTTCAGCCCACAAAATTCTTTAGGCCCAATAGCAATAAGCCCATACCCTACTAAACCAATCCATTAGTATTTATAGGTAAATTGCAGAAAACTACCCTTAAATGTTGAAAAGGTAATAATTCAAAAAATCATAAGACATTATCTAGCAAATCGAGAGATCGTATAAACGGTAGAGAGGGAACAGTCGTCGATAGGGAGAGCACACATTGATAATTAATAGATAAGCTTTTACTTTATAATATGTTTTTAAAATGCTAAAGCTAATTTTATAAAAATAAATAAAATTAAAAATCATAGTTTTTAGTTTTTTTGAAAACGTGTGAAGAAAATGCATCTATTTTTGAACGGATATAGTACCAAAGGTTGAAATATATTTAAGCTAAATTCGGTTATTATTTTTTTCAAATATATAAATTCAATTAAACGAAAAAGGGGAAATTTTATAACGATGTTGGGTCCAACTAATATATGTTGTGAATCATTTTATACTTGGATAAGAAAGAGAAATAACTTTGGCACACACCGGTGAACATACATGAGTGACCTATCCATCATCAATCCGTGTAACATAAGAGAGAATTGTTGATCCAACGGCCGAGGATGGAGCCCGCGGGTGATGAGATGAGATGTGGACCGTTGGATGAAAACATTTGGTAGCTCCCACCACAAACAGTAGGAATAAAGGGAAGGAGACAAAGGGAGGAAGATCACGTGAACTCCCCGCAATGAGAAGGTGGTATGGTAGTTCATAGTTGCATGTGCACGTGAAGCTTTTCAGTTTCCACCCAAACTCCCACCTTTTTTTGCTGTGGAGGTTACTATTTCTTTTTTTTTTTTTTTTTTTCCCACTTTTTTCTCCTATAATTTACCTATTTTAATCCCCCTAATTTTATCTATATTAAAGCCCGTGAATGGTGTTTTATATAATGGTATGCCGAACTGCAGCCGAAGTTGTATGAAGAAATAGCATATCAATCAACGGAACATGTTCAAATAAGGAAGCAATCAAATCAACCATAAATCAGCAAGAATAATCAGATAATAGCTGCAACCGTAGAATATTTGAAAATGGTATTTATGTCTTCATGATGGGTGGCTACAATCCCCAAAACCCTACCTTTAGGGGGCAAAACATTGTATTATATAGTGTGTAATGTAAGGAAGTGCACGGCACATGGGACAACTGTCCCTTATTACACAAGGAGACAAAAGAGTGAGAACATGGCATTTAGCAAGGTGCAAAAATATGAAATAAAGCTAGAATGTTAAGTAAAACATGATAATCTTCATATCACCTCCTCAAGTTGAACTTGGTTGGAGACCAACAAGACCCAACTTGAAAGAAAGAAAATGGTGTTGTTTCTCTCCAAGAAAATGGTGTTAACCATTCCGGAATGACTCACCGGAAAGGACTTGTGGGCACATCTGCAAGTTGAACTCCTGTTCGAACCCTAGAATGACCGCTCTTTATTTACCTATTCAAGGTTTAGTGAGCACATCTGCAAGTTGAACTCCTGTTCTGACATGTTGAGGAAGGATGAAGCCTTCTTGCAGCTTCTCACATATGTAATGACAATCTATCTTTAAGTGTTTAGTCCTCTCATTAAACACTGGATTCTCTGCTATATGAATAGAAGATTTTCTATCACAAAATAGTGGGATAGGTAATGGTACACTCATCTTCAACCTTTGCAAAACACCTTCAACCCAAACTATCTCACTAGCAGTGGTTGACATACTTCTGTATTCAGCTTCAACAGATGATTTTGAACCTGTTACTTGTTTCTTAGTCTTCCAAGAAACTAATGATCCTCCAAAGATAACACAGTAACATGTAAATGACTTTGCACTAAACTGACATGAGCCCCAATCAGCATCACAAAAGGCACTGAGATGCATAGAAGAGGTCTTGGGATAGTGTAAACCTGTGGATATTGTGCCTTTTAAATATTTGACAACATGAACTGCTGCATGAAAATGTGGTTGCCTTGGCTCAACCATGAATTGACTAAGATGTTGCACAACATAAGATATATCAGGTCTAGACAAATTCAAGAATAACAATCGGCCTATGAGCCTTCTGTATTTTTCTGGATCATCCATTACTTGACCAACATCAACAAATAACTTCAACCCTCTTGGCAAAGGAAAAACTGCTGGTTTACAATCTGCCATTTGACAGTCATCAAGTATATCAAATATATACTTCCTCTGGTGAAGCAAGGTACCAGTCTTATCATGTAAAATCTCAAGACCAAGGAAGTATCGGGCCTTTCCAAGGTCCTTGATAGTAAATGCTTTATGAAGTGCTTCTTTAGTCTGCCTAATCACAAATTCATCATCTCCTGTGATCAAAAGATCATATACATAAACCAATTCCACAACAATCCAAGTTGGCACTGCTTTGATAAACAATGAATAATCTTCACATGACTGTCTATATCCCAGATTCATCAAGAATTTACACAACTCTGTATTCCATTGCCTTGAAGCTTGCATCAAACCATAGATGGACTTTCTCAGCATGCATACCTGACCAGAGACTCTTGCAATGTATCCCTCAGGGGGATCCATGTGAACTTCTTCCTCCAATTTTCTATGAAGAAAAGCATTATTCACATCAAGCTGGTATAAATTCCAGTTTCCCATGGTGGCAACAACAATGAGTATTCTCACAGTGAAGAATTTAGCTATTGGAGAGAAGGTGTGCTTGTAGTCCTTCCCTTTGATCTAGTTATAACCTTTTGCTACTAATCTGGCCTTGTACCTCTCTACACTCCCATCTGGTCTATACTTGATCTTATAGACCCATATACTCCCAATGAACTTATGACCAACAGGCAACTATGTCATTTCCCAAGTCTCATTTCTTTCCAATGCTTGAATCTCCATATTCATAGCATCCACCCATTTAGGATGTTGTGATGCTTGCTTATATGTATAAGGTTCTTGCTCACCTACCATACAAGAAAAAGATCTCAATACCTCTGTATCACTACTGATTTCATCTCCTAAACACTGAGCAAGAAAAGATTGAGACATAGAATTCCTTTGTCTTCCATTTCTGCAAACATAATCTTGTAGTCTCCTGGGAGCAACATGTTCACGAAAAGACCTTCTCAAATGTGGAAATTCATTGGTATCTTGCAAAATTTCAGCTGACATTTGCTCAATGCTCCCACTAGAACTCAAGGAATCTGCTACTTGTGATGAAAGAGGAGATTGATCATGAGCATTTCCTATAGGATCATGTGGTGGAGGAGAATAAGATCCAGACATATCAGGGAAATGTTGTAGACCATGATCACTATCAGGTGCTTGGTTCACCAATGGTAGCGCGCTCCACTCTTCCTTCATTAGATATATTTGTAAAATTCTCCACCTTGTTTTTGAAAGGAAAAACATCCTCTCTAAACATAACATATCTACTGACAAATACATTTCTGGATTCCAGTTTTAATAACAATGAGATCTAGTGAGACTCTCATGTGCTCCAGTGTCTATAATCCAATCAACATAAGTGTTTTCTTTCAAAACACTATTTATATTATTTAGAGGAATCATACCGGCAAAGTTTGCATAAGAACCACTGCCACCCTCAATGTGACTCTTTCCTTTCATTTTCCTGAGCACTTCCTGATATACAGGATTCACCATAGTTGCATCAAGGTTTCCCTCAACATTGTCATCATCTAAAGGATTGTTCTGAGACTGAGAGCCCACTGATCAGGCCACATTTGCAGACCCTCTATTACCATTTTCACTCTTCTCTTTTTCTTTCAGTTCCTTGAACCAGTCAGGAATACCATGTAGCCTAAAGCACTACTCAGCTAGATGGCCTTTCATTTTGCAATAAGAGCAAGTTGAATTCTGCTTAATTCTCTTCAACTCTCTCCAATCCTTTGCTTCCTTCTTGAAGCCAGGACTGTTGAAGCCAGGGTTATTGAAACCATGACTGTTAAAGCCATGATTGTTGCTGTTACTACTAGTTCTGTACTGAAAATTGCCATCTCTATTTGCTGCCAAAGCACTGGAATCCACATTGATTCCTTGAGACCCAGAAGTCCCATTAGAAGCTTCATTTCCTCTCTCTACTTGATGTAGAATATAGTTCAGTGGCAAGTATAAAATTCCTTGCAGCATCATAGTTCTCATTCAAACTAACTAGGAACTGCATAAGTCTGTTACGAGACTCAATCTCAATGAACTTCTTTTTCAGATCACATGTGCAATTCACTAAGGCACCACACAGACATTCAGGGATGCTCTCCGGGACTTGCGATTCATCCCAATACCTTTTAAACACATTATAGAGATCTGCAACACACATATTGCCCTGCGCAATATTGCCCAGCTTCTTCTTAATCTGAAAAATCAGAGGTACATTAGACTGCCCAAACCTTTCAACAATCTCATCTCATAAGCCCTTAGAAGAATCCACAAACATGAATCCCTCAGCTATAGTTTTACTCATCGAGTTCAAGAGCCAACACCTCATCATATAATCTGCCCTGATCCACCTTTCCAAATCAACATTTCCTACTACAGGCTTACCATAAGCACCATTTATGAAACCAAGTTTGCACTTGGCACCAAGGGCCATCATAACCCCTCAGCTCCAAGTCATATAATTAGTACCAACAAAAGGTATAACAACACGTTGAGAACCCGGATGATCTGAGTTAGATAAGAACAAAGGATCATTGGCATTACCTGGTGTGGCCATATCTTCAGGATTTCTGTATTCAGTGTTTGAATTCCCACTCATAGTGAACATAAGCAACTATAATATCAAGATAAAGGATCTAAATCTCCCAGAAATGAGCTGATGCTCTGATACCATATGAAGAAATAGCATATCAATCAACGGAACATGATCAAATAAGGAAGCAATCAACCAAAATCATCAAGAATAATCAGATAATAGCTGCAACTATAGAATATCTGAAAATGGCATTTATGCCTTCATAATGGGCGGCTACAATCCCCAAAACCCTACCTTTGGGGGATCAAAACATTGTCTTATATAGGGTGCAATGTAGGGACCATGTGCCTTGCACATGGGACAGTTGTCCCTTATTACACAAGGAGACAAAAGAGTGAGAACATGGCATGAAAGCCATTTCTCAACAAGGTGCAAACATATGAAATAAAGCTAGAATGTTAAGTAAAACATGATAATCTTCATAAGTTGATTTGAAGATAACCCGAAAATAAGTGTCGGGCCTCAGATCAGTTCGGATCATGCAGATCAGATCAACGGACTTACTTGAAGTACATGGTCGATTTGGAACCCATGTGTTCTGACTTTGGCCTTTGAACCATTGTTCATGTAGCACAATCTTTTCCTCCTCCTAAACGAGATTCACCATGGCCATATGAGAAAGAGAGGTACAACTTATGAACTTTCATCCGAAAACCCAACGCACATTACTTGTCCTTCATTACTTCCACTCCTCAAACTTTAGCAGTCTTAACTCCTTGATAAAGGACAGAAAATTGTTTTCAAGGTCGAATTCCAGACGTGGATGGCTGATGTCCGTAGATCTTCTTTGAAATCTCTCTTTGCTAAAAAGCCCCTCTATTTGTACGCGTTCCCATTCAGATGACAAATGTCCGAATAGGGTGGCCACATGTCGTTGTCTTGACGACCCGTGGGTTGTGGGCATGAAAGCCACGTGGCATTTTACTTAGTCGGGATGAATTCCATCTAGCCACAGATGAATAGGCACCCTTATTCGTCCGCGTCTTTGCATTTAAAAAGGGTTTGAGACCGCGTTTTAAATTATATTGAAAAAACATGGCTATAATTATCTATTTAAGTAAATGTTCATTTTATAACTTTTCCTCCCGTTTTAAATTTTATAATTTTTGAATGAAATACGGTTTGAGACCGCGTTTTTCTGATCTCCATGTAAAAAATGAATATTTCTGTAAATAGTTTTAAATGGTGAATAAATGTATAATTATTTATTTTTCAATTAATATTTAGGAAAAGAAAAATCTAAAATATCTTCATGAAATTGTATTTTTGACGTTCAAACAAAATGTGAAATATATTTTCTAATAATTTAATGAATGAAAATAAAATAACATTAAGAGAGAGGTTAAAATTTTCAAATATTCAATTCTACTTTTCATGACACTATACTAGGGGCAAGCTGGGTCCCTCGACCCCATTGCTTTAAAAATAAAATAATTGGTAAAAAATTATGGAAAATTAATTAAAAAAAATATATTTTATTTGTTAATTTAATTTTTTTATTAATAAAAATTATACATATAATAAAAAATTTACCTACTTGGTTCAGTGTCTATACTATACTTGGGAAATAAACTAAGGGATTGGATTTAGAAAGATTTTTATTTTTCAATCATTTTAGTCATTTTAAATGATTTTTCTAAAGTTTATCTATTAAAACTTGTAAAAAATTTGACAATTAATTTATTAATACTCTCTGTTCGGAAAAACATATCATTTATTAATTATTATTTACAAAAAATGCTAACAATTATATAAAATATCTATTTTTAATAATTTTTTTAAAATAATTTCATTTATTTATTTATTTATTTTTTAATTAGGAAAAAATCCGGGCGAGCACGCTCTACCCGACAGCATCCTTGTGGATGAGGTCTAGAAGACCTAAATCATTGTAAATATCGACACCCCAGACAGAGTGGCAAAAGTGTGCAACCTTATCTGCCACTCTATTGCCAGGACGAGGGACATGAAAGAAGGACACTTCTTTCATCGTCGATAAAAGGAATTGGACATCAGATAAGATCAGCTCGATTTCCCATGGACATTTGAATCTATGTTTTAAGTGGTTTATTATGATGAGGGAGTCACCTTCAATATGTAATTTGTCAATGCCGAGTTGTCTAACTTGTTGGATTCCTAATTTAAGAGCAAGGACTTCAGCTTTCAGAGGACTTTGTTTACCTAATTTTTGAAATGATATATGTATAGGACGGGGGACACGAGCTTTCAGGGGACTTTATTAATTAACTATGAAATTGTTATATATAAATTAGATCTTTGTACACTTTTTTTTAATCATTCTAACATTTTGTACCACTCAACCCTCGTGCTATTTGCCATTTTACCTACCTATAGATGAATTAATTTGTTTTGTTTTACTTTTCATTGTAGTTCCAAAATTACATGGTACAAATCAAATGCAGTGGCAGTGAATTGTGAAAAAGGTGAAAAGGCACATGCCTAGAGCCTAGCCTAGCAGGCGCCTACTACACCACTGTAATTTTTTTTTATTAGGTAAAAATTCGAGGTAATATATATTTGAATCTCTAAGGCCGATAAATCGGCAGACGGATAACCGTCGAAACAAATATAAAATACAAAGACGGGACAAAATTACTACACCACTATAATGGTTTGGGCTGGGGAAAACTATCGAACCAATTATACTTTTTATTTATTTAGTACTCCTTTTGTTTCAAAATAAAAATCGTTTATCTTTTTCTGCATGCTTTTTGAGGAGGTAAACATACTATAAAATATTATTTTTTAATTAATTTTTTTTAATAATTTCATACTTAATTGTCATAAGTATAAACTTATGGAAACAAATTTATTATAAAAATAATATTTTATATAGTTTGCACCTCCTTAAAATGTGTGGAAAAAATCAAACGAATTTTATTTTGAAACCGATGGAGTAATTGTTTTAATTTTTTAAATGCAATTGGGTAAATGCTTTTATGTACTACTCCACTATAATACAGTTAGGTTAATTTAATCACATAATTAGTCAAATTCTATCAATCAACCATCTAATGACTAACAAACTTTGAAACACCAGCACTTTTGAAGAAGAAAAGTTATTTGCACTTCCTAACCTTTTACACGAATATCTTATTCTTTTCGCCTGTATTATGTTACATCCTAATGTTTATAAATTGAAAATTTAAGTTAATTTTAGGGTGTGGTTATATACACTACAAATCACAAGGCTGAAAATGCACGTCATTAAGGACGTGCAAGACTTGTGACTAATTAACTTTTTAAAAAAATTAATTAACCCCTTTTAACCATACACGTCTTTAAGGACGTGCATGATTTGGGGTGTATATAGCCAACGCGTAAAATTAAGTTAAATTCAGAGGACATGAACTATATATTCAGTGGCTCGTGGGTTTCTCTTGTGAACTAGCTTCGGTTCATGTTGATGAGATCTGACGCACATACTTCTCCATATGGACTTATACTGGCTTGGCAATGAGGCCTTCGTTGGGTACATGGATACTTCGGACTATGAGTATGAGTTGTGTATATAGGCGCACATGCATTAAGTAATTGAGCACACAAATACACAAATTGAGTGATGTTTCGGTCTAAAACAAATTGTCAATAAAAGAAGTAGCCTACTGACCTATATATAATTATATATACTAAAACGTGTTATGCTTAACTTTCAACGTGAGATTTTTTTTAATCTCATTCACATCTCTTAATTACACAATCAACATGATATGACTTTCACATTCGTTGTCTAAGCATTTAGCTTAGTGCTATGATGCACGTGCTTTTTAGGTAGAAGTTGGACTTCCAAATTTTGACATATTATTCACACAGCGGATCTGCGGATCAAGTATGCAATTTTCTCGCTTGTTAGTATCATTGAGTGGCGTATGCATAGTCACTCTATCATGTTAGTACTCTCTCCGTTTCACAATACTTGTTCTTTTAGTTTTGAGCACGCGCGCTTTTTAACGTGTGAAAAACTCTATAAAATATTATTTTTTTAATTATTATTTTTTATATAATTTGATACTTAAAAATTCGGGTTGATTGACCGCCGGTAACATCCTTTCAAATGATATCACTAAGATATTTATTTGATGTCAGTGCGACCCCAGAAGAAGAGTGACTAAGGTGTACAACCTTATCTGCCACTCTATTATCTTTCCAGGACACATGAGATCATCGTCACATCGTGATATATTAGGCCCTGTTTAGTATAAGGATGGTAAACATCGATCGATGTCTCAAGGGGGGGGGGGGGGGGAGAGGGAGATCGGAGGGCTGTGATGGCGGTGGTTGAGAGGGAGATCGGAGAGGACGACAGTGATGGCAGTGATTTTGGTGGCTGCCATGGCGGTGGTTGTGATGGTGTACTGCTAAAAGGGGGGAGAGAGAGAGGGGGGAGATCGGAGAGGCCGACGATGGGGCTGGTCAACGTGATGGAGACGGAGGACATCGACGTAGATCTAGACGGAGGACAGCTGCGGTAGATCTGTACGAGGGGGGGGGGTGGAGAGCGTGACCTGTAGAGATGGAGGATGACTGAGACAATCAACATGCCTTGACATAGGACGAAGGCTACGAAGATGGAGGTGGCGACGACAACGGTTGTAGATCTGGATGGTGGGAGTGATTTGAACGAAGGTGGAGGCATCGACAAATCTGGACAGGAGAGCTGAGTATTTGAGAATGGGAGGATCCCCCAACTTTTGGGGAGGGATGAAATTGGACTTGAAAATGAGAATGGGGGAGGGTCTTACTATTTACACAGTGAATTTTTTTTCCATTTACACGGTTTATAACCGCGGATTTAGAGTACGCGGTTGCAGATTTTTTTTCCTTCTACTTCTTCTCAGAGAAGCGTGAAGTCCGCAAATCCGATCCCAGTGATTTGCCTGCAACTATTCATCTAAAGATTTGGAAGAAAAAGAAAGTGCTTCGATTTTGAGGTTCGATTTGAAGAATTGCAGCAATTTGTCATGCCTAGGCTTCAATTTTTTAGGTTCGATTTGAAGAATCGCTGCAATTTGCCATGACAGGGCTTCAATTTGGATCAATTTGCATCTGGAAGGCCTTGTTCTTATAGGAGGAGGGAGAAGAGGCCAAAGACGAGGCTACCGGCCAAAGGACGCGGAAGGAGAGGAAGAGGGAGGAGATGAGGTCGGAGACGATGAAGGCGGAGTACTGGTGGATGGCGAGGCGGCAGAAGATGAGGCAGTGGTAGGCCGGAGACGAGGGAGACGAGGAAGGCGGAGTACTGGTCGGAGATTTCTTCGGAGAGGCGCGGTGGGAGATACCAGCGAGGGAGACGATGGCGGAACCGATGATGAGCGGCTAAGGCAGTCGGTAGAGGTGGCGCGAAGCTAGATCTCGCCTCCGAGGATGACGACTGAGAGGAGGAAGTTGACGAGGCGCACCATTGTTGAGTTGGAGAGATGCTGCCATGGTTGAGTTGGAGAGAGATTTTCTGCGAACCCGTACTCCGCGAACGCCAATTTCTTTTTTTTTCTACCGCGAACCCGTAATACGCGATTGCAAATGCTTTCCGTGCAAAAGGAGAGAAAATCATCGTGTAAATAACAATTCTGATGGGTGATTATACCGGTAATCCTTCCGATTACCAATTTTGAGCGTGCCAAACATTAAAAACGATAATCCTCCATTCTCATTACCGATTTCTGATTCCCAGTAATCATACTAAACATGCTCTTAGTCCCCTAAACTTTTGATGCACCCACTATTTAAATACTCCCTTCATATTCATATTAAAATTAATCTTTTGATTTTTTAACATACTTTTGAAAGGCTTAAAACTCAATATAACAATATTTTTTTTTATTAAAATTTTGAAATAATAATATTATTTTAATTTCGAAATAATAATATTATTTTAATTATTATTTTAAAGAATTAATTAAAAAGTTAATATTTTATAAACATTTTAAAATTTTAAAAACATACTCCCTCCGTCCTAAAATACATGACTTTTTAGGTCTTAAACTTTTGTAAAAAATACATGGGTTTTTAGGTTTATAGGGTAATTATTACCCCTAAAAATACAATAGTAAGTAAAATTAAAGAGTGTTCACCTCTACAATAATAATGAGATTTAAATATAAATAGAGTTTCCTTAATTAACGTGTAAGAGGTCTATTGGGATGCAGTATCGGGTGTCCTGATTGATCGACGACGGATCGTGGTGGTGTTCGTGGTCTCCGAAGATCCTGCATTTAGGTGGAGGCAACGTTGGTGATCCACACTTTCTCAGGAGTCGCCCTTTCCGACTGAGATACTGTTTTGACTTTTGAGTCATTGCACTCTCCCAGGTTCTTGGCTCTCGTGGCGCGTCTCGGTTCTCGATCGACTTCTCCGCTGGTTGACGACTTATATGTGTTGATTGAGTTTTTCTTTCCTCTCTGATGTTTTGTGTTATTATGTCCGGTTTGTATTGACGCTCTTCCGTCTGCCGACTTGTTCGGTCATCGAGTTTCAGATATGCCTGAACTCGAATTTTTACCTAAAAAAAAAAAGACCATGAGCCCGGGTGTGTTTGGCAAAATGGTAGCTGTTGGAGGAGCTGAAGCTGTTGGGTAGCTGAAGCTATTGGATTATTTGAGTTAAATATATGTTAATAAGCTAGTATAGTGTTTGGTAAACCTAGCTGTTGTTAGGGTAGCCGTTGAAAATTTGTGAATAAAAAATCAAAAGCTCCAAAAAGTTTGGGTGAATAGCTGTTGAAAAGCTTAGATTTTAAAAGATTTCAAAAGCTAATTAAACTATAATCTTATATTTATTTCATTTAATACCATAGAATATCAAAACCAAAACTCTGAAAATCTACTTTCTTTTGCCAAAAAAAAGCTCAACGATATACGGAGTACAGTATATTTTAATAAAGTAATGGGTGATATGAAAATCCCTCGTTACCATCTTTAACTAGTCTTATTGTTAATGATTACGAACACATAATCTGTCCTTCTGCTTGAATCTTCTTCATCTCCCTCTCAGGCCTCAACCCCAACCAACTAAAAGCTACACTCCCTCCCTCCCTCTCTACGCATCTCCTCCCCAACTCCCTCTGCAAAACCCCCCAAGAAGCTCCTCCAATTCCCACCGCCCTCCCATCATTTGCCCCCTTTTCCATCAACGAACCCGCGCTAATTACTAAATTAGCCCCTCAATTTGACTCCCTAGGGTTTGCACATCATCTAATTGATTCGCCCATCCACGGTAGCCGGGATTGATGTGGCCGCCGTTGGCGAGACCATCGCCTAGGCTTCACAGCGCCTCGCCCAATTCCACCTTCACCTGCTCCTCCTTCAAAGATCTCCCTCTCCTGTGCTCCGACGACGACGACAACGACAATCCCTCTGACGACGACAACGACTTCTCCCCCTCCCCGCCGCACCGAATCCTGTCGCTCCAACGCCGTCGCCAACTCTCCGCCAAGACTATCTTCCATCGCGTCCGCCTCGCCTCCTCCCTCCTCCGCAACTGGCCCGCCCGCCCCGAGCCTCAAACCCTAACCGAATCAAACTCCTCCGCCGCCGCCGTCACTCCGCTGCCGGATGAACCGGAATCGCTCCCGGTCATCCGGCTCCTCGGAGCCGAGCACCGAATCGTTGTCTACTACACGAGCCTCCGCGTGATCCGGCGGACCTTCGACGCCTGCCACTCCGTCCAATCTATCCTCGACGCGTTCCGCGTCACCGTCGACGAGCGCGACGTGTCCATGTGCCCTGGCTTCCTGGAGGAGCTACAGCAGATCCTCGGAGTCGGAAAGGAGAAGCTCACGCTGCCGAAGGTTTTCATCGGCGGCCGGTACGTCGGCGGCGCCGACGAAATCCGGCAGCTCTACGAGACCGGCGAGCTGAAGAAGCTCGTCGAGGACTTGCCGGCGGCGAAGCCTAGGGTTTGCGAGGTGTGCGGCGGCTACCGCTTCATTCTCTGCGGCGACTGCGACGGAAGCCACAAGGTGTTCTCCGGCAAGGGCGGGTTTCGGTCTTGTACGGCGTGCTACGAGGACGGTCTGATCAAATGCCCTGCTTGCTATCCGACGGCTCTCGTTTCTCGGTGAATCTCCGCCGTCGGATCGGAATATTACCAATCCGATGCTAACAGGTTTTTCCTTTTTTCTTTTTTAAAATTGAAGAACATTAATTTTGGGTTTGTTTTCGTTGAGTTAAGCCCAGGCCCAGATTTAGGGATTATTTTAGGGATTTTTTTAGATTAGTGGGTGAAATGGGTTTTACTAAAATGACAAGAGACAATTTCATTTTTGGTCCCCTTTTTTGGGATTTGTCTTGTGTTACCATTTAGTAACACGATATTGGAAATGTGTAGAATGATAGATTTGGCATTTACTCTATATGGATTTTTGGGACTTAATTGCATATAATTCATGTGATGCGAGTCATTAATCATACATTTTTATGATTGTGAAACAAATGATCCTTGATTTAATTGATTAAACTTCCCACGGTATCACTTTACACCATGTTGTTTGTTTGTTTTGGATAACCCAAAAGCACCAAAATTGTCAAAAGGACAAAATGTTGGCTCATTTGGTATAAGTGTTAAATTATCGTCGTCGAGTGAGGAGGAGAGTATAATGATTGGCGTCGAGATTGTTTGGAAGCAATAATACAAAAGGGGTCGGTCTTATTGCAGCGGAGTTGAGAAAAATCTCTATTAAGATGACTTATCTCTGTGACACTTTCTATGTTACACATTTAAACATGAAGTATTTTTTCTTAATTTGATTTATAATTTATAATAAAGTTGTGCAACGAAGTGTGTGTGGTACATAAAGTGTTTATAAAGGAATTGATGGTTAAGATTTTGTTAGTTTTTTTTTTTTCAAACTCTATCCAAACAAGACACAAGGTTGCTTAGTTGGATTGGCCATGCTGAATTATGGAGTGGGGTTTAGTAGGGACCAAACCCTTTTTGCGATGCACGTTTTCCATTTCAGCCTTTGACTAAAGCGATGGTTGCGGTTTGGGTGATTCATGATTGATGCTTGTACTGAATTGAATTAAGTGAGGGTTTCTCCTAAGATTTGAGATCAGTCAAACAATGCCTGCAGATTTAGGTGTAAATACAACTGTACATGTCATATTATGAATCACTAGCACGTGATCAGTAGATGATTAACCTCATTTCCCATTGAATTTCCTACGAGTTTAAACTATCACGTTTATAATAATCTAATACTCTGAACTTTGTTGTAAGTTGGGATTACAAATACAAACGAGCACTTGTATATTGTTAAAGTCGATTGGGCTGGCTAGAAGGAGGTCGTAACCACGTACGAAAGACACGAACAACATAGAAACCAGATGGAGTTCCATCTCAAAACCAATAACCAATAGACAATCAGAAGAGTAGTCCGCCAAGTTTATATGTTGTTCATGATGTCTCAATATTTTAACTGTGGAACAACCTCACATTACAACACATAGTACTTATTACAAATCGTCCACTACCATTGTTAAGTTTCATCCGTCTTTATTAACTAAATTTGTTATTTATTGGTCACTATATATCATCCTTATCAACCTTTATTTAGCCACCAAGGATAAAATCACTGAATTTTTTAAACATAGCATAACATAAACTGGATTAACAATGCACCAAAGTTGTTGGGCCTAAAGAAACCGTGATAGTTGGGAAATCTTGGGCTTCACTGGCCCATTGTACAAACAACCCAATGGGCTGATCTTTATTGGGCTGGCCCATCCATTCCTTCAACTGCTTAAGCATCCGTTCCTCGGAAATTCCCACATTAACATCCCGAAACTGTATGGATTACTCATCCATGTCTCCCTAACACCTTTGGGTCACCTGCAACGATAGAGGGAAGCGCGGAGGAAAGAGTCAAATGACTCAAATCAATGTAAATATTACTTGCAATCTTGCATTAACGTATCTTGAATTAAAGAATACATCAACTTCTCAACTAAGAAGCTAATCTAGGTGGTGAAAATTGACAATGCTACATAGTTGAGTTCACTGCAAAAAAATACACTGAATTTGCTCTTAGATCTTGATGCTGGCTGTCGCAAATTCAAGTATATTGAGAAAAGCTAGAAGGGCAAGGTAATGGGCCCTCGGCCCACATTACAGCCCAAAGTAGCCCAATCTACTCGTAGGTGTGGCATATGGACAAGTATAGTATAATGTTTTAGGTCATTCGGGTTTTGGATAGTATTTAATGATATGGGATTTCAGGTTTCAATTGTCCCGGTTTCGATTGTTTTGGGTTTCAATTTCTCGAGTTTTGGTTGTCTCTCATATTTTATTATTTCAACATTCATTTTTAAAATTTTACTAGATTTTATTTTAAAATTTGGATTATTTTGGATTTCGATTGTAATGTGTTCGAGTCTTATTAGGTCTCTTTGGTTGAATTGGTTTCGATTTATTTGGATTTGTATCAATTTCGGTTATTGGATATTTGTATGTTGAGTAAAAAATGAGTTTGGTTTTCAGGTGATGAACTTCACTAAGTTTTCGGGTATTCAAGTCAATTGACTGCGGACGAATAGAGTCGGGTTGGGTTTTGCCCACTCCTACTCTCAATTTTTAGAAAGTTGGTCTTTTAAAAAAAAATGTTGGGGGGAATCAAGCCATCTATCACCACAAGGTTATATTTTCGCTATTTTCTCTCTCTCTCTCTCGATAAAATTTTGAAAACTCATTTATTTATTTTTTAAATAATTTTCATTTTATCAACTTCTTTTAAAGTTTAATATTTTTTTTTGCTTGAATTGGTAAATAAAGGCCGATCATTCGGGTTTAAATCAGGGACCTATGGGTACTATCCATAAGTCATTTCTAATTGAGCAATTTCGGAATGGTTTTAATATTTTTTTTTTGCAATGATGAGTGTATCTCATGTCTCTTCTTTCCCTTTTCTATAGTCACCCCATGTATTTTTTTTTTTGCTAATCACACTATCATTTGTTTAATAAAAAAAAATATACATCATCATATGCACAAAATATATATATATATATATATATATATATATATATATATATATATATATATATATATATATTCTATATCTCCACACCAACGTATACTCTCAACACGAGATTACCTTATAGCAGAAGATAAAAGTTTATAAAAAGGGAAAACTATCTCCACTGCTAATTTTTAATTTCTCTATCACGCAACAACACTACTTGTGACGCTGAATGTTTGGACACAACATTTTATCAAATGCTTGTCATAAAAAAATTAGTGTTTGAAAAGTTACAGAAGTTGAAAGATTCAATTGATAAGCCGGTTTAATATTTGCACAGTGAATTTTTAGTCAAGCACATGGTTTTGACATGAATTTTTCAAGGAGGTAGACATTTACTTGAAGAACAACTTAAATCTGGACAGACTATTTTCAGACAAAAATGTCTACTATTTTAAAAATGTCAACCTAATCATTATATATTCAGTACTCCGTAGTATTTTAATCGTACCTTATAAAAAAGATGGACATGTCACATGTGCATGGTGAGTTGCGATAGGGTTTTTAATGGTTGAGATCGTCTAGTCTCCGCTATTATGGTTCATTATATGGTCCATATATACTAAATCATTTTATAACTTTTCTTAGAAAATGGGGTGGTTTTATAATTATTTTCAATTCATAAAAGAAGACCGACTATAAAATAGGCGATAATTGCGAACTATAGGATCTCAAAGACCTTTTACTAAATGAAAATGAAGGTGTTTGAGAGACGATTATTGCGAACTAGAGGACCTCATAGAGCTTTAACTAAATGGAAACGAAGGTGTTTGAAAGTGTACGGACAGGGGAAGATGGAGGAAACAGGAGGAATCAAGGCTGAGACTAATGGTGGTTGAGTGGTTCAGAGGGTGAGGAGACAATGGGAGGAATACGGTGGGGCCCTTGTAATTGATGGAAGTCTGTCTTGGACCCACCCTTCTCTTTTTGTTGAGTCCAATCCAACTTTTATTATGTGAAAATATTTATTCCCTTCTTGAAAAGCAATCAGGAAAAAGAAAAGAAATTTTAGAATGCCATATTGTTATTAATGAGAATATATGTACTCCAAAAGGGGAAATCACTCACCCCGGATCCGATAAAGATGGTGAGATGAGATAAATTATGGTGACTCAGCCGATAAAGGAGTCTGGGACAGTGGTCACTGCATACAAAGAGCTCCACTCATTTGAGATGAGAATATATAATACTAGTACTACACATTTCGGAAAGGCAATCAAGTTGTAGACAGATTGACGCACGTTAGCTTATTCCAGGGGCGGCCCTGGGGTGGGGCGGGTGTACGCGCCCGCCCCACCTTTCGAGTCGCGGGTACCCTGGGTTTATATATAAAAAAAAGGGTCAAAACGACGTCGTTTTGACTCGGATATATTTCCTAACTGAGAGAGCACAAGGACAGACGGGAGATTGGGAGAAGCGAAGAGCGAGACGCGAGCGAAGCCAAGAGCGAAGGGTTGGCCGTCCCAACCCGAGTCACCTGACCGTCCGGCTCGGCCACCTGTCGCCGACCAGTGATCACCACTCCACCGGTCGGCTGCCTACTCCAGGGCTCCTCCTCTCTCGGCTCTCACATCCGCCTGCACAGGGCTCCGAAATCGATAAGTTTGAACTTTGAAATGTGAATTTTGTTATCCTTAGTTACTTTAATCTTGAATTGAATCGGTGTTATTGATTTGTTTACCATTGAAAGGTTTGAAATGTGAATTGATTTGGAGAATTGAAAAATTGAAATTTTGTTAGGTTTTAGGGTTTGAGATTTGCAATGTGAAAAATTGGGGATTTTGATTATCATAATTTGTTTATTTTATTGTTTATGAATGAATTAGGATTAGGGATTTGGAGAATTGAAATTGTTGTTCTTTGTTAGGCTTTAGGGTATGAGATTTTAATTGATTTGAAGTGTGAAAATTGGGGGTTTTTTTTCATTTTTATTGCTTATGAATTTTGAATAGGGATTCTGGTATGGATAGATATTTTGCTCGAATCAACAAAGTACCAAGGGTTGGATTATCCACTCCTCGCAATATAGTTGCGACTGCATCTGTTGAAAGAAAGATTTACTTCCTTTGCCATCAAAGTGAACTTATATTATGTATTCTTAAATCTTCAATATGTATTCACCTTAAATGGTTGGTATTGAACATTTGAATTTATTTGTAGACTTGTAACATTTGAATGCTATTTTGTTAATTAATTGACGATGCAACACTTTCGTAGCTTGGAATTCTGCCCCACCTTTCGGTAACTCCTGCGGCCGCCACTTGCTTATTCTATCAAGTAGTAATTTCGTTACAAGACAATTATAGTTTAAAATGAAAAATGGAATTGATCAAACTACCATACAAAGACGAAGATCATCTAGAATGAAGATATGCACATGGAATTGTTGTAAGATTAGAAAAAGACCGAAACCTATGGAGAGAGATTGAAATTCCCAAGCAAGATTGAAAATATTCAAATCATGGCCCTAATGGAGACTAAAACAGACAACCAGCCCCCCGAGGGCCTTTGGAAAAAGGCGGGTTTCAAGTCCATTTGATGGGCTATGGCAGTGGGCAGAGCTAGCGGCATTTGTCTCCTATGGAAAAACTACCAAATAGCGAACGGAAACGTCGAAATATTGACAAAAAAGGAATGTTTCATCACAAAGAAAATAAAAGACAATAACAATATATGGAGCTGCGTATTGTGTTTGCTTTGTGTATGCTCCGCCTCAGGAAGATAAGAAGGTGTTGTTTTGGCCCTTTCTTATTGACTATATATAGAAAATTGATATCCTGGTTTTAGTAGTGGGAGACTTAAACGAAATCCAAAGCTCGGTTGAGACACTAGGAGGAGCCCAACCGAACCCAAACAGATATGAAAGATTATTATTTTTCAAGGAACAATGTAACCTACTGGACATACCAACACTATGAAATGAGTTTATATGGAGAAAAAATAGAACAAATATCAACAATATCTATAAAAAAAACTTGACAGAACTCTAGTTCAAGACCAGGTCCTTAGATGATTCCCAAACATAGAAACCACAAATCATGCATTCGATCTCTTCCTCTGACCATTGTCTTATTTCAGCGAAGCTGATTATAGATGGCAACATAAAGAGTAGGCCTTTCAAATTCGAAAAAATGTGGCTTCAAATGAAAGATTATAGAAACATATATAGTTTCAAAAGCATGAGGATCTCATCACGTTGGATCTCATATATTTCAAGTGACAAAGAAAACTCAGTTGTTGATATGACTCTCAAAGGAATAGAACAAAATAATGGTTGGGAACATTTTTTGACTACTCAGAGAAATTGAAGAAAAGCTGACATAACTACAACAAAAGAACAATTATTCACAACAAAATGACAATAAAAAATGGAGTTGCGACTCATCAACAATAAGAATAAATTATTACAGTACCATAAGAACTACTAGACCAAATAGCGAAAACAAAGCATATGAAATTATCGGATACGAATTCAGGATATCATCACTTGGTAGGAACATGCCGACAAAATAGGAAAATAATTAGAGAAATATTCTCTCAAGAAGAAATAACTATTATGGGTGAGGAGAACATTAGGAAAGAAATCAAAGACGATTTCGAAAAGAGATTAGAAAAATAACAAATAAACAACCAATTATTATCATAATACCTGAACCTGATTAACGCCGAAATCATTGACGAGGATAACGAAAAACTCACTAAACCTATCACGAACCAAGGAATCAAGAACGCGACGTTCTTTATCAGGAAAGACAAGTCCCCATGACCTAACGAAATGACAACATAATTTTATCAACATTTATGTGACATTGCATGGGCCATATATTACTAAAGCAATCAAAGGCTTCTTGTCTTTTGGAATAATTCTTAGACAAATAAACCAAACTTTCATAACTCTAATCTCGAAATGTAAAAACCCAAGAACAACAAACAACTACAGACCCATCAACCTTTGCTCGACTATATATAAGACTATTGCAAATTAAAAATTCGTGCAGATAGAATGAAACCACTTCTTAAAAAAATCATCCACCCATTGCAAGGTGCCTTTATCGCGGATAGAGTGATTCGAGACAATGTTTTTATTTCTCATGAAATCTTTCACTCCATAAACAGAAAAGAAAAAGATGGATGGATCGCAATAAAACTTGTTATGAAAAAAGCTTATGACCGAGTTGACTCAGACTTCCTATTGGTAGTTATGGAAAAATTTGGGTTGTGCCGTAAATTCAGCGGGTGGATCAAAGAATTTACTCAAACAGTTTCATACTCGACCCAAGTGAATGACGACCCGACCCAAACCTTCCGACCTCAAAGGGGCTTACGACAGGGCGATCCTATTTCACCATACCTTTTTATCCTAGGGGTTGATATTCTAGACAAAAAACTCCAACAATTGAATGACCAGTAGCGGAGCACATTGGGCTTCAAAATGACAAGAACATGAACACAAATCCCATTCTTATATATCTTTCGTGGACGACATTATAATTTTCGCTAAAGCCACCCAGGAAGCTTGCTCTTTAGTAAAAACAAATCTTGATGAGTATAGTGCAATCTTAGGCAAAAAAGTTAATTTCCAAAAATAAGCATTTCAAGTTACAAAAGGGGTTTCAACCAGCCAAAAACAAAGAATCCAAACCACCCTACAAATTACGAGTCAAACAAGCTCAGAAAAATACCTTGGATGTCCGATTATAAATGGAAGGGTAAACAAGAATACATTCGATGAGGTGATTGAAAAGAAAAAAATCAATTAACAAAATGAAAAGCTAACTCTCTATCCCAGTAGGGTTGAACAGTTCTGATCAAGTCAAACTTAGCCGCTAAACCGAACTATATAATGTATAACTTTATGCTTCCAGAGGCCATTCACCAAGAACTTGACCGACTAAACAGATGTTTTTACTATAAAGAAGATCAAAGCCACAAACCCCTTATCGGATGGGACATAATATCTAGACCTAAGGATAATGGAGGACTGGGCCTAAATAAAACAAAAGATATGAACAAGGCACTAGAGATGAAACTACTCTGGAAGATCTTAGCAAAATCACATATTTAATGAATGGGTGAAAATTGCCATAGAAAAATATTTGAAAGAATTCGAAATATGGGATTATAAAAGAAAAAAGAATATCTCATGACGGTGGACGAAATTGATGGAAATAAAAGACGAATTCTGTGCAGGACTAACTTGGCAAATAGGGAACGTAAAAACGATTAGATTATGGAAAGATATATGGCTGAACGATGACATATGTCTCATTGATAAAAGTCTACTTGATCTAGTAGATGAATAAGAAACAGTTGGCCAATTTATTAAACGATACACTTCCCAACGAAATAGCTGAAAAGATCCTTAATATCCACATTCCAATGAACGATTTCGAGGATAAATTGTACTTGAAACCAAGCATAAATGGACGTGGTTCTCAATGGCTAGTGCGCTTGAGTACATTATGAAAATATGTAAAAACAAGTCAGATGCATATGACTGGATTGGGAAACTTGACTGCCCACCCAGAGTAAAAAAAATTCTTTGGAAAAGCCTTATCGGCGAAACTCCTACGAAAATAAGACTACGTACGGAATAAAGGAATAGACGTACCCCTGGGATCGATATATGTATCCCTTGCAATCACCCTAAAAAAGACGCATTACATATCTTTACCGAGTGCTATACAACATTTACAATCATAGAGAAAATGGATTACAATATACAAAACATAATATGAAGTACCAATAAGACCAATAGAACATACAAGGAAATCGCTTTCAACATATTCTCACATCTTAACTCAGACCAAAAAGCTACTCTTGCCATATCCCTTTGGGGTGTTTGGACAATAATGAACAAAATTCTGTTTAACGACTACGCCCTCCATGAGGTGGATGATTGGGTACAATACATAAAACAATAACGAACAAAGTGGAAAAAAGTGCAACGTAACTAGAGGAACTAGAAGACGAAAACCCGACCAAAAGACCCCACAATAATCAAATCCCATTATTAGTACTATTTGGTTAGGTGGTTACTCAATCCTTGGTTTGTGTTGAACTCAGTGACGAAGCCTGAAATTTATTGAAAGGGAGCGAAGTTTTGTACAAATTATTGATTCACTCTTCGATAGAATTTTTTATAATTTAGTGAACCAAAATTATAATATTTTAGATTAAACGATGATATTTTAATTTAAGACAATGTTTTTTTATAGTTAAAAACACAATGTTTTTTTTTTGTTCAGAACGGTGGTGTTTTAATTAATTTAAAATTGTGTCATTAGTTGTTATATATTTTTTCCCTTTAAACGAAAAAATGACAACGTTTTAATCTACAACAACATTCTTTTCATCTAAAAATATATCTTTTTGAAACCTACAAAGTCAATATACAACTTGTTGTTTTCTTAGCATGCAATAACTTGTAACAAGATATACAAACTTTAAACTTGCATAATTTCTTATTTAATTACCTAGTTTAGTAATATAACATCTTGTTTCGATGCTCTTGTGTGTTCAAAATATCAAATTAAGTAAAATATAAAAGAATCGTGCTTTATTAAAATACATTTGAAATAATTAATTTGTGCTTAACTTTCAAACGTTCATAACTTTTTACTCGGTTATCGGATTGATGCTTATAATATATCAAAACGAAGCTATCGACGCATAGAAAAAATATAGGTGATTCGTCAGATGAAAGAGGGAGCGTATGCTCCCGCTTGCCCCCGCCTAGATCCGTCTATGGTTGAACTTGTCTAACAGTTTTCCGCTTGTCTTTCTCGTTACGAATGTTTTACTTACTAGTGCTAGTTAGTGAATCCACATGGCATGGCATGGCTTAGCTCAACCGATTACAGGGGTGATATATGCAACAAGCAGGGTATGCAGGGATTGGTCCGGACCCTACGTTATCAAAAAAAAAAAAAAATAGGGGTGGGTCATTGCTGTCAATCAACAAGATGCACTTGCAGGGTAAATGTGGAGTAACTCAAGACTTCCCACTTATGGAATTTTATGAAATTCCACAATCATCTCTCTCTCCCCATCTTTGTTTTACTGTGTCCAATTTCATGCCTTTTTTCATTGTTCGGCTTTGCAATAACATATCACGTCAAATCTGCGTTTGCCAAAGATAAGTCATTTTCCCCCTTTCAATTCATTAAGTATTTCAAGATAAATGTAACACCAAATGTATAAAATTATATACTGATTTTGATTTATTATATAAAGCATTTGAGAAAACTGTATAATTAAAATGAAACAAAAAAAATACAATAATGGGAGAGAGAAAAAGTATATTGATAAAGTTACATATACAAAAGCGCTTTATATTATAGATCAAATGTACTGTACATTTTTATAATGCCTTACATATAACTTTATTGGATAAATTATTATTCTTGAAATGTGATTGAAAAAAAAACATATTCATATTCTTAGAAAAAAACATATTCATATTCTTAGAAAAAAACATCATTTGAAAAGAGTGGGATACAATGACTAATAGGCTATGTTTGGCACAAAGCTACACAATAATTAGCTTATCAGAACTTATGGTTTTGATATTATATAGTTCTAAATGAAATAAATGTAAGATTTTAGTTTAATTAACTTTTGGAACATGAGTCTTTCAACAACTACTCACACAAACTTTTTAGAGCTTTTTGTTTTTTTTTTATTCACAAATTTCCATTAGCTGCTCTAATAGCTCGATTTGTCAAACAACATGCTAACTTATTAACATATATTTAACACAAAAAATCGATCGATCAGCTTCAACTACCCTATCAGTTACTCTTTTATCAAATATATAACGTACTAAGAGTAGTTGGTTTATACTAAGTTAAAATTTTGCATTAGACGTTAAATCAACACCTGATAGTATAATATAAAAAATGGATTTTATATCCTATTCCCTTAGAGTATATAAGAAGAATTCTAATTTGAAAAATATTTTTTCTAAATACATCTAATTTAACCATTTTACAAATATATTATAAACTTTAATTTACCCGCGTTATTTACGGAAACAATTACCCAATTTTATTGTATTATTTTTCCAATCAAATTATTTATAGGATGGATATATCGTGCTTCCTGATTATTGATATGGATCCACTTGGATAACATAAGGTCTAGGTCATGCTAAGCTAGTTGCTACTTGCTACGTAGCTTTTAACTGACGTTTACCAATATTGGATAATATATTTTTTTTACTTTAATGAGCTAAAAATTATACTGTATTCTAATACTCATTATTAATAAGTATTATATTGTAAAATATTGGTTCTTTCCTCTTAGACAAGGCCAGCACAGCTGAGACTAGTATCCAGTTGGAAAGGTCGGCCAATCAACATAGATATATAAAAATCGGTAATCAAAGTCCATTAAAAGCTGAAGCTCCTACTTTAAAACTCGGGGTACAGAACACACTAAATTTACAAATTACCAAACTTCAAATTGAGGGGGACTCTAGAATAATTATTGGCCATCTCAACAGAAAAACAAGGAAATCAAACTTAATTATTATGTCAGATTTTACAACTATGTTAACAAATATTGAAAGGGTTTCTTTCCTCCGTGTACCCCGAATACGCAATAGAGTGGCCCATAAGGTTACACGCCTTTGCCACTTCGCCTAGGGTAACAATATTAAGAATAATCCTGGTCTTCTTGACCTCATCCGAAAGGAAGCCTTCGGATAGAGTTTTCTGCCCCGAAATTTTCTGAATCCACCACTGTTACTAATCATATACTCCATATAACTTGCATCTTCATTAAGGTTAGAAAGTTATTCTTAGCAATACACAAGTCTATCAGTAACTTTATATTTCTTTCTCCGTTCGGCAAAATATGTTATTTATGTGATGTGAAAGATACTATGTAGTATTAAAATATGTATTAGGAATATTGGTATAAATAGTGATAATTACATTCATTAGAGGATATTTTGAAGGTAATCAAAATAACTTACCCTTTACTCTCTCAATCTCCCGTTAATTCCCCCCTCCTTTTACTGTATACATTTGTTTATTTTTTTCCTAAACATATTCATCTCTAACCTTCCCCTTTCCTTTCAATTCCATAAATCCCAATTATAACCAGCAGGGGATGGAGATGGGACATGAGGTGGCTCGAGCCTCCCTCTAGCTTTGAGAATTTTTTTTAAAAACTATATATTTTTTACAATTTTTGATAATTTAAGGGTTAAAAAAAGTCAAAAAAAAGAGTAGTAAATCATAAAGTGTTCTTAGTTTAGTTAGTATGGAATGGGAATTTGAATCATGAGGTCTTGAATTCAAATCTTTATAGCTTCATTTTATGGCATTTTTCCCCTCATAGCTTTTCCCCCTCGAGTTTTTCATGGCTCCGTACCTGATTAAATTCACACATATTTTTTTAAATGATACAAACTATATAAAATATATTTTTTTTTAACAAATTCATTATTGCTGATGATTACAAAATTGTTAACAAAAAATTAATAAAAAATTGAATATTTTATATAATATTTATAATCATTAAAAAAAACATACATAATTAGTAAATAATAATGTCTTATCCAACTGATGCAAGGATATGGAGATGTAATAAAATGAAATACGGAGTACTCCGTAATGAATAAAAACAGGAAATGAGATAGGAAAACGGAGTGAAAGGGCATGGGAGGGAAAGAGACAGGAGGGAGGGAGGGAGGGAGTGGCGTTTGAAACTATCTGATTGCATTGCTCTTCATTGTCATCCCATTCCCATTCATCAAACCATTCATAAATACAGTAGGATTTATATTCCAAAACAAATCAATTACAGCTCCGTACAGTATTATTAATTAATGGAGGATGGAGGATTTGTAAATATGTACTACTCCCTCCGTTTCCTTTTAATTGTCGTTTTACTATTCATGCACGTTTTTTAAAGTGTGAAAAACTATATGAAATAATAATTTTTTAAAATATTTTTTTCGATAATCTCATACTTATTGGTGATCAGTATCATATTATTAAAAAATATTATTAAAATATTAATATTTAATATAGTTTTTATCGTTCTAAAATTACGTGCATGATTTGAAAAAGTCACTTAAAAGGAAACGGAGGGAGTACAATTTTAGTGTAGCGTAGGTGCCGACTCCACCATTACTCCATTTTCCGATCCCATCGGTTATATAATTCAAATTCAAATTCAATTTGATTTTATATAACAATTCCGTACGCGCTTTAATTAGCTGGTGTAGACCTTTTAATTTCTGCAAAAAATACTTAATTAATTAAAGAAACTATGACCAATTTGGTTGAACCTAAAACTCACACTAGATCTTCACAGAAGTTTTCGAACAGAGGGAAATATCAGGGAATGATTTTTTATTTTTTTTAAAAAAATATTCTCATAGTTTAAACAAAAATGATAACCTTAGGCTCCGTTTGGAAAAACTAAGTAGCGTTTCGGAGCTATTGGTTTTGATATTATATAGTTTTAAATGAAATAAATATAAGATTTTAGTTTTATTAGCTTTTGAAATCTAAATTTTTTAACAGCTACTCACCCACATTTTTCGAAGCTTTTGATTTTTTATTCACAAAAGTTTTCAACAGCTACCCTAACAGCTAGGTTTATCAAAGAGTATACTAGCATTAACTCATACTACTATTTAATACAAAAAATCCAACATCTTCAGCTACTCCAACAACTACCAATTTGCCAAACGCACCCTTGTACTCGGTAGTTTTTTTTTTTGCAATGCGCACCGCATGCACTTTCAATAATATACGGAGTAAATGGTAACTATTCAACTAAATTAAAATTATATTTAATAAAGAAATTTTTTTAATTGATAAATTTAATAAAAAAAACTATATATAGTTAGAAAAAACATATTACTGTTATCAAGTATGATTTTAGTATAATCCAAACTAAAATTTAGAAGTTCAATTATATCAATGTGATCGAAAGAATTTTTTTTGGATTAACTTATAACCCACACTATGAACACAAGATCCCTAAATAGAGAGGCATTTTTTTCTTTTGGATAAGATTTTGACTTTGCAATACCCTTAATAAATGGGTAAAATATTAAATTGAATGCAAAAACCTAAATACTTGTTAGATGTCTTAAATTAATTAGATTTCTGGTTAGACGGAACTTGTTCATTTTATAAGGAGAATAGTCGTTGGATGTCAATGGACTCATAAGCACATTTTGAAGATTCCCTATTTTGAACATTGTGGAGTTTTTTTTTTAGAATTTTAAGAGTTTTTTTTTGTCAAACATATTCTCATCTCTTTCTTTAAAATGGATCAGTAGAAAAAATAGAGAAGTTTTTCTAAATTTACAGTATTCTCTAAAAGTAAATCATTTTTCAAAATTTAGAAGTGGGAAAGTTGTTGGAGTTAAAACAAAAATAATTTAAAGACATTTAGAGAAATTTTAAAGAAGTGGTTGAAGATGGTCTAACATCCTAATTTGTTGATGGGAAGAGAAATGAGAAACACTCAAAGAAAGGAGACCAATTTAGATTTTATAGTTGAATAAGTGGCAAACAGTTTTAAAATAATTTTTTTTAAATCTAATAATCACAGTTAATAAAAGTGCAATTAGCTAGAGTGTGTTTAGATGTGCATATTTAATTATAATATTTTGACCAAATAATTTGAATTATAATATATAAATACTTTAATAGTTTTTTTTATTAACATGTTTCCCAATGTATTTAAAATCATATAAATTGTACCTAAACGCTCTCTTTTGAGATGCGCCGCCGTCGGGTCCTTCCTCCCCAAGTTTGGCCGCAGTCATGGCCTCCTCACCACTCTTCCTGCTTCCTCCCGGGGACTGCTCCACCGAGTAACCACCGATTCCAACCTTTGTCTGCTTCTTAGCCTCGTCCAACAGACCTCCGGTGCTACACCGCCGCCTTTGCCTTGCGCCGAAGACTGCCTCTTCCGCCTTCCTGTGTTCCTGCCGACTCAACCGTCGTCTTCGACCCCTGGACCTCTCTCGGCTCTTCAGTCAGGGGTTTTTGGGCGCCGCCTACCTTACCATCACCATGGCTTCCAAGCTCCGCCGCCTTGGCTCACCACCGACCCCGACTCACCACAACCTCACACCGAGCCATCGCCTGGCACCTCCGGTTCATGGCTCCTACTCAGCCGCCACTCGGTCTTGCACGCAACCACCGCCTCCAACTTCCCTCCTTTTGGTCGCGGCTTACCACCACCATACATGGTCCTCCGCCGACATGGCCTGTGCCTCCATAATCTCCGTCGCCGCCTCGCCACCAACTACCTAAGTTCTCAGGAACGCTCTCTTCGAGCTCTTGGCCGCCGCCACTCGCCGACAGCCTACCTCGGATACATCGGCCGCCACCATGGCCACCGGGGCCACCGCCTCATCGTCTTGCCCTCTGTCTTTTTCGATTACAAATTCAATCTGTCTGGCCTTAATCCTTTCCTTTTGATCGTTGTGTTATTTTTTCTCTTATTGCTCATCTTGTTGTCTCTATTTTGGTTTGCCTTGTGCAACCTATTACGATCTTGTTATCGTCCTTGAGGGGTTAAGATGGGTTTTGAGGTTTGAATAGGCAATGGTTTGGTTAGGATTTGGACTTGCGGATTGGTGTGCAGTGTTGTTCTTGTTGTTCTGCAGGCTTCATGTGAACGGTGGTCGATTTGCTATGTTCGTAGACGTCATGGAAGTGCGATCGATATCTGAAGGCTCTGTTGGAGTCCATAATCTGAGATGTCCGCTAGGTTCCCCAGAGTTATCTATGTGTGTCTTCCCTTTGGCCGATCGGTTTGTTTGTTCTGCTAGCTTGTAGTGTCGGTGTAGGATGACTTGTACGTTTAATTATGCTTTTTATTTCTGTCATTTGCTTCTGTCATTTGCTTCAGTCATTTGCTTTTGTAAGTTTTTTCGGTTGTACATGATGGTTAGTCCATCTACTGGCTTGTCCGGTCTCTCGGTTTCTCTAGGCTTGTCTGGAGAACCGAATTCTTATCTTGCGTAAAAAAAAATCATATAAATTGTATGTCATTCAAAGATATACACTATTGCATATATAAAGTCTATAATTATATTATAAATAATTAACACAAGTTGTAAAATAATATATTTAAAATTTATATTATTTTAAACATATTATAAGAAATTATAACAACATTTCTCATTTTGAGGATTTTGGAATTTTTTTTTAGAATTCTAAGTTTTTAACATATTCCCTATCATATTCTTCACAATTGAGAAGTAACAGAAAAATTAAATAGAGAGTACGGAGTATTTCACAAATATATAGTATTCTATAAAACTAAATAATTTTTTAAAATTTTAAAATGAAAAAACTATTAGAGTTAAATCAAAAATAATTTAAATAATATGTATTTTATTTAAATTGAGCTCAATAAAACATCTATACTACGTACAATATAGTTAAAATACATTCAAATCCAAATAGATTTTTTTTTTTGCCTCAGAGAATTTAAAGTTTAAAAACTCCAAGAGACAAATAATTAAAAGAATTTTTTTGTTTAAAAAAAAGGAGCAAGTGGGGAGCTAGGGACAGTAGGGGAGGAATAATTAGGAAGGTGAGGGAATCCAACAGTAGGTGGTTGAATTAGCAAAACAACTGGTGCTTGTGACGGTGACGATGGCGGTGGTGGGGGTGGCGTGGAGGGGGCCGCCGGTGGCTCCTCCTTCAGGCGCCATCTCCACGTGATTCCTCACCCCCTCCCTCCCTCCCCCTATCATTATACTATACGGAGTTTTCTTTTTTTTTCCACAACAAATTAACGTACAATTCTTAAACTCGTCATGGTTAATATTTTTACTCCTCTGCCTAATTTCTCTCTCTACAAGGAATTAGGGCTATTTACAAAAACCACCCCTTAATTAAATAATTGTAGGCAATTACCTTAATTTCAAACTTTGTTAAAATGTAAGTTTTTTTTTTTTTTTTATAGCAGTGAGCAAACATTAGGAAGGTTCTGTTAGAAAAAAAGAACACAACCTTGATCATCCTGTTGGATGATGTTACAAAGATCCTTGTTCAAATGGAGTGTGGACATATTACAATTCCTCCTATTCTTAACTATGAAATCCGCTACTTTGTTCGCTTATCTGTAACAGTGCTTAAATTCAATATGCTCAAAGGAATTAGAAAGAAGTTTGATCTCTTCAATTTGACGCATGATCTCCCATTTAGTAGTGCTCCTTCCATTAATTGCTTTCACTGCTTCCAGGTTGTCACCTTCAATTATGACTTTCTTGATCCTTCTCTCAATCGCTTTCTGCATGCCAGTTTTAATAGCAAAAACCTCAGTACATGTCTCTTGATTTTTTGTCACGTTTTTATAGAAGTTAAAAATTATATAAAATGCCCTTTTTTTATCAATTTTTTTATGAATTACAAACTTATTAGTAATAAGTTTTAATTATTTTAAAAATTAATATTTATATAATTTTTATCTTTTAAAAAACTTGTCAAAAAATAAAAAAGATTGATTTGAGTTGTAGGTAGGTAAAAAATTCAACTTTTGAGTTAATGTTGAATTGAGAATCGATTGGCTCTAGATACCAATTTGTCATAACCCGAATGTCATATAGGTGTAAACTTGGCTTTCAAGAGAGAGAGGTCAGAGGATAGAAAAAGAAGATAGGAGGAAACTGAGATTTCTATATTCGATACCATCGACAATACAACTTGTGGGTATTTAATACCACAATACCCTACTTTTTAATATTTACAATACTGATTTCATGCATCCAATTCCTAACAGAATATGATAAAGTGGAGGAGCGTAGTTCTATGAAATAACGGTGGGTCATCCGACGTGGTGGGGGGGGGGGGGCAACGCACGCCAAGCGCAAACGCTCTAAACAAGCCGAGTGGGTCACCCCCCCCTCAAGTGCAACTGTCTGGCCCCCCCTCAAGTGCAACTGTCTGGCCACACATTATTGCCAACCAGGAATCTAAACCACACCGCACCTAGCCGAACCTCGGCTCTGATACCATATGAAATAACGGTGGGTCATCCGGCGTGGGGGGGCAACGCACGCCAAGCGCAAACGCGCTAACCAAGCCGAGCACACAAGCAGAGTGGGGTTCCATCCTAAAACCAATTGGTGTTAGGTGGGGTAACCCATCCACTTATGTACAAGGCTTGGATCTACTTTTTAATCAATGTGGGATCTATCCCACAACTTCAACTTATATTCTCAACAAGTTCGTAACTTCGTATACATAAGAGAGCTACGTTTTTGTGTTGCGTCTTTTGTCTTTTGCTTGTTTATATTTATATGTAATTGTTTTTATAACAGTGATTTACTCGAAAACACCATCTTGAGACTCTTGCTCTGAGAGGGACGACGGATTGAAATTGTTGTTGTTATGGTCGAAAAGTTGTGAGGAGCAAGAGTCGTTATGTATCTCTAAAGCTCGATAAAGTTGAGAAGATATGTCTTTGCATTGGAAGCCCATGGCGACCAACCAATGCAACAACGTCAAAGCAAAACTATTTTCATTCTCGTTGTAACAACACTCTATATACTTAATTGATTATTAATTTGGTATAATCGTCTCCTTGATTTCGGACAATTATAAGCTTCAAAACAGCCTAATGGGCCAACCAATTGACAATAAAAGAAAGTATTCGATCAACCCAAACACCCCTGTATATATCTCATCAATTATATTGTTCATTTTCTTTGATTCTGTTTTTCATTCCTCACAATAAAACACACCTAATTTGGGTGATTTAGTGTAAATAACCCAAAAAATGAAATTGGAAAGAGTCCCCACATAATTCATCGAGTAGACCCTTTTAACGTCCCATCATTCCCTCTCTCTTCCTCATCCCCTTTCCCTTACTTCACCATCTCTCTCACCCAAAAGAAGCAAAAACAAAAGTAGAGATTCTACCTGCTGCTTAATTGTTTCTCTCTTATCTTCCTCCCCTCCCTCCCTTTCACCCACAGAAACCCCTCCCCTCCCCTCCCCTCCTAAATTAAAATATCCCTTATTTCCCGTGAAACCCCCTCCCGCCTCCCCCCTACAAAAGATCCATCCATCCTACACCACCTTCCCAATTTCAAACAAACAAGAATTAAATAAAAATGGCTTCGTCTCCCGGAGCAGGAGGCTCGGAGGACCCGCCTCCGCCCAGCCCTGGCTCCGAACCAGCAGCGGGAGGGTCATCAGCTGCTGCTCCAGCGGCGCCGCTGAGCCGGTACGAGTCGCAGAAGCGACGGGACTGGAACACGTTCCTGCAGTACTTGAGGAACCACAGGCCTCCGCTGACGCTGGGGCGGTGCAGCGGGGCCCACGTGATCGAGTTCCTCAAGTACCTCGACCAGTTCGGCAAGACCAAGGTCCACGTCAGCGGCTGCCCCTACTTCGGGCACCCCAACCCGCCCGCTCCCTGCGCCTGCCCGCTCCGCCAGGCGTGGGGCAGCCTCGACGCGCTCATCGGCCGCCTACGCGCCGCCTTCGAGGAGAACGGCGGCCGCCCCGAGTCCAACCCCTTCGCCGCCCGCGCCGTCCGGATTTACCTCCGCGAGGTCCGCGAGGGTCAGGCCAAGGCCCGTGGCGTCCCCTACGAGAAGAAGAAGCGGAAGAGGAACCCTCCCCTGCCCCCTCTCCAGACCGATGCCGGCGAGGGCGGCAGCGGCACCACCGCCTCCGATCCCACCGCCGCTGCCGGGAGCGGTTCCACTGCTCCTGATCCACAATAGGTTTCCGCTTCCTATTTTTTTAATTCGAAAATTTTAATTCCAATTATTACTACTACTATATTATTATTATTGTGATTAAATGATGGAGGCAAAATTATTAATTAGTGATGATTTGAGTATCGATCTGGGAGGAGATTTGATCAATTATATATATAGTTGAAGATCAACTCCATTGAACAGAAAATATATATATTAATATATCTTTGGTTGCGAATTATATATATCTATTTCGAGTCGTTTTAAAAATGATGATTTAACTCGATCACTTGTGATACACACTTTGCTAAATCAGTGCAGATCAATTAATGGGATATATATATACTGTATATAGTAAGATATTCCAATTGAGAAAAATGGTGGATTTTATTTTTAGGTGTATTAATTGTGTGAAAGTGGGTAATATTTGGTGCACTACAGAGGACTGACTCATTCTATAGGTGAGTCCTCTTACAGTGGTGAGTGATGACAAACACTTGTAAAAAATGGTCCCCAAAGGGTACTCAAAATCTAGCAGAAACGTACACTGTGGGTTGAATTTGAAGCACACGTGTGGGTGGGTGCTGAAACCCTCATGAATCAGCCATCTGATGAAATTCAGTGAGTTACTGTAATTTCTACTTGCAGTCTCAGGTGCTTACTTCTGCAGATCACTCACTGTCATCTCATCTGCTTTTTACGGTATATTAATTTTTAGTATTATTAATTGCCCATAGTTTCTGATTTATGGAGTTTTCTGTTTCATCGATCTTAATTGATTAATTAATGGGTGACCAATCCAGATTCTCACTCTACCGAGCAACGAATTGAGTTTAGGGTTTGGGTTATTTATAGGGTAAAATCCACCTATGGTCCCTGAACTTTGATCAAATGTTCAAACGGGTCCCTGAACTTTAATTTTGTTCATTTAAGTCCCTGAACTTTGATATTTTGTACACATTTGGTCCCTCTGTTAGTAAATTTGTTCAATATGTGTTAAGTAATGATAGGGAATCAATGTATTTTTGTAATTAATTACATGATTTAGGTTATACAATTGTAATTGCCCGGTATTTGTTTTACTAAAGTAAAAAATTAAGCTTTTTTCTTTTCAAAAGTCATCATACATAATAGAGTTTTCTTAAAACAAAGCATATTTTAAAATATATTTTTATCAAATACACTTTCTATTTTTTTTTAACAAATGTTATAATTTTCCAATAATAGTTCATTTTAAAGTATTTTAATGACTAAAATTTCCTTATTTAATTAAAAATATAGTTTATTTTGTTAACACAAATAGAATTTATTTTTTTATAGCAAAAGTAGAGTTTTTTTTTATTTAACAAAACACATTTTAATTTTTTTAATTAAATAAGAAATTTTCGGTCATCAAAATACTTTAAAATAAAATATCATCGGAAAATTATACCATTTAGTTGGAAAATAGAAAGTTTTTTTTATTATAAAAAATATTTTTTAAAAACATATATTTTTAATATAATATTTTTTTTACTTTAGTAAAACAAATACCAAGCAATTACATGTGTATAACCTAACTTATTCCATTAATATACCAAAATACATTGATTCTATATCATTATTTAACACATATTTAACAAATTTACTAATAGAGGGACCAAATGTGTACAAAGTATCAAAGTTCAGGGACTTCAATAAACAAAAGTAAAGTTCAGGAACCCGTTTGAACATTTGGTCAAAGTTCAGGGACTATAGATGGATTTTACCCTTATTTATATGCAGTATATAGTTTTTTTTTTTAATTGGAGACAATAATTTTTTTATAAAAATATCTAATTTATACTGTAGAAAATTCTTTGATACTAACATCCTTGCTGCCGAAGTAATGGCTTTAAGATACAGTAACAATTTAAAGAAATTTGTTAGAAAATGTGACAATTTGATGGTCGTTAATATTTTGGGAAAAAAAAATGAATGGAGACCGCTCTCATACAGAGTAACTAGCTAATTATCAAATAATCAATAGATTTTCATATTATATCAAATATCCGACAATCTTTTTTTATATATAAGGTCAGAATTTGAGGGTCAGACAAACCTAACTTCTCAAGTAGCCGACAAAGTCGATAGACGGCGAACCGTCAAACATATAACGTAAAATAGGAAAGTGCAATACAAAGATCTAGGCGAACAATCGAACCTAACCCTGACAAGTTGGGGGACAACGTAGACTACAACCCGATACCAAGCGCCACCAAACGATGACACCGCTGGCCAGCGATACATTATGAGTCTCTGTGGGTAGTGAAGACGATCCTCCAAGGAAGTTTCCGACAACCTAATAACGGAGGTCAATACATCATTTTTTAGTCATTTATAACTGATGTAAGAGAGACTCTAGCTCTTGTATATACTGAACCTCTCAACAAATTCGTTTCCATCTTCACTTGATCGAGTTGCATTCGTTTAATTATGTCTAAGTTTCTTGGGGACAATGGCTCAAAGTAGTTTGCTTAGAGGGGTTGTAGACGCGGTATATAACCTAGTTATGAGCTCTATGAAAGTCAAAATATGAGGTTTCCATAATTGTCCCCTAAGCGTTTAAATTGCTTATACACTTTATTCTCGCATTCCCACATTATTGTAATTCATGACTTCTCCGTACCTCTCTAGTCTCGATTTTGCCACGCATGCTTTTTCTCCTCAACTTCTTCTTCTTCTTCTTCTTTTGTTTATTTATCATCTGCATCATGATAGTATCCTCGTCTTTCAGGCTTCTCGAGTCATCAGATTAATTATTTGATATATTGAATTCCTTTCATTGTTAAAAAAATAAAAAAAAAATATTTAGGCGTTGAGATGAGTAACTTGGGACAAAGCCCAAAGGGTTTAAGTACACATTCCACATGCATTGACGAAAAGGAAAGAAAAACGTCGGTTTATAATAAAAATAAAGTTAGGTAGTAAGGCGAAATTTACACATTGGTTTATGATTTTGTGACAGAAAATGAATCTTGACACCTTATAACCACGGAAATTAAAGATGAGCGATGTAGTCCGATACATTTAGACGAAATACAAACGCTAAACACAACATATAATATATGTACGTCAACCGGTGATACCAAACACAACATATACTTGTATTAGTATATATATTATAAGGACAAAAGGAGGAAGAGAGGAAATGGAGGGGGTTTGTTGGATGGTCTACCCTCTGCAAACCATAGAGTTTGTCTCTATGGATACTCTGTGAAAGCGTCACATTTTCTATGAAAACGACGAGTTGCCAAACCTTCTTTTTCTATTATATACATATTTTTTTTATTATATATCCAATTATATGGCACTACTCCATAGTCTTAATTTAATATATATCTAGGTACAAAAGTAAAATAAAATTACTAATTAGTGTATTATATGTATTGGGTCGACTAGCATAGGATCCTGCCATATATATATTCCACCGATATGCCATAAATAATAATTTATTTGTTGCAATCTATCAGTAATATTCCTAATCATTCCGTATACACCATATAAATAAATTGAGTAAATTACATAAAACCACCCTTAAAATAGATGAGTTTTCACAAAACCACCCTTAAAATAAAAAATTTCAGAAAACCACCCATAAATTTACTTTTCTTTCAAAGAACCACACATGAGCACTTTTATGTGTAAAAAGCTATAATTTTTTTTAAAAGTCTTTATATCTTCTTAAATATTTTGGTTAATTTATTATATAATTAGGTTACATTGAATATAAAAGGTGAGAATTTAACATTTTTAAAATGCTTTTTACACATAAAATTGTTCAAGGGTGGTTCTTTGAAAGAAAAATATATTTATGGATGATTTTCTGTAAAAAATTATTTTAAGGATGATTTAGTGAAAACTCACCTATTTTAAGGGTAGTTTTCTGTAATTTACCCAAATAAATTCTCTCTTTTCTTTTTGGTAAGATCGTACTAGTATATATGTACATAGACCATAAGATAGAATACATACATATATGTATATATACTGTGTATATATATAATAGGCAAAAATGCATAAAACCACCCATTATTCATTGTTGTTTGCAAATAACCACCCCTTATTAAAAAATTGTCAAATAACCACCCACTATTCATTGTTGTTTGCAAATAACCACCCCTTATTCAACAATTGTCAAATAACCACCCATTAAATATAGGTTGTTTGCAACTAACCACCCATACCCCTTTTCTTGTTAAATCTCACTTAATTTAATATGAAAAGACAATTATACCCCTAATCTTTAATGTTTCATTTTTAGTAAAAAAGACAATTATACTTCTCTTAGTTGCTTGATTTTCCATGTATTACAATCAGACCTGTCAAATGGGTCATTCGGGTCGGGTCACTTCGGGTCCCGAGTAAAACGGGTTCCGGGTACATCCAGGTTGTCTCGAACCCGTGTTTGACCGAGTTTCGGGTCATTTTGGGTCGATTTTGGATTTGTCAATTTTTAAATAAATTTTTAATCTGGGTTTCGGGACATTTGATATTTTATATATTATTAAAAAGAAATTTTTTTATATTTTATATATTATTACATTTTATTAAAAATTACGTGAAGTAATAAAAATCAAATGTTTTTAATAAGATGTAATAATAAAAATCAAATGTTTTTCAAAATTACGTGAAATAATAATATGAAATAATAAAATATCAAATTTTTAATTTTTTTTTTAAATTTTGATATTTATATATTATTACATTTTATTAAAAATTACGAGAAATAATAAAAATAAAATATTTTAGATCAGATATAGTATATAATTACAAGCACTATGATTTATGAACAACGTCTTTAATTGTAGAATTTTAAAATTATCAAATCATGATTTTCTTTAATTTAAAAAAGAAAAATTTGAAAAACCCAAAATCAACCCAAAATGACCCGAAACTCGGTAAAACCCGGGTTCGAGACACCCTGGATGTACCCGGAACCCGTCTTACTCGGGACCCGAAGTGACCAGACCCGAATTACCCATTTGACAGGTCTAATTGTAATACCTGAAAAATCAAGCAACAAAGAGAAGTATGTCTTTTTACTAAAAATGAAACATTAAAGAATAGGGTTATAATTGTCTTTTCATATTAAATTAAGCGAGGTTTAACAAGAAAAGGGGTATGGGTGGTTAGTTGCAAACAACGTATATTTAATGGGTGGTTATTTGACAATTTTTTAATAAGGGGTGGTTATTTGCAAACAACAATGAATAGTGGGTGGTTATTTGATAATTTTTGAATAAGGGGTGGTTATTTGCAAACAATAATGAATAATGGGTGGTTTTATGCATTTTTGCCTATATAATATAAACGGTTTTCTATCCTATGTTCTCATGATATAGGATAAGAAGTTTTATTGAAAAAGATTCATTATTAAATATAGTATTGATCCTAAGAAAGTTATTTTATGACAAGTTAATTAAAATAATACTACCCATTCGTTAATTAAAATTTGTCATTTTAGAAGTATGCACACTTTTTAAGAAAACTAATAAAAATACACTTTATACTCTAATTTTTACTTTATTGAAAATCACAACTAACACCTCTCTAATCATTATAAGGTTAATTTTGTAAAGTGAATGGAAAAATACCTAAAATGACATATATTTACATACTAAAACGACATGTTTCAATTCAAGGAGGGAGGATAATTTTTTTTTTTTTTAAATCCAATAAAATAATTTTTTTTATCGTATACCTTAAAAATATAGTATAGAAAAATGTATGGTATAAAATAGGGCGATTTTGGTACATGACCTTTTTTAAATATTCAATTAATCACCTAGCCCATAAATCAATTTAATTAGTTTGCCCTAGCCCCTTTCCCAATAGGGTGGGTATGGTCAAACGTCAACCGTTGACCGGTCAACGTTGACCAACCCATTTTGATGCCAACTTTTTTTTTTTTTTTTTGATGCCAACTTTTTTTTGATGCCAACTTTTTTTTTTTTTAGTGATGCCATATTTTACCGTTTTGATGCCAAAATTTTACTATATTTTATTTTCACTTTGATGCCACTTTTTTATGTCAATTTTTTTATAATATTTTTTTTACCGTGATGCCATATTTTTGATGATATTTTTTCAAAGTAGTATTTTTGATGACACTTTTTTCTTTAATGTGATACAAATTTTTCAAAATGGCATCAATGGTCAACGTGACATTAGAGTAAACAAAAAATGTCATCAAAGTTTAAAAAAAGTGTCATCCAATAATTTAATTAGAAAAGTGGCATCAGATTGAAAATAAAATGTAATAAAATTTTGGCATCAAAACGGTAAAATATGACATCACAAAAAATGTCATCAATGTTTTAAAAAAGTGGCATTAAAAAAAAGTCATCCAATCATTTCATTAGAAAAGTGACAATAAGGTGACAATATTTTGATTCCACGTTTTGATCTCTTATGCCATCAATTATATAAAATTGTCACCACAAAATGTTGGCATCAAAACGGTAAAATATGTCATCACAAAAAAAAAAAAAAAAAAAAGTTGGCATCAAAATGGGTTGACCGGTCAACGGTCAACGTTGACCGGTCAAGAGGGCTAAGCAATCTAAAAAACAATTAATGGGCTAAGCATACTAAAAAAACAATTAATGGACCTATTTAGCTAACCAAATATGTTAAAAGGGCTTTTTCACCAAATTCCCTCTATAAAATATATGGTCAAAAAAATTTCTCCACCTGAAATGATAACGTACCTTTTAATTTACTGGATCTTTCAAAATTATTATATTGCATAAATAAATGGATATGATGACTTTATCGCTCTTTATTTTTCTGCCCTTTACCACCTCTCCATATCACCATATATTAGTTTAATATTGTAGGAAAATGACATAAAAGTGAGCAAGGATATATTTCTTTGTATTATTTTCCACAAAAGATAAGAGTTTACACATACGGTTCAATTATTATTCTCACAAGCAATTTACCTCTCTCTCCACCTCACACCTAGCTTGTAAATAATAATTCTAGTTTTCTATTCTATAACCTTAAAAACTTTTTTTTTTTTTGAATATTCTATAACCTTAAAAACTTGTGTGTGTAGTTTCATCTATTCTCACATATTCCTTTAATTTGTGTTGTGATTAATTAATGGATCTATTCTCATTAATAATTAATACTCCCTAAGTTAATTAAAACTTATCGTTTACTATTCATACACGATTTTTTAAAATGATAAAAACTATATAAAATATTAACATTTTTTACATTTGTTTTTATAGATTCATACTTAATTATAATAAGTATGAAATTATTTTAAAAGTTAATATTTTATATAATTTTTAATACCTAAAAAAGCGTATGTGAATAGTAAAACGTCAAGTTTTAATTAACGAAGGGAGTATGTAATCTTTAAATGGCTTAATCTTTTTCGAAATAGATTCTTATCTCTCTCTCACACACACATACCTCTCCCAGTTAAAAATTTCCTATGAAAATTGATACTAGATGGGATCCCGACAAAGATAAGGTTAGCAAACAAAGGAATTAATGTTCCACTAGACTACTCATTGTGTGACCAAATGGAAGAAAATCCGACTCACCTTTTTCATTAAGTATGTGTAGCCATACACTACACATTATTAGAAAAATAGATCAGAGCATTGAAAGGATTGTCTAGAATATCGATACTGCAAACAAAGTGACCAAAACTATCATCTGCGAGATATTTGACCAACTAGATGAGAGCCAAAAAAGGAAAATTGGTCATGACCTAGTGGTGCATATGGACAAGTAGAAATAGAAAGATAGTTGATAACCAAATTACAATTCAACATCAATACGTCCAGAGTATGGAGATCCACACGATCCAACCACTTAGGAACTGGGAAAACACAAAAAAAAAAAACATTTGATCGAGGATGAACCAGTACTAAACCAGATAGGGCAAACAAGGGAACCAAGAAAAATGAGGAACATTAGATGGAATAAACCACCTAAAGGCACATATAAATTCAACTTTGACGGATCCAAATTGGCCTGGTGAGGCTACACCAGGTTTCATTATTTGGGACCATCATGGTTCGGTGATTGAGCGTGGCAACATCCGTTGTAATAGCTGGTTTGCGCTGACACTTGAGACGCTGCCCCTCAAATGCGGTGTCACTAAAGCCAAGGAACTCGAAATCACCAAAATCATCATTGAAGGTGACAGCCTAACGATCATCAATTGCTTTCGGAAAACGTGGAAGTGACCATGCATGGAGCATTGAGATGCTCATCTCCGACTCCCAGCTCTTCCTTTAGGGATTCGAGGAAGTGCAGTTCTGGCCATTCTGCCACATTTTCCGAGAAACTAATCTGGTAGTTGATAGGATTGCGAGTATTCTCCATGCGACACCGGCCCCACAGAGGCTTCTCGACGACCCTACGTTGCGCATTTCGGATGCTATTGTGTGATGTACAACAGGGTCTCACCCCACTCAAACCCTTACCTTATATATATAACTAATGGAGGCAGTCCTTGATTTACCTCATCAAAATAATTCTCAAACAAACAAACTAGTATAGTATGCAAGTAAGGGGTCTATCCCACAAAGAAACAAATATTTTTATATATTGTGTATTTATCAATTGAAAGCAAAAGAATGAAAAAGAAAATAAAAGAAAACAATATAAACAAAAGCAAGTGATGGATAGAAAATAGGTGTTTCCACCCACAAATTCTCGACTTTGGTTGACGTTATTGGTCATCAAATCCAATTAAAGTCGTTTCCTACGAATTCCTCCCATGTTAGTTTGAGTAGATTAAAACACAACGAGCACAAATAACCCCTTACATCTTTATGCAACCGAAGTACGGCTGAGATTTAACATAAAGATAGCATATAGTCCTAAGAATCCAAGCATATGAATAACATCAGTTAAGCAAGGTAAATCAAGGTTTAAGACACATGTCAAGCTTCCTACTAAGTCATGATTCAACAAGGGTCTTCATAGTCCTAAGCATGCTACTAGGGAATTCCTTCAAATTCGATAAAATAAAAACCTAGCAAGATACTATCATGGTGATCAAGCATAATATTATCAGAATCAAGAACAAGGAAGTTGAAGGATATTAAAGAGAGAGAAAATAATAATTATATTAGAAACTCACAAACCATCAACCAAGTCTCGAAAGTGTAGGTGAAAACAATGGAAAATTAGTCAAGCATAGATTACCTAACTCCTCTTGAATGGATAAAAGTATGAAATATGAATGTGTTTGTGTTGCTGTGTTAGATGTGATATGTCAGGTGTGTAGAATGGTTGAATGAGAGTCCTGTTTATAGTGCTAAAACCCCTAGAAGATGTGCTTCCTTAGCTAGTGTGCAAGCAAAGCTCAATGGGCCAGATTCGGTTATGTGAAGAATCTACTGAGATACGGGATCGGCGGGCGCGCTCCTGTCGCTATAGCTTCGATAGACCGAACTTGTAATGCGCTTTTCAGAGTCCTCATTCGTCTGATTGACGCTAGCTTTCTAATTCGGCTTCTAGCGCTTTCTTAGCTTGTTCCTTGCTCTTTGGGACGTCTTCCTTAGCTTTTCCAAGCTCCTTGAGTTCCTTTTTGGTCTTTTCCCAAACTCTTCACCATGTCGGAACTACAAATCTGCATAAATCCAATAAAAATAACATAGTTTTCGAACTTCACCACTAAAAGTGCATAATATGAAATTAACTATAAAACATGATTATATGATAATGAAACGCATCTAAAATTATTCTGTTATGCCTATTAAAATATGCATTATCAATAACCCTTATAATGTATCATGTTAACAATCTGGAATATTGAATTAAGAAGATCAACACATGATATTAAAAGTAACTTTTGATTATTCGGTGGTATTGGGTGATTATTCGTTTTAATAAAATTCATATTTTTTTTTACAATTTTTATACAGATGAATAATTAAGTTGTTATAGATGAATAATTATGTGAACATTGATGAATAATCATAAGAAAACAAATGAATAATTTTTGTGTATATGACAAGGCTTATATATATATATATATATATATATATATATATATATATATATATATATATATATATATATATATATATATATATATGAGAGAGATAGGGGTTGATTCCGATGTATACAACTTTTACGGTGTACGCATGCCTTATCATGTAAGCAGATACTATTCGTTTGTTTTCTCTTGATTATTTGTCTGTTTTCATATGATTATTCGTCTATATAAAAAAAGTGGTAAAAATGTAAATTTCAAATTTTGATGAACAATCGCTCTGTACCACCGGATAATTTCATTTCAACGTACGAATAATCACCCAATATCACCAAATAATTAGAAGTTACTTTTAATCTAATCTGTTAATCTTCTTAATTCAATTACCCATATTTGTATAACATCATACACCATATGTTGTGTACATATGATCTATTGTATATATATATAGAATAAATCTAATGTAAGCTTTAAAATGTTAATAAATATGAAGTATTGGATTAAGAAAATCAATGTTTAAGCTTTAAAAAAAATTGGACAACAAAATTATTCATTGTTAACAATAAGATTATTTGTTTATATACATAACTTATACGAATAACCATGTTGCTAGACACGAATAATTTTCAAATGAAAACATCGTTAATACATATATATAATTACATTACGTTAAACAAAATTTATGTTGTTACATATAAATAATTAGTATGTTCATAGTTTACAACGATCATATGGTTTATTGTCATTCTAAGATAACTGATTTTTATGGGCCTTGCAGAATCGATCATATGGTTTATTGTCTTTAGTTTGAAAAGGAGAGATCGACTAACTTATAGATGAGAAAATCTACATCGTGGATAGAAGATGAGATACGATTTAATTAATTGAATTGAATGCATATACGTACAGAAACATCACACATCCACACATACAATTAATTGGAAAGTTCATATCATATGGAATTGATCGATGGGCGTAATTTGTTGGTGATTTGGGTTGCAATTTCTGTCTGCGTGAAAAAATCCCCTATTACTTCATCCAAACACACCACGTACGTTTCACCCTCCCACTTTTGTTTTCTTCTATTTTCTCATTCTACGATAATTGATTTTTATGGCATTTTGAAATTTCAAAACACTCAATTAAATGTATATATATATATATATATACGTGCTGTTGTTTTCTTAGATGTCGTATGGTACCGATTGATTGTTTTGGAGGATAAGCCCGAATACATGACCCAGTCAGCAAGAGCCATAAACCTATGTTGGAGAAATTGTTGAAGTTTGAACAAAAATAATATAGAGAATATTTTTGTTTTACCATTTAAAAAAAAATTTAAGAAGTTGTTGGATATGGTCTAAGTAGATGGTGAATATCTTTACCTCACGGGCTATAAAATACACAATGTCTTTCCTCAAGGTTTGTCTTTGTCTACATACCATTTTTTATGAACTTTTCACATAAAATTATGAATTTGAGAAGAGATGCCAAGAGCTCAAATTAAGTTAATTACTGTTTGATTAAGCATATCTTTTTTTTCCCCCTAGGTTAATTCAATCTATGATAGATTTGGTAGAAAACTAGTCATCATTGGACCTAATATATTTTATATACAGAGGCGAATCCATCAGCCCCACCTCTTCAGGAAAAAAAAAATCAATACTTAATGCCCTTGATATTTTTTTGACCCTCCTAATATACAGTTTTGGACCTACCATAGTCTATTCATAAACAATTCTTTGGTAGAGGGTTGAAAAAATGAAACGATAGTTGAACACACGGGCGAAGACAGGGGTATGGGAAGTGTTCTAAAAAGCGCTAGGCGGATCCTAGGTGGTGAGGGGTCGTCTAGCGCCTAGGCGGACGCCTAGACGTGCTTAGACAGCCATTTAGCTCTAGACGGAGGGAAGTCGCCTAACGCCTAGGTGGTGCCGAGGCGGCGCCTAGGCACGATTTTTAGAACAGTGGGTATGGGTGTATACGAGTGTTATTATGTGAACACGAGTAGCTCGAATTCGACTCGTACTCGCTCGATAAAAACTCGACTCGAGCTCGTTCATTTTCTAAATGAACCGAGTATGGGCACATTAATTTTTAAGCTCGGTCTAAAACTCAACTCGTTTGAATTAAACTCGAATAGCTCAAATTTTATGGAAATTTTAAATTTTTCTTTAATTTACTATATAATGAGCAAGTAGAATTGCCTAAAACTCGAAAAAAGTTCGGCTCGAGTTCGCTCATTTCCTAAACGAGTCGAACATGAGCACATTTTTAAGCTCGAGTCAAAATTTAGGCTCGACTCAAGCTCGTTCATATTTTAAATGAACTGAATATGAACAACTCGGCCCGTTCGGCTCGAATAACAACCCTATAGGTGTATGAGGTGGCTTGAAAGAGGGGAAAAAAATAAAAATAAAAAATATATATATATATATCTTTTTTTTTTTGTAATTTTGAGTCTTTGACTAATTTTAGGATTAATATAGTATAAACAAAAAAGTAATACAATACTATATAAAACTTGCTTAGTTTAATGAGGTCATATTTTCAAACTGTTTCAACCTTCATTTAAAATTAATATTTTTATTTTTTCTTAGTTTTTTCAATTAAAAATAACTATTCAACGCTCCGTGACTCCAATGAACATCACCTGTGATTCTGTGAAAGTGTGATGAAGTCAATCAGGCACTATTAAGTGAGGCCGGAGAGTTGAAATTAAACTAGCTCTGACTTTAACACACAAGATTTAATGGATTCCTTATCTAAGCACCTGTGTGGAGTTGTCCTGTCCACCGATCTCTTCAACTGGTGAAGAGGGAGATGTACAACCAAAGTTGTGCAAATAGAGGCTGCATTGATCATCATAATGTGTCAACAGTAGTTTCTAGGTGACGTTGTGCAAACAGAGGCTGGCATTGATCATCATAATCCGATACGATACCCCTTCGCTTAGGACGTAAATAGTGACATGTGTTGAATCCGTTGCCATGGGGGGCAAGGGCGCGTGTGGGCATCCAGCTCCTTTGGTTTCAGCAACCACCTACGTGGGGCAAGAAACCCGAGAAATGTCAACACACCCTAAACCTCGTTTGTTCTTTACCAACTGTATCATCTTTCGAATGGAAGAGGCAACCAGAGAGGTAGCATTTCCGCCTCCCGTTCTTGTGTAACAAAGAATTGGCTATAACATTTTATATACCAAACACACTTAACTCGGAATGTAGCATTTTGTGTCTCATTCCGATCATGCAATAGAAAATAGCCAAAAGTGTACCAATCATTCATGAAAACGATGTAAGAAGCAAGTGGGAAGGTGTGATTCATCCTGTTATACATTATACATTTGTCTTCATTGTATAGGTATAGCACTCTGATGTAGGCACACCAACGGCTAAAGCTTGACTACGACGTCGTATAGGTCCTCTATAGGGTATGGTAATGGGGAATATTTTACACACCATAATATATAATCAACTAATCAAGGGTTGTTAGTACGTAATCAAAGTGTCGGTTATAACTAAAAATGCTCCGAAAATCAAGCACAAATTATATATATATATATATATATATAAAATACGTAGGAGACGGAGACTAGTAAATTCCTGATGTGATATTCCACTCAATCAAAGTGATTAACACTCCTATAAAGCATTTGGCAAAGGGGTTTAAAAATGTAATCTAGGGTTCATCTGGTGTTGGTATAAACATTTCCTGTACGTCTTAAGCTGTTATAAGCTGTCAATTTGTATACAGAGAAATAAAAATAGCAAATTTAACCACAGCTAAGACAGTATAAGACGTCTCACAAGTCGATAAGAAAACGATAATGTACAAATACGAAAACCTTATAATAAGGGTTCAGATTTGATAAGAGTTGATGTGAAACTCTAGGGATGGTGTTCAGAAAGCGTCTCATGATTAACAAATAAAGGAACATAGAAATTTAAAATTAGAGTTATTTTTCAACCATGAAAAGGGTAGGGTAAGATCTAACCGGATATGTTGATAATAAAGAGAGATTCTACGGTTGCAATGTCACAGACTCCAATAGAGTTCCACAAAAACTCCATTGGATTCCATTCCTATAACAAGAAATGTTAGCGGACACATGTGACAAGGTAAGAAAAAGAGAGACAGATGCGTAATTTCAAAGGAAAAAATCCCAAAATAATCAGGTAATTCAAAAAAATTGCCATTTCCAGAATGAAAACCTGATCTCTCAAAGCAACATATAAGGCGTTTCATGTTTCACGACCCACGTGCTCTAGCTGGCGAGTATGTATAAGGAAACAGCGGTAAAGGACTGCCTCCGGTATTATACAGCACTTCTCAATCATAGTCAAACATGGGGGAAAGGTTGCAAAACACTAACCAGTGCAAAATTCAGTCTGGAAAAGGATCACTCAGCTAAGCCAGCACCGTCCAAATCAACCTCTCCCATTCCGGTATCTTCCTCCTCCTCACTGTCCTCGTCGCCCTCAACTTCCTCATTTTTAATGCGTAAGCTGTCCATGTGCTCTTGCAGTAATTTGTCATCCCGTTCACTCACCTGCAATAGTAGCCAGGGATTGGTGAGCCTCAAGAAAGGGTAAAAAAATACATACAATAAATATTCTGATCAGATTTCTAAAAAAAAAAAGCAAATATTTTGACAAGTGAGAAACGAAAACAGAGACTTACAGCACGTGGTGCCTCTTTCACTACCAGTTTTCCTTTGTGGTATTCGATTTCTTTAGTGCAGGCAGTTATTGCTAAAGTGAGCGTTGAGATGCCTTGCTCCTGCCATAAAGATGGTACAGAATCGGATGAATCAAGCGTGAATGCGTGATTCAAGGGGTGAAAATAGCTGATGTATACAGAGTAATAAAGTTCCAGTTTTTTCCAGAATGAAGTCAGATAGAACAAGTCCTATGCTCTTTTCCTCACCACTAGAATTCAGTGAGTAATGCAGTATGCAGAACTTCAATACATGGTATTTAATAAATAAATAAATAAAATACTAGGACTCCTCAAGGCACAGAAGAACTAGATAAGTTGGGCATGGTAAAAGCAATCATCCATCCCCTCCCCTTACTAAAAGCTTCTCCTTGATTTGCATATCATTCTTATTTCAATGTCTCACAGCAGTGCCTAATCCCTCTTCGTGACCATGACCTTGCATTAGAAACTAAGTGGCTGTAATAACCACAATAAATTTCTAGTCTAAGACACAAGTCCATTTGCACAAAATGAATATAAAGGAAATAATATAGAATGTTTCTATTTTAGTGACAATTCAGGCACATACAAGTTATGACCGAACGTTACCGAAGCCTGTAACAAAAGGCCAGTGGATCAAAACCAAAAGAAGCCGACCACTTCTGAATTTCAGATCACTAGTAATGTCAATATGAAATGGTTAGGTTCATAAACATACGAGAAAACAAACTAATTCGTAATCACTCGAATAAAACAAAAGGAAATGGTTTCTTGATGTGCTACAATGCAGGGGCAGATCCTTTAAAGGACTACGGGTGGCAGTCGCCCACGAATGAAATTTAATATTATGTTCTTCTCGTCAATAGCTTCGATTTGATATATTATAAGCTCAAATCCGAAACCCGAGTAAAAAGTTATAAATGTTTAAAGATTGAACCTAACTCATATACTTCTATCGTAATTATCGTTTGTTAAACATCGTAACTTAATAGTTATTACCTAAATCATATACTTCTATCCTAATTATCGTTTGTTTCGTAACTTAATAGTTATTACTATAATTAAACCCAAAACCTTCAAATTAGTATGCTATATTAAAATATTTGAAAACCGTGAAATAAAGTATATACGATTTATATTTTTATTCTAACTACACAGTCATAATATTGATGATTTTTCGGGAAAAAAACTTAGGGTTTAATTTTCCGCCCCCTCAACTAATTGTATAGGATCCGTCACTGCTTCAATGAAATCACACCCTTACCAGGCCACAAGGCCAACAATAGGAACAAAGAGAGATAACAAAACAAGCACAGGAAAACTATGAGATGGAGAGCATGTGGGATCCAAAAATAGATTAATAAGGCAGTTGTGCATAGGAGAAACCTTACCTTATCAAGGGTCTGAGTGGTAAGAACATAGAGAGGTGGAGCAACAAGCTTAATTTTGACTGGGCAATCATCGGTGCCAGCTGCTTCGGCTTTGCGCATGGCTGACTGTTAAGTATTCCCAATTGTTACCAAATACATCAACAAAACAAAGGCAAAGTAAGTCCAGACATGTTGAAGATAAAGCAAATTATATCAAAGAACACATTTATACCTTTAGAAGCTATTTTAATCCATATTCTAGAAGGGAAGTTAGTAAAATCATTACACCAAAGAAATGGTTTTATAATTTTATCACCTCAGTCACTCAATGATTGGTAATATACTAGTGAGCAATGCAACATCTGCTAGGGAGAGATTGGAAATGTGCAGGGATTAAAAAAAAAACAGCAAAAACTTATAATGGGACCTTTCATGATACTCCAAACTCATAAAGAGGTTGAAAACTATCAGTAGGGTCTTCCATGATAATGCCAGTTCACAAAAAGACTGCCAACCGGCCACCTAACAGGATCTATCACTTAAAAGGTATGAATAAAACGTGAACACCTTCTATCATTCTACAGCATCTTCTCAATAGGTAGTGACACAAACAACGACACTCCAAGGAATGAAAGTAGCCTTCCACCAAGACAAGCAAAATTTACACTACCTTAAGATGAAGCACACCATCAAACTGAAAGCATTTCATTTCAATATCAGCACGAATCTTCAATGGTTGAGGTGTCATGCGACGTTTAATATTCTTCAGCAATGCATCCTTAATCTCTGGAGTCACAGCTGGAACCACTTTAGTCACCTGATCATCAGTTTATCAGTTGTGCTGCATAGACCGATCCAATGTCTTAAAAAAAAAGCTTCACAAGTGATGCAGAGATACCTCCTTGCCATCAGCATCAGTTTCTTTAGCTTCATAAGTAAGAGAGCCCACAACAGAGTCAGGATCATTGACCATTTGCTTGAATGCCTAGAAGATCAATTTTGTTCACAATTCAACTAAATCAGAACCTTCGAGTAGGTGTGTAAACATATGAATTTGGACAAGACCAGTTCAGAAACACAAACCTCGAAAGCATGACCATATTTCCTATACAGGGGCCATCCAAAACGTATGTACAACTCCTGAAAAGAGTAATTTATAACCTGCCATCAGTCACTCATTCTACAGACCTCAAATCATGCATTAAACCAGACAAGTATCAAATTTTTACAAGGAAATCATTCTACAATTAGCTTTTGGCACTTGTTTAGCTACTCAGCTGTCCCAATGATCTCATTCTTCAGAAGTGAACCATACCACCACTATCTCAAATCCTAGGCATATCTTATTAGCTCATCTGCTATAAAATCACATCATCCATATCGATATTTGATATACGTTAGTTGAACTTCCAGTGTCACGAAATTTTCAAGTAGTACAAAAATTAAGCTATAAAGTTAAAGAATCTGAAACTGAAAATCCAACAGAGAGAAACGGATAAACGAGTGACCTCCAAATCGACGTTAATCGTCTCAGCAACATGGCGCATGATGGAGTGAACGAGCTTGCTCTTGTTATAACGCTCCTCGCAAGTCTGAATATCCTCCTCGGAAACCCTACGCTTGCTGAGATCGATGTAACCTTTCTCCGTGTCGACACGAAGAACCATGACGGGTTCAATGCGGCCGACCTTGATGAGGCTGTTAACACTACGAATTCGACGGCGAGAGAGCTCCGAGAAGAGGATCATGCCTTCGATGTTGTTGTACTCCAAGAGGCTGACGTAGGCGCCCATATCGGCGATTGTCTTCACCTGAATCATCACCGCCATATCCACGTCCGGGTACCTGGCTTCGTACATTCTGCACTCCAAATTGGGGCCATCACTCGCCATTTCTGAACTCCGAGCACTTCTCAAGATTCAGAAATCAAGGTTTAGGGGAAGCGAGTTTCCGACGACCTTGTGCCGTGCTCTGCTTCCGGGGTTCACAGTAGGGGATTGGGGTTGAAGATCTCACGACCCTAGGGTTTTTTATTTGGTACCTTCGAAACTAAAACGTCGTCGTTTCATCTTGGAAGGGCAAAAACACAAAAAAACTGATTTTTCCTATTGTACTAATTGTTTCGATTTCAACAATGGCAAAGTGAGTGTCAGGTTGAAATTGGCTTTACAAAAAAAACTTTAAAAATATTGTCAAACAAGTACAACGAGCAAACTGTAACGGATCGTCCTTGTTTCAACTAACTTTTAAAACAAAAATCCTCAAACAAAAAGTTAAAGAATGGAACAAAAAACTTTTGAGAACATCTTCCGCCAACTACAGGAGTTAGAGGATAGTCTGCTTGAAATTCAATCTCAAAATCAACAACATATTAACCCTAGACATAGACTTAAGGAGAAGAACCTAATAAGAAAAAAAGATAGTCTATTATTGTTCCAAAAAAAATTCTGAAATCAAAGAGCTAAAACCAAACACTTAAAATTAGCTGATTCTAATACTTCCTACTTCCATCGAGTAACTACGGGTAGAAGAAACCGGAAAATTATCCGATCAATTACAACTAGTGAAGAAACACATATTGGGGGAGAAGATAGCATTAGAAATGAAGTAAGATGGGATTTTGAGAAACGTTTCAAACAAGAACCAATTAACGAAACCCTTCTTAGTGAATACCTTGAGTTAATCACCCCATCAATTATTACTTTGGAATAAAATCAATTCCTAATTCAGCAACCAACAAATGGTGAAGTAAAACAGGCGGTTTTCAGTCTTGGGAACAATAAATCTCCGGGCCCTGATGGAATGATTCGGAATTTTACAAGAAATGCTCGGACATAGTGGGTGTAGCAATTACTCGAGCAGTCAAAGGTTTATTTCTTTCTGGAAAAATCCTTCGACGAGTTAATCACACCTTCGTATCGCTATTATCTAAATGTGAAAACCCTTCCATGACAACTCAATACAGGCTTATCGGTATTTGTTCAACCATCTATAAGAAGACTAAAAAGAGTGATGGGTAAATTAATTCACCCCCTACAAGGGGCTTTTGTCTCTGACAGAGTCATTCAAGACAACGTTCAAATAGCTCACGAGATTTTCCACTCATTTAGAAGCCGAAGTGGAAAAGAATGATGGATGACAATAAAACTCGATATGGAGAAGGCCTATGACCAGGTTGACTGACAATTTACGAAGGCTATCTTGAACAAATTTGGTTTTCACCCTAGGTTTGTCAATTGAATCAAGGAATGTGTTACCACTGTTTCGTTCTCAGATCTTGTTAACAATGGTCTTACAGACGTATTTCGGCCATCGAGAGGTCTTCGACAAGGAGACTCACTTTCTCTTTTCTTATTTATTCTCGGCGCAGAGATATTGGCAAGAAAACTCTCTCACGAAACAAACCTAATGGATGGACAAATTGGCTTTAAATTTGGTTGAGATGGCCCTCGTATTTCATTTTTAGCATTTGCAGATGATATCACCATATTCACAAAAGGAAACTCTTCGGCTTGCTTGAAAGTCAAAACGATCATTGATGACTACTATAAAATCTCGGAGCAGAAAGTTAACTTTCACAAATCTGCTTTCCAAAGTACTAAAGGTATACCACACTCAAGGATTAATGAACTTGAAAGTTGTGTAAACATCTCGCATGAAGGGTCGCTGGAAAAATACTTAGGGTGCTCAATCATTAATGGGAAAGTAAATAGCAGAACGTTTGAGGAAATTATATGCAAATCAAAAGAACAATTGAGTAAATGGTGAGCAAATTCGCTATCACAACAAGGTCGTGCGGTTCTAATTGGAACTAATCTCACCGCCAAACCACTTTACACGATGCAAACCTTCATGCTACCCTCTCGAATACACAAAGAACTTGACCAGATTAACATAACTTTTTTCTGGAACAAAGATTTCCAACACCGCCCTCTGATAAGCTGGGATAGAATCTGTAGACCAAAAGCGAATGGATGACTAGGTATTAGGAAAACAAGGGATATGAACGAAGCACTTCAAATGAAGCTTTTGTGGAAGATTTTAGTTGAACCAGATAATATTTGGGTCAAACTAATACAATATAAATATTAAAAAACCTCTCACATTCTAAAATACAAAAGAAAGGGCAATGCATCCTGGCAATGGTCCAAATTATCCCCTCTTATCGAAAAATTCAAAACTGGTTTAATATGGTCTGTACTCTTTAGGCAATGGCCAATCAATAAATTTCTGGAGGGATAACTGGTTAACAACTGCACTCATTAGTAGCATGGACGATTGCCCTGCTATTATAGAAATTGAGGAAACTGTTACTATATATATTATAGGGGGGAAATGGTGGGTGGAAAAACTAAGTTCAACCCTATTGGAGATATATTAGGATAGATATATTAGATATAATTGTATTAGGATATAATCTTTGATCTTGTTATATTAGGTTAGAAATATATATCTTTGGTAGGTTTAGTTTATCGATATCTTTATATTGCTTATTCTCCAAGAATTGTAATCCCTATATAAAGGGTTGAATAATAACATTATAAACGTGTGTTTGCCTTCTCTAATATGAGGCTTCCACCACCAATCTATTAGGGTTTCATCCCTCTCTAAATTCTACAAACCCTACCACAAAGCATTGTAAAAGATATCATGGACATTCCATTACCAATAAATCAATTTGAGGATAGACTGTACCGGTGGCCGGATAAAGAAGGGTGGTTCACAATGGCTAGCGCTTACAAATTAATTACGTCTCACAACATAACGGAAAATGACGAGAACTCTTGGATTTGGAAAATCAATGTCCCCCCTAAGGTCAAAAACTTCCTTTGGAAACTAAGTCAACAAGGACTCCCAACGGCAACCCGACTCACCCAAAAGGGGGTCTCAGTCTCATCTGCTTGCAAGTTATATAACCATGCAACTGAAGACGATACGCACCTCTTCATAGAATGTCAATACAATAGCATCCAATCTTTAATAACATCGGATATCCGCCAAACCATTAACAACATGATCACAATATCAAGAGAATTAAGCCTATCTTAGCGCTACTAGGTAACAAATTAACGAAAACAAAAAAGGAAAAACTAGCTTTCACCTGGTGGACAACATGGTATTTTAGAAACCAAATTACATTTCAGTATGAACATCTACCATCAAAAGATGCCATCAAACAAATAACCAGTATGCACATAGTAAACTGGCTGAAAACAGCCACTTATGAACAAAATATCGATGCGGATACAAATTACGCAAAAGCAACCAACTAGAGGACTAAGAAAAATCTTAAAAAACAAACAATCAAATGGAAAAAACCTCTTCTAGGCACGTTCAAATTCAACTTTGATGGATCAACTCTTGCGAATAACAATAGCTCAACTGGTTTTATTATACATGGCTGGGAAGGCCGACCCATTCATATTGGTTGCGACATGATCGGTAACCAGACCCTCTTAAAGGCAGAAGCCATTGCACTAAGACAAGGCATTACCCATTCTTTGGAGCTGGGTATAAACAAACTACAAATTGAAGAAGACTCTCTAATATTCATAAATCACCTTAAAAAACAAGCTACGTGCCCTTGGGAAATCGAAATGACTATGTCAGACATTAAAACTCTTTTGTCGAGAGTAAGAGATGTTTCCTTCTCTCACATACCTCGTAATGGCAATAGAGTGGCTGATAAGGTTGCACATCTTTGCCGCTCTGCCAGAGGTCTCGACATTTATAACGACATAGGTCTTCAAGACCTCATCCATAAGGATGCTCTCGGGTTGGTCCTCCACCCGAATTTTTACCTAATAATAAAAAAAAGATGATGTCTAAAAAGTAAAAATTGGGTTAAGGCTAGGTGATAACCTCATAGTGGGGAGTCAAGGATATTGAATAAACCAGTCAGTGGCGGATCCTGGAATTGTTGATTGAAGAGGCGAAAAATTACGATAAAAAAATATTGTATGTAAAATTAAACCCTAGTTGTCTTTTCCGAAAAATCATCAATATTATGTATGTGTAAGTAGAATAAAAACATAAATCTTGCATGATTTATTTCATGGTTTTCAAATATTTCAATATAACCTCCCTAATTTGAAGTTCTCGAATATAATTATATTACTAAGATATGAAACTAATAAATGATAATTACAATAAAAATATATCGGTTTGGTAAATGATGATTGATGTAGGATATATTATAATTCCGTGCTGAAATTTGAAATGTTTATAACTTTTTGCTCAGATATCGGATTCGAGCTTATAATATATCAAATCGAAGCTATCGACGAGAGGAATATGTATGTTAAAATTTATTTTCGATTGGGGGGAGACCGCCACCACCGCCTCTGAAACCAGCTCTATTAGCCAAAGATTAGTGTATAAGCCCGATCCTGTTGGTCAAGACTCGAGAGAGCTTATTGCATATCCTTGGTAGTTGGTACTATTAGTCGTGTCTCTCTATTAAGCTTAGTGATCTTTGTCGAAGTTATTTGAACTTATCTTATTCGTTTTTTTCGTCATTGATGACCCTTTTCTCATTGGTTATCCACTTTTTTCAAAGTATAACCAAATTTGGTAATCGTTAAGAATAAAAGTGAGGAAGCGAAGATTCGAATTTCACATAGTGCAGAGTAGAAATCGATTAGGCAATCTTTTCATTTCCTTGATTCATTTAACATGTTCAATTCAAACATTGTTGATTTAACTCCCTTAACTCCATCGTTTACCGGTTGAATCTCGAGTTTAGCATATGCAAAAATATGTGATCTACTCCCTCGGTTTTGATACTCTAAGGGGTCATTTGGTATTGATATCTAGATATTAAGATATCGATATCGATATCTGGGTGATATATTTGATATCTTGATATCGGTATCGGTATCAAGATATCGATATGATACCAAGTGATACCTCCCAAAAAATCAGTATATAAAAATAGGTCAAATTTGATATATAGATATCAACTGATATCGATATCGGAGTGTTATTAAACACATATATCAGATATCGATATCAAGTGATATAATATGGATACCAAACACTAGATATCAGATATCGGGGGCTGATATCCGATATATCTGATATCTAGATATCAATACCAAACGACCTCTAATAGTTTTCATATGGGATGTTTTTTTCCTTTTGATTTTTAGTTTCAATTCTTGGCAAATGTTTCTCATAGCAAGAGATCAATTTCAATATAATTTAGTTTTGATAACAAGCAACAAGGTTATGTGTGAGCTTTACCAAGATTAAAAGGAGTAAAGTAGTGATCCAATTTCTATAAATAAACCTCCATTCATTCCAAAGATTTATACTCAAAAAGATACAACAGAAACCCCAAACTAAAAGTGATTTAACACCAATAAGACACACAAGTAGGGTGATTGCAATGCTTGATCTCGAAGGTCTTCTTTTGGGAACTTATTGAGGTTGATGTAGTACGAGTTGGCGAGTGAGTGACTTGCGTGTGCACGAACTCGTTGGTGAGTGCATTTGCAGTACGTATGGTTGCGGTCTGTAGAAACCGAATCACGTACTCTTGCACCACGCCGCGTTGCCTCCACATAACCATTTTAGGTTAAAACTCCAAAGAGATTTGGAAGGCGATGGAGAGGGAGAGTTTTGAATGTAAGCTCTTAATAATTGGATTAAAAAAATTGAGGATAAAATCTCTCATAAGTCACAGTGGTTGGTTAACAACAAATGTGAAATGTTTATTTATACGGAATATAAATATAATAAAAGAAAAATCGTCGACAGCAGGATTCGAACCTGCGCAGGCAAGCCCAACAGATTTCGAGTCTGTCTCCTTAACCACTCGGACATATCGACAGTTTAATATAATTATTGCAAATAAATAATTTAAAGATTGCTATATAGGTTTGGATAAAGCATTTGTTGCTTATATAGCCTTTATTTGTGGCAGCTGCAGGCTAGTATTGTACTATTGTGAATCATATACACGGTGACGAACGAAGTGTAACAGATTTCGAGTGTCCTTAACCACTCGGACATATCGACTTTTTGGCAGTCATGTACTGAATAGCCGCTGCTGCTACTGATGTCGTGGTGAAGGTGAAGCAATGTGAATTATGTGATGAAAACTGCGATGGTTGTACCTTGTCAAATCTGCCGCTAATGTGACCATTGGAGAAGTTGGACAACTTTTCAAAGAACTTGAACAAAAAAAAAATTGGGGCTAAGACGACATCTCTTAATGAACGGAAACACATACCAGAGGAGTTTTACTTTGCTGCACTCTTGGAATGTTGTAAGCTCTTGTGGAATGTGGTAAAGATGCTTCAAATTAATTGACGAAAATTGATGATTCATATATTGGATGATATGATATTGAAATAGCACTTGTAATGATGCAAGAGTGAGGTAGTTGAAACAATCAAGGATAGTTATCGAAGGAGTTGACTGAGCAAAGGCAAAAATCAAATGAATGGAGTCATCTGGTTGGATAAAAAAATCGAAACGATGATCCATATAACCCTCTTAACCATTTTGATTGTGTTAGATATGATATCTCCCTAAGTGTTTGTACATGTAAACTCAAGGCATTCAGTCTGATCCTAGTCGTAGAGACAAAGGCAGACAGATTTGGGTCTTGGTTTATACCCAGGCTTGCTAGGTCTATCTGGTTTGGGCTGTATCTCCAAACCTAATGGGCCAGTGGCCCGTGTATTGTAGCCGGCCCAATCTGTAAGTCTCCAACGTCTTTATTGTGGATGCTAGGGTTGTGAGACGTCTCTCTTCAGCTCTTTATAAGCCTTAGAGCTCCACTGTTCACGGGCGTGCTCTCTCTTCGAACGGTAAGTCTCCACAAAACCCTAGCGGCGTTCTCCAGAAGAATCCTCTCTTTGGTGGATGAGGTTGGTGGCTTGAAGATCCTTGGTATTCAAGGTCTTTTGAGGAGCTCCATTGCTTGGACTAAAGTCGGCGTCTCTAGACCAAACCCTTGAAGGATCAGATCGACAACTACCATGGAGATTAGAAGGGAGTTTCCTTATTTCCTTTGATCTTTGTTGCTTGTTGCCTCGTTTACTGTACTCCTTAGGATTATCGTCTTTGATTGCCCTTCTTGTATCCAGATTGATCTTACATAGTGGATTTAGGGTCTCGACTCATGAGGCCCCGCGGATGTAGGTGCAATACCCGAACCGCGTAAACAATCTCCTGTGTCCCTAGTTTTTATTTTGGTTTTGATTGTTTTGGTTTGCTTCCGCTGTGTTCAATCGTTCGTATTTGTTACTCAAACTTGATAAAACGATTTCAAATTGGTATCAGAGCGAGATTTTGAGTCAGGGTGCTTTATCGGCGTCTGACTAATTTAGTCAGAAAATGGGATGAAACCCTAGAAATTCATACTTATGATATCCTTTGCTCTTCAAAACCTTCTATGGACAGTATTGTTTACGTTTCTAGGACTGCATGCTTTAGATCCACTTTAGATCTTTTTGTTTTCTTTCAGTTTTCTGCTTTATAGCTTTACTTGAACCATGTCTGGGTCTTCTATTCGCATAAAACCCTATGATGGTAACTCTGACTTTGCTATGTGGCAGTTTAAGATGAAGGCAGTGCTAATAAAGGAAAAATGTTGGCTTGCAGTGACTGGAAGCTACCCTGAGAAGATGTCAGTTGAAGACAAGGCTGAGATGGATCAAGTTGCCCACAGTGAGATTCTCATACGACTCACAGACGAAGTGGTATGGAAGGTAATGACTGAGAAGACTTCTCAAGACCTATGGCATGCCCTTGATAAGCTCTACTTGGTGAAATCTCTCCCTAGTAGAATTAACTTGTTTTGTAGATTATTTAACTACAAAATGGATGTCTCTGTGTCTTTACCTAATAATCTGGATAGATTCTTAGCTATGACTCAATACCTTGCTAAATGTGGTGATAACATAGATGAAACCCATCAGTGTGTTTTATTATTGAATGCTTTACCTGCTCAGTTTGACACATTCAAGGATGTTATTCAGTTCAGCCATGAAAGCTTGAGTAAAGTTAAGATTCTAGAGTCTATTGCTCAGAAAAATGATGTTTTGAAGGTTTTTAAGACTAAACAAGAGGCTAAAAATGAAGCTCTTATGGCAAAAGCTAGGTATAAAAACCAGCAACAGAATAAGAACTTCTCTAAGAAATCTGAGCAGAAAGATAATGCTTCCTCATCTAGCGATAAATCTGTTTCTGATAAGAAAAATGCTACATGTCATTATTGATCTAAAAATGGTCATTATGAGAAAGACTGTTATAAAAGAAAAAGAGATGAGGCTAAAAAGGCTAAAAATGATGCATCTAAAACACACCAACCTGTTTCTGTTGTGCTTGATTCCAATCAGTACTTCACACATGAATTGTTTGTTGTCCCTGCTTGTTATGACTCTAAAAATGCTTGGATATTGGATTTTGGCTGCACCATGCATTCTACACCTCATAAAAATTGGTATTGTGATCTGAAATTTGATAAATGAGGGTGATGTGCTTCTGGGAGATCATTCTGCAGTGTCTATTAAAGGAATAAGTTCAATTGCTCTTAAGATGTTTGATGGAAAAATTAGAGTCTTCCAAAATGTTAGATGGGTTCTTAATCTCAAGAGAAACTTGTTATCTGAAAGTGTGTTTGATGATCTTGGCTGTCACATTGATGTTTTCCATGGCATGAGACATGTTAGAAAAAAATGGTAGAGTCCTATTGAAAAGTGTTAAAAGAAATGGCATGTACTATGTTACCTGTCAGACTGAATGCAATTTTGTTGCTTCTCCTGTGCTAGTTGTATGTGATAAGCCTATCAATTCTGAGTTAACCTCTACTTGGCACAATAGGTTAGGTCATATTGGCAATTCTGGCTTGCATCATTTGCATAAGTCTGGTATTCTTAACTGTCAACCTGCTGCTCTTGATGTTTGTGACAATTGCTTGGTTGGTAAACAAACTAGGCTGAGTTTTTAAGAGTCATCTTACATTGCTGCTTCTCCTCTTGAGTATATTCACTCTGATTTATGGGGACCTTCTCAGATAGATACTGTGGGTGGTAAAAGATATTTTATATCTATTATTGATCATTATAGTAGGAAAGTCTGGGTTTATCTTCTTAAATTTAAGAGTGATGCTTTTAAAACTTGGAAAGCTAGAGCTGAAAATGAGTTTGCTTGTAAAGTTAAGTGTCTAAAAACTGATAATGGGCTTGAATTCTGCAACTCTGAGTTTGATAGTTATTGCAAAGAAAATGGTATTAAAAGGCATTTAAATTTTTTGGGCACACCACAACAAAATGGTGTTGCTGAAAGGATGAATAGGAATTTACTAGATAAAACCAAATGCATGATTATCTCTGCTGGATTGAAACATTCTTTGTGGGGTGAAGCACTTGTTACTGCTGCTTATCTCATAAATAGATCTCCTTGCGCTGTTATTGATTTTAAGACACCTAATGAGTTGTGGCACAAGAAAAAACCTGATCTTATCCATCTTAGGACATTTGATTGCATTGCTTATGCTCATCAAAATACTGGAAAATTGAATCCCAGATCTGTTAAGTGTGTTTTCCTTGGTTATCCTGATGGTGTGAAAGGTTACAAATTGCTTGCTTTACAACCTGGTGCTTATAAAGTCTTTGTTAGTAGAGATGTGGTGTTTAAGGAAAATGAGTTTCATTTTAGGTCTGCTTTAACCCCTACTTCATCCAAGGATGATATTATTGACAAAGGTGCAGGTAATGTGATTCCTCATTTCTATGATCCACCAACCCCTCCCCCTGAAACCTCTCAGCATACACAAGGATATTCCGAGGATGAAGCTGATAAGAACAGGGATCCTAGCCTATTGTGGATGTAGAGCAAAGGCAAAAATCAAATGAATGGAGTCATCTGGTTGGATAAAAAAATCGAAACGATGATCCATATAACCCTCTTAACCATTTTGATTGTGTTAGATATGATATCTCCTTAAGTGTTTGTACATGTAAACTCAAGGCATTCAGTCTGATCCTAGCTGTAGAGACAAAGGCAGACATATTTGGGTCTTTGTTTATACCTGGGCTTGCTAGGTCTATCTGGTTTGGGTTGTATCTCCAAACCTAATGGGCTAGTGGCCCGTGTATTGTAGCCGGCCCAATATGTAAGTCTCCAACGTCTTTATTTTGGAAGCTAGGGTTGTGAGACATCTCTCTTCAGCTCTTTATAAGCCTTAGAGCTCCACTGTTAACGGGAGTGCTCTCTCTTCGAACGGTAAGTCTCCACAAAACCCTAGCGGCGTTCTCCAGAAGGATCCTCTCTTTGGTGGCTGAGGTTGGTGGCTTGAAGATCCTTGGTATTCAAGGTCTTCTGAGGAGCTCCATTGCTTGGACTGAAGTCGGCGTCTCTAGACCAAACCCTTGAAGGATCAGATCGGCAACTACCATGGAGATTAGAAGGGAGTTTCCTTATTTCCTTTGATCTTTGTTGCTTGTTTCCTCGTTTACTGTACTCCTTAGGATTATCGTCTTTGATTGCCCTTCTTGTACCCAGATTGATCTTACATAGTGGATTTAGGGTCTCAACTCATGAGGCCCCGCGGATGTAGGTGCAATACCCGAACCGCGTAAACAATCTCATGTGTCCCTAGTTTTTATTTTGGTTTTGATTGTTTTGATTTGCTTCCGCTGTGTTCAATCGTTCGTATTTGTTACTCAAACTCGATAAAACGATTTCAGATTGAGTTGTATATTGGCTTGGTTTCACTTGGTTGCATTTTGATGCGTGTTCCTAATGAGACCAACTAGTGTAAGGCCCGTGCCTTAGGCACGAGTACGAAATATTTTGTTTATATACTACAGTGTTATATTATACAAACATATACAACATTTTATGTTCGATCACTATTCCTTTTTTCTTAGACCATTTAAATTGAAATGATATAATATTTATGAAAGGTCGAATATTAAAAAAAGTACCACAACCGACAATTCAACACAACAGCGAGAGCACTTGCTAAAGCATTATAAATAGAAAATAAATAAGAAATGTCATATAAATAAGGATGAGGAGAAAATAACGATAAATTAGCCAAATCGATAACCATCGCATAGAAAATGACCGTTGGCATAGCATGAGATCAAAAGGTTGTATATTACTCCTCATACATTCTGAAAAACTTCTAATACATTAGGATATACTGCAGCAACAATGGCTCCAATCGAATCATTTTTGTAAGGAATAAGAAGATCAGGTGGAAAATGAACAATAGCTTCACCATCATTATCATCACCCTCAACTCCATCACCAATTCGTAGCACCCAATCTGATAACTCCTTCGATTCTTCCACATCAGAATCAACTTGGCCACAAGATAGTCTCATATTCCTAGTCAATTGGAGTACCTAAGTAGTTGTAAAACACTTTATTTTATTAGATGAATCGTGCAACTAATAGGAAACATTTGGCCAAATTAATAAATGAACGTAAATAGCTATAAAAAAATATTTACCTTGCAATCACGCCATAGATAGGAAGAGTTTATTGTAGCAGATACAATGTCCTGTCTACTTCCTCGTGCAACAACGGACGATATTTGCCTAAAATCACCACCAAAGACCACAACTTTTCCCCCGACTGGTTGTGTTTCACTGTGAGGATTGGAAAACTTGAGGACATCTCGTAAGCTTCGATCCAAAGCTTCAAAACAATATCTATTAGCCATAGGTGCTTCATCCCAGATTATAGTTTGTTATTATTTATAGTTATAATTATAGTGATAGATTATATAATGTTAGTTAATAATCCCTCCCTGAATTGGTAAATAAAGAGCGACCACTCCGGGGTTCGAACCGGGGACCTATGGGTACTACCCACAAGTCCTTTCCGGTGAGCCATTCTGGAATGGTTAGTTAATAATCCCTCCGTATCTATATAATTGACGCTTTGGCCAATTTCACAATTTTTCGCCATATTAAAAATGGAAAGAAGAATAACTAAAATTTTAGCAAGTAAATAATGTGGAAAAATGGATCAATAAAAAAAAAGATAATATGAGAAGTTGGAGTATTAATTGAGTATTTTGAAAATAAAATACAATTAATGAGATAAATTAATAAAATTAGAAATTTTTATCATTAGTGTTCAAAGGAACAAATATTTTATTTTATTTAATAAAAAAGTTATCATAAGGCCAATTATATAGATACGGATGTAGTAGTATAAAAATTATATCGATACCAAATTAAAGGTTGTTTTTATTTTTGCAAAAAATAAAAATGATATATTTATCAGGGATTATTTGAAATAAAATTGATAATCTAAATAGATGTCTTTATAGTGAAAATAATATAAAGATATAATGGAAAAAGAATATGAATATACTTTTAGTATAAGATTGTTTGAAAAATTGAATCACATTGTGAATTACCATTGTATGAAAAATAATTTTAAAAGAGGTGAAATATATTTATAGAAAATTGTTATGTTTGAACGCAATGTCAATAAATGGTTTGGATGTAGAAAGAGTTAGAGACTGGTCCATCAAACTGCAAAATCACCCTAAGGAGATAAGGTCAAACTTTTGAAAAGACATTAGCTAATACTAAGGACGCTATTTTTTTTTAAATTATATCCTAATATCACTCACCCCCCGCTTCAATGTCCAATTATATATAAGCACATCTCATAAGTATGAGATTGAGAGCCATCAAATATATAATACAATATATAAGATATAAAGCATATTTCTTCTACTTCCTAGTTAAACCATCTGACCACACTCCCGCTCAAACGTAATATAGCATTATACATCTTGAATGCTAGCAATATCACAACACCAATCCGACAGCAAGTACCACGACAGCAAATATCATAGCAACATCACCAACAGCTTGAAGACCACCACACAACCAGGAGCTCAGCCCAGTTGGTAAGAGTCGTCATCAGTCAAGGAGTCCTCGTTCTCCTTGACATCCGAGTCAGCTAGGAAAAATTCAACATCTTTACTCCCGCACTTCGGATCTTTAATTGCCGATATGGCATTGTATAATTCATATATTGGCAAATACACATTTATATCCCCGTAAATGCAATTCTTAGTGCCTCAAAGCAAGTAGGATCCCTTTGTAATCCCATTGATTTCACGGTACCTCCTCAACTCCGGTGTCTCATACTTGTCAATCTCCAGTTTGCCTTAATTTGTTGTCGAGATGCCCGAATCCGCAGCCCATGAAGCAGCCACCATTCGAGCACAAACCAGGGAGGTTTCATGGTCCGGAACCAGGGCTTCAGCTTTTTTAGGCTCCCCTAAATCAGCTTGGATCCCTTGAGAAACAGTAGTGCATCCCTTGCCATCAGCCAGAGAGATCGATCCCTCATTCTTAGCCAAATCAGAGGGTACATGGTTAGTATCCCCCTCGGTGGGAGCCCAGACCAGCCGTAGGATTATCTTGCACAACCTTGTTTGCACTTCCCGACAGTATATCCCCATCATCCTTGTTCTCACGCTTCCCTTCCACCAAAGCCATAGTATCCCCATCGGCCAAGGACGCAGTTGTTGGCTCAACAACAATACCTGACGCAGGTTCATTGTTGCGAGAAGGGGTCTTACATGATGCATCCGTATGCCTAAAACACTTGCATTTCACACAGTTCCATGGTAGCCACTCGAAGATGACCTTCACATTACATTTCACTCCTTTCTCATACTATGACACTGCAGCTGTAAAATTCAGCTATTAAAAATGCAGTTGCATCATGATCTATACAAAATTACAAATGCATCTTTAGGCAGTTGTTATGTTATCAAAAAAATCAGATGTAAAATTCAGTTGTATCATAACCTATTGTCAGTAATAACAATGCATATATGTGTTGTGAACAAAAATTAGATTTTGAATTCAGGCATAAAAAATGCATCTGCATTTAGCTGTAAAATTCAGCTGTAAAATTCAGCTATGAAAATGCATTAGGAGAAGGAAATCTCACCTTAAGAATCTGCTGGATCATCAAAACATGTAAATAAAAAGTTTAACAAACCTTTTCTTTTTTTCAAAAAGAAGATCGACAAATCATTTGCATAGCAAAGAACCAGAAACTTGGTCATCAATCCATATATTTTTGAAAAAATGATTAGAATCAAATCTACCTTTTCAATAGCAAGGAGAGAATGACATGAAATTTCGGATTCTCTTACATTGGCAATCAACATATACTATCATTAAACATATATTTAAGACCTCCATAACACTTCATTACTTGAAAACATTGAATAAGTTGTAAACTGACTACACAATGATGAAAACTATGAAAGAATTACACAGTGAAATCTGCAAGTTAAATCAACACCAACTTCATGGATGTTTAGAATATAATCTTACTTCAAACAAAAATATATGTAAGTTAGCTTTCACAAAGTGCCTAAAGAACTCCTGGAATGTGAGAATTTTTTTTGTGGATGATGTGGCATGCCTTATATTTCGACATCCGGAACGGAGCCTCCTGGCTAGGACTGCCCTGGTTTTAGTTTTAGTATTGATAGATTGATAGATAGATGAGTCCACAATAATCATGAAGGATAGATAACAACTATGGTATAACAAAAAAAAAAGAGGAAAACTATTTTAAGGAAGTTGCAAACTGGAGGTAAAAAGAGCCAATATTCATAAAGGAAACGATTTATGAAATTCCCTCATGTTTAAATCGAAAATTCAACAAAGAAAGTCAATCATATCTAAAATCTCAAAGGAATAAAAATCATGATGGAGAGGTCAATAGGGCTCGCTATATGCCTCAAAATGAATTCATAATTGCTACCAAGACTGTGAGTTCAGAAGTATACATCTTTGACTATAGCAAGCACCTTTTTATTCCAGTATTCCACCATCTAATGGTGCATGTAATCCTGGTTTAAGGTTAAGGGGTCACGAACTTGAAGGGTATGGTCTCTCTTGGAGTAAATTCAAGCCAGGACATTTGCTCAGTGGCTCCGATGATGCTCAGATTTGTATGTGGGACATCCATGCAAACCCTACCAATAAAACACTGAATGTTGTTGTAAAACCTAGATTCGTCTAGAAATCGGTTTTGGATAGCGGAAGCGTAATAGATCTAAAGCGATAAAGAAAGATCTAACGAAGAATCACAAGCAGAAGAACACTCAAGCAGTTTTACGTGGTTCGGTCAATGACCTACGTCCACGGGGCCTCAAGAGTTGGCCGAATCCACTATAAGAGAGTTCGTACAAGGGATGATACAAGCAATGAAAGCAAGCAACCCTAATCTAACATGCATGTGAATCAGAGGTACAAGGAAGAAGAAGAAATCCCCCTGTATGGGATAGAACCAGAAGATCGATAGAGAAATCGATCTCTAGAACCCGAGATCTCAGAAGACGAGGAGAGCGGCCACCCAGGAGGACGCCGGAGCTCGATCCACCTTCCAGAGAAGTCACCAGCGACCTTCCTTCTCCGAGCGCTCAAGATCCGAAGGCAAGAGAAGGAGAGAAAGCTCCAAACCCTAGAAACCCTAATCGGCGCAAAGAGAGCGTTTGTGAGGAGAGAGAAGAGAGCAGCTGAAGTGTGTAGCGTCCAGGGCAAGAAGCGAGGCTTTATAGCTAGGTCAAGCGCCCAACCTCAAAACGCAGAGCTTCGAATTAAGGAGGTAGGGTTGAGCGGGCTCCGTGCCCATGGGCTACCAAGCTCATCCGAGCTCCTGGAACCTTGGGCCGAGTAATGGGCTAAAGCCCAATACCAGGTAAGTTCACTTCTTCCCTATCATACCTTATACAAGTTATATTATATATACAAATGTTAACTCCGCTATAGTAAGGTCTCGTTAGAGGATCAAGTCTAAATAGACTCAATACGACTCAGTCGAGACACATACCTATAGTGCAACATGTATATATAACATATACTAAAATATACCTGTATAGTCATCATACACACATACATGTCCAAAACAAACATATAAACAATATTACATGCCAAATGGAAAAAACTTAGGAAAGTAAACACATATCATTACAAACACCCCTCTACTTTTCTAAGTCTTGCACTGGGCAGACTCAGACTCAACATATAAGTGGATTCTTCATGGCCAGGTCCGTCCTCAGCCCAAGCATACATCACACACAGAGATCACTCAAGTTCCTCCAAGTGGAGGAAGTTCCTGCAAAACACAAATTTATTATGAGGGACAATTTTAGTGCCAAAATCTGAAGGATTAAGTCTACCATCAATTTTCTTAACATGAATGATGTTATCTTCAACTTTTTCACGAATGAAATGGTATCTAACATCAATATGTTTAGTACGCTCATGGTACATGGGATCTCTACACAAATATAGAGCACTTTGGCTATCTATATGCAACACAGATGTATAATGCTTTAATTCCACTTCCTTCAAAATACCCTGCAGCCAGATAGCCTCTTTACAGGCCTCTGTTGCTGCAATGTACTCAGCTTCAGTGGAAGATAATGCAACTATAGGCTGTTGTTGGGACTTCCAGGAAATACAATTACCTGCCCATGTATAAACATAGGAAGTAATAGATTTCCTAGTGTCCTTGTTCTTAGCATAGTCAGCATCAACAAAGCCATGTAATTCAGATGCAGAAGTATGCTCAGAATATAACAATGACAGATTAACAGAGCCAAGCAAGTATTTCAACAAGTATTTCATGGATAACCAGTGCTTCTCAGAAGGATTAGACATGAATCTACTTAAAGTACTGATAGCAAATGCCAGATCAGGCCTAGTACAGATCATAGAGTACATAACAGACCCAACAACAGCATCATATGGTATAGACTTCATATTTTTCATCTCAATAGCAGACAAAACATCTTTAGACTTAGTCAAATCAAGATGAGGACCTAAAGGAATGTTATTCACCTTGTCACCAGAAATATGAAATCTATCAAGCACCTTATGAATGTAATCACATTGATGCAGCCATAATTTCTTATGCTTTCTATCTCTAAGAATGGACATTCCTAAAATTTTCTTAGCAACACCCAAATCTTTCATGTCAAAATGCTTCTGCAAGTTCTTTTTAATATCTAAGATGCAATCTTTAGATTTAGAAATCAAAAGAATATCATCAACATATAAAAGCACATATGCAGCAGGACCATTTTTTTTAACACCTTTAAAATACAAGCATGAATCAAACTTACTTCTCTTAAACCCTAAACTGAATCTCATGCATCTATCAAACTTAATGTTCCATTGTCTAGGAGACTGTTTAAGACCATAGATAGATTTATTCAGCAGGCAAGCATAGTTAGGATGCACAGAATCAACAAAGCCCTTAGGTTGTCTCATGTATATAGTCTCATCCAAATCACCATGCAAGAAAGCAATTTTAACATCCATTTGCTCAAGTTCAAAATCATGCACAGCAGTCATAGCAAGTAAGAGTCTAAGAGTCTTATACTTAACCACAGGAGCAAAGATTTCATTATAGTCTTCACCCTCTCTTTGGGTGAAGCCTTTAGCAACAAGCCTGGCTTTATATCTAGGTGGATTAGATTTAGATACACCATCTTTAAGCTTAAAAATCCATTTGCAATCAATAAGTCTTGCATTTTCAGGTTTAGCAACTAAAGTCCAGGTTTGGTTAACCCTCATAGACTCAATCTCTTCATCCATAACCCTTTTCCAATTTTTATAGTGAGCACACCTTAAAGCCTGTTCATAAGTGTCAGGTGTAAATGATTTAACCACATCAGAAACAAGGCAAGCAAACTCAACAATGTTATTTATGAACCTTTTATTTGGAATGACAGTCCTAGGACTCCTACCCCTAGTCAACTGCCAATCAGTGAGATCATGTCTTTCAGCTACTGAAGAACTAGGGGAACCAGAACCAGAAGCAGGCACAGACTCATCAATCATATCCTCATCCACAGAAATAGGAGAAACAGAAGAGGAAGGCAAAACATCAGGTTCAATAACAGGTTCATTAGCTTCCCCACCCAATTGGTGAGGTTGCATAATCACTGAATCAGAAGGGGTAGAAACAGAAGAGAGAGTAAGAGGAGGGGAGGGAGAATAACCAGTATCAAACTCATCATCATAGTCAGTTTCAATGTTCTTAGGAACATAGAACTGATCACCATTGTGTTCCTGCAAGTTAGTATTATGTACAGTAGGAACAGAAGTCATTTAAAGTGAAACTCATTCTCATTAAAAATAACATTCCTACTCACAATAGTCTTATAAGCTCCAGGTTGAACAAGTAACAATTTATAACCCTTAACACCTTGAGGATATCCCAATAGGACACACTTTTGTGACCTGGGATTCAACTTGCCTTGGTTAATGTATGAATATACAGTGCAACCAAAAGGCTTAAGATGATCAAGGTGAGGTTTTCTTTTATACCACAGTTCATAAGGAGTCTTAAAATCAATCACAGAAGAAGGGGTTCTATTTATCAAATATGCAGCAGTCATAACAGCTTCACCCCACAAAGAATGCTTTAAACCAGAGGAAATAAGCATGCATCTAGCCTTTTCAAGAAGAGTCCTGTTCATCCTCTCAGCAGTACCATTCTGCTGGGGAGTTCCAGGTATTGTCAAGTGTCTCTTAATGCCATGTTGTTTATAGTATGCATCAAATAAGGAATTACAGAACTCAAGGCCATTGTCAGTCTTTAAGCACTTAACAAATAAGCCAGTTTCCTTTTCAACCATAGATTTCCAATGTTTAAAGGTTTCAAAAGCTTCATCTTTAGTTTTCAACAAGAACACCCAAACCTTTCTACTGTAATGATCAATCAAGGACATAAATATATCTTTTCAAACCAACAGTAGATATTTGGACAGGACCCCATAGATCAGAATGAACATAATCCAAAGGAGCAGTTGAAACAAATGCAGATGATTTGAAACATTTTCTAGTATGCTTACCTAAAACACAGTTTTCACATAATTCAATGGAACATGGTTTAGCAGGAATAACACCAGACTTATACAGATTCTCAAGACCTTTATTACCAATATGACCTAACCTAACATGCCATAACATAGAATCATGCATAGACATAGGCTTATCAATGGCAGTAAAAGCAGTAGCAGAGGAATTCACAATAGGAGTAGCAATCAGTTCATATAAACCAGCCTTTCTCAAGCATTTAATCACAGGTTTACCATCCTTAGTAACAATCCTCACACCATCAGAACTGTACACATCATATTTTAATTCCTCAAGAGCACTTTCAGACAATAAGTTTCTTCTCAGATCAGGCACCCATTTAACATCCTTTATAACTCTAACAACATTGTCAAACATTCTCAAAGCAACTGAACCAACACCTTTAATTTTAAGCACAGAATGATCACCAAGCATGACAGTACCAACATCATAGCATTTAAGGTCAGAAAACCATGACTTATGGAAGGTAGCATGCATAGTACATCCAGAATCTAAAATCCAAGCATTGGAGTCACCAGAATTTAACAAAGCAAGAACTTCATGAGTATAATAAGGATGAGATTCAAGCACAGCAGAAACATTAGGCTTTTTACCAGCAAGCCTTTCATCTTTCTTCCTCTTAAAGCAATGTTTCTCAATGTGACCAGATTTAGAGCAGTAAGAACACATAAGGTGAGATTTATCAGGTTTACCACTTTGATGATTTTCAGTTTTACTGGAATCTTTTTGAAGTGGTTTATTGTTGCTATTGTTGTTATTATTCTTATTGCCTTTAAACCTACCTCTAGCAACAAGCACTTCATTCTTGTTGTCAGGTTTATGGTCAGACTTAAGCTCGAACTTGTTTTTAAAGACCTTTAAAGCATCATTTTTCTGAATAATGGATTCAAGAATAACTTTCTTTTCCAATTTATCAGTACTGTATTGCACAACATCTTTAAAAATGTCAAATTGAGCAGGCAAAGAATTTAACAACAAAACACATTGCTGAGTTTCCTCAACTTTGTCACCACATCTTTCCAAATCTTGAAGAATAGTCAAAAACTTATCAAGATTATCAGATAAGGGGCAGGAAACATCCATCTTGAAATTAAACAGTTTATTGAACAAGTTAACACGAGAAGGGAGAGATTTTACCAAGTATAAGCTTTCCAGACCTTCCCAAAGCTTATCAGCAGTGTTAAAATTCAATACCTGTCTAGCAACTTCGTCACTTAAGCGAAGCATCACTTCACTGTGAGCCTGTTGATCCGTTTCAAAGATTTTTTCCTTTGAAGTCCCTTCTAGAAACTTGTTGGTTATAGCAACCCAACATTTTTCCTTGATCAGAATAGCCTTCATCTTTAATTGCCACATAGCAAAATTTGTGTGGCCATTGAAAGGCTTCAGATAAGTGCCTTTATCACCCATAGCTACTGTATTGTACCTGTAGTAACAACTAAACAGTTAGTAAGAGATTTAGAGAGCATAAAAAACGATTCAAGAAAGTATGAATCTAACAGTGCAACTAAAGATCCTATCAAGCCAAGTAAAAACAAGCAAACTCGAAGATCAGAAGCACCAAAAACACAAGATCCAAGCACAGAAGCCCTAGATCTAGCAAACAAGGGTGTGGTATGTCGTGTAGGGGGGGGGGGGGGGGGTGCTGCACCAGCGATGTCGCCTTTTAGGTCAGCCCGAGGCCCTACACCCGTTCCCTATCCCTAGAACTCAAAAATGAGCCAGGAAATCAAGAACGCGACAACCAAGCTCTGATACCACGTTGTAAATCCTAGATTCGTCTAGAAATCGGTTTTGGATAGCGGAAGCGTAATAGATCTAAAGCGATAAAGAAAGATCTAACGAAGAATCACAAGCAGAAGAACACTCAAGCAGTTTTACGTGGTTCGGTCAATGACCTATGTCCACGGGGCCTCAAGAGTTGGCCGAATCCACTATAAGAGAGTTCGTACAAGGGATGATACAAGCAATGAAAGCAAGCAACCCTAATCTAACATGCATGTGAATCAGAGGTACAAGGAAGAAGAAGAAATCCCCCTGTATGGGATAAAACCAAAAGATCGATAGAGAAATCGATCTCTAGAACCCGAGATCTCAGAAGACGAGGAGAGCGGCCACCCAGGAGGACGCCGGAGCTCGATCCACCTTCCAGAGAAGTCACCAGCGACCTTCCTTCTCCGAGCGCTCAAGATCCGAAGGCAAGAGAAGGAGAGAAAGCTCCAAACCCTAGAAACCCTAATCGGCGCAAAGAGAGCGTTTGTGAGGAGAGAGAAGAGAGCAGCTGAAGTGTGTGGCGTCCAGGGCAAGAAGTGAGGCTTTATAGCTAGGTCAAGCGCCCAACCTCAAAACGCAGAGCTTCGACTTAAGGAGGTAGGGTTGAGCGGGCTCCGTGTCCATGGGCTACCAAGCTCATCCGAGCTCCTGGAACCTTGGGCCGAGTAATGGGATAAAGCCCAATACCAGGTAAGTTCACTTCTTCCGTATCATACCTTATACAAGTTATATTATATAGTATAGTTATATATATAAATGTTAACTCCACTATAGTAAGGTCTCGTTAGAGGATCAAGTCTAAATAGACTCAATACGACTCAGTCGAGACACATACCTATAGTGCAACATGTATATATAACATATACTAAAATATACCTGTATAGTCATCATACACACATACATGTCCAAAACAAACATATAAACAATATTACATGCCAAATGGAAAAAACTTAGGAAAGTAAACACATATCATTACAGTTGTGAATGTATTTAAGGCATCCTCTCAACCAACCTCTGTCTCTCTGTTAAGTAGGTTAACAATGCAAAACTGATTTTTTAAAAACCTTTGTAAATTTGTGACAAATGGCAATCTTTGATTGCTTGAATAAGAATTGAGCTAAGTGATGAATGGGACTCATTTAACTTCCTGCAAAACATCAAATACCATAGACACATACAAAGGAAAAAGGAGAGGTAATGAGTAATGACATGAATTGATGAGATGAAAAGGCACGTATTCTGAGGAATGGAGATTTTTTTTCTTGTTTATTCCTTATTGTCCAACACTCCAGCTGTAGATGCTTTACATTTTTTTTAGTTTGGTTTCCGTCTCTAAATACCTGCAAATGTAGGCCCATGATGGGGTTGTGAAAGATGTGGCTTGGCATTCAAGACATGAATACTTACTTGGGTCAGTTAGAGATGATAGGCATCTGTTCTTGTGGGGCCTTCGAACTTCATCAGCGAATAAGCCTGCAAAGTATGTGGTTGCTCATAACGGAGAGGTAAGTGGAAAAAGTAGCAAAAAACTTTCTCACTGGTGCTTTCATTGATGTGTATACGCAAATTGGCCTTGTGCTTTTTTCATCTCTATCACCATCTAAACCTACCAGTCTGCTAGAGGAAACATAAGAGAATCAAACAATTTTCTAGTTATGTAATCCCAATAGAAGATATTTCCTATCAAGAACATATAACCAACACACAATGAAAGAAGCCAAAAATTCAGAACACAATCACAAAATCATATAGGCATGCTCCCGAATAGACAAAGAAAACTGAAACCTTCCCAAAATAAAACTAAAAACATAAAACTCACTCACCAAAGAGAGATATTTATCGACAACCAACATCACGGGACAAACCATATCGAACAGATCCATATTCATAGCCCCACATTATTGAGCTGCTTCTTGAACAATGCGATCTTCAGGAAGGATTCATAACTGGAATCAATTGAAGATTCTTGAACACCCATGTTCTGATTTCATTCCCGATCCAAGAATCAATTATTGAAGAATTCTTGAGGTCCCATACCCAACTACCCAAAGATAACTAATATATATTAGCTGAATTACAACACAGATTAACTAAAATTAAAAGAAATTACATACCTTGAATTATCCATGACTGAATATAAGTCCTACTGTATTGTTAGAACCTCTCTAAGCAAGACACCAAAATCTGCACCACAATACTGAAATGTTATGTGTTTTCAAGGAAAATTCATCAAATATAAAAATACGGGGGAATTAATGAACACAATGGGTTGATCAAACAAAACTCGTCAATTATCAAATATTGTACTAAATTGATCAAACAAAACACATAAATCACTATAGATCAACAGAAAAAGAGCATCAACATATCTAAAAATTCAGATTTTGTGGTTTCTCTATTTCAGATTTTGTAAATAGACTTAATTTTTCAGATTTTCAATTCGGATGACAGAGAGGCGGCGTTTAAGAAGTACTCACCCGAGAGTTTCTTTCTTTCTCAGACCTACTCTTTGCAAATATGTAAACTATGCTCCACCCTTGCAATGAATGTATAGACCTTTATTCTAATGAATGTTGAAAGGACTTTGCCTAAAGAAATGGAACATACCAAAGCCAACCTGCAAGAAGAAAAGTGAAGGCAGGAATCAGATTGCCGATGGGCTCCTAATGTAGGAGATCGTTGTAATTGACTCCGGCATGTACAAATATTTGCAGCAAGGAAATCCTTCACAAACACACAAAAGAAAGAAAGAAAGAAAGCAAATAGGACAGGGCAGAATTAGTATCCAAATTCCATCACCAAATCCATATTGATAAACATTGAAATCATTATAACATACCCAATTGAACCCAGAAGGAAAAACCTACGGAGGAAAGCAAAGGTAATAGGAGGCCTCTTTCAAAGCAACCAAACTTGGTGGTAAATAAAATTTCATCTAGCAAGTACCAGTTACCAAGATGCTCAGTAATCGGTGGAGACAACAGAGGTGAAGGTAGCACCTTCTTATCCACTGCATCATCTGCCAGTGGGTTCTCTCCGGCTTCTTTTGTGGCTTCACCCTTGGCTTTCGCACATCAGAAACCGTCGCCACAGTCCTCGCCTTGCTCTCGACCTCTCCAAACACGACTCTCTACTTGGAAGCAGCCACAATGGTTGATCTCACCCTCGGCCCTGAACAAAGGATCAAAATTAGGGATTTCCCCTTCTCAAATTCTCCATCGCTGTGTGCTACAATTTTTCACTGCTATTTCCTGACGGTCTGGAAATTGTTGATTAAACTGAAACCAAAATATTTGCAATAAAATCATAATAAAAATTCAGATCGATTGGGAGAAGAATAAAGGAAGAACATGAATGGAACAATTGGAGCAATAATGAAAGAAATTGAACAACAACTAAAGAAATTGAATCCTAAACTTGAGAAATTGAACAATAATTAAAGAAATTTAGTAAATTGATGCCAAAATTAAACAGAAAGGCGGAAGAAGAAAGGAAGAGGGACCACAGGTTCGATAGAGGCCAAATTGCCAGGTGATGGTTGGATTGATTGGGCAAATCAGAAAGAATAAACAAATTCGAACCAAATAAAAGATTCAAGAGCGCACCTTCTTTTCTTCAATCAAACCAATCCCCACACTCCACCCTGAACCCTAGCAGTGCTGTCCCTCTCGCCGCCGCCGACGTAGCCGTAGTACTTGAGGAAGATGCCGAGCGTCAGCAGGAGCCACCACACTCTCCTCCCCCTGAACCGTAGCGGAACGGAATCAGTTTCAGCCCTTTGCGGAACGGAATCGGAGTCGCCATCCTTTGAATCGGAGGAATCTTTGTCAAGGGAGGATCAAGAAGAGTAGAAGGTGAAGTTCTCGATCTCCCAACGTCACCCTCCATGACGTTCTCGATCTTGCCGATCCATGGCCTCCAATCCTTCGATTGAGAGAAAGGGGTCTGAGCAACGACGAACTTACGATGGTGACCCTTCGGCATCTCCTCCGGCACAAAATAATAGAGATCCGAAAACCATAAAGACGGAAAACAAACGCTGAGAGTCGGTTGAGACTATGGGCAAAGAAGTGGAGAACGCGGGAAGAAGAATTGGGAACGTGGAAATCACATAATAAAACCAACACTGCCACATAGGTGCCACATCTGAATGGAGATGGGAATAGCGTTCCTCCTGTTGACATCTGAAATAGAGAAAAATGGTGAAGTCGGGTAGGAGAAGATTGCTTCTGCTTTTAGGTTTGTATAGATTGGCAAACTTGCATTGCTGAGCAAACTTAGGTTGTGTTTGGCGGAAGATCTGGCGGAAACTTTTCAAGCTTTTGGCGAGATTACGGTAGCTTGCAAATCGCCCAAAATGAAATCTTGGGGTACCAAGATTTCGGAGATTAGGAGGAGCTTTCGGATTTCTCAATCCATTTTTGCCCTCGTCTCGCCTCTCTCCTTCCAATTTCTCCACATCGCCGCCTCTGCTCAGACTTCCCTCCTCGTCGCGAAAGGTACGTCACTGCCCTCCTCTCCTGTTCAATGCAGTTCACCGACGGCCCCATTACACTGGAAACCCCCTACGTCGGCTCGTTATTCCACGACGTCGAGATTTCTAGGGTTTCGGTGGGAATGTGGGTGGCTACGCTTTCGATTTGGGGGTTTATGTGGTTTGTAGGGTTTCGGTGGAAGAAATTTTAGGTTTTTTGTTCCAACCGATTTGGGGTTTTGCTTATTCTTTCGATTTGTAGGGTTTGGCTGGAAGAAATTTGGGGGTTTTTGCTTATTGTTTCGACTTGGGGGTTTTTTGTTTGTTAATTTGTGTTAATTCGGTTCCAATTTCTTCTCCCTTGATTGTTCATGCTCCCATCTGTCTATGCAATTAGTGTGTTTGAGGGATTCAAAACCTGTACATCAAGCAGATTTGGTTTGGTTGAACATGAGGAAGAAGATGAGGCGTTATACACTACTCGGCCATTGCTAATATCAAATGAACATACAAACAGATAGTGATAAAAATACCATGGTTTTCTTTATACATCCACACTGATCAATGGATAAAATGCTATCATGATTTATAATGAATAATAACAATATATTACACTGATCTGTCACAGATTTACAATGCTATCCTGGTTTAAAATGCTATCATGATTTAAAAATGCTATCGTGATTTATAATGCATAATAGCAGTAGTTCTTTGCTGCTGTCATTTGAGAGATGAGGATTTGTATCAACATAGATATCCATTCGTTTCCTCTAAAATTTGACAGAAAGATGTAATTTTACTGTATTTCAGCTTCTACGAATTTTTTTATCTTCTGTACAATCTATTCCAAAGTATCATTGAGTCAGATACAACTTATCTGCATGGAATTAGATATTACTTAATCAGTTTCACTTCAAATATTTCGCTATATGTTGTCATTCATCTCCTGAAATATGCAGTGTGTGGTTGAAATCAGTGTTTGGCATTCGGATGTTGGCATAAATCGGTTGCTTCTGTATTCTGTCATTCCTTGTTTGTGCATTGCTTATTTCCGATCTTATTTTTTTCCCTCTCTTTCAAACATGTTGATTTGCATGCCCTGTCAAACAGGAGCTTCCTGGTGATTGTGAATGTTTTTGAAAACAGAGGAATTAACATAATTTTATTGATGTGCTGATCACTACTTGCAATTGTCCATCACATGTGTTGTTTGTAAAATTTGATTGGGTGATGACTGTTGTGTCAATAGACAATGAATTGATGATGGCTACTTTCTTCTTTCGTTTTGTTTGGGTGATCATGCTTCATTCTGAATTGACATTTGTTCATGGTCTTTTGCATTTGTTCATGGTCTTTGCATTTGTTAATGGTTGAGCTTATTCTGATTTCGACAATATGCTTCCTATGTCTACGTAGGAATCATGTGGCCTCACTCTGACAATGAGTCCGAGACCGACTCCGACAGTGACCGCAGCTACGCTAGCGGTGACCCTCGGAAGTACCCATGGCTGAGGTCGTCATACGAGCAAGGCCAGTCCACTCGTCGCAAGGGACGACATGACGACGACTCTGACTCCGAGACCCTTGACCCTGAGGACGTCAAGGAGGATAATGCACTGTGGGCCTACGCTAAAGACGAACTGAAGGAGCTGCGCGAAAAGATCCGGGGCCTCCTGGCACAAGACGCAGTCAGGGAGAACGCTCTCGACGCTGCCAACTACCAGCTGCAGGAGGCGAGGGACCACAACGCCTCCTTGACCAACAGCCTCGACGCCTCTGAGGCGCGCAATGAACATCCCGTCAAGAGGGTGGCCGAGCTGTGCTCCTTCATGTGTGGGCGTTGGGTGGACCACGCAAGCGACCAGCTCCGGGCTCAGAGGCTCTCTTGCCTGGTCAGGCTCCTGGGCTGGATTATTCTTTGCATGCTGGTGATTATACTGCCTCTGGTCGCCCGCCCGTAGGACATCAAGCCTCTACATGCTGTTGTTTCCCTCTTTTTGTTAAGATTTCCAACTGTTGTATTAACGAAACTGTGGATTTGGGCCCCCATTTTGTGCATTTCGGGGCCTCGGATGTAGGAACGATGTTTGTGCAACCTCGGCATGATTACCCCTTTTTGTAAGCCGAGTGTTGTTGCACCCTTTTGCAATGGTGCATGTACCCAACTGTTGTACCTTAAACAGTTTATGTAGTACGTTATATTCATCCACTACACTTGCAAGTGTTATACTTTCATCGTTTTCTTTTGATCATGTCGTAGACAACATCAGTGAACAATTTCTGCCTCTATCGGAGGACCGACGACCGACAAAGGTGACCGGAAAGGGGCGAGGTCTTTGGTCCCATTACACTCGACCAGGAGAAGGGTGCGCAGGATAATCCCTCGGACTAGTGTCGGTTGCAAGGGCGGTTGTGTTCGTGGCTAAGGACAAGGGTAGGGGGAGGGTAGTTTGAAGGGCAATATGGACTTTTCCTTCACATAAACGGGATCAAATCCTCTCTCCCTTACCCTATCCCCTTCCCCTATCCCCTCTCACAAAATCACCCAACTTTTTAATGTTTTAATCTATTTTTTTGTTTTGTTTTATTTTCCCCTTTTTTTTTAATGCCGAACCGTGAGGAGGGGACACCGGGGAGGGCCAAACAGGGGGGACATACGATTTGATCCCCACATAAACCCCTTACAAATCTTACCCACACCAAACACCTTTATAGCTTTTAATGAGATTTTCGTTCCCCAAAAAACATAATCTTTGAAATCTCCATAATCTACAAAAAAAAAACCCATAACCTACAAAATCTACATAATCTAGACAAAATCTACTTTTACAATCTACTGCCAAACACAACCTTAATCGGCTGTTTTTTATTAGCAATTAAACCTTTATTTAAACTTTTTTTTGGGTACATATTCTGGAGTACTACAATGTTAAGCTTCAGTTATTTACTCTTTTGTTGGGATCCATATTAAATTTGGGGTACAAATTTTGAAACTTTTCTTGAGGTTTGGTGGGAGGTGTCCTACAGGTTGAATTTGGTGCGATTTGTACAAATCATACAAATCCAATTTAGAGCAATTTCGCTTATTTTTGTAGTTTTCAACCCTTTTTCAATATTCAAAATAAAAATTTGGCTGATCAAGTGATCAACACATTTTCCTCTTACCACCTTCATCATCAATCAAACCAGGCTCAATAATTAATTTGTCAGAGTCTTACATCTCCTTTTTTACTGCCAGGACGTAAGATCACACTCCTTAACCGTTTATATTACGTGCTGGCTATATCGCCACAAATCATGCACGTCCTTAAGAACGTGTATGGTTAAAAGGGGTTAATTAATTTTTTTTAAATGTTAATTAGTCACAGGGCTTGCATGTACTTAGGGACGTGTATTTTCAGTTTTTGGATTTGTGGTGTATATAACCACAATTCGACCCCCCCAGATCCTGCTCTAAACGGAATAGACTGGACTTGTTGTTGTTGTTGGATTTGTGGTGTATATAACCACACCCTTATATTATGGGCATATTGCAATAAATAACCCACACAAAGGGAAATTTGTGAAAAAATCATTTCAGAAAAATATGGTCAATTAGGTTGATGAGTCAATTTTTTTAGGTTGATGATATAACTGTCTTACATCGGAAATAATAAAAAAAAATTCTATGAGAGAACTCAATCTTTTTTTTTTTAATCATATATGAGTGATTAATCTTATCAAAAAATATATGAGTGATTAATATTTTACGGTCATTTAAGATTACCCTTAGAGCAACATCAACCACAACGCTTATATCCAACATAGTTTCTTAATTTGAAAAAAAAAAACGTAAAAAAAATCAGAAAATGCCAGAAAGCTGAAGTTTCTTTTTTTTTTTTGATTCATAAGTTGGGCTGGTAGAGCCCATTTTATTTCAAAATAGGAGTTTAATCATGAGAGCTACACTGATTGTAAACAACAGCAAGGTCTAAACAATCAGGTGGTACTAAATACTCTGCATAAGTGGAAGTTAAGGAAAGCGACCATTGGGCGAGCGCATCAGCCATCTCATTAGCCTGGCGACGAACCCACACAGTCTTCACCTCCCAGCTGCTCAAATTCATCAATTGGCGACATTCCTGCAATAGGTAGAAGTCCGGGTGATGCAACACTCTTTCCTTGGTCAGGGCTTCGCAGACGGCAGCAGAATCAGACTCAATGATTAATCTCAGGACTCCTAAGGCTCTCCCCATCTTCAATCCATGGCACACAGCGAGGAGTTCAACACGCTGCGCCGAGCAGTAGCCCCCGCTGAACGTGAAAGCTCGCGAAAATCTCCCTTCATGATCCCTCAATACACCCCCTCCTCCTGCTAATCCCGGGTTCCCCTTCGAGGCTCCATCAACGTTCATTTTTAGCCACCCCAAAGGGGGAGGCACCCACTCCTTTTGCACATCCTTCACCGGTGACGGGGGCCCTCTAGGCAGCTCCGATTTGTGCAGGACGTTGAAATAATTTCTTGTGAATTCAGCTGCTCTGGCCGCCGTCCCCTGTATCTCATCCCTTTGTTCGTGCACAAGCCGATTTCTACTCCTCCAAATCAACCACACCATGTTCGCAAAGGAAGCAGCTCTTCTGTCTCCCCCTTTGATGTTGGCGAAGATCCATGCCCTGATATCACTACCGTCAAAAACATCCAGAGAGCAAGGACCCCTCTGCCACTTGAGCCATTCATCCCTCACTTCCGAGCAGTCACGGAGCAGATGGATCCCGGTTTCAGCACTGTGGCACCTAGGACAGCCGTCCGAATTAGCCAAATGACGCCGGACCCTTGTGCTGTTCGATAAGAAAGCATCGTGAGCTGCCAAATAAATGAAAGCTCGCACCCTCTGCTGGGTATTCAACTTCCAAACGGCCCTCCAGGAACTGTTTTCACGTTCAGTAGCCTCAGTACCCCTCAGGAATTTTAGAGCAGATTTTGTGGAATAATCCCCCGATTGTTCAAGGCTCCAAACAAGCCTGTCAACAGCTTGGTCATCCTGCTTAACCTGTATTGACTGCAGTCTCAGAAGCACCTCTGTCGGAAGGAGTTGGGTGAGCAAAGGCCAATTCCAAGAATCTCCTGCCCACATTTCCGCTACCGTAGCACCACAGATCGCATCCGGAACGTCTGAGATTGCAGAATCAATCAACGGTTTGTCTCTAATCCATGGGTGCAGCCAGAAGAGCGTAGAGTTTCCATTCCCTATCTCCGAACGAAGGTTAGGCGTGAGCAACTCGGCCCCGTGCACCAAAGCTCTCCATGTTCTTGAGCCACCCGTCTTCCTTTCGAACATATCGACGTCTAGTCGGCCATTGCAATACTTACTCCTAATCACTCGACTCCACAAGCTACTCGGTTGCTGCAGGAGACGCCAACTTAATTTCCCCAACACCGCTTGATTGGTTGCTCTCATGGGCCGGATTCCGAGTCCCCCTTCCACCTTGGGACTGGTAATAACATCTTTATTGAGCAAATGAATCTTCCTGCATTCACTCGAAGAACCCCAAACAAAGCCCCTAATTTTGAAGTTTCTGACAGAGAGAAAAAGGTTTGTGAAAAAGACACTTATCTCACCGGGAAGGCACTCCGTCTTCGTCGTCTTCAACTTTTATGGATTAGGCTCGTCTGTTCTTCTAGTGACTGTTTATTTTCCGTCTTTGTGTTGCACCTTTTTATTATTATGATTGTATGTTTGACGGTTCGCCGTCTGCCGACTCTGTCGGCCTCTCGATGAGCCAGGTCTGTTTGGCCATCGAATTATTACATGATCAAAAAAAAAACATCTAGTTAATTACTCCCTCCGTTCCATAATACATGTCCCTTTGCTTTTTGGCACGCATTTTAATGAGTGAAAAACTCTATAAAATATTATTTTGTTAAATATTTTTTTTATATAATTTGATTCTTATTACTAATAAGTATCCAATTATATAAAAAAATTAATTAAAAAAATAATATTTTATAGAGTTTTTCACTCATTAAAAAGCGTGTCGAAAAGCAAAGAGACATGTATTATGGAACGGAGGGAGTATTTTTAAAAAAAAATTAAGATACTTTAGTGCATGGGAATGTGCAATGGAGATGCACTTAACCATAAACTTGTGCAATGGAGATGCACTTAACCATAAAATTGACAATCACAAAACTCTAAAAGAAATGTCATAAAAGTGAACTATCTTGTCTATGGCATGTCACAAACATTGCCTTTGGATTAAAACTATAGATTTTTTTTTTGGTTATTAAGGAGGGCAAGTAGCCCAGTATATATTATTAATAGAGCTCAAATCCCCACTAGCGGTAGGGGTGGAAATGAGTCGGGTGATGGATGGGTGGACCCATTTTTTCACCCGACTCATCACCCACCCGTTTAATGTTTCACCCATCACCCGACCCGTCGGGTGAATCGCGTGGGTCGGGTGGTTAATCGGGTGAAGGAATTAAAAAAATATGAGTCACAAGACATACCTAAAAATAATTTATATTCGATAATTTTATAAACCATGTCAACGTATGAATCTTACTAAATTACAATAAAAGACTTATTCATACATTATATCACTATCCTTAACTTACAAAATTAGTATTAGAAATTTGATATCAAACTGAATGAGATGAATTTAACTCGGTTACTAGACTCAATATAAAAAATGGTATAGAAAAACTATATCCTTAGAAAATAGAGGATTATTGTTACGAGTATCATGACAAATTGGGAAAATATGATTCGGTTAATCATGTATTAATACAGTAAATGCTAACAAAGTCGTTGGAAAGAGCCAAATTGCGTACACTCTATCGGTATATGCAAAACAAATAAAAGAAATTTTATTATTTTTAAAAGACATGGAGTTAAATAATGCAAGTTTTTTTAGACCTTTTTAACAAGAAAATTGAGAAAGTAGAGGTAGAAAAAGAGAAATATGTTAGTTATGTTAAATTACACGTAGTATTATTTATATACTAGCCTCTTTTTTTTCCATAATAATCGGGTGGGCTAACGGGTGGTTAAGCGGGTCGGGTGATGGGTGGAAAATATATCACCCATCACCCGACCCATCACCACCTATTTCACCCGACCCATCACCCATGGATTTTTTGGATTTTCACCCTAATAATCGGGTCAGGTGGATCGGGTGAGTCGGTTACCCACGTGTGATTTCCAGCCCTAACTAGCGGGCAAAACATTAAAACCCTAAAACAAAATGGTATTTTTAAATCTTTATCAAAGTAGAATTCTTAAGTTATGCCCTAACTATTTTAAATCTATTAATAGTTGCTAAAACAAAATAGTGTTTTTAAAGCATAGGTTAAAAAACTCTTAAAAAATCGGGGTAAATTATAGAAAATCGACATTAAATTAGGTTAGTTTTTACAAAATCACCCTTAAAATAAAAATTTACAGAAAACCACCAATAAATTTATTTTTCTTTCAAAGAACCACCCACAACTCTTTTTATGTGTAAAAGACTATATGAAACACTAGATATCAAATATCATATTAATCATTTAAGATCCTTACCGTATATTAAGTGATATCGATATATATCAATATCAAACACTAAATATTAGATATCATATTATAAGTAATATCGATATCTATCTATATCAAACGCCCTTTTACGTGATATTGAATACAAAAGTGGAAAGTTTAACCTTTTTGAAACACTTTTTACACGTGAAATTTGTCAGGTGGTTCTTTGAAAGAAAAATAAATTTATGGGTGGTTTTCTATAAACTTTTATTTTAAGGATGATTTTGTGAAAACTTGCTTATTTTAAGGGTGGTTTTATGTAATTTACCCTAAAAGATTAAAAACTCTACTCCCTCCGTCTCGAAAAATAAGTCGTTTTAGACCAGTTTAGTTGTATCAAAATACATGTCGTTTTAGGTTTTCTAGGCAGGGGATAATAATGATTTGTATTGGTTTTTGTGTTGTTGGTTTTTTTAAAAGATTTTAATGTAATTGGTTAAAAAATATAGTGGGTATTTAAAAATAATAAAATTAATGAAAAAAGTTAGTAGAAGGATAATATTTTTTTTTTTTATCAGAGAAGAATGATGTTGATTGATGGAGGATTGTTTTATTAAAACTAGTGTGCAGACTTGTTTTTCGAGACTGATGGAGTAATAAAATAAAGTTTCACCGGATCCCAATTGCCCAATTGGTTTGCAATTGGTCCAACAAATTCGGAATTGTAATTTCAGATTCGCTTTCACTCTCTTAATTCAATTTGGAAATGTCTTCTTCCCCTCTCCCCCAATAAATCTCAACCCTCCACCACCACCACCACCACCACCACCACCTCCTTCTAGGCTCCAACTACCCGTGTATGGCGGCGACCACCACTCCGCAATCCCCAAATCTCAAACCCTAACCCTATCTCCTCCTCTCCCATGGCCGCCACCGAAGTTCCCCCCAATTTCCACGCCTCGTCCGACCTCCGCCCCATCCCCACCCCTCCCGATTTCCACCCCGAGGTCGTCATCTCCTCCGCCTCCCACGACGGCCTCCACTTCTGGCAATTCATGATAGCCGGATCCATCGCCGGATCCGTCGAGCACATGGCCATGTTCCCAGTTGACACTGTCAAGACCCGTATGCAGGTCCTCGGCTCCTGCCCTATCAAATCCGTCGGCGTTCGGAGCGCTCTCCGGTCTATCCTCCGCTCCGATGGCCCTTCCGGCCTCTACCGCGGCATCGCTGCTATGGGGCTCGGTGCCGGCCCCGCTCACGCCGTCTATTTCTCTGTCTATGAGTTCTGTAAGAAAGCTCTCTCCCACGATAACCCTAACAACCCCCTCGCTCACGCCGTCTCCGGGATCTGCGCCACGGTTATGAGCGATGCCGTGTTCACGCCGATGGATATGGTGAAGCAGAGGTTGCAGCTGAGCGGCAACGGCGGCGGCGGCACCTACCGCGGGGTGAGGGATTGCGTGGCCAGGGTTCTGAGGGAGGAGGGTTTTGGGGCCTTCTATGCTTCGTACCGGACGACGGTGGTCATGAATGCTCCGTTCACTGCTGTGCATTTCGCCACCTACGAGGCCGTAAAGAGGGGACTGTCCGAGGTTTCGCCGGAAAGTGTGAACGATGAGCGGCTGGTGGTTCACGCCACAGCTGGAGCAGCTGCAGGGGCGTTGGCGGCTGTAGTTACCACACCACTTGATGTGGTGAAGACTCAATTGCAATGCCAGGTGAGTGTTTTTTGGATCAAATATTCAGTCTTGATGATTGACAAATTGACATTGAAATCTACAGTTTTGGTTTGAGCAGGAGCTAAATCAGTGGCAAACTATTAGTGGTTTAGGTATCTTGATTTGAGATCCATGAAAGGGTTGTGACATTGAATGCCGAAAACTGTGACATTGAAAGGACAGTGAATCATTTTTATTTCTTGCTGGTGATTGCTGACTTGATTGTCGAATTTATACCACTTAGCGTAAAGATCAAATGCTTGTTTGGATTGGTCTCTATTGCATTGAAACCTCATTTTGTATAGAAGGTGGGCTAAACTAAATTGAGAGATTGTTCTAACTAGGATATCTAATTTTGGACTTGGAGAGGTTGCAAATGATCATTATGTCGTATTAAGCTATGATTATGGGACATCCAGGGAGCCTTTTCAAGGAGCTAAAACAAGATTGTTTTGATGACACTTTTCTATGTAGAAAAGTAGAAGGGGTTGCATTTTGTATTAGACCAACATCTGAGTTGTTAAATTTTATAACCCATACATAGCCATGTTTAAGGTTATGGACTTTGGTAGTTCATTTGATGTGCCAGAGTATGCAGCCTGAATAAACGATGCCTTATATTATGTTATGCCCTTGATTGAAAATACCAGGACGAACTTAAGGGTGTTGGGCGCTTGGGCCATTAGATTGGTCCAATTAGTCAGCGATTCCAGGCTTATTGGAGTATCAGGTATCTAGTGAAAATGATAATGGGCAAATGCCTGTCAATCTGTCATTAGGAATACTGCATTTATTCTTGTAATTGGCTTATCTCTTTTAGGATGAAGAAAGAGATCTTTTGGTAAAGGCTTAAAGCTTTATAGAATATTCCCGAGGGCCATCTATTCCTTCTGGCTTTGGTCCAACGCAATTATGCCCCCATTATTATCACTGAGGCATTTAGTCAATATGTGAACTTAGTGTCTCGAATGGTTATATTGGCACAGTGGCACCTTGCCAAAGTAATGGTTAGTTTACTTTATTGGAACAGTTATGGGTTATTTTTCCATCTCTTTAAACTTTGTTTCTTTCACCAAAGAATTTTTAGGATCTTGCTTGCAGGACTTTGTAAGACATTCTATTGTTTATAGATTAATGAATAGTTTATTTGAAAGTTTTTGGTGCATGTTCAGGGAGTTATTGTTTTGATGAATGATTGAGTAATGCACTTGATGTGCTTGCTAGAACTTGTGATATCAGATACATCGTTTTCTTTCAGTAATCACATACTTTATGCTTGCAGGGTGTTTGCGGGTGTGACAGATTCACAAGTGGATCAATGCGGGACGTTATACAGACAATAGTGAAGAAGGATGGATATAGAGGGTTGATGAGGGGCTGGGTCCCAAGAATGCTCTTCCATGCTCCTGCTGCAGCCATCTGTTGGTCAACTTACGAAGCCGGGAAATCTTTCTTCCAGGAAATTAATGACAGCAGTAGCCAGACCAATACAACCTGATTGATCTTCTTCAGAGTAGCAATCTCTCTCTATGTCCCACGCAATATTTTTTTTACCGCATGCTACTTGCATATGACGCGGTCCAGTTTTAGTGGTAGAAACGCCCATACACAGGCTTTGTAGGAGAGCCCAAACTCTTTTGGACATTTCCCCTCCTAGAAGAAGAGTTTTCTATTGGAAAGAGAGCAGGAGTTAGATTGATTGGCGATTACATGTTGTACAATAAGCATTACCCCCACCCCCATAATTTATGGTGAAATGATCTGTCAGATGTAATTTTTTTATCTGTTGGCCCTGAACTCTTTTTGTCAAATTGAGTTTGAAGATTTTGAAAGTAGCAAGGGATTGTTTCCTACAATCCTGCACAATTGGTTCTTTTTTCTCTGCGGGGGATAAGTGATACCGAGTGAAGTTTTCAGGTGTAAGTCCATTGCCGGATGCACCATCAGTGAGAGACTGAGACTGGTTACCTGTAGAGCTGCTTCTAAGTGGAAGCCTTCCACTGCAACGCAAACAAAATAACATATGAGGCGGAGCAGAAGTACAAAATTAGTGTAATTAGTGTGTGTGTGTGTAAAGTATGTCCATAAGGAAAGAATTTCTTTTAAAAAAGTTCCTAACCTAATTAGGTTAAGGGTATAGGTTAATCACCCTAATTAGGAAAATTTTCCTATTAAAAAAAACGCATAAATCCTAAGAAAACAATTATAAGAATAGCTGAACAAGTAGATATTGGTGTATTAGCTATATCAATTTTACATCAAACCATATTATCAACAAGCACCAGTGGTCTAGTGGTAGAATAGTACCCTGCCACGGTACAGACCCGGGTTCGATTCCCGGCTGGTGCATTAATTTTTGGTAATTTATTTGGCAAACATCTGCTTGTTCATTTTTAGATTTTCCTTTTCAACGTACTATACATTTTCAGCTCATTATTAGACGTGTTCGAATTCGACTCGTACTCACTCGATAAAAACTCGGTTCAAGTTTATTCATTTTCTAAACGAGCCGAATATGAGCACATTTATAAGCTCGGCTCGTTCGAATTAAGTTCGAATAACTCAAATTGTATGAAATTTCTAAAATTTCCTTTAAGTTACTGTATGATGTGCAAGTAGAACTACTTAAAAGCTCGAAAAAAGCTTGGCTCGATCTCGTCATTTCCTAAACGAGCCGAGTATGAGCACATTTTTAAGCTCGAACTCGTTCATTTCCTAAACGAGTCGAGTATGAGTACATATTTAAGCTCGAGCTCGTTCATATCCTAAATGAACTGAATATTAACAAGTAAGGCGACGACTCATTCGACTCGAACAACAACCCTGGAGATATCAGTTTTTTATAAAAAAATATCAACACCGACGTAGAGGCTGTCAAAGGCGGGAACTGCAGCTCCTCCCAGACTTCGGTGTTGGTTTTTTATACGTTTTTTTTTTGTAATTTTTTTTAAGACAAGATGTGGAGAATATGATTGTGGGAGTGTCCCACATTGATTAGAAATTGTATCCAACCCTTGCATATAAGCCGGTGGGCTACCCCACCTAATACCAATTGGTTTTAGGATGGAACCCCACTCGGCTTGTGTGCTCGGCTTGGTTAGCGCGTTTGCGCTTGGCGTGCGTTGCCCCCCACGTCGGATGACCCACCGTTATTTCATACAAGATTGCAAAATTTTGAAAAACAAGACATATTTGCGACTGGGTTTTTATTTTAGGGTACATCCGTACATATCGCTAATTCCCCTTGTTTTCTGGTAACAAATTTACATGTCATTTGGTCTGCATTCATTTCTACTCGGCGAAAGTAATTTGTGATTTTAGTTTGGCTGTGAAGTGTGAACAAAAGAATAGTTGGCCAAGCACGAACAATAGACAAACTGTAACAAACATTCATACTCTAAACCGATCAAATATGATACCAGTGCAACATAAGATGCAAGTTTTGATACAACATTGCCATGAGTGCTCGAGACGTTCATGGTCTCACTATTATGAAAAGAAACTCATCTCAAACCAGCAGAATCGGAAAAGGAACAACTCACGCAGTGACATTTTCAATCTCTGCGCCTTTGTCAATTCGCTTTACAATGCCAGCAATAACCTGAAAATCACAGTCAAAGAAACGCGATTGCAAAGTTAGGAAACAGGGTCTTCTTGCCATCAATAATGTGTTTACAGTTTAAACAGTAAGCATAGATACCTTTCCGGGTCCTAATTCATAGCTCTTCTTCAGTCCTTTGTTCAACAAAGTCTTTACGGTTGTCTCCCACTGAACCGGGGAAGTTACCTAGCATTCAATGAATTGGGTTATCATCATCATCATCTATGTAGAGAAAATGGAAGATAACAGTGCCTGTGCCATCTAATGTTACCTGCCGAGCCAATATCTTCTTTATTGTATCAGGATCTGAATGGGGCTGCACATCAACATTCGAAATAACAGGAATTCTGGGTCTTCTTATCTCAGTAGCAGCTAATGCAGCTTCCAATCTTGAAACAGCGGGTTCCATGAAACTAGTGTGGAAAGCTCCAGCAACAGCAAGGCGAACCTAAGATAATATATGACGGTGACGTTGGAATGTTTTGCTGCTTGGTGATTGGTTTTAAGGCTACAAGTATTGAGTTAATGAAAATTACTGTCATTCGAGCCTTGAAAGATTTTGCCTTAGCTTCTAATACTTCAATTCCTTTCACACCTCCGGATACTGCATAGTTACCCTGCTCAAAAGAGAAGAGTTAGATTGAGGTAAATGTTTTCGAAATGAGAATTTAGTATTCCACAACATGGGTTATAGAATCGCCTTACCGGGCACAAAAAATTTGCTATTTGAACTTTCTGGTTTTCTTCCACTTCTTCATTGGCAGCATCACACAACTTTTGGACTTTTTCTGTGTCTAGGCCAATCACACTAACCATGGCGCTCTCAGCAGCATCTGCGGCTTCCTAGAACCGTCCATGCAAAGAATTTGCTCATCAAAACTTATTGTTGTGCATGTGAAAAATGAAATTTGGCAATTAGTCTTTACTGAGCATAAAAATTGACCTGCATTGCTTCACCCCTTAGTTTCACCAGCTTGAGCCCATCCTCAAAGCTTCAAAACATGGTAAATGGAAAGATGCAGATAAGGAATAGTATATTAGATGGTCTTAAAAAAATACAAAACCAAATTCAGCAGCTTGATCACTTAAATCACATTTTCGATTGAGGAAAGGGTGAGAGAACACCAATGCCCGGTGATATTTCCAGTGCAGATGGTCTTTCCATAGATATAGATAAGAATCAGAACTCCGGATTTGTGATGTATCTAGACGTACCTGAAAGCTCCAGCAAATGCTAGAGCAGTGTACTCTCCCAAGCTAAGACCACATGTCACATCCACAGACTCGATTATCTGCTGACCACCTTCACGAGCTCGCAATAATTCAACTGCTGCAAGGCTAGTAACGTAGATAGCTGGCTGCACAGAGTAAATTATACAATTTTTACAAGACTGTACCAAATACCCGGTAGGACCTTGCAGAAAACAATTACTCCCTCTGTCCCACAATAGTTGTCGTTGGACTATTCATGCACGCTTTTTAATGAGCTAAAAACTATATAAAATATCCATTTTTTAATTATTTTTTAAAAATAATTCTATACTTATTAGTAATATGTATGATATTATTTAAAAATATTTAATAAAATGTTGATATTTTATATAGTTTTTAGCTTCTTAAGAAAACGTACATGGATAGTAAAAGACATCTATTGTGGGACGGAGGGAGTATATTTGAAAAATTTCCTCGTTTTCTTTCAAATGCAAGTATTTATTCAATCACCCACACTCATTCGAGTCGACAATATAACCAATTCATATGACAAAAAATCCTCTTAAAGAATCACTGAGAAGCATGATCACATTAAACAAAAGAAATCGCCGCCTACAAGAAGAACAACCTCTTATAGACAACTATAATGGTGTCAACTGTCTGAATAGCTAAAAAAAAACACTATCCTAACACCACTGTGTACTATAAATGAATTATATCAAGCAACTGAGTAATAAGACACGATGTAGAACCCAAAATGTATGATAAATGATATACCTGGCTTAAAACAGTTGAGTTGAGCTTTTCCTTTGGCCCATTGTTGCAAATATCCAAAAGATCAAACCTTGACAGAAAAAGTAACAAAATCAACCATCAGCAATAGCTCAACAAATATGAAATTGGGGGATAACACTTGGATTAAGCATACCCAAGGATATCATTTGCTTTCTGGAACAATGCTGCAGCTGCTGGCACATTCTTAGCTTCAGCACCCATACCCACAGCTTGTGCACCCTGCAACATTAAGGATAAGTCCACGACAATTTGAATCGTCCAAACCATAAATAAGTTACTGAAATGGCAAATTAAATCCAATTTCTTCTTCAAATTGCTACACTAATGGCCACTGAATCACTGAATTCTCCAACCATTACTCATAATTGAGCAAGAAAAGGATCCAATTACCTGACCGGGAAACAGAAAAGCACAAGAAGGTTTATAATCAGCAAACAAATCATCGCTAATAACGTTTTCAGATCCAACTGCTACGTTCATGAAAACCCTAGCATTGCGCAAAGTCTTAGGACAAGCTCTGCGGATCCCGGTCCTGAATCCAGCGAATCTCGAACAATTCATCCCCTTGAGAGACTCCGAACAGTTAATAGAAACCTTTTTCAGTGAGATAGAAGGGGATGCAATTGAGGAGCTCATCGCGGAGATTGTCGAGGAGGAGAAACAGCTACCAACTGAAGAAACTGAATAGCAGAGATCAGTGGTGGATCAGGATTGTTGTCAAGGGGGCTGAAAACTACAAAGAACGATAATAAAATTCATTTTGCGAAGATAATGCTACAAAATACAAATATGTTCAATACTAAAAGCAAGTTTAATACTAGACATAAGTTCAATAATACAAATAGATTCAATACTACAAACAAGTACACTTTGACATCATAATCTGTACACAGCTGATTAGCCTATTTAAGGCATCCTCCACCCTGATTACATATCTATCACTCTAATTGGTGTGCACTTCATTTCACAACTTTTTGGCATCATAAGTTGCACCACTTTCTTGTAAGTTGCAACAAGGAGTCCATGATAAACTGTGTGGGATAATAATGTGGCATTATGACAGCAGTTTGTAAGCTAAACTGTGTGGGATTGGACAAGCTTCCTAACACTAACAGCTCCAATAGCCCTAATCAATGTATATCCCGCCAATAAGAACCAATAAAAAGCTTCTATAGAGACATCTTCCTTCCAATTTGTAGGATTCCAGTAGCACTTCCTACAATATTGCCAACATTATTTATTACAGTAATTTGTAGCAGCACCTGGGAGCAAGTCCTATCTATTTTACTAACTTGTGGGGGTCAATCCACCTGAAGAGAAGGAAAAAATTGCACATCCAATAACACCCAAGGTAGCAGCAAATCCTCCCTTGAATTCATCTCAGAGCACCTCAAAAGACAGACTATTAAGACCCAAACTTAACTAAGCAATTCCATGTGCTCACTCCTCCCGGATCAAAGACTAAAATCAGTTGCTCATTAAACAACTTGCTTCCTCTATCTCTTTCAAAGGGTAGTGAAACACTTACAATTCGGAATTCATTAATTCTCAAGACCATGATTCTAATCACAATTTCTCGAAATTTATCATCAAAATCACAAATCCTAATCGAAATTTCCCCAAATTGATTCTCATCTCAACAAGGACCAAAACTAACTAACCTGTTGGAGGTCTAGATGGAAGAAGACGGGAGTGCGGACTGTCCGGGGTTCGCCAACTGCCGAGTGCTGGGTGGAGGTCGGCGGCGCGGCCGGAGGTGGAGCTTGCGGCGGCGGCCGGCTCGGGGACTCGGGCGGCTCTCTCTGTGTCGGTTTGCTTATCGCGTTCGCCGTTCGGTCTATCTGTCAGTGTAAAATAACAGTGGCTTCTGTCTTTTGATTTATTTTTATTTATATATATAAAAAAAAAAACAGATCCGCCACTGGCGGAGATTACAAAGCAGCTGCTTCATCAGTTTCTGTTTGTACAAGTGGAAGAATGACAGCAAAGACTTGGCCCTTGTTCTTCGATAAATGGGCCTAAACGGCCCATTTGTTACGGTTTTGGGCTTTTATAAACTGCGGCCCATTTGCAACTCACTCGCTAAATTGAATAATTTCGTTTGGTTGAATGTTGGAAGTTCAATTTCTCGAAAGTTATTTCTCATTAATTTAACTACCATTTGAATTATAATTTATATAAATTAATTTTTTTCCTGAAGTTATAAATTGTAGGAAATTAAAATGAGGAAAGTTATTTTTTTTTCATAAAAAAGGGTAGAAGTGCAACTTACTCTTTTTTTTTTTTTGGTGTATTTCATAAATAGGCATTAGATCCATTACAATATAGGCCGGGGAGGGGACTTCAAATTCGTGACAAACTTATCACTCCATGTCATCCTTATTACTTAAGTTAGCAATTAAAAACTTTTGACCAAATTTTTTTTAGCAATTAAAACCTAAATTTATATATTTACTACAAATTAAGCACGGATTTAACAAGTCTTGGCAATTTCGACGAACTTATACAAATTCAACCGATTTCGCCCCAAATTTCTCCCCACAAAAATCAAAACCCTAAATGTTAGAGTTAAAACTCAATAAATAAACTTGTTAAGTTGAATATAACCTTAAATCAAGTAAGAATGTTAAATATATATCAATTCATTCATGTAGAAATTAATAGAGCATTAAAAGCCTTCAAATCTTCAATATAATTAGCTTAAGAGGGTCCGGTCTTGGGCCATATTCTACTAGACCCATTTGCATAATTTCACTTTATTTATTAAAACAAACCCTTCATTGACATAACATGTATCTCTGTCAAGGTAAGACTACCTTAGAAGATATCATTATCAAACAGATGGGTAAATCCATTACTACAAGTCTACAAGTAAGATGATGAGCTGCTGAATTACTTGACCTTCATACAAGAATGAGAACTTGACGCCCATAAAAATGAAATGAAAAAAAAATCATGTAACGAAACATCTTAACCTTTTGGAAAGGGTCATTGAATGGACATAAAAAGAGAAATAAAGAGCAAAGAAAGAAACATGCAAGAAGATCAGCTAAGGAATCTAAAATGATGCATATAAGCCAAACCCTAATGGGACCTCCTCCTACAATGCTAAGGATCAAAAGTCTAGAATGTAGCCTCATGGGAACTACAAACAACCAAAAAGGGTCAACTTCCATTGCCAAAACTAGGTCATTTTCGTACGACTAGAAGATGAAGATGTGAGAGATCAAGAAACGGGTAGTTAAAGTACTTGAAAGCGCTACTTTCTGTTTAACTCGTAGTCGATCTGGATCATCGAGTTTCCTCGGAAATGAGCTTCCTAGCAAAAGAATAGTACTGAAGGGTGAAATGCATGGAATTCAAGCATGCTATATAACTTTGGTGTGATGGGTCACACTCAAACAAACACTTAGGTGGCCTCATTGAGGTCTAAGGTTTCATGTTCTTGTGACTCTTGTCTTCACATGAGAAATTGAGAATCACATTTATTTTTTTTAATCTTTATTAATTATTTTTGCCTTTTTTTGGGTGTATGTGGTAGGGGTCATATATTTGCACATATTGATCTTGCAAATTAAGTTGGAATTTTTTTTTTGTTGGGGGACATTTTGCACAAAGGTCATAAGGTGTACTTTCCTCCTTGTTTTTTGGGGTTGAAAGAAATAGGGTCACCAATAATTCAATTATGATGTTTCACTAGTAATTTTCACATGCAAAGTTTTAGCCCTTACTTTATTTTCAATTTCATGAATTGTGTAGATGAATTAGTCATTCATGCTTTAGATTATTATCATAATTCCTAGATGAAATGATAACAACTAAAATTTACTAACATAATGTGAATATGTGATTATATACACACACTATGGCTTATATACTAATTAAGGTTTGATCTTTCATATTTTCAATGTGAGATTCGATCTTTTGATCTCTTCATTGTCAAAATGAAAATTAATATATAGAAATGATATATGTATCGATCACATGTGTTAAATATGCTCTAAAGTAACGGATCAGTTCACCACCTTTTTGAACACTAACGAATCATGCGTTAATTCAAAGATAACTACAATTGTTCGCTTGTGTGTGGCATACATCTTTTTTCTTTGGTATTAATTCTAAAAAAATATTTAACGAATTTCTGATCCGTTTGTGATAAATTCAAAATAAAAAACAAACATAATTTTGAAAAAAGCCCATTTTGAATGGCTCATAGATCCCTTCTTTGCCCTAATGAATTGGGGGAAAGTAATTCCAAAAAATTACCTATGATGGATTTGGATTCAATTGTGGATCGTTAAATCAATGCGGTATATTGCAATTTCGAATATACCGTAGATTCATCATTCCGGAGTTCTTATAACACTAACAAAACCATGAAATCAATAAACTGAATGGGTAACTGAAATTGAATGGTTAATTGTGTAAAATATATGTTAAATTAAACTATTGATAAGTTAGTAATGTGTTTGGTAATTGTAGCCGAATGAGTAGTATTAAAATATAATCTTAGTTTTATTTCATTTAATTTATAACTATATAATATTAAAACAAAAAATTATAAAAAGCTATTTATATTGCCAAACACACCCGAGATTCGATTCATTCAAACATCAATTTTAGGATAAACACATAAGTCTATTTTTTAGTGAGGCAATAGATATCGGTGAAAAATGAAAATTAAGGATTCGTTTGATATAAATTTTGAAAAGTTAACAAAAATAGGATAAATATAGTATATTTGTAATTTAAGATAAATTTTTAGAAATTTTAATTATGGCCTCCATCTCCGAATTTTTCATATAAAATTTATTTTCTTTCTTTCATTTCCTTTCAATATTCCACTAGTTTAGTACCCGCACTTTTGTGCGGGTTTTTTTTATAAAATTAATACATTTAATATTAAAAAAAAATGTATAAAAAAAGTTTTGTGGATTTGTTTTAGTTCTTATCAATCAATAACTAACAAAATCTTATCAATTAATAACAAACCAATCATATATATATATATATTAATTTAATCTAATTAACAAATCATATATTTCACTAAAAAATAAATTAATAAATCCTATAATGATTAAAAAAACAAATTCTGATCAATTAATAACAAACAAATAAATTTGAAAGTAGATGAATCATTTTCCGAAGAGAAGCTTAGACTGCACATTGCCATATGACCCGGCTTGCGTGAGATCATTGTAGAACTGCATGCCCCATAACATTGTTGTGTCGTCTGTCAACAAACAAATAAATTTGTATTGCTTAGACAAACATGCTGCAACGGATACAAAGTGTTGATATAATAAGAACTTACTTATAATTATAGTTCCATATGGCGTTAATGGCTTATAGTTGAATCTGAAGATCTGGAACTTACTTATAGTTCCATATGGCGCTAATGGCTTATAGTTGAAGTTGAAGATCTGGGTTATGTTGTCAAAGTTGGGATGTTGCACGATTAAGTTCCACTGCGAATAGTTCATCCTGTAATTGAAATTCGTAATCGTGACCTTCACCCGCTAGTATTGCTTGTAGCTGAGCTTGAGAGGCCAATGCACCCGGATTGGGCACATATGATTAGTACATCGGACCAAAGGCGAATAACAAACAAATAAATTACTAAATAAAAAACATGGTTAATGAATTCAATAAAAAAAAAGAAACTAAAATCTAGAATGAACTCCATAACGAATCTGACGCTAATTCGCACAAACAAATAAACTAAATAAAAAACGTGATTAATGAATCACACAAACAAAGATAAATAAAATAATATTTAACGTACTTTTTTTCGAAGCTTCCTATTATTATTCTCTATGGGCACCTTACCTTTATTATTTGACATTGTGGGCAATCTAATTTAGCTCGGTTGAAAAAAGCTCTTCATACGACATACCATGGATCACTAACTAATATATAGAGGTGAAACCATGAGATCACCACCGGATTATAATCGTTTGGCTTAACAAAAAAATCATAACGACCAGATAACAATCAATTGATATTTTAATTTCTAAAACTAATCGGCATGTCTTTCATTTTACCGATCGGATAACAATCAATTAATAACAACCGAATACACATTTTAAACTAATCGGAATATCATTTTAAAACACTGGCATATCTTTCATCAATTTAACTAATTGGCATATAAATCGGCACATCATTTTAAAACACCGGCAGATCTTTCATCAATTAAACTAATCGTCATATAAAATCATAACAACCGGATACACATTTAAAAACAATTAATTGATTATTGATTATTATTTATATAATTAATATATTAATATAATTATTTTAAATTGCAATTAACTAACAAATCATTGAAAAAACAATCTTAACAACCAGATACACGTCAAAAAACAATTAATTGATAATTGATTATTATTAATATAATTAATTTAAATTGAAATTAATTAATTATCAAATATTAAATAAAAAATAATTAATATTTATATAATTAATATATTAATAAAATTAATTTAAATTGCAATTAACTAACAAATCATAAAAAAAAACAATCTTAACAACCGGATAGACATCAAAAAACAATTAATTGATAATTGATTAATATTAATATAATTAATTTAAATTGCAATTAATTAATTAACAAATTATAAATAAAAAAATAACCTACTTTAAAGGAGAAGTCGCCACATGGCGTAAACGACTTCTTCTTTAGTATTATAATATGATATAAATAAGGGATAATCATATCCCCTATAATCCTCTTATCATTACATATCTTATCTTATTTTTCACGCAAAAATGAGTAATTTTCTCTTATTTAGACTCACAAAACTTTCCTATAATACATTTTCCCTTGTAAAATTTATTTTTATTTCATTTATCTTATATAACCTTATATAATTTGGGCCAGGAATTGAATGAGGATGTGTTGGAGGGGATGCCGGATCCGGTAATGGCGTTGTGTGTTTTAAAAAGGGGGCCGGGGACAATTTGGATATCGAATCGGTAAGATGGCGGTGTCGGGTAAGTAAGTACTTAAGTAGGACCATTTCTTTGCTCGTATTTATAACTTTTATTAAATATAATTTATCATTTTCAGTCGTTATCAATAAATGTTATTTAATTCAATTATCTACCACTGTACGATCAAGAATAATTAGATTGAGATGTTGTTAAGTTAACACTACAGTAATTTCCTTGTACTAAAATCTCCCCATCTCATCTAAATTGTGAGATTGTATTGCTTTTTGTAACGTAGCTTTACTCAAGTTTCGGTGAAATTTAGGCTTCTTAACATATGCTTATAGAAATAGAACACTATCTTTCAACTAGAGATAGAGTTTTATTTTGACATATCATACATACCTCAATCCTACCATCAAAAATAAAAAATTACGGAGGTGTGAAAGATTGAAGACACTTTGTGTTAGCCAATTTAAAGTAAATTTGATAAACCAAAATGCTTAGATTAATACTTGTACTCGAATTTGATCAGAGAGCTTCAATTCGAAATTAGAAGTTCATATTATTATTACTGGATGGTGGATCAGAAGGGGCGAAGGTGAGAGGGTCTGGGGGTCATGTGCCCCCTCTCTCATTTGACTAACTACCTAGGTGTATTCTCCTCGTTGATAGCTTCGTTTTGATATATATATATATATATATATATATATATATATATATATATATATATATATATATATATATATATATATATATATATATATATATATATATATATATTTATCCTTAAGTAGGACTAGTGTCCCTTATTTATTAATAAAAGTAGTCATTAGTTTCCCAAAGGGGTTACAGCTTCCAACTCATCCGATATGAAATTCGGAAGAGTGGTGTGTTCAACAAAAGCATCAGTGAGCGAAAGTGACCAGTTTGCTAACGAGTCAGCCATGGCGTTAGCTCTGCGTCGGACGTTACTTATCTTCACTTCCCAGTCCGGATTCTCGATAAGCTCTCTGCATTGGTCCACCAGATGGAAGTCGGCATGGGATGTGGGGGGTTTGGAAAGCAAAATGCAGGCCACTTCAGAATCAGTTTCGACTATAACACGATGTAATCCCATCCTCCTTACCATCCTTAGTCCGTGCAACTTCGTTTTGATATATAATACGCCTTACTTCGACATCCGAGTAAAAAGTTATGAATGTTTAAAGATTAAAGGTATATTAATCGATCACTTTAATTTTGTTTTAATAGATTATAATACTTTTATATTTGACTTAAATTAACATTCACAAACTATAATTCATCTTGAGAGCTTCGAAATTAGAGGTTATACTAATCACTTCGACAATTAGACAAGAAGTTACGCAAGTTTAAAAATTTTATATCGATTTGGTTATACATTATTATATGCTATATTGCTATGAGTGTAACAAGTTATACTTTATGTTAGCCAGAGTTGTTATTCGAGCCAAACAAGTCTAGTATTGTTTGATTATATTTAGCTCATTTAGAAACAAGTCCAGTTCGAGTCAAACCTATATTTGAACTTGAACTCATTTTTTTTATTTTTTAATTAAGTAAGAATTCGAGTCCAGACAAGCCTCAAACTCGTGAGGCCGACAAGTCGGTAGACAGTAGACTGTCAAACATACAACAAATACATTGCAGAGGACGAAAACGACAGTAAACACACCAAAACCGCACAACCAAGGAACAAAACTCCACCAGAAAACGGCGAAGCCTGGACCAGGAGGCGGCGGGGCTCGGGATCAGAGGTGAGGGTTAACCAATTGCAGAGGACGAAAACGCCCATGAAATTGGACGATGGTGGCGCCGGATTCCCAAGAGAAACCGAAAACAGTCCAAGAAAATTGGTGAGGGAGAGTTTATGGCTCCAATCGAACGAAAAATGCCCATTAAAGGGGTGATTTGGGGCTGCTATCAGCTCCCGAAGGGAGGTTTTTCAATCCCCAAGGGAGGTTTTCGAAGTTTTTCAATCCCCTTTAAATTGAGCTCATACTTGACTTGTTTAGTAGATGAATGAGCTTGATCTGAGTTTTTTTTTTCTAAGTATTATGCAACTTTACTTGCTCATGACGTAGTAACTTAAAAGAAAAAGGGAAATTCCGTGTGATGCCCACGAACTTTTACAAATTCCGCGTAGTATACAAAGTTTTGAAAAATTCCGCGTGGTGCCCACGAAGTTTTGTAAAAGTCCACATGATGCCCACGAGGTTTTTCAAAAGTTTATGTGATAACAATAATGGGTTTTAATATTGAAAATTGAGATTAAAAATTATATTATTGTACGTTATAATTTGAAAAACACTACAATATTGGGTATTGGTTATAATTTGAAAAACACTAAAAATTATATTCTTAGAGATAAACTAACCAATTTTTTTTCTCAAAAATCTTACGTCTTTAATTTTTATTTGTTTTCAATATTGAGTTTTTATTTATAAGGAAGTGAGGGAAAAAAAATATTAAGAACTATGTAGTAATATTAGTCATTTACAATGAACCAATATTAATAGAAAATTTGAAAATTACAAGAAGGGGATATACATGTACACTTTTCCACATTAAACCAATTTTCATACGAGATAATTTTTAATACACAATTAAAAGTTTCACATTTTAATTGAGTATTAAAAATAGAAAAATAGTATGGCACCACGTTCTTAAATGCCCAATTTTAATTTTTATAAAATTTGATAAGTAAATAATTAGCTCTAAAATACGATTTATAAAATTAAATTGGTTAGATTAAGTTTTTACAAAAAAAAAATGAATTTTGGAAATTTATGATGTCTCACCACGTTATTAAAGTCTTCAACCACGGTTACTATGTCAAAATTTGGTTAGTTTATCTCTAAAAAAATTTCCTTATAAGAAAATTTATATAAAAATAAATATTGAAAACAAAATATTGAAAACTTCCTTATAAGAAAATTTATACAAAAATAGGTTAGTTTATCTCTAAGAAAATTTATATATAAAAAAACTAGTTTTAAAAAAGATTACCCAATATATAGAGTGTTTTTTCCAAATTATAATGTACAATAATATAATTTTTAATCTCAATTTTTAATGTTAAAACCCATTATTGTTTTCACATAAACTTTTGAAAAAACTCGTGGGCACCATGTGGACTTTTACAAAACTTTGTGGGCACCACGCGGAATTTCCTTAAGAAAAATTATAAATTTTACAAAGTTCGTGCTATTTCAGTTTCAATTGGGTCGAGACGAGCTTTGAATCGAGCACAAAAATGTGCTCATGATTAACTCATTTTACAAAGAAAATGACGAATCTTACATGGAATGTCTAATTTCCAAATCCAACGACATCCGAACTGAGAATCGTTGGCATGTTTAGGACAAAGCTTTGCCGCCGAACTGGTAGAGAACCAACCGTTCTTACTCAACCCCCAGAATAGTCGATCAAGGAAATTATTTTTGGGTAAATGAATTTCTTTAATTCTAGCAATAATATATGTGTTCAGCATTCCGCTTAGTTCTGTATACAGTTTGGGAATATCCCACTTCTTTTTAGAAGTAATGAAACGGTCAACCGTCCAGCCATGAGAAGGGCTTGCTTTGCTAGAGAAGTACCAAATACCCAGTTATCTTCCCATAAGTTAACCGAGTAACCGTTCCCAATTGACCAATTAAGACCCTGACTTGAAATCGGGTCTGATAGGCATAAGTTTGGACCATTGTCAGGAAGTGTCGTCTCTTTTGACATACTTCATAATAGGTTCGTCTTTTAAATATTTACACGTGATGACTCTTACCCAGATGTTATCCGGTTCAACGATGATTTTTCATAACAGTTTCATCTTTAGAGCGATATTCACCGTTTTAGCTTTGTGGATCCCTAGACCGTCGGAGAGCGTATCCGTAGAGATTTTGTCCCAACTGATGAGTGGAGTGTATCCTTCCTGTTTGTTCCAAAAGAATTGTCTGTATATTATGTCTAGCTCGTCAAGGATCGACGACGGCAGCATAAAGGTTTGCATAATGAATAAAGGTTGAGCACTTAGATTAGCCTTGATAAGGACTTTTCGGCCCTCAGCCGATAGTGAGGACATTTTCCACTTTGACAACTGTTGTTTTGTTTTAATAATAGTTTTCGTAAATGTTTCTCAGTTCACTCTTCCGTTAATGATTGGGCAGCCCAAGTACTTTTCTAAGTTATATGCTTGTGGAATTCCCAGCGTTGTTGTCACAATATGCACGATTATAGTAGACGTTTTGGGTGAAACTTGAAAGCTAGATTTATGCAGATTGACTTTTTATCCGAATATCGCGCAAAAACGTTGAATAATATTGGATAGATTAGTACAAGTCAATTGGTTTGCTTTACCAAACAGTATGATGTCGTCTGCAAACGCAAAGAAAGGGATCTTAACCCCTCTTCAACCGATAGTAAAACTAACGTCCTTTGTAACTGATGAGTTGCGTTGAAGAGTTCTGACTAAAACCTCTAATGGTGCATATGTATTGACCCTTCAAATGGAAGATGGAACTTGGAATATAGCAAAGAATGACTTGTTTAACCTGTCGACAAAATAGTTATGTTGAGCGATTTAAGAACACAAATACAAGATCTAGCTTCTTGATTGCGGTGGATCTTTTTTTTTTTTGCATGCATGAATGTAATTAAAAAGATGAACATATGATATGATACACCGGACGATATTTTTAATGACAACAAAACCCCAACTACCCATTACCAACCAAAAAACTTTTTATATTCGTTTTCTCTATATATCTTGTCGATTTGATATATGTCCAATCGAATATATATTCCGGAGTTATCATTTTTCACATAATCATCATTTATACTCCCTCCGTTCCAAAATACACGGTTTTCTACTTTTCTGCACGCTTTTTAAGGAACGAAAAACTCTATAAAATATTATTTTTTTAATTAATTTTTTTTAATAATTAGATACTTAGTAGTAATAAGTATCAAATAGTATAAAAAATTTAATTAAAAAAATAATATTTTATAGAGTTTTCCGCTCATTAAAAAGCGTGCAAAAAAATAAAAGTCCATCTATTTTGGAATGGAGGGAGTATTGAAGAAGATTTGTATAACCTTTTTCACCATAATCGTCTTTTTATGTTTTGTTTCCTTTTATTCTATTTTTTTTTTAAAAAAAATTAATGTTTTTTTCTCTTGTTTAATTAGTTAAAAAAAAATTGAGGGATTTTGTTCAAATGGACCTTTAAGCATATTTGGTTAGCTAGATAGGCCCATTAATTGTTTTTTTAGTATGCTTAGCCCATTAATTATTTTTTTAGCTTGCTTAGCCCTCTTAAACGGTCAATGGTCAACCGTTGACCAGTCAACCCATTTTGATGCCAACTTTGTTTTTTTTTTTTTTTTTTGATGCCAACTTTTTTTTTTTTTAGTTATGCCATATTTTACCGTTTTGATGCCAACATTTTTGTGGTGACAATTTTATATAATTGATGGCATAAGAGCTTAAAACGTGGAATCAAAATATTGTCACCTTATTGTCACTTTTCTAATGAAATGATTGGATGACTTTTTTTTAATGCCACTTTTTTAAAACATTGATGACATTTTTTGTGATGTCATATTTTACCGTTTTGATGCCAAAATTTTATTACATTTTATTTTCACTCTGATGCCACTTTTCTAATTAAATTATTGGATGACACTTTTTTTAAACTTTGATGACATTTTTTGTTTACTCTAATGTCACGTTGACCATTGATGCCATTTTGAAAAATTTGTATCACATTAAAGAAAAAAATGTCATCAAAAAATACTACTTTGAAAAAATATCATCAAAAATATGGCATCACGGTAAAAAAAATATTATCAAAAAATTGACATAAAAAAGTGGCATCAAAGTGAAAATAAAATATAGTAAAATTTTGGCATCAAAACGGTAAAATATGGCATCACTAAAAAAAAAAGTTGGCATCAAAAAAAAAAAAAAAGTTGGCATCAAAATAGGTTGGTCAACGTTGACCGGTCAACGGTCAACCGTTGACCGGTCAATGGTCAAACGGTTGACCATTGACCAACCCACCCAATTGGGAAGGGGCTAGGGCAAAACTAATTAAATTGATTTATGGGCTAGGTGACTAATTGAATATTCGAAAAAGGCCCTCTACCAAAATCACCCAAAAAAATTCTCTTGTTTATTTTTTTTTTACAGTAAGCAATGAATTAGATGTACTACCGACATTCATGATCATCAGATATGATGATGTTCTGGAACTCACAAGAACTCAAAATAAAATTACAATTAAACTGAGATTTAGCAAGAAAATCAGTTGCACCATTCGTCTCTCTATAGCAGTGCTGGAATGTGATGATCTCAAAATCTTTGTTGAACGAACGGATTTTTTGAACTATTTGCGCGATCTCCCATGGTATGTTGTTCACCTAATTAATGACATTGATAACAATTGCGCAATCACTTTCGACTATAACTTTCCGTATCCCAAGCTCCACTGCCAGTCTTATATCTGCATATACTGCAAAAGCTTCTGCTAGGATGACATAACTCATCCTAACATTACATTTATGTATCCGAATAACTTGACCATAGTTATTCCTTAGAATGCACCCAATCTAAGGTTGTCAACCAATTTTTTACCGAAGCATCTACATTAATCTTATCAGGAGGCCTAATACGTTTTGGTGATTTGGTTTTAACTTGTTCTTTACTCTATCATGAGATCTTATCAATAGTTTGAGTTAGAGCGTTGATAATACCCTTATCAGAGCTATTGTGGAAAATAATTGTATTTCTCAGTTTCCAAATAGAATGCCATAAATGGCATATGTCTGTAAAATCTATATTAAGAGCCCTAGTATTTAGAATATTTTCAGAGACATCACTTGTTAAATTTGGAATAGCAAAACATTTATTCAATTTAACACCCAAATTTTGAATAAGGGATTTGGTAATCTGACGATTAAACAATAAATGATTTGTATATTCTATATCAGAATTGCAGGAATTGCAATTAAAGAGAACAAGTATTAGACACTCTATTTATATATCTATTTAGACGAATTGGTAGGATATGTAAAATAATTTTCCAAATAATTTTTTTAATATTTGAAGCAATATTAAGTTTCCAGATCCAATCCGTTGAGATTTTTTTTGTATTCCTTGAATTAAAAAGTGAGGATGTGGATTTAACAGAAAAATTCCCATTATTACTATAAATCCAAATTAACTTGTCTGGAATATCAGTTACTGGAATATGGATATTAGTAATCATATGAACAATATGAGAGGGAAATATAGTATTTAATTTATCAATATCCCAAGAGTTGTTAGTTGTAAATAAATCACACACTTTTAAATTAGGATCACGATCATTCCGAAAACTCTCTAGGTATTGTGCATTTACCCAAATGTCAGACCATACATTTATAGTTTTCCCATTACCAACTAACCATAGTAGTTCTTTAGAGAATAGATCTCTGATATTAAGAAGTCGTCCGAATTTCTAGGAAGTTTTGAATCTTCCTCTTTCCATTAATGATTCTTTTGAGAGATATATATTTATCCGATATTACCTTTGATCAAATATTATCGGGATTTGCCATTATTCTCCAAAGTAATTTCATTTGCATGCCAATATTAATTTGCTCAGATGATTTAAAGCCTTAACCCTATCTTTTTTAGGAGTACACAAATGTCCCCAGCTGATTAAAGGATGATAATTATCAGATTGAAGTTTATTCCAAAAGAAATTTTTGTTTACCTGATCAATTTTTTGTAGAACTCTTTTTGGTAGCAGAAATGATTGCATTAGATAATTTGTTTTAGATTAATTTAGTTTTGCCTGAATGAGAACCGATCTACCAGCTTGTGAGAGAGTATTAGATTTCCACTTTGAATTGGCAGTTGGTTTTTAAGGCTTATGATTACCTCATCAAACAAGACATTACAAACTCTACCACTAATCAGTGGTATACCAAGATATTTTTCCATTGTTTTAGTAACAGAAATATTTAACTGTTGAGCAAGAGACTGAACTTTACTAAAAGGAATATTTTTAGATACTTGTAACGAACTTTTATTGTAATTAATAGTTAAGCCAGACATATTGGAAAAAGTACTCAAGAGATTTTTAATCGTATGAAGACTTAACTTATCAGCACGTCCAAAAATAAGCGTATCATTTTAAAAGGAGGGGAATGGAATAGGATCACCGTTATTTATAAGTTTGATTCCAACCAAGGGGTCACATTCCAATGATTTTTGTTGCAACATTCTTCCTCATAGTTCCATAACCAATAAAAAAAAAATATGGTGCAAGAGGATCTCCTTATCGTATTCCCCTATTAGTTTGAAATGTACGATCAGACAAATTATTAACTAAAACTGAAAAGCTAGTTTTAGTTAGACATGTCATAACCCAATTAATCCATTTAGAGTCAAAACCAAATTTATGTAGACTTTTATTCTATGCTCTTGAAATATAAGCTGAAATAATTTCAAATGTAAACTTTTATTCTATGCTCTTGAAATAATTTCAAATGTAAACTGAAAAGCCTAGAAAAGCATCAATAAGCTAAAATAATTAAAATCTGAATAATAATTTCAAATGTAAACTTTTATTCTATGCTCTTGAAATATAGGTTAGAAAACCTTTAAATTTTACTTAATAGGAAAGTCATTGAAAATAATTATTAATGTCTTTGTAACCGAAAGAAATGTCACCGCAAAATTATTTTCAACCAATTAAATATTCTAGAGAGAAGGGCTCTACCCTCTCTCTAGAATTTTGAGAAATCCCCAAATTGTGTAAATTCAAACTATGAAATTTCCAATTGAAGAACCCAACTGAGAATCCTATCCTCTTCAATCCACCTTTCTTGTGCTTCAATCGACCTTCCGTTTGGTTTTGAGTTCCCGTTCCTCGTTCTCTCCGATTCGATTGTCGTTTTGGGGTTCGGGGTGTGATTCGGTTGTCGATTTGGGGCCCGGGTGTTCGTCACCGCCTCGGATGGGCCGTTTCTGGGCTCGCCGGCGTTTTGGTTTCATCCCTCCTCAGTCGATCTCGTCCCCCTCTGTCGATCTGGTCTCGCCGCTAGCGTTGTGCGTTGGTTTCATCCTCCTCCCTGCGTCGCCTCGTCTAGTCTCTCGGTCTGCTGCCGGCATGTCTACCTCCTGTCGTCGGAGGTTGCCGCCTGGGTAGTCTGTCTCCGGGATGATGCTCCATGGGCTGATGGTGGTGTCCGGGCTTCCATGGCCGGGCGTAACCCGTTGTTCAAGCGTCTACAATTGTCCTTGGGGCCCAAGTTTGGGTTCCTTCGGGCCCAAGTTTGGGTTCCTTCGGGCCCAAGTTTGGGTTCCTTCGGGCCCAAGTTTGGGTGCCTTCGGGCCCAAGTTTGGGTGCCTTCGGGTCCAAGTTTGGGTTCCTTCGGGTCCAAGGTTGGGAGTTTGGAAGAAAAAATAAAATAAAATAAAATTGTGCACCCGCCCGAAAGGGCTTGAGAAAATCCCGCAAGGGCATGTCGACATTTTCTAGGTGAAAGATTGTTGGCGTCTTGTTTCGAGCAGTTTGCGGCTCTGCTTCCGATGTTTCTAGGAGATCTTCTGCTTGGTTGGGGGAGACGTTGAGTCTGTAGTCGGGTCTGGCTGGGGTCGTGGTCGTGCGCTCAGGGCGACTCCGTATCCGGGATAGAGTTTCCTTGGAGTTCGTCTGCACTACCCACAGGAGTTAGAGTCCTGCTGTACTACTGGCCCGCGGTGCTACTGTGTGGTGGTGCTTGGCTGCGTTCTTCGGTGGCTTCCTCAGCTGTTCGGGTGTTTGGTCTTCCTGGAACGTTTGTTGTAGTGTTTATTTCTGTTTGACTCATTACGCTTGTTATTTGTATTTCTGTTTTTAGGTTGTTCTGTTAGACGGTTCGCCGTCTGCCGACTTCGGTCGGCCTCTTGATGAGTCAGGCCTGTCTGACCATCGAATTTTTACCTAATCAAAAAAAAAAAAAGAAAAAAAAAAGAAGAAGAAAGAAATGTCACCGCACCAATGATTATTAGGACTTGAAGAGTCGCAATAGGTGATATAAAATAAAGTAATAAATAATACTCTAGAACGGGGGATGAATAGAGTATGACAAATTTTCGCAAACTTTCTGCAGAGGGAACTTCAAGGCCTTAAAATGAATCCCAATGTTTTGAATCAGAACTCAAGGTCTTGAAATGATTCTAGAAACTTGTTCGGCAGAACCTGTACGAAAATAAAACTTATCAAAGTATAATGCGGAATAAATAAATAGATGGACACACGAATTATTAACGAGGTTCGGCATGAAATTGGCCTACGTCCCCGCCTAGGGTTCTCCAATCCGTAGGATTCAAAAGCACTATTATTTCACTTTCTATGGATCCTAGATACAACCGAGAAGATCTTTCCTTTTTTTGAACACTCAAAGCCTCACCCGCTTCTATCTAGTCAACTCAGATCCCTTAGAGTCCTAGATACAACTTTAGAAGAACAACCCTTCTCTCAACTTGTAGCCTCGCCCGCTACTTTCTAGTCAACCCAAAACACTCGTGAAATAATAGCCTAGTGAATACGTTTGAGTAGATGTATACTCTTAGTATAACACTTTAGACTTGTACAATGAAGCTTTAGAAACTCTCAATCTCTCAAAATATAAAGCAAGAACAAAAATGGGGAAAGAGAGAGTCAAAGGCGGATGATTGCAATGGAGAACACTTTCTTATAGATTGAATGCTCGAGTCGTCTTTTTCTTCTCTACTTGCATCGTCCCTTTTATAGTCCGCATGAGCTGGAGTTTTGAACGTTTTAATCCCTTATTCTTGCTTGAATTACAGCCATGAAAATCAGGAAAGAATCCCACAAAATGAGATCTTTTGATTGCGCAGAATTTTCACCATATCTTCAATTTGAATGAAAAAATTCAGCCTTTTATAGAAGATTTTTCAACCACCAAATCTTCCATAATCTGCATAGAAAATCTCAGCAACCTTTTCAAATATATGTTATATAAAATATGCACATAAAAATCTTTAACAAATAAATATATAAAATATTTAACGTATCCAATTCCTCCAATTTGCCCTTGCTGTCAAGACCTTGAAACCAGAGTCTTGTTTTGTCTTTCATCAACCTTTCTCAAAGACTTGTAGGTTAGCTCTCAAGATCTTACAATCAAGGTGGAGTCTTCAGGACTTAATGTCTTTGTAGCCACCTTAATTATGCTTATAGAGACATGCAACCATGCTCTCATAAATAAGATGATAACATGCATTTAAAAATTAAAACCGCAGTTTACCTTATTATATTCTTTTTTAAAATTTTCTGTGTAGTTTTCAAACAAAACCACGGTTTTCTGTCCCCCTGATAGTTTTGAACATTTTGGCAAATTATTTCAATCGATTCCTATTTTGATAATTATTTTTTAAATGGTAAATATTTTAGAAAAAAATCTATTACGGAGTTTTTTTTTATTAAGTAAAAATTCGACGCCCCAAATAGACTAGGTGGGCCGAGAGGCCGAACAAATCGGCAACGAACAACCCGCCAATACAAGCAAAGTAGAAAGAAATAACTACAAAATAAAACTGCCAAATTACAAGGGTGTCGTTCAAGACGCAGGCTAGTTCTATCGATGAAAGAACAGATGTAGTGTGCGACAACTTTTCTGTCAGTTTGTAGAGGCGACACAGGGAATCCTTGGGAAACTTAGTGAAAACCTCATATTTGGACTCGGATATCAACGAGCCTTCAGGTTTCGATCACGTCCACAAACGCTCGCGCGTCAACAAAGGAGAAAACACCACTCAGAACCGCTAGCCCCGAGGCCAAAAATACCACCACCTAGCAACTTGGCATAGATTCACTCCTTTAATTTACACATATATATTATATATGATTTTTTTTAATTAGGTGGAAAAGCTTGGCATGCAATGCCCCGGTTTAGGCTTGCACGCCAAGGACCGGTCCATCAGCCACTACATTAGTGACAAGCACACCCCGATTGGGAGAAAAGCAGCACTCCAAAGCGGACCGGTGTCGGCACTAAGCACACCCGTGGACGACGTACCCCACCGGAGAAGCACTGGAACATGACCCAACTAAAGTCATGAGGGAGCCAAATGTCGGGGACTAATTGGACGAGGAATTAGGGGCGTTTTCTAGGCCCAACCAACGACGAGCCACACGAATCCAGCAAAACCCATACTAAGCTCCAGCGAGGGAGGAAGGAGGCAGAACCATGATGATGCGAGATCATCTTCTACAGCTCCAGACACACCTATCATCTTAGGAGAAGGACCTATAACTCGAGCTCGAGCTAAGAAGCTTCAGAGAGAGTCATTCACTTTTGTGAGTCATGCTTTGTTCTCGAGCAAGGTTCAACTCCCAGAGCCTACATTGAAGACCTATATGTGTATAGGGATGCTTGTGACCGAACCCCCTTTAGACATATAGGGCCGGATTTACTAAGTGTTGAACAACCTATGTTATTTCCTCTTTTAGTAACTTTTCTACTCAAGATATTTTAGGAAACTTTTAAAGGTTGTTTTAATTAATTGTTTTATTTCTTTATTTTCGAAAATCAGCCGGCCTTATGGTTATATTAGGCCGTCTCTTCCATTATAGAACTTACGTTATTCATTATTGAGAAATTCAGTCTTGTGTGAAACACAACTGTGAGAAAGTCAATCGATTCAAAGCGTTGCTCATCGATTGCACAGTTGGTATAGATCTTGCTTGGTTTGCTTTGTGTTCATCAACCTCACGAGAGCTTGATGACCCTAGTAATCACAAGTCCCCTCCTTGTGCCTCCAAGTTGTCCGCTTGGTTGTGTAAGGTTGTAGAGGCGGGCTTTATAATCGTTGGTATTTGGTTCCTACCCTCTTAGGAGGCCTGTGTCTTTATCTCGTTCTATTTTAGTTCGAATCACCAATCTATCGGTCTTGTTCCTTTCAATTTCGAGTCCTTATTATTGTTCTTGAGTTTAGTCGATTTTGAGTCTTTCTTTCTTCAGTCGAGTTGTTGCGTGTGTCTTGTTATTGTCGACGTCGAGTTGATCTTGAGCAATTCTTGTTCGAGTTCTTGTGTTTCTTGTTGAGTCTTGAGTCTTTGCTTCCGTTCTTTTTAATTCTTGTTTGATTGTCGAAGATCGGGCCATCCTACGGCTAACCTCATATCACATGAGGTCGGAAGCGACGATAGAAACCGAAGGAAGAAGGAGATGGAGACCTTGGATGGCGGTGGACGGCCAAAAACGACCACCGAACAAGGATTAGGCAAATCGAAAAGGAGGTAAGTGGTGGGGCGGTGATGGAGAGCCAAAGGCGGCCACCGTAAAGGCGCAGTGGCGGAGTGGTTCACAAAACCACCAGCGGAGTAGGGGTATCCGAAACGAGAAACCATGATATCCATTGACTAGGAACACGTCGGAAGAGGAGATGAAATTAAGATTTGGGCAAAATTTGTAGATTTTGGTTCACAGATGGTTTACGAGACCCTCGGATGGGGAAGTTTGGCCTTCGGGAGGAGGTTTGGGGCTCCCGAAGGAGGTTTGGAGCTCCATCAAAAGAGAGCATTTTTTACTTAATTGTCGAGAGCACCTTTTACATTTACTAATCATGTCCATATCACTAGGTGGTGTTCGGAGCCAGGGTAGGTAGTGGCAGCCACTGGTTTTGGAGGGAAATTTTTTTGGACTCCCTCTCTCTAGAATTCTAGAGAGAATAAAAAAAAAGAGTATATAATTTTATTTTTGTGATTCATAGGTAGACACTAGACACTTAGGGCATCCGCATTCGTGAAATCCACTTGAGTTCCTTAACTCCACTTTTTATATTTCTATCTCTTTAAAAAAACTCAATACAATTTTTCACCCACATTCCAAAACCCTTTGAAATCCTTTTTTTTTTTTATCGGGACCCCTCTTTTTTTCCTCTCTCTCCGCCTGTTGACCCACCTCCTCTCTTTTTCTTTCTTTCTCTCGGTTTTTTAAGTTTTCTTAGAAAGAAACCTTTCAAATCATTTCTTAGGTCATTATAATATCGGGGAGGAGAATTCAAACTCACGATCTATTGGTCACTATCAAAGTTCGATTTGGACCGATGACTGTGGGTCGTGTGCACAGGCGCACATGCGCTAGTAGCCTAGCACACAAGCCGAGTGGGGTTCCATTCTAAAATCAATTGGCAATAGAAGGAGTAACCCACCAACTCATATATTGGATTTGATATGTTCAACTTTCTGATTTGAGAAACTTTTGATCTCATTCATATGCTAATATTCACTATATGTAATCTTTACTAGTTATGATAACAAGACTTGACAATATACTGTACTCCGGTAAAAAGTGATCGGGATTGCAGGTCAAGTCATCATAATTATAAACTTGACAAAATAAAAGTCTGGAGACGTAAAAATCACAAGTGATGTTGGGGTGGTGAAAGGCAAAGATGCATATTTGAGCTTATGATGCAATGATTATTTGTCCACCCATCATAAATTAACTTTTAATTATGCTTTTTCCTGAATTTAACACTGAAAGGGAACGCCGTCAACCCCTAATTACGTTTTTATCCCATTAATTACTTCATTAATACTCTATTGATCCTCTTACCGACGTTTTTTTTCCCCCTCTTTCAAACTAATTTTATTCAAGAAACACATTTTTTTATTTTTCCACTTTTTTCCCTTTCTAGATTAAAAAAAAAAGCTGTCCCTTTTCAACTGTGGAAATCTTGATTTTCCCTTTTCACAGCAGTAAAAGATTGTTGGCTTTTCAACTCCAAAAATTAGCCATCAAATTCAAAAGCTTCCTTTTCTTCTTCCTTCTTCCTCATACTTCTTTTTCTTTTTCTTTCAAAAAATGTTTTTATTACCTTTTCAAAAATCAGCCTTTTAGGCTTTTGGTGGTCTGAAATTTTGGCAATTTGACCAACTTTTTCTTAACGTCAAAGTACCCGTTTTAGTCCAATGTGCACTTTAAAATAAGTCATACTCCATCCATCTTATAGAACTTTACAATGGTTTTTGATTTCGTCCGTAGTCTACGTCTTCACTTTACTGATTATGGATTCGTCTGTGTTGGGGGTGTCTTGCCTGTAAAATGTTGATTTGCACCTTTTTTTCATTTCTGTAATATGTTGTATTCTGACGGATTTCCACCAGTCAATCCATCAACATCTTAAGTATTAGGCTTGTCTGATCTCGAATCGTTTCCTTATCAAAAACAATAAAAATACTCCCTCTGATTTACTCCATATAATATAATATAAGGTACTTTAGATTTTAGAGTGCATTTTATCCTTTTTCCTTTCATTTCTTGTACGTTGCTTGTCATTGTGGAGTCTTGTCTGTCTTTAATTAACTTGTCATAGGTCACTGGGAAACACCTTCTCAATTTAGTCGGGAAATGGTGCATACAACTTAACCCAAATACGGACCTAGGAATTGGTTGCGCTTTGATGCAGGCTACAATCCACCCCAAAATCCATAATATAACTAATAGGAAATAGGAAGAAATAATATCACACAAAATTAATTTAGTGCAGGTGGTTATTATTTGGGCTTGATAAGAATCTTTAAAAGCCGCCCCCCCCCCCCTTTCCCCCTTTTTTCCTTTACAACATATATATTACAAATAATTAGGAGTTTATATGTCATATTTTTTTCAAACAATTTATATTTCATATCAATCACTCTTTCAAAAAATAAAAAATATGTGTAATATGTGATATTAATTCTTAGGTTAAAAAAAATACATGTGTTATATTCAGTGATATTAATAACTATTTAAAAAAATTGTATAAGACGATCCTAGCCTACCTCAAATTTCATTCTTGGTTCCGTGTCTAGGGTTGTTACATGAGTTGAACAGCTCGAGCTCGGTTTGGGATCAGCTCAAAAAAACGCTCGATTCGAGCTCGTTCACTTACCTAAACAAGCCGAGCTTGAACATGATTTTAAGCTTGGTTGAAAGTTCGGCTCAGCTCGTTCGATTTAGGCTCGAATATCTCGAAATGTATGGAATCTCTAAAATTTTCCTTAAGTTAATATGTTATGACCAAGTAAAACTACTTAAAGCTCGAAAAAAGCTTGGTTCGAGCTCGTTCATTTACTAAAACAAGCCGAGCTTGAACAATAAAGAATACTCGTTTAAAAATTGGGCTCGGCTCGAGCCCGTTTAACAAATGAACCAAGTTTGAACATGTCAAACTCGCCTTGTTCGGCTCAAATAACATCTTTATCGGTGCCTGACTCGACCCCCCAGATCTTGCTCTGGGCAGGATATACTGAGTTTGTTGTGTTTGTTGATGTTGTTGTAATATAAGGTACTTTAGTAATAAATATCTAATCAACAGTGGAAGATATTTTAGGTAATTGTAGGATTTTTATTTGTTAAATCACTTTCACCGTTACTTAAAAATTTAAAATGCTTTATTTTATTTTATTTTTATAGTTTAGACCAGATGGATTACTTTTTAAAACTTTAGGAAAATATTACATTTTTATTAAAATAAACAATATTAGATTTCATTCGGTGAGATAAATATAAGATTTGATAGAACAAAAATGTGAAATAACCTTATTTAATTACATTGGTCTTTTTAACATAAAAAAATATGTACATATACTCAACCATTTCATTTCACACCAAACAAACTCTTTAAAGTTTGTAATTTGCTTGTCATCCGAAGATCAGCACTAAGCACTAATAAGAGTGTATTGCCTATACTTAAAAGAGGGAGTCAAATAAAGGGAGTCGCAGGTGATCAGAAAAGAGGAGCACGCTGGTGCAGTGGGTGCCCTATAGGCTACAGTCGTTGACCAGACCTCTGAAAAAGCCACTCGTACTTGGGGGTTTTATTTTCGGACCCCATCCGTCGTCTAAAAACCCCACTCCGACATTAACGAGTTAAATAATGCGTTTTTAGGGACGCTCAGCTCCGAACCGGTTTACCCTACCTACCCCTCACCGCCCGCTGCCCGTGTTGCCGTATAACTGCAACAAAACCGGGACCAATTTCCTCTTAATCCCCTCATTTTCCTTTTCCTTTTAATCTTTTTTTTTTTCAATTAGTTTTTTGTTTTTAAATATATGAAGGGGATAAGAAGATTTATGAGACCGGAGATCCCACTGGTCAAATATATATATGGGATGTGAGATCATAGTAAGTTAAGTCTATCTCCAACGGTTTCCCTAAAATTTCATAGAACCACCTCTCTATTTCAAAGATTTAGAGAATTATTTAGTTTAAAGAATCTTACAGATTTAGAAACTCTTTTTTTTTTTTTTTTTGCTACTCCTCAATTTTTGAGAATGTAATAAGAGATCGGTTGAACAAAAAAATATCTTAAAATTTTTCAAAAAACTCTAAAATCCCAAAATTGAAAAAGTATTAGAGATGCTCTAAATTCCAAGTATTTTCCACTTTAGATGTGACTAGTCTTATAAATCTCATATGAGCGATGTATATATATCAACCACTGGACACACGAATTGATTGAATGTTTTATTTCAACTAGGAATGTTACACTACAATTATAATCGAACTCACAACACTGTCACGTCGACGTTTTTAAAAGAGTGTTACACATCGTTAGACCGTAACAAGTCGACCCTTCAAGATTCGATGCCCGATTCGATCTATACTTTTTCGGGGTTGTAATTTGTGATCCTCTCGACCTAATGCACACCACTAACTATTACTTGTTCCAAAAGTACCTTAATATATAACTCAATTGAAGGTGGGAAATTAAAAAAAATAGTAAAAAATGATCCAGGGCGCCCATACTTTAAGATCCGTGACAGCTTGTATTTGAAAATCTGTCGACTGGAAAACCCGATCGATCACGCCAGTGTATCACTGAAAATCGTTTACTTATGGGAAACGAAAATATATTATTAAATATAAAATGAATATATATATATATATATATTAAAATAATGAATGATATCTCCTCGTCGTCCCCTTTCCCCTTTATAAATACTGACAGTAGCCACTTCATCCCCTCGTCCATCCATCCACTTCTATCTCTTCAACCCTCTTTTTCTTCAATTCCCAGTATGGAAGACTCTGTAAAGCTCAGGAGGGATAGCGCCCCATCGATCGTTTCACGCTTCAAATTAAGGCGAAAAAACAGAGAAACATCTCGGTTCTTTGTGCGGCGCTATCTATCCTGAGTTTCATGGACTCCTCCTGCTTCCGATCACCTAGGGTTTCCACGGTAAGCCCTCTTTGTGCTTCAATTTTGGGGGTTTTGGGGGATCAGACCCCTCCGATTCCTATAAACGAGATTTTTACTAACAATTTCTTCGCTCATCACTGTAACCCTAGACATCCCAAACTCGATCAGCTGTCTAGGGTTTTCCAGGGTCATACTCATGGTGTATTGTGAATTTACTTTATTTTTATTTTTATTTTTTTAAACTACTGTGTGAATAGTTTATTTCTACTGTGGATGTATATGTTAATGGGTTGCAGGTAGGGTGGAGGAAAGGAAGCCATGGATGGACTGATCCACTGGGAAGGAGGAGTACTCCGATGCGATTCAGTAACTGCAGATTTTGACTCTTTTCCTAGTTGCGTCCTCCCCACGGCCTTGCTTGTCTCTTTCACTTCGTTTTTATAGTAATTTACTTTTGTATTTTTTTAACCCTTCATTTTACAATGGAGATTGCGTTTATTAATTGATTATTAGTATCACAAAGCTTTTGCATTATTTACACTTTTCTCCCAACAAAGTCATATATTCACAAATTAACGCCAGATGTTGCTTAAACTTTCAAGATTACGAAATATAGATAAATCATGTGAAGAATTACTAGAACCGGCCAAATATTGACAATTGATTTAAAAAGTTGATGTTTTTAATTATGATATTTTTCCACAATTTAGGCCAGAACTAATGCTATTTTCAACAGCTTTAATAATATATCTCTAGACTACTTTTGCATTATTTTTATTCAACTTACATTCTTGTAATTGAACAGATTAAATAAGGTGTATCATTTGAGCATTTTGCACATTTTGTAGTATATTGTAATATGGTTATTAAAAAAAAAAAGACCTTTTTAATATCTCAAAAAATATAACTGTGAATCTACCAATGGTTGTCTATTCTTGGTCCTCCTCGATTTTCATGCTGATTGGGTTGATTGTTATCTTGATCGGTTGAGAGCGAGTCTTTCGTTTTATTTGTTGTATTATAAGATTTAGTCTGTCTAATGTCTTCGGCCTCTCGAGTTGTCAGACATGGTCATGTCGACCATGTCTGGTGAATTGAATCGTTTTTCTTGTTAATTTTTTTTTTTTTTAAAGAAACACGAAGAAATCCAAAATAACATTGTTTGTTTAACTAACTTTACAATTTACATCATAAAATGACATCGGAGAGATAAGTAAAGTAAATGATTAAGCACAATAACTATGCGGTGATGATGACCGGCCGGTTCATATAACACACCCTCAAAACGACACTAGATTCTGCGTTTTGGTGTTTACTCACTCAGGACCTGTTTGACTGAGTACTGGGGGCGATTTTTGTACATGAAAACGGCCGGGGCCAATGGGGCTGGAGAAGGACACGTGTACGGCTGGGATGGAACTTGGGGGGCGATGCATGGGAAGAAGAAGCTTTGGATGGAAGATACAAAGGATGAGTTGGATATGGAAGATACTGGTGTGGTTGCTTTAGGACGCATATATGTCATTGCTGTATGGCGACATAGAAACCATATTTACTGTTTAATCCCCCATTTTCTATTTCTCACTCACTTTTCTGATTTTGTTGCTCCCCCTCTTATCTCCATAATCATTTCCCTCTTTACTCTTTAGTTCTTATCATCTTAACGACTGCTACTAGTTCTAGTAGTGCTGGTGGCGGTGGCTGTTCTTCAATAGTTTCATCTTGATCGATCAATCGAATCATATGACTCACGTACATTAGTTAGGTTTTGTGAATTAGAAATGTTCTTCAATACTAATGTATTTTACTCCATGAATAAAACAACCAACACCCGTGTCAGTGTCAGTGTCAGGTAAATTAAGAAGCCGAAATAATCGACAAGCAAACTAACCGTGTTACAAACAAATAAAAAAAAGAGGTCAAAATACAAAGGTTCAAATCCTAATTGACTATAGCAATGAAAAAACCCGACACATGAAGAAGTCGAGGAAGACCCTGGAGGAAACATTAATTGAAAGGGAGTAGATGAAGATCAAATAGAGAGAGAGAGAGAGAGAGGGAAAAGGGAAAGGAAAGGAGTAATTAAAGAGGATGTCTGTTGGGGGGAAGGAATAAAGGGAGTAATTGCAGTACTGAGAGGGTACGTGAGGATCGGAGAAGGGGGCCGGAGGAGGTGAGAGGCTGTGGTTGGGCTTAGATGGCGCTGCAACGTAACTGCACCACCGCCCCCCCCCCCCTCCCCCTCCCTCTTTAATGTCTCATTTATTCACTTCTTCAGAGGCTTAGCTAGCTATAGAAGATAGCTCCCTAGAGAGTAGAGACCCTCTTTATTAAGCTATCTACCTCTCTTTTAATTAAATTCATTTACATTTATATTTTCTGGTTGTTAATTTCCGTTTTTGGTTTGTTTTAGGTTTAGTACTAATCAATACTGTATCAATTTAGATTTTAGACCATAGGCTGCTGCATATTACTATATATTCTTCGTACAATCAAAATTACAGGTAAAAGGTACTATTACTATTCTTCATTCTCTCTAATTTTATTGTATTATACTATGTAGTTTCTACTACCTTATACATAACTGATTATGCAGGTAGCTGCCATTAATACGAGTTATTGATATTTTGATAAGCTTGATAGGTGTTTGGTTAAACCTAATTACCAAAAAGGATATAATTTCGAGGTAGTTTTATTGCCTCTAGCTTGTTACGTTCCAACATCAAAAATATGACAATTCAAGTGATATTTAAACGATGGAACCAATAAAGATTTAATTACTACAATAAAAGGAGAATAAGAGGTTATCATCTGCACGAAACCAAAAATTAAAATTCGGATGGGTTAGATAAGCTATATTTTTCTTATATGCTTAATTTTCATTAATAAAACCCTTAATTTAATAAATTCAATAACTTTTTTTAACTAATTTTTTTAATAATTTTTTACCTTTTTTTTTTTTTGAAAAAATGGGGCGGTTGGAGCGAGCCCTCGGTTCATGTCGGTCTGTCGGGTTTATCATTTTAGAGAAAAATTCACCAATTAGGAGGGAAAATTCTCCCTCCGCCATCCCTCAAAACTTCAATGCCAACCACACCAACAACAAATGAGCAATACTACATACCTATTTTATTTATAAAAAGGAGTGAGTTATATGAATCTCAGTCCATCTCTAAATCCGTCCTTCTGCCATGCCACCATCAACACCCATGCATGATTTCAGCGTGAAGCACGCAGCTCAGAAATCATCAACTAACTGGCTCCCACAACCTTTGGCTTCAAAGCTTGCAGATGATCAGTATCTCTTTTAGTAGAAAACAACACCAAATTGGCCGCACCTCCAACCAACTTTCGATCTACAATATATACCCAAAAGATGAATTTTAGTGACCAACCAATTAACAACTCTTTCAACTGTAGCTCAGATATGATTTTTGTATGCTAAACAACTCCAAAATCTGAATTTCAAGGACAGCAAATTAATTAATATATATCGATATCTCATTTTCGATTGAAATCAGTGAAAACCAGCTTCAATCACAATAGCTCAACACTACTCAACAACGTACAAAGAGGGAATGGTTCCGTTAATCGAATTCAAACATAAATCTATAAGCTCTAATTCATAAACTAGTTGGGGAAACTACCTAAAAAGTGTTTGAAGTCAGCCAAAGTGATCCAAACCTCTCAAGCAAGGAACAAGTCAGTTTGCTGTTAGGTTGTCGATATCGAGTAAAGTGTCCAGCTGTAGTCGATATCAAGGAGTGTTAAGAAGCAGTTAGAACTTGAAATTCAGTTTTTATTTGTAAGGTTGAATTAGCTCAAGTAGTGGATGTAGTGGGGTGCAGTTATGAACGGTTATTTCCTTTGCAAGTGTATTATGTTTGACACTTTCATTCAATCAATGTTAAGCAGTTCAATTGAAAGTTTATTGCTTCCTCTCTTGGTTTCTTTGAGCAACTGTCGAAAGACAGATTGTAGTTGTTGTTGTGTGTGTGATCTGCAGTGTGTGGTGGCCATTCTCCCTTCCATTTCTCACAATTCGTATCAGAGCAAAGAGTTGTGCTCTTGCCGGGTTTGAGTTTTTGGGATTGAGAGAAGTGAGAACAAACACAGGGAAACACTTTGAGTGTTCATTGTTCTTAGAAAATGCAGAACAATGGTGGTAGTAATGTTGGTAACCCACAATTGCCAATATTTAAGGGAGTAAACTACCATTTCCGGAGTTTAAAGATGGCCACTTTGTTTAAGTCACAAGAGATATGGAATCTTGTGGATCAAGGGTTCGAAGATGCTGAACCACCAGAGCCAGATCGACAACTAAGAGAGAAAAGGAAGAAGGATTCAAAGGCTTTGTTCATGATACAAAGCGCCTTGGATGATGCGATCTTTCCAAGGATTGCAGCTGCTACAACTGCTCATGAAGCCTGGGATGTGTTAAAGCAGGAGTATGTAGGAGATAGAAGAGTGGTTACAGTTAAGTTGCAGACACTTAGAAAAGAGTTTGAGACTCTAGCAATGCAGGAGAAGGAGACAATTCAGGTGTTTCTTTCTCGAGTGTCTAGGATTGTGAACCACATGAGAACCTATGGAGAGACCTTAAATGATGAAGCAGTTGTGAGTAAAGTGCCGAGAAGCCTTAACAGGAAGCATGACCATGTAGTTGCAGCCATAGAAGAGTCCAAGGACATGTCTGTGTACAGGTTTGAGGAGTTGACAAGCTCCTTACAAGCACATGAGGAGAGATTGTGCATGACCAGTGATGTTAAGGAAGAAAAGGTCTTCCAAGTGAAGGATGAGAACTAGAAGGGAAAATTTGAAGGCTCATCAAGCAGGGGTAGTTCAAGAGGTGGCTTTAGAGGAAGAGGCAACTACAGAGGGAATTTCAGAGGTAGAGGTGGTAGAGGCTATGGTAGAGGTCAATCAAATGGCTCAGGAAGAGGCAATGGTACTGAGCAAGGAAGAGATCAATGGAAAGAGTCTAGCAGAGGTCAAGGAAGTGACTCTAGATCTCATAGGAGTAACATGAAATGTTACTATTGTAAGAAGTATGGGCACAAGGAAGCCTACTGTTGGGAGAAGCAAGAAAATGAGCAAAGGGGAGCAAACTTTACGGAAAAGTCTGAGCAAGAAGATAGGTTGTTCACGGCCTTGTCATCCACATCTGACACATCAAGTAGTATGTGTTATTTGGACAGTGGGTGCTCGAATCATATGTCAAGTTCAAGAAGTATGTTCAGAGACTTAGATGAATCCAAGAAAAGTAATGTGAAGCTTGGAGATAACAAGGTGCTTCAAGTTGAGGGAAGAGGCACAGTTGTGATCAGAAGTGCTCAAGAAGGTGAGAAGTGCTTGCAAGATGTTCAGTATGTTCCAAAGCTTGCTCATAATTTGCTCAGTGTGGGACAGCTTCAAGGTACTGATTATTCTCTGTTGTTTGATGAAGATGCCTGTGTAATTAGAGAGAAAAGAACAGGTGAGGTGATTGTGAATGTGGGAATGACCAAAAATTGGATGTTTCCTTTGGACTTAGCAAAGGGTGTCAATAGAGCAATGACAAAAATAGGATGTTTCCTTTGAACAGGTGAGGTGATTGTGAATGTGGGAATGTGGGAATGACCAAAAATAGGATGTTTCCTTTGAATATTTTTATCAATATTTTCAAAGTGCAAATTTTGTCGTAAAATTTTATTTTTCTGTGAATATTTTGAAAAAATATTCCAAATCTTGGATATAATCGCTCTTTGTTTACCAAAATCAAGTGAAATTAATTAAGTTGGTAATTATGTAACTATGTTGGATTAGATCCTTCTTAATTCTCTAACAGAAAATATTACTCTCTCCGTATCACAAAACTTGTAATTTTTCCTTTTAACACGTTTTTTAAGAAGCTAAAAACTCTATAAAATATTAATTTTGTAATAATGTTTTTTAATAATTTCATAGATAATCATATTAAGTATGAAATTATTTTTTTAAATTAATAAAATCATTGATATTTTATATAGTTTTTACCGTTTTTTAAAAAATGCTAAAAGCAAAACAACATGTTTTACGAGCCGAAGAGAGTGTGATAGACAGGGTCAAGACAGGGTCAGGACAGAATGTACTGGTGACCAGATAAAAAAGGATGGTTTACAACGTCAAGTGCATATAAACTTAACACAAAATCAACTGAGTTCAACAATAACAACAACGCATGGATATGGAACCTGAACGTTCCTCCCAAAATTAAAATTTTCATGTGGAAGGTATGCCAGAATGGTCTCCCAACTGCGGTTCGTCTTGCGAAAAGAGGAATTGCAATACCACCCTACTGCGCATTGTGTAACAACCATGAAGAAGATGCAACTCATCTTCTGTTCGAGTGCAAATTCTCGACATGCTGCTCAATCCTATCTCCCCAAATTATGAGTCAGATAAAAAATGATATAAAGGTGTCAAGGAAGGTAGAGGAAATAATAAATAAATTAGGGAACCAACAAGACAAACGAAAACGAGAAAAAGTTGTTTTTCACTGGTGGACTATCTGGATGGTGCGCAACAAACTCATCTTCCAACAACAAAAACCACCAAATGAATGGGGGTTTGCAAAACTTGTAGACTCTTACTTCAACGAATGGGTGAAAGCGGAAGAACACGAAGGGGAAACTGACAGGAGAAAGCTGAGAGTTGCAGAATACGACCAAACCAGAGGACATAACAGAAAGACAACCAAGTGGAAAAAACCGCCTAACGGAAAAGTAAAACTCAATTTCGACGGATCCGCGTCAGGCAATAGGCAATGCTCGATAGGATACATTATACGTGACAGCTCTGGAGGGGTAATTGCGATGGGTAATGACATGGTTGGACAACAAACACCCCTAATGACAGAAGCACTAGCGCTCAGAAAAGGTGTACTCAAAGCCTTGGAATTAAAGATACCTAAAATTGTCATTGAAGGAGATTCATTGATTATAATTAGACATTTCCGGTCCACAAATACTTGCCCATGGGAAATCGAACTAATCATGGCAGACATAAGTACACTCCTAACGGGATTTCACGAAGTTTCGTTCTCCCACGTTCTTCGTACCAGCAATTGCGCGGCAGATAAGGTTGCACACCTTGCCCAGATTGCACCATATCCCCAGCTACATAATGATCCAGGTCTTCTCGACTTCATCCGAAAGGATGCCCGTCAGATAGCTTTTCTGCATCCGAATTCTTACTCAATCAAAAAAAAAAAAAGGTTTACCTTCACAAAAATAAAAATATTCAACGCATAGGCATAGTAAACAATTTATTAAAGTTTGATTTGATTTTATTTATTTTAAAAAAAAAAAGAATCCCAAATATATCATGTTTTTGTTGGAGAGTTACAGCAAGCAAGCAGAGATGCAAGGAAACGGCACTTTTAACGCACATCCATTGTTCGTCTTCAACCTCCCAACACGGATCAGTCTCAAAACCATCTGCACACACCACACCTTCTTCTTCTCATACATCTCCAGTTCTCTCCCCATTTCCCCAAATCATCGAAACACTAATGCAGCAATCGCCCCACCAACATGGACATCATTTGCCGGCCTGCACTACTCGACCAGCCCTTCGGCGTCTTCCGTCGCTTCGGGACTCTCGATTTCTCCTTCTCCTCCATCTTGCTTGAGCTCTCCATTCTCCTTGTCGTCACCCACCTCTTCCGCGCCCTCCTGCGGCCTCTCCACCAGCCCAAGGTCATCTCAGATATCATCGTATGTATCTCTTCTTCTTTTTTTCTTTAAGGCATTTCATCGAACACCTTATCTGCGCGGAATTGCGTGACAATGCCCTCTTTATCTCATGAAATTGTTGTTCGATTTGCTTTTGAATGTGTAATTGGAAAGGCCGGGGTTTTCATCGGGCCTTCCTTTCTAGCCACGAGCACGAAATTTACGACCTATGTCCTACCAGACACAAATCTATACGTGACCCGGAATTTGGGGGTTATTGGATTCGTGTACTTCGTCTTCATCTCCGGCGTGAAGATGGATCTGGGTGTGATTATAAAGTCTGGGAGGAAGCAGTGGATCATGGCTCTGGCTGGTGTAGGGATTCCTTTCGTTATAGACACAGCTTTTGCATTCAGCCTCCGAAACTACATGGACAAGGAAATGGCGAAATTCGGGACCTTTGGTGGGATTATTACTATGTGTGTCAACACTTCTTTCCCTGTAATCTACTCTATCCTGGAAGACCTCAACCTTCTCAGCTCCGAGCTTGGGCGCCTGGCCTTATCAATTGTTGTGATCGGTGATTTGTTTGGCGTCATTGTGGTCAATGCATTCGAAGCCTCCAAGCAAGCGGAGACCGGAACTATGAATGCTGTCTACTACTTATCTACAGGGTCCCTGGTGTGTGTCTTGGTCGTTTGTGTTCTCCCCAAGTATATGTCCAGGATCAATGATAACATCCCAGAGGGGAAGCCAGTGAATTCAGATCTTGTGACCGGGCTCCTTTTAGCGGCGTCTACGATCGGTTTCTTGACGGATTTCATCGGGGCCGCCGTTGCCAACGGCCCCATGTGGCTGGGGCTGGCCATACCGGATGGCCCTCCACTTGGATCGTCGATTGTGGAGAAGTCTGAGGTGGTTATCACTCAGATTCTACTCCCGTTCTCGTTCGCCTCCATCGGATTGCTCACCGATGTGTACACTTTGGGCATTTGCTGGTCTTGTTTGGGTCCCATGTTTGCCATTACTATGGTGGGTTACATCACCAAGTTCGTTTCGGTTCTGATTGCTGCTCAGTACTTTGACATGCCAATGAGGGAGGGGCTTACACTTTCCCTCATGTTGAGCTTGAGAGGGCAAATGGAGTTCTTGTTTTATCTTCACTGGTTGGATTGGAGGGTAATTCTTACTTTCTCTTATCTTAATCTCCATTGCTATAGTCAGTCTGTAGACTGCGTATGCTCTTTTATTATGTAGTGATGCAATTAGTCCATTTCCCCATCAATGATAGCAAGTTTGTTACCTTCATCACGAAAGCCTTTAAGCTAACATTAATCCTCACCAATCCTAGATCACAGCAGTTGTGATAAGTTGAAATTTCACATTTGTGCACTTTTTAGCTTATGCCAGAAAGGAGGAATTTGCAAGTTACTTTCAGTTTTGCTGTTCCAAATCTGACCTCAACCATACACCAATTCTAGGTTTACAGAGTTGTTATTGTTTCTTATTCTCATGCTATGTTAACAAGTTACTCGGCTGTTTCATCAGATGATAAATATAAATCACTTCACCATGATGGTTCTGGTAACAATCGTGACTACAAGCATATGCACACCCTTGATCAGTTATCTGTATGACCCCACGAGGCCATACATGACTAACAAGAGGAGAACGATACAACACAACCAACCAAACACAGATCTCCGAGTTTTGGCCTGCATTTACGACCATGATTGTCTGACCAGCTTGTTCAGCCTGTTGGATGTCTCAAACGCGTCGCCCAGCAACCCCTTTTTGATCTTAGCTCTCCACCTTATTGAGCTCAAAGGCAGAGCAGCCCCTGTATTCATAGACCATTCGGAACAAGATGAGTACTGGGACACCACTGATGAGTCCATACACAGTGCTTTGAACGCCTTTGAGGAAGCCCGGTCTGAGTACATGCGTATACATTTTTTTACTTCCATAGCAGCCCAGAGAACAATGTATCAGGTACTCCAAGCTCATCTCTCTCCCTTACAGTTTGAAATTTCAAGTTGTATCGTGCTAATGTTATTTATTCCCGAAAAAATTTGGCCACTAGAAATGAGCTTATACATGAAAGAGCATTCAGTAGATGTTAGTTTTGAGTTAAATGCATATACTGATATTATGTCAAAATGAAAAAACATTCGTTTTGTTCCCTTTGAAGTTTAAACTTGCTATAAGAATCAATATGATACTGTATTAGTTTTTGAGTTAAAATAGATGTTTGAAAGCACATTGTTCTAGTTTGCAGTTTTGAAAATCATGCTAAGTTATAACTTATAATAAAGTTGTAATAATTTTGAAGTGATTATTTGATGATGTTAGAAAAATAAAAGCAGTTGCAAGCTTAAAAATGTTAACTCACTTATACCAAACGGAATTTCGTTTTCTTCATCCTGTAATATGAATGGTTGTTGGTATCATACATGGTGTGATTGAACAGGATATATGTGAGATAGGACTGAGACAAAAGGCATCCTTTATAATCCTACCCTTCCATAAGAAATCCATGGTCGCCCTCATCGGTCCAGGCACTGTCCGACCAGGCATCCAGTCCATAAACTCCAACTGCCTCCTCCATGCGCCCTGCTCGGTTGGGATCCTGGTCTGCAAAGGTTCCATACAACCCAGCGTCGCAGCTCCCAACACTGACAACAGCAGGGAGCCAAAGCGGTTTGCTGTGCTCTTCCTAGGTGGGCCCGATGCTCGGGAGGCGCTTACCTACGCAGACCGCATGGTGGCCGACCCTGCCATCTACCTGACTGTGGTTAGGTTCTTGCCGTCTACCTATGAAGGCAGCGACGAGTTGGAGAAGAAGCTGGATGATGGAGTGGTCACATGTTTCTGGGTGAAGAATGAGGGGAATGAGAGGGTTATATACAGGGAGGTTGTGGTGAATAACGGGGATGATACCATCACTGCCATACAGGCAATGAACGAGGACGGTGGGTACGACCTGTGGATTGTCGGGAGGAAGTATGGGGTCAATCCGCTGTTGCTCGAAGGGTTGGCAGACTTGAGTGAGAATCCGGAGCTGGGGGTAATGGGGAGTTTCTTATCCTCCAAGGACTTCAGCACCAAGGCATCGGTTCTGGTGGTGCAGCAGCAGATTTTGCGAGATCAGAGAACCCGCACGATATAGGTCTCTAGCTTGATGTTTTTGTAGTTGTTTGTAGTTAGTCATCATTTTCCTGTAGAGTATAATTGTTGTGTACATAGGCCTTTCATTAGTTTTCGACATCGGTTTTGACTTTTGAGAAAAAAAAAACATGTTGCTTCATCATGTATGAACAATGTACACAACAAACTTGGATTACAGGAATAAATCACACTGACTTGAACTTGACCACTGCTGAATCTACAAATGATCTTTGATCTACTGAATGCATTTTTTTGATTTGAGAAAAGAGTATAATCTGAGATTGCTTCACCAACTGGCTTTACTGTGAATGTCTTGCAGGATTTAGCACTGAGGCAGATCTGCTGGTGGAGGCTCAATGGCTTGATTCTCTCCGACTCCGTTCTCGACTAAGAAGGCCATTGCAAGACCCCAAGTGATGTGGACATCCAGATGACAGTGCATCAGCCAGATTCCTGTTTGCAAAAAGGTACATAAAATGGTGAACAGATGCTTGATTTTTGGATGTATGTGAGTTTCATGATGACAGATATGTGGTTTACCTGGATTATCAGCCACGAAACGGATGGCGACCCATCCACCTGGCGGTGTCCCGATGGTGTTACGGAGAGGCGGGTCAACGAGATTGAAGTTAGCCGGATCCCTCCTTGGATCAAAGTTTCCAAATCCTCGACCAACAACGTAAAACTGGTAGCCATGGAGGTGCATTGGGTGCTCCTCGATCCTAAAGATACTCGTCCCTTGTAAGACGAGTTGTACAGATGATCCATACTTCAATCTAAAGAGCTTAGTTCCTGGGGCCGGTTGCCATAGCCCTCGGCTCACGTTGCCAGTGTAATCGAATGGTAAAGGCGGGAAAGCTGGGAAGTCTGTTGTGAAGACACCATTGGCATTGCCTTGGTAGTAGGCTTGCAGTAGAGAGTTCCTTCTCGGAAACACGAAAGATACATTGTTCATGCTGGCGGTGAACCTTGTGTTATTCGGACCTTGGCAGTTGAAACTCGGGCGTGAGCAATTGATCAGTCCCAATGCAATCGTGAAGAACAGGCTCTCATCGATCTCAATTGGGACATCCACCTTGGAAGGGCTTTTCACCCGGAGGGTGAATGCAGTTGCGGAGTTTGTATCGTTGAAGGCTGGTAGTGGCGGCAGCATTGGGCTTGCAGCATTTCCTTTACGAGAACCGCAATCTGCAGCTGAACCTGCACCAGCAACTGAGCCTGAACCCGAACCCGAACCTGAACCTGCAGATTGATATTGAAAGATGGCAGTGGTGGTAGTGTTATCAAACGGCAAGCCAGGGGCGCTTGCATACGCGTGTGCAGCCATGTAGTATCGGGCTGGTGGCTGATCTGCGGTGACAAGCACATCTGTGGTCTGGCCAGGGCCAATCACTATGTAACTCGTCGTGAAGGGCTTCGTGTAGGAAGCATCAGCTCCAACCACTGTCATCATGTGGTTGCCTATCGCGAAAAAGAGTTGTTGATTGAGTGCAGCGTTGATTATTCGAAGAAGAACCGTCTCACCAGCATTCACCGCGAACACCATTGTGTCTGCACAGATCGAAAGCCAGCTGTTTCAGCATCAAATTCAAACCAATCCAGCACACACAATCACAGTGCAAAACAAACAAACCTTGGCTTGAACATCTATACAGATCACCAGGTTGCCCATTGATGGTGAATGCATCTGACACATTGGGAGCTGCCCCGGTTATCGTTGCTTGCCTTAAGACGCTCATCGGATCTCTGTTCCACCACTCTCCTAAGAGCACAGGGTACTCCCTTGCAGGCTTTATGAAAGGGTATGAAGCACCCAACCTTGGACGGATGACGAAAGCACCATAAATTGTAGCCCTCAACCACCTACTATGAGCATGCCACCAGAGAGTCCCTTCTTGCTGTTCGATTGTGAACCTGTAAGTGTAGGTTTGTCCCGGTCTTATTGGGCATTGTGTCACGTACTCGGGTCCATCTGCCCATGGTGTTCGCCTTTGGCGGATCCCATGCCTGTTTAGCCCATCAATCAGTTCATCATAGAAAGCACAGTTAAACAAATTTACACTACAAAGTAGAGATTCACTGTCATGGTACCAGTGAAGTGTGACATTGTATTGGCCTGCATTCGTTACTTTGATGACGACAGTGTCTCCTTCCCTCACATCTATGTTAGGCCCCGGAAATTGGCCATTCACTGTCATGACATAGACGGTTTTGCACAGCCTATTCACCGGTACTTGTTGAACCTGTTAAAGAACCCGGCCCCAAGGAAAACGAAACAGAGTGAGCTTTGAGTTACTGAGTAGATCAACATATACACGAAGGGCAGAGTGTTAAAACATACGACAAACTCGTGATGCTGAACTTCAGCATTTGCGAATGTGGCCATGAACCCGAAAACCATGAATGTGCAGATCAGCAATACACAACACTTGACCGAATGAGACTTCATGGCTGATGCTTCCTTGTTTAGGTCTTTGGTTCGACGAGAATCGACATTTATAGAGTGAGTACGAGGTATGTGGTAGGCCTACAAATAGAGGATTTGGTGCACCCACTATACAAAATGGGATTCATTTGTTCTTCCTCAAGTGGTATTTGGTGACAAGAACTTGTCCAATTCAACCAAAGTGGAATCTTGAATGATCAATTTGGTAACGAAACCGATCAGTCCTGGCAATTTAGATTCCTTAGAACTTGAAATATTGGATTAACTAGTTTAGATGCTGTACTTGATCAATGATCACTCTAGTTTAGCAGTTGAGCTAATCCCAGAAAACTCCAATGCCTACTGCACTCTCCGATTCTTCGTTTCCAGTACTTCAACTCTTCCAGTGATTTGAGCCGGGGTGCTAAAAAAAAAATGTGATTTTTTTTGTGTGTATATTTATTAAAAAGATTTTTTAAAAGATAATGAAAAAACAATAAAATTGTTATTTATTTATAATATTTTTATTTTTAATTGAAATAATTGTGAGGAATAATGATATATAATAAACCCAATAAATATACTCCATCCGTTCGGAAATAAACGATGCTTTGACTTTGGGCACGTAGTTTTAAGAGCTAAAAACTATATAAAATCTTATTTTTTTTTAATTATTTTTTTTTCATAATGTAATACTTAATTGTTTATTTCTGAACGGAGGGAGTATAATTTAAACCTAACATTTTCAAGTGAAATAATTGTGAATAATAATGATATAAAAAAACAAATAAAGGTGAAGAGGTTGAGATTTGAACCAAAACCATACCGTTTTTCTATTTTTCCACCACTCTCGTGTCGGGTTTTTATATTGTTTTTCGGTTATAATGTCGGTGAAGCGTTCCTAGAAAATCATCTTTATTTATTACCTCATGATGAGGATGTATGTATATCCTATATTTACCTGCAATGCGAGAAATACTTGTTTATGTTCAACCTTGGCGTGAATTAATTGGCAGGGTAAATTTTCTTCTCGATGTTAGTGTTCGAGATCTTGAATTTATACTGTTCAATCGTCGTCTTTAGGATAACTTTGAAGATGATGTTGTTATTCTAAAAGAGTTGTTTTCCGATCAAAAATCTTAATAACTCAACTCTGAGGTTCTTACTTCACGGAGGAATTGCATAGCTCTATTTGTTATTCTTTGAATCGGATTCCTTTCTTGTGTGCGAATAGGGAGTATTTATAGGTTTATCAAGCGAGCAACTGGTGGTAACCTCGTGGTTTAGTTGGCGATTTATGAGGAGTTGCCAATGAGCAATAGGGGTATTTATAGGTAATTAAGTTATAATGGCGAGATTTAAGTAGTTGACAGTAATTATCTTTTATGAGTTAGCAGCAAACATCATTTATAGATCGCGATATGTCTCGTACTAGCCTGAAAGCTATTTTCTGGGACATCGTTAGTCGAACCCACATCGCCATTGTGTATTCCTCCATGCTACCGATGCGGGACCTTTTATTCTCAACAGGGTTTTCAAGCTCTAAATTTGGTTGTTTAACCAAGGAAACACACTAGTACTCACTCTGTCTCAAATTATCTGTTTTTTATTATACACGTTTTTTTAAGGAATTAAAAATTATATAAAAAATATATATTTTTATTATTTTTTTAAAATAATCTATACTCCATTCGTTCAAAAATACATGGTCTTTTAGGATCTTACACGCTAATAAAGGAACCTATTTATACTTAAATCTCATCATTATTATTAAAGGTTAAAACTTAAAACCTTTCGGTATCCATATAGAGATGGGAAGATGAAAAGTTTTCTTTAATTTTAATAAGTGAAAAAAGCTGATATTTTAGGGGGTGATTTTGGTACCGGGCCTTTTTTAAATATCCAATCAGTCACCTAGCCCATAAATCAATTTAATTAGTTTTGCCCTAACCCCTTCCCAATAGGGTGGGTTGGTCAATGGTCAATCGTTTGACCATTGACCGGTCAACGTTGACCGTTGACCAACCCATTTTGATGCCAACTTTTTTTTTTTGATGCCAACTTTTTTTGTAATGATGTCATATTTTACCGTTTTGATGCCAAAATTTTACTATATTTTATTTTCACTTTGATGCCACTTTTTTATGTCAATTTTTTGATAATATTTTTTTTACCGTGATGCCATATTTTTGATGATATTTTTTCAAAGTAGTATTTTTGATGACATTTTTTTCTTTAATGTGATACAAATTTTTCAAAATGGCATCAATGGTCAACGTGACATTAGAGTAAACAAAAAATGTCATCAAAGTTAAAAAAAAGTGTCATCCAATAATTTAATTAGAAAAGTGGCATCATAGTGAAAATAAAATGTAATAAAATTTTGGCATCAAAACGGTAAAATATGACATCACAAAAAATGTCATCAATGTTTTAAAAAAGTGGCATTAAAAAAAAGTCATCCAATCATTTCATTAGAAAAGTGACAATAAGGTGACAATATTTTGATTCCACGTTTTAAGCTCTTATGCCATCAATTATATAAAATTGTCACCACAAAATGTTGGCATCAAAACGGTAAAATATGGCATCACTAAAAAAAAAAAAAAGTTGGCATTAAAAAAAAAAAAAAGTTGGCATAAAAAAAAAAGAAAAAGTTGGCATCAAAATGGGTTGACCGGTCAACGCTGACCGTTGACCGGTCAAGAGGGCTAAGCAAGCTAAAAAAACAATTAATGGGCTAAGCATGCTAAAAAAAACAATTAATGGGTCTATCTAGCTAACCAAATATGTTTAAAGGTCCATTTGAACAAAATCCCTCTATTTTAGGGGTAATAAAAACACGTGTATTTTCGACAAAGTTTCAAAGTCTAAAAGATCGTCTATTATTAGATGGAGGGAGTACTTATTAATACTAATATTTATGATATTATTTAAAAATATTTAATAAAATATAGATATTTTATATAATTTTTAATTATTTTAGTGTATATGTAAAAGATAAACAATTTAGGAAGGAGGGATTTGTGAAGTACTCCCTCGTTGGCTCGTTGATAACAGATTAGTGTGCTGAGTCAACTGCATTCAAACCCACTGTTTTCCGTACTGAAATTCAAACCGCGTTTTCACGTTGGAAGAAATTATAGCATACGTAAGAAATAATCAAAACAAGAGGATTAAAGAAGATAGAAAATTCAACCCATTGGCCAATTTTCTAATGATAATGGAGATGTCATCTAATTCGTCAAAACCTTCATCCACTCCGAGTCGGTGACCGGCAACGCCCTTCATTCATCTTCACCGCCGACGGCTCTTTTTGCCGGCGAATATGGCGAACGACTTCCGCCGGAGCTCCATCCCCTCCCACTTCGATGAAGCCCTAAGCTCGCTCGACCGCCGCATCACCAGCTTTTCGGCCGTCGACCACTCCGTCTGTGCCGCCGGGGCGGACTCCTCCGCCTTCCTCGACGCTCTCGACGAGCTCCTGTCCCTGATCCACGAGTGGTCTCCCGTGGCCGGAGAGGAGAAGCCGGTCGCCGTCTCGCTTCAACATGCGAAAGACCTCCTACAGAAGGCCATTTACCGGCTTGAGATGGAGTTCAGGATGGTTCTCGATAAAGGCGGCGAGTCATTCGATCTGGTTCGCAACGGCGAGTACGGTTATGGATTATCAGAGGAGGAGGAGGAGGACGACGAGGTGTTAATTGACGGAGATGGAGAGTCGATTCTTGTGGCGCGTCCGGTCAACGACTACAACGTCTTGATCGAAGCGCTCCCGGCGGGGACGATTGGCGATCTGCACGAGATCGCGAGGCGGATGGTGGTTGCTGGCTTCGAGGAGGAGAGCTCGCACGCCTACAGCGGTAATCGGAGGGATTTCTTGGAAGAGAGCCTCTTGAGGTTAGGGTTAAAGAAGCTGAGCATCGATGAGGTGCAGGAGATGGCGTGGGCCGATCTGGTGGACGAGATTGATCGCTGGACGGTTGCCGCCAACGTCGCGCTCAAGATCCTCTTTCCGAGCGAGCGGCGGCTCGGCGAGCGCGTTTTCTCCGGCTATCCATCGGCGTCGGACCGTTCCTTCATGGACGTGTGCAGAGGCTCAGCGATTCAGCTGCTCAACTTCGCCGACGCCATCGCCACCAGTAGCCCCGCGCCGGAGCGGTTGGGCAGGGTGCTTGAAGTGTACGAGACGCTCGGGAATCTGATGTCCGATTTCGAGCTCCTGTTCTCCAATCAGTACTGTGCGCCCTTGCGAAACCAAGCTGCCACCATCTGGAAGAGGCTGGGAGAATCAATCAGAGGCATATTCATGGAATTGGAGAACCGAATCCGCCGAGATCCTGCGAAGCAAGTCTCAGCTGCTGGCGGAGTTCATCCAATCACTCGTTACGTGACGAATTTGCTCCGCGCCGCCTGCAAATCCAGGCAAACCCTAGAAAAGGTGTTCGAAGAGGGCGTCGACTCCTCCGGAGGTAGGGCTTCAAATCCTTCAATGACTTCCCTGAATGTGAAAATCGCCTGGATTATGGAGCTTTTAGACAGCAATTTAGAGGCAAACTCTAGGATGTACAAAGACATGGCTTTAAGCTCTGTGTTCATGATGAACAATGGGAGATACATTGTCCAGAAGGTCTCTGACAGCGAACTCGGGGAGATTCTCGGAGACGACTGGATCAATAAACAGAACTCGAAGATCGGAAAGTTCCACATGAACTACCAGCGGAGCTCATGGAGCAAGGCGCTCGGAGCACTGAAGCTGGACAATGCTTCAGCCCCTGTTAGGGAGAGGATCAGTCTCTTCAACAGCTGCTTCGACGAGACCTGTAAGGCTCAATCTTCATGGATTGTTGCTGATGATCAGCTGAGGGAGGAGCTCAAGGCAGAGATAGCTGAAACCCTGACATCTGCTTACAGGAAGTTCCTTGACAGATTCCGCAATGCGAATGCTGACAGGCTGATCAAGTACAGCGTCGAAGAAGTTGAGGCCCGGATCAACAACGAGCTGTTTCAGGGGAGTGCCCGGAGGAAATGAAATTGGTGCTGATTTATCTTGTTCATATGGAAAGGATCAGTGTAGGATGGGCTACTGATCGTCTCAAATCAGTGTATGATATCGTATCAGTTCCTTTGTTTTCCTGCTTTGCTTGATCTTGACTGATTGAAATGTTGTTGATTCTTGTGAATACAGTTTGTCTGGAATTGCTTCTATATTGGTGTCTGATTGATTCTGAATTCGGGTATGTTTGGACCGATGCGATTTACACTATCAGACATCCTTGTGAACAACGAGTTATCAAGCGCAATCACAATCGACAGTTATATAAGGTTTTTTTTATCACTCAAAATATGGGTTCAGCACTTCAGCTTGATCATACCAAACATATTGCAAATTTGAGCAATTGAGTTTCAACTAGCATATAGCACTCCAGTCAATAGTGTGTTTAAACATTCAACAACAATTGGGAAGGTATAAACTAGTCGTGTATTAACGGGCTATGATCTGGGCTGGGCCTGACCAAGGCCCATTACAGGGAACTATTGGCATTTTGGCACTGTATTACTCAGGTTACAAGAGCACCAACTTAACTACTTTCATGGTTTCTTGCTCCAATCCAACTATCCAAGTGAAGATAACAAAAATGTAAAGAGTATATTGCTGAAAAATATCCAGTGTTTGTTTATTACATGATTAACAGTTCCGTTCATAAAAATTATCTGTTTTTTTTTTATTGTATTAGAAGAATTTAACAGATTTGAATTTTAATTTTTGATTCCGTTCTTGATTATATGAGCGGTTTTTTCCATCACTTGTGTTGTGTTCTATTGATGATTGTAAGGTAATGCAGATGAGTTTTACAAGTGTGTGAATTGTAAGGTAAAGCTGAAAATAACGAATGATATGACTCATTCAAGTACTTATATTAGAGACTGAGAAATTCATTTTTATAAAGAGGTAAATCGTATTGTATATTTTCTTGTTTATTTTGGCGTTTCATTTATTTGAGGGTGTTCTTTTATTTATTATCTTGCAGACTATGTTAAGAGTTGAGATCCGAGCTTCCTAAAAAAAAAAAAAAAACTCCTTTACAAATGGAGTAAGGGTGAAAGAGGCCATAGATAACGGATGAATCTGATAAAAGTAAAATAATTGATTCATCAAGTTATAAATAGATTTGAGTACATGCACCATAATAAGTCCATAACTTTATTTTTTTGGGTAGAGGCACCATATATAACTTTTATATTGCACCCATAACTTGAACCATTTACATATAGATATCCCTACTTGGATGCATCTTTAGGTTCTTGTGCAAATTAAATGCAAATATTAATCAGCAAATCCAAATTCAAGATTACAACTGCATAACCTATGGATTTCATTTTTCAATATATCATTAATTTATAATATTATTTTGGGTTCAATGCATTTGGGATTAAGTCCAAAATTTGCCACCGTGCATGCTAGCTGTACAAAATTCTTCATTATATTTAATGTTATACAGTATGGTTTAAGGATGATACAAACAAAAGTTTTTTGTTGTCATTTGATCGATGTGGTGATATATACATTGCTAATTAATGGTACTTTGATCGTGTTTGGGTAGAGTTTGAAAGAACTCTTATTTTCTATCCATTCTTTTATTCCATTTTCATAATTATTTATTTTTCATAATATAATTATTTATATGTGTTAATATTCTTTATATATATATATATATATATATATATATATATATATGAAAATTATTAGTCTATTTCAATATGATTATTCATATGAGTTATATTTTTTCTCTTTAAAATTTTCTGTAAATCTCAAGCATTGATCTTTTTATGTGTGTATATATAAACAAACTTACTTAACCTTTTTAAATCATAAATCCATCATTAATTTTGTAATGACATTTTGAAAGTAAATAAATATGAAATGTGACTAGAACTGTCCACGGGTCCGACCCGTCCTAATCCTGACCCGGGGTTGGGACGGGTCGGCGGGTTGGGTGACCCGGCGGGTCGGCAGGTCGACGGGTCGGACTGACGGGTCGGCCACGTGGCACCAAATCGGGTACCCAACGAGTTTTGCGGGTCGACCCGCCGGGTTAACCATTTTTTTTAAAAAAAAATTTGTTTTAAACCCAAAATAAAACTCAACTCAAGTCTTTCACCACACTTTCGAAATGGAAAGATTTGAGGTTGACAAAACATGGTATGTGGGAAGATATATATAGATATCTTCATTCCACCCCCCATCATTTCATCACACTTTAGATGTGGGAAAGAAAAGGTTGAATTGTGGGAATGACAAGTAGGGTATGAGGATCTATATATAGAGAAAATAGAGGTATATAGCCCACTTTCGATGTGGGACAAAAATATGAGATATGGAAGAAAATGTGAGAAATTGATATTTAAGTATATGATGTAAAATGTAATGTAATTAAAGTTTTTGGATTATATGGTGGAACATAATGTAATTTAAGTATTTGGATTATATGATGTAACATATAATAATATAATTAAAGTGTTTACCTCTTAGGATTTAATGAAATGAATAACACATGATGATGAAACATCATGATACAATATATCAAGTTATGTTGGATTAATCTTTCTATTTAATTTAATTGATAGTTGTGTTGATCCATTAATCAATCATAAGTATTTTATTTTACTTGCATTATTATGTTAATTTCTTGATCAATGATTTCAAATCTAGGTTCTTCTTCATATAGATATGTTAAACTTTCTCGTTTAAAGTTGAATTAGCCACATGTTGTATATACACTTAATGATGATGTTATTAGAATTACATACTTGGGTTGCTTGTTATGACGTACATGAAAAGACACATTGAAAAAGTATTGCCAATATTATATTTCATTCTTGTGTTTGAAAATCCGAAGTTCTATATCATTTTGAAAATAAACGAAAACTCGACATTAAGGATACTATACAAGTGTAACGGCTTTATCAATAACAATATTTGTATTATTTGAAATTATATCATAAAGACTCCTAACTTAGTATCATATAGAATGATATAGAATGATTTTATAGTGGATCCACCAAATAACACAAATGTTTAAGGTATATTGTTGAACTTCACACTTTCTTGTTACCCGTTCGTTATTTCTTTCATAATTGATAAGTAAATTTTTTTTAAATAATATTTATATAAAGTATAGTACTAGTGTTTGTATATGATAATAATTTATAAGTATGGATTGACATTAAAAACCGAATGGTAGAGATTGAAGACATGGTGTAGTTTCTAGTTTCTACCCTTGTTCTTTTCCCACATTGAAAACTAGAGGAAATGGGGGGGGCTAAGTCTATAAAAGGAGAAGCATGGGGGTGCTAAGTCTCACATTGCCATTGCATGTTACATTATGTAATATTATGAATTATTCTAAGAATAATTTATATAATTTACATAATAATTATAAATTTATTTTATTAAAAACAAATTTTTTCAAAAAAAAAATATTTTAAAATGGCGGGTTGACCCGCCGGGTCACGGGTTCAGATTTAGTCGACCCTAACCCAAACCCTTAACCCTTCCCGACCCTCGGACCCGTGGACCCTGACCCGGCGGGTTACGGGTCGACCCGCCCGACCCGTGACCCGTGGCCGTGTCTAAATGTGACTAGTAAGAGAACGTATCAATTATATATAAAAGAGGAGAAGTCTTTTGTAACATGTGTCGTCTCGTCTTCTCCTAAATTACAGTATTTTTAAACAATTGCATTTCCCAATAATTAATACTCCCTCCGTTCGGCAAAACTTGTCGTTTACTATTAATGCACGCTTTTTTAGAACGATAAAAACTATATAAAATATTCATTTTTTTATAAATTTTTTTTAACAAGTTTGTACTTATCAATAATAACTACGAAATTGTTAAAAAAATTATTAAAAAAACTAGATATTTTATATAGTTTTTATCCCCTAAAAAAGCGTGCATGAATAGTAAAGTGTTAAGTTTTTCCGAACGGAGGTAGTACAATATATATACTCAAGATAAGATTTTACTTTTTTTTTAATCCAATTCCACCCAATCAATATAGAAATATATGTTTAAGAAAAGATTTTAACCAATTTAGTTATATATCGATATATTTTTAGAAGATTAATAAAGCAATATATGCTTAAAATAATATTTTTACATTAGATATCGAAATTTATTTACAAGATTTTATGTACCTATGTTTGTTAAATATGGATATATTTTATATTATATTATATCTCTTTTATGGGTAGTCAATTAAACATATTGACATGAATTAATTAGTTAAACGTGTGTTAATACAATTTTTTTTTAAAATAAAATTATATATATATATATAGAGTATGGATCATATGTACTCACCTCTTATTGAGTATCAAGTACTCAAATCTAGGCCATTGATCTATAGAAAATGGAAGGATAGGATAATGCCATGTGTCTTGATAGCTTTTAAAAAAAGGTGGATAATTAAGCCCAATTTCACCCTATCAAACATGTGAAGCGCGTGTAAAGAATCAACAAAACCTAAATCTCTAATGGTCTTCTTTTCAACTGGCCCCCAATTGCAAAACATAGCCGCCTCCTTCTTTTTCTTGCTCCCATGGAGAATAGTTGATGAGATGGCGATGGCGTGGGCGGATGGCGAAGGCGGATGGCAACTCGGTAGACTCCGTCGATGGCGTTTTGCACCCACCCGAAGGGAACATCGTCGGCTGCTATAGGTTGGAAACACTCGGGGCCAGGGCGCCGCCTCTACATCGGGGTCGTCGACGGCGATGGCGAGTGAAGAAGGCGACGACTCTAGCGATGGTGAAGGTGGCGGTGGGGGCGACGATGGTGGTTGCAGAGGCGGAGGCGTACGGGCGCACCTCTGGCTCCCATGGCGAAGGCGGAGGCGATGGGGGCGAAGCGACTTCTGGCTCCCATGGCGGCGACGACGACGATGTAAAGGCGGCGGGCGGATCGACGTCGTTTGATGCCCAGATCTGGGTTCATACAAGCGTAGCAGTTGCTTCTTTTTCTTGCTCCCATGGCGGATCGACGAATTTGATGTCCAGATCTGGTTCCTCTCCTCAAATCCTTCTCAATCTCAAAGTTATTGCAATGATTGAAGCTTATATTCATCCGATTCTTGAAGGTATGCTTTCGTGTTCTTCTCAAATCTGGTCTCTCTTCTAGATCCGAGTATATATGGCGGCGATTAAGTTCAATCGTTTTGGATTCCGGAGACGGCGGGGCAATATGTATATATATTAATTAATTTGCTCTTGTCCTCTCTTTCGTTTGTGTATATATACTCCGAGCAGTGCTTGGCTTCTAATTTCAATTTCAATGGGTTGAATGTTGCCTACAATTTCAATCCTAATCCGGTCCTCTCTTTCGTTTGTGTATATATACTTCGAGCAGTGCTTGTCTTGCAATTTCAATTTCAATAGGTTGAATGTCAATTTTATTTTTGCCTGCAATTTTCTTAATTGTCCGTTGGTTCTTCAAATATTCAGTTGTATGATCGAATTATTCAGGTGTATGAGCTGAATTATTCATTTGTATGAACTGATTTTGTGTTTAAGGAGATAAGTTTTTTCTACGTTGGCGGTTATATAAAAAAAATGCATATATACTATCGAATAATCATGTGATAACATCGTATAATCTAGCGATATCATTGAATAATTTAGCGATATCATCGAATAATATTAAGTTATTTGTTAATATCACATAAGTAACCGAATAATATTATAATACCATCGAATAATTAAGTTATACCATCGAATAATCCGGTGATACTATCAAATAATCAAGCCACATGGTGTTTTCAAGGTGGTAGCCGATTAGAATAATATATCAATACAATCGCATAATCCGTTGATACGATCGAATAATTGGTGTTTTCAAGGTGGTTTAGGGCGTTTTCAAGGTGGTACCCAATTAGAATAATTCATCGTTACCATCGCATAATCCGTCGATACGATTGAATAATCTAGATATGCCATCGCATAATCCGTCGATACGATCGAATAATCCAGATATACCATCGCATAATCCGTCGATACGATCGAATAATCCAGATATACCATCGAATAATGTTAAGAGAGTGCATCACACACGCCCCCAATTCAGCAAGTTGTCAAAAAAAAAAACGTGGGTCCCACCATTTTTCCAATTAAAAAAAGTGTAAAATTACCTTTTAATCTCAACCACCCATTTCCTTTAATCAAAGGCCTAGATTTGAGTACTTGATACACAATAAGGGGTGAGTAACCCGGAACCAACCCATATATATATATATATATATATATATATATATATATATATATATATATATATATATATATATATATATATATATATATATATATATTATAGTAGTAATTACTGTAGAATAGCGGAATTGATGTAAAGTCCTCCTCGAGGGTTTCCATTCATTGATAATCATATATATAGGTTACAAAGGTATTGGGCCTTAATGGGCTTTTGGCCCACTATACAACATTAAGACCTATGTAATCTATCAAACCCCCGCAGTCGAAACTGGAGGGGGTCGTACAGTGAGACTGGAGCGAAAATCAATGAACAACTGTCTAGGTAAACCCTTGGTGAATATATCAGCGTACTGATACGAGGACGGGACATGTAGAACGCGGACATGTCCTATGGCAACCTTGTCCCTGACGAAGTGGAGATCAAGCTCAATGTGCTTCGTGCGTTGATGCTGGACCGGGTTGCTAGCTAGATAGACGGCGGAGACGTTATCAGTGTAGACCAGAGTGGCCTTCATAAGAGGGCAACGGAGCTCAAGCAGGAGATTGCGAAGCCAAGAGCACTCGGAGACAACGTTGGCAACACCTCTGTATTCCGCTTCAGCGCTGGAACGAGACACGACAGACTGACGCTTAGCTGACCATGACACAAGGGTGTCGTTGAGGAAGACACAGTAACCAGACGTGGAACGACGTGTGTCAGGACAACCACCCCAATCCGCATCAGTGTAAGCAACAAGATCAAGCTTAGCGGAAGGAGTGATCGTGGTGCCGAGCTCGAGGGTGCCGCTGATGTACCGAATAATCCGCTTCAAGGCTTGAAAGTGTGGTTCCCTGGGGGCATGCATGAACAAGCAGACCTGCTGAACGGCGTAACTGATGTCAGGCCTGGTGAAAGTGAGATACTGTAGAGCACCAACGAGGCTCCTGTACAATGTCGGGTCATCAACCAAAGGACCAGAGTGAGCACTGAGCTTGTTGGATGTATCGACAGGGGTGGCGGCTGGATTACAGTTGACCATCTTAGCCCGAGCAACAATCTCGGCAGCATACTTACTCTGCGAGAGAAACAGACCAGAAGAATGACGCTGAACAGCAACTCCCAAGAAGTAGGACAACTCACCCAGATCAGACATGGCGAATTCCGCACTCAACTTCGAAATAATGGACGTCCGAAGAGAATCAGAAGAGGCGGTGAGAATGATGTCGTCGACATATAGTAATAGGAAGGCCATGTCAGAGCCTCTGCGATAGATGAACAGAGACGAATCTGAGCGGCTGCCGATGAAGCCTAAGCGTAGCAGATGTGAAGCAAAGCGCTGGAACCAAGCCCGCGGAGCCTGTTTTAGACCATACAGAGAGCGCTTAAGGAGACAGACGTGCTTGGGACGATCAACATCAGCAAATCCTGGCGGCTGAAACATGTATACTGTCTCATTCAGATGACCATGAAGAAACGCATTCTTGACATCCAGCTGATGAATTGCCCATTTGCGTGACAGTGCTAAGCTCAACACCACTCGGATAGTGGCAGGCTTGACGACGGGGCTGAAGGTCTCATCACAGTCAATACCTACCTGCTGAGATCGTCCGTTGACCACAAGACGTGCTTTGTAGCGCTCTAACGTCCCATTAGAGCGGAACTTGTGACGGAAGAGCCACATACAACGAATGACATTCGCCTCAGGAGGGCGAGGGACCAGAACCCAAGTACCGTTCTTTGTAAGGGCCCTGTATTCGTCGAGCATAGCCGCCTGCCAATTCGGGTCTTGGAGGGCTGTTTTGTGGGAGGTGGGAATGGGGGAGAGGGAGGTCTGGGTGGAGGCAGAGGGTGATTGGGTGTCGGGATGGATGGGAGCAAGAGAGGCTAAGGACGCGGGCACGCCAGCGGAGGACGTGGGAGCGCCAGGTTGGGGCGCGGGCGCGCCAGGTTGGGGCGCGGGCGTGCCAGCTTGGGACGCGGGCGCGCGTAGGGGAGGGAGGGGCGAGGTTCTTGCGGGGGGCGCCGCAAAGTGGGTTGTGGCGGGCGCAGCAAGCCATGCGGCGGGCGCCGCGCGTAGGGGAGGCGCTGATGGTGGTGGAGGGGATGTGGGGTGTATAGCGGGGTGATGGTCGGCGGTCATGGAGACGATCTGTCGGGGTCGAAAGATACCGGAGACGCTGCGGGTGTGTGGTCTGGTGATGGATGGTGGCGGGGGAGGTGGGGGAGGGGGAGACGCAGGAGCACCGGGAGAGCTCTGGGGAAGAATGAAGTGAGGGAAAGGCGACTCAGACTCTGTGGACGACACAGGGGGTGTGGGAGACGCGAAGGGAAATCGCGACTCATCAAAGGTGACATGACGAGAGAGAATGATCTTGTGAGTCTTGATATCGAGGCAAATGTAACCGCGATGATCAGACGGGTAGCCAAGAAAGACACAAGGGGTGGAACGAGGGTGAAGCTTGTGGGGGGCAGTGGATGACTGATTAGGGAAGCATAAGCAACCAAAGGTACAAAGGTGATCATACCTAGGCTCGGCGTAATAAAGAGTCTGAGCCGGCGAGCGATTTTGTAGGGTAGTGGAAGGGAGAATGTTTAGGAGATAACATGTGGTGGATAAGGCATGAGGCCAATAGGGAAGGGGAATAGATGCGTGGAAGGGGAGAGAGCGCATCATGTTGGTGATGGTTCTGATGATTCTTTCTGCCTTGCCATTCTGCTGAGAAGTATAGGGGCAAGACAAGCGATATGAGATCCCATTTGCGGCAAAGAAGGAGTGAAAGTCTCTGTTGTCAAACTCACGACCATTGTCACACTGGAAACATTTGATGGACATGTGGAATTGTGTTTTGATGTAGGTATGGAATCTGGCAAAAATAGGAAACACTTGGGACTTGAAATGCAACGGGAAGACCCATAAGTAATGAGTGTAATCATCCAGAAACAAGAGGTAGTACTTGTGACCCTCCTTGCTAGGCACGGGAGAGGTCCAAATGTCGCTGTGAATGATATCAAATGGAGCAAGGGTAGAGGTCAAAGACCGTTGGAACGGCAGTCGGGCATGTTTGCCTAGTTGGCAGGAAGAGCATAAACCATAGCGTGGGTCTTTAGTACATGTGACAAGGTTCTGGGAACGGAGGACATCTAGAACGGCAGCGCTGGGATGGCCCAGGCGTGCATGCCAGAGGCTGGACGACGATGCCGAGAGGGCGACCGGACACGATTGACGGGACGCAGGAGGTGGTGTGACAGGGTAGAGCTCCCCGGTGCTGTTACATCGCATGCGAGTAACCCCCGTAGTAAGATCGTTCACAGAGAAACCATAGGGATCAAACGTAAGGGAAACGTTGTTGTCAGTAGTGAACCGACAGACAGAGATAAGGTTTTTGACAATCTTTGGGGCAATAAGGACATTGTTGAGGTGTAGTGGGTGGGTTGGGGTCTGTAAATTGGCGTGGCCAATACCCGAAGTAGCAAGACGACCACCATTTCCGACGATAATAGAGGGGGCAGGGCCCTTAAAAGAAATAGAGGAGAGGTTACCTGAGGAGTTCGTCATGTGAGAGGTGGCACCAGTGTCCATGTACCAAGAAGAATCTGAAGATGTCTGCTGCGTAGAGGAGAAGGCGTGATGCAGAGCTGGCGGAACATAGCCTGGATCAGGCGATGTCAGACAGGCGTGAGGGCCGGCATGTCGAGAGGTAGAGTATGGGTGCATGGGGACGACGCGGGAGGGTGACCTGGCGCGGGCGCGTGGGGGCTGGCGCGGGCGCGTGGGGGCTGGCGCGGGCGCGTTGAACCTGGCTTGGACGCGCCTGGGGACGACGCTGGCCGAGAGAGGGAGGGGAAAGGGTGGCGGTGCAGGGGATCCGAGGATGGTGGATCCGGCGACGGTGGCCTTGGAGAGGGAGAAGGCGGCGGTGTCGCTGTGCGAGGGGGTGTCGAGAGCAGGGGCCGGAGAGGCGGCGGGGAGGAGGAAGGTCGGAGGAAGAGGGAGGATCAATTTAGGGTTCTGTTAGGAAGAAAAGGCTGTGATACCATGTAGAATAGCGGAATTGATGTAAAGTCCTCCTCGAGAGTTTCCATTCATTGATAATCATATATATAGGTTACAAAGGTATTGGGCCTTAATGGGCTTTTGGCCCACTATACAACATTAAGACCTATGTAATCTATCAATTACAAGTTATTTTATATGTTTTTCAATATCACACGATTTAATATCACAAAAAATACACAAAAGTGCGAACATTTAACTAGTTTATTTGTACACTAATAATAACAAAGTTAACAACTGAATTTAATTTTATCAAAAAACAACTGAATTAAATTACTAACTTATGAATTATGATGAAACATACAGATTGGATTGAACGCGGGTCGGTGCCGGAAATGCACTTTCCTAGTAGCTTCGTCAGCTAACCAAATAAAACAAAAACAAGATTAGTTAGTTAATAAATCATGCTTTGCATTCTTTAACAGGTTGGGAGTCTCCCACTTAACCTCGATGGGTCCGGCCGGCTCCGGCGGAATGTGCATTTGGGGACTAGTAAACAAAGTACACAGGTCGACCTCTTAAATCTTAATCCCTTTTTGTGTCCATATATTATATTTGACTCTTTGCGCCTGAATGTGCATTTGGTAAAAAGTAAATAAATACACAAGTCGGCCGAATGAACCTATTATTATATAGGCGAACTCTCCCGTGTTCCCAGCATTCGTGGCTCGTCCTGGATCTCCCTTGACTCCTCTGCTGACGGATGACTTCTTCGGGTTGTTTGAGTTTTTCTTTCATCTGTACTTATTTGTGTGTTTTAGTTTGTTGTATTTTGACGGCTACTCCGTCTGCCGATTCGTCGGCCTCTCGAGCTTCAGTCTTATCTGAGCTCGAATTCTTACCTAATAATATATATATATATATATATATATATATATATATATATATATATATATATATATATATATATATAGGGGAGATATCTAATGAGAAGTAACATTTAAATGAGAAGATGAGAAGTAAGCCTTATACCCTTTAGATTAAAATAATTTTTTTTATATGGATATAGGGGACATATCTAATGATAAATATATCAATGTTTTTTTAAAATTATTTTTTATGCTATTTTTTTAGATGATGAATGAAAAAGCTAATTTAAATTAGCATAAAAACCCTAAAATGAACCTTAAATCACCCTCTAGATAAATAGCCTAAAAAATAATTTTTTTAAAAAAAACATTGATATATTTCTCATTAGATATGTCCTATATATCCATATAAAAAAAATTATTTTAATCTAAGGGGTATAAGGTTTACTTCTCATCTTCTCATTTAAATGTTACTTCTCATTAGATATCTCCCCTATATATATATATATATATATATATATATATATATATATAGGCGAAATCAGTCATATACCCATGAAAACTTTATTAATTGTGTTTTTTTTGTTCTAATATGGATAATTGTGTTTTACAGTAATTGTTTAATTTGTGTAATGATTTCAAAAGTTATCTTTGTTATATGGGAAAACTAATTAAAATATCCCACCTTTGGGGGTGTGGTAAAAATATATTCTGAACTTTCAAATGTAATAAAAATATCCCGACCTTTGAGGGTAGTGGTAATATATTACCACAAGTTTTTCTACGAGTCAAAAATGTTGATAAGGCAGTCTACGTGGATTTTTTTCCAAGAGTTTTCTTAAACAATGTTCTATTGTCCTTAAGAAAAAAATAAAGAGCTTGACTGAGTTCATAACCAACACATTTTCGTCTTCTTCCGTGGTCGTTTCTTGAATTGGCTTTCAGATCTTCCAAGTAGCTCATGGTTCTTCTTCAATGTTAGTCTTTCTCCCTCGTGGTCGACTATCTTGACTTGTCTATCTCACATCTTCTTCACCTCTTCGCCGTTGGGGTCGGTTTAATTTTGTTGTCGGTTTGGTGTTAGGAATAGTCGTGTTGTGTTAATTTGAGGCAATTTTGATCGGATTAGTTGCTTGGTTGAATCAATTTTGTTTTTTCGAGTTTAATTTGTCATCGTTTGATTTTTTTTTCCTAATTAAGGAAACCGTTCAAGAAAACCCAATTTTCGTGCTAATTTGTAAAAAAAGCTTCCACGTATCCTGTCTTGTAAAAAAAATCCACATAGGCTACCTTGCCAGCATTTTTGACCCGTGAGAAAACACAGGTAATATATTACCACCACTCTCAAAGGTCGGGATATTTTTATTACATTTGAAAGTTGAGGATATATTTTTACCATACCCCCAAAGGTGGGGGTATTTTAATTAGTTTTCCCTTGTTATATTAATCTTTCTATCTTATGCCCTTATAAGATATTAGATTGAAAAAGATTGCCTCTCAAAAGATAAACAACGATTTTTCTATCCTAACATAACAACGGTTTTTCTATCATATCCGTTGTTATATATATATGGAAAGGAATTAAAAGATGTTTTCCCAATATAAAAAATATAGAGAATAAAATACAAGATATTATCAATGGTTTTTCTATCTTATGTATTAGGTATAGGATAAATAAACCATATTTGGAAAGATTTTCAGCGAGAATATTATCAATTCGTATTGTCAATTGACTTTTAGGAAGAAAGGAACCTAGCTCACTAATTTTATGAGTCATAACGAACTTTAATAAACTTGACTCTTTGGAGAGGGTGCATTGACCGGTGTTCATGATCAGCTTGTAAGATTATACCTTTAAACATAGGTTAAATATTTATATTAACAAATATTTTTCAAATATTAATTATTAGTGTCAAATGTCAATGCATTGAGATTTCGAGAATCCTTTCAATGTGATTTCTTATGAATCCGAACATAGGTTAAAATTGATCATTAATCATCTAAGTAGAAATTAACGATTTAGATAAAATCAAATATAATTAAGCACTTGGTGATTCCCTACCGGATGTTTACTCTGCAAAAGTTAAATATTATGTTATATTATTTTGATAGATACTATTAGATATCAATATTTTTTTAAATTTTAAATATAATTAAGGAAACTCTGTTTATACGAAACGACGTAGTTTCAATCTCATGCCTAGTGATGGCGGGTCGTTTAATAATTTACTCGTTGAAGGAAGCTCGCCGGCGCCTCCGATCCTCCCAGTAAAACCATCAGCAGTAAAACGTTTTATGCCTGAATTCAATTAAACAACTAATCCGTATTAATTAATTAAATATAATTAATTATTGGATAAAGATATACTCCGTATGGTTTTGGTTTCACTTTCCCTCGATCCCTTTGTGTGTATATATATGGAATCTGTTCCTTCAACCCTGGGCCTCACCACACTTCAAATCGATCCTCTTCCAGTTCAAATCTCCTTTATATCAAGAAATTGAGATTGAGATCGTTCCGATTTGAAATCAGGATGGGAAACAGTCTAAGGTGCTGTTTGGCGTGTGTTCTTCCCTGTGGATCTCTGGATTTGATCCGAATCGTCCACCTCAGCGGCCACGTCGAGGAGATCTCCCGGCCAGTCACCGCCGGCGACATCCTCAACGCCAATCCAAGCCACGTCCTCAGCAAGCCTTGCTGCGAGTCAACCGGAGTTCGCCGGATTCTCATTCTCTCGCCGGACGACGAGCTCGAGAGAGGAAGCATCTACTTCCTCATCCCCGATCCCTCCCTGCAAGGCAACACGAAGCCTCACGCAGCCGCCGACAGCCACCGCCGCCGCGGCAATTGCTACGATCGGTTCTTCTCTGAGGCGGTTGCAGTGCCGAAGAAGAAATCGAAATCCTCTAGAAGATACCGGAGATCCAGAGGACAGATTTCCAATTGGACGCCTCGTTTGGCGAGCATTTGCGAAGACTGAAAGATCCGCGACTTCTCGATCTCCTCCTAATTTGTGTACAAAAGATCTGATTTCTTCCTCAAAATTAAATTCTATTGCTTTTGTGGTAGACGAAGTAACCAAATCTGATTTTTTTTTTTTTTTTGATTCGAACCAAATCTGATTTCTAACTACGGAGATAATTCCTCTATAAACATCAATATTCTGTGTATGATCTGCAAATTGCAACATGAAGATCCGTATTTGGAGGGTTTGCCAATTCCTACAAAATTTTATCTTCTGTTTTTTAATTTATCTTCTTTGCATATTAACATGCAAAATGCGTTGAAGTGGATAAGACCTATATTGACTGCTCTTTATTTACCCATTAAAAGGATAAGACCTATATTTAGTACTCCCTCCGTTCGGCAAAACTTGTCGTTTTAGAGTTTTGTTTTTGTTCGGAAAAACTTGTCGTTTTAGGTATTTTTGCTTCTACTTGACTAAAATGCCCTTGATTTGATTGATGTGTTGTGAGTTGTAGTTTTTGATAAAGTAAAAAGTAGAGTAATAAATGAGGGTAAATTAGTAAAAAAGAAGTGTAATTATTAGCTTTATTAAAAGTTGTGTGGAGAGTTAAAATGACAAGTTTTGCCGAACGGAGGGAGTATTTACTCTCTAAAGTTTTTCCGTGTGACTGCTCTTTATTTATCAAAATCAAAATTTTGATTATATAGCAAAAGCTTTACTTGTTCCTTGGATTTACAATCTCTTGGCAGCCTTTGTGGATTTTCCCTCTTGCATTTGCAAGATACCCCTCCATCCGACTAGCTCGTTTAAAATCTTGCTTCCATAACACTTGCATACACTGCTGTCTTCCTTTTGTGGCTCTCGATTTCTCGCAGGTTTGCCATCCCATGGCTATAACTGGACTCATCTTGGCTTTACCAGCCTTTGATTACAATTAACAACCTACGGGTTGACAATACTTACCAATATCACAACTTATTGGCATGTACAACCGTTGCTCATCTGCCAAACTGTTGGCATTAGCTCACAAGGTAAGCACCTCCAACAGCTACTTGGTCTACAACTTACCCTCCAGTACATGGTTACTTCGTTGCAACCTGCCCATGCTCTTTACTCATTAATTATCCTTTGCAAAAGGTTCACTTGTTACAAATTTATATTGTGGCCTATACACCTGCTTACGAATTTGCAATCAGCCCATGTTATTTTTCCTTTTATTATTCTTTGTAAAAGGATTACTTAGTACAATTGTCCCCAACCTTATTATCTTGCTTGGAATTGTTCCTACTGCTGCTTGTTTGGTATATGTCGTCTCTTGCTTTTTGATTTTTCCAGGTGTTGCTCGTCCCTCTTTGGAGTCTTGTCTGGTTCAGGGCTACTCCTATTGCGATGGTGGTTGCTGCCGACGTCCTCTGGCTGTGGGCGGGTTTCACTTCCTTTCCGAGCTCTTGTCCTCTGCCCCGGGGATGCCTACCCAGTGCTGTTCCTTTCTTGTTTTGCCTACCATGGTTGTGTCGGCCTGTTGGTTTTGTCCTCTGTATGCTCTGAGCTGGGATCATTTGGTTTTTCTTGTAATCTTTAACAACCAAAAATGTTGTCTTTCTATGGTTACATCTAACCATTGTTTTGTTTTTTCTTTAGTGTGTAACTTAAAAGATGTTTATCCGACTACAAGTGCGCTTGCTTTACTAGGTGTATTGTCCTTACCGGGCATGCTCAGTTCTTTGTCGTTACCGGACATGTTCAACCATCAACGATTACTTATCAATCCAAAAACGGGCTTACAAGGCCCACCCAAAATTATAAAAGGTTGTGACGTGTTCGTTGCTTTCCCTTTTGTATTATGTGTATTGCATATCCCAACTCTTGTAACCGTATTTGCTTGTCTTAAACTAAGTGCTACACACTTGTTTTACTCTAACTGTTTTGGAGTACCCAACCTTTTATTCAACAAACTTTATAAATGGGTCTTACCAGAACGAACAACTCTTATGCAGAGTTCCTTAACAATTCAAGCGAGTCGTACACTGAAAGGTCGACAGATCCTCATATCCCCCCTCGTTTTAAACAACTCATCCCTAAGGGCCACACATGACCATCTTGCTCCCACCACGAGCTGCGTACAAAGCCAGATCGGCAAACCAATACCCTACTTAATGTCTAAAATAACAATTTATACTATTATGAACATATATTCTATTCGAAACATCCCTTCCACAGCTTCCTCACACACGTCTTTTCGAATCACAACTGAACTTGTACAAATCAATTACTTCAATCAAACCATCTCTCTTACGGTTCCTTTTTTTACGACAGAGCACGTCGATCCTGGTTTAGTACAAATTGTCCGCCTTAAAAGGTTTTTATGAATATCTGTACTTGGAACTCCCTCGGCATCCGGAGCCGTAATTTCTGGACAAATGTAGATATTTTCTGTCAAAATAATAATATCAATGTTCTAGCTCTTTTAGAAACTAAGACTGATAAGGTTCCTTCCGAAAGCACACTGCGTAAGTGTGGTTTTTCGAATGTTGCTTTTGATCCGGCGATTGGTTTTTCGGGGGGTATCTGTCTTTTGTGGAAAGATATCCCTGCCTCACAAGGATCCATTGAACTTATTTCGGTTCACCACCGATTTATTCACTTTAACTACTCGGACTACACTACTAAGCGCTGTTTTGCTGTTCTTGTGGTCTATGCCCCACCGGATGAGCGGCGCAAATCAGCCTTCTGGGATACGATCTCCCTTTATATACAGTCACTTGTTATTCCCTTCTGCATTATGGGAGACCTTAACGAAATAGCTACCCCAGCTGATAAACTTGGAGGAGTGTATCCGTCGACGTCGCGTTTCACGCGTTTATTAGATTTAAAGAACAGACTATCACTACTAGAAGTACCATCTAGCAGGGGTCAGTTTACTTGGCAACGGAAATAGAAAGATGTGGTCATTTGTCTGGAAAAACTTGATCGCCTACTAATCCACACGGACATGCTTACCATTTTTGACTCACTTCGTACACAGATCCATCCCTTTACTAGATCTGATCATGCTCCGATCTCCACATATTTTCGTCACAACATTCAGCCTAAGAATAGACCATTCAAGTTCGAATTGGATTGGGCCTCAAGGGCTGATTACAGAAACTTAGTCTCGCAAGCTTGGAGAGCGAACCCACAAGGTTCTTTGATGTTTAAATTGCTTCAGAAGGCAAAAGTTCTTAAAAAACTATCTAAAACCTGGCATAAGAATACAATACGCAATATTCATAACCAAATTCTAGTTACGGATCAAAAGCTCCTTAGTTTACAAACATCTCTTATCTCAAATTATAACAATCAGGATATTCAAATCCTAAAACAATTACTCAGCAAAAGAGAACAAATGCTCGACTTTCACCGTCGCTATTGGAGCCAACGAGCTAAAGTTAAACATACCAAACTTAATGACTCCAATTCATGCTACTTCCATAAGATCGCTACTGCAAAAAGAGGCAGGAAAATGATCAAATCTATCCTACTTCCCGGTGGGGAATCCACTGCTGATTTCCACACAATCCAACAGGTATTTGTCCGCGACATCAAAGCTCGTTTCAGAGCCTCTTCGACCCCTGTTTCGGATCTGTCTCCAGACCTAGCGGTCATCCCATCCTTAGTTTCACAAGCAGATAACGACATGCTCTCGGCTCCTGTTACAACAATGAGATTAAAGCGGCTGTATTTTCTATGAGCCCGGATAAGGCTCCGGCCCTGATGGCTTCCCAGCTGGTTTATACCAAAAGTTCTGGCCTACAGTTGGGCCCTCTGTAATTAAAGCCGCCAAAGCTTTCTTCACTAGTGGCAGGTTACTGCGTCAGACGAACCACACTTTCATTACGCTTCTATCGAAATGCGATGACCCGACTGCAGTAAACCACTACAAACCTATCAGTCTATGCTCTACAATTTACAAAATCATAGCTAAAGTAATTTCAGCACGGTTAACCAAGATTTTTGACAAACTGATACACCCCCTCCAGGGAGCTTTCACAAAAGGGAGATCTATCCAGGACAATATTCTGATTGCTCATGAGGCTTTGCATTCATTTCGGATGAAGAAAGGCAAAATGGGCATGGTTGCTCTTAAGTTAGATATGGAAAAGGCATACGATCGCATCGAATGGTCCTTTCTGTTCCAAGTTTTATCTAAGTATGGGTTCAATGACCTGTTTATTAACAGAATAAAGGAATGTGTTTCAACTGTATCCTACTCGGTCCTCGTTAATGATGAACCAACCACAGTATTTAAACCCACTAGAGGTTTAAGACAAGGAGACCCCCTCTCCCCTTTTCTCTTTATCCTAGCCTCTGAGGTATTAGCACGTACACTGCATAACAAAGGGCTAGCTAGTAAGGACCTGGGTATCTCTTTCGGTCGTCCGGGTATCAAGGTTCCTTTTCTAGCGTTTGCTGATGATATTCTTATCTTCTGCAAAGCCTCCCAATCGGCATGTACTTCTGTACTGTCCATTTTAGACAGATACTGTTTAATTTCGGGACAAAAGGTGAACCTGCACAAATCCAGCTTCCAAGCGTCTCCTAACACGACTGCTACCGCCATAGTGTCTACTATTGCAGTACTTGGCATTCCCCAGGCTAACAATTTTGACAAATATTTGGGTTGCCCTATCGTTAACGGTAGGACCAATAGGGACACATTCGCTGATGTAGTTCTCAAGACCAGAAATCAATTCACAAAATGGAAAGCATCAAATCTGAGTGCCAAACCGATTTTTCTTATGCAAGCTTTCCTGCTACCCTCTCATGTTCTTCATGAACTTGACAAAGTGTATAGACAATTCTTTTGGAACAAAACCTCTAAAGCTCCACCGCTGATTAGCTGGGACAAAATCTGTTCGGACACTATGAAAGGGGGTTTGGGGATTCATAAGGCGGAGTCTATGAATATAGCTCTCCAGATGAAGCTTCTTTGGAAAATAATTTCTGAACCAGACAATATCTGGGTTCGTGTCATCTCACAAAAATACCTTAAAGGCCACGACCTTTCCATTTATATCAAAAAAGGTAATACCTCGTGGCAATGGTCCCGCCTTATGTCCATCAGACCTCAGTTCCTCCCAGCTCTTCAGTGGAGGGTCGGAAATGGGGAATCCATTGATTTCTGGTCCCACAACTGGGCCTTCGAGAGGCCGTTGAGTTCCAAAACACTGAGACCCATCCCGGATAATCTCTTGGGAGTTTCGGTGGCTCACTTCATCACCAAACACCAGTGGAACAAAACAGTTATAAATGACGCATTAGCAAATGTTCTGAAACAAGATGATATCGACCACATCATGGGTCTAACTTTGCCTAGTAACCAAATCACGGATCGTCTATATTGGGGCCCAAGCAAAAATGGCTGGTTCTCAACCACCTCTGCCAACTCCTTCCTATCAGTAAACACCGGGTCGCCTGATTTCGATTGCGATTGGATCTGGAGTCTCGATGTGCCCCCTAAGGTTCGACACTTCCTCTGGAAAATCTCACGTGATGGTCTCCCGACCAAAACCAGATTATAGAGGTCGCACGTGGCTGTACCTGCTGGTTGTGTTTTCTGTGGAAATACAAATGAATCGGGTGATCACCTGCTTCTTCGGTGTCCCATGGCTACTGCTTTGCTTCAAGCTTTACGTATCCACATTCCGGGATCTATCAATGCTTCTGTCGGCATGGGGAATGTTTTTCCACGTACGCCTATAAAATGTGATATTGAGACCAACACTTTTGCCGTTCTAGCTACAGCTTGGTGGGCCATGTGGTTCTTTAGAAACCAACTAGTTTTCGATCATACTAACAAGGTAACTATCAATGAAATTTTGCTGCTCCACAGCACAACCAGTCATTGTTGGACACAATCAAAACGTTTAGACGATGATCCGACTGGTCCATTGATCCCTAATCATCGCATTCATAGCGGTACGCACAACCAGGCTATTAGGGGTTGTGCTAAGAAAACCAGGGCTCAGAATCGGTCCGGGAAGTGGGATAAACCCCCGCCGAATTGTTATAAGCTCAATTTTGATGGTTCAGTACTCCCGAATGGCAACACGTCTTATGGTTTTGTCATCCGTGACTCTGCGGGTTTAGTGGTCTCTGCTGGCAGATCTGTTTGCACAAATATCTCGGTGATTTATGCCGAAAATCTCGGACTCAGAATGGGTTTGTTACGGGCAAAGGAGTTGCAACTATCTACATTTCTGATCGAAGGAGACAACTTACTAATGATAAAATCTCTACTGGGGGATTGGAAATGCCCCTGGACAATAGAGATGCTACAAGCTGATATACTGTCTGATATCTCGTCCTTTACTTATGTTGCTATTCGTCATATTTTCAGGGAATCGAATGATGTGGCTAACTACCTTGCTCGTAGTGCCCATGCTTCCCCTGCCGACGTCTGCTATGAGGATGATCCAGAACTGCTAGTTCTCGTCCGGAAGGATGCGCTAGGAAGGGCCTCTGCTGCGGCCGACCCGACCTAATTTTTATCTTGCGTCAAAAAAAAAAAAATTCAAAATCAAAATCAAGATAAAATCTATATTTTATACAAATGACCCTCTTTTCTCCAAAAATACAAGTTCGGTTAAAGATACTCTGATCAAATTAGAGATTCCTACTTCTATGACAAACATCTAAATGTCTATTATATTATGGAATAGTAAGGTCTAATATAAAGTTTATATTTTATATTAGTCAAACATTAGGTTAATTTTTTGTTAAAAAAAACTCATTAGATGTAAGATTTTAAAAATAAATTAAATATAGTATTGGCTAATCTAATATATAGAAAATTTCTTAAAATCCTTAAAGTTCTTGTAACAAACCTTTTGCAGGATTGTAAGAATCATATGTAGAATTTGAATAATACATAAGAACCTATCATTTTTCTCCCTCGATTTATTTTGGATCCCAAGATTTTACTTTCAATATGATTTTACAGAAGATCTTAATATTCTATCATTTATTTGGATTGTAAGATTGGTAGCATCGTAGAATCAAATCGAGATTTTAACAACGTTTTTGCTAGGCTAATCCTACAATTCATGGCCGGTCACGAGGTCATACGTTCAACAGTTCAGGATTTGTTTGGATTGAGCAGATTATAAGTTTGAGTTGTGTATGAATTTGGAGGGGATAAGCAACTTACAAATAAACTCTAAAGTCAGTGTTTACTAGCAACATATTAGTTCAAACATTATTGTTATTGTTAAATAAGCACTTGATGCATATATCTAAAGCCAAAGAAAATGTAATCTACTCTACCATTTATGCATTGATTAATGATCTACACAGTTAGTCAGGTAGTTAGGGATATCATTCAATTCTGACCCTGAACCCTCTGTTTCTGCCTCTGCACCACCAAAACCGAAGTCCGGCGCTGAAGATCCGGCGAGGCGAGCAAATCTCCGATCACCCCTAACTCCGGCACCTCGCTCCACTCACTCAATCCCGCCGTCTGATGGCATTCCTGCCCGTACCTCCTCCCAACGATCGTCAGGTCGTAATCGTCGGCCATGCCTTTCACCGCCGCCACCGTATCCCCGCCGTCCGTCACCATCACCTCCTGGTAGCTGAACTTCTCCCTGTACTCATTGCTCGTCCTTATGTCCTGTATTAACATCGAGTCCACATCCCCTTCGTCCTCGCCACCGGCCGCCGAGATCAGCCTAATCAGGTGTACTCTAACCCTAACCCCCCTAGTGATCCACTTCGCTAACGCCACGGCCTCCCGGTCGTCATTCCCTCCGATGAACACCACCGCCACGACGAACTCCGGCTCCGACTCCGACTCCCATTCCATCGCCTCGGAGTAGATCGCCGTCGCGTTCGAAGTCACGGAGGCGGATTGCGAGAAGTTGTAATCGGACATGCCCTTGTTGAAGGAGCCACCGGAGGCGCCTTTGTGGCCTCTACCTCGGTGTACGTGGACGGCGACGGAGCAAGGCGCTCGATCCAAGATGCTGAGGTTGAGCGATCTCTGATCGCCGTTTTCCGAATCGATCGCTCCGTCGACCCCTAACTTGCGGTGGAAGGGGAGGACTATCAGCGAGGTGACGTTGCTGAGGGCGAGGGTGCAGATGTCTTCGTGCATCTCCTTGAGGAGAGTAACGGCGGTGAAGAGGTGAGTGGCGAGTCCGCCATGGTACCGGCTGGCGTGGTTTCTCTGGTACCGGTCGAACGCCAAGACAATGTCTTCGGAGTGGGACCGATGGGAGGTCGATTTCTTCTGCTGGACGCCATGGGAGATGAAGGTCGGTAGCGATCTTCCTCTTAGCTTCACAATGTGAAGAATGTAGGCCACAATCGGATTCCTCCTCGTCGGGTTTAAAACGTCGAGGAGGTTGGTTATGGCGATGGCGTGTTCGGTTTTGTAGATGCAAGCCACCATCTTCAGCTCGCCGCTGTGCTTCAAGTGCGTGATGTCCCTCTTCTGGTAGCCGGCGTACTTTGTGCTCGGGTTGTACAGTGATCTCACCGCCAATGGGACCACTATCGCCACCACCGCTGCGTAGAAGACCATCACCGTGTAGACCAAGCTCGAGATGTTCTGAATCAACAGTAATATAATAAAGTTCTCATTTGTAGGGAGAGTCTCCTTACGTTTGATGTTACTAGCAATAAATATATGTATGTATTTATGTATGTATGTACTCACATTTGATTCTACGGCAGAGACGTATTCACTGATGTCAATGAAGCCCCTAGCGCTCATAAGGAGACCAATGGCGGCGCCATCAGGTAAGGACATATCGGTAAACATAGCGCAACCCAAGCCGAGTAAGAGCTTGATCACACTCGGCAAAATGGAGTAGGCCAAGACTTTCCAAGTAGTGTCATCGGAGAAATCGAGAGTGAAGAGGTTCGCACTCATCACAGCGCCGGTGATGAAGAAGGGCAAAAGTATACCATTGATAAAGGTGTCGAAGATGTCTATAAACGCGGATGCCAATGGCGGTCCATCGGGTGTCATCGCTCCCACGATGAAGATCCCTAAGAGAACGGATGATTTACTCGTGTAATGCATCACCAATCCCGCGACAAACCCAAAGAGGAGCAACGATAACACGAACACAGTCTTGATAGGCCTATCTTTCGGCGTATGCTGGATCATCATCTTCATTATCGGGCGCAGAACAAACAACGTGACGAAGGTCACACCCAATGGGCCACACAAATGTTCGAAGTAATTCAAGTCGATATTGCGGATATCATTCGTTACTATAAAGAGAAGAAGGCTTGAAATCCCGGTGATGAGGCTTACGCCGAGAGCAACCCTTCCGAGCTCCGAGTTGAGCAGATCAACGTGGCTCAGCAAGCAGGCCACCGAAGGAAAATGCGTCGTCGTGCTGATTGTGCTCGCAAATTTGAGACCGTGGAATCCCTTAAACGACAAGGTCATGAGCGCGTTAACACCCAACGGGATCAATAGTCCGAGCCCTCCGAGAAAGTACGTCTTTTGCCCGTTCCGAACCATTAAACTATAGTCTATCTTGACTGCATAGATGAAGCTATAGAAGGCACACCCGAACCAGGCTACGCTCCTCCAGGCGTTTGAGCTGAGCTCTGGGAATAAGACGCGGTCGTATAATCCGCCTTTCTCCATATAGAAGGCATTAGGCGATAAGATCACACCAGCCTGCAATAAACAAACATGACCAAAGGCGTCAATAGAAAAGCCCTTTCATTGATAATACAGAGAATGAGTCTGTCATCTTATCCTGCGAGAAGGCGAGAGGACATACGATGATTTGTGAGACGAGGTGGGGCAAGCCGAAGTGCTTGAAAACGCAACGGTGTAGAGCTTGGGTGAGGAAGTAGACGACGACGATTTGGAGGTGGATTGTGGAGCTTGACAAGTCCCCTACGGGGATTCGGAAGCCTGGTAGTCGGAGGCATTCCCATGATCTCACGGGGGTTAAATATGCGAGGGATGTGGTAGGAGGAGAACGATTGTGATCGGCTGCTTGAGCCATGGTAGAGAAACGAGGAGAGAAAAGCTACGCAATGCGCCCGACAATCCCTCTCTCGAACGAGGGATGAAGGGGAGGTGATCGAAGCCTTTCGACAAGACGAAATGCAACGCCGATGAAAGCTAGAGAAAGGGTGAAAAATGGCAAACTATAGCATAAAAGGAGATTGAATTATGGTCGGTGAATAGGGTATGTGGTTTTTGTGTTGTCTATTTTTGGTCCCTTGCTTCTATTTCAATCATGTAATTTAACACCAAGAATCTATATTGATGGTGTGTATACTTGCTTTTCCATTTGTGTTTTTAATTTTAGGATTTCTATTTCCTTAATTTATACTCCGTAGTGTGTTGGAAAAATGCAGCTAGGCAACGTTTTTAGGAGCAACATGTATGCTAATTGATGAAGAAACCAATGCTTGTTTGGACAATTTGGTGAACCAAAATAGATGTTCTAGCCGCACCCGGAAGCGAATTCGGGTAATAAGAGAATCGACAACAATCAACCAGCAAACCAAATGACCAACCGATAATATCCAATCCGGAAACCAAACAACCAAGCAACCACAAACACAGATAAAAACACAAATATTGACACAAGATTTACGTGGGAAAAACCCTCTCTAACCAGAGGATCAAAAAACCCACCTTCCGCCCACCAGAGCAACCAATCCACTAATCAATAGGTCAATACAAGTGTTTAACAATCCAGTCTCAACCCGAGACAAATAAACATAGAGATCTCAAACACCAATCTAAATACAACCCGATCTAGAAAGGATTCATCTCCAAAACCTAGCTAAACACTTGTAATCAGATTAGATTTCCAGGAAGAGAAAATACCTATCAACAAACTCCCGTTGTTGACTTGCCGAAGGATGAAGACGGATCACCGGGTCAAGAGACGAAACACCCGCTCAAATCTCTTACCTCTCCTCTCCAATCTCCCTCCTCTCTCTTTTCTCTTTCTCTCTCCTCTTTTCTTTCCTTTGCTACTGGCGGCACCCTTCAAGCAAAAACCCTTTGCTTCTTTTTGCTCTTTCTTGTGTACCAAAACAAAAGACAAATGATGCCTTTTATATAACACAAAGAGCCACACTTGGGCTAGACCTAAAAATGGGCCATAGGCCCAACAATCTCCCCCTCCAGTCCAAGGGGAAGACGTTCCTGCTCGTCCTGGCCTCACCCGCATCCAAGTCCCGTCTCACCCCCGAGACGCAGAACTGATGCTCGCCAGATGTCACCATCACCCACTAGCTCCCCCTCCTCCGTAACTCTCTGGTACTCCGAGGTAGAACTCCCGGTGAATGCATGACGTCCTCTCTCTGACCCTCTGACAGTTTCTTCTATCTGTGCTGGCTCGTCGTGCTCAGATCTGCCACCAATCATAACACCTGATGAACTCCCCTCTGACACGGTTATCCCATCAGCACAATCTTCATAAGCAAACTCCACACTTGTGCCATCCTCTTCTGACGTCTCAGAAGTTCCGCTAAATCTTGTCTGCAATCCAGACAAATCACAAGTGCTCAAGGTCTCCTTATCAGCAAAAGAAACGAGAGACTTTCTCTTCTGATTCTGCAGCCCCTTCCCACTCAAGCATCTTGTAAGCCCTTGCACTAAATCAAGCGAAGCATCACCATGAACCTCTGTCATAGCTTCCCTGATTTCTTCCATCTGAGTCCTGTACAATGTGCCGCTCAAAACACCTCTAGCGATCACCATTGACCCTTTCTTGAGTTTCCACTTTCTACTTCCAAAGAAGTTATCATAGCCCTTTTTATCCAAGACTTGAAGGGAGATCAGATTCTTCTGCAGATCCGGTATGTGTCGCACATCTGTCAGTGTCATCCTGCAACCTGTGTTTGTCATCACACAAACATCTCCCATACCAACAATATCAGACAAGCTTCCGTTCCCCATCTTTGCTTTGCCAAAGTGTCCCACTCGGTATGAAGTAAACGCTTTCCTCCTTGATGTAGCATGGAAGGATGCAGCTCCATCAGCAATCCACTCTACACAAGAATCCGGCTCCTCCAAGCATGTGAGAACAACCTGCTCATCATCACTGTCCTGCAGAACTGACGTTGTACCCTTCTGATTTTCCTCTTCATCTCTTTTCTTTTTCCACACATTGCAATTCCTCTTCATGTGCCCTTCCTTGCCACAATGATAGCAAACAAAGCTCCCCCTAGTCTGAGATCTCCCTCTAGACCTTCTCCCTGAAACTGTCACGAGAGCATGTGACGAATCCGTGCCCATATCCTTCTTCCTAGTCTCCTCGTTGTAGAGACTATCCTTCACTGCAGATAAGGACACAACCCCACCCACGACAGAGTTGTTAATCGACACCACTAGAGTCTCCCAGCTATCCGGCAAAGAGCTCAAGAGCAACAACGCTTGCAACTCATCATCAAGGACTAACTTCATGGTATTCAACTGATTCACCAATTCCTGAAACTCACTCAGATGCTCTGCAATAGGCTTTCCATCTCTGTACTTGAGATTCACCAGCTTTCTTATCACAAAAGCTTTACTTTGGGCTGACTTCCTTTCATACATCTCCTCCAATTTTTTCCACAATACCTGTGCATCTGTCTCGTTGCTTATGTGGTGATAAACACTATTATCCACCCACATTCTGATGGTTCCAACTGCCTTCCTGTGCAGTTTCTTCCAATCATTATCGGATGTCTCAGTTGGCTTCCTCGATCCCAATTCAACCGGATCAAACAGGTCTTTGCAATACAAAACATCCTCCATCTTCGTCTTCCAGATAGAGAAATTCGAAGCCGTTAGCTTTATCATTGTACCCGCAAATTCCTCGGTCTTTGTCGTCATCTCTACTCCTATTACCCAAAAACAACACATCCAAAGATCAACCAAAGGCTCTGATGCCACTTGTTGGGGCTAGAAACCACTTTCCAGCCGCACCCGGAAGCGAATTCGGGTAATAAGAGAATCAACAACAATCAGCCAGCAAACCACGACGAACCGATAATATCGAATCCGGAAACCAAACAACCAAGCAACCACAAACACAGATAAAAGCACAAATATTGACACAAGATTTACGTGGGAAAAACCCTCTCTAACCAGAGGATCAAAAAACCCACCTTCCGCCCACCAGAGCAACCAATCTACTAATCAATAGGCCAATACAAGTGTTTAACAATACAGTCTCAACCCGAGACAAATAAACATGGAGATCTAAAACACCAATCTAAATACTACCCGATCTAGAAAGGATTCCTCTACAAAACCTAGCTAAACACTTGTAATCAGATTAGATTTCCAGGAGGAGAAAATACCTATCAACAAACTCCCATTGTTGACTTGCCGAAGGATGAAGACGGATCACTGGGTCAAGAGACGAAACACAGATAAAAGCACAAATATTGACACAAGATTTACGTGGGAAAAACCCTCTCTAACCAGAGGATCAAAAAACCCACCTTCCGCCCACCAGAGCAACCAATCTACTAATCAATAGGTCAATACAAGTGTTTAACAATACAGTCTCAACCCGAGACAAATAAACATGGAGATCTCAAACACCAATCTAAATACTACCCGATCTAGAAAGGATTCCTCTACAAAACCTAGCTAAACACTTGTAATCAGATTAGATTTCCAGGAGGAGAAAATACCTATCAACAAACTCCCATTGTTGACTTGCCGAAGGATGAAGACGGATCACCGGGTCAAGAGACGAAACACCCGCTCAAATCTCTTACCTCTCCTCTCCAATCTCCCTCCTCACTCTTTTCTTTCTCTCTCCTTTCTTCCTTTGGTTACTGGCGGCACTCAGGTGCTCCCTTGCTCTCTCGTGCTCAGCAAGACAAAAGGCAAAACATGCCTTTTATTAATCCTTCCAACAAAAGCCAAGAAATGGCATTCTTGGGCTGGACCAAATGGGCTCTAGGCCCAACACATTGGGGGGCAAGGTAGTCTCCGATTGGCCCGAGCCCGGTTTCTTCGTTCACCTCCTTGAGACCAACCAACTGAGTGCAATCGGAGTTCAAGTGTCGCCCCACCATCATGAGGTCGTACGATGCTACCATAGATTGCAAGAAGGTTGCGGTATCGCCTCCGTCTTTAACCATTTCCTAGGTGTAGGTAAACTGCTGATTATACAACACATTCCTCTGGACATCCATCAATGCAGGGGACTTAGGGACGTTTAGGTCGTGTTGTTGTCCGGAAGCGACAAGCCGGATCACGAACACTCGGACCCTCGAGTCCCTCCCCATGTAGATCACCTCCACCAAAAGCGGTGGCTTCTCCGGAGATGGGGAGACCGAGCAAGGTGACTTGTTGAAGAGATCGATTGACGTTGAGAAATCCTTTTTTGCTTGTTGTCGTCGGATAGATTCAATCGAGCCATCATCGATGACTAAAGGTCATGTGCACGAGCGCACATGCACTGGTAGCCTAGCGCACCAAGTCGGATGAGGTTCTATTCTAAAACCAATTGTCAATAGAAGTAGTAGCCCACCGACTCATATATTAAGGGTTTGTTATGTTCAACTTTTAATGTGGGACACTTATGATCTCATTCACATCTCTCAACAGAAGTGAGAAACGGTTGTGAAGATGTGAATTGAAAGGAACTCGTTGCATCCTTGCACGGATCGATAGAATGACCATATCACATCCTCGGATAACGACGTGCTTTTTGACTCGTTCTTCTTCCGCATATCATGAGCAATGAAGATCGGGTGTGCTCGCCCAACCAACTTCACAAGGTGAAGGGCAGACACAACTACTTTGTTGCTGTCTGAAGGACAACAGGCTCCCATAGGCCGAGTAATGGAGGGTATACGGTCCGATCTCCAGAAGCATGCTAGAATCCGAAGCTCGGAGATGTATTTGCAGTGCAAGAAGTCTCTTCTGTTGTAACGAGAGGACTGCATTATAGTAGTTGTTCGCTTGCCATGGCGTGAATGGAGATCGATCTCTAAGGAGAAGACCGATTTAATGCCATATTCAATTATACCTTTGCTTCTTTTTTTTAATCGTTGCCTATAATTTTGTAAGGTCTAACAGATACTTGAACCAAGCCTATACTCTGTTTTAAATCGTTGCGTTATACTCTGTTTTGTTTTAGCAAATAGACCAAATCTAGTATAAAAATATTTGGCCAATTTGCTAAACTAGACCAAAAAAGGGGCCTAATTGCTAAACTAGACATGTACCTAAAAAATTGGTTAGGGGTAGAAAGTGGTGTATTTTTGCAAATGCAAAAATACCCGGCAGTGGAGATAGCAGGGGAAGGGGAGTTGAACACTGTAGCTCCATCATTTGAAAAAACAAAAATCAGGAGGGGGAGGTGCTGGACATGGTGTGTGGCTCAAATAAAGTAGGAAAATGGGAGGGGGGCATTTATGAGGGGAAATTTCAATGATTGAATTAAGGGTGTCAATCAACCCTTAGAAAATCTTGATTGATGGGTGTCATTCCTTATTAAATGCTCTGCAAAAAAGGGAGCCAACATAGGAGACGAGTGGAAAGTTGAGGGCAAAGCATCACCTTCATTTTTGGGAACTGGAAACGGTTGGCTTACCAATAGAGGACAAATATCTTACCAATAGCCTACATGTGTCTTACCGATAGGACAAACTTATCCTACCATACATTGAAATTTTGGAGATAATATGGAGGGGAATGTCCATAGCGATTTTGGCGGGATGTCCGTGTAATTTTGGCGCCAAAACAGGGTTTTTCATTGGGGGAAGAGGGAGAGCATCTGTCTGACCAATATGGTACAGTTATCTAACCAACAGCATATAATTATCCTACCAATAGGCTTAAAATATCTTACCATACCTGAAAATTTGGAGAAATTTGGAACGGATTGACCGTAGCTGTTTTGGCGGGTTGTCAGTGTAATTTTGGCGCCAAAACGAGGTTCTTTATTGGGGGAAGGGGGGAGCATTTATGAGGGGAAAATGCAATCATTGCATTGATGAGTGTTGCCCAATCACATATATAAGCTTGAGAGGAGGATCTCAAACACCCCAACATGCCCTGCAAAAAGTGAGGCAGAGCAGGAGAGACGGAAAGGACGGGGGAAAAGGCACACGTGCATCCGAGGAAACGATACAGTTGTCATCCTACCAATAGTACAGTTCCGGCCTGCCAATAGTGTTCAACTGTCTTTCCATTCCAAGAAAAGTGCAACAAGTTTGGTGGTGACAGTGACAACGATGGGTAAGTCATCTTGTACATTTCCTTTGTAGTTGTTCCTCTTTCCTATATCAGAACTACCCCCCAGGCCGATCCTCTATTCCCGTGGCCTACCCCAGGTGATAGGGTATGTATCAATGTCGTGTGCGGCGGTTGGTGGGCTCCCGGGAGTGGGAGTTTGACACAACCAATCATCAACTTATGTTGATTCCAAAATTTTCAAAAAATATTATATGGAAATGAAATTGATGCTACAAGTCTATGCTCACTGTCGACTACCTCGTAACTCATCAAATACTTGGTCTTTACTATTATGATGATAAATAGCCTATTAGCTCAATTGGTAGAGCATTGTGTTTGCACACAGAGATGTGGGTTCGACTCTCACATAGGCTAATACGGAGTGTGTGTTCATAAGTCTCTGATATATTGTGTTGTAGTAAAGCCAATTATGCATTTACATATTTCCAATAGTATAAATATATCTTACCAATTAATGTGCATCTATCCTACCATTAGTGTCAAGTTATACAAGAATGACTGGGTTTCCATTCTGATTCTACCAAAACCGTTGTTTTCTCCCACCATTAGTTTCCATCTATCCTACCATTTTGAGTTCTCAAACCAAAAGCCTCTATTCATTTCATAATAAAAGTTATGATAAAAATTAGCTAAAAGTTCAAACTTGCAGCATACAATAAACCATACAAAAAACCATGATTTCAGCCGTAGAATAAACCATACAATTCTTTTGGTAAAGATAAACCATACATTTCTTTAGAATTAAGCAAGCAGCAATGTCATATAGTGTTGTTCTGTGCACAAAAACGCATCCACATATATACTTCCAATATATTTAGAAGATAAGAGTGATTCCAAAGTATAACCCTACCTGAATTACAGCAGCAGCTCTCTGTTCCTTGCCATATAAAAATCTTCTTCGGCACATGCAATGTTCTAAAAGGCGCTAGGCGGTGGGTGGCCGCCTAGCGCCTAGGCGGTTAGGCGGGTGCCTAGGCGGCGCCTAGGCGGACTTAAAACAAACTTAATTATTTCCTTATATTTTGACGAATAACACTTGTCAATAATTCATATAATGTAATAATAATCCATAATATCATTCATAAACCCAAATTTGTAGTAGTTAACTAACACTAAAGTAAATAAACGCAAAAGTACATGTCTGACTAACAACTCTAAACCTCCTAAAATCCAAAACTATAAGTTCGACTGAAAAGCAAATGCATCCCGACTTGGGGGATAAAAACCCCGTAAGTCAACTAATAATGTGCTTAGAAGCGCAAATTGAATAATCGTTGGACTAGGCGGTGCCTAGGCGGGCCCAGGCGGTGCCTAGGCGGGACTAGGCGGTTCCTGGACGAATTTCTGCCTAGAGGTCCGCCTAGGCTTAAAAATTCCTAGGTCCCGTCCCGCCTAGCGCCTAGGCGGGATTTTTAGAACACTGGGCACATGTAACCATGTAATGTGGACTGCACTAGAATAACAGCTGAATATAAACGTAAATAAGAACTTCTGCAGATTCACAAATTTATCCTACCACTAGTGTATATATTTCCTACAAATTCATAATTTTATAAGTTCAGAGATATTAATAAATTTGGCCTACCAGATTCACAAATTTATCCTGCCACTAGTGTATATATTTCCTACCATGTCCATAATCGTATAATTCATCCATTATTGTGAGGGGCTAGACATAGGCAATTGATTGTTGTGGAAGTAAATTTGCTTTGGATATTTGCATAGTGTTTGAAACAAAATATGGCTTGAATTGCTTGACTCAAGGATTCCACCACTTTGCCAATTATCTGGGGTGGAAGTAAACTATTTAAATTGGTATGATAGATGCACAAAATTGGTAGGATATATGGAAACTAATGGTAGGAGAAAATAACGATATTGGTAGGATCAGAGTGGTAGGATAGATGAAAACTAATGGTAGGAGAAAACAACGATTTTGGTAGAATCAGAATGGAAACCTCGAAATTTCTGTATAACTTGACACTAATGGTAGGATAAATGCACACTAATGGTAAGATATATTTATACTATTGGAAATATGTAAATGCATAATTGAATTTACCAAAACACAATATATCGGAGACTTATGAACACACTCCGTATTAGCCTATGTGAGAATCGAACTCACATCTTTGTGTGCAAACACAACGCTCTACCAATTGAGCTAATAGACTATTTTTAATGGGTACTCCTTATGATTATCTAGGCATCAAGAAGTGATAACCTAACAGGGCAAGAAGCAAAATAATAAAAGAAGAAACTATATTTAAATGTAAGTGACCCATTGAATTCAATCAACAATTATACTCACAGGACAGATTGTAAACCGATTGAATTTAACAATGCCAAACTAATACTGCAATATAATTAATGTGAGAAGGGAAGATACCAAGCTGAAGATATGTCATCCCACATACTTCTAGACATTGTGAATAATGCAAGGAAGGGGCCGTCCAAGCTGAATAAGATCCTCCTTACTAATTGGAGGCGTCATTGAGACGGAATTCAATGAAGACGACTGCTTATACTTGATAAACAAGTAGATCCCGTACCCCACCATTGCCAGGCCAGCAAGAGTCATAAGAAAATTGAGAAGCTTTAAAATGCACTCCAAGAACCCACGACATGCCATTTCCTGTCAGATAAACCCGGATCGCTTGTTAAATCCATTCAACCTCCTTAGAAAAAGTTAGGATGATAAGACACTAGATTGTAACACTACTATGTAAAATCAAAGGGCAAATACACGACAAACTAGAAATCTCAATTCCATGAAATGGATTTTAAAAAGAACAGTTCCTTAAGGCAAACATCAAGGAAGCAATGCAAGAGGATGTCCACAACAATTATGATATATTAAGCCAGTTAAGCAGAAATGTTCAAGCAATGGGACATTGAAACAGCCATAATAACTCGTCAGTTGAAATCTGAAATGCTTGATCAATCGAAACAGAAATTACCCCGCAACAAATATATAGCAATTAATTTCACAAGAAAAAATGGAAGCGAGAAAGAACGAATCCGGGGATGATACTGCGATCGCAATGCGAGAAAGGGGGCAATTATGCAAATTAGCTTCTCAAACCTAGTCAAATCGACCCCAATCTGAACATTCCCAAAATTCAAACTTGGAAAGGCAATCAACAACCTAAGACCAACAAAAACGAAGCCATATCACACAAAATTCAACACACCCAGGCCAATTATCAAAACCAAAATCCCTAAATCGAGTACAAGCGAAAGTCAACAAAGAGGGAAAATGGAACTGCAGAGGCGGCCAGAGAAGATCAGGGGAGGCCGGAGAAGAAGCAAGGGCGACCGGAGAAGACCTAACCTGACCAGAAACTGAGTTCGCCGCGCCGGAGAAGATATAAGGTGGCCACCGATCGGAGAAGAAGCCAGTGAGACCCTGCGCGGCGAGATGCAGTCCCCCAAAATCTCTCCTACTCCCCCCGCCGCCACGGATGAACGCTCTTCCAAAGGGGAATGAGATTGAACCTCCCTCCCTCAACCTGTTAGAGCCGGTCACGAACAGTTCCGAAAAACCGGTTGTTATATTTGCATTGGGATAGAGAGGTTATTTTGGGCCAATTTTTTGGCTAGTGGTCTATTTGTGCAATTAGGCCCAAAAATTGGTCTAATTACTACCATTTACTCAAAATATTTTTACATACTTGAATTATTTAGTACTTCGTAAATGAATGACCTTTACAATAACTATTTGGCTCAAAGAGGAGTTCTACTTTCTAATTATGTGATAATAACTTTAAAGAGAAATTTTATATATAAATTCCACAAAATTTCAGCTATTCGAGTTTGAATGAACCAAACTTCAATTAGAATTGAGCTTAAAAATGTGGTCATACTTGGCAATGATTCAAGGGTTTTTTTTTTAATAAAAAAAATTAAGCCTGTATAACAACCTGTCAAACAACATATTTTAAACTGCTGCTTATGCATTTAGTTTACTGATTATTCTATGATATTAGTGTATGTTTTAGTTGAATCAGGTGGTGTAAGACCACTATCCCATGGGTGAATTCAAGAAACCATTAAAATCATAAATTAACCATGGAAATGATCACTCTACAAAAAATTCAACCATCTTTTTTTTACATTAGTATGAGGCACAGTACTTCTCATATACAAAAAGGAAGCCTCACAAAGTGGATATATAGGATTAGAAAGTGTTCTTGAAAGCTCAATGTCTTTGTTGTTGCACCACCAAAATAGATGTTCTACACACCAGATCATTGGAGGCAAGGTAGTCTCCGATCGCCCCGAGCCCAGTGTCGTCGCTCAGCTCCTTGAGACCAATCAACTGAGTGCAAGCGAAGTTGTAGTGCCGCCCCACCATCACCAGGTTGTACGATTCCACCATAGATTGCAGGAAGGAGGCGCTGTCAGCTCCGTCTTTAACCGCCTTCTCAATGTAGGTGAACTGCTGGTTGTACAACACATTCCTCTGGATATCCATCAATGCAGCCGAATCAAGGACATCTAGATCGCGTGATTGCCCGAAAGCAACAAGCCGGATCACGAACACTCGGACCCTCGAGTCCCTCCCCATCCGCTTGGCTAGGGCTAGGGTTTCTTGGTCATCAAGGCCGCCTATGTAGATCACTGCCACCAAGAGCGGTGAGCCTGAGTCGGTAGTCATGATGGTTGTGAGGGCTGACCCGGTGCCAATCTGACCAAAGCTACCGCGGTCTACAAGGATGGCAACCGAGCAAGGCGACTTGTTGAGGAGATCGACATTGAGAGTCTTTTGCTCGTTGTCTTCGGAGTCAATGGAGCCATCGAACCTAAACTTTCTATGGAAGGGGAGGACTATGATCGACACGAGCTTGTCCAAGGCGAGAGTGCACGTGTCCTCGTTCAAAGACTCGAAGTGAGAGACGGCTGTGAAGATGTGGATAGATAGGAACTTCTTACACGTTTGCCCAAAGCGGTAGAAAGCCCATATGACATCCTCCGAGTAAGAGTTGCTCGTCGCCTTCTTCTTCTGCATATCGTGAGCAATGAAGATCGGGTGTGCTCGCCCAACGAGTTTCACAAGGTGAAGGGCATAGACCGCTACTGGGTTGGTGTCTGAAGGACAACAGGCACCAATGAATCGAGTAATGGAAGGTATTCGGTCTGGTCTCAAGAAGCATGCTAGAATCCGAAGCTCGGAGGTGTATTTGCAGTGCATTATGTCTCTTCTTTGGTAGCCAGCATACTTTTTGAGAGGATGATAGAGTGATTTTACAAATAGGGGTGTAATTAATGCAATAAATAGTGTCCATACGACCATCACTGTGTAGCTTGGTGTGCTTAGCACCTGCACAATCAACAACAACACATTGCAGCCATGGTAGATTAGCTGAAGATATGTCAAAAAACCCTAGATCAAGAATATGAGATTTGTCTACATGAAATTTAACGAAATGTAGTCGGAGAGTTAGGCTCTGTTTGGCACTCCAAGTAGCTTTTCGGAGTTTGGGGTTTTGATATTATATAGTTTTAAATGAAATAAATATAAGATTTTAGTTTAATTAGCTTTTGGAATGATAGCTTTTCATCAGCTACTCACCCAAGTTTCCATCAGGTACCTCAACAGCTAGGTTGCCCAAACATCATACTAACTTATTAAACCTATATTTAACACGCATGATTCATCAGCTTCAGCTACTCTATCAGCTACCTTTTTACCAGACATAGCCTTAACCAATACAAGAAAAAGAAAACTTTGTTCAATTGTGAAGATATAGTTACCTCAGATTCCCTAAACATAGTCAAGGTGCCAACATCAACAATGCCTTTGGTAGACATTATAAAACTAAGAGCAAGAGCATCGGTGAAGGACATATTGGAGTATATTCCACAGAGCAAGCTATTGAAGAACTTCGCCAAGTATGCGAGAATAGCAAGGCAGAGGTGTTGAGACACAATCGTCGCTGAGCCAAGATGCATAAAGTCACAACCCATGTAAGCAGCAACCACAGAAAATGGCAGAAGCAAGCCTGTGACGAAGAATTCGAGCTTGTCTACAATGGTAGCTCCCATGGGCAATCCATCGGGTACAACCGCACCCACAATAAAAGCCCCTAAAAAGACTAACTGCTCGGCATACTGCGTCGTCAGAGCTCCAATGAACATAAGTAGGTAACCAGAAGACACAAACAATTGTTTGACAGGCCTGCCTTTCGGTGTCTGTTTGATCATCCAGTTCAAGATCGGCCTGAACACGAAGATGCTAACCATGACCAACGCAAAGGGGGTAATCAGCTTCAATGGATCATAAATACGGCGAGTAAGAACATTAGCTATGACCAAGAAGAGCATGCTCAAAATATGACCAATAAGCGCCGAAGACATTGCCAACCTTCCAAGCTCGGAGCTCATCATTTTCATATCGAAAAGTAAGGCGGCAACGTTAGGGAAATGAGTGAGTGGGAGTGTTGTCAAATTGATGTAAAGATCTGCAATGTCTTGGTCTTTACCATCTAGTATCTTTTGAAAGAGATCTGGATAGAGGTAAAGGAGAAACCCGAGATTGAGGATGACTGGTAAGATTGAGTCCACTATCCCGATGACAAAGGCTTTCTTCCCCGTCTTCGATATGATGGAGAAGTCCATTTTCACCGCGATGAGGTACGAATACATCATGTAAGATATCATGGATAGAGATTCGTCCACATTTCGAGAGTAAATCGGGTAAAGAACATAATGGATTCGATCATATATTGGGTGTTTTCCCCAGGGTGTGGATGAACAGAGGGCTATGCCAGTCTACATGAAAATTAAGAAAACAAATTAACTGTAGTTAAGCAATGGAAAAACAATACATATATATAGGATCGGAGGATGATGATCGAGGGAGATGAGATGACATACGAACATCTGCGTGACGATCGGAGTCAAGTTGAAATGAATGAAGATGAGGTAGTGGAAGAGCTGGATGATGGCGTGAGTGGTTATAAGCTGAAGGAGGACCGTTGAGAAATCGATTCCCGCCCTAGGAAGATCGAGGCCTGGAATCCTCAAACAATCCCATGAGTTTGCTCTGAGGGCGTAATCCATCGATCGTTGCGATCCAAAACCCTAAGAAAAAGGGGGGAAATTGGAACAAATGTTGGGAGTTTTTCCGCCTCCTCCAATGGCGGACAAAAGAGAAGGAACCCTAGGGCTTTGGGGGGATTAATAAGGGATTGGAGGAAAAGGGGAATTTGAATGATCAAAGCTTGGCATTGAAGCAAATTGGGAGGAGAGGAAACGGAGGGATCAAATCGAATTGGATCGATATCTGCGCGCCCAAAATTGAAGGGATTGGTAGATTGTGTTTTCTGCGATGAAAGAGGGGGGAGATTTAAAATAGTAAATGTGATTTGAATAGAGGGAGCGATGATCCAACGGTCAAGAAAGGGATCATGTACTTTTTTTGAAAAAAAATATCATATGGGCTCTCCAATTAGGCCTTTTGGGCTCAAAACATGTACCATCTGCTAAAATTAAGTAGTTCGTCAAAATTTGGTTTTTGCCCACCGAGTCTCGTTTTCGGACTCCTAACTTACCTTTCGTCTGTTTATTATTGGTTATTGGTGAATTTACTTTAAGGCTCTCAACTTTATTTTTAATCTATTAATCTATCTATCTATCTATTTTCTATCTATCTATCTATTAATATTATTAATTCTGCTAGTATTTTGCTGACGTGTCACGCCCACAATTTAAGTTGAATTTTTTAATCAAATGGTATTTTCTTATTAGTCAATATTATTGCTGAAATTTTAAAATACACGTTTACTATTTTAAACATATTTGTTTCCTATTTTTCATACTAATCAAAAGTTTCTTTTCTTATTAATCGATATAGTTAAAGGAAGTTTAAATATTTGTTTCCAATATTATATTTATCAATCATATTAAAAATGGCTATATATTTAATTCAAATATCAAAAGAAAGATTAATTATAAAAATCAATGATTCTCATAATCATATTAATTTTCAAAAATTTTGAAAATTTTGAAAAAATTTTGGAGATAAAAGCGAAACGTCATTAATTTTAAAAAGAGATTATTTTTGCACATGTTATACTTAAAAAATTGCAGAAAAAATAATCATCGAAAATGAATATTTTAAATCTATACTGACTCTACACATTCTACATGACATCTATCTAATTTTTTAACCTCATATTTTTTCATATAGAAATTATATTTATTCTAAACATCTTAAATGCCTAAATAAACACTCTACATACAAAAATTGAAGAATTTTTAGAAAAGAAAATGTGAAATTCGAATAACTAAATAAACACTCTTTTATGATTAATTTTTTGATGTTTGGCGTCAAATATTGAAGAAAAAAAAATCCAAAATGATATTTTATATCTATATTTATTTTATACAACCTAGAAAGCCCTTATTATAGTTTTAATATTTTAAGGCTTGCAAAAGTTTTTTTTTATGAAGTTAAGAAAAATAATCTATTTGTGAATATTAGATTTCAAAAATTAATTATAAAAATCAATTAGATCCAAGAAAAGTTTTTTTTTCTTACAATTTACTTATTTTAGACATTTTAAATGACTATCGAAATATAAATAATATTTTAATACTTACAAGCATTACTAATGCTTATTTTACATCTTGGTTGTGACTTCTTAGATCACTTTTCTATCTTTTAGGATCTTTTTTTACTATCTTACCTTTATTTTCACTATTTATTTCCCTCTCTTTGTAATCATCGTTCTAATGAAAAATAATGAATAACTTATGTATATCTACATAACTTCAAAAGTATTCGTACAATCATGTGCTTATGATTTTTTTTAATCTTTGTATGGGAGTTTATATTTTTCTTTTTAATTTATCATAATGATAATAATTATATAGTATTATATAGATATATAAAATGATGTTTAAATTAAAATGGATTAAACTCCCGTGCCTTTAAGGCACGGGTATTACACTAGTCTATTTCTATTTTTTTTTACTCCAAATTTACACAATCAAGTTAATAATAATAATAATAGAATAAAAATTTAAGATAAATGTAATAAATAAAATATTTATATTATTTGAGTGATTTTCTATATTCATCATAGTTTTACTTATTATAACACTGTCATATATAAATAAATTTTTTTTTTCAAACTCGGGGCACGTGGGTCGAAGGGTGGGGCGGCCGCCTACGCCCACCCCACCCTGGGGCCGTCCCTGTCAGCAACTTACTCAGCGAAAAATAACGAAGAGAGACCGATATGCGTCAACCTATAAGCAACTTGTTTTTTCTCGCAGAAAGTATACGAAAAGATGACCCTCTCGAAAGCGCAACAGAAACCGAGGACCATCCGAGACCCGATCATCTGTCTGCTAGTTTAGTTTGTAATTAAACTTTGGTTTTTCCCACTCATTTCCATTTCTTTTATGTTGTTTTTATTTTGTCCGATTAACGGTTGTTTTGGAGCCTCTCTCTTCAAATAACATTGATGGCTTATAGAGTTAGAGCGTGTTTGGTTTATAGCTAAAAAACACAGGAAGTAGAAATTCTCAGAAAGTCGGAGAAATCCATGCGTTTGGTTAACATTTTTAAAAGATGAAAATCCAGGAATTTCACTTCGCAGGAAGTTGAATTCCTTCAATTTGGAGGAAGTTCACTTACCTAATTCTCCCTAGGTAAGTTCAACTTCCACCCTTTTATATTTGTAAATTTTCAATTCCTCCTTTTATTCATCTAAAACAAAAAAATCAACCAAACATATTCTCACAATTCCCATCAATTAGACTTCCCGGAAATTTAATTTCCATAAAGTAACTTCATGGGAATTTCAATTCCCACATTAAACCAAACGAGCCACTTAAAGAGTATAGTTTTTGCCGAAGTTTACTGAATTTTTTTTCGAAATAGCCAAAAAACGAAAAAATATTATGAGAATAGCCAAAATCCGAAAATTTTTAGGGAAATAGCCAAAACAGGGTAAAGTCGCTGTTTTACCCAAAGTTTATAAAAAAAAATAATAAAATAGGTAAGTCGCAGCGACTTACCATTTTTTTTAAAAAAATTTGTTATTTTAAATTGAAAAACAACTAAAAAACTAAAAAAAAAATATATATGGGAGAGTCGCTGTTTTCTTCATTGGAAAATCCAAAACCAGACTGGTCGTTTGGTGAGGATCGGCCGGTGCACACGGCGTCTCCCAATTAGGGTTGATCGAGACGGAGGGAGGGAAGATCGTAGAGATTGGAGACCGATGGAGGGAAGATCGTCGTCGCCGGGGCTGTAGAGATTGGAGACCGAGACGATCGTGGTCGCCGGGGTTGAATTGGGAATATTTGAAGAAATTGGAGACCGAGAGGGATGAATTGGGAAGATTTGAAGAAATTGGAGACCGAGAGGGAGGGAATTTGGGGAAATTGGCGTCTCCAGATTTCGATCTCTCCTCTAGATCGTCTGCAGATCCATGGTGCGGCGGTGGACTCGGCGAAGTCGTTGGCGGCGTCGGCTTCCTCTGCTCCTCTCCTGTTCGATCTCTCCGCCGCCCCGCCCCTACTCCCCCTCCACCACTTCCCGTCGACCTCTTTCGATCCATCTCCCAACAACCCCACGCCCCCACACTGCAAATCGGTGGATCTCCCGTCAATCTCCCACTTCGGCTTCCTCCAATCGATGAGCCTTGCCTCCGAATTCAATGATTCCGAGAACGAATTGAAGCAAAGGAATTGAGCCTCCTCCTTTAGAACTAGCCGGAAGCAGCCATGGTGGGCAATGGCGTGGGTAATGGCTTCAAAGATTGAAAAAAAAAAAAAAAAAAAACAGCGACTCTCCCACATATTTGTTTTTTTTAGTTTTTTAGTTGTTTTACCTATTTTATTATTTTTTTTATAAACTTTGGGTAAAGTCGCTATTTGTAACAACGACTTTACCCTGTTTTGGCTATTTTCCTAAACAATTTCGGATTTTGGCTATTCTCATAATATTTTTTCGTTTTTTGGCTATTTCGAAAAAAAATTCAAGTTTACTTATATTTTTAATTTTAATTGCGCAAGATAATTTACTCACGGAACACATTGAATTAAATCTTTTCCGAAGCTCATATATACTACAAAAATAAAAATAAAAATAAATCCACTACGTACTACAAGATCATAACATCCAACAAACTGATAAATTCAATTCAAGGGTTTCAATCTTCAATCTGCCTACTTAAAAGCCCAATGTCTCTGTCGTTGCACTACCAAAACAGACGTTCTACACCCTAGATCATTAGAGGCAAGGTAGTCTCCGATGGCTCCGAGCTCGGTTTCTTCACTCATATCGTTCAGACCAACCAACTGAGCGCAGGCTAACTTGTAGTTCCTCCCAACCATCACAAGGCTGTAAGATTCCGCCACGGACTTGAGGAAGGTTGCGGTATCGGCTCCATCTTTAACCGCCCTCTCATTGTAGGAAAATTGCTGATTATATCGCACATCCCTCTGGATATCCATCAACGCAATGGAATCTTGGGTGTCTAGGTCGTATGATTGTCCGAAAGCAACGAGCCTGATCACCGAGATCCTGATCCGGGAGTCTCTACCAATGCGTTTGGCTAGGGCAAGAGTCTCTTGATCGTCAAGCCCTCCTATGTAGATCACTGCAACCAACATCGGTGAGCTTGAATCGGATGCATTGATCGCCTTAAGAGCTGATCCGGCGCCAGTTTGTCCAAAGGTGCCGCGGTCTACAAGGATGCTAACCGAGCAAGGCGACTTGTTGAGGAGATCGCTGTTGAGGACCCTTTGCTCGGTGTCTTCGAAATCAATGGAGCCATCGAACCTAAATCTTCGATGGAAGGGAAGAACTATGACTGATACGAGCTTGTCCAAGGCGAGAGTGCACGTGTCCTCGTGCATTGTCTCGATGGGTGAGACGGCTGTGAAGACATGAACCGAAAGGAACCTCTTGCACTGCTGCTCGAAACGAAAGAAAGCATACACGACATCCTCGGAGTAGGAGCAGCTTGAAGCCTTCTTCTTCTGTATATTATGAGCAATGAAGATAGGGTGTGCTCTTCCAACCATCTTCACAAGGTGAAGGGCATAAACCGCTACTAGGTTGTACTCGGAAGGACAACATACATTGACAAACCGAGTGATGGAGGATACTCGATCCGATCTTAAGAAGCATGCTAGAATCCGAAGCTCGGAGTTGTATTTGCAGTGCATGATGTCTCTCCTTTGGTAACCAGCATACTTTTTCATTGGATGGTATAGAGATCTTACTATAAAAGGTGTAACTGTTGCAATAAATAGTGTCCATAAAATCATTATAGTGTAGCTTGGTGTGCTTAGCACCTGCACAATCAAAGGCATTGTTTATATACATGTTACATGTGATTTTAGGTATTTTATCCAATCAAATAACATGAAAAAAAAATCGATTTAGTTGAGCATCTCCAACAGTTTCCCTATTTTGAGGATTTTGAAGAATTCCAAGGTATTTTTTGGTCTAACAGATTCTCCATCACATTCTCCAAAAATGGAGAAGCAGTAGAAAAAATAGAGATAATTCCCTATATCTGCAGCATTCTCCAAACTAGACGATTCTCCAAATCTTCGAAATGGGGAAGCCGTTAGAGTTAAAGCAAAAATAATTTGAAGAATTTGTTTCCCAATCTGGAGAAATTTTAGGAAATCTATTGGAGAAGGTCTAGAGATACTTACATCGGCTTCCCTAAACATGATCAATGCGCCGACATCAACAATGCCTTTGATAGACATTATGAAACTAAGAGCAAGAGCGTCGGTGAACTCCATTTTACAGAATAATCCACACAACAAGCTGTTGAAGAACTTCGCCAAGTAGGCGAGGATAGCAAGGGAGAGGTGTTCATAGAGTATCTTGTTGTTGGTGCAAATTTTCCTATATTCGCCACCCATGATAGCAATAGTCACAAAGAATGGTAGAAGCAAACCGGAGACGAAGAAATCAAGCTTTTCTACTATAGCAGCTCCCAATGGAGGGCCATCAGGCACAACGACACCCACGATAAAGGCCCCTAGAAGAACTAACTGCTGAGCGAACTGCGTTGTCAATGCTCCTACAAACATCAACACGAAACCGAAATGCACAAACCCTTTCTTGACATGCCTGCCTTTCGGTGTCTGGTTCACCATCCACTTCAAGATCGGCCTGAAGACAAAGATGCTGACAATGGCCAACGCGAAGGGAGTGATCAACTGTAGAGGATGTGTAACGCTTCGTGTCATTACATTCCCAACCATTAAGAGAATTATACTTAGAATATGACCAATAAGCGACGAAGACAATGCCAGTCTTCCAAGCTCCGAGTTGATCATTTTAATGTCAGCAAGGAGGACGGCGACATTAGGGAAGTGAGTGAGGGGGAGTGTTGTCAGATTGATGTAAAGGTCAGCAACAACTTGGTCCTGATTTTTTATCCTTTGAAAGAGATCTACATAGTAGTGTCGGAGAAACACGAGATCAAGGATGACGGGTATGATCGAGTCCAAGATTCCGATGAAGAATGCCTTTCGCCCTGTCTTCAATATGATCGAAAAGTCCATCTTCACCGCGATGAGAAATGAATACATCATGTAAGAAACCATTGATATCGATTCGTCAATATTTCGAAACCCATGGGGGAAAATCAGTATGTTAGGTGCTCGGTATATTGGGCTGCTTGACAAATACGAAAACGGAGAGAGGAATAAACCAGTCTACATGAATAACAAGAAAAAAAAAAGTTAAGCAATGTTTTGTTTAATACATGAAATATAGTATAATTTCTATTTCTATATTCTTACTGTTCCTGAATTTGGTAAATAAAGAACGGTCATCCGGGTTCAAACTGGGATCTTTGGGCATTACCCGCTGCACGATATTCTTATTGTTCCATTGATATATAATATACACATAACTACATAAGTTTTTTTTTTCCTAATAAACATACACAAAAGGTAACCTTACAAACACTAGTATATATCCTCCATGAAAGTTCAGTTTAGCAACCTGTTCATCCATATTCCATCTGTCTATCATTTAGAGATTATTGGATGGATCTGGTGAAATAAGCTGCGAGACCGAATTATTGGGTTTTTGCCCACCTTAACATGCAAAAAACATATACAAGTTTAAAAATATAGCTGTTGAATGAAAATTCTTGGGTTGTATGTATCTGACTCGATCCATCATTTGATCGATCGAGTATTTAATTAGATATTATAAATAAACTTGAATATCATCAAGGAAAATAAATAGCAATGAAGCAAAAGGTGATGTATGATGGATGGATGAAAAGAGAGATGACATACGAACATCTGGGTGGCGATAGGGGTCAATCGGAGACGAGCGAAGATGAGATGGTGGAAGGCTTGGATGAAGAAGTGAACGGTGAGGAGCTGAAGGAGTAGCAATGGAAACACCATTCCCGCCCTGGGAAGATGAAGCCCTGGGATTCTTATACATGACCATACCTCAGCTCTGCTCGAATTATAATTCATTGCTCTTAATTTATTAATTCGATTCTTCGCAATCCGAAACCCTCAAACTTTGAATTGGCGGAGGTTTAATTTCCTCCTCCTTGATTGTTGGGAGGAGAGAAATTAGCAAATGTGCAGGTTTCGATCGGCGTTGGGAAGAACAAACCCTAATTATTGGCGGAGGCCTCAATATCAGATTGGGAGGCGCCAAATTGGAGGGATTTTGTAGATTGTGTTTTCTGCCATGAAAGAGGGGACGGGGGGAGATTGAAAATAGATAGATTGCCTTGTCAATTGTCATCCATGGCAGCTGCCGCCTCTTTGAATTCCCATCGATTGGATTGATTACATAAATTAACAAACAAAAGGAGGACGAGAGAAGCTTTGATTTCTATATATTAATGATAATAATATCCGTTTTTGTAACAGGGCAAATGATTGGATTTGAAAATTATTTTCCTAAATTTGAAATAATAAAATTTATAAAGATTTTGAAAATGCCTAAATAAATAAATAATAAATATTTTTTTTAAAAAAAAATCAGAATCGAGATGAGTATATATATAGATCAGAAAAACCATGATAATATATCATATGTACACAACCCTTATCACTACGTCATAGTTAGGTTCAGGGGACGAACATACTTCCTCGCCCCAAATGAAGCCCATTCCCCTGCACTTTCGGGCAATGCTTTGTTCGTCGCTTCAACATTGTCCATACAAATGTGCATACATCTCGACAATGTCAACCAACCACCTATTTCGACATTATCTACGTACACAAACATGGGAAATGGGTCGAACCATTGCTATTGCCAAGGACCCAGTTCAAAAACAAATAAATCACACCAAGATATCCCTTATGAGCGCGAGGAAGTTGCATCTAACTCTTATCCATTGTTCTATAATTTCAGTCGTAATCCCATTCTCAATCCCAATTTTAAATTCTTATGAAAAAAACTCTAAATCAAATTCTAATAAAATCTCAATTGAAATCTCAATCTTTTTTTTTTTTGATGGGAAAACCTGGGATTAAAGACTCCCAGGCATAACATTAAGGAAATAATCGAAGCATACAAACTGACAGTCCCTCAAATGCCCCGTACGTCGCTAAGCATAAAGCCATCAGTGTTATCCGGGGGTTCGAGGAGTACATGGTAACCAATAGGTAAAGAAAAAGCAAAGGAGACGATTGAGTCCGCGACCGCGTTCGCCTCCCGAAAAACATGTCGTAATTGGACCAGCCAATTCCTACGAAGGAAGCCATGGCAAGACTCTACCAGGCTAAAGAGGGGATGTGTGCTCTTAACCCTCTTCGACAACAGACTAACCACCACAGCCGAGTCTGTCTCCACCAACACTTTCTTGTAACCCGAACTCCAAGCAAGTTCCAAACCCTTCAAAACACCCCAACACTCCGCCATAGGCACTGAGCAAGCTCCAAGGTTTACAGCAAAACCTCCAATCCAAACGGACTCGGCGTCCCTCAACACCCCTCCCGCAGCAGCACTTCCATCCATATGTCGACCACCGTCTGTATTGATTTTGACCCAGCCCACAGGGGGTTTCTCCTAGCGAAGCGCTCCGGCCTCCCTCTTCCTTTCGCCGCGTTGAAATCTCAATCTACAACACAACAAATCTCAATCGAATAGGGAGTGTAATAAATTTTAAATTAACTTTTGCTAGAATAAATTGTATAGTACCCACATATTCTAATTTAAATACATCACACATTCCATTAAATCACAATAAATCTCTATCGAATTCAAACAAACAATATTTCCTTACTCACTGCAAATCTAAAATATAATTGCAAACAATTCATTCAACATTTCCCAAGTCTAAATCACAAATTTCCAAATCTTCAACAAATTCCTCACTACAAATCTAACCAATATTCCATACTTTTCCTCCCTCTATTCAACATACCTTTCCACAACTCAAAATAAATTGATTTTATTGAATCTCCACAATCCTTGTGCAAATTACAAAAAAAAAAAAAAAATTGAAATAGAAGCTTTGAAAAATGGAGAAGAGGAAATAGAGGAGATGAGAAAGAAGAAGGCTCGACATTGGTTAAGGTTACTATTGTAACCTTAAAAAGTTAAAAGATTAATGGGGATAAGTAGCTTCATTTGTTGTTCGGAATTTAAAACCATTCGGGAGACAAACTTACACATCATTTCGTCGCCCCAATCAGTTTCAGAAAATGACACAGTACACTCTTCCACATCCAAGAGACAGACTACTTATGATTCAGTCGCCCCAATCAGCGTCGGAAAATAATGTGGTTCACTTCCAGATTTCAGCGACGGCTGAAATCTATCTCCGTCGCCACAATATATTCTAGCGACGGAATCCATCTAATTTCATCGCCTAAGAACTTTGTCATCCACACACGACGGCTCAAGCTATGTTCATCGCTAGAACAACATCCAAGCGACGAACAAAGTGTTGTCCGTAGCCCGAATGTAAATCTGAGATATTGTGGAAATTTTTTTCAAAAATAAATAAAACATTTTTAAAAAAAATCACAACTTGAAAATGTGTACAAAAATATTCACAATTTGCACGTATGTAAGAGAAAGAAACTGCGTTTTATTCACAAGAAGTAACATTTGAAAGTAAAAAAAAAAAACCAAATGAAATAAATGCAGTTTCAAACCGTGTTTTATAATTAAAGGGTAAAATGCGGTTTGAAGCCACGTGCATGTCCATTTGTATTTTTAAATCAATTTTAAATTTCAAAAGATAATTAAATCAATTTTAAATTTCAATGATTGAGTGGTTTATATTTTCGAACTCTACATGAAGAGGCCTATTGACCTTTGACAGTTTGAACTTTGAAGGATTGGTTCTGTCGTCCATTTTTATAACAACGTACCAAAATGTTAAAAGGAAAGTATGAATGAGTTCTCAAATCACACAAACATATCATTGATCGAGGTTCAGATTCAAATTAAGACTCAACTCAACTCCACTCTAACTCGAGTTTTGTAGAAATTACAAAACTTCTTTTATATTATTGTGTCATTAACAAGTAGGGTTGTTCTATGAGTCTAGTAGCTCAACCTCAATGTCCTCGGGCTGAACTTGAAAAATATTCGACTCACACTCGTTTACTTTATTAATCAAGTTGAATATAAGCACATTTTTAAATGCAAGCCTAATTAATTCAGGTTCAAAAACTCAACTCATTTCTAAATTAACCAAAAAATTATCTAATATCAAAACTTGAATTTATTGATCCACGACACCTTGTTCTGTATAATTATCCTCTCAAAAATTCTTTATCAACACACTTTTTTTTTTTTTTTTATAAACTCTATCTATAAGTAATCAACACTTTTTTTTAAAATAAAACAAACTTGTGAATTTGATTGGATTAGTACACTACAAGATCATCAAACATCCATGAAACATGATCATTTTGCACAACTGATTAATTTTCTCTAAGGCAAGTTCAGCTCAGGCAGATCTTAATGAATAAAGACACAAAAGCCTAAAGAGCTTTTTAAGGTTTTACAATCTTCTTATGAAACCATTGTCAATCTTGTAACTACTTGAAAGCCCAGTTTCTCTGTTGCTGCACCACCAATACAGATGTCCTACAGTCGAGATCATCGGAGGCGAGGAAGTCTCCGATGGCCCCGAGTTCTGTGTCTTCGCTCATATCCTTCAGACCCATCAGCTGAGCGCAGGCGAAGTTGTAGTGCCTCCCCACCATCACCAGGTCATAGGACTCAATGGCGGACTTGAGAAAGGTGGTGGTGTCGACTCCGTCTTTCACCGTCCTCTCGGTGTAGCTAAACTGCTCACTATAGAGCTCATTCGTCTGGATATCGAGCAGTGCAGCGGAGTCAAGGGTGTCGAGATCACTCGCTTGTCCGAACACCACAAGCCGAATCACGCACACTTGGACCCTCGTGTCTCGGCCCATCCTCTTGGCCAACGCTAGCGCCTCCTGGTCATCCTGGCCCCCTATGTAGACCACTGCCACCGAGAGCGGTGAGCCTGCATCGGATGTCGAGATCGACTTGAGGGCGGTGTGGCCAGGGCGCCCACACCGCCCTCTGTCTACGAGTATAGCGACGGAACAAGGTGAGTTGTTGAGGAGCTCGGAGTTGAGGATCTTTTGCTCTTTATCTTCGCAATCGACAGAGCCATCGATCCTAAATTTTCTATGGAAGGGAAGCAATATAACCGAAACGAGCTTGTCGAGGGCAAGAGTGCACACATCCTCGTGCATAGCCTCAGCCGGAGAGACTGCTGTGAAGACCCGAGCAGAGAGGAACTGCCCGAACATCTGCTCGAAGCGATAGAAGGCGAAAACCACTTCTTCAGAATACGAATTTCTCGTCGACTTCTTCATCTGCATATCGTGTGCAATGAAGGTAGGGTGTGCTCGTCCGATGAGCTTCACAAGGTGGAGGGCATGGACACATAATCTATTGTTCTCGGAAGGCGAACATGCCTTGAGAAATCGTGTAAGGGAGGCTACACTATCGGATCTCCGAAAGCATGTTAGAATTCGAAGCTCGGCATTGTACCTACAATGCATGATGTCTCTCCTTTGGAAGCCAGCATACTTCCCTAGAGGATGATAAAGCGCCTTCACGAAAAGAGGCGAAATCGTCGCAGCAAATGTGATCCATATAACAATGACTGTATAGCTTGGCCTACTTAGCACCTGCACAATGAAAACGCGACGAAAATTTTAAACCGTTGCAACCATGAAAGATAGATTTTTTGTTAGGAAGGACTATATATAGATACTGACCCCTAAACCGACGAACATAGTCGAGAGGCCGACATCAACAATGCCTTTGGTGCACATGATAAAACTAAGGGCAAGAGCGTCATGGAATGGCAGTTTGCTATATAATCCACACAACAAGCTGTTTATGAATTTCGAAACGTAGGAGATAATAGCGAGGGAAATGTGGCAAAATATCATCCGATCCGTCGCACCAATGTTATAATAGGTACCACCCATGACAGAAATAGTCACGAAAAACGGCAAGAGCATGTTCGATACGAAGAAATCGAGCTTATCTACGAGGGCGGCTCCCAATGGAAGCCCATCGGGTACAACGGTACCCACGACAAAAGCCCCTAAAAGGACTAACTGCCCGGCAAACTCTGTCGTTAAAGCGCCAATGAACATGATCATATACCCTGAGTACAAAAGCAGTTGTTCGATAGGCCTTCCTTTCGGTGTCTGTTTGATGATCCAGTTACAAATCGGCCTGAAAACGAAGATGCTAACGATGACCAACGCAATGGGAACCACGAGTGATGCAACATTGCTACCCGTGCGAGTAATAGAATTCGCTAACACTATAGAAGTCATGCTTAGAATGTGACCGATAAGCGACGCTGACAATGCCAACCTTCCGAGCTCTGAGGTGCTCATTTTCATGTCAGCAAGGAAGACGGCGGTGTTGGGGAAATGAGTCAGCGGGATTAAGGTCAAGTTGATGTAAAGATCTCCGACGTCAGGATCAGTTCTTATCCTCTCGAACAAATCCGGATAGAGGTAAAAAAGAAAACCGAAATCAAGGGAGACGGGTATGATCAAGTCCAAAATTCCGATGACAAAAGCCTTTTGGCCCGTCTTTAAGATGATGGAGAAATCCATTTTCACCGCAATGAGGAATAGGAACAACATGTAAGCCAACATTGCTAGACATTCGTCGACAGATCGACTTGGATGAGGGAAAACCACTTTACTAGTTGATTGATATAATTTGAAGCCTTCTTTGTACCAATCCGGGGAGAGGAGTAAACCAGCCTAGATCACAAGAAAACATAGTTAAGCAATTCCGTTACAATTTAACCGTCGCAAATACGGGTCTTTTCGTCGCAATATGTTTCCCCCATTGCCCTAGATGGCTAGATTTCTCATTAAAACAACACAAATGAATTTGAGGAGCGACTTACGAACAATTGGGAGACGATGGGGGTCAAGCCAAGATGGGAGAAGATGAGGCGGTGGAAGGCCTGGGTGACGACATAGACAACGAGCAATTGGAGGAGGAGAGACGAAAAGGCGACTCCCGTGTTAGGGAGATGAAGGCCAGGTATCTTGAGACAACTCCACGTGTTTAATGCGGTTTCATCAAGATCCATGGTGAAATTCATCGCTTAATCGTTTATAATCCAAAACCCTAAATTAAATAAACATGTATATAGCATGGATTTATCGTCGACGTGGTTGTGGTTTCGTCGTCTCTTACCCCTTCTGTTCGAAGCTAAGGTCGAACATAGAGGGGTAGAGCGAGAACAAAAACCCTAAGAATCCGAAGGGGAGGTTAATTTAAAGGGAATTCGAAGAAAGCCATTTGATCAAAGCTGTACAGGCAAAGAAATTTGGGGGAGGAGAAGTAACGGATGACTGGAATGGAATCGATTGGATGAATATATGCGCGCCAAAAATAACGGTTTTGTTTCTTCTTCTTTTTTAAATATATTTTTAGTGTGATGAAGGAAGGGGAGATTGAAAATAGTAAAGCTGATTTGTGAATTAATCAACGGTTATGTCCTCCTTTCACAAAAATAAATAAATACATAATTTTATCATTTAAAAATTAATAATATATTAAGTTCATTATGTTGTTCAATTTATTTATATAAACTTCTAATGATGATGATGTTATTCAATTTCGAAGAGGTCGTGAATATGTAGTTTCTGATGGCTCTATACTAATTCAAATCTAAGGTTTTCATTTTTTTTTATTTTTTTATTTTTTTTATTTTTTTTTTATTAGGAAATAATTCGAGACTGGACAGGCCCGGACCTCGAGAGGCCGACAAAGTCGGCAGACGGCAAGTCGTCATAACATACAGCATAGCAAAAGAAAGTACATCATAGAAACAAAAACAGATACCTAATACAACAAAAGAACTACACAAAATAAACCCGGAAAACCCCAGACCCTAAGCACACCAGCGGACACAGCAGCGAGAAGAGGGAGACCCGGCATGGAGAAGTGGATAGCGAGCGCATGGGACAGCCTTGGCTGACACGATGTCTCGCCGCCGGAAGGACGGAAATCTAAGGTTTTCATTGATGTACATTCCTTAACATCTTTGTGTTAAATGAGCTGAATAGTTCGAGCTCGACTCATTCAGTTACCTAAACAAGCCGAGCTTGAATATCATTTTAAAGTCGGTTGAAAGCTCGACTCGTTTGATTTAAGCTCGAATAGCTCGAATCTTATGGAGTAGTATGTTAGAACCAAGCTAGTAGAACTGTTTAAAGCTCGAAAAAAGCATGGTTCGAGCTCGTTCATTTCCTAAACAAGCAAAGTTTGATATTTTTTTTAAAAAAAAGCTTGTTTAAAAATTGGGCTTGAACTCGTTTAACCAATGAACCAAGCTTCAACATATCATGCTCGGCTTGAACAACACCCTAGTGTTGCTTTTCGGCAAAACATTACTCTTTCCTTTGCTTGGATTTTTGCCTTCAAACAATAGATAAAATGTTGATAGGGTTTTTTTTAAGATAATGTGGTACAAAAAACAATGTTAAGGTTCCAAACTAGGTCTAGGTTCACGAATGAACACGCCCTTAGGATAATGATAGCTTGAATTTGTAAATAAAGAGCGGTCATATCCGGGGTTCGAACTGGAGACTTTTGGGTACTATCCGCAAGTCATTTGCAGTGAGTCATTCCGGAATGGTTAGATAATGGTATCAACTTCATGAAATTGAGCTCCATGATAAGTATTCTTAACTTTAGTTAGTTTGTATAAAAACTCCAATCTAAAATACTTTATGAAAATAAAAAATAAAAAATTATTATTTTTTATATTATTTATTTTTTGGAAATTTCATACTTATTATTAATAAATATAAAATTGAAAAAAAAAAACTAATTTGTTTTAATATAAATTTTTTTCAATAATTTTATTTCATTTATGTTGTTTGGGCCGTCATGGGCTCATGGCAAATTTTCGGCCCAGGCCCAAATATGACGTTAATAATAAAACCTACTACTTCCATCTTCGCTTTCCGCTCATCCATCCTCCGAAAGACCTCAAAGGGATTCTTCCATATCCCCGCCATCTCTTCTAGGGTTTATCGGTGTGCGAAAAGGGGAGACTTTTCTGGTAGTAATGAAGACAGTTGCAGCGACGGTAGTCGATTCGGATCCCGTCTCCCTCCCCAAAGCTGCGAAGATCCTCTCCAAGTTCACCTCAGCCGATAATGGCGCATCTCCGGCATTCCTTCATTACCTGATGCGCGCTTCGGATGCGTTCAATGAACTCGTTCAGCTCCACAAGGAGCTGAGCGGATCTGGCTCTGAGCGCAGGAGCAAGAAGCACCGATCAGGAATTCAAGCCGAGGAGCCTGGGAATTCGGTCGGAAATTACCGCGAGGCTACCAAAGCTGGAGCAGCGGACGAAGAAAGACTCGAGCTTGAGAAGGTTAATGGCGGTGAGAAGAAGGAAGGAGAGAGTACGATTGGTAATAGTGCGGATAGTAAAAGGAAGAAGAAGGAAAAGAAGAAGATTAAGAAGGAATTGAGTGAAGAGGGAAGAAGCAATGGCGGTCATGGGATTTCGAATGGAGTGAAGGGGGGAGCAATTGAGGGGAAAAAAATCAAGAAGATGAAACATGTGAGTGTGGTTGAAGACAGGGAAAATAAGACTCCTGATTTCAGAGAGAATGGGAATGTTAATGGAGTTGGAGGTGCTGAGAAGAAGCTGAGTAAGATGAATCAAATTCATGAAGTGGAAGGGAGAGATGGTGAAATTGAGAAGAAATCAAGTAAGAAAAGGAAGAGTGGAGAGATTGGGAATGTTAATGGAGTTGTAGGTGCTGAGGAGAAGCTGAGTAAGATGAATCAAATTCATGAAGTGGAAGGGAGAGATGGTGAAATTGAGAAGAAATCAAGTAAGAAAAGGAAGAGTGGAGAGATTGGTGTTGATGGAGAGGGGACTGATTCAGCAAACAAGGGGATGCAAAGTAAGAAGAGGAAGAAGGTTAAGAGTGAAGTGGATAATTGATTGCAATGACAGAAGATCCTGTTATGTATTTGTTGTGATATTTGGAGTTGGAGTGAAGTGGAGTGGAGAGATTGGGAATGTTTCTCCTTGATTGTGGTAAGAGGAGGATATTTTGGGATTCAAGGAGATTATCCTGCAGATTGATTGCTGATTGAAGTTGAATGATCCAACTCTGTAAGGATGTCTGAAGATAAGCTAAAGTGTTTTTTTTTTTCCTATTTGTTTACCTATAAACTGATGATGCTGTCTTTCATTTGCAAATTGATAATCTGATTGTAGTTCTTGCTTTTGAGTTAAGATCTGATTTTGTAGTCTTTAGATGGTTATAGAAGCTTTGCTGATCGCGTGATGCTGAATAGTGAATAGCTTGATTTTTAGAAAGCCATAGGCATCAGATGTAACCCAATTACCCGAATGGTATCAGTTATCCTGTATGTCAATTTGTGTTGGGGCAAACCATTTGATTATTTGAACACAGGTGGATCAAGTTGTGACACAAAAGCAATAGCTATTGTCAAAATGGTGTTCCCACGAAGACATTCCAATCTGCCTCAGTTAAGCAGTTCCAGCTTATGTTCAAGTGGCAAACAATGAATCCCTTTGGCAGACTATGTATAAGTCCACTTTGATGGTTTATTTACTAGTTCTCCTAACAAGTGTTCATACTTCTAGTATACTTGATAACTTTTCTGCCAACGAGAATAAACGGACCATCGGCCTGGTCGTCTTGTAGACTACAGGATCTTTACCGATGGATATTACTTGGAACTGCAATCCAATTTTGCTACCCCAATCTCTTAATTTTGAGCTGTAAATGGTTATTATTGGTCTTCTTTGCATAGCTCCAATTTTATCCGTTGTCTCCGAAGAGACAAAAACACGGTTATTATTATTATTGGTCTTCTGTTTTCCCTTGTGGTTAGGGCTGTGCATAACCGGGTATCCGACCCGACACGACACGACAGAAACACGAAACCGATAGGGGGAAAAGTGCCGATCCGAACACGACACGGTGACTTGAAGCACCGGATCTGAAGCGCGGCAAGTCTAGAGGCTGAGAGGATGAAGGAGGAGGAGGAAGAACGGCGACGACGACTTGAAGCTAGCACCGGATCTGAAGTGGCGAGAATTGACGGCGAGAATGAAGCGGAAGATTCGTAACCAGGAAGTGATTATCAAGAATCGAACTCGAGACCTCAGGGACACGTCTGGCGAAGACACAAACGGCTCTCACCAACTGGGCAAACTGCATTTTATGTTTCTTTATGACACTTTTTAAATTTGTATTATCGCAACAGGTTAATATTTAAAAAATAATAATAAAAAATTATCGTGTCGTGTCGGATATCCGATAAGGGAAAAATCTCAATCCTAACACGACACGATTATTATCGTGTTTTACCGTTTCGTGTCATAATCGTGTCATATCTATATCGTTTCGTGTTTTTTCGTGTCGTATTGGTGCGGTTTCGTGTCGTGTCAACCGTGTCGTATTTTTTTGCACAGCCCTACTTGTGGTTGCAACTTGTAACTTGCCTAATTTCACATTTTTGTGCCCCATTGGCCCTTTGCTTGCTCATTGCCATTTGTTTTTGTTTTTCATTGTATAAAACACATGAATTATGGACCAGCCCTGATAAAGAGGGATCCCAAACCAAAGGCCCATCAAATCATAGCTTACTAGATAGGCCCGGCCCAGTATCCATGTAAGCCCAATTCGAATTGGTCATTTTGGTCCAAATTTTAGTGTACTGCGGCATAAACTTATGTTAGCCAAGCAAATTATGGCAACCATCCTCTTTCAAACATTGAGTCCCAAGGTCGGTTGCCAAACCGAAAGTAGCTTTTCGGAGCTTGTGATTTTGATCCTGTATTATATAATTAAAATGAAATAAATATAAAATTTTAATTTAATTAGCTTTTGAAATTTAAACTTTTTAATAGCTATTCATCCAAGTTTTTTGGGAGTTTTTGATTTTTTATTCTCAAATTTTCATCAACTATCCTAACCGCTAGGTTACCAAACACGTTTATTAAACTATATTTAACACAAATAATTCATCAACTCCATTAGCTATCTTTTTGCCAAACATAGCTATTTTCACACATTTTAAGAATCACAAATAACAATAGATTTATACTCCTAATTATTACTTTATTTTTTCATTTTTTCGAAAACTACAATCAACAACTCTTTAATTATTGTAAGAGTAATTTTGAAATTTGAACATCAAAATACCTAAAATGACATCTTTTTTATTAATAAAATTTACTCTCTAAAATAACATGTTTGGCTTAATGGAGAAAGTATTCAATTTTTTTTATTTTTTTTTAACATGGCAACCATCATCCCACGGGGCCATGGCACTATTATGAGTACAAATTTACTCTGTAGTATTATTATACAAAACTCGATTTTAGTATAGACTATAGTGGATTTTCACTACTTCAAATTTGAAATTGTTTTAATTTTAGAATTCAAAATCTGAAACTATACGAGCAGGGGTGGATCCTGGACCGCCATTCCGGGGATACTTGAAGGTAAATTTTTCAACATTCCGAGAATGTTTAAAGGTAAAAAAAAAATTCTTTTGTAATTTTTTTTCCCGGTTGGGGATGCTTGACCGAAAATATTAACAAATTAACACTAAAAAAAATTTTTTTTGTTTTTTTTGGGATGCTTGAGCATCCCCCACCATACACAAGCATCCGCCCCTGTATACGAGCTAAATTAAACTCTAATTCGGCATAAGCCGAATTACCAGTGCTAGCTTCAAATCTATATAAACTCTATAATGTTTAAATTCCGGTATCCTAAAACCAATTAGGAGTAGCCCAATGAAAAACTTAGAGAACCCCGTTGGTAGTTTTTAGTGGGTTTTTAGATGTAAGAAAATATCTATATCTATATATATATATATATATATATAATACATAAAAAGTTGTGTTCATCTCCAATTTAATGCCATCTATTTAATGATTCATCATGTATATATTTTTTATTTCTATTCCATCTAATATCAAAAATACTTCTATAGCTCAATGGTTAAATGATGTGTTTCTTATGTGTAAGGTCTTGAGTTCAAATCCCATCAATTGCACTTTGTCCATATTTTATTAGAACTCTTTATAAATAATCTATATCTATATAAAATACTAAAGCAGAGACCGCTGGAGCGACCTCGCTGCCACGGAATTTTCTGGATTAAACGGGATTATTTTCGCCTGCGTGACATTTTCTGGATTAAAGTGGTATTATATTTTTGGGCCACTTCAATTAATAAACCAATATAGTTAAGTAAAAAACTTATCTTAATTAGATAAATTTTATGATGAAGATCTTTAACGATTTGATTTTTTAAAAAAAAGAATATCATGCAGGATAAATCTTAGTGTTTGACTTTTTTTATTTAATTTGAGCAATTTTTTTTAGAATATGTGTTAATTTATGATATTAAAAAAATTGGGAAGATTTTACACCGAAAAAAAATTGGGAAGATTTTTTTCTTAGAATATTAATATGTTTATTAAGGTTGTCATTTTATGTTTGATCCCTCCCAATCCTATTTACGATTTTCAACAAATGCATGCATATAATGGATGATGCAAACCGTAGAACTTATTTGTTTTCAATCAATAATAATCAAATTGAATTTATTTGTTTTCAATAAAAAAAATTGGTTGGGATAGATAAATCTTGGATATGGTTCATATGGACATACGGGGTGATGTTAATTTTTTTTATTTACCGTATCTGCACTTTGCAATATATCTTTTGAACTTTATATGAAATTCCGTAATCAATCTTGGATACATTATTAGTATACTATTTTATATGATTTTTTTTTTCGAATTATTGCTTTTGAATTTTATTCAAAAGTTGAAATTTCATAACAATATTTTTTTAAAAAATTGGATCGAAAGTAATATTTTTATACAATCTACAAAGTATCGGTGAACATTTTCTGGATTAAAACAGGATTGCTTTTGCTTATGTGTCATATTTTGAATTAAATTGGTATTATATTTTTGAACCACCTCAATTATTAAGCCGATATAGTTAGGTAAAAAACTTATCTTTTTAGATCAATAATCTATCCAATATAACCTTATACCTTAAATTAGATTAAATTTTTTTTATATAAATATTCAACCTTATATCTCAATTAGGTAGAAAACTTATCGTTTTAGATAAATCTATGTAATATTATTCATGGCAACAATTTTTTTTACCATGCCTAATCCGTGTAATCGAGAGTGAGCGGGGCTTTAGAGATGCCATTAAAGGTTTTTTTAAACCATGCTTAATATTGTACACCAAGAGCTTGGAGCGTAGCAAATATTTTTAGGACTCTGGTGCGATTTCCATACATGACATTTTCTGGATTAAAATGGTGTTATTTTTGCCTACGTGTCATATTCTGGATTAAATTGTTATTATATTTTTTAGTCACATCAATTAATAATTCAATATAATTTTTATAAATATTCAACATTATATCTTAATTAGGTAGAAAACTTATCTTTTTATATCACATAATCTATCCATTTTATTTGTTTTCAATAAATAATAATCAAAGTGAATTTAATTGTTTTCAATAAAAACTGGTTGGAATAGATAAATCTTGGATATGGACATACGGATTGTTAATTTTTTTTTTATATACCGTGATCTACTTTGCAAAAGTTTAATTTTTTTTAGAAGTTACCAATTTTTTTTTATACCGTAATCAATCTTGGATATGAGAAGTTATCTTTTTATATCAATTTTTTTTATATACCGTAATCAATCTTGCAAAAGTTAAATCTTGGATATGAGAAGTTGCCATTTTTTTATATATATATACCGTAATCAATCTTGGATATATACATTATTGGAATACTATTTTATTATTTGCTAATTTAAAAAATCTAGACAAAGTTATAAATGTAACTTTGACAAGAAAATATGATGAATTAAATTATTTTATTAATTGGTTTTAAAAAAAGTTTCAGAGCCCTAAAATTTTAGAATATGATGTTACATATCACCCCAACATATATACGCTATCATTTTAATCTATATCTATCTATATAAAATACTAAAGTAGAGATCTGAAATCAAATAAAAATATATTTTTTTATATCAAATCATCTATCCAATACAACCTTATATTTTAATTATGATTATTTTTTTAGATCCGTTTTTTTTTTATAATATGTGACCAAATAAATATATAAATACATATATATATAGCAGCGATCCAAGACCAAGACGTCCGATCTTATCAGGCTAATATGATACAGCAGTGGGAGATAAAAACTCTACGTAAATGACATTCAGCTTTTTAGATCAAATTTGAAATTTTTATAAAATGGCATTCATCAAAAGAAATAATTTTGGAAATATTTACATAAAATTGAAACAAATTAAGATAACTATATATAACTATCAAGAACTTAATTTATAAAAGTTCTGCCATGTGGTGAAAGCCTATTCTTAGATCAAATAATATATCGAATATTTGATCAATTATTCTACGTTTTAAATCAAATTCGATATAATATATCTATATATAAATATGTACCATGTTGTCAAGATTTTAAAAGATGAAAAGAGAATGTTTGGTCAGTTATTCTACCTTTTAGATCAAATTGAATACAATATATTTATATAATTTTTGTGAGCCACGACAATTGATAATCTAATATAATATTTTAATATAATTAATATAATAAATTGTAATTAATTAACAAAACGCGCAATATTCTGAATTAAAGTGGTATAATTTTTTTGGACCACATCAATTAATAAGTTAATATAGTTAGTAAAAAACTTATCTTTTTAGATCACTGAAATTGATTATGACTATATTACAAAAGAAATCTATATAAAATATAACTCAATTTATGCATGTGTGGATTACGTTTTAGATAAGTCTTAATGATGATTTTTGAAACTACTCAACTACATTCCGTCATATACCCAAAATTAACTTCAACATATTTTAAACTAATTTCTAATATTCTATTGCTTCCTAATTTTTAAAAAACAAATCTTTTTTTTATATATATATAGTCGATTAAGAAGATTCTATATGTCAATCATTTAATTTAATCTTTCACATCATATAGAGTAAAATTTCATCAAACTTCAATAAAAAAAACTTATCTATTTTAGCCTTCAGACTTTAATAAAAAAACTTCATATAAAAATACATAATATATATAATTATAAAAAAAACCGCACAACGAGCGGGTAACATATACTAGTACTATATAAAATGAGATCATTTGTTACACCATAACTGATTTTTTATTTATCTTCAACTAATTTAAAATACATGTTTCAACTAGATTATTTTAATTATTGTCTATATATGTAAGAGAGATTCATGTTCGATTTCATTTGGTTTTACTTTTTATAAACTATCGTGTTTGTAAATATTCTTTGAACAATTATGATTCTAATGATACAAAATCTCTTATTTAAATGTTCGATCCCCACATCTCACTATTTTATAAAACTTCATTTTAAATAATTATTTAAATAAAATCACATATCATAATCTATTTTTTAAAAAGGGTATATATACATGAATTTATCTCTTATGATATTTATTTATCTATATAGTATGTCACACATATGTAAACCTAGGCTATATTAAAGTTAAGGATTTTATTTTCTTAAAAAAAAAAAAGTTTAAGGATTTTATTGTGTTGAACCGGTCCAAACCAAATTAAAAAAAAAATAGAAACCGGTTCGGGTGAACCAACTTTCCTTCTTCCTCCTCCTTCCCGTGTGAAGCTCCTAGGCTCCTTCAATGGTGGTTTTTAATTCTCCGTCGATTCGACTTAAAAACGCCTCCATTAAGTGCTCCTCTTCACCCACATCACAAAAACGTGTTCAATTTTTGGATTGAACAATGTATTAAACTCCGAATTCGTCCAAGTTCACTTTGCCCCAAAACCAAAGGTTGGGTCGTTTCTATTGATTTATTCACCGTTTCTTGCAATTGAATATATAAAACCGATCAACAAGAGGAGATGAAGAGAGTGGTATATTTAATTTGATCTTTCGTGCGCGTTTTAAAGATCAACTATAAAAGGCCCTTCAACTTTTGGGAACTTGGTACACCATGGAAGGCCAATCTCCGAGCTCTGAATGTAGTTCATCGTCTTCTAAAACCTTCAATCTACAATCTCATTCAAATTTTTTTGAGAAAAGCATACAAAATAAAAACTCCCCAATTTCGATCGGACCTTCACCGGAGCCGCTCACCCTCCACCTTCCAGTCGCGCCACCGCTGCTAAAACCTCCGGGGAGGAGCGCCACGCTTCCCAGAATCCGTATCCGCCGCCTTAGCCCACCTACCTAATCCTTCGTCGTTGCCGAAGTTGCAATCGACCATGCCGGAAAAAGCTGTCGGAACGTGCTGTCAAGTGTTGAGCTATAGGTTGGAGAAGGTTAATTACATAAAACCTTCCCAACCTTTTAATTTGTTTAAGTTATGCCCCTGTTTCAATTTTATTTATTTATTTTTTTCCAGGATTTTTTTTCATAGCCATATATTCATGTTCAATACTCTATGGATACGTTAAAGGTCGGAGATTTGACAATATTTCTTCCTTTGTTTTGTTTGGGCTAAGTTCAACATTATGGTACGTGCAAGTATACTATGTAATTTCTCTATATTTGCGTTTTTACTCGATTGGTAATTTTATTTGCGAGTTAATGATTCACATCCTTGCTAAGTATATGCTTTTAGCTTTCTATAGAATTTCATTAAATATTATATTTAAATAATACACACACACACACTAAAACTACAATTGTGTTTGTTAATACATCTCATAGTTACATTTTTGTCTATATTTTCAGCCACATCCAAGTCACGTAAATAAAATTTAATTAATCCATTTTTATGTTATAATTTCTTTAACTTCCTTATAAGTAAAGTTAATCATGTTAATCAAGGAACATTTGTCACGTAAATAATACAATTACCATCATTTAGATATGAATAACTATTTTTGAAAATTTATTTAACCAATTGATATCAATATGACTCATTTGTTTCATTGGAGAAATAGTAGCCAAATTTTTTATTTTGAAAATTTAATTAATTGAGATTAAACCTATTTTTGAAAATTTAATTAATCCATTTTTATGATATTTTACATTTAATCTTAATTGAGATTAAACCTATTATATATATTGCATTTTGATCTTTTTGAATGGTTATAAATTAAGATGATATTTTTTATTTTGAAAATTGATAGAATATTATTAGTTTTTAAAAATATCTTCCTAAATAATAATAAGATTTAAATAAAACAGATAAAATACTTGCAATAAAAGATTAACCATATAAGAAATTTATCGATTGAAGCAAATTGAAATGCTTAATTACATTATAGGTTTAAGAGAGTGCATATATCTAAATATTTACCAATTGTAACTCGAGTTACAGGTAGATATACCTGAACTCGAATATTTACCTAATAAAAAAAATGAGTAATTAAAAAAATTTGCTTAAATTTTCTAGATAAGTTATAGGTATATCATTACCTTATTATAGAATTTATGTCATGTTAATTTTTTTATTTATTCACCAAGTATACTACCAGTCATGTAATTAATATAAAATTATGCCCCGGGCGTAGCACGGGTCTGCCACCCTAGTTATAATACTCCCTCCGTAACGCAATATTTGTCCATTTGGGGGTTTTCGCACTTCTTAAGAAAGCTACAATTAGAAAGTAGAATAATTAAAAATTTAGCAAATAAATAATGTGGAAAAAAAATGGACCAATGGAAAAAAAAAAGAATAGTATGAGAAGTTGGAGTATTAATAGAATTTCTTGGAAATCAAATACAATTAATGAGATGGATGGATAAAAATAGAAAATTTTGTCATTAATTAGGTTCAAATGGACAAATATTTTGAGTTGCTTGGATAGCAACTAACTAAAAACCCAAGAAACCGAATTAGATTTTTCATATTATCAAGTGGGATGTGCTAATTAATTTCACATATTTCACAATAATCTGTTTTAATGAAGTATTTATTTAGGTTTTATGAGGTTTTTGGTATCTCTTTACAAATTACAAGTGCAATGTTAGTTTCAAAATTTTCAATTAGACTACTTTGTTTTTAATTTCACTTAAGTGACTTTCCCCCCCGAATTTAAATACTTTTAATCTTCAAAATTTTCTCGTATATTGAAAACTGATCAAATGTAGCCCATTATTTCAAAATAAAATACTAATAGGATTTTAAAATAAATTTTCAAATCATATAAACCAAATGAATTTACATTTAACAAGTTATAAGATCTTCAATAAACGGTATCATTTTGAGGCTAAAATGAATTATCTTTTATATTGATAACATTACAAACATACTGTACATCGACCATCTTAATGCAAGTTTTTATTTATTTAATATATTTTTTATTTCTCGTTTTTTTTTTCATTTAAGGAGAATTGAATGATTCTTTCGAAAAAGTGATGAAAAGGCAAGGGGTGAAAAATTAAATGTGTGATGCCAACCTTTCATAATAAATTAACTCGTTATATAAAATGTTATACTACCTCCGATCCAAAATATAAGTCGTTTGACTTTTTTAACACGTATTTTAAAGAGCTAAAAACTATATAATATATTAACTTTTTTATTATTATTTTTTTACAATTTAATACTTATTACCAACAAAGATTAAGTTGTAAAAAAATAATTAAAAAAAAGTTGATATTTTATATAGTTTTTAACTTTTTGAAATACGTGTTAAAAAGTCAAACGATTTATATTTTGGATCGGATGGAGTATAGTATATGGTGTTGCCCTTCTCAAAATTGAGAAAAACAAATCAATTGGATTTCCTAATTGCTCAATTGGTAAGTCACCATCCTCAACCGCACTTACTCCTTTGCTGTTTGTACTTTGTAGTCCTTCAAAATATTGCCTGCAAATTTGATGATTCTGCACTCGCCTATATAGACTCCTTAGGGCAACATTATCTATTCAAATTATTTTTATCTTACCAAATACTCCATAGGGCAACATTATACTAATTTATTTTTATATTTAGCACAAATAATTGATCTTCCTCATCAGCTTCCCTTTTACCAAATATAATCATAATTAATAGTAGAAATCTTTTTCCCCTCAAAATAAGTGAGAGTACAATATTGTGTGTCTTAGGTCCAATAAAAGGGCAAATGAATCTCTTTTTAAAAGAGATCTATTTTTAGGGTTTGAACTCATAACTTCTAATTATGGGTGAAGAGTTTTTATATATTGACTCCTCTCACTTCTCTTGGATGATAGATTAGATTTTCCTTTTTTTTTTTCCAATATGAAAACTCTAGTAAATGAAAACTTAAAGCTTGGGTGATTGTTAATATGTGATAAAAATCATATACTATATATTCTGTTTACTACATTTGATCTAAGTGTTTTTTTTTATAGAAACTATATATATATATATATATATATATATATATATATATATATATATATATATATATATATATATATATATATATATATATCATTGAAAGAGACGGTCTAGGTGTCATCAATGCAATAAAAAAATACATCAATTCCCCTTGGGAAATTGCAAGAGTAATTGAAAAGATATATCGTATTGAAGATAAATTCACCAACCTAAATTTTCAACACTGCTATCAAGAGTCAAACTGTGCTGCTGATTATATAACTAGGTCTATGGTTGCTTGTAATATCTTCACTCTCCCTCTTAATAGGGAGCTTTGTTATAGAGATGATCAGGGATGAACCTTATTTGTCAAGACATCCTCTTCTTATTTACTGTTAAAAAAATAGAAACTATATATATATTAATTCGCCTAAGTGTTTTAAAATTTGCATGTATATTTTATCCCTCTATAAAATGTACAACCTTCCTTAAGTCAATTTGAATTTAGTCAATTTACCATTTGAGCAATATATGATCAACAATAGCATACTTCAATTAAAAAAAAAAAACTCAACTCATTTTCAATTATTTATCTAATAAATCTAAAATGGTACTACTTATTTATTTTTGATCTTAGTCTTGTTCAATCGACTCAGTCGCTCTATGTCAGGGTTGACATTACAAGCGACTCCATGTTTTCAAGAGGATTCGAACTTCGAACCTCTTGGTATGGGATGTAGCCCCACAACCAATACACCGACTTGTGATTGGTTAAATGGTACTTATTTCTGATAAAAGATAATGATAAACAAGTGCTAAACGTAGCCTAAATTGTAGTAGATGTTTGCTGCACACTTGAATTAACAAATTGGTAATCAGAAGTAGGCTAGGTAGCTGCAAGCAAGAGATGTTTGGTCCTATTTATTTTTTTATTTTTTTTTTTTTTTTTTTTTTGATTAGGTAAAAATTCGGGTGAGAATACTCTACCCGAAAGCATCCTGCCGGATGTTTGGTCCTATTGAAAAGATCAAATAAAGACACAAACAAACACAAAAAAACTATACTCCTATTGAAGAGATCCAATTAATTACAGTAATATATTTAGAGAATTTAATGGGGATTGGGGGAGGCATCGGAATTGGAGTATGTGGAAAGTGACAAAAGAGAGAATATTAGTAGAAATTGGTTTCCCCAACTTTGAATCAAATGATCTCTTCGATCTTCCTAATCAGAGCCCAGCTGCCTGAAAGGTCAAATGCTAAATGTATGTACGAGCTAGCTAGCTAGTTTGTAAAAATGCTCACAGTCACGGTTGTGCCCACCTTTTTTTAATGGGTAACTAGCTAGTTGGTGTTCGACGCGTTCAACATTTCAGTGATGGATGCAGGAATTATCGGAATTGAAGATATATAAGATGTGGGTAACTAGCAATTTTTTCTAATGTGCTTTTCAGAATGAGAAAAGAAATCTGTTACATCGAAAAAACGTATTAAAATTCTCAAAAATTTCAAAATCTCTAAAATGGAAAATCGATTCGAGATGCCCAAACTTCTCTCTAAAGCAGGGTATGCATGATGCTTGCATTGACATATAAATTATAATATACACCCCGGTCCCGGCCCATCCTTGAGCAAATTAAAAAGGTGTTATAAAAATGTTTTCAAAAGGCCAAATGCAGGGGTCGGCTTTAACATATCATATATGTAATCAGGGGCGGAGGCAGGGGGGTCATGCTGTGTGGCTCAAGCCCCCCCGAAGAAAAAAAGTTATGTACATATATATAAAGAGGTGGTATTGAGACAAGAAAACCATGTAGCTCAGTTGGTGCAAGACAGTGAATATGTGTATGTAATATCCCATCCCACCTTCTTCTTTTATTTTTTTTCCAAGCCCCCCCGACTTATTTCTCCCTCCGCCCCTGTATGTAATCACCCCGGAAGATGCAAGACATTTGTTCATAGAATGTCAGACCACACTCAGAATCATTCGGAAAATGGACCAAAAGATTGAAAGGATAATCTAAAGACATTATTATAGAAATATTTGCAAAACTCACTCAAGAACAAAGATCAATCCTAGCTTTTTCTCTCTGGGGCATCTAGTCTCTGAAGAATAAAGTTCTCTTTGATGACCATACTTATCGTGGTCCGGAAGAGTGGATAAACTACATTAAGCAACAAAGAGACAGCGGGAAGAAGGCACATATTGAAGAGTTAGACGAGGAAGAGAAAACCAAAGAACCGACCAACAAACAGAACAAACCGCGCAGACCAAAAATCATAAAATGGAAAAAATACGTGAAGGATTCATGAAACTAAATTTCGACGGGACTAGGTCCGCTAATGGTAACGCTGCTTGGGGTTTCGTCATCCGTGACGACCGTGACAGAATTCTCAACTGTGGGGTGCAGAGTTGTGGTAAGTCCTCAACATTGCAAGCTGAGGCTTTGTGGGGTGCAGAGTTGTGGGGTGCTTCATGGGTTGCACGAAGCTCATCGGCTGGGGATTTCTCACCTGGAGGTGGAAGGTGACTGTCTGACGGCTATTAACGCCGTCAAGGGTGTTTGGAGCTGCACATGGAATATCGAAATGATGATTTCGGACACGCTCACCATCGGTCGATACTTCACTGGTGTGTCACACTTAGAGAGGGCAACCGTGTTGCGGATCGTCTCGCTCTCCTTGGTCTGCTGCCGACTCCTTCTAATTGGAAATCTGATGATGTAGTTGACGAGCTCGTCTGGAAGGACGCACTTTGGTGGTGGCTCAACCGTGGTTGACCACCCTCAAATCTTCGCCTTGTATAAAAAAAATCATATCTTATACTACCTTTGTTCAAAAATAGATGTCGTTTGACTTAATGACACGTTTTTTAAAGAGCTAAAAACTATATAAAATATCTAATTTTTTAATATATATAAATACTTATTGTTTTAAAAGTAATTCTTCTTGATTTTTTTCTATATTTTTTATTTCTCTCAATTATTTAAATAAAAATATCATTAAATAATTAACAATTTTAATGTTATTTTAATATATATATAAAAAAATCTTTTTAATATGTATATACAGAAAAATCACGAATTTTTTTTAGCATTCTCTGATCGAAATTCTGACTTCGCCACTGTTGTGTGATGAATGTATTTATAACAATGTTGGTCGAGTTATACAAATACACCTTCTCGATATAGTCAAATAAAGGATAGCAAATAAAGGATGGATGTATATATCTCTACTTGTCAAACCCCGGATTAAACTAAAATTGTCATTATTATTGTTTGTTTTTGGTAGGCATTAATTCCTTGTACTTTGTAGTAGTATAACTTCTGGTTGTTGAAAAGCTTTGACGTCTAGCTTATATCATGTTCTGTCGGTAAAAATGTAGATATAATATGAATATATACTATACGGAGTATATGCTAAAACCAAAGTACAGAGAGAGGCCGGTATGTATGACACATCTGATTATATATGAATATATAATCAAAATGAAAAAGAGGGTGCAGAGAGGGAGAGTCGAATTGTCGTGTCACCAATTCATAATCTATGCATGCTATCTGCTACTTTCTGATCCTTCCATATCTTTGCTTCCCTCCCTCTCATCATATCCTATCCTATTTAAATATATATATATATATTCAATTCATTGATCATATTCATATAAATATATGCATGGTTTCATCTCTGCTGTTGTCTGCCCTAAACATCACGCCATATATGCAACACAACTGAGCTGTGCCCCTACAAACATTTCAGAAAACTACCCCCAACCAACTTGATTTTAAAGGATTAATTGTCAAATTTGATAAATTTTGTAAGCAATTTTACATTTAATGCTGAAATGATAACTGCATATATATTGAAAGGTGAGTGGACAAATGCATGCACTACTTAGAGACGTGTTTCTACATTTTTTATGTATAAATCATAGCTACCTAGACTCAAATCAAGTACTACTACTATATAGTATTTCAAATGAGGAGAAACTTTTTTATTTTTATAAATCTTTTTACTTTTTTGGGTTCTCAATTTAAACAAAATCATCCATCATTTTAGAAAATACAAAAAATACTCCATCCATCTCAAATTAAATTTCTTTTTACTTTTCAGCACGCTTTTTAAGAAACAAAAAACTCTATAAAATATTTTTTTAATTATTATTTTTATATAATTTGATACTTATAGTACTCCCTTCATCCCAAATTAATTGTCTTTACTATTCATGCACGCTTTTTTAAGAAGCTAAAAACCATATAAAAAAAATCCATTTTTTAATTAATTTTTTAAAATAATTCTATACTTATTAGTAATATGTATGATATTATTTAAAAATATTTAATAAAATATTGATATTTTATATAGTTATTAGCTTCTTAAGAAAACGTGAATGAATAGTAAAAGACAATTAATTTGGGACGGAGGGAGTAATAAGCATCAAATTATATTAAAAAATTAATTTAAAAATAATATTTTATAGAGTTTTTCGCTCCTTAAAAAACGTCCACAAAAAGACAAACGAAAATTAACATGAAACGAAAGGAGTAACATACAACACCTCTGTTTGGTAAATCAAGAGGTCGAGACAACAATTGACGAACCGACAATCGTGAAAACAAGAACATATAGATACACGTGGTTGGTAAGAGTTATGGATAATTCATTAGGGGTATAAAGATAATAAATTTATAATTTATTTATTTATTTTTTCAGCTTCCAAAAACCCTAACCGCAACCCATAAAAAAAACCTAGCAGCCACCTTCCTCCTAAAAATCCTAACCGCCGCCACCTTCATGTGAGTCGCCTCCACCTCCAGGCCTCCGACTAGCTTCCCGACCGGCCTCGACCCACAATCCCAACTCTCTCTCTCTGAAAACCTACCTCTCAAAACCCGACCCCTTGGATCCTTTTCCACTGCCCTTGCTCCGATCGTTGCCGCCACTGCCAAGGGTGAATCATCGCTCCGGTGGCCCGTGTAGCGGTCCACATGCACCCATCTGTCAGTACCTCTTATCCATCCGCGTTCCTTCTCGATCCACCTCTACACTGCATGTCGGCGTCCTGTTGGTTGCCAGCTGCCATACTCCACCTCCCTGACCGACCACCTTTCAGATCCGGCCGTGGTGGTCACCAACGGCGTCGAAGGGTTGAGCCTTCTCGACTTCTTGGTCGCTGGTGTCTCCACTTGCTTCGGCTCTCCTCCTCAAAGCTTCCTCCACCATCATCCTCTCCATCTGCTATGCCCCCGTTGGTGTTCCTCTTCTCGGCGCCTCCCTCCCGCACGATGCTGCTCTTCACCTCCCAGGCCTTCCCCTCCGACGCTATGCTGAGGTCGTTGCCCCCTTGTCAGTGGTTCTTTCGGCCTTCCTCAAAGCGGAGATCAAACACCCCAAACCCAAAATTTAATTTCTAAATCAAAATCTCTTTTACCCAATTGGTGCTCCTTTACCCCAAACTTCTCAGCTGAAATCCCCTCCCAAAACATTCAAAGATCCGAACCCTTTTTCATAAAATTGATTTCAATTGTCATCCAACTACATAGTTGCTCTTCAACATGCCAGATTTCACCGATCTCTCTCCTTATAATTCCAATTCCCAACCAACTACCACCTCCGATCCCAGGCTAGCCCGTCACCGCATTCGAAATCAGATCTGCAGTCATCTAAGCTAAGTTCAACTATTGTTTTAGCTTGTATGCAAACCGCTTAAACCACCGAACCAGATCTCAAGAAACAAGGATTCTATTTTTCAAGATGTTATTAGCTTTAAATTTATGTAATTGTAATATTAGATTTTTTTTTCTTTTTTTTTGACTGGCGACCCTCTGCATAGGGTATTTCAAACCATCTTTTGATAACTTCAAAATCGCTTTGTCAATCTACTTCTTGCTTCTTGCTTACTGTCAAAAAAAAAAATTGTGTTCAAATATCTAAAAAAAACATATTTTTAAACGGTAGTTTTACCCTTTTAAGAAGTTAATTTCCACTCAAAATCAGAGATAGAGGATTGATTTGGTGATCACCATTGAAGCTAGAATGCTATAGCTATAGCTTATAGCTACATAGAAACATAGGGTGCATAGATAGAAGCAAATTCAACTGTCATTTTCCAAGTGGTTTATGAAAACAAAGGCCAAAGCATATAAAAACGTACGTAGTTTGAATTGGTCCATCAACCGTTTATGATTGTGTTTGTGTGTATATAAAAAGCACAAGAAAAAGGGTAGGGTGGGTTCTGTTCCTTTTGCCTCTGTCGTCGTCTCCATCGATGCATATATGATTTTCATTAATGGCTTTTCTCTTGTGTTGTTTTCCATATCCATCTTTTTGTTTGCAAATGAGCTCCGGCTTCTCGTCGTGTGGAATAATATCCTAACTACTGTACTCTCTGTAGCCGGAGTGAATGGCCGGTAATTTATTAGTTTCGACGGTTGGTGCGCGCCATTTATTTCTTGCCATTTACATTCTACTTGTTTCTTTAGTAAGATACAGTTGGAAATTCAAATTTTACATTATCTATTGTCTTATGTCTAGTATATATATGGTCGATCGATGTACCACGTAATTTTCCCATCACAAATTGATTTTATACGATGAAACTAAAGAGATGTTTATGAAGAGAAAAAAACAAGTTCCACATCGAAAGTGTAAAATTGTCGATCCGTTAGTTTTACGAGGACCGGGAGGATGGTGCCAACCCAAAACGTACCCACCCCATTGACATCTCAATCGAAACCTGACCCATGCACTTCAATCTAAAACCGGAACATATGCAAACCCGAATCTCGATTCAACCCAACTTGATCGACCCGAACATACGTATGGCAATATGGCCAGGGCAAACCTATCTCAAACCCGAAAAACAACCTGATTTCCAAAGAAACCCTAAGCATATTTCCTTTACCCAATCAGCAAACCTGATTGGAAATTACTTAGAAATTACCCACACACAATCTTAACCAAGAGCATCCTTACGGATGAGTGAAGCAAGTTCAGAATCATTAGCGATATCGATTGAGGATCCAGAGAAGGCGAAGTCAAGGTGTGAAAAGACAATCAGCAACCTGGTTAATTGGCTTCTCTGTAAACATGACGAATCTGAACGGAGGCAAACGATTGCAAGGAGAAAGTACTGTCCAAGATGAGCATATCAATTTCCCTAGGGATGGACCAGCGTCCCAAGAGGCAATTGATAATCGTAAGATTATCTCCTTCAATATAAATATGTCGTAACTGGTGCTCAGAGGCGACAAGGATGCCCTTCCAGAGGGCGAAAGCCTTAGAGCCAATAACCGAGTTAAGTGGCGAAGGCCCAGATCCATCGGCAATCAGGGATATGATCGATTATGTATATATGTAGAGGAGATCGCGGAAATCGATCGAATCACGCAAAGAAGAAGAAGATGGATATGAAGAATGAATCTTTATCTCTTTAATCTATGGCTGTCATCTAATTGTCTTATTCCTCCCTCTCTATCTGTCCTCTCTTTTTTTTTAGGTCTCTCTATCTGTCCTCTTTTTTTTTTTAGGTCTCTCTATCTGTCCTCTTTCAGGCTTCATTCAGCCCTCGATTTATATACCATTTTTATTAATAATCCCTTTCTCTTTATCTTTATACTATTTATTTATTTATATTATTAATTTGATCGATTATACGGAGTATATATATATTTGAAAGAGTCTGCTGTGCGCCTGTGCATATGTGTGGAGAATATAATGAGTTGGAAGTTGTCCCACATTGAATATAAATTAAATCCAAGCCTTGCATATAAGCCGGTGGGCTACCCCACCTAACACCAATTGGTTTTAGGATGGAACCCCACTCGGCTTGTGTGCTCGGCTTGGTTAGCCCGTTTGCGCTTGGCGTGCGTTGCCCCCCACGTCGGATGACCCACCGTTATTTCATATGGTATCAGAGCGGAAAAGCCAAACGGGCCCGACTCTCGATCCTGGGCTAGCTAAAAAGAGAATGAGATGCTAGACCCGATGTCCAAGTGTCAACTAGAGGCGAAAGACGACCTGGGCTAGCTAAAAAGAGAATGAGATGCTAGACCCGATGTCCAAGTGTCAACTAGAGGCGAAAGACGACCCTAGTTGCACTTGCGGGGGCGTGTTGAGAATGAAACAATGTGAAGAGACAAAATGTCCCACATTGAATATGAGAAACATAAAGCCTTAGCATATATATATTTGAAAGAGTCTGCTGTGCGCCTGTGCATATGTATTATTCTCTTCAACACAAGCTGAAAAACTTATTTTTTTAGGTCTGATTTTGTCAAAAAGCGCTTTGTTTCGGAAGAACCAGATACTCCGGCTACCACGTGGTGACAAGTTTGGTAAAAGTTTATTTTTCCAAGTTTTCTTTGGTTATATTAATGAGTTCAGTGGTGTTGCGTGGTGACTGTTGGTTACTTCTTAACTTAGAAGCAATTGAAGGATCCGCCAATTGGATGGTTAATTAAGCAGTTGTGATTGGGCATTTTAGTAGGAGATGCTCAATGTCTTCATATTGTGAGCCACACACCCACACAAGGGACAGTTTGTAGGAATGTCGATAACTCTGCTTGCCAGTTTGACAGTCGTGGGAATATCATTCTTTGAGATTTGCCAAAGAAAATCCTATGGCTTTGGGGAGCTTGTTGAGTTGCAGATCCAACTTAGGTCAGATTTAGTATATGTTATTTTTCGGTATGTAACATTTCAATAGCAGACCCACACATCTTTCTCTATTGGTAATTCTTATAATTAGGTGGAAATTATCCATTATTTTATATGCTGAATTAGGTAAGTTAAATTAATCACCTATATATATTCTCAATAGACGATTTCAGTTATACTTAATTTTAGCAAGAGTTGAAATTTTGGAGATGGATGAGGAGCAGTGGATGGATCAGATTCAGGGATGCAAAATATATGGAGAAAGGTGAGTGTGACTGTTCATCAGAGCTCACTATTAAAGTACTCATGCAGAGACATATAGATGCATCCATGGAATGGGCTTTATCCATACTCATCAGTTACTTATGCCTGGTTGCTTTCTTTGATTTCTTGGGAGCATATGATATAGGAACAGTCGTTGTGATTTAGTGAACTCAAATTTACACCCACAAACAAGTGGTGATCGATATATATATATATATATTTACAGGAATGCCCCTACTATAACAAGAAGAGATAATGCAAAAAGGACATTTTGGAGTTCCATGCATTTATGGTATGTTTTAACTCCATTCCAGAAGTCCCAGTTTGCATAGCAATATCAACAACATAGCCATATGTTGCTGTACAGTACTTGCATAGTTACACTTACATCCCCATTCATTCTCATCTTTTTAATTTTACCCTTTTATATTATTATCTCCATCATTCATAGCTTCTCCTGTTTCTCCTCCATCTATTTTAACTCTGCTTTATGTTAGGTGCACTCCTCGAAGCCTCCAAACGCGTCCATTGTACTTGTTGTGAATAGTCAATTATGCCTACTAACGCGTCGAGTACGTGCCAACTAACTCGCGCATATGTCAACTATATATTGTTAGCATTATATTATTTATACATGTACAGTTACCATTGTACCCTCAGGGTTTTCACCCATTGATATATATACAGGAGTATGCCTCTGAGATCCGTTAAGGACTCAGTTCTCCAAACACTTACATGGTATCAAGTTTTTGTGTGAAATCCTAATTTTTTGTTTCACACCTAACGATCCACTACGCCGCCGCAACCCCAAGCCGCCGCCGCTAGCCACGCCCTAGCCGCCGCTGCCAGCCCAGCCGCCGCCGCCGCCTCCCCCTCTTGCCGCCGTCGCCGCCCCCTTGTTCCTTCTTTCTCCCTTCCGCCGCAATTTCCCACCTCTTCTCGATGTCTACCGACGAAATAGCCTTGCAATCCAAGGAGGACACCCGACCTAACCCTTCGCCGTACTGGCCTGAGACCTGGGCCGGCTACCCGCTACCCTACCTGCAGCAACCCTACTGCTACCCGGTTCCCAACCCTCCACCGCATGCGCTGTCTACAACACAACCAGCGGCGTCGTTGTCGCAACCCACGACCCCTTTGTGTCTTCAGCAGCCGGACGGAAATTGGTATATGGATACCGGGGCCTCTTCTCACATGACGAACAATCCAGGTAACCTACAAACTGTTTTTAATTCTAGCACTTTGCCTTCGGTTTATGTCGGGAACGGAAATCGTATTCCAATTGTTGGTTCGGGCCCTGCTACCCAACCCTCTGACTGTCCTTTGAAACTCAACAATGTGCTCCTTGCCCCTGCCATTGTCAAAAACCTTATCTCCGTTCGCCAATTCACCATCGATAATCACGTGGCGATTCAATTTGACCCGTTTGGTTTTCTTGTGACGGATTTACGCACGAGCACCCCAGTAATGCGGTGCAATAGCTCAGGAGACCTATACCCAGCAACCACCGCAGCCAGTCAAACACCTCTCGCCGCCCCCTCTGTCAACATCACCCTCCGTTCGGACGTCTGGCATGCTCGTCTAGGACACCCTGGTGATCATGTCCTGGACACTCTCCGTTCAAACCGTTTTATTTCTTGTCATAAGGCCTCCGCCGTTTGTTCTTCATGTCAAACTACCAAGAGCAAAAACTACCCTTTAGTCTCTCCCATTCCCATACATTTGCACCATTTGATATTATACATTGTGACTTGTGGACATCTCCTATTCCGAGTGCTAGTGGTTTTCTATACTATTTGGTTGTCCTTGATGATTTCACCAATTTTGTTTGGGTTTTTCCCCTACGCCACAAATCGGAAACACAAAGTCATATTGTAAACTTTCACACATTTGTCCGCACTCAATTCAATTTGCCTGTCAAGGCTATTCAGTGCGACACGGGAGGCGAGTTTGACAACACTGTCGTCCGCTCCTTTTGTCAACAACAGGGGATAGCCCTCCGCTTCTCTTGTCCTCAAACATCTCCACAAAATGGCAAAGCGGAACGTATTCTCCGCACCCTCAATGACAAAACTAGAACCCTCCTACATCACGTCTCTCTTCCCCTCCCCATTTGGGTTGAGGCGCTTCACATGGCCACCTATCTCCACAATATACTTCCATCCAAAGCCATTGGCAACTCCATCCCAACCTTGGCACTCTACAAGCGCTACCCCTCTTACGATCACATTAGAGTGTTTGGATGTCTCTGTTTTCCCAACATGAGTGCCACCGCCCCTCACAAGATATCCCCACGATCCACTAAATGTGTCTTCTTGGGCATCTCCCCACACCATCGAGGCTACCGTTGTCTTCGCTTGGATACCAATCGGGTTGTCACTTCGCGCCATGTGATTTTCGACGAACAGACCTTCCCCTTCGCCACACCACCTACCCCTGCTGTCCCCAACCCACCCACACCACCCAATTCTGACGAATTCCCACCCCTCCTACGCCACCTATTTCAACAAGTATCATCCGGAACCAACCCCCCGCCCAAACCCCCCACCCAAATCGATTGGCGGCGGGCGCAGCAACCTGCGGCGGGCGCCGCAACACATGCGGCGGGTACCCCTCCCCTGGCAGCGGCCGCCGCACCCCCCCGCCCATCCCGCAGCACCCCTTGCGGCGGGTACACCCCCCTGGCAGCGCCCGCCGCACCCCCGCCGCATCCCCCCGCCCCCCTCTTTCCCCCTCAGCAGGCAACCCCACTTAACCACCAACCTCCGCTTGCACCCCCCGCCCATTCCATGAAGACCCAGTCGCAGTCCGGAATCTTCAAACCTAACCCCAAATACAACCTTCTCACTCCGTCTCCCGACATATCTCCTCTCCCCAAATCACCCCACAAGGCCTTACAGGACCCGAACTGGCAAGCCGCCATGATGGATGAGTTTAGTGCTCTTATTAAAAACGGCACGTGGGACCTCGTTCCTAGGCCTCGGGACACTAATATCATTAACTGCATGTGGTTGTTCAAGCATAAGTACAGGTCAGACGGAACTCTAGAGCGACACAAGGCTCGACTAGTGGTCAACGGCAAGTCGCAGGAGGTTGGGGTTGACTGTGATGAGACTTTCAGCCCGGTCGTCAAACCGGCTACCATCCGCACAGTTCTGAGCATCGCCCTTACTAAGGATTGGCCTATCCATCAACTTGACGTCAAGAATGCCTTCCTTCACGGCAACCTTCAGGAGACTGTGTATATGCATCAGCCGCCAGGCTTCTATGATCGCACCCGCCCATCTCACGTCTGCCTTCTCCGGAAGTCTCTCTATGGGTTGAAACAGGCGTCTCGCGCCTGGTATCAGCGGTTCGCCACGTACCTCACTGCATTGGATTTCAGGGCAGTCAGTCTGATCACTCCCTTTTTGTGTTCCACTCAGGGTCTGACACCGTCTATCTTCTCCTCTACGTTGATAACATCGTGCTCACCGCTTCCTCTACATCGCTCCTGTCTAGGCTGATGGCCCTGCTGCGATCAGAGTTCGCCATGACTGATCTCGGTTCCCTGAGCTACTTCCTTGGGGTCTCTGTGTCACGCACTCCTACTACCTTGTTCCTTCATCAGCAGAAGTACGCTCTTGAGATCGTCGACAAAGCCGGCATGACGTCTTGCAAACCCGCCACCACCCCTGTCGACTGCTAGTCCAAGCTCGACGCTGCCTCCAGTCCTAAGGTTGAGGATCCTACAGCCTACCGCAGTCTAGCCGGTGCTCTCCAGTATTTGACATTCACCAGACCGGACATTGCGTTCGCCGTACAGCAGATCTGCTTATATATGCATGATCCCCGCGAGCACCATCTTCAGGCGCTCAAGAGGATAATTCGGTACATCAAGGGCACCTCTAACATGGGTTTACATCTCGCTCGCAGCAGGTTTGACTCCCTCACCGCCTGTTCTGACGCTGACTGGGCGGGTTGTCCTGAAACTCGATGCTCTACATCTGGTTTCGCAGTATACCTGGGTGACAATCTGGTCTCGTGGTCCTCCAAGCGTCAGGCCACCATCTCCCACTCGAGTGCCGAGGCTGAGTATCGTGGTGTTACCAACGCCGTCGCTGGGACCTGCTAGCTCCGCAACCTTCTCTGCGAACTCCGGGTTCCCCTTCGATCGGCTACACTGGTCTACTGCGACAATGTCTCCGCTGTTTACCTGTCGTCGAACCCAGTTCAGCACCAGCGGACGAAGCATATCGAAATTGACATCCATTTCGTCAGAGAGAAGGTCGCCCTAGGCCAGGTCCGAGTAGTATGCGGACATTTTCACAAAAGGCTTACCTACTCCTCTTTTTACTTCTTTTCGTTCCAGTCTTGCTATTCGCTCACCTCTAGCTGCGACTGAGGGAGGATGTTAGCATTATATTATTTATACATGTACAGTTACCATTATACCCTCAGGGTTTTCACCCATTGATATATATACAGGAGTAGGCCTCTGAGATCCGTTAAGGACTCAGTTCTCCAAACACTTATATATATGAAACTTACATTGCCATCAAACGATGGTTTTATGTTGAGATAATGAAAGATATGAAAAGACCAAAAGAGTTCAACATCGATAATATATGAACAAAGAAGCCGGTCTTAGTTTATAAGTTGATGGGTTACTCTTTCTAATGTCAATTGATTTTAGGATAGAACCTCGTTCTTCGGTTTATGCATGTGCTAGGCTATAAGCGTAAGAGCGCACGTGTACAAACGACCTTCGATCTCGAGTTCCAACAGACTTAGATATTTTATCTCCGAATCAATTTAAACTATATAAATTGTTGCAAGAAGTTTTAGGAGAGAGAACGAAAATAAAAGATGCCCCACTTTATCAGTTATGTTTACCTCAAATAACACATTGTGGCAAGAAGCAGAGACAAATTAAAGCCTTGGATTGTTTTTATAAAAAAAAAACATCTGTTATGATCATCTTAATCCCCGAAGGGCATCTCCAAATCCTCCGATCTCGATCATTGGCATCTTAAACTCCAAAATGGAGAGATAATTACACCGGCCATCAAGACAACACTGATACGGGAAACAGTATCACCTTTGAAATGAATAGATAAGTTAGGAGGGAAATTACATGTGAATTAAATTGTCAAATGGGTAAAAAAAGAGGCTAAGGGAGAGAGCGCGTGAGGTGCACGTGCATAGACAAAAGGAGCAGGAAGCATAGTGTAGAGTGTAGACTATAGAGAGGAAGAAGAAGGGAGGGCGAATCTCTCTCTCTCTCTCTCAAGTAAGATTGTAAGAAGAGAAGCGATCAGCTGTCAATTCCATTCAGTTGAGAAACTTGAAAGTTGAACCAAATTCAAACATCTTCAGCTTTATCTTTAATTATGAGGTTATCATGACGTACTCATGCTTTTTTCCTTCTTTCTCTTTTTTTTTTCCATTTTAATCCATGAACTGGAGTATTACATTACGTACTAGAGTAAATTAGTACGTATAAAACACCACTTATACATTTTATTTCCGTTTTAAAACCCACCTATATAACTCTATAACCTCTTTATATATATGAAAAACATTTATAAAAAAATGTCAAATTACTGCCAAGTGAACTTTATTTTAAAATATAATTTCTTCTTCTCAAAATTTAAGTCTTTTACAATTTCATATATTTTTTAATAGTGATAAAAATATTCATATAAAATATTACGGAGTAATTTTTTTTTTATAATAATTTCATATTCTAAATGTGATCATTCAATTGTGAGTTTCTAAAGAATTTAATACCACTATAATTTTTTTTTAAAGTAGTCATTAGGATTTTTTACTGACATTTCTTCTTAAAAAAAAGAAGAAATTATCTATATTTAGACAATCTATAAGAAGCTTTCCGCCCAACTTAACCAGAAATATGGAGTTTGAATCTTCAAAACAGAGTACATAAAATATTTTAACCCTCTCTATCCGATACAGAATGAACTAAAACACTAACTAGTTTCATTTTTTTTTAAAAAAAAACCCACCTATATCACAAGATAGAACTACATTAATTAAGATGAGTTGTCATATATACACATATTCATGTCTTATCATTTCATGATTTTCTTGTACACATTATTTTGAAAAAGAAATATGTATGATTCATTCAAGTAATAACGTTGATAAATTTATCATAATTAAATGAAATTATAAAATTATAATCATGTAATTAATAAAAAAAAAATTAGCCAATTTAAATACTGTTAAATCACGGTGGATCATCCGACGTAGGGGGTCACACACGTGACCCAACCAAGCCGAGCACATAAGCCGAGTGAGGTTCCATCCTTTACCAATTGGTGTTAGGTGGGGTAGCCCACCGACTTATATACAAAGCTTGGATTTAATTTTTAATCAATGTGGGATCCTTATCTCACAAAGCCTTAAGGCCGGCCAGCCAATTAAGACCAGGAATCCAAACCACACCGCACTTAGCCGAACCTTGGCTCTGATACCATGTTAAATCACGGTGGCCAGCCAATTAAGACCAGGAATCCAAACCACGCCGAACATCGGCTCTGATACCATGTTAAATCAAGGTGGTCGGCCAGCCAATTAAGACCAGGAATCCAAACCACACCGCACTTAACCGAACCTCGACTCTGATACCATGTTAAATCATGGTGGGTCATCCGACGTGGGGGGGGTCATGCACGTCAAGCACACACGTGCCAACCAAGCCGAGCACAGAAGCCGAGTGAGGTTCCATCCTAAAACCAATTGGTGTTGGGTGGGGTAACCCACCGGCTTATATGCAAGACTTGGATTCAATTTTTAATCAATGTGGGATCCTTATCGCACAACTCAACTTATATTCTCAACAAATACATAGATTTATGCATAACAGTAAATTCATAATTGCATAAATCTATGTATAACTTGTATGAACGAATAAAAAAAATGTAACTATGTAACTTGTATGAACTACATCTAGAGCAATTTACTGTTATGCATAGATTTATGCATGTATAAATCTATGTAATTGGTATGAACTACATCTAGAGCAACACACAAAAATGGCAATTAGCCACGCTAAAGCAAGGAAAGGAAGTAAGGAAATGCAAAGCAGTGAAAAACAATATACTTCTTCCGTTAATTAAAACATACTCCCTCCGTTCAAAAATACATGGTCTTTTAGACCTTTGCACGTTGATTAAGAAAAAACCTATTTATATTTAAATCTCATTACTTTTATAGAGAAGGAATTATTGTACTTTTTAGGGGTAATCATTATCCTATAACCCTAAAAACTCATGTATTTTTGACAAAATTTCAAGGCTTAAAAGACCATGTATTTTAGGACGGATGGAGTATTGTTTAATTTAGGAAGGAAATCTTGTTACGAAAAACATATCCCTTTAGATATTTTGTCATTCATTTTACGAAATAGCCCTTTTAATAATTGGATAGATGTTAATTGTAATTTTCGATAAAAAAAAGTAATAATTAGAAATATAAGTGTAATTTTATTTGTTTTCTTAAAAAATGTGCAAACTTTAAAATGAAATGTTTTAATTAATGGAAGAAGTATAAAAGATACGCCTCCATCCACTCCAAGCTGCAGATATGTCCTTCTTAACATGATGCGATATCTTGTCTTATCATCTCCTTCCAACTCTTCGTAGGCCTCCTCTACTAAGCCAAACACACTCAACCGTGAGACTATCACACCTATTAGGCCTCGTTTGGTTAAACGTGGGAAGTAGACTTCCCAGGAAGTAACTTCCCGGGATTTGTAATTCCTATGAATTCTACTTCATGGGAAATGTAAAAATATGTTTGGTTGAAAATCATTTCCCTCAAATTCAATTCCTATGTTTTGTTTGGTTAAACATGGAATTTTCATAGTAATTTAATTAAAATTACTCTTATAACCTTTTGCTTTTTGTTTAAAAATCAAAATCTATATGGACAAATTGGTGATTTTGTTTATAAAAAATAAATTTTATAGAAGATTTGGAAAAAAAAAGAATGGAGGAAGTAGATCTTACCTACCCCCTCCATGGTAAGTTCAATTCCACCATTTAATGGGAATTTAAATTCCTAGGAATTGAAATTCATGGGTTTTCTAACTTTTAAAAAACATACCAAACACATGTATTGACTCCTACTTCCTGGGATTTTGAACTTCCCGAGAAGTAGAGAGCTAACCAATTAAACGAACCCTTAGTGGTGCACTCAAATCTCTCTTTTATGCATGAGCAAACCATCACAAACCCACACTCAAAACAACCCCAAAATTTGACTAGAACCAAAATAACCTCAACGAATAATCATTGACTTGAAGTCAAAATTGACCCATCATGAATCCGACTCGACTCAATCAAATCCAATAATAAATCAGCCGTTCAATATTAACTTGATCAACTAATTAACGATATCTCAACTCAATCTGACTCGCTCGATTGCCAACTTCTTCCTAACATAATTTTAGAGTAGATTTTTTTTTTTTTTTTGAGTAGATTGGATCATCATGTACTTGTCGGATAACCTTTTTTCAAAAAGAAAAAGAAAAAAGAAACTAGAAATGAAACATTTTCAATTAAGATTCTACACAAATCGGGAGGATGGATAGGGCAAACTATAGCTACAAAACAAGTGTGAAATGAAAGCATGAAAGAGAGGAAACATGAAGATGACAGGTCTCTGATTTCTAATACTATTTCATTCCCCTCCCCTCACCTCTCTCCCTTTACCCGTCCCTCCTCCTCCCCTCATACATCTCTTTCCCTTTTGTCTCCCCCAACCCTACACTTCCTGTTCCTCCCTCCTTCAATTCATCAATCCCCTTGTCATCTTACTTGTATAAATACCCCTCATCCGATCCTCAATCCCTACCCACTCCAATCCCAATCTTGCAGCTATATATTTATTTAATTACTAAAATGGCACCGGGAGCGACGACTTCGACGCGGTGGTGTCCGACGCCGGAGCAGCTGATGATACTGGAGGAGATGTACAGGGGAGGCGTGAGGACCCCCAATGCCACTCAAATACAGCACATCACCGCCCACCTGTCCCTTTATGGAAAGATCGAGGGCAAAAACGTCTTTTACTGGTTCCAGAACCACAAGGCCAGGGATAGGCAGAAGCTCCGGAGAAGGCTTGCTAAACACCTCCTCTTGCAACACCACCAACACCACCTCCTCTACCACCATGATCAATTCTTTGATCACTTCCACCACCACCCGCCGCCTGTTGATGATCCCTTCTTCCCCTCCATCCATCCTTCCACCCTCCCTCCCTCCGGGTTTCACCCGGTTTCCCCTCTTGATCATTACTACGCACCCTCCCCTACCTTCGTCCCGCCTCAGGTATCTCAAATTATCTTATATAAGCGGATTTGTTATATATAAAGGCGGTTTAAAACCGCTGCCTTAAAGTTTATGTGGCGATTATCCTACATAAAGTCACGGTTTTAGACCGCCGCCAAAACACCTAATTGTAGTAGTGTAATGCTATATATATATTGTCACGTTTTTTTTTAAATCATATATATATATAGTCACATCGATGGATATATGATTGATATATGGCATTGGTCTTACACTCATGAGCAGTGTTTCTCCGTTACACATAAATAACGGTTGTTCCTCTCTATAATTGTAACAATACATTTGAGGGCCCTTTATAAGTTTATGTGCTTGTGTTTATGATTTTGATTTTTGTCAATTAATTAACCTAATAAATATGTTGTAATTGTGTGGTTCAGGGAGATGTTTCGTGCGAGTACGCGATGAACTTATCATGGAATTCGAAGATGGAGATGATGAACCCTGCAAGAGGCGATGTTAGGAACGAAGACCCAGCGACGAGAGCACACGGTGATGATTGGGTGGTCATCTCGTCGAACTTGAACTCGAGGCCCCTAAAAACCCTAGAGCTCTTCCCGGTCACATCCTCCATCGACGAATCCCCCTCACTGGCCTGCTGATCAGCCACCTACGGTTTCGAAAGTAGTTGGATTATAACTATATATGTATGTTTTATAATTATCAAGTTAGAATTGTTTGGTAAGGTATTAGACAAGTTACACTATCTAATATCTATATATATAGCTTGTTGCAATATGTGTTTTCTAATTACTGCATATGTGTAGTGTATGTAATTAAGGGTAATTCCCAAGTGCTAAGGTCTATTTATATATATATATATATATATATATATATATCTAGTTAAAAAAAATATTTATATCAATTAAAGTCATAAATTATATTTGAATAACCTATGTATTAATTAGTTTATTTCTACTTAATATAATATCTTAGAAAACAGTTAATTAACTAATTAACTTAACAATTAATCCTAGACTTTAAAAACTCAGTAAGTATATACTCCCTCCGTTCGGCAAAACTTGTCATTTTAGAATGTTAGTTTTGTTCAAAAAAACTTGTCATTTTAGATATTTTTGTTTATACTTTACTAAAATGCCCTTGATTTGATTGATGTGTTGTGAGTTGTAGTTTTTTAATAAAGTAAAAAGTAGAATAATAATTGAGGGTAAATTAGTAAAAAAGAAGTGTAATTATTAATTTTATTAAAAGTTGTGTGGAGAGTTAAAATGACAAGTTTTGCCGAACGGAGGGAGTATATATCAACACTAATATTTAATTTGTACTTTTTTTTTCTAAATTGAAATAAAGCCAATTGCATGTTTGCATTAGGTTGTGTGTCTATTTGCACCAAATTAAAATATCTAGTTCAAAGAGCATATGAATAAATTAACTAATTGGCAATAAAATAAATAAAAATTAAGGACAATATATATATATATATATATATATATATATATAAAGAGTATTGAAAAAACAATACTCTGGAGATGATATGATGTGTGAGGCAGTTTGTAATATAAAAGAGGGGCATGAAAGTGTATAAAAGAAGGTGACATAATGTAGTACAATTACACTATTGGTATGTTACCTATCCATAAATGCTAAACTGCATTTGCCTTTCCATTTTAGAATTTCATAGAGATCTGGGATTTGGGCGCCTGGAGGATTGTGTGCAGTCCATACATTTTTATTTTATTTTATTTTTATTTTCGTGAGTATTCAGGTCCACGCGCAGTCGGTCTTTACCTTCATTTGTGGGGTGCTCCTAATAAAATTTTGCTGGTTTTCAAGTACTATGGAAATCAAGCTAAGCTCCTTTCGCAGAGAGGAAGAGCTCTCGTGAAATGGACAAAACTCATGAGATGGAATGGACAAGACAAAGATGAACAAATTAGCAAGTTGTGTGAATGCAATGGGAGTTAAGATTTGGGACATGAGAGAGAGAGAGAGAGAGTCACTGAGATGTCACTTTACCCCTTTTTTTTTGTTTTTGCTGTGATTTTAAAACAAAGAGAACAGACACATAGACACTTCAATCACCTGCCTGGTTAGTAGTACTTGTAGTATATACACTACACAAATTAAGGGTGGGTCCCACAGAGTTGCTTGTCTACATTTATTGCAACACTGAGCTTGTTTTGAAATCTGAGTTTGAATTTTTGGATCATCAGATTCTTGTCTCTGAAACCTGATTGTTGGGTATTGGTTTGTTAACCAAGCAAAAATAAAATGTACACTGTAACTGTACTGTTAATATATAGTCGTATAATTTGGAGCCTGAGATATCACTTACTGCTGTTTTCTCATGATTGAAGGTTATCATAACCTTAATTGCAACTGCATTCAGATCAGTGGTTTCAACTGAATTCTGTAGTACAGATCGAGTAAGCTTGTGTAAGTGGTTAGCTAATCGTTTTAGTCGTTGCACGACTACATCAAGTAACATACTTACAATGTACATCTAATTCGCTATACTATAAGTACAAAAGAAATACACCAGAAGATCGATCATATCTACAAAAGTGAAATTCCGTTACAAAACAGTCCAATTCATACGTTATACAGATAACCTTGAATCATACCTGCGGTGTTGATACAAATTGAAAGGACAATTACCATTTATATGATCATCAATTGGTGTTAGACACCAGAATGTTTAAGCTTGTAAGGAAAACCCACCGCCTCTTCGTCATGCTCGGAAACGTCATCCGTGACCTCATTTGAACATTTGAAAGAGCTTGTACATCCTGCATTAATTTGGTTTATTACACCCGTTGGAATGGTGGTTGTCCCACATCGGTAGTTTAGAGAATACTTGAACAACATATAAGGTTGGTGGGCTCCTCCTCTCATTGCCAATTGGTTTTGAGATGGAACCCCGTTCGGGTTTATGTGTTGTTCGAGTCTCCCGTATATGGGCCCGCACACACGACCTCCCTCCAGCCAGCGTCTTGACCCGCACCAGGACCAACCGAGTTTAACAACAGCATTCCATTGTTTGAACTTAAAATTGAACATTTTTTCCCTGTTCTTGTACTAGAATCCTGGCGGTTTACTCGCCTAACAATCTATGGAAGTTCCAATGGTTCACTATTTAATGTTTGCTCGCTAGCATAAAGACAAATAGGGACCAGAAGGGCAGGCCGGGCCGGCCCATGAGCATGGGCGACAGGGGCGCGGGCCTAGGAGCCCACGATTTGTAAGGGCCCAAAAATATTTGTTTAGGTATATCCGTATATATAACACTAGGTATAAAGTTCATTAATTTAAATATTTAAGCTCATAATCTATATCTATATAATAAAATACTAAAACAGAGACCGCTGAAGCGACCTCGCGGGCACGGAATTTTCTGGATTAAACGGGATTATTTTTGCATACGTGGAATTTTCTGAATTAAAGTTGTATTATATTTTTGGACCACATCAATAAATAAGTCAATATAGTTAGGTGAAAAAATTATCTTTCTAGATTATTAATAAGCCAATATATCTTGATTAGATCATCAATAAGCCCATATTTGGTTCACGGTTAATTTGACTAATAAATTATTGTCATATCTTGATTGGTTAATTTTGATAATATTTTGTGACTTATCCTCTAACCCACCTTCATTAATTATCACAATTAATTAAAATTAATCTTATCACATATATCACATATATCTCACATAATTTTATCACATATTAAAATTAAAATTTTCCTTCTAAATCCCTACTACGTACAAGTAGTATTATTTATATAAAAAACGGAGAGATATTTTGGAGCAAATGCCATGATGTTGTACATTTTATTGATTCTTTTTTTACCCCATTAAATATAATTCATAAATAAGTATTGTATGACTTTTTGATAAAGTTTTTAAAGAGATAAAAACTATATGAAATATTAACTTTTTAATTAAACGTGCTAAAAAGTTAAACGACATTTATTTCTGAACGGATGCAGTATATAAAATATTAAATTTTTTAAACATATTTATATATGGTTCTATTTTGATGAGTCACGTCAATTAATAATCTAATATAATATTTTAATATAATTAATATAATAAAATATAATTTATTAACAAAACGTGCAACCATGCGGGTAACAAATAAAATATATCATATACGTACTACAATTATTGTTGAAAACATATCCAATCTAACTAATCAAATACAGTATAATAATAAGTTATTGTTGAAATATAATAATAACTAATCGTACACATACCGTTTTCAAATCTTAACCGAAAGTAGCTTTCAAATCTTCAAAAACAATCTTAACTAGAAATTGGTTTTCAAATCTTATCGAATGTTTTTCTTAATGTATTACTCGGTATAACATAATTTTAAAATCTTAAAAGGCTTCGTGCCTCTTAAATATTTAATTATAGTTTTAGATACCATATATATATATATATATATATATATATATATATGATATCTAATAAGATTTTATTATTCAAATAATATATTTAAAATATAGAAATATGATGAATTTGACAAATCTATATAAATCTTTTATCTAATATTTCAAACAAATTAACATAATAAAATATAATTTATTAACAAAACGCGCAACCGCGCGGGTACCGATACTAATAAAATACTAAACAAGAACACCGCTGGCGCGACCTCGCTGACACGGAATTTTCTGGATTAAACGGGATTATTTTTTGGGCCACATCAATTAATAAAGAAGTATAGTTGGGTAAAAACTTATCTTTTTACATAATTTATTCAATATAACCTTATAGCTTATATTTTAATTAATTAGAGTATGTGATTAATGTACCTATCTACAAATTATATTTTATCTATTCAATTAGAAAATCTATCTTTTTATACTTGAAAGAATCTTTACAATATAATAACTTAATTTTTTTAAATATAATTATTACTTTTCACCTTTTTAAAATATATAATTAATAATTTATATTAAAGATGAGTTTAGGAACAAAAATATAAACCAGATTCGGAGTAGTCTTTTTTTTTTATCCGAATTAATATCTTATTCATAAAAAAATTCATTTGATATTATTAGGAATATTATGTGGGGTCATCAATAATATGACGAATTGCATGTAATTCCCGTAACTTTTTTTTGGGGTCTAAATGCATACTTAATTAACATAAATATTTTAGTATATTGAAAGATTTGGTTATTTGAAAATCGATCTCACGGATTTAATTTTTTTGGCATTTTTTTTTTTTGCGATAAATAAAAAGGATTATTAGGTAGGCTTAGTACGTTTAGTCCTTGAATAGGTAGATAAAGAGTGGTCATTCCGGGGTTCGAACCGAAGACATGTATATGGTATTACCCATAAGTCCTTTCCGATGAGCTATTCCTGAATAGTTTTAGTACGTTTGCATGCGTTGTATTTTTTGGATTAAAATGGTATTATATTTTTGGCCCACATCAATTAATAAACAAATATAGTTAGCTAAAAACTTATCTTTTTACATAATCTAAATTCTGAATTAAATTGGTATTATATTTCTGGACCATATCAATTAATAACTCAATACAGTTAGGTAAAAACCTTATTTTTTAGATCAAATAATCTATCAAATATTTGGCCAATTATTCTATATTTTAGATCAAATTAAACATAACATTTTTAAATATAAAATAATTATTTTAAAATTATGCGAAGATAATTTTCCCATAAAGCATCAAGAGTTAAACTTTGTAAACTATATTGATATGAATTTAAAAATAGCACTCCATATCCATTAGCTAGGTTGACCTAATACTCAACGTTAATTCAAATTTTCAAGTTTTAAGTATATTCACATGAATTTATTTGTTTTTAATAAAATTGGTTGGAATACTAACAATTTTTATGGCCATATGTTGTAGTTTATATATTATGATTTTGATAATATTTTGTGACTTATTTGAATAAATATAATTAATTTTAAATAAAAATATTTATTACATTTATACCAAAACAAAAGTCCATTTATTAAGAGAATTACATAAATATAACTATCCATGCCATAGTTATATAAAATTGAAACAAATTCCTTATAATACATAATTATGTAAAATAACTAAAATCTAAATGAATCGGTTAACATGCAACAATCTAATGGTGGATTTGAAATCTAGATTTGTTTAAGATATCAATAGATTAACATATTGTTTCCAAAAACACAAATCCTTTAATATATTAGATTTTCATTATAAAAAAAAGAGGGAATTTGTTGAAAAAGCCCTCTAAGCATATTTGGTTACCTAGATAGGCCCATTAATTGTTTTTTTAGCATGCTTAGCCCATTAATTGTTTTTTTAGCTTGCTTAGCCCTCTTGACCGGTCAACCCATTTTGATGCCAACTTTTTTTTTTTTTTTTAGTGATGCCATATTTTACCGTTTTGATGCCAACATTTTGTGGTGACAATTTTATATAATTGATGGCATAAGAGCTTAAAACGTGGAATCAAAATATTGTCACCTTATTGTCACTTTTCTAATGAAATGATTGGATGACTTTTTTTTAATGCCACTTTTTTAAAACATTGATGACATTTTTTGTGATGTCATATTTTACCGTTTTGATGCCAAAATTTTATTACATTTTATTTTCACTCTGATGCCACTTTTCTAATTAAATTATTGGATGACACTTTTTTTAAACTTTGATGACATTTTTTGTTTACTCTAATGTCACGTTGACCATTGATGCCATTTTGAAAATTTTGTATCACATTAAAGAAAAAAATGTCATCACAAAATACTACTTTGAAAAAATATCATCAAAAATATGGCAACACGGTAAAAAAAAATATTATCAAAAAATTGACATAAAAAAGTGGCATCAAAGTCAAATTAAAATATAGTAAAATTTTGGCATCAAAACGGTAAAATATGGCATCACTAAAAAAAAGTTGGCATCAAAAAAAAAAAAAAAAAGTTGGCATCAAAATGGGTTGGTCAACGTTGACCGGTCAACGGTTGTCAAACGGTTGACCATTGACCAACCCACCCAATTGGGAAGGGGCTAGGGCAAAACTAATTAAATTAATTAATGGGTTAGGTGACTAATTGAATATTCAAAAAAGGTCCTTTACCAAAATCACCCTAAAAAAAACAACACTACGACATTCATAATAAGCCAATAAAATAAATTATTCATATATTATTTACGTCTTATTTTAATTTAAGGTAATTGATGCAGTTTTGATTAATACTTTAATACTTTAATTTTTCCTTATTTTAATTTATGATTCCATTTTTTTATCTCAAATAAATTTTCTCCGATTTTGAAGGAATATTCAATTTATAAACTTTCAAATTTTACTATCGAAGAAAACGATGATGATTATAATAAAATAATCTTATCCAATACATGCATGCAGTCAAATTTTGATCATTGTGCATGCCGTCACATTTTTTGAATGGTAAAAAAACGAATTTCTATTAAATAATTAGAAAAGAAAATAAAAAAATTAAAACGGAAAATCGCTCCTCTTTCTCCTATATTTCCCATATCAATTCTTTGATTTCCCCTATTTTCATTCTTTGAGTTTCTTTATGAATTATCAATTATTCATATTATATATATATATTCATATTTATTGCATTACAAATTCATTTATACGTAGGGTAAAAAATTATGATTTTTTTTTTGAAATATTCATTAAAAAATAAAAATTTACGGATAAATTCACACCTTGAAACTATTTACATAAATGTTCAAATACTTTTTTTGTTTTATAAAATTAAGAAATAAAAAGGGAACTTAAAACCGCATCAATTAATAAACCAATATAGTTATTTTTAATATTCAATTTCATATCTTAATTAGTTGAAAATATATCATTTTTAATAAAAATATTAAACTTCGTATCGTAGTTATTTACAAAATATATCATTTTAATATAAATATTTAACCTCCTATCGTAACACAAAATCATTTTTTTATAACAAACTTTAAAAAAAAAGATCGATGAAGGTAGTTAATTTGAACATAAAGCAAGTGGTCGATGGAGAGATGTACACCAATCTAATAAAAGTTATATTCTTATTTTTTATTAACATCACATTATACTTATTTTTTATTTATTTAGATATCCAATATAAAAAAATTAATGGTCCTACTTTTTATATATCCAATATAAAAAATTAGGTAGAAAACTTATCATATGGTGTTATCTTTTTTAGTCATATCAATTAGGTAGAAAACTTATCTATTTTAACCTTCACACTTTAATAAAAAAAAACTTACTATAAAAAATACATAATATAATTATAAAGAAACCGCACAACGGGCGGGTACCGAATACTAGTTCCAAAGTAAAACCTGTACAAAATGGATATGAAGGGCCCAGAAAAGAACCTCTATTAATTCAGATTTTTGTTAAGTGTTTTTCACTTTTCGAATGCAATAATGTGTTTTTTTAACATTAAGAAGATGAAATTATAAACTGATAAAAATGTATCATATATGTATATATTATTATTAGGTTTTTCTTTTAAAAACAAATATTTTATTATAATGAATAAGGCCCTTAGACCATGTGCAACCATGGGTTTTACTTACTTTATAGGTCTTAAAAAGTAAACACATGGTTGCAAGCCAAACCTTAAGGGAAGAGGTTAGAAGGGGTTACCCCTTCCCACTAAGGTAACCTCTTCCCTTTTATTTTTACTTTCTCTTTAATTTTTTAAACACACAAGTGTCTCACTACATGTTATTTATATTTTTTTAAACACACAAGTGGGGAACAAGGTAACCCCATGGTTGCAAGGGTAACCTCTAAAGAAGAGGTAGAAAAATTAAGAAATAATTTAGTAAAAAAAATATATGAAGTGGCAAATTATGATAAGGGGATGAAAATTAAAAAGGGAAAGAGGTAACCTCATGGTTGCACATGCTCTTAGTCTAATTTTGACTTGGGCCTCTAACATTATTCACTGGAGAAGGCATGCCAGAAGACCAAGCAATGGCTAGGAACAGGCGAATAGGCGATGTTGATGGACGACCAAGAAAATATATAAAACTATTAGCAAATGACAGGCATGCCAAAAGACTAATGAGATTTCATCTTATAACCTATGTAGCACGGACACGAAAACGGACACAGGACACGGACACGGGAAGACACGGGGAAACGACAATTTCAAAAAACATAGGACACAGACACGGGAAAAATATATGATATATATATCATTTTAAAGGTCTTGCAAAGATGTATACATTTATACTAATAAGAGCCACTTAGATGTTAAGACCAATGAGATATAAATAAATAATTGTATAACATTTCAAATCAAAATATATACAAATAAACATTGTTAAGTCTAAAAATAAATCAAAGTATAGAGAGGAGGTGGTCCACCATCATGTCTTGTTACCCCCTCCCGCAGTTCTGCCAACTATATCAAGTTATCAACATAATCCCCAAGTGGTCCACTCCACCTCCGCTTTCTATTTCGAAGAAACACCCCCTCTACTACCTAGCTTCATTAGTTTATGAGCCCGAACCATCATCAATTTCTATATCCTACACCTAAATCTCATATAAATTGAAATCAAATGTAAGACCCGAGGTCTTAAGAGGCGTCATCCCATGCCACCTAGCCTTCTCAGGTCCGTTGTCCTCACTTGGAGCTTGAAAAGGAAGAACTCTTGTGACATGGGTAGGGTTTGAATCACTTATAAGGAAGAGCTCTTGTGACATGGGTAGGGTTTGAATCACTTATAAATCACTCCCAACATCCTTATGATATCCGATGTGGGACGGGGTGTTACAATCTCCCCCACTTAAAGCACTAACGACTCCGTCAGGCCCAAGGGACTGCCCTCTAGGAGGAGCGTACCCGAGCATACTGTTGGCACACCTCCGAGCCCGGAGTCGGCTCTGATATCATCTGTAAGACCCGGGGTCTTAAGAGGCGCCAGCCCATGCCACCTAGCATTCTCAGGTCTGTTGTCCTCACTTGGAGCGTGAAAAGGAAGAGCTCTTGTGACATGTGTAGGGCTTGAATCACTTATAAATCACTCCCAACATCCTTATGATATCCGATGTGGGACGGGGTGTTACATCAAACATCACTCAATCAAAGTAACCCTAAATCTGAAAATAAATCAAGGTATAGAGAGCGAGTGAGATAGGGAGAGAAGAGTTGAAGGAAGGTTGACAGGAACGACACTCGTTTGTGTTCAGAAAGCCTGACGATCGACGGTGGCTGTTGCAGATCGAAGAACGGTGGTGGCTAGTGTAGCACAGCGCTCGGCGGTGGCTAGTGCAAAAGGACGCTCAAGAAGAGAAGGGCAAATGTTGATAACCGGGTTTGCTTTTTTCTTTTTTATTTTAATTATGAACCATTTTTTTTAATTCCGAACCGTGTCCATTATTTGTGAACCGTGTCCAAGGCGTTTCCATCGCGTTTCCATACGTGTCCGAAATTTGACCGTTTCTTGACCGTGTCCAGGCGTTTCCGAGGTGTTTCGTGTCGTGTCCGTGTTTCCGACACGACACTGTGCCCTACATAGGCGTTTCCGTGCTACATAGCTTATAACCCATTGGCATTAGAAGGAGTAATTTCGATCATAGTTTGTGGTCTGGAATTAATAATTATACACATTACTTGGTGAGTTGCTAGTCAGGATAAATGTGCATTGTTTATAAAAACTAAAGAATCAAGTAAACGGATCGAACCCCACAGCTTACAATGAAGGAAGCCTTTTGACATATTCTTCATTGCAGATCAATTCATGGCCATCAATGTAGATCATAAGATGGTCAAATTTATGGGCGAATAACTAACCTATTGGACTTTTAATCTTAGTACTCACCTATTCCGTGATTATAGGTACACTGCTATTAATATTGATTACTTCCTCCTTCCAAATTAAATGTCATTTGTCATTTTCTGCACTTTTTTTCAGCAGTCGAAAACACTATAAAATATTATTTTTTAATTAATTTTTTTTAAAAATAATTTCATACTTGATAGTTCTGAGTATAAACTTATAAAAATAAATTTATTAAAAAAATAATATTTTATATAATTTTTACTTATTTAAAATTCGTGCAAAAAAGTCAACCGAGAGGGAGTATCATTTTGTCAAAGAAAAGATGATGATATTTCATTGGATAGTACTCCCTCCGTTCGGCAAAACTTGTCATTTTAACCCTCTACACAACTTTTAATAAAACTAATAATTATACTTCTTTTTTACTAATTTACCCTCAATTATTACTCTACTTTTTACTTTATCAAAAACTACAACTCACAACACATCAATCAAATCAAGGGCATTTTAGTAAAGTAGAAGCAAAAATACCTAAAATGACAAGTTTTTCCGAACAAAAACAAAACTCTAAAACGACAAGTTTTGCCGAACGGAGGGAGTATATAATAGCACAGAGAGGAAAAGATGATGCAAAAAAGATAAAGAAAACACAGCCACCAAGATTTAAATTCATCACATTTCTAGAATTTTTTTTTTTTTTGATCTGATTTTAAAAAAAAAATAATGATACAGCATTTCTAGAAGGAAACGTGGTGAATATTGATGTCAATTTTTATAGGCACTAGTGTCACTAACCTTCAAACTACGGTGTTGTAATAACTAATAAATATATATATATATATATATATATATATATATATATATATATATATATATATATATAATCAACTTTTAACTAAGTTGTGTCCTATTTCACTAATTGACCTTCAAAAGATCTAATGTGGTTTAAGGGATATTAATAATAATAGTTATATATTATTTAGTGAAATTATGCCGGTTTTCATGGTCGGGAGTCAAGATCCACTTTCGAACACAAAATTTTAAGTTTTTTTTTTTTTTATAACGTGGAGGTTCCGAGGTTATCGACTAGTCATCCACGGACCGAACACTAGTCCGCAAAGCACTCGAGCCGGGTAAGTCGCAAGACAGGCTAACTCATGCCAAGGCAAACCAAGGCATGAGACCACTACTTTATTTTCTTTTTTTCAATGTGGGACTTGTATCTCAACACTTTTAAATAGTCATAAAATTCACATCATATCTTAATGAGTATTCAAATTATAAGGGGTACGTGGTAAAAAAATTATCCAATTATTGAACAAAAAAAATCAACAATTAAATAAACATAATAAAACTTTTGGGTCATAAATAAAATTTTAGTCGCCCAATAAATAACCTTTTCTTTTCGTCCCAACTCTATGGGCCACAAAATTAAATTTTCGCAACCCATGATATATATGGGCGACAAGTTTGATTTTTCGTCACAAATAAATGGTTTTGGGGTATAAATGTTAATTTTGTCACATAAAAATTACTTTAGCCAACAAATTTTATTTTGTCACGATGGTTTTTATAATTTTGTCGCCCAAAATCATTTTATTTTGTAAGTCTCTTGATACAAAGTATAATCGGAATATGGTATGTGCAATAACTTTAAAACTTGATGAGATACTGGATACAATTATGTACAAGTAGTGACATTTTATATATAATTTTTCTTTTATAGAATGTTGACACAATGCATTTTAAATTCTACCACACATTTCAGTATTAATGCATTATAGAAAGCAATTCATGAAGTTGAAAATTTTGACCAGCAACTTGTAAGGGAGATGTCCTTCCAAGAGGTCGATCGATAGTTCAAATCTCACTACTTACACTTTGTATAATTAGTGAGGACTGTTCATTGACTTGGATGAGTTTACCAACTGACTAACTGATTCGAGTCCTTTATACGCTAGGACTCGAGTCTGTCGAGAATCGAGATTAGTCCAGTCGGAACCATGTTAAAAATAAATAAAAATGAAGTTGAAAATTCTGACTTTGACCATTCAAAATTTGGATCTGCATGCGTTGACTTTTCTCCATAGCTACCTATATCTCATTGTATATATAGCGACAGCTCACATATCTCAACCTTGAACGAATTCAATCAATTTACAAAGCATCAAAGTGATCGATCAAACACCATGTCATCATCCCATGAGCTCCTCAAAGCCATCTTCTTAACCTCCATAGTGATCAGTGGCGGCCGCAGGATCTTCCTAAAGGTGGGGCGAAATTTTCTAATATGTACTGAGATATTGACCTTGAATAAACTCCTTTACCTAAGCTACGACTTTCAACTTAACAGTGGATTATAAAAAAGTAGACTTACATTTGCTTACATTTGCTTTGTTGATATGATAGTTGTTTTTCGTCATTCATTGGAAATTCAGGCATTTGTCATATTTAGAAGTGTAAATTTATCGAAATTCAATCATGCTAAATTCAAGGCTTTTGCGTATTAGCTGGGATTGTAAACTCATCAACTTTATAACATCTTTTGGTTTCCAAAGACATGATAGAAACTGTGATTTGAATATATATAGGTTACGAAAATACAAATATTGCATAAAGCTCCACAAATTCAATTCATAAATTTCATTCCAAAATCACATACATAATAATTTAAAAACAAAATTTATTCTCAAAATCACAAGCTCTAATGAAAATTTCACAAAATTTATTCTCATAATCAAATAATAATTTCACCAATTTTATGGGGTTTAATTAGTTTATACCTAGATAATTTGTATATAATGGGGAGCTCGAGAAGTGGGAACATAATTAAATAAGGGATAGAACACATAGAGAGTAGGTGCAAGTTGAACAAAGAATAAAAAAGCTTTTTTGAGAGAGGTGATTTTTTTTTTAAAAAAAGGAGGCTAATTTCACCAATTTTATGGGGTTTAATTAGTTATAGCTAGATACTTTGTATATAATAGGGAAGTCGGAAAGTGAGAATATAATTAAATAAGGGGTAAAAACAAAGAAAGTGGGGGGTGTAAGTTGGAAAAAGAATAAAAAAGCTATTTATAGGGAGGTGAATTTTTTTTTAAAAAAAAGAGACTAGTGGGAATTGAACCCCCAACCTTTGGGTCAAATGTTATTTTCTTTCCTTCCCATCAACCAACTAAACAAAGTAGACTAATTGATTCTATATTCATCATATTTTTACTTATTACAACACTACCATATATATAAATATTTTTTTAATTTTTTTTCCAAACCCTAGGGCGCGTGGGTCGAAGGGTGGGGCGGCCGCGTACGCCCGCCCCACCCTGTGGCCGCCCCTGATAGTGATGATGAGCATCTCACCATACAAAACCTCAGCCAAGAACTCAAACCTCTTCAGAGAGTACATAGGAGCAGAGTTCAAGGGCGTCAAGTTCTCAGACGTGCCCATCAACCCGAAAGCCCGATTTGACTTCATCCTCTCCTTCGCCATAGACTACACAACCGCGGCCTCAAACCCTACTCCGACCAACGGCCGATTCAACGTCTTCTGGGACTCATCCAACCTCAGCCCTTCACAGGTCTCCTCCATCAAAGCCAGGCACCCGAACGTCCGGGTCGCCCTCAGCATCGGAGGAGACTCGGTGGCCAGCGACCCTGCGTACTTTCAACCCACGTCGATCGAATCATGGGTGTCCAATGCAGTCACCACCCTCACCAAGATCATCAAGGAGTACCATCTAGACGGCATCGACATCGACTACGAGCACTTCAAGTCGGATAACACCACCTTCGCCGAGTGCATTGGGAGGCTAATCATGAAACTGAAGCAAGATGGGGTGATCAAGTTCGCTTCGATCGCGCCCTTCGACAGCTCCGAGGTGCAAGAGAAGTACTTGGCTCTTTGGAGGAGGTTTGGGGGACTTATAGACTATGTTAATTTCCAGTTTTATGCTTATGATAACAGCACAAGTGTTGATCAGTTCATCAAGTACTACAAGACCCAGAAGAGGAACTACAAAGGAGGGAAGATCTTGACCAGTTTTATAAGTGATGGGAGTGGTGGGTTGGCCCCACAAGGGGGCTTCTTTGAAGCTTGCAAGAGGCTTAAGAGGATGGGGGAGTTGTATGGGATCTTTGTTTGGTCAGCTGATGATTCCAAGGCCTTGGGCTTCAAATATGAGAAGCAATCACAGGTGCTTTTGGTGTCTTCTTAAAGTTTGAATCTAGCTTCAAATTGTGTTTTTTAGTTCACCGACTACTTTGATTAGTCAAATTCCTCAAAATAAAAAACATTATCAGGAAAAATGTTTTGTTTTTAATAATGTTATACTCCGTTCAGAAATTTTTAAAAATTTAAAATAAAAAAATTATTAGTTTATACAATTTGTAGTATTACTTCTATTCAGAAATGGATGTCGTTTGACTTTTTAGCACATTTTTTAAGGATCTAAAAACTATATAAAATATCAAAATTTTAGTAATTTTTTAATATAATATAAATACTTATTAATAATAAGTTTCATATTATTTAAAAAAATTATTTAAAAAGCTAATAGTTTAAATAATTTTTAGTTCATTAAAAATGTGCAAAAAAGTCAAATGATGTCTATTTCTGAACCAATGTAGTATTATTTTAAAAAAACGTATCTAAACCGAAACATCAACGTTGACTTTTACATAGTACAATATGACTATATGCCCCAAAACGAATCTAAGAAACCAGTGTTCTGAGAGTCAATCCAGAACTATATACAACAATCCGACATAATGAAATTTAAAATAGGTCGGAAAAGGAGAATGGGATCCGATGTCCCAAATGGGACAGCTCCCTGAATTGGCATTCCCGTCCCCAAAATGAAAAAAAAATGATAAAGGGTGAGTTGTTTTGTGAAGAGGGATAGGAAGACAAGGAGATAAGTGTGACAATGGATCCACACTGCGGAAAAAGAAGGAGGCTCTGAACCTCACCCACATAGATACATGGCTACTGCATAACATCCCTAGCATAGAAAACACATTTACGTGGAGGTAAAATAAGAATGGAAATAATAATGTCTGAGGAAATGTGATGAATGAATCAATTCAGAACATCACGAATCGAAGAAGATGATCAATTCTCCAAGAACACAAGCTTTCAATTGAAAAGGAAGATGGAAGACATTGTGCAGTTCAAGCAATACAAGGGGAAGCTCGGCTATAAACTCCCTCCAACAAACTCCTAACTACCTTACAGTTGAAAGTACATAAATACCCCTTTATTTTGATAATATTCCCAAACTGCCCTTATGTTTATGATGAAATGTACACTAAAATGTACATTATACTCCCCCCTCCCCCAAGCAGGACTTGAGAGAGGAACAACAAGGCCGAGCTTGGAGCAGAAAAACTTGTGTTGAGCAGCACCAAGAGCTTTTGTGAAAATGTCAACTGTTTGCAGATTTGTACACACATGAGAAGTTTGTAAGAAACCTTCCTGAATCAAATCACAAATGAAGTGATAATCCACTCTTATATGCTTAGTCTTTTTATGAAAAACTGGATTTGCAGCCATATGTTGTGTAGACTTGTTATCCCAAAAGAGCTTGATAGGTAATGGGCATCAATTTGTAAATATGACAATAAACATGTCATCCAAATCAATTCACTAGCAACATAGGACATGGCTCTATATTCACTCTCAGTACATGACTTAGAGACAACTCTTTGCTTCTTTGTTTTCCAAGAAACAAGAGAAGAGCCTAAAAAGACACAATATCCAGACAATGATCGACTACTGAAAGTGCATTTAGCCCAATCTGCATCATTGTAAGCAGAAATAACTAGATTTGAAGAAACGGGATATGAGAGGGAGAAATTGAAACTCCCTTTCAATTATCTCTGTAAGTACTAAACACAATTCCAATGTGAAACCAAAGGATTCTGCAAGAATTGACTCAACTGTTGCACGGTAAAGGAGATATCAGGCTTGGTGAGTGTAAGGTAAAGCAATATCCCTACAATACGTCTATATTTCTCTGGATCATGAAATACATCGTCACCATCAATTAACAACTTAGCACCAAGTTGCATTGAAAAATCTGCAGGCTTACAACCTATCATATCAGCATCCTTAAGAATATGAAGGACAAATTTCCTTTGATTCAACAAAATGCCAGATGAGCTTCTGGAAATTTCCATACCAATGAAGTATCTAGCAATCCCTAAGTCCTTGATAGTGAATGCTTTATGCAATGCATCCTTAGTGAAATGTATATCAGAATCAGAATTTCCCATGATCAACATGTCATCTACATATACCAAAGCAACAGTCATAGAAGCTCCCTGAGCCTTAACAAATAAGGAATAATCATGTTTAGACTGTTTGAATCCCAACTGAACCATAAACTTTCTCAATTCAAAGTTCCACTGCCTACTAGCCTACTTAAGACCATATAAAGATCTAGTGAGCTTGCAAACTTGCCCTTGAGGCACATCAAGACCAGAAGGAGGCAACATGTAAACTTCCTCATCTAGAAATCCATGCAAAAAAGCATTATTCACATCTAATTGATGTAAATTCTAATCTCTAGCAACAACAATAGCAAAGAATTACACGAATTGTTGCAAGCTTGGCAACAGGAGAGAAAGTGTGTTTATAATCCTTGTCTTTCACTTGATTGTAACTCTTGGCAACAAGTCTAGCTTTAAACATTTCCACAGACCCATCAGGATTATATTTAACTTTATAAACCCACTTTGATCCAATAGCTTTCTTGCCACTTGGAAGCCAGAGCATCCAACTCATTTTCCATAGCCAATTGTCATTCAGGCACATTTTTGGCTTGATTATATGAATGTGGCTCAAACACTTTAAGTACATTAAAGAGATATGCCAATAAGACCGTGAGAGATGAGACACATCTCTAATGCTCATAATAGAAAACACTTGACTCAAAGAATCAGATGAAGCACAAGCTCTAGAGGGCAATTTACCATATATGAAATCTTGTAACCGAGCAGGCCTATGAGCAACACGCTTACGGCTTAACAACAACTGGTTGAGGAGGAACTGTAAACTCAGGAGCATTAATATCATAAACTGAGACATCTCCTGAAGAAACATCATCAACTGAATCCACTGTGTCCACTGAATTAGAAACATATTGAGCAAGAAGTGTAACTGAATTATCTGTGGCTAAAGCATCATTCAAACCAAGTGACTGGGAAGAATCAGAGGACATTAAGGGAGGAACCTCAAAACAAGGACCATGAGCAGGATTAACCAAGGGAAGAGAAATCCTGGTATCTGTGAAAGAAGGAAGCAAATTGTCATCCTTAAAGGGAAAAATATTCTCATGAAAATTGACATGTCTGCATATGACAATTTTCTTGGAGGACAAATCAAACACTTTATAGGCTTTCTGACTTGGGAGATAGCCGAGAAAGACGCATCTTCTGGCCTTAAGTCCCAACTTATCAACACTAGTAGTACTGATCTCAGCAAAACATAGACAACCAATGACCCTCAGACTTTTGTAATCGGGAAGTGACTTATATAAGATCTCAAAAGGAGTCTTCCAATGAAGAATGGAAACATGCATTTTATTGATCAAGTGTGTTGAGGCTAACACACATTCCCCCCAAAATTCAATAGGCAAACCAGCTTGCAGCCTAATAGCTCGAGTTGTTTCAATAAGATGTCTATGCTTACATTCTACTCTCTCATTCTGTTGAGGAACCCTAGGAGTAGACCGTTGATGAATAATGCATTTGCTAGCAAACAAATCTCTACAAGAGAACTGTGTAAATTCAGTGCCATTATCATATCTCACAACTTTAACACTTCTGTGAAACTGATTTTCTATCATAGCCAGAAATTCAACAATAATCTTGTATACTAGCAGCTTATTATGTAACAAATAAACCCAAGTAGTCCTACTGCAATCATCTAAAAGAGTAAGAAAATACTTAGCTCCACACAAGGATGGAACCTTATAAGGACCCCATAAATCCATGTTAATCAAATCAAAGCAATCAGAAGCAATAGAATCACTTCTCTCAAAAGACAATCTGTGGTGCTTAGTCATAGCACAGACATCACAAAAGAAATTGTCAATATCAACCTTATTACAACCATCAATGTGCCTCATCTTTGACACAGATGTATGACCAAGTCTAGAATGAAGAGTTTGCAAACTGATTATAGAGTTACAACCTTCAACATGAAACTGAGAAATGCTACCAGTGAACTTCTCTTTATCTCTTAGCTTGTACAAGCCTTGATCTTCATGTCCTTGCAGCAACAGACCCTTAGTTGTAGGGTCCTGCAAGGCACATGATATATCATCAAACCTGAACTCCAACCTTTTATCTCTAAGAATTTTTGACACGGATAGAAGGTTATGCCTAAATTCAGGGACAAACAACACATTGTCTAGTTGTAGATTGTCTGAGATATATACACTGCATGCACATTGCACAATATTAGCTGATCCATCAGGCAAACCAAGCACAATATGTCTATCAAGACGCCTCACATCATAAAAAAATTGACCCATCAAAGGCAATATGATCAGTAGCACCAAAATCTACAATCCAGTCCCTCTTATCTGATTTATGTGAACCAATAAGAAATGAAGAGTTAAATTTACCTACAAAGTTGACAACAGCTTGTCCAGTAGACAAATCTGTCATTGAACATTTTTGCTTGCCATTCATCATTTTGACAATTTCTTGATAAATGGCATTGACCATACAATGATCAGGCTTAGCATTGCCTTCCAGTGGGTGATTTGCCTGTGAATACTCCACATTAGCAGCAAATTGTCCATCCCTAGTGGGACAAGGACCCTCAAACCATTCAAGATAGCCTACTATCTTGAAACAATACTCTTTGGTATGTCCTTTTTCTTTGCAGAAATCACAAAATCTATCGTACTTGGGCTTCTTAGAGTCCCTTTTAGACTAATCAGAAGAACTTGCAGGTTGCCTTTGCTAAGACGACTGACCAAATTGTCCCTTTGAATCAGACTTTCCAGTGTTGGAGAAACTTCTTCCCACGACTAAAGCACCTACATCCCTTGAAGATCCAACAGAAGAAGCACCAAGTCCTCTCTCAACTTGAACAGCTAGCTGAAACACTTTGTTGATTGTTGGGAGAGGATCCTTAGTAAGAACAGTATTCTTAAGGTTCTCAAATCCATCATTAAGACCCATAAGAAACTGCATAACCTTGGCTTTAGCCTCCTTTTCAGCAATTTTCTTTAGTACACCACAACTGCACTGCAACATGACACCACAATCACATGCTGCAATTCCTTCAAAAACCTGCAGTTCATCCCAAATCCGTTTGATCTTGTTATAGTATGCACCAACAGACAGACTTTCTTGCTTCAAGTTTCATAGATCCTTGTGCAATTGATACACAAGAGGATCATTTGACTCAGAAAACCGTTCTTTGATCTCATCCCATAACTCTTTGGACGACTGGACATACATCAGACTTTCACTTACTTTGCTAGTCATAGAATTCAATAACCAACACATTACCATGTAGTCTGCTCGAATCTACTTCTCATAATCATCACTTGATTAGTCATATTTAATGCAACCACCAGTGATGAATCCAAGTTTAGCCTTCGCACCCAAGGCCATTCGAACACCTCTATTCCAGCTCGTAAAGTTTAATCCATTGAACAAAGTAGAGATAAGTGTCATACCAGGATGATTGGAGTTTGCTAGGTATAGAGGATTCACATGAGCACCATTCAATTGCTGATTGAGATCCAAATGCGGGTGGAGCTGTCGGACGAATTGGATTTTGCTGTCCAGCATTCTGGGTGGGAGGTGACACACCAGCACCTCTCCCAACACCAGTTCTCGAATTTTGTCCAATCAACGGAGATCCATGACCTGCCATCTCTACAAGCTCCAAGATCCAGAGAACCAGAACCAATCGCAAGCGGAAGCAACCAAAAGCACGAACAAAAACACAATAAAACGCAGATCTAGCTCCTGCGCTACCACCATTGAATTGCTAATTGAGATCCCCAAATTGCAAACCTCCAAACGCGGGTGGAGCTGTCAGACGAATCGGATTTTGCTGTTTAGCTTTCTTAGTGGGAGGTGACACACCAGCACCTCTCCCAACACCAGTTCCCGAATTTTGTCCAATGAACGAAGATCCACACGACCTTCCATCTCTACAAGCTCCAAGATCCAGAGAACCAGAACCAATCACAAGTGGAAGCAACCAAAAGTATGAACAGAAACACAATAAAACGCAGATCTAGCTCCTGCGCTCTGTTACCATGAGGAAATGTGATGAATGAATCAATTCAGAACATCACGAATCGAAGAAGATGATCAATTCTCCAAGAACACAAGCTTTCAATTGAAGAGGAAGATGGAAGACATTGTGCAGTTCAAGCAATACAAGGGGAAGCTCGGTTATAAACTCCCTCCAACAAACTCCTAACTACCTTACAGATGAAAGTACAGAAATAACCCTTTATTTTGATAATATTCCCAAACGGCCCTTATGTTTGCTTTATGATGAAATGTACACTAAAATGTACATTATACTCCATAATATCCTAGCAAAAATGGACAGAACTCTAGTACAAGACCATATTCTTTCGTGGTTCCCAAATATTAAAATTAATAATCACACCTTCACATCCTCTAACCACTTTTTCCAATTGTCACTGAACTAGATAACCATTTAAATTTGAAAAAATGTGGCTGGAAAGACATGACTATAGGAGTATTGTCACAGAAGCATGGAGAGTCCAGTACCCTGGTTCGCACATGTAAAAGTGTACCTAGTTAAGAAGACTCAAAACTTGAAAAGAATGACAAAAGAATGGATAAAAGCGTTTGGGAATATTTTCAAACAATTAAAAGAAATTGATGAACAATTAATAGAAATACAAAATAACATACCACTTCGGCAATCACGAGCAAAACTTCATATCGCAATTGAGTAGAATCATAAAAGGAAAGAAAAATTTCTCAACTTTTACAAATTAACAGTACTGAAGTCAAAGAGCAAAGTCGGGCATCTTAAACTATCAGACAAAAATTATGGATATTTTCATAGAGTGGCAACAAGAAGAAGGAACTGGAAAAATATCAACGAAATTTGTAATGCGAAAGGACAAATGATATCATGAGGACAAACATTAGATCAGAAATTTGAGAAGATTTCATCCAACGCTTTAAAAAATAAGAAGTTAACAATACAACATTTGAACGTTATTTAGAGCTCATAAACAAGGAAATAAATGACTCTAATAGCCATGAACTTAGGGAATAGAATGTGGAAAAAGGTAAAAGATTTTGTATGAAAAATGGTAGAAGAAGGGAAGTGATTAAAATAGTGATCGGTGAATTTTAACTTGAATATGTATTATATTCATTAAGGTAATCGTTACCTTTCTTTACAAAAAAACAAACGGGGTTAAATTGATTCAATTCAAATCCAACCCAATTTAACCAATCAATAGGTCTAATCCATACCTTTGTGAAACGAACCCAACGAGGCCTTACGTGTTTTTATACAAGGCAATGATTTGGGGTTGGTCAACCTCGATTGAACCAATGTCCAAGAGTGTCCTGACAGACGAAAGCAGCCATCTTTGTTGTGGCGCGCGCTCATCAATCACGCCGTAAGTCCGATGTGTGCTAATCGGTCTGCTACCTGGTTCTCTTCCCTAAAAGTATGAGAATGAGACACAATCGAAAGCTCTGCATAACCCGAGAGTATCCGAAATCAACATTTTAACTTTCCATGGGCCCTCCCTATCTATGTAATGGCATTGATCGTCTTTTATTTACATAAGAAAACTACTCCAAGACTCATAACAACAAAGTTCGAACGTAAACAAAGGACTCCGTAAAAAAACGCTCTGAAAAAAAACCCTTTTGGGTTCAAGAACCACCACCGCCAAGCAACTCCCTCCTCCTTCCATGGCTGTGCGCCGGTAAGCTTCGACCACCACTTCCGACTCTATCTCTCTTCGGAGAGCCCAAACCTCTCCTCGGAGAGCCTAAATCTCTCTTCGGAGAGCCCAATCTCCTCTCTTCGGAGAGTCTCGGCCTTGGCCGCTCAACTCCGGCTTCGGTCGGCCTCACCATGGCTTCGGCCGCCTTGAAACCACCGCTGTCCCAACTAGCCCTGTTTGGTGTGTTGATGAACGGGGCTAATCCCCACCTCAATCACCTCCTTAGGTGTCCGATTAAATCCAAAATCAAGTTGGGGCACTCTCTGATTTCGGTTTTGTGTCCCTAAATCAATCTTCATACATGCCCAATTTGTACATATACGTCTCAATAGCCCCCCAAGTCGTCAATTTGTGTTCCGATTTGGGGCTTCGGGTTTCACCTCCGATTCATCGTGCTCCTGCTGCGGCTTTTAGCACTAGTTTGTGGGGCTTCGGCTCCCGTGAAATCGTCGGCCTCCTCTTTCCGGTCCTAGATTGTGGTTTCCGGTGAGCCTCTCGTCGCTGACTGGCTTCTAATCTCCTCCTTCTCGGCCGGTGTTGTTCGTTCCTTCGGCTGGAGCTTCCTCCCGTTGGTGGTTTGGTCTCGGTTGTCTTGGTCGTCGTCGTTCGGCTGCTCTCGTTCGGTTGTCTCCTCACTCCTTTTCCCTCCCCGGTGTCCCTCCCCGCCCTTCCTCTGGTGGGGTTTGGTGTGTGCCGTTGGTGGAATTGTTTCTTCACCTGCTGCCGTCTTCCTTGGCCGGCCGCTCTCCTTTCTTGCCCTAGACGTGCCAGGTGCCCATGTTGTCTCTTCATGGGCTTGGACTGTGTTCCTTTGGGCCCAAGGCTTTTGTCTTGGGCCCAAAGGTGGCCCGATGGAATTAGAATTAAATAAAATTGAAAATTAAAATTTTAAACATATAATTAATTAATTCCGGATCCTTCCCGCGGATTACTCTTGCGCTCTTTGCCCTCTCGCAGTCGTGCTTCATTTTCTCGAGTTGGTTGGATTTCTGTTTGTGGGTTCGTGGTTAGTTTCGGTTGAGGAGCAGTTTTGCGGCCCTGGTTGATCGAAGTGATCGTGTTGGTAGTGTTCGTGGTCTCCGAAGATCCTTCATCTAGGTGAAGGGAACGCCGTGTGATCCACACTTCCCCGGGTGTCGTCTTTGCCCTACGTGGATTGCTGTTTTCCGTCTTTCCGGCGGCGAGACATCGTGTCAGTTGTGTTGTCCCATGCGCTCGCTATCCACTTCGCCACGTCGGGTTTCCATCTTCTCGTTGCTGTGTCCGTTTTTGTGTCCGTTTTTGTGCTTAGGGTTTGTTTCTTGTAGTTTTTTATTGTATTAGGTAGTTGTTGTATGTTGTATTTCTTTTTCTATGTTGTATGTTTAGACGGCTTGCCGTCTGCCGACTTTGTCGGCCTCTCGAGGTCCGGGCATGTCCGGCCTCGAATTATTTCCTTATCAAAAAAAAAAAATTGGCATTGATCGTCGTCAAACAATTCCCCTCCACCTCCCAATCGTGGAAGCTTTCCATAACCCAACGAGGCCTTACTGTAATTTACTACTCCCTCCGTTCGGCAAAACTTGTCGTTTACTATTCATGCACGCTTTTTTACAACGATAAAAACTATATAAAATATTAATTTTTTTATAAAATTTTTTTAACAAGTTTGTACTTATTAATAATAACTACAAGTTGTTAAAAAATTATTAAAAAAAACTCAATATTTTATATAGTTTTTATCTCCTAAAAAAGCGTGCATAAATGCTAAAGTGTCAAGTTTTTCCGAACGGAGGTAGTAATTGTTTTTCTTTCATGGATTAGAAAAATGGACCACAGAAATCACTAAATGGGCTATGGGTTCGCTGTGAAATTTGCGAAATGAAGCCCATCCTTCTCATCTGTAGTTCAATGTATAATTCAACCCAAAAAAATTGAATGACAAAATTTGTAATTGGTAACTACTAATAATCTACATACAACAATTTCAAAATCTTAGGGTTATAATTGAACCTTTTTTTTTAGCAATAACTTAATTATATATATGACATGTAAACTTTAGATTCGGTTATTTATTGTGGTTGTTATAAGGGTAAGGTTTTGGTGAGGAAACCCTTATGATGAACGATAAAGAGAAGTAGAGAACGAATAATATGAATATAATTATGTTAAGACTTTTTTTCACCTTATGGGGTGTTGCGTATTTGTGTGAATATTAGTAGGAAATAATCCAATAGATAATTGTATTTTATGATCTGTTGGGAAAATGCATACATAAAAACTGCTAAACAAACCTGAATTTGTATAATGAATTATTGAATTTTGTCACGCTTTGTATATTTTAGGTTTATGGAGAGTCAAGACCAAATCAATCAAAATCTTCATTTATCGCAATAGGCATTAGGAATTATCCTCTCTTTTACATCTTTTCACTACAAAGAAAAGGCATGAGTGTCGTATGTCAATAATGCTAAACCGTTTATTGAAGAATCTTGAACATTGTTCGTTCATGAATTGGTGTGCATAAATGGTGAGTATATGAAAAAGCTTTATCGCAATCACTTGGACCAATAGCACACGAGTTGATCCTCACCCGTTCTGATTGGGCTCTCATAATAAAGGACATTTGTCGTCACCTTGAGGTAATAAGTATAGGTGAAATTTCAAGATCGCGTCAACGTCAATTTTAAAATCAGATAACGAGCTAAAGATCAAGCTTTGTAATGGTTCGATCATTCCTGTTTTTCTTCGTGGCGGGTCTGGTATTGTTTTCTCTCTCAGCAGGGTGTGTGTTGTTTCAACGTTCACTGTTGTGGCTACCTGAATTTTTTTTTATATATAAAAAAGGGAGCAAGTTGGTCTTATAGGTTCATTTTCTAACCGTTTTTTTTGGCTCTACACCTGTTTACTATTGTTGTGTCTTTATTTATACGCCTCTATTTTGGCTTGCCCTTGTGGTAGCATATTTACGATATTGTCATCGTCCTCGAGGGTGTAGGATGAGTTTTGGGAGTTTGATAGGACAATGGTATAACTAGGGTTTGGGTCTATGAGTTGGTGTATTTTGACTTTCTAGTTGCGGTACAGATTTCATGTGAGCAATTGTTAATTTTCCAAGGTTGTAGACGTTGTCTGTGTGCATCTTCCTTAGTTGTGGTACAGATGACCTTTCTTCTGCTAGCTTGTATTTTACAGTGTAAATGGCTTGCATTTTCCTTTCCGTCATTTGTTTCAAATTGTTTCCTTTCTATAATTTTTTTTTTTACAGAGTACACAATGGTTAGTCCATCTACCGACTTATCCGATCTCTCGGTTTCTTTAGGCTTGTCTAGAGAACCGAATTTCTTTCCTGATATCGGGGAAAAAAAAAAAGCTTTGCAATAGTCCTATTTATTAACTTGTTTACCAAAATAAGAAAGTTGTCATTCTTTTTTATTAGATAAAAATTCGAGCTCAGACAGCCTCAAGCTTAGACCTGGGCAAACGCGGGCGCGGGCCGGGCTTTAGCCAAAAATTCGTCCCGTTGTTGCGGACGCGGGCCGGGCTAAGCCCGCTTAACGGGTTGAAAGTCATGTGCAAGCCCGTCTGCAAATGCGGGCGCGGGTAGCCCGCGGGTACCCGCAAACCTAATTAATTTATCTTATTAGAGCTATACTAATTAGGTTTTTATAACATATATTAGGGGTGGGCGCGGGACGGGACGGGACGGGACCGGGACGGGACGGAGGTCGTCCCGCATAATTTTTGCGGGATAGTACCGGGACGGGCCTTGTCCCTCAAATAAAAAAATTATTAAAAAAACTCCATTTTTTTATAAATATATTGCGATTCTCAAATGCGTAATACACATATATGTATAATTTTTTATATTTTGCAGGTTCCCATATATGCGTATGCATATATACGTGTGTACATGTATATAAACACCGATGCAGTGTGTATATATATGGTCTTACAATATTGGAGAATGTAGTGCATATCTATATATGACTAAATTACAGTATGTAGTATGTATATACACACTATATATTACTCCCTCCGTTCAACAAAACTTGTCGTTTACTATTCACGCACGCTTTTTTAGAATGATAAAAACTATATAAAATATTCATTTTAAAAAAAAAAAAATTTTAACAAGTTTGTACTTATTAATAATAACTACGAAATTGTTAAAAAAAATTATTTAAAAAGTCGATATTTTATATAGTTTTTAGCTCATAAAAAAGCGTGCATGAATAGTAAAACGTCAAGTTTTGTTGAACGGAGGGAGTATTACAGTGTGTATGAAATATATATTATAGTGTGTACGTATGTAATATATATACAAACTATATATATATATATATATACTATAATACATACTCTATATCCTAATATTATATATATAGTATTACATTTTATTATTATTATTATTATTATTATAATAAAATATTATTATTATAAAGATGGCTTACATAAAGTTGGTTGAAAGTCTCGTAACAAAATATTATTATTATTATTATAAAATATTATTATTATTTATTATTATTATAATAAAATATTATTTTTATTATTATATGTGTGCGGGACGGGATTTGCGGGATCCCGCCGGGTCGTCCCGCGTCCCATCCCGCATTATTTTTCCGGGACGGGACCGGGACGGGTCCGGGATTTGCGGGATTTGTGCCCACCCCTAACATATATACATATATATATATATATATTGAGTATGGATCAAATGTTAACAAGTCTTAGGGTGTTTTGTGTTAACCAATCACACCCCTTGATTGATAAGAAATAAAAGGTCAAGATTATTCCATAATTTTAATTTTAATTAAAAAAAAAACACTGCCACAAGGCTTTTTCCCTTATATTAGCGCGTGCGTTCACCATCAACCCTACCTCACGCCTTGTTTTGAGTTGGAGAAAGCCAAAGGGCTTCACATGGACGAGGGTTTGACATTCGAGCCGCCAAGCCGTCTTCCAGCATCTATGTCATCCGGTCCGACCAGCCAACAGCCACCAACCGTCTGAAGCTCCCCTGCAACAGCACTCCGGCGATGGCGGCCTAAGAAGGTGATGAATTCGGTGATGGGGAAGGTGGTGATGGCGGCCGAAGAAGGCAATGAATCCGGTGATGGCAAAGGCGGCGATGGTGGAGGCGATGACAGAGGAAGAGATCGACCATCAATCCGAACGCAGATGCGCAAGCTCTCAGGGATGCCTGTGAAGGTCGGTTTGATTCTCCATCGATCCTCTCTGCTAATTCGTTTTTGGGTGTTTGGATTCTCTCTATTAACTCGATTTTTTGGTTTATTGGTTTAATTCGTGAATGAGTCTAGATTGAATTCGGTTGTTGTTTCGTCTGAAGCTACAACGATCGATCTTCAGATCGAAGTTTGTCGTGTCCGTTTGATCATTTTGTGTTCCGATTTGATTTTGTTGAAAAATTACAGGATTGGGAACGAACTGAGAAGGGAAAGTTGAGGCGATCGGACACAGGACTGCACCTCAGTTGAGACCGATCAAGGAGGCGAGGAGAGCTTCCGAATCTAATCGAATTGAATTCGGCAAGGAGGGGATACATTCAATTAGTATTGCTGATTCTATTGTTGATCTCTATTGTGAATCTCAAATCTTGGTTGCAAATTAAAATTGTGTTCATAATCTTCAGATCTATATTATTCTAGTTTTGTTCCGTTCACAGTTATCATTCGACAAATGCAGAGTTTCTATTCGTTAATAATACGGAATTATTCATTTGTACGTTTACATACTCTTTCAACCTATCGAATAATTACTGTCAACTTAGCGAATAATTACTATCAACTTAGAGAATAATTACTATCAACTTAGCGAATATATGTATGTTGTTAAATAGACATGGGAAATCAAGAATTACCTTTACATACTCTTTTCAATATAGCGAATAATTACCATTAACTTAGTGAATATTTACTATCAACCTAGTGAATAATTACTATCAATCTAATCTAGCGAATAATAGTTACTATCTATCTAGCGAATAATTACTACCAACCCATCGAATAGTTGCAAAATTGAGCAACTCTTTGGCCAATATCTAAACGATAACTCCTATTTACACACGAATAATAACTATAAGTCAGCGAATATTTAATATCATCTTATCGAATATTCAAATAGTGCACCGCATAAAAAAAAAAACAACGTTAAAAAAGTGTACACACGCGCGTAATTCAACAGGTGGGGAAGGAAAGAGGTGGGTCTCATTGATTTTTAATTAAAGGAAAAAACAAAATTGTCGAATAATCTCAGCCATCCATTTCATTCAATCAAAGGCCCAGATCTGTTAACACAAAACACATTAAGGGATGTTAACACAGGACCCAACCTCTATATATATATATATGCAATATATATATAGTTACCGTTTTTATTATATATACACTAATTAGGGTTTTATCACATATCAAAGTTAGTGTTTATATATAAAAATAGTTACTGTTTTTTTTTTTTACATATAAAGTTACTGTTTTTTTATTACATGTATTATGTTATATACATACTATTTATTTAGGGTAATTGGGTAAAGTAATAATATATATACTTTGTATATGTATATTTGTATACATACTGTTTTTTGGGTAACATATAAAGTTACTGTTTTTTTAGGTTTTTATTACATATGTATATATACTTTGTATACATACTGTTTTTTATTATAATAATAATAATAATAATAATAATAATAATAATATATTAAAAAAATAGCGGGTACCCGTTACGGGCCTAGCGGCCCGCAACGGGTAGATTGGCTTACCCAATCCCGATGAGGGCACGGGCCGGGCCTAGCGGCCCGCGTGGGCTTTTCCCCCTACCCAGGCCTGTCCAATTTCGCGGGCGGGCCGGCCCGCATTTGCCCAGGTCTACTCAAGCTCGATAGGCCGACTAATCAACAAACAGATTAACCGCCGTCAACATACAACATACTAACACACAAATTAATACAGATAAGAAAAATAACCCATATAATTACAAACCGTCAAGAAAGTTGTCATTCAATTTATAATTAAAAAACTAATTTTCAATTCCTTAAAATGGAGAACCTGTTAAATTTGACACAAATTATTTTTAGGGAAGATGGATTTTGATTCCCCGTTTAAAGAAAATATGGGGAATTTGTTGGATATGCTCTAACAAATGCAAAATTCATAATTACGACAACAGGGCGGCAGGCTAACTAGTCAATAAAAATGAGTGAGCTAGGGCAATACAATTAACATTGCCATTTTTGTAATATTGATTTCCTTGTCAACTTCTTTACAGAAGTCACATTTTTGACAAATTTTGGGACTAACCCCAAACTATAATTACATCCCAGCGGTATTTCTCTAGTGGCACCAAATTGTCAACTGTCAACTCCATTAAAATAAAACATTAATTTACAATAAAGGAGTTCGGATTTTGGATTTTGGATGAGTATCAAAATCTATCACATTTGACATTAAAAAGGGAAAAAGGCCTTGAAGATAAACACAGAAATACAGAAATGAAAGTACCACTGATGGAAATCATTGTGTTAATTTGTGTTAATTTGATGAGTTGATATCCTTGTACATTCATCTTGCCATATCAGCAGTCATTGTGTGTTGATCACATTGCTTATGAGTTATGACATGATTTAGCCAATGGAGACAACCGAAACAAGAAAAAATGGACAATGCCATGTGTATATTTGACGAGGTCTGTGTTTCTACATATACCTTGCAATGAATATTAACCCTCATATATCCACCTCAATGACATTGGATGAGAGTTAACTATAAAGATTCACTGGTTCAGCAATGAACAATCATTGATGTACAAACAATATACATTCAAACCTTCATATTAATGTGTTACTCCGCATTACCTATTTACTTGTTGTCATTTACATCATAAGCATACTTATCATGCATTCTTTGTGAACTGAAGCATAACGAATTAATGGAATCGAAATAGAAGGCAATCAAGAGACGAAACAAGATGCTTGATATAACTGGTAAAAACGTCTCAAATACAAAAAATATGAAAATATTGTGCACTTTGTGCATAGAAGTTGAGCTTCCCCACTACAAAAAAGAAAGCGGGACGTGGTGTGTACTTGTGAGCTTGACGGCTTAGAAAGTGACCGTTGATGTGGGCGTCGTATCCTATCAACGGTCAAGATTCGTGATCTCTATGGAGTACTAAAAGATTTCATGCATGGATTGGTTAAGGTTAAGATCAAATGATTAAACCCAATAACACAAAGGAGGCATCCACTCTCAAAAGTAAAGATTAGGCACAAGACAATATGGTTGAAATTTAACAAGATATTGTCAAGTTGGCCTGCTTCAGTGCTATAGTTACGAGCACTCCCGTGGTCACAGTGTGTTATGTGGGGGTATAAGTCCACTCAAAGATTGAAACTTGATGACGATGACCGGAGCTTGATTCTTTCATCGGAAACAGTGACCTTGGCCTCGTCAACCCTCTGAACTTTCAGGCTTTCATTCAATGCTCTGTTAAACAAACACGCTGAGTTGGGCATCACAGGCAAAACAGGGGACAAGCCCTGCTCCTCATATCTTCTTGTTTGCAAGTCACTCTTTTCGGTGAAAGAATGAAGCTCTAATCATCGTCAGCAAGGTTTGATCTTTGAGTGAATTTTCCCCCTTACAATTCCTATCCTATCTCTACTCAGAGGAGTTTTGTTAGGACCAGGGATCTTCCATCTAACCCCAATTCATACTGAAGTTTAATCCGTTTGGGTCAAGCAGACTAAATTTGTATACATTTTTTTTAATTTTACTCGAGAAATAAAAATAAAGACACCCAACTAATGAAAAATAACATCGACTTTCAAGATTGCAGAAAGTAACAATGATGTATTGAGTGGCAATTTCTTGTGACCACTCCAACATTGATGCTATTTTCCATAATTTTCCCTAAAAACTTAAGTTTTTCAGCTTAACTTCAATTGTAACTCCAATTTATCAAATCTGAATAAATCCAACTCGAGTCGAAACCTATGCTGTATGACTATAAGGGTCAACTGTAGAGTGAATTAGAACCTAACATGGATGGCACCACCACCCTCTATGGCTCTACCTACAGTCAGAGGTCTCTAGACTCTAGAAGCACCAATATATCAAGAGTGTGAGCCAGGACCACTGTTGACCCAACCATTGTCCATAGATAGGGAATGAGACTGCACTGAAAGGTTTGGATTGTTCTACCATTTATAGAAAGAGTGTGTGCAACCACAAGTTTTTGTATTCCCTTGCAGAATATTTTAAAAAGGCATTTCAAATTAAACTTGCATAAGGTAAGTTGAGTGTAACTTTGTAAAACTATGCTCTCATCAAATCAATCGTTGTAATGGTGGGGACTGTGGATCGTTAGCCAAAAACAAAGAAATCCTAAAAAGAGTGGCAACTTTGGGCCATAACTGTGAAAGCCCTATCAAGATTTTCCATCCCCCTTTCAGAGTCACTCTCTCATAGTGTGACATTTTCCCAACATCTCTAGTGGTGTGTGTGTGCATCCCTCGCCTCTTCTTCTTTCACTTTTCATGATCCTTTTTACATTGATTCCAATTTTACTCCGCGTAATTCGGCATTATATAAAATGTCAACTCAAAATGCCCACTCCAGAACAATTTTGTACACAAATCAGTGAAGAGAGGAGCAAAATACCTTACTCCAGTTTTTTGTATGTTTTGCATACCATTAAGATTTGGGATATGATTTCCTCACCAAAAAAGAGCTTACTTTACCCTGCATATATGTCGGCGAATGGTTAGAAATGCTCATTCTAGAACAAGCTTGTACATAAATCAGTTAAGAAAGGGGGCAAAAATATTACTTCAGTTCTGTGATAGTTCCGTATACGGTATACCATTAAGATTTGGGGTATGATTTCCTCATAAAAAATTTAAAAAAAAAAAAAGTTCCCTGCATATGCCGGCAAATAGTCACAAACACAAATAAATAAATCAAACAAAAGTACACAACAAATATCTTTCTAAAGGCCAACTTAATCCAAGTTATTAGCAAAAACATACGTACAAGAACAGATATTAATACTATCTCCGTTAATTAAAACTTGTCGTTTACTATTCATGCACACTTTTTTAGAATGGTAAAAACTATATTTTTTTACGCTTGTTTTTATAAATTCATACGGTACTTAATAGTAACAAGTATGAAATTATTTAAAAAAAATATTTAAAAAGTTAATATTTTATAGTTTTTAACACCTCAAAAAGGTGCGTGAATAGTAAAACGTCAAGTTTTAATTAACGGAGAGAGTATTAAATTATGCAAATTACCAAAACTTACCGTCCACATTTGAGGAATTTTGAGAAGAAAATCCAGAACAGCTAAATAAATGGATTTCCTTAAGACTCTATCTAGCTAGGTTTCATAGGATTGTCTTACAAGTTAGTTATTGGAAGATTGACAATTGTCAATTTGACAATGATAAATGGAAGAGAAGAGAAATCCAACTAAGACAATCTTAATGGACAGGTACAATATGGAGGGACTGGGACTAAGCGACCAACCACCACGTGAAACGTTCTATAGTTGTGGGTTTGTCCTAGCTGAGCTACTGCACCCATTATCTGAATTTACTGATCATATGAGGCAATTGACCTTTCACTGGTGGTCCACTTACAACATAGTTCTAACTATTTAATGCCAAAAGCCAAAGCCAAAGCTGGTGACTTTCTAAAGTATTTCCTTGCTAATCAATACACACCTACCTTGCTTGCTAGATTCTTATGACCAATAAAGTTGATAATAGGGAGTAGTAGATTACATGGTATTCTCCTAATCTCTCTCTTACAAGAACCTGATATTCTTTGTCAAATGATGGTGGGGCCGTTTCGTTTGTTGAGTATTCATACATAGTGTATAGGACTGTGGTGTGCATTCAAAATCATTTAAGAGATCATTTCGATTTATACACTGAATAACACGAGGCAATAAAGTTTAGTATTAAAACGAGATTACCTTTTCGGTAACATCGTAGGCCATGTTACCTTCTTAAGAGTGTTTGCTCACCTTAAATACAACAATCACCAACCTCCTTTCTCACTTCAAAACAACCCAAAGCTCGAAAAGTCCCCCTTTCACTAAAAACACCTCAGTAGAGACTAAAATCCTCTAGAGATCCTAGCACTCTAGCAACACCATGAATGGTCGCACAAACGACAACACCTTCTCTCAGCCACTCTTTGACCCCTTCACACAATACACTGCCACCAAGCTGGACCTTTTGACCCAAAGCATGAATACAGATATTGGAGCTTCAAACTTGGTAAGCAGTGGAAGCTATTTTAGCGGTGGAAGTGGGTCTAGCAGTTATGTCGGTTCCCCTAGCAGTAACTATTTGTTCCAAAGAAGCATAAGCAGTCAAAGTCTTTACAAGGGCGAGTCTTATTGCCTTCCTGGCCACTGCGGGGATTTAGAAGACTGTCCTGTTCGGAGGGTTTATAGTGCTGGTGATTTGGAGGTAAAAATTCTACGAACTTCAGATTATCTTGATAAAGGGTTTTCCCTAGTTTCGTTTGCTCTTGTCGTTTGATCCTGAGCCCTTGCCATTTTTACTTTCTTGAAAAGGGTGTAAGCAGTTACATGGCACAAAGAAGGCAGAGAGCGGATAGTCCACTTTCCATCGCAGAGGAAAACAGCATGATAATTGAAGGGATGATGAAAGCGAGTAAGTACAGTCCAGAGGAAAAGAGGGAAAGGATAGAGAGGTACAAAAGCAAGAGGAACCTGAGGAACTTCAACAAGAAAATTCAGGTCCTTTCATTTAGCAGTTCCTAAAAATTCCTCTTCTGAAACATATTTGCCCAGTTTAAACTCATAAAGCAAAGAAACATCAGTATGAATGCAGGAAGACATTAGCAGACAGCAGGACACGAATTAAGGGGAGATTTGCAAGAAATGATGAGCCATCAACTATGACAACGACAATGATGGAAGACAGCACTAGTTATGACAATCATACGCTGAATGATCAATATTCAATTACTCATCAGCATCATATGATGGCTGCAGGGCATGAAGATTATAACAGTGAAGAGAACAACTGGATCCATTTCCTAGATTACTCATTCCCCTCCCAAGATGAACACTGAATTGCCAGCAACAAAACATGCTATCATGTTTATGAAGATCAGGGGGATACATGTGGCCTGTGCATTCAATAATTATAACAAATGCACAATTTGTTTGCATGCATGCATGAAATGAAACCGTCATATTTTTATTTTTCGAATTGTCTTATCCTAGAAATTGCACAAGAAGTTTGTTGGTGATAAAATCACTAATAGCCATAGGTAATAGCTTTTCTTTTCTGAACCTCTCTAAGTTGTGTGGTCAGGTCTTCTGATGAATAATATTTGTCAGAGCATCTTTAATGGTGAGTTAGTACTTAGTATGTGATTCTCTTAAAGTTTTTTTTTTAAAAAAAAAAAAACAATGTCAGAAGTCGAGTGAATCACTAAAGCAGTCTCTTATTTAAGAAACTTCTCTCTCGCTATTGCCTTAATTCTTTAGCCAATGCGTGTTTTACTTTCCTTTTCTAAATGATTTTAAGATACTCTAAATCTCTCCATTATAGATGCTCTCATTCACTATATTCAATCATCACTCCTTCCCTGTATTGCTGTTAACGCCTCTGCTAGCTGTTATTTGCCAAGCAACCATTCTTGAATACAACTTTATTTGATCAATTTCGTCAAATGAATACACATTTTCGTTTCTTGAAAAGGAAAATGGCCATAATGAATTTCCAACAAAGTACACACCTTTCTGAATCAGGCAACCACAATTAGCTTCTAAAGTAGAAGAACTTTTGAATTTTTTATAAGCTAAAATCTAGGTAATGAACATTCTTATCAACCAATATAATATTCATTTCATCTATGATTCCATGACAGTAACTTGATCACTTATGGTGCTTTAGGAAGTTGAATAATAATATATATTTCCCCCCAAAAGAAGTTATTACACATAAAAATGATACAATATCACCCAACAATAGTACCAGACTAGCAGTATCTTATATAGGGATCTGGATTCTGGATCCTTCACGTCCTTAAATTACGTAAAAGACTAAGCTGACCATGATTCAACAAATCCTATCTGAAAATGTGCATAGGGTTCTTACCATACCAGATGCCCTTGATGCCTATTTTTAGAAAAGCTTCATTTATGAATTGAGAGGCTGAACTTTTATCTTTGTTTTTTGTGAATAATAAGCTCATTTATCTCCCTTTGGGCTAAATAATTAATGTACTAGGCTCTCTTATCCCAAAATTGTATTTAAATCTCATATTTCTTCAATTATCCTTTTTCCCTTCAAGAGTGAACTCTTCAACTCCTTGCACGGACGCAAAATATAGCATAATGATGACAAAGACGGTCCAAGATGGGGCTACCACCTACTGAACATCAAAGAATGGGGGAAAAGAGGAAGAAATGAGCAAGGGGAGCACATGAGAAGCACTTCAGCTGGAGTTTTCTAGTGTTCATAATCAGGCTAGGCCTTAAAGCTTAAGCTAGAGGGTCCAATGGCCGCCTCTTTTGGCAAGGATCCACTTTATGCAAAAGCTTGAACAAAAAGGAGATTCTTTTAACACTTTTAATCCTCTATTTTTCCGGTGAGACACTAGGATTTCAGGATCTTCCGGGATACAGTTCTTCCTTGAAATGCTAAATGCAAATTTTTGGGATTGGTGTGTCCAAAAACAAAAATATTTACAGCTTTGTTGGTCTAGACTAGGCATTCTGGCAATTTATTTCAGTCACGACTAAGATAACAAAATGAATCATGAAAGGACACGGGAGACATAAATAAAAGCATAACAACCACACAGATGATCAACTGTAAGGAAATGAGAGAGAGACGAACCACAATCCCAGATCCTCAATGGAAGCTTCAATTGTAAGGAAAATTATACCAAATCAACAGCAATCCGATCTACCTGGTTAATTGAACCAAAAATATAAACAGAAATGTGTCAAATGAAATTAACTAGTACAACTCTACAAGCCAAAATCTAGTGTTCTATAATAGAATTAACAAACCTGTAGAACCGATAGGCCTGATCGGAAGTAGATGTGTTTCAAAAACCAAGTACGGGATTACAGAGGGAGAACGAAAGGGATATGGAGGGAGTGGCGTTCGGATTTTGGCATGCCGCTCTTGATCGTACGCCTCAAGCGACTAAGTGTCTCAGCTCCATCGCCTTTCCGGCGGGTTTTCTCGCTGGCGATCCTCTACGACTACACCATTTCCGCCGCTGGAGAACATTTAAGATATGGAGAGTTGAAATTGATGGTCTGCACTCTCCTTCAGTCCTTTCCGGCTTGGTGGAGGTGGAGGAACAGGTAAATGGCAATGGCAGTTCGTATCCGTACTCGTTAGGGTTTGGCGCGAGGAGGGAGAGAGGGAAAAAGTCGCTCTGTACATGTGCCCGGAGTGATTTGGGTTAAAGGCTAAACCTGAAAGCCCATGGTTTAAAATATCGGCCCAATAAAAAAAAAAAGCCCAATGCCTTCGTTTCTTCTTTCCTGTCTATGCATAAGTGCATAACCTCCATTATCACTTTCGAATTTCGTAATCGAGGAGGGGAAAAAAGGGTATGTGTGTGTTAGTTTCGAACCCGGCCGACCTTCCTATTAGCCATTAGGACAAGGACACAACCAACTTCCGTGAGTAGACTTTGTGTTCTACCGCTTCTCCCTATTATACATATATTTTGGAATTTTGGGGTGGGCGGTAGTAAAGCCCAGCCCACCCTTGGATCTGTCCATGTCTGATGTCTCCACCATTAGGCGTGGCCACAGGTTACGGGTCAACCCGTGACCCGTCGGGTCGTACGGGTCAACGACCCGCCGGGTCCGGGTTGCCGGGTAGGGGCGGGTAGCGGGTTAGGGTCGGGAGTTTAGTGACCCGTGACCCGCCGGGTCGGCCTATTTTAAAAAAAAAAAACGTTGGGTTGTGGGGCCCACAGGTCGGAGCTATTTTTTTTAAAAAAATATAGCCGTTGTAACGGCTAGTAGACTCGGGGCTATAAATAACCGACTCCTCCTATCACAAATCCCATCCAATCCATCAATCACCTATCATTCCATCAATTTGATTTTCATAAGCTCGTACGTTGTAATCATGTCCGGTGACAACCTCAAAGAGGCGTTGTTTAAAGATCACTACGATAAGGTGGATGTGCAAGCCGATCGATCATTCGTAGCCGTTTGTCGTCATTGTGCTAAAAGGTACAAGATGCGGAATAACCTTGGCCATGGTAATTTGAAGTCTCACATCACCAACAAGCACCCCGAGAAGATTAAGAACGATGGCGCTTCGAGCTCGAGTGGAACGAGTGGTGGTAAAAACTAGTCTATTATTCCTATAATCCTATGTCCTACGTCCCAATAATAAGTAGTGAGTATTGTAGTAATGTAGTAAGTTTATGTTTTACGTTTTTATGTTATGTTATGTGAATCGGTGAATGTGAGTCGTGATTTGTAAACGTGTATTCGTCTATCGGTTTACAATAAACTTGTGTTTGAATGATTCAAAGTGATGATGCCCGAAATATAAATAATGATATTCACAAATATCATAAATAAATAAGGTTCCCCGCTATATAAATAGAACCTTATAAACATTAAAAATGGGCGAGTATGAGTCAATATAAAGACTCAAGACGTCCACGGACGATAAACCGTCCGCGGCTCCCACATGCATGCTAGGACACATGTCGTCCATGCCCCCCTCACACATGTCATGAGGCATGTGACATTTGGCCATGTTTGGCCACCATGTTAGGCACACACTTACACTATAAATACATGCGAGGGGGTACGGAGGGAAGGTCGGAAACTGGAATCTCATAAGGCTTAGGCCGGATTCCCTGGCCATGAGCCCCCCTTTTTCAAGCGGGATTCGTCTCGGCTAGACCGACGTTCGATGGAGCCCCATCGGGAGGACGGTTGTCCGCGGGTGGCTTGAGCTCGGATCGGCACAGGTTCGGGTACGCCGACGGTAATTTTGTCGCGCGTCTCAGGTAAGCCCGATCGTCTGAGCTCGCCGGCGTGCAACTTGATCCCGAAATCCGCCGACAAGGGATTCTTCAAAAACGGGTTTCGTCACAAAGAATATTGTTTTATAAGATAATATTTTTACTAATTACCTAACAACTTAGAAAAAATTACCTAAACATTATATATTACATTTAAAATGTTCAAAAAATAAAAATCTACATAAAATATATTGGAAACTTAAGATATAAATTTAATTCAAAGTTAAGCTAGTTAACTAGTAGCCAAACACCACCCAAGTGCAAATTAAAAAAAAAAAAATTGAATCGGACCCAACGGTCATATTTCAAACGGTCGACCCGCTGAGTCGAACGTTGGACCCGGCGGGTCGACCGTTGCCCAACGTTCGGAATGGAGGGAATGGGCTCGGTTTGGCTCTATAAATAGCCCCTTTCCCTCCCAAATCCAACCCACACCTCACTCATCTCCTCTAATCTCATCTCAATCTCTCTAATCGCTCTATAATCGCTCTCTAATCGCTCGATCTTGTCTCTCGTAATCTCCTAAGTCTCTTCAATTCAAAATGTCGGGTTTCATCAACCGAGTTACCAACCGAGTTACTAGGGGTCGCAAGAGTGTTAGTGGAGCCCCATCTTCATCGACCCCGAGTGTCGGAGGAGGCGGGTCGAACCCGGCGGCGGCACCAAGCCTTCGTCGAAGTGCATCGGTCTCGGCGGCGAGCGGATCCCGACGTCGTCGAGATGATGCTCTACTTGCCGACCACGTCGACGAGATCGAGGAGGAGGAGGAGGAGGCCGACCTCGAGGCCGAGGGGACCCCCACCCCCCAAGCCGGAACTCCGACGATTCCGACCCAAGAGTCGGGGTTCCCCGCCGAAGGAACTCCGGTCGATGGCGACCCTATTACTACGGCGGAAGTTCGAGCCGCTACTTTCAAGTATTGGTTCACGAAGGGTCCTAGGGAGCCAGCTTGGGAGGAAGCGAGTTGCGCCGCCAAGTGCAACTTTTGCTCCACGGTCTACAAGCACAAGAAGGGAGGCAGATATGGGAACTACGGTCGACATATCCGCTCGAAGCATCCCGAGAAGCTCGGCCTTGCCAAAGGGCAAACTCAACTAACCGGGTACGCATCTTCTTCCTCTCAACCCCCTGGTTTATGGTCTTATGATTATCGTAGTTGTCATGATCAATATGCGGAAATGATAGCGGCCGAGGGTTTAACTTATAGTTTTTCACAACGTTTATGTTTCAATGAATTTATTACGCAAAATGTTCAACCTGCATGGCAAGGTATTAGTCGAAACACGGTTAAGAGGAAAATACTTAGACGGTATAACACCCGTAAAAATGAATTAATCGAATATTTTCAAAAAAACCATGATTTACACGTTTCGATTTGTAGTGACATTTGGACCGACCATTGGCAACATCACTCATACATGGGTGTTACTTGCCATTGGGTTGATCAACGTTTTCAATTGCACAAACGTGTTGCAATTATATACTGAATATTCGACGGGCGATAGAGCGCCCTCCGGTCGTCCTCCCGTGCCTTCCAGTTCTAGCGGGTCACGAACCAGCATCACCGCAAGAACTAAGGCACTTGCCCGAGATATCTTTGGGTCAAAGAGGTCGAGAACTTCGTCGAGCCCCCACTCGGAGCTCGACGAATACTTGTCTACTAACTTTGATTTTCTCAGCGATGAAGAGGAAGATTTCGATGTCCTTGAGTGGTGGAGCCGTCCCGAAAGACAAAGATTCCCGACATTGCAGGTAATCGCCCGACAAGTACTTGGGGCACCTTGCTCCATCGTAGCCGTCGAGCAGCTTTTCAGTCGCGGAGGTCATATTCTTTCGGAGAAGAGATCAAGATTGCTTCCCGAGAACCTCGAAGCCCAAGTTTGCCTTGCAGATTGGAAGAAGGTGGAGATGCGGATGCAGAAAAACAACTTGGGGACTGATTCCGAGGATGATGACGGAATAGAGACAGAGTCTGTTGGGAGCTCGATCCATTGATGGCGCAGTCACAGATGGCTCAGGAGGTGGTGGAGGATCCGACGATTAAGAAGACTAGAAGAGGAGGTAATCGGGCCGGGGTTCAGACATACAGGTAAAAGAACTACGTGGGCTTTGATTCCTCACCCCCGGGAGGATACGTAGGCAGTCGGGAAACCGATTCAAGCCCTTCTTCCTTCCCCCCAACACTCCCTAATACAAAAATTGTACAACTTTTTTGTAATTTGTAAAACTTATAGAGTTATAAGTTGTAGCCTTTTTAGTTTTGAAAATTATAAGATGTAATATTAAATATTGTATTTTGTACATAAAGACTAAAGAGTCAAGTTATGATTTGTGAACACGAAAGGATATTTGTCAAACACATAGGCGTTCAATTCCCGTTCCCTTTCTCGACAAATTCGATCCGACAATTAAGAGTCCGAAGTCCGAAACGAGTGCAAACCCGTCCAACCCGGGTTCCAACTCGCCGGGTCGACCCAGCGGGTCAGACCCGCCGGGTCAACCCGTCGACCCGATGACCCGACCGTCGACCCGCCGGGTCTGACCCGTGGCCACGCCTATCCACCGCTACATCCGGTGAACCTTCCCACATGGTTTCCATTGTACAAGTGCTATCTTAAGTCGTGACTTATTTTGATGTGCAATTGCTTTTATTTTATATTTACATGAGCAATTTTATGCACATGTCTGACCTACAATAGTGCTGTAAATGATGGGATTCATTGTACCTGTTTAGTGTTTATGCTCCTCTCAAATCTATACCTAATAAAAATAAAAATAAAAATAAAAAGATGGGCTCGTCGGAGTCGTCGGGTAGACTGAAAAAGAATCGGACACGGAGTAGGTTCAAAGCTCAAGCTGCTCAACGCGCGTAAGTTACCAAAGTGGGCCCCGCAAATGCTTATAGCAGCCAACACGCTCTTTTCACGTCGGAAACGGAATTCCCTATTCCCTAATCCCCAACCCAAGGTCAAACCTCCATTCCCTTTGAATTCCCTTCCCACTATAAATTGGATCCTCACTTTTTCCCCCAAAATCACTCATTCGATTTCAATCTATCAATCAAACCTCCGATTCCGACCAAAAACTCCTCAGCCTCTTCACATGGAAGCACCCCACCCCCACCGGCCACCGCCGTCGACCTCCGATCTGATGTCCAGCGCCAAAGTGATCGCCGGCGCCGCCAAGTCCGCCGCTTCCAAAGAATCCGACAAGATCGACAAGGGGAGAGTCGCCGGCGCCGCCGCTGACCTCCTAGGGGCAGCCAAGCACTACGGCAAGCTGGAGGAGAAGAGCTTCGGCAAGTACCTTGACAAGGCCGAGGGTTACCTCCACAACTACCACGCCTCTCACTCCTCCTCCTCCTCCACCACCGCCCCTCCGTCAACCGCTAGCGGCAACTCTTCTCACCACCAAGGCTCTCATTCTTCTTCCGACAGTGGAAGCGGCTATGGCGATTATATCAAATTGGCTCATGGCCTTCTCAAGAAACATTAATATCAATCGACATTCGTGATTTGATTTGATCCTCCTCTTTATTTTCTTGTGTAGATTTGTCATTTTTTGGTTTGTATTAGCTTTGAATTTTGCTGCTGTTGATTGCATTGACTGCAAACTACTTCCTTTAAGAGCAGTTCATTCTCATTTCAAATGGAATGCAAATCATACAATGTACTAAATTGCTAGTTTAGATCCTATGAATTTTGAGCATTTTTCGCATTTCATCCGAAGCAAAGACATGATCTTGGAAGGTGGCCTGTTGCTCGGAACTTATCCGCCTTCTCTTTCACCTTCAGCTCTTCTTTTCTTCGCCTTTCTTTCGCCTGTGCTCGTGCTCCTTCAGCTACCTGTGTTATCCCCTCTATCTGATTATGGTAGTCCTGCAAAGCTTTGGCTCTAGCCTTTCCATATTCACCCTGCATTTGTGATTTTGAGTGATGGATTGGATACTGCTTGATCTAACCCTGTTTCCTCATCAACTAAAATTCAGAACAAACCTCGGTTTTCTCCAGTTTCCTGTGAGCTTTCTTTCTCTTCTTGTCCTCCCACTCGAGAATCGTCTTCTCCAGCTTCTCATACCTGCAGTTTGCTTCCATTAGCAGATTCAAATGGCTCTTAATGTTCTTATATACAAGTTTATAATGTAAATGGCTTGTTACAAAGAAAAGTCGTACATACCGTAGTTTGATCTTATCTAACTGATTTCTTTCCCAAGCATCAGCCTCCGATTCTTGTGCTCTAGGCTTGTATACTCTTCCGGTTGGAGGCGAAACAAATTGTGGTGGTGGTGGCTGTGGTGGGAAAGCGGGCATTTGTTGTGTGTCGATTTCTGTCCCCCAGCTTTGAGTGTCTTCCGAGTACTTGTTGCTGCCAGAAAATGTTGGTGTTCGTTTCATAGATGGAACTTGGCGAATGATCTTTTCATCTGATTCAATTAGCTTTCATATATATGATCAGTTAATGTCAGCTAACAGTATCTCACAACATAGAGTGAAATCAAATCATGCACCTGTGTAGCTTCTTGATGATGTTTTATCCGGTCTTGCTATTCTCGGCTCCTTTTGGCTTCTCGGTCCTCCTCTTGGATCGCGTGTAGCTGATTCAAGATTCTTGATGGCGAATGCAGCTGCTGCAACTGCGGCTGCATATTCAACCTCACCTGTATAGCGATCTGCATTCCTGAAACTCATTTGGCGCGAAGCCTGTCTCCTGTACGTCCTCCAGGGCATGCTATCTGTGATGCCATAGTTGATGTCCATTTTCGTCGACTCTTTATGCCTTTTAGCTTCAAGATTTGTGTCTTGTGTCTACAAAATGATATGTTTGACTCGAGATTCCAAACTATTCAACTCGTAAAAGGTCCAAACTCAACCCATCCGACCCAATTAAGAATGATCAAAATCACATGCACTCCAAGCAAGCACATACCTAAATTCCTTGACATATGCCTTTCCTTGATCCACCATGAACAGCTAAACAAGAGGAAATCTAAAAAACACTGAATTGTTTCTTTGACAGTCAGAAATGTATATATTTAAGAAAAGGGAATTTTAGAAAGACCATGTGATCAAGAAAAGTGAAACTTGCATTTTACAGTGATCTTTTGCCTGTTGTGCAGGTTTTCCTTTTGGTATTCCATGGAGGGTTTTCCAAACCTGACTAAAAAAACTTTCTAGAAATGTAAATTGTAATTGTAAACTACAACTAGTAGCCAATCTAAAACCCTAACTATAGTACATTAAGTATATCTAAAATTCAATAAGGCAAAAATGTGACTTAAGCACAGGCAGGGGCATGAAGGTCTTTGATGGTGACGAACACGATAGACTGAGGCGCAATGAGCAGCGGGGCACTGGCATTGATGAGAGTCAGCTTCATGGCAGGAATGTCGAAGTTACGCCTGTTAGGCCTCAATGGCGTCCCCATTCAGAAGCACTACATCGCTCTGAATGTTGTCATTCAGTGGTGTCAAGTGGTACTCTTCCCTGAGCTGGCACCCTTTGAATCTTGTGAGGACATCTCCAGGGCCTGGGATGAGGTTGAGGTCGTTCGTCAGTGACACATTGAATGCACTAGTTTTGTCCATGTTGATGAACAGCAAGGACACACCAGGCTGCAAGACGGAACAAGATAAATTCAGTTGTTGTTTTAAAGGATGAAAATGAATATGAATACGAACAAGAAGCTAAGGTTTCGACACTTACATTGGTCTTTGAGCAATGTGCGTATGTGCGGAGATAAGGAGAGCGATTGTGGCTAACTGAATGCACTTTGTTCCCCATCAGTCTATGCCATGACAAGGCCTCATAGTAGTCAGGGTTGTTGTTGTTGTTGTTTGTTGTCTATGTCATGTTTGAACATTCCCGTTAATCAATCTCTCACCCCCAAATGAAGTACTGAGCTGGTATTATTACGAATCACAACTTTAATATGCACACAATCTGCAAATTTTTAAGTTCAATAATGGAATTTGCAAGTTTTCAAGTTCTTCAAGCTGTGAACCAAAACATCAAACATCTATGATTCAATGGAAAACATGCACAGTGCACAGTCATCTCAAGATTATATATATTAGTTAGGTAGCAAATGTATTTGAATCGCCCAAATCCGAAATACATTGCTTAAAGATATACTGCCTAGTGTCTACATACATTGCTTCAAGGAGAACTTGAAGTTTCCTACAAATGGTTTCCTCTCTAACAATTCGAGCTCTACGACGAGCAATAGCCTTACTCCGTTTTCGTCTTCTCAGCTTCAGGCCTCACTGCCCGACACCTTCCAATGAGCTTGAGGACTTCATCTATTAGGATGACGGGGAAAGCCACGAGCAGCACCAAGAACCATTCGTTAAGGCTCAGAGGAACAATGCCAAAGACTTGTGCAAGGAATGGCACATACAGGATGAGGAAATGCAAGCCGAATGAGACGGACATGGCCAGAAGCAGCCAGGGGTTGACCCATGGGGGCATCGACACCAGGCTCCCGTCTTCAGAGAGGGCATTTAGGGAGTTAAACATCTCAATGGCGACCAAGACGGAGAGTGAGAGGGTCATGGCTTTGATCTTTCCGGTCTGGAAGTAGTCGCAGGGGTTAGTATCGAAGTTGTACACTTGGGATCCAGCTGTGAAAGGAGAAACCGAGAACCCTTCCCATGTAGGGCATTGCCCCCAGTTTGCGAGCTGGGAGTAGCTGACGAGTGTGTGCCCGTCTTGGCTCAAATCGATCCCGAAGAATGAGCCATGAGTGTACCATATGATGAAAATTCCAACAGTTGCCAGACCAACATAGAGCCCAATTACCTACATTCAGATAACAGTCAGCATTTTACCGGTAAATCATTTCTCCTTAGTTGGGGATAAAAGAGAGTGTACACAATCTTACCAGGTAGCGGAACAAAATCCAAACACTGATCAATGAGTCGTCACTTCTTCGAGGAGGTTTTTTCATTATATCCTTGTCCGGAGGATTGAAACCCAAAGCAGTTGCCGGGGGTCCATCAGTGACCAGATTGACCCACAGAAGCTGAACAGGAATAAGACCTTCTGGGATGCCTAGAGCAGCTGTAAGGAATATGCAAGCTACCTCGCCAATGTTCGAAGAAATCATGTACCTAAAATCATATATGGGGCATTAGAGAAACAGAACCAACTAACTCTAATTCAGAGAAATTCTTTGATACCTACCACACTTTTTGGTGAAAAAAACCGCAAAATATAATATTTAGAACCAGGTTACAGAGAAGTTAAAAAAATACATGGACTGCAATTATTTTGGAGCTCTGATGAACATAAACAATAGGTACCGATAGGAAGGCAACAAGAAACACAAACCAGCCTAGAGGACTCGAATCATGATCCATATTAACTAAAAAAAAATTGGAGTAAAGAGAGATACCTGATAAATGCCTTCATGTTGTTGTAGATTGATCTACCTTCGGATACAGCAGACACTATGGTGCTGAAGTTATCATCTGCTAAGACCATGTCAGAGGCTTCTTTTGCCACCTAGTAGAAGCGACACAATTAGCAAACTAGCAAATTCATATGCTAGGAAAACGAATTTTCTTTTACTTTTCTATATAAATAAATGTATATGTAGTATCCATATGATTCCGCTCTCACTCCTCTCAGTAAGCACATAATTTGGAGCATAGCACTAAAGGGGATTAGGTGAAAGATGAAAAAAAAATACCTCTGTCCCTGAAATGCCCATTGCAATGCCAATATCAGCTAACTTAAGAGCAGGTGCATCATTAACTCCATCACCAGTCATGGCAACAACTTCTCCATCTTCTTTAAGCAACCTAACTATCTCTTGTTTGTGCCTGGGCTCAGCTCTAGAAAACAGGAGTCCTCCAGTTTGTCTCAAATGCATTTTCTGATCACGTTTTTCCATAAATTCTCTTCCAGTCAAGCTTCGGGATTTAATGTCCTCATGATGTCCAAATACACCTATTTCACGGCAAATGGCTTCTGCTGTGTTCTTGTTATCACCAGTGATAACCATGACTCTAATGCCTGCAGCTCTGCAGTCCTCAATTGCTTGACGGACCTCTTTACGTGGGGGGTCCTTAACCAATGTAAAGGAAATAAAAATAATCAGAATTCGCACAACAAGGCACTGCCAAAACTCAAAAGGTTTCTACTGCCCAAAAAATGAAACAATTAAAGGTGCTCGGGCCATGGAAAAACTTACTCTTATTCCAGCTAGGCCAGCAAAGATAAGTTTGCTCTCCATTGAAGAATAGTTAGATGGATTAAGCAGCAATGCATGAGCTGGATGGTCCTCATCACCATTATAAGTGGCAAATTCTGGAAGATCCTCCTTGTATGCAAATCCTAAGCAACGCAAAGCGCTGGTGGACATCTCATGAAGGCTGTGTAAGATAGCATCCCTCATACTCTGATCTAGCTCAACAACTGAACCATCCAACAATTGCACAAAGGAGCTCCTCTCGAGTAAATTCTCCACAGCCCCCTGCACCAATGTTGATTGTTGCAAAACTTTTTAAGTCCAAGAAACAGTATAAGGTGCAACCTGGTTATTCAAATCTGACAAATGATCCAATATTTTCAAGCTCAAAGCAGTGGCACAAAGGAAAGAGATATTACACAAGGAATGTACTCATGAAGCCAAACAAGAAAATCACCCTGTCCCAAATAACCAAAACCACAAAAACTTCACATGTTTCAAGTACCTTTACTAATAAGGATTTCCTTCCAGACCTAGATGAGACTATAACTCCCATGGATTTCCTATCGCGATCAAATTCAAGAGTGGCTACACGGTGGTCCAATTTGCTCCAAGCTTGGCAGCAACCTGCCCACAATAAACAGAATAATTCAGCATACAACAGAAGTGGAAAGCTTAAAAATTTCTGAAATCAGTGTCTATTGTTACATACGTAAGACATCAGACTGCGAAGAAGCATTAGCATCTATCCCACTAGGAAGTCCCATTTTCTCAACCATCACCTGTGGTTAACAAAGAAAAAAGGCATCATCACATTTTCAATAAACAAGCTCATACCAAGAAACAAAGCATCAAATTATTGGGAGAAAATTCTCACCTTCAATGCAGCCTCAGTGGGCATGCCACTTGCAACAAAATGATTGCCTGATTGTTCAACCCCAGCATCATTACAAAGAGCGGAAATTTTTGCAATTGTTTGAAGATTTGCGTCCATGCTACCTGCCGGCCAGTCTTGAAACCTACCATCTGAAGGATTATATGTTGTCCCTTCAACATTAAAGGTCCGGATATGGCTACTCTTAGCACCCATAGCAACAAGCTTAGAAACAGCCATCTGGTTGGTAGTCAAAGTACCAGTCTTATCAGAGCAGATGACAGTGGTACAGCCAAGTGTCTCGACACTTGGCAGCTTCCGCACAAGCGCATTCTTTTGAGCCATCTTGCGTGTTCCCAGGGCCAAGCACGTTGTTATCACAGCAGGCAAACCCTCTGGAATTGCAGCAACAGCCAATGCCACCGCAATCTCAAAGTAATATGTGCATTTCTCAAACGAAAACTTAAAATTCGTCGGCCACCCATCAACATATTCCCAAGTGAGAAAATATTTCACATTGATAAGCCACACCAGCGCACAAATCAGTCCAATTATAGCAGTCAAAGCCTCCCCAAATTCATTCAACTTCTTTTTCAGCGGTGTATCCTCCTCATTTTGAGATGCCTCCTGAATTTGCGAATGAACCTGCCCAATCTCAGTTCCCATCCCAATCTGTGTAACCAAGCAAAGGCAATTCCCATTCACAACAGTCGTTCCAGCAAACACCATACATTTCTTCGACTGGATTTCTGAATCTTCGGGAACAGGCCTAGTGGTCTTACTGACAGCTTCACTCTCACCAGTCAAGGACCCTTGCTCAACCCTCAGGGTTGAGCTAACCAAACTCACAACCCTCATGTCAGCAGGCACCTTGTCACCCACCCTAATCTCAACTATATCGCCTGGAACAAGTTCTTTGGCAGGCAAATTGGGCACCTTTTTTCCATCTCGGATCACTGTAGCATGTTCAGATTGAATTTCTTTCAAAGCTTCCAATGCTTTCTCAGCATTGTTCTCTTGCCATACACCAACAATGGCATTCACAATCAGTATCAAGAATATAACTAGTGGCTCCACAAAAGCTGTAATCTCCATCTCCCCTCCTTCCTCCCCATCATACCAAGCAAGCACAAATGATATAACTGCAGCACACAAAAGAATCCTAACTAAGGTGTCATTAAACTGATCTAAGATCAATCTCCATACCGAGGGACCGTCATGCTTCTCCAACTCATTCCATCCATGGATCTTACGCCGCTTCTCCACCTCCTCACTGGACAAACCGCTATCACGGCTCACCCCGTACTTCTCCTCACATTCCTTAACTTCCTTGGCCCACGCCGCAAAGGCTTCTCCATTTTCCGCCCGCTTAGAATTCAAATTCTCAGTTTTCCCGTAATCTTCCCCTCCTTTACCCATCGAATTCGAGAATCCAACTCGAAAGCTATGAAACAGCAATTTTGTCACAGATATCAAACTTATGCACACATGGATCAGAGCATAATTTCCTGCAAAAAAAGATCAATTCCGACAATTTCAAGCTCAAAACTTACGCATTTCCTTATTCCCAGGCATTCAGAACCCTAACACAGCAGAAAAATAAAAAGAAAACGGAAAAAAAAAAAAATCACTCGCGATCGAAGCAAAAGCAAAAACAGAAAAATCATCAAACTGAAGAACAATGGAACAGATAAGACTGTAAGTCTGTAACAACCGATAGGGCTTCTGATAGTTACCAGAACTTCGACTGATTATCCAGAAACTACCGATCAATTGCTAATTAAAGTGCGATTTCAATTCTATAAAGGGAATAATGTGAAATAGTCTGAAAACGAACGCGAAACTAACAGGTTTTCGACAGAAACCCGGTCGTTCGTTGGATCAACATCGCCACAAGATTGTTTCTTCGGCCTCCGGATTGTTTCTTCCGCCTCTAGATCAAGACCGGCTGCATTGGCATCTAATAACAAACCAAGGGACGGCATAAAATGAGCTTCTCTCACTTTCCCATTTGGGAATCCAAAATTTTTTTAAAAAAAATGAAGTTCCACGCGCCTGTAGCCAATGAGAATCCGCCACGTAGGGAAGTAGTGACGTAATATATGGCCCGGTTGCTTACTTGGCTTTGATATCTGACGTGGCTTTCAGTGATTGGATGCAGTATATTTAAGTAGGGACGGTTCCGTACCGTTTTTTTTTTTTTTTTTTTTTGCCAAATTGCAGAAAACCACCTTTAAATAGGCTGTTTTGCGTGAAACCACCCCTTAAAACAAAAATTGCAGAAAACCACCCTTTAAAACTGTTTTTCTTGCAAAGTCACACCCATCACCCAATTTTTGTTAATTAAATGTTAAAGTGCATGAAAATCAATTATATCTCTTGTTTTTATTATTATTTTACTTTACCCAACCGGTATTAATTAATTTTTACCTTTTAACATGTTTTGCAAAAGTAATTTTTTTAATAAAATATCATTTTCAAATATAATTTCACACTTATTAGTAAAACCACTCTATAAAAAAATAGATATGATTGATGTTTTATACTCCCTCCGTTCGGCAAAACTTGTCGTTTACTATTCATGCACGCTTTTTTAGAACGATAAAAACTATATAAAATATTCATTTTTTTTTAAAAATTTTTTAACAAGTTTGTACTTATTAATAATAACTACGAAGTTGTTAAAAAAATTATTAAAAAAACTAGATATTTTATATAGTTTTTAGCTCATAAAAAAGCGTGCATGAATAGTAAAGTGTCAAGTTTTTCCGAACGGAGGTATTATATTTTAAAAAGTGTATATTACTAAAGGGTTACTCAAAGAAAATACATTTTAAAAAAATGATATGTTATATAGTTTTTAATATTCTAAAAATATGTTCACTATTCCACATACATTTTTAGAATAATAAAAACTATATGAAACATTATTTTTAAAAAAAATTATTTTCTTCAAGTAGCCCTAGTATTACACATTTTTTTATATGTATAAAACATAAATTACACATTGAATTTTTATAGAGTTTTTTTTGTAAGTATGAAATTATTTTAAAAAAAAAAACATTTTTTTTATATTTATAGTGTTTTTTGCTTTTGAAAAATATGTCAAAAAGTTAAATATCAACTAATATCAATTGAAATGAGTAAAATAATAATAATAATAATAATAATAATAATAATAATAATAATAATAATAATAATAATAAATAATAATAATAATAATAATAATAATAATAATAATAATAATAATAATAAGGGGTATAATTAAATTTCCACACACTTTAACATTTAATTAACAAAAATTGGGTGATGGGTGTGACTTTGCAAGGAATACAGTTTTAAAGGGTGGTTTTCTGCAATTTTCGTTTTAAGGGGTGGTTTCACGCAAAACAGCCTATTTAAATGGTGGTTTTCTGCAATTTGGCCTTTTTTTTTTTAATTGACTCTACTAGAATTTGAATTTGTATTGAACTTGTAGATGAATATGTTAATTTAAAAAATCAGGAGATATGAGGACCAAAAATAAAAAAAAATCAGGAGATATGGAATAAATAATATTCAACCATCGAAAAATGACAGAGGAACCTTCTTGTTGCCTTCTTCCATGTCTTCTTTTATTCTTTACTTCTTCCGTTTAGTTTGCCTTCTTCTCAAGTCACATATACATAGAGTCATAGAGATGTAAAAAACTATACGGTATAAAATAATAATTTTTTTTAATAATCTCATACTTATTGATGATAAGTATAATATTATTTAAAAAAATTATTAAATTATTAATATTTAATATAGTTTTTACCGTTCTAAAACTACATGCTTGACTTGAAAAAGTCACTTAAAAGAAAACGGATGAAGTATAAAATTTGAGAAGGTAAACGAAAAAGAAATAAATGTAGTTCATTCATAATTCAAGATATATTATTAGAAATTTAAATAATTATTCTATTCTTTTAATTTTTTATACTACATAATTTACTTTGTTTCTCTCATTTCAATCACATTTTTTAGAAAGGGCCAAAGGGGTAATCATCAAGCACGGAACCAGAAAATAAAATTTGAATAGGCTGAATAAACTAAATTTCTCATATATTCATTTAGATGAGTTAGATAGACTAAATTTTTCATATTTTCATAATTTTTATTAACACATTAAAACTCTTATTTTAATAAAAAATATATATATATATAATTTTTTAATATTTTTTCCTTATTTTTTTACCTTTGTTTTAAATGGGGTGGGTTGGGGCGGACCTCAGCGTGCCTGGTATTCTTCCGCGATCTAGGCTCGTAAAACTTTTCTGCAATATATTTTTTTTATAAAAAATTTATTTCCATTTTGTTTACCTTACATAATCTTATACCAAACGGACCCTTAGAAAATATCGTTGTTATAAAATTTAAAAAATATTGTCTTAAACTAAAACGTCGCCATTTTAAAAAAAATATTATAGTTTTATTATGCTAAATTAAAGAAAAAAGATGTCGAAAAATGACAGAACAACTTGTACTACCTATCTAGTTAAGAGCAATTAATTTTGATTTTGACTATAGAAGGAAACACATTTGACTAATTGTAAGGTAGTTTTGTTCAACACACATTCTTGATGAGACTAGAAAAATTGATGTATTATTGGTGAGTTTGGTTGCATGAAGCCAACAAGCAACTTCCAACTTTGACAATTCAAATTTCAAAAGGCATGCTATTTGCCATATGACTTTATAATTAATATTGTAAGGTGGGCTGCGGTTGTCTTCATATAAGAATCCCATAAATATAAAAATAAAAAGAATACAAGGGGTCTTAATTTATGTGGGATCACAATTTCATATGACATGATCGATAATGATATCCACCAAATTTTAGTGTATTGTTTTAATGACTTGACGCCACTACGTATACGAATTTCTTCATCTACTTAATTAGGTTGTTTTTCTTTTTATGTGAATGAAACTAATTGCGCAAAATTGTATGTACTATGGACTTATGGAGATGGGATTTTATAAGTTAAAAGTATGTGAACAAATCTTTGGGACGTAACTCCAATTTACTCCACCTATATGGTTGAAAAGATTAGAGAACTTGTTCTAAACTATCCTTCAAAAGACATATTACAACTTTCAATATATTGTAGTAAATGTTAAATTACCATCTATTAGAAAAAATAAACTCTTTTTTTTTTTTTGGAAGCAGGGAAAGTGATTAGGAACGAGAAGGACGCCAACGATCCCGTCTCCTTCCTAGAGCATCCTTTCGGACGAGAACAGCCAGTTCTGAATCGTTGCAGCAAACACCGTCGGCAGGGGTACTGTAAGCAAGACGCGCAATCCTGTCTGCTACAGTGTTAGACTCCCTGAAAATATGACGAATAGCAACATTAGGAATATCAATAAGATCTAATTTTGTGTCGGATAGTAAAAGCTCTATGTTCCAGGGACATTTCCAGTCACCAAGGATAGCTTGAACTACCATCAGGTTGTCACCCTCAATAAGCAGATTTGATATGCCTAATTCCTTTGCTCGTAAGACCCCCTTCCGCAGACCCAAAGCCTCCGCGAAGGTGATCGACGCATCAGTGCAAATACCGTTATCCATTGAGATAACACACCCTTCAGAGTTGCGTAACACAAACCCAAAAGATGCCTCACCCGTAGGTTTCTTCGAGCCGTCAAAATTAAGTTTGGCCATGCCTATAGGTGGTTTATCCCAAATTCCCTTTCTCGTGGCAGACGAATTACCACCAAAGCCACCCCGACTTGCTGAGACCGGACCTCTACTATAGTTTTGCGGTGGTAGTTGATCATCATGGAGGTTGAATTTTCTAGCCTCCAACCAAGTTTGGCGGCTCGTCAGAACAAATATTTTTAGACTATCGAAGGAGAAGGACTGTATATGTCCGAATGATAGCTGGTTTCTGAAAAACCAGATGGCCCACCAGCAGAAAGCCACATCATCCATTCGACTATAACCGACAAAATTGCCAAAATTTGCTAAGGATTGGTGATTCTGAGTTCCATTGAAGAAATTATGATTTGTGGCTGGCATATTTGATATACCCAATTCAGCGCAAATACGCTTTGTGTTACAACAGTCTATTAGTAAATGGGCAGTAGTTTCGTCCATAGAGTCACAAAACACACAGCCGGGCGGCACCGAAATATGTGACCTAGCTAAACGTTCCTTCGTTGGTAACCCATCTCTTGCAATTTTCCACAAGAACATTTTAATTTTTGGTGGAACATTCAGCTTCCAAATCCATTTGCAATTAAAATTGTTAATAGCACAGCCATTAGGAATCAATCCTGAAGCTGATTTAGTCGAGAACCAACCATCGGAGGCCGGTCCCCAGTAAAGCCTGTCCGCTAGCGAGTGTATCGGAAGGACAATATGCAGGATGCGTTGAATAGCATCACTAGTAATAATGCCGTGTAACTCAGCTTGTATTTTTTATTCATCCCAGACACAACCGGGCAGAATGAATCTACTTACCTTATCGTTGATGGAGCTTGCCTCCACCTCCGAAAGGGCCATATTTATCAGTGGTTTGTCGAATACTCAATTGTCCGTCCAGAACTTAACCGTTTTACCATCCCCGATCGACCAACGCAAACCAGACATGAAGATTTCCTTTATACCATTTAGCTTGGCCCATTGCCAAGAAGAAGCGCCTTTCCTTTGATAACTTATTAAAGTGTCTTGTTTAAGATATTTTTCAGTAATAACACGAACCCAGACATTAGTCGGTTCAACCAATATCTTCCAAAGAAGCTTCATTTGTAATGCAGTATTCATAGTTTAAGCTTTATAGATTCCTAATCCCCCATTCTGAACATCCGTACAGATTTTATCCCAACTAATCATTGGAGTGAAGTTTTCAGTTTTGTTCCAGAAGAACTTTCGGTAGACAGAATCTAATTGTTGTAGAATAGACTTTGGAAGCATAAAGGATTGCATGAGGAACAACGGTTGTGCGCTAAGATTAGCTTTAATTAAGACCTTCCGTCCTTCTGCGGACAAGCTGCTCGCTTTCCACTTAGTAAGTTGTTTCCTTGATTTTAGTACCACCTCCTCAAAGGTTGATTTGTTAACTTTGCCATTTATAATAGGACAACTAAGATATTTATCTAGTGCTACTGTGTGAGGTATTCCCAGCACGGCCGTTAAAGACCTAATCGTTGTATCTGAAGTGTTTCCGGAAACTTGGAAACAAGACTTGTGCAAGTTGATCTTTTGCCCAGAAATAGAGCAGAATCTAGATAAGATTCTCGAAATATTCTGACAAGCGATAGGAGTTGCTTTTGAGAAGAGTATAATGTCATCAGCAAAGGCCAAAAAAGGTATTTTAATTCCTTTCGATGAGAACCTGAATCCGAAAGTCTTTGAAGTGTCAGCTTCCCTTTGCAAAGTTCTTGCAAGAACTTCCGCAGTTAAAATAAAAAGGAATGGTGATAATGGGTCTCCCTGACGCAACCTTCTAGTGGGCATGAATTGCTTCGTTGGTTCGTCATTAAGAAGGACAGAGTAGGACACGGTACTAAAGCACTCCTTAATCCAACCAATAAACTGCTCAGCGAAACCGAACTTTCGTAACACCTTTAAGAGGAAAGACCATTCAATACGGTCGTAAGCTTTTTCCATATCCAACTTGATGGCTACTTGTCCTTCTTTACCACGCTTCTTGCGATAGCTATGGAAAATCTCATGTGCAATGAGGATGTTATCTTGTATCGATCTACCTTTTGTAAATGCCCCTTGTAGAGGATGAATCAGTTTGTCAAAAATCTTGCCTAATCTATTGGTGAGAATTTTGGAAATAATTTTATAAACAGCTGAACATAAGCTGATAGGCCTGTAGTGGTTAATTGTAGTAGGGTCATCTCTTTTCGGTAACAGAGTAATGAAAGTATGGTTTAGTTGCTTTAGTAACCTCCCAGATCTAAAGAAAGATTTAACCGCCTTAGTTATCGCCGGGGCTACCTGATTCCAATATATTTGGAAAAAGCCCGGTGGTAACCCATCCGGGCCCGGAGCTTTATCAACTGCCATAGAAAACAAGGCCTGTTTAACTTCAAGGTTAGATACTGGCTTTGTGAGCATAGTGTTATCTTCATGATCTACCTCCGCAGACAAGACATTCAGATCAAGCTCAGAAGCTTGTACTGTTGCCGGGTTGGATGTGAAACGAATCCTAAAATCCTTCTCGAATTCTTGTTTAATAAGATTGTGATCTGTGAGTATGCAGCCGTCAGCAGTAGTGATAGTACGTATTGTTTTTCGACACCATTTTGCCGAAGCAATTTTATGGAAGTAACCAGAATTTGTATCGGTTAATTTGACGTGTCTCAGCTTAGCTCTCTGACTCCAGTATTTACGCTTATAGTCAAGCATATGTTCTCTTTTATTCAGAAGTCGTCTTTGTAAAGCAAGGTTTGAGTTCGTACATTCAACAAGTAGTAATTCTTGTAAGGCGGAAAGAGATTCATCCGAATTTTGAATCTGTTGGTCAATATTGCGGTACGTCCGCTTATGCCATTTTTTGGCCAAATCTTTTAGACTTTTCATCTTCTTAGTAAGGTTGAACATAGGAGAACCCAACGTATGAGCTCGCCAAGCTTGTTTGACAATATTTTGAAACTCAGAGTTTTTAGTCCAGCCTAGTTCAAATCTAAATGGTCTATTAATGAAGCTCTTTTGAATAGCATAGTCCACCGAGATTGGGGCGTGATCAGAATTAGTGAATGGGTGGTTTTGAACCCTTAGGTCTGGTAAAGAATTTAGAATAGACCGCTGAACAAGCAGACGATCAAGTTTGGTGAAGGTATTTAAAGGGCCGCCCTTCCTTTTCTTCCAAGTAAACTGGCCTCCGTAGCAGGGAACTTCAGAAAGATGAAGTCTGTCTTTAATATCGAGTAGTCTAGTGAACCTAGAGCTGTTAGGTAATTTTCCACCCAGTTTATCTGTTTGACAGGTGATGTCATTCAGGTCTCCCATAATACAGAAGGGGAACACTAGACCTCCAACATAAGTTGTAATAGCATTCCAGAAAGCATCCTTATGCCTGTTATCTGGCGGGACATAGACAATAATGAAAGAAGTAATGTTACCCGTGTTAGCGTCGAAATAGTCAAAATGTATGAATCTATGCTGAACAGAGATCAAAGAAATATTCCCGACAGCCGGCGGAAGGTCTTTCCAAAGGAGGCATATTCCACCTGCGAAACCCGTAGCGGGGTCGAAAGCGATATTGTTGAAACCGCACATCTTCCACAAAACGTCTGATGGAGGGGAATCCGTTTTTATCTCGATGAGCGCAATGACAGAGATAGCGTTATTATTACAGAAGACATCGATGTCTGTCCAGAAATTACGACGGCCAAAGCCCCTACAATTCCAAGTACATAATTTCATGGAAAAACCTTAAAGAATTGTAACCACTTGGTAAGAAAAATAAGTATATAATCGCAGCTTGGCGTATATTACAGTAGCACATTTTTCCCGAGCCGGCAGAAAAGAATACAATGCCAGACTCGACCACAATAGCCGTTTCAGATGACCAAAAATAGCAATGAGTACACAGACTAATTGTACACCAACAAAGCTTGTTTAAGGTAAGATTAATTAACAAATGGTTTGACACGGAAACATTCCAAACCAACTGCACCAAGCATGGGTAAGAACTAATGCAAGCTTTAGGCTTAAACCATTTAGAAGGAATTAAAGATTTGGTGAAATTAAAAGGCATAATGTAAATGGTTTTAACCAAATAGTGAAGATAAAATGTTTGTTGATAGACTTTGTAATTAACGGGAGCAAGTCGGTCAGATTTAGTAGAAACATGTTGCTGCAGTAGTAACCTCCTCATTGAATTTGTATGTGAGTAATTATAGGACATAACCAGTTGGCTAGTCCGGTAACGTCCCACCCTAAATACTGGCAAACAGTATAGATTTTGATGTTGTTGAATCACGCACATGTTTTGATCATAGCATATAATTGTTGTTGAACAACCAACGCCAATTGCGGAAATTAGACAGGTCACCCCCACCAGAACGGATGAAGCTACAACTCTCAGGGTGAAGAAACAAAGGCTCTGAAAACGCAACTGCCAGCAGTCGAAACAAACCCAAACAAGTGAACCAAAGACCTTGGTAACTAAATGTCCGACAGTAACTCCGTTAGCGTACTCCTGGGTTGAGCACTTAGAACCCGGTTGGACGATCTGTGCTCCAAGGTGAAAACCTTGGAAGAAAACAAACCTGCATAATTGCTTATTTATAAGCTCATTAGACGATTTCTCATCCAAGAAGGCATTGTAATTATGTTTTGATGTTAGTTGCTGATGTAGTTGATGTAATCCTTTATTCTCATAGAAATGGAGTATAAACTGGCCTAGTACAGTAGCCCGAAAATACCCATGACAGAACAGACCAATAAACTTGTAGGTAAAAATATGGAATAAGATAGATAATAGTTGTAACTTGATTTTGTAATTATGCCTGATCAGCCCAACTTTGTATTGAAAATCAATAAGTTTTTTGGGAGGCCAAGTCCACCAGAAGTTGCAGAACCAAATGGTAACTGGAGCAAAAGGAAGGTACAAACCGTGTGGATATACCAAAATTACAGCATGATTAACTGAAAAGTGGTGTATATATTTTGCCCGGTAAGGCTTATATATTTTTATACAATGGTAATACAAAGCTTGTGATCCCAAGGAAAGTGGTTGTGAGGCCAAGTAAACTGTAGTAGGCGTTTTGAAGTTGAAAGCTTTGTAGCTTGAAGAGAGTAAACCGACGACGTTTGACTGCAAAAGGCCACCAAGTAGCTGGGACCTCACCCGCACAGCCAACCAGAAAATAGGCAAACTACCCGCAACAGCTACTCGAAAGCCCAACCAAGTACTGGACAAAGGCAGCGGCAGAAGATGAGTTCCATCAACACCCTCCCGGGCAACACACAGTAGCTGTAAATTGGCCAAACAGAGATCGAAATTCCAACCGTGAACGCAAGAAGGCAGAGACCTGCAAGCCATACACGGAGAACCAACAGAGTAGAAAGAAGGGGAACAAGCCGAAATGGCTGCAGGAGTGGGATTTTGTCTTAAAGTAGTTGGAATAGTTACTTCGTTAAGAGCCTGAAGGAAAGACATAGAAACATCCATGAAATTGAAACTGATAGCAGACAGAAGGATGAAAGTAGGCATTAGATTGTTAGATCGAAAGCAAGAGAAAGAGGGATTGTGAATCCTAACACACACCCTTTTCGGATTTACAAAGGGTTGAAGATTGTAGAGGTATTCGAGTGTCATTAATTGTTTGTAATGATAAAAGATTTGAGATAGAATACTTACCGGGCAACAACGTCTGAGAATTAAGACCGACAGGACACCAACGCCGGCCACAACTCCGAAAAGCCAACCGACCCACCGGACGTAGACGAGACAGGCCCCCGACGGCCTTCCACCTCTCCCATCCCACAAAAAAACGCAGCTGCAGGCCACAAATGTCTCCTGAAAGGCTGAATCCCGGCTTGGGTGAGACGAGGCACCGGCTCCAGCCATAAGAGGAACCAGCCGAAAGGGGCGAGTCCTGTCATGAACAGGAAGACGGGGAGGGGTTTCCGACACCCAATTGTTTAGGGGGCAAGTGATCAGCCTACTCTGGATGCAGGGGATTGCAGGAGGGAGGGTTTTCGACCGTAGCTTGGTGGCAGTACAGTGGCGCGTCTGGCTGGTGGGCGGCGGCCTGGGAGCAGGAAAGGGAAAAGAGGAGAGGAGCGTGTAGGCGCGTACACTTAAGGAAACTAGGGTTTGTGGAGTCATTTTTATATCGGTTTAGTCAGTTTCAATAATCTACTGTATTTTGGTCAGTTTATTTTATAATATGGTTTAGTTTAAGAAATAAAGTGTTGATTTAATATTTGTAAAACATTAGAGGGCTTGATTATGTATTTTTTTTTGTGAAGGGGATGATAGATATGAGGATGAGTTTCAAGAGAATGATTAAAGAGTTTGTACAGAGTGAAACCAGGAAGTATCCTGGATGAGATAATTACGGTTGTAGTTTGTTTATATAAAAAAAAATATCCTGCTTTTTGAGGGTTTTATGTAATTTACTAATTTATTGGACAATTAATGTCCCGACGAGTTTTGACCCGAAGGGAATCCGAATGGTTGATAACCCGGCGGATTAGGGTTGACAAGAGCCAGGGTCAAGGTTAAGGTTGTGCTTATTTTGACTCGCGAACCCGGTGGGTGATCTATATTTTTCAAAAAATCGTCGTGAAGAGGAAGATCGAGATATTCAACATTATAGAATGGTGGAGCCGTCCAGGGAGATCTCGATATCCTACTTTGCAGGCAATCGTCCGTCAAATACTCACCGCAATCGTCCGTCAAATACTCGCCGCTTCTTCCTCAATTGTAGTGGTGGAGCAACGTTTTAGCCAATGTGGTCAAATATTAAACGAGAAGAGATCAAGACTCTTACCCGAGACGCTGGAAGGTCAAGTTTGCCTAAACGATTGGAAGAGGGCGAAGATGAGGAAGAATGACCACTTAATCGAGTCGGACTTGGACGAGGAGCTCAACGATTGCACAATAGTCGGGAGCTCAGATGCAGAGCAAGGCGAAGAATCCTGACTTGGGATAAGGTAAGTGGGGATCAGAACGAATGTAAAGAATTACGTGAGCTTTGATTCTTCTTCCCTGAGAGGATACGTAGACAACTAGAAAACCGGTCCAAGTCCTTCTTCTGTCTTCCTTTTTATTTTTTAAAACTTAAAAAACTCTTTTAAAAAATTAAATAAAATGTCATGACCCGACGAGTCAAATGGTCGACCATTGACCCCACGGGTCACACAAACAGTCAACCCATGACTTGGAAGGATCAGGGTTAGGGTCAGAGATATCCCGATCTTTGACCCAACGGGTTTGACCCGTGCTCAAGTCTAGTTGTGGTCCTGTGGATCACTTTTTCAAAACAAAACACCATTATATTATTGTATAGCGGTTTATAAGTTATTTTGTATAATTTTACGTAAGTTCTAAATTATATTTAACAAGTTTGGTTATCAGATAGAAATTTTCAAAACCCGGCAACCATACAAAATTTCTGAAAGGTTTGAATACCATAAACCTCGAGGCCAGAACCTAGAAGTTACCTCAACAAATAAAATGAAAAAAATGCTCATTGGGCTTTACTTTTGCTGTTAAGAGCTTAATGGGCTTTCTAATCTGGCCCCATCTCTATGCCTTGAATTTGTAAATAAAGAGCGGCCATATCCGGGGTTCGAACTGGAGACCTTTGGGTACTACCCATCTCTATGCCCATAGCAAATGAAAACCATAGGAAAGCCAACTGAAAAATGGATAGAGGTATGAGTTGAGTTTTTTGTTTTTTGTTTTTTGTTTTTGTTTTTTTTTTTAACCGGAAATAATTCGAAGTTCCAGACTTCAACTGAAGTCTGGGACAACGAGAGGTCGAAAAACGGCAGACGACCTAACCGTCATGATACAACAAAAAAAGCATAAAAAAAAACCCGAATACAAAAGATCACGGCGAAGAAGGCCAACGGAGAGGAAGACGTAGGACACCGGATTGAGGCAGCGAATGCCGAGAACATGGGAAAGTCGAAGGACAAACACGACGTCTCGACGACGGGGAGACAGAGGTATAAGTTGAGGCTATTAACAAGACGATGAAATGATGATGGATAAGATAATTTCTCTTAAATTGCACACAAATTCCTTTTTCATTTTAGAAAAGTTGATGAAGAACTAAAGATCAAAATAATCAAATGCTTACAAAAAAACCACAACCCAAATATTCAATCTAAATGATCGAATTTGGTTAGGGTATCATAGATTATAAGATCTATGCAAATTGAAACTTCATACTTTTATGTCAAAATAGATATTTAAAACCACTAGTTTTCTGAAATTGTATAGAGAAAGCGACAATGGAGGGTTCGGATACGTCGATCGAATCAACCTTAACAAAGATCCCTCTACTTTTATTCAAGCTTGACCTGCACAACGACGATGTCTGGAAGTTGGTGTTACACCACCATGAACAAGTCCAATGACAACGACCGATTCTGAATCACGATGACCAATTCGGAAGCAACTTGGTGGACTAGAAGTGTTGGTTCATTCATAATATCCTCAAGTGTTGGTTTAATTGTTGTCAGTGGCGGATCCAGAATTTTGTTTAGGGGGGGCTAATTTTTTTTTTCGAGGAAAGAGACTTTACAAAGATACACAACTCATAAGGATACTTGATTTTGGACACAGTTAGTTCAGGGTTTTGTCTTTAGATTTTGGAAACAAGTTTCGTGGGTTAATATAATTGGCTTCAACCTTCAGCTTGTTTGATATTTTCAGTGCATTTAAACGAATGTAAGTAAGGGACATGTTTCGTGGGTTAATATAATTGGCTTCAACCTTCAGCTTGTTTGATATTTTCAGTGCATTTAAACGAATGTAAGTAAGAGACAAAGGTTTAGGGCAGGGAATTAAAGAAAATCATATGGTTTTGGTTAGAGCTGCATTGAATTTTTCAAGACATGGATGCCAAATAATAGTAAATGGTTAAAACAAGTAAATAACAAAATTTTAGCAAATAGGAACATTTGATAATAAATGGGTCTAATGATTCTGGGCTTTTTTGTTTTTGGGTTTTGATTCCCCTCTGTATCTGGCAATTTTGATTGAATATCGTAAAGAACAAAATAAATACACAAACCACACTTCCAAATCACAAACAACAAATTCACAAATTCATTTCTCACAACCAAAATCACAAACCAAAATTCCAAATCATAAACAACCACAATTTCAATTTTCAAACAACAAATCACAAACCACAAAGGCACAATTTATTTCTCATAGATCACAGACCTTAATCGAAATTCTCCCAAATTGATTCTTAAATCTACAACTTCTAATCTAAATTGATTCTCAATCAATCAATTAAACTTAAAAACAATCAAATTCCAAGGAAGATGAAGAAAACTAACAAACCTATTTCTCACAAATCACAAACCCTAATCGAAATTCCCCCAATTTGATTCTTAAATCCACAACTTTTAATCTAAATTGATTCTCAATCAATCAATTGAACTAAAAAACAATCAAATTCAAAGGAAGATGAAGAACACTAACAAACCTATTTCTCACAAATCCTAACCCTAATCGAAATTCCCCAAATTGATTCTCAAATCCACAAATTCTAATCTAAATTAATTCTCAATCAATCCATTGAACTTAAAAACAATCAAATTCAAAGGAAGAGGAAGAAAACTAACAAACCTTGAAGTCTAGATCGAAGGAGTGAAGAATTTGCAGCGGGAAACGAAAAAAAAAACAGATGCAGGGTAAAAAACAGGGGCAGGAGTGGGATTCGAACCTGGGATGGTAGCATCCGTACTCAAACAACACCCGCGTCCTCACCATTGCGCCAATTCATTTTTGTGATTCTACTCTACCTCACTTATATATATATATATTATTGGATTAATAGATATATAAATATATACATACCCCTTTTCAGGATAGGGGGCTTCAGCCATCCCGAGCCCCCCACAGATCCGCCGCTGATTGTTGTTGAAGGCAGCAAAGAGGCAAGACTGCAAGAATTAATTGACCGAAATTGAACTAAGGAATTCCTTTAAATCAAACCACAATGGAGGTTGAACGATATAAATTAAACAAATTTACTTAGAAGAGGATAAACAATATCCAAATCAGATCTTTAAATCAATCGTTAATGGAGTCTAAACCATAAAGCTCTTGCACTAATACGTAAATATTTTTTAAACTGGAAAACAGATGTGTGTAATTTAGTTAAAATTATATTGTCAATAGTTATTTCTACATCTTGTCTGTAGTCTTTAATCTTTAATTATTTTTATTTTTATTTTTTTTTTATTAGGAAATAATTCGAGAGTCAGGCATACGTGACAACTCGAGAGGCCGACGCAGTCGGCAGATGGTGAAACTGTTACTACATATAAAAAAAGTTGCAATAACAACAACAAAGTGGGAGGCGTGAACCCCGGACGAGCAAGCAAACTAAACTCGTACACGCTGGAGACAACGTAGACTAAGATCCAATGCCAAGCATCACCAAGCGGCGACACCGTTGACCAGCGGTAAATCAGGAGTCCAGTCATGTGGGCAGTGAAGATGATCCTCCAAGGAATTTCCTACATGTGGAATCGCCTCGATACACACCACCACGACCCCAGTCAATCCCAACACCGGTTGCCAGAGCTCCAACACGAAAGAAGAACGCCATGAACAACAGGGATCACACCAAGACCCACCCGTGAAGACGCACGAATCCCTTTCAGACGAAAGAGATTTTATTCAAAACCCTAACGGGATTTTCAAGCTCTTACGGGATTTAATCAAACCCTTTCGGGATTTATAAAAATATATACATAAGTATATATGATTTTTATATTATTATTTTCCATCATCCACCACGGCCAAAGGGGACAAGGAAGAGAGGTATTGCACTGTGCCTGCACCACCGTAGCCGGGGAACCACCGGCCAACGGAGCCGCCTACACCGGCGACGACACGAGGAGAATCGGCGACGAAGGAAACAGGACGGGACCGAGGAGAACCACCTTAGCGCGTGTTTGGCAAAAAGGGGTTTTTTTAGGAGTTGGAGTTTTTTTAAGAGGTGTATATTATTTATGGGGTTTATGGAGGTGTGGGAGGTGGAGTTTATTTTTAAAAATAACCTTATAAAAAACCTGAATGGTGTTTGGTAGGTAGATGAATTGAGAGTTTTTTTTATGGTTGATATTACTAAAATACCCTTATTAAAAAGACCCTCCCCCTCCCCCTCTCTCATTGTACGCAGAGACAACCACCACCACCGCGCCTCCAACCTCATCCCTCACCCATCTCTCACTATATGCCAGAGGCAACCATCGCCACCGGCGCCTCCAAACTCCTCCCTCACACCTCCTTCAGTCGGAATTAGAACGATAAAGAGGGGAGGCGGTCTCCTCCCACCACATAACCCTGCTTTCTCCTCCCACCATCGAACCCCCAATCTCGGCGGCCTTTTATGCAAAACCCTAGGTCTACCGAATTCAATTCGATTTGTTCTTCTGTGATTCTGATTCTCAAAGAGGCCAATTGGGCATGCCAGAGATCTTTGAATCCAATCGGGCATGCCGGAGATCTTTGATTCTTGAAGAACCCTAGGTCTACAGGAGGCTGGGGCAGAGGGCAAAAAAGAACAACGAAATGGCACCTGATACAAAACCTCCCGAAAGCTACATGTGAAGGCTTCCAATTTTCAGCGAATTTAAACTCTTCAAACCTCCAACTGCAACTCTTCAAAGCTGTTTGCCAAACACCATCGGAAGAGCTTTTTTTTTAGGCACCTGATGAAACCTATTGAAACCCGATGCCAAACACGCGCTTAGTCTTTAATCTTTATGATAAAGTATAGGAAAATTTATATAAAACTACCCCTTTAAGGGTGGTCGGCGACGAAGGAAACAGAACCGAGGAGAACCACCGTAGTCTTTAATCTTTATGATAAAGTATAGGAAAATTTATATAAAACTACCCCCTTTTTTTTTTACAGTAGGCAAGAAGTAGATCGACAAAGCGATCTTGAAGCCATCAGAAGATGGCTTGATAGACCCTACGCAGAGGGTCGCCAGTAAAAAAAACAATCTAAGATTACAATTACATGGAAAACAACTTGAAAAGTAGAGTACAAGTTTATTGAGATCTGATCCTTAGCTTGGGCGGCTTGCATGCAAGATATCATTGAGGCTGATTCACGTCTCAGTTTGCTTCCTGGTTGGTTTCGGCTTGGGAAGAAGAGGAATGTGTTGATCCACAGGGCCCAAGGCTCATGGGAGCCAAAAACACCGAGTGGACCACCAATTTTCAACATTGCTCGGAAATCTTGGTGTGCATGTGATGAATCGGGCTCGAAACTTAGAGATTTTAAAATTTTTTGAACGAGTTTTGTTTGAAATTTGAGGTTTAGGGTTAGGAGGATTACAATCTGGTGGGCTTATATTGCAAAGTTTGGCGGTTTTTGAGTCAAAGAGAAGAAGGGTGGCGATAAAAGTCCAGAGCCTCATCGAAAGCAACCGATGTGGCTGAGGAGAGGAGGGTTGAGTTGGGGAGAGGAAGACGGGTTGGGGGTGAAGACATCTGAACATTAAAGACCTGGCGGTGGAGAGGCAAGGAGTTGGTGGTCGAAGGGGAGGCCGACGGTGGAGCAAGGGTAGAGGAGGAGGGCGCCGGATGGACGGGGAGGCCCATCCGTCAGGGATCCAGCGAGGGATGACGCACCGACGCTGAAGGGGCCCACCATGGTTGGGATATAAGTACACCGGAGGAGGGAATCGAACGCGACGGCCGACAACCGCGGAGCCCTGGGAGCGATGAGGATTGGGAGGTCGGTTTTGATAGGTCGGATTTTGGGTTTGGAGATGCTTTTGGTGGTTGAAGATCGGAGAGGGAGTAGAGTATGGTGGTTTTCAATTAACCATCCATTAAATTCAAAATTAAAAAAAAATCACCCTTGAAATTGTCTTTATTTACAAATCAATACTCATTCATCTATTTTCGTTAAGTACGTTATTGTTAAATATATTATATTTTAATATTTTCAAACTCAAATTTGATTATAAATATGTTTAAAATGTGAATTTAAGGGCATGATTACATTTTGGGGATCTTTTTATTTATTTTTAATAATAAATAATAAATATTGCTTATAGAATTATTATCCCAGTTTGTGTTTGAAAATGTATAAAATATTATGTAAATTATTATTTTATTTATAATATGATTAGAAATCATAGTTTCTATTTATAAAGTTAAAACTAAACTTAAAATTATATATAAAAAATGTTATTTATGTAACAAATAATTACAATGGATCAAACTCATATTTTAAGTTGAAAAATATTAAATATGATATATTTAATGCTAGGTTAACAAAAATAAGTGAAGGGTGATGATTTGTTAATGGTGACTATTTAAGGGGTGATGTTCTCTAATTTTAAATTTAAGGGGTGGTTAAGTTTTGAAAAACCTATATTTAAGGGGTGGTTTTTGTGTAATTTTTTCTAAAGTATAATCTGGCTACTAAAAATCTATACTAATACTAAAAACAGAAGCATCTCCTACCTACGTGGCTTCACGTACGAGGAGGCTATATTTCACATGTCATCATATGAAGGATTTCCACATTTCCCACCCCTTTTTCTATCTCCAATTGGACCACTAATTTTCATCATCTTGGTTAATTTTTGCCACATCTTCATTGTAACCGCCACACCTCTACGAACTACCCCCACTAAGTTCACTAACCACCCCACTAACCCCACTAAAACATTTTTATATATTCATGAAATTAAACTAATTTCACACTATAAAGCTATTTAGTTTATTAATAAAATCATAGAAAATGATATAATTAAAGAAAAAATTATATGATATATTTTATTATAAAATAAATATTTTTTTAATATAACCACTATTATTAACCCTTTTTTAAAAAATAGCTATCTAATAAAGTTTATTATATATATAATCAATTGCCATCTTGATCTTACATTGTGATAATACTTCTCTCTATATTATATTGTTTAGAAATTATTCGGTTAAGGATTTATAAATAAATTTCTAACGAATCATTATTTTTGTTTTTATTATTTCATCGTCTTTATAGATTATTAAATTCTTTTGTGTATTTTTTTTACCATATCTCTACCACTATACTCTCTAAATTACTAATATTATTATTAGATTGCAAAATAAAAAAAAAATTAACCAAATATTTAAATACCCGTGTCTTAGACACGGGACTTACACTAGTGTTTATATCATAACAGAAAACTGTTTTCTGCATTATGAGACTATTTACATGACATTACATACTAAATGTTACTACATCCGTTCCAAAATACACGAGCTTTTATAAATTTGCACAAATTTTAATAAAAACTTCACTTTAAAAAAATCATTATTTCACTAATTTTCTCATAAATTTTATTATTTTTTAACACCCACTACACATTTTAACCAATCAAAATCTTAAAAAAAGTCAACAAAAACTATTGTCTAAGATCAATACAATTATTATAATTTCCTACCTAGAAAACATGAAAGTTTATCTATTTTGAAACAAAAACTTAAAACTACTGTCTAAAAGCCCATCTATTTTGAAACAGACAGTATATAACAGCTATGTTGCACGGACACGTCGCCAACTGCCGTTTTACGTGTCTGACACAGAACGACACGGCAAGACACGCCGGCGATATGATGAATTTGTAGAACGGAGAACATAGAAGAGAGGAGGAGAGAAGAGACGGGCATGGCGCTGAGAAGAGCGGATGAAAACGGTGGATAGAAAGAAGAAGATGAGGGAAGGGAGACAATAGTTTGCCAACCTAGCCCAATTAGCTAATAAAACCCAATAAAAAAAGGAGAAACTAAATACACCCCAAATCGTGCACGTCGGAATGGACGTGCATGGTTGAAGTGAGTTAATTAATTTTTTTAGCGTGCTAATTAATTGAAAAGGCCTGTACGTTGGAATGGACATGCACTTTTGATGGGAGATTTGCGGTGTATCTAATTAAAAACACCCTAAAAACCTTAAATTTGGCCCAATTAATTAAAACCACAAAAAAAAACCCTAAAAATAATTTCTATTAGTTATATTTAGACCTTTAAAACAACATATTATTTATGGTGTCGTGTCCTTGACGTATCGTTTCTTATGATTTTTGAAATACTATTTCCCCGTGTTCGTATCGTGTTGTGTTCCCGTGCCCGTACAACCTAGCATGCATAAAAGCATTTGTATATATAGAAGTTGGGTTTCTAACTTCATGGGATGCAATCTTGCTGCTGCTGTACTAATTCCAACACTCACATTAAACAACTTTTCGTTCACTGACTCGACCCAAAGAGTACTCGGCTGAAACAGAACTCGACGTAACTGCCCTTTGGAACTTGACCATGAAGTGGTTAGAGTACGAACAAATCTAAGCAGCCATCGACGGGTAGTTCGAATCTAATGGTCAATGGAGTCGGACAAGTCTTGGATATATATTGAAACTACGTTGCTATAACTTCTGATGATTGAAATCTCAGCAAAGTAATGAAAACAAATGGTTACAGAAATCAGTTGAGTTGCATTTGATGTCACAAAACTATTGAAAAATCATAAATTAATTTTGGCTACATATTTCAACAAATGTTTTTCACAAGATACCCAATTTTTTTGTCAGATAAATCGTTTGTTGTTCCTTTGCATCATGATGGCTTATCCATTTACTGATTTATTCCACCTCTCGATAAACCAGACATGTCTGTTCCATCGATACCGTAATTTAAACCATCCTAACGCTTAACTGAATTAAAAAAAAAAATGCAACCCAATCATACAAAGTTTGGTTAAACAAATCTGTTCTATACAACTGTTTCTTCTTCTGTTCTTTCCAACTATTCCTATGATCATGACCAAAAACAATGCAAGATACATTAATTTGACATTTTTTTTTGTCAGCCATATATAATTCATATGGCATACATTTTCTTGTACTTGTTGCTGCCTAGCATCTCCGAAGAGGCTGACGACCTACTACCAATCGACGACTTCCTTATATTCCGCCGACTCTTGGCCTCTCTATGATGCTGGATCACCCAGTAGCACATCAGGCCAAGGGTGGCGGTCATGATGATCGAGCCTATGATGGTGACTCCGATGGCGAGCCACCTCTCTTTCTTTCCCACCACGACGAACGACAAAGCCAAGAAGGCGGCTGAAATAAGCACGCAAGCGAGCCACATGAGCTTGTTTATAATAGCCATCATCTTCTTCTTGGCCTTGCTCTCTATGACCACCACCGACGTCTGCACCACCACCACCGCCAAGGAGATGAAGAGAGCCACCGAATCAAACACGAAGAAGATGAGAAAGGCCGCCTTTGGGGCTATGATCGCCTCTCCTAGCGACGACCCCGGTGGGATGTTATCCGGGTCACTCACGTACTGCCCCGGCACCGTGAAGATGGCTGCAAAGGCGACCGATGCAATGAGGACCGCCACAACGGTTGTCGAGTTGATCGCGTTGTTTAGCCCTTCCGCGTGCATCTTGTTGATCCGCTTCGCGATCCCCTGGACCCGTTTTCTCGTCTGCTTAGTGTGCTCCATCTGGTGGTGGACTTCGTGCTTTATGTCGCTAACCGTCTGCTTCAGCTGGTTCGCTGGATTGTTCGGTTGTGGCTTCAGGAGTTTCGCGCTCTGCACGCCATTTTTGTCGAGGAACGCTGCGAGGTCTTTGTGCTGTGACTTCTCTGCCGTGTCGAATGCTGTTTCCCCTGCCTTGTTAATCACTGCCTTGTCCAATTCCTTTTGGTCCAGCAATCTTTTTACCACCTGCATTGTGAACAATGTCAGTTGCTATATAGACTTGTTTTGTTATATGAAGAAACAGTTGATCAATTCAAGTTAGTGGTGAGTGGAGATATATTTTTAGAGAGACCAGTTGATGTCAATGTTTCCATTGACATCAATTTCAAGTTCTTAATCATAATAATGCTCTATGTTGAGAGATCGATTATATATAAATATCAATATCTTACTCGTCTGATTTCACTCTCTTGACTATTCTATCCAAGTATCTATGCTTCTTTTCTGGCTCTTACTTACCTGTTACCTTTCTGTTCATTTGTTCTGTTATTTTTTAGTCTATCGGAAACATTCTCTCCACTAGTCTAGGGAAAGAGTGCGTACATCTTGACCCCTCAGACACCGTTTAATCGCGGGATGTACTGGGTTGTCGTCGTCATTGTTGTTACTCTTTCGATTTCATCTTCTTCAAAGTGAAGATAAAAGCATTAAAAAAAATATGCCCCTTTTTCTTTGTGGTGATAATGCCAAAATATCTTTGTTCATTGTTACTACATGGCTCTTGAATCTTATTTTTTCCTATTTTTTCTTGGATTTTTTAGTTCTGTATAATTTGGCTTTGCCTGTTTTTTTTCCCTAAGTGATAAGATGTCATATATAAACTAATCTAAAGATTTGAAACCCTAGTTTCATACTAGAATCACGATGATTCAATACACTGTATAAAGTTGGTGTGGACTGTGGAGTACTCTTACTATTGTTAATTGGTTTTAGAAGACGAAGGAAAAGAGATAGGTAGGTACCTCTAGCCTGCCCTTTCTTGAAGCCACATGCAAAGGTGTATTCCCCTTATTGTCAACCAAGTTAACAGAGGAAGGCATAGCCAAGATGAGCTGCTCCACAATCTCTACATTTTGGCCCTTCACCGCCATATGAAGCGCGGTTTGGCCCTTCTTATCGACCCTCAAGGTGATCTCCGGCTCCTTCTCCACCAGCGCTTTCACGACCTCCACGTGACCGTTCCTTGCAGCCGAATGCAACGCATTCTTCCCGTTGCTCCGAGCAATCGTGACCAGCCCGCTCCCCGCTTCTAGCAGGAAGTTCACCACCTCTACATGTCCTTGTGTCGCGGCTATCTGCAATGCTGTCGTATTCGACGAATCATAAGTCATTGATAGATTCGGATCCGCCTCCATCAACACCTTCAATACCTCTGCATCACCGCCGTAGTAAAATCAATCAATCAATCAATTAATCCATCAAATGGAGGCAAAATCATATGCACATTTATCGATGCAGATGCAACGTGCAGATGATTTTGCCTGCATTTTTCCCTACACGATGCGATGGGATGAGTAGTGATCCGATTCATACCGAGTGCCCCTTGCTTGGCGGCGATGAGGAAAGCGTCGTAGCCGTTCCGAGCCTTGATGCTAGCAGTGACGGGATCATAGTACTTCATCAACTCCGCGACGATTTCGACATGGCCGCTCTCGGCCGCTGCGTAGAGAGGCGTTTCGCCGGACTGGTTCTGATTAGATAGCAGCTCCTTGAGCGCTTCTTCATCCTCTTCTGCGCCGGCGAGGATCTCGACTACCTCTTCAACTCTCCCGGCTCTCGCTGCCGACGTGAAGGCCGTGTCGTCTCGTTTCCCCGTTAGTTGCTTCACCACCTTCTTCTTCTTCTTGCCACGCTCCTCCGAATCCGACGAATCTGACCCCATTGCCTAAACTATCGATCGATGGATCAAATGTACAATGGGCCTCTGATTTTTGAAATCTGTGAAATTTCGTCGTGATTGTTTGTTACGATGGAGGAAGGAAACAATTTTAAAAACAAGAAGACGAGGAAATGGGAAATTACGCAGAGAATTAGGAGAGAGGGAGAGGCCTAAGAGGGGAGGAAGAAGAAGGACTCTAAAGAAAAATGGCTGAAAGAGAGGAGACGAATCAACCCAAAAAATAAAAATAAAAATAAAAATATTAATGGCCTAAAATTAGAAAGTTAAGGTGTTCCTCTTTGTGTCAAGCGCTCCTCCATTGTATCTTGCTGGCGTTTATTTTACGTGTGTACAATGTAAAGTTCTTTCACAAAAATAGCAACATAATTAGATCACAAATTTGAGTTTTTATATTATTGAATTTTATTTTGGTTGGGCCTTTGGCTCCAAATTATCCACTAAAAAGTCCATTTTTTTTTTGGTAGAAACTAAAAAGTTTATCTTGTAAGCCGTTAAAAAGCTCTCTTTTCTCCCCTTGCTGGAAAACCAGTTCCTTTGGCTGGGTTTTCCCCCAACTTCCTCCCCGGATGTCCGAACCCCTCTTCGGAGGTCTATACTCCCTCTTCGGAGCCCCCTAACTCCTCTTCGGAGGTTAAAAACCAAGCCCCGTTGGTCCAAGGCTCCGGGCCTGCCCTCGCTGTGCACTGTCGGTCTCCTCCTCGTGCGTCGGCGCTGTTGTTCGGCGTTGCCCCCCAGCGTCGGCATTTCGGGCTGCCTCAGCTTGCTCATTTCTCTCTCACATCACACCTCTCTGATCGTTTTTTTCTGGGACGAAATCATCTTTGAAATCCCATTCGATTTGGGGCTTTTGCCTAGGCTGGTTGTCCGCCGGTTTTGTCTGCTCTCAATCGTTCCCCTCGATATGCTCTGGCTATCCGGCGGTTCCCATGGCGCCTTCTTCCCCTCTTCTGAGCGGGTCGTCGGTTTCCAGTCCCCCTCTTCGGAGATCCCTTCGATTTCTGGCCCGATCCGGCGCCGCCTTCGGTGGTTCTTGGTCTTCCTCCATCGGCTTCTCCGCGTCCTCTTCCCCCGCCCGCTCACACTCCTCTTTGCCTTCCCCGCTGTCCTCTCTCTCTGGGTGTTGAGGTTCCGGCCCCTCCGGTGCTGCCTAGGTTTCCGGCTTCCCTATTCGTGGTCCTGGTCGTCGCTTGTTCTACTGGATTCTTGCCGGCGGCTGTGACTTCCTGGCCTCTCGGTGCTGCTGTTGCCGTGGAGCCCTTCTTGGGCTTGGGTGCGTTCCTTGGGCCCTAAGGCCTCTTGCCTTGGGCCCGGGGCTGGCCCGTCGAAATAAGCTTTTAATAATTCTAAAATTAGTATCTTGATTTTATATATTATATTCTAGCTTTAAATAAATAATCCCCGGTTGGGCTAGTTTATCTCCCGCTAGGGTTTATGGTGCTTTTCGAGTCAGGTGGTGTTGCTCTACGGTTTGAGAGGGTCGACTTTTCTTCTTCGGTTGATGGGGTTCTGGCTGTTCGGAGTCGAGTCAGGCTGGGGTCGTAACAGTGTGTATCGAGGCGTATCCTTTTCCCGGAAGGCTGCTTCCTTGGAGGTTCGTCTTCACTGCCCACAGGTTTCTCCTGATGTACCGCTGGCCTGCGGTGTTGGTTTTAGGTTGCGCTTGGCTTCGCTCGTTCGTCTACGTCCGCATCTCGTCCGGTTTAGTTAGGCTTGGTTTCTCTTTGTAGAGTTCTTGTGCTTATCTCTTGCGTCTTCGTTATATTTTGTATCTTCATGAAGGTTTCCGTCTGCCGACTTGTCGGCCTTCAAGGTCCAGGTTTGTCTGGCCTCGAATTATTTCCTAATAAAAAAAAATTTATATATCCACTAAAATCTTATTATTACTACCTCCGTTCTAAAATAGATGAATTTTTTTAATGATATTTTTTGTTTCAAATAGAGGACCTTTTATATTTTCTAGATATGAGATTGCAATGAATTATATTGATTTGTTGGTGCGGTGTTTTGCCGATTGAATATTTGGTGTGTGGCTGATGGTATTTGCTAGTTCTATGGCAGTTTGATGCAACTTCCTGCCCGGGCCCAAATTCTATCCTTTACCTTGGACCCAAAGCAGTACACTAGGGAAATAAAAAATAAAAGCGGTTTGAGCAGCAGTGTTGATTTGCTTGGTGGTATGGTTGTGTGGCTTTGGGGTCTGGCAAATTTGAGTGGTGCTCATCTCCTTTGTCGATGCGCGAGAGGTCGTGGACGTGATCGAAACCCGAAGGCTCGTTGCCATTAGAGTCCAAAACTGAGGTTTTCACTTAGAGTCCAAAACTGGTGGCTAACCCTAATTTACAGGCATTTGTGCTGATTTCGTTAATTATTAGGCCCAACTGGATGATTTACCATAGATGAACCCTTATTAACATGAAATTGTTTGTAATTTGCTGCACAGATACAATTTATGGATATGTTGCTTCAATTTAAACTACCTAATCGATTTAGGTTTTGATTTTGAGGTATAATCTTTAGAAATTAGGGTAACAACGGAAGAGCAAGAGAGGGTTGCGAGATAGAGAAGATGCTGAAGAATAAGAGAAATTGGGGAAAGAACAAGAGAACGAGTATGATGAAGTTATAGAGAGCTCATGTTCAAGGAGGACGGCCAGGAGTATGCTCGGGTCCTTCATGTGCTCGAAAATGGACATTGCGAGATGCACAAGAAGGTTTAAATATAATTGTCGTTGGCGAAATCATCCTCTTCAATCTTCAAGATTATTAGGTATTCAATACTTTTCTTTTTATATTGAGAGATATGATATTGAGATTCATTCGTTTATAATGCCACATTTGATTTTGGTTTTTGTTTTATTCAATTTCATCATTTTCTAAATCTATTTTGGTATTACAATGGAATGGGGTGGATAATTTATTGGATTGGCATGCGTAGTTGGAGATTTAAGTTGAGTGAACCATTTGATTTCGAGTGAACGGGTTCAGATTGCTGTTGTAGGAGGAAATCGAGAATGCAAATTAAAATATAAATAAAGTACATCAAACCAGATTCCGTCCCTTGCAAATAATTAGAAGACCTCCTCCTGATGTAGCAGCGGGAAGTCGGGATCGATCCACAAGGAAGCGTGTCAGCGGATCCTAGGCATCAATGGAATCTCACGGACAGAAGTCGACAACAGGTGCTAGATCTCGACTAGGGTTAGTCGACAGAAGATCAGGCTAGTCGAACAGGGCAGAAGCTCTCGGCAAAGGCTACTCGATCTCGACAAGGGGCTACTCGAGATCGAGTACGGTCCTCGTCGACTTCGGGTTGGGCTCGTCGAGTTCCTGCACAATTAAGCTACGACGATCTAGGATCGAGAATCAGTAGTCGAGACCGACCAGGCTTGGTCGAGATCGACGAGGGCAAAAAGTAAAAAAAAACAATGCAAATTCGGTTTTGTAACTTTATGAATTAAAAGAACTTCCAAGATTAGGGTTTGCGACAACGATTACCATGCAAGCGGAATATAAATCACAAAAGGCGGTAACTTTATCGATAAAGGAAAAGGCTTTCACCTAATCCGACAAGTAGGAATATAAATCTCGCGACAAATAATCCTAATTGCATCTATTCCTTTTCATAATTAGCATTTATAATCTTTCGAATAAAAATCCTAATTACTACCCAAGTTTCACAACATGAGCTCTTCAATTTCTCAATCAAAGTTGAAGCACATAGGGAATAGACTAAGATAACAACAAAATACCTCCTTTCGCAATCGCCAATCCACCGACATGGCTCTCGTTGGGCTCACCCCAACCCCAGAAGTAGGTGGACTACTCGCGCCTCATCGCAATCACAGACATTGATTTAAAAGAAATAACTTGCATTAACTAAATTCAAAGGCTTTACAATCTCGGCAATCAACTTTCGTAAACTGCCAAAACCTTAAAACCTTCGAACTCCTAAATCTCTATGTGTAACTGTATCTCTGAAATTGAATGAATCTAAAATCAGCCCCATGGGCTTTATTTATAGCCTTCTATTCCTTGCTACTCAAGGATAGAATATCTATATCTATATCTAAAACTATATCTAAGACTTTAAAGATAAATAAAAGCTACAATGAAATTAAATCTAAAAGGGAAATAATATCTAAAGTATCTCAAGTGGATAAAACTCACTTCTTCATGATAGATGTTGATAATTCGGATAGACTAGGCTTATCCTCGGCTCCAAGGACTCTACTCCGAGTAGGACTGCATCAATGCGTCACGCGGCTTCGGGAATCTTCGTTGATCTCGAGTAGGAAAGTTTGTCGACTGGTGTGGCTCGGCGTCTCGGTTAGCAGGTCCTCGATGTGGCTCGGTCATGACTCTTGGCCTTAGTCGATCTCGAGTAGAACTCCTCGATCTCGACGAGTGATGTGTTCTCGACTTGGTCTTCCGAGGTTGTCGAGTGGTCTCTTGTCGACATGCTCAGACACAGGTTCTTGGGCTTCCTCGATCTCGACAAGACCCTTGTCGATCTCGAGTAGATCATGGCTTGGCCTGGTGTTGTCGTTCTCTTCGACATGGCTCGGGGAATGGGGTCTGGCACTTGTCGATCTCGATGAGACCTTAGTCGAGATCAAGTAGACTTGCTGCTTCCGTCTTTGCTTCTTGGTTTTCTCCCAAAATGTTTCCATATTCTGCAATATTAAACAGAAACTTATGTAGATCTCCATTTCTAACAAATAAGCATATACTACATAAATTCGACATATTCCCAACCCGAAATATGCAAAATGTAAGGAATATGGAACTAAAATATGCATAAAAACATGGCTACTTTGGAGACATCAATTGCAAGCAAGGGCAAGAGCGGGATATCGCCATCGGGGCTAATTTATGCGAATGGATGGTTTTGTGCTTCATAGTTAAGTAAGGGATGAATATGAAATGTGAGAAGTAGATTAAATTGGAGACGGAGGGAAAGTGAGATGATTTGAAAGAGAGGAGATTGAGGGGTACGTTGCACATCAACGGTACACAACAGTGTGGAGAGGTGTAGTGACGCTGCGAAGAGCAAGTTTTTTTTTCTCATAAGTGCCATGTTGGTTTTGAATTTGTTTAATGGTTCTTTGATTTTATGGAAAGGCAAGTTTTTCTCAGTATAACTTGTACCGGTGCAGGAATTTAAGTCAAAGCTCTTTGATTTTAGGATAGAAAAGGCCGATTGAAGATTTAACACATGTTTCACAATCTGAACTGATGAGGATGATTAATTTTTTTATTCAAATGAAAACTGTAATTGAAGCACAATAGGATAACAAGGATGAAGTCGAGAAGCCATACATGAATAAGGACGACAATGGTGTTCATCTTCCTCCTTATTTGAGTTATAATAAGGTTTATTTATACGTTGATTTTAGCTTCCTTTTACTAAATTTCGTTGGTTCAGTTCAATTGATCTAATTAAGGGTTTTTATTCATGTTCAATTTCATTAAGTTGATCAATTCTCGGGCCTTGGACATTTGTTTCTAGGGACGAACAATCAAGTATCAAGGGGGATTTCAAAATTTTCATTTTTATCAAAGCTTTCATGTTTTAGATTTCAACATGCATTTTTATTATTCATGTTTTTGACATTTATTTCAAAGCGATGCTTTGAGAGAAAATATTTGTAATGTGTGGCTCATGTGCATTGTGGTCGTGATCATGATAATTCTTTCTATGGTATTTATATAGCTTCGTATTGAGTTGGTGTTCATGCTTTGAGAGAAGATTTTTAATCCCTAATTTTATTTCCAAATTTTGATCATCGATAGCCTAATTCTTTATATGATATTTATAGCTTTTAATTGAGCTGGTGTTGTTTTCCTCTTTTATACAAAATAATTTAAACTGCTCAACTGAAGAATACAAGTTATTTCTCATGTTAATGTGTTTACAACATTAATTATTAAGTTAGGTTTTCAACTATATAAATCTATAACTTGTAAACAATTATGATTAATGATTAATATATCTCATGTTATATGTGTGACTATTTTTAAAAAAATCGTTTTAATGATCATATAATGTGTAAATTATTTTCTTTGAACTTTCAAGGATGTAGAGCATAAAAGGCTTATTTAAGGATAAATGTAGACCTCTCACATGAGTTCAATAGTTGCAAAGATAGATGTATTAATTGAAGTTGTACATGGTATATATCACTAATTTTTCGTTGATTTTGTCAAGTGTATATATTTTTGGTTGAAGGGATAATGTTTACAGGAAATTGGGAACCATGTTAATTACTTGCTAGATGTGAAGGGGTGGCAATAACTTGGTAGATAGTTTGGAACTTTCAACTACTCATCAGTCAAGGCAATGGCATGCCAAGGTAAAGCAAATGGTTGACTTTACCTACACCCTTCCTCCCTCCCTGTCTCTTTATCTAATATATCAATTATGTCTATAATTTCTGAAATAGTTTTTCATGTCATTTGCTCTAATTCACCCTATCAACACCAACTGATCTTATAATTTATTTTTTCATATTTCTTGCATTATTATTGGTTATCATTTAAATTCCAGTTTCCATATTAATAATCTTGGCAAATTTTTTATTTATCATGATGCACTTCGATAGAAACACAACAAAACGAGCTTATATTGAAATCTAAGGGTCTAGCTCTCCATCATAGAGGATGAATTAATAGTAATCCATGGAGCTTTCGCTGCCTCACTCACTACCTACATGCTTTCTGACATCAACCGATGAATAAGACCATGGTACATGGTAATGGTATACACGAGTGACACCATAAGTTGTGAATTACACTTTTCACCTCCTAGGCATAGTTTATTAGACTATCCACAATGGTTTTGTCTATAATGTATACATTTGCACAAGGTGTGTAAAAATACACCTTACTTTTTGGTATTTTGCTCCAATGGTCAAATGTGCATTTTTTATACACCATTCAAATTAAATTAATTTAAAAATCATAAAAACACACCAATAAAGTTGTCTTGATTTTTGAAAAAGTTTTTGCACATGGGGGAGGTGGTGTGCTCAAATTTGTACATTGCATGCTCAAATGTGCACATTTGCACACCCCAAAAGCAACCAATGGAGCTAAAAAATGTCAAAAATACACATTTAGACATTTGCACACAACCATTGGAGTTAGTCTTATAATCTATTTATTAACTAATATTTATTTGAGTAGAGGACCAAATGTCCATCGATTTATCCCACTAATAGAAGAATCTTTTTCTCATGTCAACTTAAGGAAAAAAAAGTCAGAAGATGTGTTTGAGAAACTCTAAATGAAGCTAAGAGATCGAACACATGGGTGATAGGTATAATCTTTTCATGGGGGAGGAACCTATCTTTGGAGGATCAAATACTTTTGGATGGAAACGAGTTAGTTTAGATAAGCTATGAAAAGAAGTTTTAGAACCAGGGCCTACCCTTTTTTGGCAATATATGATCACTATCTTGCTATTCCTACTCACTATTGGTAATTTGTCGGTGGAATTAAGAATTGTATATCAGGTATACATTTATATAATAAATATATGGCTTTATTTGTTCTCATCTTTATATATGTCTTTAACTTCGATGAATGAGTGAATATGATTTTCAACCATTAGGTCGTCTCTTCCAATTTCAAAAGTTGAGAAGCCAGTGTAGAGGGAGGGTACTGCACTAGAGAAGCAGGTGAGGATGGGGGTTGGACACTACTTTTGTATTACATATATGGTTCCTTTATAAGAAAGCTTGTAATACACATGGGGTTCTCTTCCATTCTATCCCTTTTAATTTGACTTGGCTCTTTTGTAGAATAAGTTTTTCCCAAACAGAATAGAAAATTATTCTTTCAAGTCATATTGGTTGTGTGCCTTTAACTGTAGGGAAACTATTGCGAACGCTGGAATTTCGAACACTTTAAAATTAAGCTTAATATCTTGAATGATTTAGACTAGGTCCTCCTTCGTAAAATATTGAGGTGTGTTGTTGGAAAACAACTTTGTTGAGGTTAGGATAGCTGAAATCATTATGCTGCACATGAATACATACACAATAGGAGTAAAGAGGAATAATGCCAATATATCGAGCTATAGTTAAATAAGAAAGATATATGTTATGGTGAATAAATCTTTGTATGGACAACTCATGAAGTGTTTGATGAAATGACACTAAGAAGTAGTTAATACTCCCTCCATTCAACAATATAGGTCCTTTTAGATTTTGCACGTTTTTTAAGAACCTAAAAGTTATAGTAAAATATTTATTTATTTTATCAATTTTTTATTTATCAATTTCATACTTCTTATTAATAAGTATCAAATTATTAATTTTTTTTTGATAAAAAGTTAATATTTTACCATTTTTTTAAGTTGTTAAAAAACGTGCAAAACCTAAAAGGACTTATTATTGTTTAACGGAGGTAGTATTTCAAATTTATAATTTGATTTAAAGTACGTTAACTTATAAAGTTGGATGTATTGAAATTGATTTATAATTTAGACTAATTAGAAATGTGTACCATTTAAAAAAAAATAGTTTGGTCTCTTAAATATAGGATATTAAATATCAGAAAGGTGCACTAAAATAAAATACAGGATATTAAATATCAGAAAGGTGCACTTAAATATAGGATATTAGAAAGGTGCACTTAAATATAGGATATTAAATATTATTTTTTATCGATTTAATTAGATTTATAGGGTTTATACATTTAAACCCAGATTATCTTTTTTCTCTAAATGGTTTATAACTTAGAACAATTTGAGAGATATATTATGGTATGTAACACAGAAAATGTCATAGAGGATCGATCTGCACTAAGTTTATTATGATCGACAAGAACTATAAGACTTCTTTTCTTTACTTTTATGTAGGGCGGGTATTATAAGAAGTGCGAACACAACTAATCTACTATTCTTTGTGAAATTCGAATTATCATCATATCGATAGAAGACTTTTTCATGACAATCGAAAACTTCAAATAAGTGCATGTTGAGGATAATCACATTTCTTACCAGGCTAGGCTAGATACTTGCCAGATTATGACTATACAAGATTTCTCCTCTTTTTTTTTTAATGCTTTAGCTATACAATGTTTATACATTTAAACTTAAGGTATCTTCATCAAATTGGTTTATAATTTAAACCAATTTAAGAGATGTAATATGATGTGTAATAGATAAAGTATCATAGAATATCCGAACTCGGTTTTCTTATGCCAAAAACTACAAAGTTTCTTTTCATTGCCTTAACGTAGGAGAAATGTGGAAATGACCAATCCACTATACTTTAACTGAAGTATCGATCGTCTCAATAAAAGAGTTCACCATGATACCCAAATATTTTGAAGAACGACAAGGCAAGAACCATAAGCAAAATGGTATATTATTAAAAAAAAAATTGATGAGTCAAGTATTTTATTTAAAACGTCAAACTTGACTAAAAATATTTTGAAAATGAAGTATCGATCGTCTTGATAAAAAACTTCATCATAACAACCAAAGATTTTAAATAACATCATGGTGAGGGGCATGAGCAACAATTCAAATGAAATATATATACTCATGGTATGAGGGGAACTAAAGCGGAAAATTTCATAAAAAAGACTCACCCGTACAGGGTACGGGAAAAGTACTAGTTACTATTGATTTTTAAGCAAAGTATTTATTACCATTGATTTTATACGTGTTTTTCTAAATCTTATCGTTTATTAAATGCTTACTATTTCAACCAATAAATAAGTGGAGAGTTTAAAAGAAAAAATAGTCAACAAATACAATTTAGAAAACATAAAACGACACCTATTTTAGATCAAATTTAAAAGTCTAAAACAACACTTATTTTGGATCAGAGGGAGTATAAACAATAAATTAATTTAATTAGAAATCACAAACACTAAGTATCAGGTAGATTAATAGCCTTAATTTCAAATTTGAATCATTTTAACTTAAAAAAAAAGAGATTTATAAAGTTCAAAATTGTTGGGTCAATTGTTCATCTATAACCTAATCTATTTATTTACTTATATTAAAACCGATACGTAAAGGCTTATATGGCATCTTGTAGTTGATTTTGAAAAAAATATTAAAATAATAATATACTTGAAATTTCTTAATAACCACCACAATTATATTTAGATATTTTATTTACTGAAATTATAAATCCCTATATAGACTATAAAAGAAAAAATCAACAATATTATATATAAATCCGGGTCGGATATCTACACCGCTATTTTTTACTATGTTCACCGCTAATCACCGTAGACGTTGACAGTAGGTTTAGTTGCGTATCTTGGAGTCTAGCGCAGCATGCAACGGTGGTGTGAGAATCGTATATGAGTCCACCGCATGTAGGGGTGATATTCAAGCCGAGTAGTTCGAGCTCGGCTCGGGAAAAGCTCGAATGCGAGTTGAGTTCGACCTCAAAGTTGAACTCGTGATGAGTCAGCTCGATTACTCGTTTGTAGATGTATTTAATTACTCTTTTACCCCTAGGTTTAATTTGTGTACTTTACCCTACCCTCCTCACCATGGTCACCTCCAACTCTAATCTCTCATTCAATCAATTCGATCACTCTCGATCCCGTCATCCCACTCTTGGCCTCTCCTCCCTCCTCTGGTTGGCGACCACGCTCGTCAAGTCCCTCCTATCTGACATTCGGCCCGCCGCCGCTGTTATCTCCCCTCTGCCTCTGGTTGTCGATCTCGAGCTTGAACCTCATCTCTCCTCTCTCATCTCTCTGTTGCTTCTCCATCTCTGTTGGTTGTTGTTGCTCCATCAGTCCATTTGTTGCTTGCACTGGCCGCCCGCCGTCGTTGCCCTACCCCCTTTTCTCTCGATCTACTCTGTCTCCGCCATCGATCGGCTCGATCTACTAGTAAGCAGTAATGCAAATATTGAATTTTCACCCAATGATGAAAAAGGGATATATCAATCTTCTAACTCCCTAGCTACACACCAACTGACCGACCTACCGGGGCAATTTGACTACCTTATTTAATTTCAAATTAAAACATTCATAACATTAGCAAAAAAAAAAAGAAAGAAAAAAGAAAAGAAAAGAAGTGGTACTAGGTTAATTATATATAGTTGATCAACTTGCACTGAGCCTTCTAATTGAATTGACCCAATACTTATATATCACAAGCTGCTCATCAATAAATAGTACACATTTGCATGCTCATGATTGTACTTTATAAATACACAACAACCAATCCACCTAAATACTCAAACATACATGTTCTATATGCGTGATTATCTCTATGCATTACAAACAAACCCAATCTCAACATCATAAACCCCCATCCTCAATTGCATAATCAAACTTTTAAAAAGTATATATAGATTAAGAATTAACCATTATTTTCACTAGTTCAATCGAGATAAATGTGTCTATATTTAGACCTTTTAAAACCCTGTTTTATTGTGGAATATATTGAGATGCTTTCTCGGGAATCTTGAAGGTGGTCTCATCTTCAGTATTATTAACCCATCCATACTTCTCCAAATAGGGATTGTTCAAGCTCTTCTTAGGGTACTCATCAATGCAATCCTCCCAAGCATTGCCATCTCCCAAATCCCTGACCACCTCCCACATGCAACTGTTGCACTTAAACCCTGACCCAAAAGCCAGCATCATAACCCTGTCCCCTTCCCTGAGCCGCTTCTTGGCCTCCATGTACCCCAACACGTACCACAGGCTGCTCGCCGACGTGTTCCCGAATCGGTGCAGCGTCATCCTCGCCGGCTCCAGGTCGTGCTCATCCAGCCCCAGGCTGTCCCCGATGCCGTCGATCACCGCCTTCCCGCCCGTGTGGATGCAGAAGTGGTCCACTCCGGTCCTGAAGTCGATTTTCGGGGGCTTGTTTGGGCCTTTGGGGCCCCGGTTTCGCTTCCTTAGGGAATTCACTAGGATGAAGCGGAGGAGCTCTGTCACCGGGAGGATTTTGGGGGCGAGTTGGCGGAGGTTGTCGACGAGGCACCGGGTGGCGGCTCTCACGAGGTCCTTGCTGAGGTAGATCCCGAGGCGGCCATCTTCGTCGTTGGTCTGGTAGCAGGAGTTGAAGGAGTCGTCCCTGGCGCCGTGGTGGGTGCGGACCAGGCACGTTAGCTTCAGCTTTGCCCTTGACGCTAATTGGACTGGCCAACACAAAGTATACCGATAGATAAATTGAGAAGTCGAAACATAGACAAGAAAAATAAACAAACAAAAATCAGTTTAAAAAAAAAAAAATATATTGTTAGAGATGACAAAATCTCAATCCTTGATATAAAATCAAAATCCTCTCTTCCTTTCTATTTTTACTAACTAAAGCTATATAAAGTGGCGGAGTCCGAAAATTTTCGGAGGGGCACAATACAATATAGTTTTGGATTAAAGTGACGTAAAGAGTTATATATAATACGATAATAAATGATGTTATTTTAAAATAGAATATCATTGGTTTTTGATAAAACAATATCATTTTTCACATAAAAAAAGAAATATAAATATATAAATGAAATATTCGAAAAAAATGAACTAAATAAGTAAAGAAAACGCAATATAATAAACATTAAGTTAAGATTATGGTTGTTATATGAGCTAAGTAGCTCAAGTTTTGCTCGAGTTTTGCTCAATAAAAGCCGCTCGAGCATCATTTACAAATGAGTTAATTATGAGAACATTTTTATGATTGATTCAAAGCTGACATCGGCTCGACTGAAGCTAAAATAGCACGAATTTTGTGAAATCTACAGATTTTCTTTTAATTTACTATGTCATGAGCAAGTAATGTTGCATAATACTTGGGAAAAAGACTCAGCTCGATCAAGCTTGTTCATTTAATAAACAAGTCGAGTATGAGTTCAAGTTCAAATATATGTTCGACTTGAGCTTGACTTGTTTCTAAATGAGCTAATTAAATATATAATGAAACAATACTAGACTTGTTTGACTCAAATAAAAACCCTAATTAATATAGAGTATAACTTGTTGCACTCATAACATATAATAATGTATAACAGATATAAAAAATTTAAACTTGTGTAAATTTTTATCTGATTGTCGAAATGATTAGTATAACCTCGCATTTCGAAGCTCTCGAGATGAATTATAGTATGTAAATGTTAATTTAAGTAAAATATAAAAACATTATAGTCTATTGAAATAAAATTAAAGTGATTAATATATCCTTAATTTTAAAACATTTATAACTTTTTGCTCAGATATCGGATTAAGGCGTATTATATATCAAAACGAAACTATCGACGAGGAGAATACACCTAGGTAGTTCGTCAAATGAGAGAGGGGGCACGTGCCCCCCTAGTCCCCCCCCCCCTCGGCTCCGTCCGTGACTATGTGTGTGTGTGTGTTGGATAATGATAACTGAAATTGATTGGGCGGTTTAAACTAATTGATTATTTGTGTTAAATATATATTAATAAACTGGTATGATGTTAGGTAAATTTAAATGTTAGCTAGTTGATGAAAACCTATGATTAAGAAGCAGAAGATATGAAAAGTATGGATTAGTAGCTGTTAAAAAGATACAATTGTAAAAGACAATTAAATTAAAAACTTATATGTATTTCAAACTATATAATATTAAAAATAAAAGCTTCTAAAAGTTAATTAGTGATTGTGTTATACAGAGCCATAATTCAATCTTTTTTCCTTTTTGAAGTAGAGGATGCCGTTAAATTCCTCTAAATTGGAAAATAAATAAATTACAGAGCAAAATTAGGTGTCAAAAAAATATATAGACGAGCTATAGGTAAGAAACAATTGATAGAGATGTCACTCAATCTCAATTATTATTATTATTATTTTTGATAAGGAAATAATTCGAGGCCGGACAAGCCCGGACCTCGAGAGGCCGACAAAGTCGGCAGACGGTAAGCCGTCTAAACATACAACAACGAAATAGAAAGATAACATAAAATACATCAAAAGTAAACCCGGAAAAAACCCAAGACCTAAGCAAACTAGCGGACACAACATCGAGAGGTAGGAAGTCGTCGCGGAGAAGTGGATAGCGAGCGCATGGGACAGCCTTAGCTGACACGATGTCTCACCGCCGGAAAGACAGAAAGCAGAAATCCTCGTAAGGCAAAGGCGACACCTGGGGAAGTGTGGATCACACGACGTTCCCCCCACCTGGATGAGGGATCTTCGGAGACCACAAACACCTCCACCGACGATCAACCAGGGCCGCAGAACTGCTCCTCAACCGAGACTAACCACAAACCAACACACGGACACCAAACCATACGAGCAAATGAAGCACAACCGCAAGAAGGACGAAGAGCGCGGGAAAAATCCAGGAAGTACAACATTACTACCTTTAATTTTATTTAATGTTATCCAAATTTCAATGGGTCAGATTTGGGCCCAAGGGAAAGCCTTGGGCCCAAAGGACTAATCAAGGGTCCGTTAAGAGGGATGTGCAGCGCTCAGACACCAACCCCGACGGAAACCCTTCCAGGAGCGACAGAACCTAGGGCACCACAAACCCGAAAGAGATACACAGCCGCCTGGGGGAAGACAGAGCCGGCAAGGAGCCCAAGGAAGCGGCCACCATGTAGCGGCGTTTGGAAAGGATGAAGGTGAGCCCCAGTACCACAACACAAACCAAGACGTCGGCGAGGAGTAGCCCCAACCGAAACGGGCACAATCGAGTAGCCACAATCAGGCTGGAAGGCGGTGATGAAGCCGGGGGAAATAAAACCGTCACCGGAGACGGCTCCCCCACCACCCACACAGAAGACGGAGGAATTACAGGGGAGGGCGGAGACGAGACTCAGCCGAGGCTGCGGAATCCGACAGCGACAGCAGAAGCAAGCCCCCCGCACCAAAGATACAAGGCCAATCAAGGAGGAAGAGTGTACAGGTGAGCCGAGGAAGAGAAAGAGGAGGCCGGAAAGGAGAGAACCCTCCAAACCCTAAACTCTTACCACGCCAAGACTCACGGACGGGGTCGATTGGAGAGAACCCGAGGCCAGCAGCGGAAATAGAAGTTTCCCAACCGAACCCCAGAGACCTTGCGAACTAGAGATTTCGAGGCTTGAAGCACTACACGAACATGGGAGAGATGAAATCAAGACCATGAACCAAGAAGCACTAAAAGCCCCAAAATGCTTTTAAAATTTGTTCAAAGATTGAAGAAATTTGGTTATTTTCTTTGTTCTTATTTTAGTCCTTCAACAGGGAAGCCGGGCACAAGAGTGGCGGCAGAAATGCAGAACGCCAAAGGCCGAAGCAATGACGAAGCGGCCGAGGCCGGATTGGGCTCCCGAAGGAGATTTGGGCTCCCGGAGGAGATTTGATTTGAGCTCCCGGAGGAGATGGGTTGGAGGCTGAAAAACAGTACTAGATTTGGTAGCAAAGAAACTGAAATACAGTACTAGATTTCACACAAACTGGATGTTTTTTTTTTTTTTTGGTTTTTGGTTCTCCTCCCTCTCTCTAGAAGTGTGTTACAGTTCTAAAATATTTTTTTTATATAATATTATATATGTATGTTAAAAATCAGTATTTAATAAAACAATGATATATAAATAGTATGTTTATAAATTTTTACAATGAATTTTTTTTTAAAAACTTGTATATAGTCATATATACCAATATATAGAAACTTAATTATATATAAATTTTAAAGCGTAGCTTTCTATCATTGAAGTATCTAATTAAATATACTTTGAATTATTATTGTTTGAAATATAAATATGGACGTGGTGGGCTTCCCGATGAGGGTTGGGCTTCATCAGGGATCGGCCCTTAGCTATTTCCTTTTCACATTGATTATGGACATGGTGGCGGGACCTATTCAGGATGAGGTTCCGTGGTATATGCTATTTGCAGACGATATTGTGTTAGCAGATGAGACGAGAGAAGGGGTAAATAGTAAGCTAGAACGGTGGAGAGAGACGTTGGAAGGCAGGGGCTTCGAGCTGAGCAGAACAAAGATAGAATATTTGGAATTCAGGTTGGGAGGAGAGAGTGAGGTGGACCAGGATGTGATGCTTGATGTGGTACCGAAAAAAAGACAGTTTCAAATATTTAGGATCGGTGATGCAGAGTGATGGAGGTGTGGACACAGACATCGGACATCAGATTCAAGTAGGGTGGCAGAAGTGGAGGGTTGCGTCAGGAGTCTTATGCGATAGGAAAGTGCTCCCAAAACTTAAAGGAAATTCTACAGAGTGGTGGTCAGACCTGCAATCCTGTATGGAGCTGAGTGTTGGGCGACAACGAAAGCGCAAGAACAGAGACTTATGGTGGAAGAGATGAGGATGCTTAGATGGATGAATGGTAATACTAGACTTGACAGGATCAGAAATGAGTTTATCCGCGAAAAGGTAGGGGTAAGTAGTATTCGAGATAAGCTTCGGGAGACAAGGCTTCGTTGGTTTGGGCATTTGCTGAGGAGGGATGTTAGTGCGCCAGTTCGTAGGTATGATAATTTGGATATTGACAGAGTAAGGCGGAGCAGAGGAAGACCAAAGAAGAATTGGAAAGAGGTATCAGACAAGATTTGACCTTTTTAAATCTTAACGAGGGCATGATTAGAGATAGGACACATTGGAGAAGCATCATCCAAGTCAGAGAGGGTTGAGTTGAGTCTCAACGGAGTGGCAAAAACCGTATCCTTTCACCGTCCCCTTTTTCTCATATCATGCCGTCCTAGTCTCCTCTATTTTCTATTTTGTACTTCTATCTTTGGTTGTGCTATGAGTTTTTGCAGGTGCTTGGGCCACTAGGAAACACTCTCTCCACCTGGTCGGGGAAAAAATGCGTACATCTTGGCCCCCTAGACCCTACCTAAGCGGGATTAACGATATGAAAGACATATTGAAGAATATGGGTTTGGGTTTGAGGGGTATTTGAGAGGGGTTTTTTCATTATTTCATGTCAATTAGTGGGGTCAAATGTGTCTTTTTGGGTGTCTACCACCCCAAATACTTTAACAGACAACCAAACACGAACGAGATTAAACTGACTTCAAATCTTCACCTCGTCCACCCTGAAATTCTATCTCCATCCCTTCCACCCCCTAAATCCATCCCTATCCACCTAACCCTATCTCGTTTCCAAACACGCCCTTGATGTACATAAAACATCTCCTTTTATATTGGTGCAAGGAAATATGTAAAAACAAGCTTGCTCTATCAAGCTTTAATAAATCTGCTTCAAACTATATAAAAAAACATTATTTATCAAATAAAAATAATAGGTCATTTAAAACTTCCGATTTGAAAAATATTTTATTTCTATAGTGTTGTTAAAAAACTACTAGAGCCGAAAGAATCTCGTTCATTAATCTAATCCTCTCTTCGTTTTCATTTTCACTAAGGTTATATTTGATAAAAATGTATCCCATAAGGTAGATAAAAGTGATGAATTATTTGTATTAAATATATGTTAATAAGCTAATATGATTTGATAAATCTAGCTGTTAGGTAGCTAATGGAAACTCGTGGGAAAAAAAAAATCAAATGTTTAAAACTTAAGTTGGTAGCTTTTGAAAAGTTACGATTTCATAACCAATTAAATTAAACTTTTATATTTACTTTATTTAAAACTATATAATATCAAAATCAAAAATTTTAAAAAATTAGTAATTGTGTGAAAGAGATTAATATTTTTTTTGTTTTGTTTTTGGGAGAATTGTTTTTTTTTTCCTTTCAATTCCACCAAATCCCACCCCCAAAAAAAAACATTACACAGAGCAAAATTAGGTGTCAATAAAAAAAATGAGCGTACGCGAGCGATAAATAATAAATAAGAAACAATTGATAGATTGCACCAAAAACAAACAATTGATAGAAATGTCACTCAATCTCAATTATGGGTGTGTTGCGTTTTTGAAGTTTTATTTTTGGATATTTGAAGAGTAATAAAATTATTTATGCTAAAAATTAGTATGGAATTATATTTAATCAAACAATGATACATAGTACGTATGTTTATAATGAAAATTTATGTTTTAAAACTCATATATTTTTTTTTTTTTTTTGATAAGGAAATAATTCGAGGCCGGACAGTCCCGGACCTCGAGAGGCCGACAGAGTCGGCAGACGGCAAGCCGTCTAAACATACAACAACAAAATAGAAAATATAAAATACATCAAAAGAGCACCCATAATAAACCCGGAAAACCCCAAGACCTAAGCAAACTAGCGGACACACAACATCGAAAGGAAGTCGTCGCGGAGAAGTGGATAGCGAGCGCATGGGCCAACACTAGCTGACACGATGTCTCGCCGCCGGAAAGACGGAAAGCAGCAATCCTCGTAAGGCAAAGACGACACCTGGGGAAGTGTGGATCACACGACGTTCCCCCCACCTGGATGAGGGATCTTCGGAGATCACAAACACCACCAACACGATCACGTCGATCAACCAGGGCCGCAGAACTGCTCCTCAACTGAAACTAACCACGGACCAACAGACGGACACCAAACCACACGAGCAAATAAAGCACAGCCGCAAGGAGGACGAAGAGCGCGGGAAATTCCGGAATTAATTAAAATATATAAACATAACCCTTTTGTGGGTTTATTTTCCAGTTTCGGGCCAAACTTTGGGCTCAAGGATAAATGCTTGGGCCCAAAGAACCCAATCCCGGCCCGAAACAAGGTCACCAAAGCATCAGTATATCGGAAGCCAAATAAAGACGCAGCCCTAGGCATGGAACCCACCGTCGGCGACCACCAAAGGCCATCCGGGATAATGGATGGAGGGGCGGAACGCGGGGGAGAGGCAGGGAGACAAGTACAGGCCAGGACCTATAACCAAAACCCAACGTTACGAACCCCGGCAAGGCCACCGATAATAAAAGCCCCCAAAAATGGAGCAAATAATTTGAGCATAGAGGGCGCAGAAGTAGAAAATCGAACCCCAAATCAGAGGTTGATTCAACCACAACAAGTAGCGGCACAAATCAAAGCCGATCATGATTGAATAAGCCAAGAAGAGAGACAACGTAACCCCAAATTGGAAGGAGAAAGGCACCAAAATTCCAATCGAGGAGGAAGAGGAACGCCGGAAACCGGCAGATGCAATCGGCACCGGAGGAAGCCGGAGATGTGCGAAACGGGGGAGATGGAAAAGGAACATCGTCACCGGCCGGATTACACAAGGGTTGCAAGGTGAAGGAGAAAGACCACCGCGGCGGGGTAAGACGCCACCCCACCAACGCCAGCGCTTGGATTGAAGATCGAGGACGATGGACAGCAACCGAGTCCATGGATGAAAAACTGATTAGAGGCTCAGTTTGAGCAGAGGGATTGATGAACGGGGCACCCAAAACGAGGAGGAGACGGGGCGGCCGAGCAAGGAGGAGAAGATGCGGCCGAAGCCGAGATTCATCACGCTGAGGAGGCGGATTGTTGGCTCCCGGAGGAGGGTTGAGACACCCGGAGGGTGGATTGGGACTCCCGAAGGAGGGTTGAGACTCCCAAAGGGAGGTTTTTCACTTACTGTGGAGGTTACCGGCCACCAAAAGGGCAGTTGCTTGGCCGCCGGAGGAAGCCTTCGATTTAAAACTCATATATATTCGAACCAAGATAAACAAATCTTTAATAATAGTAATAATAATAATCTTGGTGCTGTTAGGCAAGCAAAGATGCCCAATAGAGATTGAACATTTTGTCCTAGATATTAAGGAACTTTCACTTCTTTTTGCAAATGTGAACTTTTTGCATATAAGTAGGATATGTAATGCGGTCGCCCATGAGTTTGCTAGAATGAAGCCATGGACAATAGGGTTAAGAGTGTGGGATAGTTTTCTTCCACATGATGCTTGTAAAGCTCTTATCAATGATACGAGAAATGAAAGTATATAGTGCAGAGGCACTTTCCTTCAAAAAAAAAAAGTAATAATAATAATAATATATTGGAATATTGAAGCGTAGCTTTCTATCATTGAAGTATGTAATTAAATATACTTTGAATTGTTGTTTGAAGTGTAAATATATGATTTTTAATACCAACATACGGAGTATAACATAAATATATATATATATATATATATAGGGGTGGTTCCCTTGTGCACACCCCTTAGGGTGTATCTAGTGCACAAATACTAGCCATAGATCTGGATGGATTGAATGGCTTAGATTACGCCATGTTTAATTGTTTTTTTAAAAAAAAAAAAAAAAAAGAGGCCATCAATTCCAAAGTGGAAGTGGGCGCGTGCATAACCGCTTCATTAAAACCCTAAAGACCAAAGGCGGTGCCGGTCATTTGCAACTTCAAGAGCTCCATATCGTACATTGGAAGATTTCAAACCCACCTCCCATCCACATCGGCACCAACCCCCACCACAACCGTCGGCCCCATCCCCGCCTATTTCGGCTGCACCGGCGTCGAGTACGGCGACAAACAGTGCTTCGAAGCAGCGCAGCGCTCCGCCTGGAGCAAAACGTCTCGGCCTCTCTCCTCCTTTCAGCGATTTAGGGCAGCGCAGCCACCAAGCTTCACTCCGGCAGCCTCCCTTCTTCTTCTGACTGTAAATCCGGCGACCTCCCTCCTTGGTTACCGAGGATAACCAACCAATTGAGCGCCGACGCTTCCGAAGAGGATAACAAACCAATTGAGCGCCGCCCTTGCAGTGACCTCCCTCCTTCGGCATCAAGATCGACCAGCATCGCCGCACTCACCACCGCGAAGCAATTTCTGTATGCATCTAGCGTCCTCGTCGTCGTGATTCTTCTTCAAAATCAAAGGTTTGGTGTTGAATCCGGAATTGGGTTCTCGTATTATTCGGAGAAAAAACGAAAAATTATTCTGTATGTGTCGCATTTAGTGTAGGATTTTCTAGATGTATAATTTGATCTATTATTTGTCAATTATTCCTATGTATGTGTCGATTTTTTGTTATCGGTGGTAATGATTTGGCCAATTATTCGGTGAAATTTGTTTCATTATTGGTTAGGATATGAAATCGATCTTTGGTTTAAGGAACAACTAAACATTATTCGATGAAATATGAATCATTATTCGTTGAAATACGAAACATTATTCGTATAAATCGTTTGGAGATTTTGAGGTTTTTTATTTAAAATTGATAGAAAAAAATAAAACATTATTCGGTAACATGTGGCAAATTATTCATTTGAATTGGTAAATTTTGATCTGATCTTGATGAAAAAAAATACATAACATTATTCGGTGGAATTCAAAAAATTATTCGGTAGAATTGGTAAATTTTAATATGAAAAAAGATAACATAATATTATTCGGTGGAATTCAAAATATTATTCGGTGTAATTGTTTATTTTTTTTATCTAAATCACAATCTTTATAAATAAAAAAGATATGCATATACTACTTTGTACATTAAAAAGGAAAAAAAACGGAAAGCCTGATCGGGTGGGAGTTATTTTTCTACAATAAAAAAGATATGGATAAATTATAGGGTGATTTTGGTAGAGGGCCTTTTTTGAATATTCAATTAGTCACCTAGCCCATTAATAAATTTAATTAGTTTTGTCCTAGCCCCTTCTCAATTGGGTGGGTTGGTCAATGGTCAACCGTTTGACCATTGACCGGTCAACGTTGACCGTTGACCGGTCAACGTTGACCAACCCATTTTGATGCCAACTTTTTTTTTTTTTTTTGATGCCAACTTTTTTTTTTTTTTTGATGCCAACTTTTTTTTTAGTGATGCCATATTTTACCGTTTTGATGCCAAAATTTTACTATATTTTATTTTCACTTTGACGCCACTTTTTTATGTCAATTTTTTGATAATATATTTTTTTACCGTGATGCCATATTTTTGATGATATTTTTTCAAAGTAGTATTTTTTGATGACATTTTTTTCTTTAATGTGATACAAATTTTTCAAAATGGCATCAATGGTCAACGTGACATTAGCGTAAACAAAAAATGTCATCAAAGTTTTAAAAAAGCGTCATCCAATAATTTAATTAGAAAAGTGGCATCAGAGTGAAAATAAAATGTAATAAAATTTTGGCATCAAAACGGTAAAATATGACATCACAAAAAATGTCATCAGTGTTTTAAAAAAGTGGCATAAAAAAAAAGTCATCCAATCATTTCATTAGAAAAGTGACAATATTTTGATTCCACGTTTTAAGCTCTTATGCCATCAATTATATAAAATTGTCACGACAAAAATGTTGGCATCAAAACGGTAAAATATGGCATAACTAAAAAAAAAAGTTGGCATCAAAAAAAAAAAAAAAGTTGTCATCAAAATTGGTTGACCGGTCAACGGTCAACGGACAACGTTGACCGGTCAACGGTTGACCATTGACCGTTTAAGAGGGCTAAGCAAGCTAAAAAAACAATTAATGGGCTAAGCATACTAAAAAAACAATTAATGGACCTATCTAACTAACCAAATATGCTTAAAGGTCTATTTGAACAAAATCCCTCTAAATTATATCAAAAATGATATGAATTCAAATAAATAAAAAAATGGAAGAGATGAGATTTGGCCTGATCGGATGGCAATTCAATTAAATAAAAAATGTTAATCAACCACGGAAGGCATGATATTTTTTTTTTAATAGAGTTTACATTAATCTTAAAATTTATCATCTTAATGGATTATTTTAAACCAACTCAAAATATATTTACTTAAAAAAAAGGAAATGCATTGAATAATTTATTGCTAATTTATGGGTTGTTTTCCATTAATAAAATCATTAAGATTTAACTGTCAAATTTTCCATATCCACACACAAAGGTCGGCTTACATTGTTGAGGACCCCACCGATATCCCAACAACCCAATTCACTCTATCACGCGCCCACGCATAAATTCACAGAGATTAGTTCCGGTTTGGTGTGTTAGTGTGCGGGCCCCACCTTTTTTTATATCTATATTATAATACTAAAGGAGAAGTCGCCTACGACATGTGGCGGCTTCTCCTTTAATGTAGCCTTTTTTAATTAATTAACTTATTTTACAAATTCCATTAACAACTTCATTCATTTAATTATTTATTATTAACACAAAATCTTAACAAATCTTATCCTAATTAAGTATTGATTTTTTTTTATATAAGTAGATTTTCTTTTAATTCCTTATAATACGAATCGGTTGAGATATTCTCGATGATGTCGGATTTTTTAGTTACGTAATAATTAATTAAGTTATTTTGTATAATCGGATTTTCTTTTAATTCCTTATAATACGAATCGGTTGAGATATTCTCGATATTACGGCAATTGCTTAGTTTAGATATTCATTAGATAAAATTTAAATAAAATTATATTTATTTTTTTAATATAAATAAATAAATATGAGTTTATCTGTTCGGATTTTTACCTGATTCTCAACGCTCCAAAATCTTATTTACTTTTCTTGTATTGTTTCCTAAAGTTATTCATTTTTTTTTTGTCATTTTTTAGGTAGTTGATATTTTTATAATCAATAATGGTGGAATGAATTTAATTTCTCCATGTAATTATTTCTATATTAGTGTAATTCATGAAGAAAGTCCATTCCACCACTCTTGATTACGGAGACATCATCTACATGAAAAAAAAATGAAAAAATATTACCACCGTTACATACTTTGATCTATTTGGAAGACTCATTTTTTTTAATTAGCTCAATTGTATCTCAAACGTATTCTTTAGTTTTATTTTTTACATTGCCTTATTTATTTCATTTCATTATTATTCTAATATTTATGAGCATCATTTTGATACTAATAAAATTTACAAGCTTTACTAATATTTGGATAACGTTATGCTTATATTTGATTCTAATGCTTAAAGTTTATTATTATTTAGCATATTTACTTATTTCAGTATTCAATTTGTTAGAGAATGTTTATTTTTTATTACTTTGTTTGTGATACTTATAATATTATGTCAAAAATAATAAATGATATTATATAAACATATATTTTAAAACAAAGATCCGTGCAATGCACGGGGTACTGAGCTAGTTAAAAAAAATGAAAAAAGCCTTTTCATCACAGCCATCCAATTACACTCGATCAATGGCCAAAAAACGTGCACAAAATACACCCTAAGGGGTGTGCACAATATACCTATTCCCTATATATATATATATATATGTAATTAAATATACTTTGAATTGTTGTTTGAAATATAAATATATGATTTTTAATTAATACCAACATACGGAGTATATATATAATATAACATAAATAATTAAGTGCCATATTAATACATACATACGTGCATGGATATATATGGGTGGTCCTCATTGATACAAGAAATTAATCTATATGAAAACTTGCAACTTGATGCACAAAAAACATCTCCTTTTGCATTAGAGCAAGGAACCAACGTGCTTTATGAAGCTTGAATATAAAATCTAAGTCGTTTAAAAATCCCAATTTGAAAAATATTTTTTAATGATTTATTTATCGGTTTTTCTATCATATACCTTTACAGCATAAGATAACATCCTAAAATGGGAAAGATTCCCCCCCCAAAAAAGCAATCAACCCTAGGAATCTAATTAAAAAAAGATAAACTAATTAAAATTTTAACAACATTTCTATAGGATAGAAAAATCGTTTATCTATTTAGATTCTTAACCTGTCCTATAAAAACAGATTAATTATCAAATACATAGATTTTAATTATCAAACCAGAAGGGTTAAAAAGCTGTATTCCTTTCGGCAAAGCCAATAGTACATAGGAGGGGCTTTCTTAAGATTTTCTATATATAGTGGTCCAATTTTATTTTAAGCATGGAAATCAAGATAGCTAGCCTTGAATGTGCAATATAGCTATACCACTCAAACTGGTTCTGTTCTAATGCCATGGGAGGGTCATTTTACTTTCAAATAGTACGTTTCTATTCACCATTTATCGAGTTTCTATTCACCATGCATGGATCGCTGTCGCCGACGTCTTTTGAAAAAGCCTCAATTATTGTAGACGGGGAGGGGGAGGGGGAGGGGAAGGGGAAGAGGATTTTGGGATTAATTAATTTAAGAGATCTAACTTCGATCCTTTAATTTTTTTTTTAATGGTTGAGATTAATTTATTAGGAAGTTAGTAGGTGATTGTTTATTAGGAGAAGATCCTTTTCCGAAATAATTGGATTGAATTGACATTATTTATAGTAGCTACTATATACGATCTTGATGTAGAAATATGATAAAGTTAAAAAAAAAATAGATTTTCCTAAATTGAACTAACACTATATTTAGAAAGTAGAGAATTAAACGCACTGGTCTAGAATTAAGCGCAGTAGTTTTTTTTTAAAAAAATATTTCACAAATATTTTTATAAGGTTAGAAATTAATAATTAATAATAAGAGAAGAGAAGGGCAGTATAAATAATAATAAGATTTTAAATTGAAAAAGATTAATCGATTAACCATTTAAACCAAAAAAGTTTAGAAAAATATATTTAATTAATAACATGTACAATAATACGTACCTTTGTTGGTGAGGAGCACCGCGCAGCCACCGGACCTGAAGAGGCAATTGGCGAGGTACATGGACCGGTTCTTGCCGGAGTACCAGTTAGGGCTTAACGACTCCGACGTCACGACGAGCGCGATGAGGTCCCGCCGAGCCTTGAACACGCTCCGGACGATGTCGATTGAGATCAAACTCGCACTACACCCCATCCCGGAGATGTTATAAACCTTGATGTCTTCCCTCATCTTGTAATAATTGACGATCCTCGACGCGAGCGAGGGAGCGGGGGAGAACGCGGAGACATTGACGATGAGGACGTCGATCTCAGTCGGCGACAGCATTGACCGGCGTAGTAAGCGGTCAATGCTGTCGCGGAAGAACTCGTCCATCTCGGAGATGGCGTCGGGGAGAGTAGGGTACTCCTCCTGGCCCAGGAGGATGTTCCGCGGGGCGTAGGTTTCCTCGCCTATGCCCGCGTTGACCACCGCGCGGAGGATGAACTTGTAGTCGCTGAGGCCGAGTAGCTTGTTGCGCAAGATTATGTCGCCGGCGAAGTCGATGGAGACTTTTCGGTCGTCGGGAGGCTTGTAGCACTCGTAGTCGAGGATGTAGCAGGCCTGGTGGGCCCGGGAGGAGGCCCGCCGCCATAAAGCCGAGATGAGGTAGAGTGAGGGGAGGAGTGTGAGGAGGAAGAAGATGAAGAAATCCATTGATATTGAATTTTTGTGTGCGAGTTGGGATGAAGAAATCCATTGATATTTAAAGGGGAGGGAGATCGAAGTGATTAAGTTTAAGGAATTAAGAAGGTAGATGAGGAGATGGATTATTAATTAATTAAATAATATATAGGTTCAAGTTTGAGACTTCAATTCATTCATTTTCAACCTCAATTTTCAAATATCCCACTGCAAATTTGAACGATTAGATTAAAATTGTTGCTTTCAACATGTCAGGCAAAAAAAAAAAAAAAAATCATAGATATTACACACATTGTGGATTTGGGAGTGATTAGATTAAACAGACGAGTGTGTACAATATAAGTCCATGACTTGTTGTTTTGAGTGTCGAATTGTGGCATATAATATGTCAAAAATGGAACTCTCACCACGAAGAACGCATTTTTAAGGCTCACAGAGTCACAGGGTAGGAAACAACGTACTGAGAAACATTGGATTAATTTGTAGATGCACTTTTGCGATCTTAGCAAGTACATAAGAATAATGCACTTTTGCGATCAATATGCATAATGAATGGTGTGTGCACATGTAATATGTGTACGCATATTTTCCCTTCCTTTTTAACTCACCCTACACTATAAGGGAGTACATTTTGCTGGTGAAGCTCATGTACTGTGTGATATATGGAGTACGTTTGAATGAATGAATGAAAGAAAAAGGGGATTTATTGAATTGATGATAGGGAAAAAAAAACAGGCTGTAGGGCCGGGTGTTGCTGGAAACAGTTAAATTGCAAAGAAGGAAGTGGTAACACATCGGTTGGCATTGAATACACGGCCGGAGACGGCAGATGAATAGGGCCGTTCAATCAATTTCGGAGCCCCGATTCAAAAATACATTATTGATATATTATATATAGGGAAGCTTTAAAATGTAAAATATCATTAACGTGTAAAATTTGCTTATGGTGTAAAATTTTGTCTTTTAGTGAAAACCAGACCACGCATCCTTTTTTTAAAAAAAAAATGAACCGCTTCTTCTTCATCTCCCTCAGCGCTCTGATTTAGAAATGGAAATGGCAGGAGGCGAGGCGGTGGCGGCGATCGGAGCATTGATGGCGCCTGCAGCGAGCCCTAACGTCGTCTTCCTCTCCAACGAATTCCAACAGCTAAGCCGAAATCGACCTACGCCAGCCTTGCATTGTCGTCGTCGAGCCTCACCGGAGACAGGAGCCAGTCGAATTCGGCGTTCTCGAGCCGGAGCGGTCACCGGATGGCGTGGATCTGGCTTCTCCTCCTCGCAATCGCCGGAATCCACCCCGGAATCGTCGGAATCGGGAACAATTCCCGCCTTGCCCAACAACATCGGTGCACCGATTCGCCGCCTTCGACCGCGACCTTCCCGCCACCGATGCCACCACTGATTGCCACCAACGAACTCGCCCCGCAACCACGGTCTCGTATCTGCCTCCCCCTTGCTCCGTCGTGCCCTAGGCTGCCACCGGGAGCTTGCCAAAGTCCACCCGTACAACCGCCATTTGTACTCGGAGTTTTACAGTGGATGTGAGGAAGGGGATGATGAAATTACAATTTTTGTCCCATACTTTGCCTTTCTTTCAAAATACGCCCTTATCTCAATTTAATAAATTACAAAATTATTCCATTGTTTATAAACGCACAACATAATATTATATTTGCACAACTTAAAATTATATTACAATTATTTAGATTTTTTGAATGATTTAGGTTGAGATTGAAAACCTAGGGTTTGATTTAGGAGCGGAATTTGGGGCTTTTTGCCAAAAGCCAAATTGATTGAAATTGATGATATGGTTGTGTTGTTGGGTTGATTTTGAGCTAATTTCATGTTCATATCATTGTCAAATTGTTTATGGATCATGAGCTAATTGAATTTTAGAATTTTAGATTGCGATATGTTTTAGAATTTGGGGCTTTTTGCCAAAAGCCAAATTGATTGAAATTGATGATATGGTTGTGTTGTTGGGTTGATTTTGAGCTAATTTCATGTTCATATCATTGTCAAATTGTTTATGGATCATGAGGTAATTGAATTTTAGAATTTTAGATTGCGATATGTTTTAGAATTTTGGGGTTTTTGCCAAAAGCCAAATTGATTGAAATTGATGATATGGTTGTGTTGTTGGGTTGATTTTGAGTTAATTTCATGTTCATATCATTGTCAAATTGTTTATGGATCATGAGGTAATTGAATTTTAGAATTTTAGATTGCGATATGTTTTAGAATTTTGGGGTTTTTGCCAAAAGCCAAATAGATTGAAATTGATGATATGGTTGGGTTGTTGGGTTGATTTTGAGCTAATTTCATGTTCATATCATTGTCAAATTGTTTATGGATCATGAGCTAATTGAATTTTAGAATTTTATATTGCGATATGTTTTAGAATTTAGGGCTTTTTGCCAAAAGCAAAATTGACTTAAATTGATGATATGGTTGTGTTGTTGGGTTGATTTGGAGCTAATTTCATGTTCATAGGATTGTCAAATTGATTTCAAACTTACATCTATCAACCTAAATTAGCCGAGAGGTGAACCCAAACTCTCAAAAGTAAAAAAAAAACAAAATTAAAACATCGATTTCAAAAGCACATCTTTTGTCTTATTAATGCACATTATGATCTTACATTTGCACAATTGTATTCTTAATCTGCACAATTGTATCTTACTTTTGCACAATTGTAGTTTAAATTTGCACAATTGTATCCTACTTTAAATTTGCACAATTAAAGTTGCACAAATGCACTTTACAGTTGCACAAATGCACTTCACAGTTGCACAAATGCACTCCACAGTTCCACAAATGCACTTCACAGTTGCACAAAAGGTATCGAAAACGGGAAAAAGTGCATGTACCCATAAAATTAGACATATTTACAAATTTACCCATAAATTAAACAAATTTCAATTATAAATTTTTATAATTGAAATAGACACATTTACCTATTTACCCCATAATGAATTATTTGTCTGTACAAAATAAACTTATATTTGCACAATAAGATGTTATATGTGCACAAAAGCAAGTTATACTTGCACAGCAGAAAGTGTTACCACGGGAAAAAAAAATCTGGGCAAAAAAAAAAAAAAAAAAAAAAAAACGGGTCCGAGAAGGGGGGCAAGGGGGGGCACACGCATGGGCAAGGGGGGCAGATGTTCTACTAATAAAATTAGGCCCATTAGTAATTAAATTAGGCCCAATAGTAATTAAATTAGGCCCATTAGCAAATTTTACACAATAAGCATATTTTACACTTTAAGGACTTTTTACATTTGAAGTAAACCCTATATATATATATATTTGTTAAATTTTTTAGAATTAGATATCTCTTATATTAAAAGTTTTAGATGATTTTTTTGTTACTATTTAATTGATTTAGTACATTTTTATTTATTAAAGATAAATAATATTACATTCGTTTAACAAAATATATCAATTACTATTCATACGCGTTTTTTATTATGATAAAAACTATATAAAATAATATTTTTTTTTACAAGTAATAAATATGTAATGATAAAAAAATATTAATAAGAAATTTAATATTTTATATAGTGGCACTCTAAAAAATGTGCGTAAATAGTAAACAAAATGTTTTGTCGAATGGAGATAGTATATACTCTTTTATATTAAAAATCTTTTATATTAAACATTTAAGATGATTTTTGTTAATATTTAATCACTTTAATACATTTTCAACCAATCTTTAAAATAGAAATAAAGTATCAAAATAAATAGGGAAAATATAATTACATAAAGGGTAAACTGCAGAAAACCACCCTTAAATAGGGCATATTGCCCAAAACCACCCCTTGTATTTATAATTGCTGAAAACCACCCCTTAAAACTATTCTGTTAGCGAAAGACCACCCTATTCAACTTTTCATCCAAATCTCTGTTAACTATTATGTATTTTAATTATTTTAATATAAATGAATGATTTTTTTTTTATAAAAAGAAGTATTAAAAATAAAATTTTTAATGATGAATTTGAAGAAAGTAGAAGAGCGAACATCTGAAATCACAAATTGAAGAAGAAGCCAAACAATGGCGGTGGAAGATCAGAAAAATAAAGGGAACAATATAATGGTGGTGGCTCGCGTCTTGGAGTCGGGGGCGGCGGTCTCGAGTTCGGTGGGATGACGACGATGTCGGGCTTGGTCCTGGGGCGTTTGAAGCTCCGTTCGTTCGGGAAACCGAAGGTGTGGTCGAAGTAACCTGGGAGCACATACGCCATGGTCGGAGCTCAGGGAAGAGGATGGTGAACAATAACTTTGTGGAAACTCAAATCCGACCCCAAGGAAAGGCCGAAACTGAAGTGCCACCTTCAACCATGGGAGAAAGCCTTCTATGGAGACGATGAACAGTAGAGCCTCTTTAGATCTGGTCGAGGTGGAGCCGAATCTAGCTCTGAAATGTGCGAATTTGATAGATCCGAGCCTAGTGTGTTCAGCTATGGAGATAGCGAGCCCAGATCTACAAATTACATGAAAGGAAGCAAGAAATAACACAAATTGGGGTTTACCTTCGTTGTTAGTAGACAGCAAATCAACAACTTCTTGAAATCGATTGAAATCGCACAAATCAGCACCTTCGACTTGCCCTTACTACTGGAAATCGATTCCAACTGAAGCGGATTTTACTTTTTGATTTTAGTCACCCTCATCCATCCCTTGAATGTGAAGCATCGAGCATGTCAGTTTTGATTTTTTGAAATGATAAAGTTTTCCTAATTTTCTTAATTTTAACTTTTCTTTTCTTTTCTTTTATTTCCTCTCTCTATTTGTACAATATTTTATATTAAAGGGGGAGGGGCAAATTTGTGATTTCACATTTTTAACTGAGATTCTAACGGAACCTTACAAGGGGTGGTTTTTCGGTAACGGAATAGTTATAAGGGGTGGTTTTCAGCAATTACGATTATAAGAGGTGGTTTTGAGCAATATGCTCTATTTAAGGGGTGGTTTTCTACGGTTTACCCTTACACAAAATACCATTATAATGAAAAAGTAGAAAAAATTTCCAAAATGTGCTTTTACAGGGAATCGAACACCACGCGAACTGTGTAATACTACCAAAAGGCACGCTTCCTCCCATTTGCCTCCATAACGCAGTATACCAATTGCTATATGTGATTTTTTTGGAAGACTCTTTAATTTTTATATACTATATTAAGATTAGTGAAACGAGGTCCCGAACAAAAATCGGAGGCCCTTAGCAGTCGCTCCTCTTGCACATGCCCAGGACCGACTCTGATAGCTACATTCATCTAATTCCTCTGTGTTAAAAAAGGACTTGCATAAGGGTGGGTTTGTTTGTCTAATTTAATACTCTCTTCGTTCATTAATAAGTGTCATTTGAATTTTCGACGCGTTTTTTAAAGAGCTAAAAACTATATAAAATACTAATTTTTTTAAATAATTTTAAACTTATAACAAATATGTATAAAATTATTTTAAAAAATCAATTAAAAATTTTATATTTTATATAATTTGTAACTCCTTAAAAAACGTTCTAAAAGTCAAACGTCGGTTATTTCTTAACAGATACTCCATCCGTTCGGCAAAACTTGTCGTTTACTATTCATGCACGCTTTTTTAGAACGATAAAAACTATATAAAATATTCATTTTTTTATAAATTTTTTTTAACAAGTTTGTACTTATTAATAATAACTACGAAGTTGTTAAAAAAATTATTAAAAAAACTAGATATTTTATATAGTTTTTATCTCCTAAAAAAGCGTGCATGAATAGCAAAGTGTCAAGTTTTTTCCGAACGGAGGTAGTATGATATATTTGTTGCATTCATGATGGCGCGCGATGCCTTTTTAATTAATTCATTTATATTTCTGAGTTTCACAATTTTTTTTTTGGCAGATGCCACTCTGCATTTCATCTGTATATTCTTTATAGGCCCAGGCTTGTCTGCCTCGTCTTGTCTCGATCGATTCGTCCTTACTCCTTACCGATCGATCAGGCTCATAAGTGCCGCTCAGGACTATCTGAACTCGATCGATCACCACCTGATTATTTGAATTTGATGGTGTGTATCAGTACTGTATTACCATGTACTAGTTAATTGATTACTTCATTTTGCTAATTTTGTTGGATTTGGCTCACCTCGAGTACCGGAGGATGGAGTTCAAAAAATCCTATCCATTTAAAAATAGATGTGGGGTAAAGATTGCCCCCTCCTATGGGTCCACCTCAGTCTAATTAATTTTTTCTTTTTTCTAAAATTAAAATTTGTGAGGAGAAAACTAAATTGATGGTACAGTATTTCACCGAAATCAAACCCAATTTTGTTTTAGGGTGAAATAGGATATATTGATGTTGGAATATAGGCTGTCCCACGTTGAAAATATTAAGATGTTTAGAACATATATATAATCTTGACAGACTACTCATATTATCAATTTGGTTTCGAGATGAACCTCATTGGGATTATTTATTTTTCATTTATTATTATTTTTTCTTTACTTTAATCTCAATCTCTACATCAGCCACATTTTTTCGTTCATTTTTAACAAATTTACTAAATATTGGACTTTATTCAAAACATTGAATTCAATCTAATGACAACTATTAATTTATATGTAAATCTTTATATCCATATATATAAATATTATTTAGCTATTCATTAAAACAAAGTTACAATGATAATCACCAACTTTAGGGGTGGTTGCGTTCGGTGACATCAACTTAAATTTTTTTTTATAATAATCACCAACTTTGAAGGATGGTTGTATTAGGTAGCCCAACCATTAGGGATCGATGTCAGTTTCACTCGCACTCGGCGGATATTTGTCTCACCCGACCCGAAAAAGTGGGTGAAAATCCTATACAAAACGGATATTAAATGGATGATGGGTGAAAGGGTGATGGGTCGGGTCAGATTCGGGTGAAGGTATTTCCCACTCGTCACCCGACCCATCACCATACCCGTTACCCGATTCATAATATATAATTACATTATATATATATATATATATATATATATATATATATATATATATATATATATATATATATATATATATATATATATATATATATATATATATATATATATATATAGGTAAAGGTTCAAATGAAAATAGGGCTTAAGATGAAAAATTTGGTTAAAGTGAAAATGGGCTGATTTGTGATTATGGAACGCGGATCCTGTGTAAGTGGCCCGACCCGTTTTCAAAGAAACAAATCTTCTTCTTCGTTCATCCGGCTCCCTCTGAACTTCCGATGGCAGATTGACTCCTCTCTCAATTTCTCATCTCTCTGTTCTCTCTCTTTCGGTCCTTGCGCAGCCGCTTCCTCCTCGATCCGCTGCTCCTTCTTCGGTTTCGGTGGAGCTCCTTCCTCCTCTGCTACTCCTCCTTCCTTCGGGTTTAACGCATCTCACTTTCGATGTTGAATATGGATGTTCAAGAATCTCATTATTCAGGTTTTTTTTTTTGAACTTTCAATTGAATTTTGGCCTTATATTATGATGTCTTTATTATTTTGCATCTTATTGCTCTTAATTTTTCGATTTTCGAATAGATTCTATAATTTTGATAGATTTAGGGTTTTCAATTTGGGGGAAATGTTAAAATCGATTTAGGGTTCTTCTCTTAAATGCTTTGATTTTTAGCGTTGAATTAAACGTCTAATAATGCTGAATTTGCGACATTTTTGTGTCACTGATGATCTAGTGATGATTTCTAATGGTATTGCTGGGCTGAATTTGTGCTTAATTGATTGAATCGTTGATTGCTTTGCTTGTCTAATTATTGCAGTTTGTGTTATTGTTTTTTCCCTTTTGTAATGTGATGGTCGTGCGATCGATGTTGCTTCATTAATACTGATTTGGCTTGATTGGAATGGATGAGAAAGGTTGTAGCTTGAAATTGCTTTGATTGTCTTTCATTAGCGGATAAATTATGTTTTCTGAAGATTTTATAATGGGATTTAGAATTGCACTCTGCTGAAAATGATATAAACTACTTTGAGGGAAATTTGTTGATAGGTGCACATACTTTATTACTTATTATGAGAAGAGTTAGAAGAAGATAGATATTTTTCATCTTAAACTCCAATCATATTAAGCAACTTTCATGCCCTTAGGATCTAAAGGAGCTACCAATTAAGCCTGAAGGGTTTATACAACATTTAATCTTTAGGGAGAGATTAGATTCTCAACAGAATATTTTTATCTTCTAGAAAAATGTTATTCTCGAATGGTCTTCTGCTACCTAGGCTATTCCATCTCTATTCTAGCACTTACCAAGCTTTAAAAGCCTATTAGCTCAATGCTAGAGCGTTGTGCTTATGCACAAATATGTAGGTTCAACTCCCACATAGGCTAAAGTGCATATTTTATTCCATGCACATGCTGAAAGGCTAAAAATAGAGGTGACTGGAGCTTCCGCTACCTACTTGTACAATTCTGTTGATTTTTTTTTTTTGAGATCAAACCGACTAATGTTATTCCATTTCCTGTAAGATAGTTGCAATTACAGTTTCAGGCAAAGAATGCAAATTGTAAAATAATGTCGAATCTGTGCCAGTAATAGAAGCTATAGCATGAGCCACCATATTCCCCTCTTGCCTCACATGCGACCAGCTCACTGTGCTGAAATTCCTGCTGTCCTGAGTGATCTCTTGTAAAATCAGACCCAACACACCACGTCCCGTGTATCCCTTATTGAGCTTTGTGACCAGCTGCAAACAGTCCTGAGTGATTCATGTTTTAGCAATGCTCGCTAAACTGAATATCTCTTTGCTAAATTTCCTGGATTATATGACTGGTGACTGGAGCTTCATGTGTTGCTGTAATAAATCTCATTCAAAATGTGCTGATGTAATATATTTTTTCCGTCAGAGTGCAGTACTGAGAAGGATATTTAATGTAAATTGTAACAAAAAATTAAGAGACATGTATGTATTATATATTATACAGTAATTGCTAGCATATAGATAAGGCATTAATTTGTTAAGGAATCCTTCAAATCCCACATTTAGAGGGTAGCATCCATGGCCAAAACAGGTTAAGGTGGTAGAAAATTCATGGAGGACCAAAACACAAGGAAATATAAATTCAAAAAAGATTAGGCAAACAACTAATTTCACAATTCTCCACACCAACCCAGTTGATCAGTCATAGAAGCAATTCATTAGTTCATTTATGGCAGTTTTTCTCTTGATACATAAAGGCAGACAGATTTGATCAATTCCCATTCCTCTATTTTTAGCCTTTCAGCACGTGCATGGAATAAAGTATGAATTTTATTATAAGCTTATTTGTACCAACGCTCAAAATGGTAGAGCGATGTACCATGTACAAAGATGCGGGTTCAAATCCCGCATAGGCTATTTATGATTGTCTTATTTTTGTTCCATTTATGAATAAGATTATAAAGTGCAAGAATAAAATGATAAAATGCATTAATAAGATGATAAAGTGCAAGAATAAAATGGAAGTGTATAAATAATAATATAAAGTGCATGAATAAGATTATGAAGTGCACAATTAAGATTATAAAGTGTAAAAATAAAATTATAAAGCACACGAGTAAAACGACGAAGTATATAAATAATAATATGAAGTACATGAATAAGATTCTGAAGTGCACAATTAAGATTATAAAGTGCAAAAATAAAATGATAAAGTGCAAGGATAAAATGATGAAGTGTATAATATGAAGTGCGTGAATAAAATGTTAAAGTGCACAATTATTATGAAGTGCATAATAATTGTGCACTTTAACATTTTATTCATGCACTTCATATTATACACTTCATCATTTTATCCTTGCACTTTATCATTTTATTTTTGCACTTTATAATCTTAATTGTGCACTTCAGAATCTTATTCATGCACTTCATATTATTATTTATATACTTCGTCGTTTTACTCGTGTGCTTTACAATTATTATGAAGTGCATAAATAAAATGATAAAGTGCAAGAATTAAATGATGAAGTGCATAAATAAGATGTTAATGTGCATGAATAAAATGATGAAGTGCACAATTAAGATAATGAAGTGCATAAATAACATAATATAGTGCAAAAATAAGATGATGAAGTGCACAATTAAAATGAAAGTGTAAGAATAATAATATGAATAATAATATGAAGTGCATGAATAATAATATGAAGTGGATGAATAAGATTATGAAGTGCATGAATAAGATTCTGAAGTGCAAGAATAAAATGATGAAGTGCATGAATAAGATTTTGAAGTGCACAATTAAGACTGAAAAGTGCAAAAAAAAGTGATGAAGTGCATGAATAAGATTCTGAAGTGCACAATTAAGACTACAAAGTGCAAGAATAAAGTGATGAAGTGCATGAATAAGATTCTGAAGTGCACAATTAAGACTACAAAGTGCAAGAATAAAGTGATGAAGTGCATGAATAAGATTATGAAGTGCAAGAATAAAACTCTCACCTTTTATTCAGATTTTTTTTCCAAATCCGTGAACGAGTATAAAGATTCAAGTGGTGTCAATTCAAACTAGTATATAGATCCAGGTGGAGTCGAACCACCAACCCCCGAGCAACAAATTGCTCGTGTGCTCTTTCCTATTTGAGCTTATGGATCTCAAACTCTCAGTGCATAGACATGATTATAGAGTGCATGTTTAATATTTGCAAAGTGCATTTATAAGATAATATAGTGCATAAAACACTACCATGGTATTAAAGCTAAGATTCTGGAAGCTCATACCTGCAGAATTATTAGCAGGATGTCGCAAGGGGTTACAAAAACTTCTGAATATGTAATCATAAAATATTTGTGCTAATATAATTATATGAAAAGATATTAATCCATTTGTAGGGAACAAAGAGATTTCAAGAGTGATTTAAGTCATCACCATGGACTTAATTGCAGCTTTGTTGTGCTTCAAAAATGATTTAATGGAACTTGAAAGTTGTTGATTCAAGGCCAATCCCTTCGAACTAGTCAATTCTATAAAGCCTTCATTTAAGATAGGAGAAATGTCTACTTACACATGATGCTCTGTTCTTAGTCGATTCACATTTTTGAGCCTTGGGGTGGGGATAGAAGCAGCTTCTGTTGCTAGAGATACTAGGGTCGTGGACATTTTTCCATCCTGGAGTTCCATATTCGACTGCATGTAAGTCTGCAGGGTGTTAGTGAATTGCTCCAAGTTGAGTTTGATTGTGGGGATTTCATTTGGATCCTCATCGAGAGCATCTTCGATGTCATATTCTAATGTTTGCAATTGCTCTGGTTCAGCTTCTGGTGATGCTGGAATTTCAACAATAGGCTCAGAGTTCCTTGATTCTGATTTTGTTTCTGACATGGGATCTGCCATGAGCAGAGGCATTGGTAAAGACTGGATAGCCACTTGAGGAATCGCATTGTCTTCATATGAAGGTATGATTCTTTTATCTTCAGGCACTTGAGGAATCACATTGTCTTCATATGAAGGTACAATTCTTTTATCTTCAGGTTCTGGAAGGGCTAGTCTAGCACTGCATCAATTAACATGTTTTTTTCAATTAGTACAGTGTGCACATAAAAAACATTAATTCATGATGTGTTTGTTTTCTTTAAAAGAATAGTCTTATTTTGCAAATAAAAGTTATGATAGTAGAGAAATGTTTTTAAAGATAAACTTACCTTGCAAATGCACTGGCAAAGTGTCTACATTCACCTCGCAATGGGCAAGCATTGCAATTTGGCTGTTTTTTTGTGCAAAAAACCTGCATACGAGTGTAGAAAGTACTCTTTAGATAAATGATAGTGGTCATTCTTGAAGAGATTAAAGTATTTATCTTATTCTCACTTATAAGTTGCACTGCTCATTTACCTTTCCAAATGTGATCGAATGATAATGCAGCTCATACCTGTATAGAATCAAGAAAAAATGCCATATCAGCCGCGAATTGAACAATATGCTTTTGCTTTATACTACATGCAAACTTTCTTATCTTCTTATATGAACATCAGCATATCATGTGACAAATAATTTTCAAGGACTAGATGAGTTTATATTTTTACAGCGTCTTTTGATCAAGCTTGCAAAGTCGTGGCCATAAGTACTTTTGGATAGACTCCAAGATTGGGTACCTGTGAAGATATTGGTGTATTAGCAAAGATATTCAGGTGTATTAAGCTTATGTAGATGCTAAAAAAATATTGTCACATACAATTCTAGAAGATGCAATTGAAGTGATTCAGGAAGTGGTTGGAGAGGAACCCAACCAAGTCGTACTGCAATCCTCCCAACATTTGTGTCAACCTTGCATAGATTCCACAATTAAGTTTGAACAATGTGACAAATTTTATGCCAGAGAATGCGTGTTAATATTGATGGCTAGACTTACAGGGAAGGCAAGCTGGTGCAATGTCAAAAGCCTCACACACTCTACACTTTTCAATCCCAGGCCTCTTATGCTTAGCAGATACTCCCTGGAAATTTCAACACTCCAATGTCATCGGATCTTCATCACAATGGCCAGCAGAAAACAAATAGAGAGGTAGCACCAATTCAGCCCAGAAATCATGCAAAAACGCAACATCTTATCTCATGATGTGCATTTCAGGATCCAATTCAATAAACCAGAACCATTTCCTCTTATATCCCGTTCTCTTCTCATTTTTTTAAATTCATTATTTGGTACATGGTAATAATCCTTAAGTTTCATGATTTCAACTTTTGATGTACACTGCTGCCTATATTCACAGATTGCTATAACCAAAATTCAACTGATCTGAATGTGGACACTACAATAGCCAACAAACTCAAAGCGCCAACTTGATACTGTCATTGAAATAAGCAATATTCTATGCATACAATTCATCAAATTCATAACTTTTCAAGTAACCAGCTCTTTTAAAATCAACTTATACCTTCATTAACCTATGTAATACCCACCACCAGCATGTTTTCATTGAATCTCTTTCACTCATTCGTTTGATAGTTGTCACATGTCACACTACAGAGAGATAGATCCATAAAACTGCTTGGCAATTGAGGAACACCTTACATATGGGGCTGCAACTGCATAATTCTGTTTAGTGCTTGCTGCTTTGCTATTTTCAGAAGAATACTCACTCTCCCTAAGCAAACCCTAAAAAAGAGTTGGTTTTTTACATTTGTAGCAAAATACATCAGGGCAAAGATTTATCAAGGATTCAAGCCTCTAGATCCTTAATCAGCAACGTTGTCAAAACAATTAAGAACAATAATCCCAAATCCAACTAAAAACACTCTCAATCAATCTAATTCAACAAGAAATCATCATAAATAACTTTCAATTTCACTCATTCAATTCTAAGATTTTACAAATTTATTCAATTTAGCAAAACCTAAAAATTGGGGGTTTATTAGAAACTTACCTTGTGGATTCAATGGAGGAGATAAGGAGGAGGAGAGGCTAGTCGGACAATGGCCATCGGTGGTCTGGTCGGAGGCTGGACTCGATTTGCCTAACTCAGAAGGAGGCTGTCGGCACCACCGGTGGCTGCTCAACACTCGGGAGGAGTCTCAGACGCTCGCTGCTGCTGGGGAGAGAGGTCGGAGTCTTCTTGGGATCAGAGGTCGGGGCTTGGGAACTTGCCGTCGGCGGCCGGTGAGGTCGGAGGGACGGCGACTGGAGGAGCAACCAAGGAAGCTCTGAGAAGACGCGTTGCAGGCGAGAGGAGGAAGAGGACGAAGGTTTCTTTTGGGGGCCGGTCCAGTCCGCTTATGTTTTTTTTTTTCTCTTTTTTTTCCGGTTCACAGCGGTTCAGTGGTTTTTTTTAAAAAAAAAACGGGACGCGCGTGGTGAATACTCTATTTTCACTTTAAGCCAAAATTTCATCTTAAGCCCCATTTTCACTTTAACCTCACCCTATATATATATATATATATATATATAGGTAAATGTTCAAATGAAAATAGGGCTTAAGATGAAAATTTGGCTTAAAGTGAAAATAGCCTAATTTGAGGGTATTTACACGCGGATCCGATTCGTTTTTATTCTGGGCGGCCCGTTTTCCCTTTTCTACCCGTACGTCTGCCCAACGCCATCTGTCTCTCCTCTCCCTCACCAGCGCTGTCAATCGTTCTCGATCTCGCTCGCTCGCCCTCTCCCTTTCTCTATCAAAATCGCCGGAGTCTTTCTTTGTTTCTTACTGTTCAATCCGCTCCCGATCAGTCTTCCTCCAAGCTCCATTGATTTAGGTATTCAATCAATCGATTTTTCCGATTCCTTTCGTTTTCAATAGATTTTCTGTTTTGAGCCTTGATTTAGGTATTCTATCCATCGTTTTCTGATTTTGCACTCGTCACTCAATAGATTTGCTGTATTACTATGATCGTTCAACTCAATCCGCATCTGTATCAAAGCTGGCAATGAAATTGTTCATTTGAGTCCTCTTGCTCGATTTTCTGTATATATCTCTTGATTAGTTGTGGTTTGTGCGCGTGAAGGCTTTAATTTGGATGCTATTGAGGAATTCATACACCAGTAAATTGATGATCTACCAAAAAAGTAAACTTTTGGCCTGTAAAATCTCACTAGCATCAAATTCGAGTATTCATCCTGCTATGGCTTGTTTTTCGCATCTGCTTTAATTCTGAAAATTCTCTTCTTGTAGTAGTCCATATTCTCTATTATGTCATCAAGATCAGACCAAATAGAAGCTGCAATGGTTGACACATAAATGACAGCTATATTGAAGGAAAAAATAGTTCAAATATTCTCGGTTATGAAGGTACTTGTGTAACTAAACACACTTGGATATTTTTGTGAGATTTTAGTTTGATTACCCTGCTAATTTTGCATATAACTTACTGCATTGCGACATGTTAGGTAGTTGTTTGGTTATAACCTCCCATCGTTAACTAACTTACTGAATTATGGCATTGTCAATTTGATCCACCAATACAACAAATCTCAAAAACATTCATCCTTTAACTTTACGATAGGGGTGCAATAAGCACTTGCAGTCCATATTCCCTATTATTACTGTGCTTCCTGTATAGCATGCCTTTAAGATCTCCAATGTTTTATTGAGTTCATCCCTTTGGTAATCATATAGATTAATAATATCATCTAGAAATAGAAGACATTTCTGGCCATGAAGAAAATCAGTTAATCTGTGGCTCAAAGATTATGTGTACTGTTCTTGATGGTCTAACCTACTCTCTGGTACAGCAGATTCAAAAAAGTTAAAAGTAAGGCCAGAAGCACAAGAGGCCCATAAAACCAAGTCAAAGCTGGAGGAAACTCGAGAATCACTGCACACCAGTTTGTTGTCATCCTTTGGTTTAAACTCGACTTCATAATCTAAATTTGAGAAACTTGCATTTTCTGGATATGAGGTTTAAACTCAACTTGCATTTTTTTCCAATTGATTTAAACTCAACTTAAATAAAAACCCAACTTGCATTTTTTCGGTTTCAATGAAAACTTAACTTGCAATTTTTTCCAATGAAAGTAAATTCTAAGGCATGAGGAAGGGATACTTAAATAAAAACTACAAGCTGTCAAACTTCAAGTTTGCTGCTATGAAGCTGTAAGAAAATGAAAAGCTGTAAGAAATTAGAAGTACAATTCGCTGCTGCTATATTTAAACAAATGAAGCTGTAAAAAACAGAAAGTTGTAAAAAAAACAATTTGTTGTTGCTTTCGCTGCTATGAGGCTCATATGCTTTTTTTCTTCTTTTTTTTTCTTTTTTTTTTCTTATTATCAGTATACTTATTTTAAGATGATAAGGGAAACTAGTTATTTTTTCAACTAATACTGTAGTAGTTTGTTGTTTCTTGCTCTTTGACAATTTTGAGATGAAGTAAAATTTAGTCAATCTGAATTTTTTAAAATCATTTTTTTCCAATTTTTGTTGTTAGTTGCTGTATTTTATTAGTTTTTTTTTGTTATTTGTACTATATCCTTGTGATGAAATGCTCGAAATGAGGACTTACATTCTCGATGAATATTCTTGGATTGTCTTAATAGAATTCCTTTGGCAAGCTATCCTAATGAATGGATTGTATTGCTCACTGATTATTCATTATGTTTGGCTTCTACTAACTGAGGTTAGATTGCACAATTGATATCTAAAAGTGCACTAATATGTCTTATTTTTGCACTTAATATATTTCAAATTGCACAATTGATATCTAAAATCGCATTAATATACGCGATGTGTTATTAAAAGCCTATTAGCTCAAAATGGTAGAGCAATGTGCCCACGCACAAAGATGCGGGTTCAAATCCCGCATAGGCTATCTATGTTTATCTCTTACTATGTTTCTCTTCATTAATAAAGTGCAAAAATAAAATTGTAATGTGCAAATATAAGATCATAAAGTGCACAAATAACCTTATAAATTGCAAAAATAATAATACATAGTGCATAATTAATATTAATAGATGTGCAAACATAATAATAGTTGTGGAGCTGTCAAGGAGGGATTTTATGCTGAATTTTCCACTTCAACGACATGATTTCAAGGGCTGGATTAGAGGAAGCTTTCATATAATTTACCATTGTTTAGCCTATTGCATTGCAAGGTGCGAAATCATAGGTGCTTTCGAGAACCTGTGGGTTGTCCTTGGAACCTAGGTAGAGCAAAATTCCTATCTAATATAATGTGCAATTTTAGTTTGAGAAAGTGCATAAATAAGGTGATAACGTGCAAGAATAAAATGATGAAGTGGATGAATAATAATATGAAGTGCATTGATAAGATTATGAAGTGCATAAATAAGATTATAAAGTGCATAAATAAAATGATAAAGTGCAAGAATAATATGATGAAGTGTATGAATAAGATTATGAAGTGCATGAATAAGGTTCTGAAGTGCAAGAATGAAATGATGAAGTGCATGAATAAGATTATGAAGTGCATGAATAAGATTCTGAAGTGCAAGAATAAGATTCTGAAGTGCATGAATAAAATGATGAAGTGCATGAATAAGATTCTGAAGTGCACCATTAAGACTACAAAGTGCAAGAATAAAGTGATGTAGTGCAAAAATAATACCACAGAGTGCAAGAATTATATTAATGATAGATTGCATAAGCTCAATGTAAAGCATATGAAAAATTAGCCAAAAACATAATTTACATCCAAAGTGAGGCATCTATGGAACCTACACATGATCTTGCAATTGCGAGTGTTGTTGGAATCTGCACAACAACATAAACAAGCGAAATGTGCAATCAAATCTAACACAAGATTTATTGAGACTAAAAAGGCTAAGTAAATTTCTTTAAAACCTTCTATTTGAGCTTCTAGAATTAAAGTGCACAAATAAGATAAAATAAGTTCATAAATAAAATGATTAGGTGGACAAATAACAATAGATCTAAAATTTGGACATTGAAACAATAAATAGATCCCGGTGGAGTCGAACCACCAACCTCCTGAACAACAATTGTTCAGGCGCTCATTCCTAATTGAGCTTTTGGATCTTAATACAATTAAAAAGCTAATCCAAAATATGGACAAGCTAAGAACATTTGAGTTCTAAAAATGCACTTTTTAGTTTTATATTTGCACTTTTTCAAACTAAAATTGCACATAACAAAAGTAGCAAGCTAAAAACATCAATGGAGTTGCTCAAAACACAGATCTGTCTTTGAAGCATCTTATCAAACAAGTGGTGGGCTTCAGCAATTTAATACCTTATCTTGTTACATGCTCTTACCAATAACACCAAAAACACCCACCTAGATGTAACTTTTAGGAGTTATTGAACAATCCCTAAAAGTTCGAGAAATTCAGATCTTTTAAGTTCCTGATTTTTTTTCAGTGGAGTTGCTCAAAACACAAATCAGCCTTTCAGGGGAGTTTTCGGTTCAATCTCTCAAGTTTCTGATTTTTTTCAGTGGAGTTGCTTCAGACAGAAATCTGTCTTTCAGTGGAGTTCCTGGTTCAATCTCTCAAGTTTTTGATTTTTTTCCTCTTTAGATAAGAAGAACCCATGACAGATTGTACTTCTTATAATCCAGATATCAATGTATGCTGCTAAGTAGTAATCCAACTTATAAACAAACCTGTTCATTGCATTTGACAACTTTAGTCCAGTTCATCTAACTAGAAAATCATATTAGATCAAGTTCAAACAAGTACCTGACTGACTGACTCATTCCGGTATTTAGCAAATAATCAGCCCTAAGTTTCTACCTAATCAATCAGAACATGCTCTCAAGAGAGCAGCAAAATTCAGCCATAACCATACTACTTCACCTGGTTCCAAACTACTTCTATACCTTCATACTCATCAAAAGCCCTGTACCTGCAAAATCCAATCGCCACCAAAAGATCCCCAAATTCAATGACAGATGAAATGGATTCAGCCATTCAATGAAAAAATGCCACTCTAAATGAAGAGGGCAGTACAACTCTACAACGAAGGCTTCATCTCAATTCTAACGAAACCTAAGCAAATAATCGCAGGGAAAGATAACCCTAAACAAACCTGAAAATTAACGTTTGACAACAGTAGAGGGGATTGAATTGAATGCATTAGAAGAGAAAACAGGTGCAGTGAGAGAAAGGAAGCATACCTGAGAGCCGATGAAGATGATTCTTTGACGGAGAAGCATATTGACAGTGCCAAGTTCTTCGAATCGGGACAAAACTGGGGGAGCGGAAGGGGCGATGCTCCTGGATCAGGAGATGAGTCCGACATCGCTGGAAACTGCTCGGTAGGGGTGTGGTCATCGGCGTCGGCGGCGTGTATTGGGAGAGGTGCTAGAGTGTCGGTCGATTCGAAAGCAAGAGGAGTGCCAGGTGAGAGGAGGAAGAAGGGGTTTTCTCCATTTTTCACTGTTTGAGCCGGCTCGGTTTTTTTTTTTTTTTAAATGGCCTGGTTCAGTTTTTTAATGCCAAACCCGCGCCAGCTAACCACTAAAAGCCCCATTTTCACTTTAAGCCTTATTTTCACTTTAAGCCCCATTTTCACTTTAACCTCACCCTATATATATATATATATATATATATATATATATATATATATATATATATATATATATATATATATATATATATATATATATATATATATATATATATATATATATATAGGGGTTGGTTCGGGTGAGAACACCTCTTAAGATAGGAACGTAGGAACAATTCTGGATCATCGATTAGGTTGGGATTGACGGTTAAGATTAATAGTGATTTTCTGTTTTTTTTTAAAGAAAAATAGATGGGCCCCACAACCAATCCACTCACGCGCATGATCTCCTCCCCCACTCTATCTCCTCACTCTTTCAGCTTTTTATTTTTTTAATGTACGGTATTTTTTTTACTTCGTTTTTTTTGATAGATTTTTTATGCTTCGTTTTATTTGTAGAAAAATTACATTGTTGTTAACTCGGCTGGGCTCGGGGTGGGGTCAAGACGCTGGAGGGAGGTCGTGTGTGCGGGCCCACATACGGGAGACTCGAATAACACATAAACCCGAGCGGGGTTCCATCTCAAAACCAATTGGCAATGAGAGGAGTAGCCCACCAACCTTATATGTTGTTCAAGGATTCTCTAGATAACCGATGTGGGACAACCACATTCCAACACGCCCCCTCAAGTGCAACGACATTTTTAGCCAACAAGTTGCACTTGCCACATGCGCTTATATGGGAACCAATGCCCGCGACATGCCACAAGTCCAGCCAACGACCCCACCAATCCGAAGACCGAAACTAGCCGAACCCGGCTCTGATACCATGTTAACTCGGCTGGGCTCGGGGTGGGGTCAAGACGCTGGAGGGAGGTCGTGTGTGCGGGCCCACATACGGGAGACTCGAACAACACATAAACCCGAGCGGGGTTCCATCTCAAAACCAATTGGCAATGAGAGGAGTAGCCCACCAACCTTATATGTTGTTCAAGGATTCTCTAGATAACCGATGTGGGACAACCACATTCCAACAATTGTTATCAAAATATTTGTGCAGAAAATAATTTTTTGGGTAAAGTGAAATTGATTTTATTATTCGGTTAAATTAGTAAGATTATTTATATTTAAGGGGACTATTATTCGGTTAAAGTTGATGTATTATTCGGGTAAATTGTATACATATCTATTAGTTTTGGAGATTTTATAAGAATAATCAACAAAATTGTACATTCTTGGATGAGATTAAACAAAAATTCATGTATAAGAGGAGATTTGAAAAAAATTATATATGACTTAATAAACATTAATCGGTTAATTTTGAGAGATTATTCGGTTGGATTATAGAGATTATTCAATTTATTATAGAGATTATTCATATATAAGAGGAAAATTATTCGGTTAGTTTTGAGAGATTATTCGGTTTAATTATAGAGATTATTCGGTTAAATTATAGAGATTATTCGATTTATTATAGAGATTATTCATATATAATAGGAAAATTATTCGGTTAGTTTTGAGAGATTATTCAGTTTAATTATAGATATTATTCGGTTAAATTATAGAGATTATTCAATTTATTATAGAGATTATTCATAGATAAGAGGAAAATTATTCGGTTAGTTTTGAGAGATTATTCGGTTTAATTATAGAGATTATTCAATTTATTATAGAGATTATTAATATATAAGAGGAAAATTATTCGGTTAGTTTTGAGAGATTATTCGGTTAAATTATAGAGATTATTCAATTTATTATAGAAATTATTCATATATAAGAGGGAAATTATTCGGTTAGTTTTGAGAGATTATTCGGTTTAATTATAGAGATTATTTGGTTAAATTTTGCATTATTCGGTGAATTGATAATTATTATTTGTAGATAATTTCATAATCATTAATTGGTTAATTTTGAGAGATTATTTGGTTAAATTATAGAGTTTATTCGGTTATATTTGAGAGATTATTTGATTAAATTATGCATTATTCGGTGAATTGATCGATAATTCTTATTTGTAGATAAAAATGCAATTTAGTTGAGTTTGACCAAAAAATGATAGAGAAAATTTGTGCCGAAGGCACAAATTTTCGCTCTAATTACCGGAGTATCCTAGTTTTTGTAAATATTACTAGAATGTCCATCCTAAAATATCCACTCAATTTATTCTTATCTTATCAAATAGCCCGTTTTCTCTCGTAGTCTCGCCTATCTCCTCTCTCCCTCGTCTCTCGCTCAACGTTTGCCGACAACCATGGAGATCTCGTCCTCGCTTAAACTTTGCCGGCAACAATGGAGCTCTCGTCTTCGCTCAATATCTCATACACAGAGTCCCTTTCCCCTTCGTCGGATCGAAAACTGAATCCCAGATCGAAAATCGACCGATTTTGTGCGCGATTGTCGCTAGAAATCCCTGATTAAGGTTGAATTTCTGTGCGATTGTCGTCGTCAATGGTGAGTGCTTCAATATCTCGCCAGAAATTTAGAGGTTTTAGAGTTGAATTTGTGTGCGCCGGCAACTGCTGTAGGCTGAATTTGTGTGCGATTAGGTTTTAGAGTCGGATTCGGTGATTATGCATTTTCTAATGTGATATTTCCTCTCAGGAGTTATAGGGCGGTGCTGGGAGGCCGACGCGGTGGTGCTGCATCAGAAATTGAAGTTGCTCCTACTGAGGACACGGTTATGGCGTTGCTCGTAGTTCCTGGTGGAGTTGATGCATCCGAAATTGAGGTTTCTCTCTCACTGTGTCTAGAAATCGTTGTTTTTGAGATGCTGAATTTTCAAAATGCTGAATAATTGCTGTGAATTCATCTGTGGATTGGGTTTGGAGTTTTTCTCACTTTACTGCTAAAATATTATGGTGCTTTTCATTCACTGAAAAAAGCACTGAAAAAAATCAGTGTTGACATGGTAAAATCAGTGTGTTGACATTGCAGCACTATTCATCTTTTGATTGGGGTTTTTTTCCAGTATCACATGGTTAGTCCTCTCGCTTGTACAACCCATGGCGATTTTGTACAATCATTACTATTTGTGCATCAATGGCGATGAGTAACGGTTTCCCTGTCTCAGATTTCTTTCAATTCAGTTGTCGACTTTGGTCCCATGGTAACCCTCTTTCAATTCGTTGCTTCTGAATTTCGACTGATGCAGAGAGCTATTGCCATTACTTTCGAGTTTCGATTGTTGTCATTGCTTTGCTTGATTTCTGTGTCTTTCTGTCATTGCTTTCGATTTGTGTTTCAGTAGAAGTGAAATTAGAGATCTTCGAATTTGCTGCTAATTCCTTCAATTCTGCGTGCCTTGCTGCTATCTGCTGAATTTTGCTGCTAATTGCATCTGCATTTGCTGCTCTTGCTGCTAGTTTGCATGCGTTCAATTCTCGAATTTGCTGCTAATTGCATCTCCGGTTCGAATTTGCTCCTAATTGGAAGGGTTGATACATATTATCGAATCTGCATATTTAGATCTGAATTTAGGGATTTGTGCTGACATCTTCTCTTTTTGTGCTCGAATCTGCATATTTAGATCTGAATTTAGGGATTTGCTCGAATCTGAAGTCGATGGACTTGCAATTTGCTCGAATATGAATTTAGGGATCTGAATATAGGTCTTTGCTCGAATCTGAAGTCTGCATATTTAGATCTGAATTTGGTTTTTGATTGAAAAGGTGTAAAAGAAGCCATTGTTGTTACTGCTAGAACTTGCATTATTTTGCACATATACACTAGAATGATTGTTTTGTTTCTTATTCATTGTTGCAAACATCTAGCAGTACTTGTTGTAGTTGTGAAGCTTGTAAATGATGACATCTTCCATGATGACATCTTCAATGCTGACATCTTCCATGATGACATCTTCAATGCTGACATCTAATAATTAGAATATTTTATGCTGACATCTAAGAATTAGAACATTGCATCTGTTCGATTCCCTGCAATTTTGCATCTGTTCGATTCCGAATGTGAACTATTTCAAGTACTAAACATCTAGCTGCTGTAGTTGTGAAGCTTAATCTCTCTTTTTGATGCTTAATCTCTTTTTTTTTCTCCTGATTTTCCTGGTGTTGCAAACATCTAGCTGACATCTTCTGGAAATGTTGACATCTTCTTGAAATGCTGACATCTTCTAAATCTGCAGAGAAGAGGGGCAAATATCTATGCTGAATTTTTAGGTGGAAGCTTCACTTGTGATGCTTATCATATGACTGAGCCTCACCCTGAAGGTCCGTACACTAATGTAGTTGACATTCCACTAATTTTATTCAAATTTATAAAGTTTATCAAAATCATATACGAAGATAAATTTGGCATTCTGCTAATTTTATTCAAATTTATATTTTCCTCTTTTACGACTCCACACAGTTCCTGCTACGGAAGGCAACAGGGATTAGATGATCATATAAGAGGGAATCTTGTGTGTCAAACTGCCAATGGCATCTGAACTTCTGAAGTAGTTGATCTGGAGAAATTATTGAGAAAATAGTGCATTATGAAATTAATGGTAGTAGTTCATGAACTAAACAATTTTATATATGTATTTTTTTAATTATAAAAATAATGTTTCCACCTTATGTTTTAGTTCACCCCATTTCCGAAAGTGTCAAGTGTCAATAATTATCTAGTTCTAATGCTTATCATGTTCTCTGAAAATTTTGATGAGTGGATTCTCCAATTTTTATAGTACCACTGTAACAGCATTCCTGAATCCTATAAAGAGACGCATATTCTAGAAATATCAAGAGATTGATCCTGTAGACCAATGTTTTGTTGTGATTATTGCAAATATGAGTTATCTTAACTGATCATTCTTTATTTTCTGAAGAATAATATGATATGGATTTATTGCAACTTTTGTTATTTGATCAGATGCTTATTAGTTGTGAGCTTATATTCAATATTTTAAGAAAAAGCTTTCCCATGCTGATAGATTTAACTAACAAATGCACTTCTAATTTGAAAATGTTGGTGGAAGTGCTAGGCCTTCTTCAAATTCATCCTGAATCCTATTTGATAATGAAAGTTCCATGACATGCCAAGATTTCAACTGATTTTGTTTTAATGTGTATAAAAAGGGCTCGGTATCATACTTTGCATAGAGAAAGCATTAGCTGATGCTGGGGTATCCAAAGAAGACATAAATTATATAAATGCACATGCTACATCGACACCAGTTGGAGACTTAAGAGAGTATCAAGCTCTACTAAGCTGTTTCGGCCAAAATCCTGAGGTAACTTTGGCAAGTTTGCGCAATCTTTTCTATCATTCATGCATTGTTCTTATTTGGGGTTCTTATACAGTTGAGAGTGAATTCTACAAAATATATGATTGGCCATCTACTGGGAGCAGCTGGGGCTGTGGAGGCGGTTGCAACTGTGCAGGCAAGTCCTCTGACCCAAAAGCAAAACCAAATAGTGGATCATTTAGCAATTGAAATCTAGAACATTTAGAGATCCCAATACAAGGATACTCTATTTGTGGTTATTGAATGTTGTATGATATATGTCATGCTTGACAATTTGACATGCACAACACATCCCCAAACATACTGATATTGGTCATTGCATCTAAAAATAGAGCCAAAACGAGAAGTATGAGGATGCTATTCTCAACATATGTGCATAGCATGCCCCCATTGACATCTATGCTCTAATTTTTCAGCTAATATTTTTATCATTAAATTTTGACTTCTTGAAATTTTGAATTTTGATTTTACATTGTTTGTTCTTTAATTTTTTAATGTTTTTGGAATGCATTTAGCAGAAATAACTTGCTTTTTATTTTAAATTAGAAATAATTTACTGAAGTAATACATCATATGTACATATATACAAATATACCTAGTGGTAGTAGCGGTGTTTTCCCTAATATTTCAAGATCTGGCATGTCCGTGTTCTGTTGTATCACGTTCATATCTGTCTGGCAATATAATATTTGCATATCATAGTATTTTATTTGCATAACATCTGTTTATAGTTGCATATCTGAAAGTGCTGACAAGTAATTTTTTTTTTAAAAAAAAAACATAAAAATAAAAATCTGAAGGAGTTGGTCAACATTGACCGGTCAACGGTCAACGTTGACCAGTGTCAACGGTGTCAGGAATGTTGGTGTCAGCAACATCGGGTTTGACATTAATGCAATTTTAAAGTCTTTTATGTTAATAAATGGTAGAGCGATGTGCTTATGTGCAAATAAAATATATTAATGCAATTTTAAAATATATATGGATTTGCATATTCTTCTCATAAGGTTTTTTAAGCTTGCATAACATAATATAATATTTGCATATCATAGTATTTTATTTGCATAACATCTGTTTATAGTTGCATATCTGAAAGTGTTGACAAATAAATTTTTTTTAAAAAAAAAATAATAAAAATAAAAATAAAATAAAAAATAAAAAAATAAAAAAATCTGAAGGAGTTGGTCAACATTGACCGGTCAACGGTCAACGTTGACCAGTGTCAACGGTGTCAGGAACGTTGGTGTCAGCAACATCGGGTTTGACATTAATGCAATTTTAAAGTCTTTTATGTTAATAAATGGTAGAGCGACGTGCTTATGTGCAAATAAAATATATTAATGCAATTTTAAAATACATATGGATTTGCATATTCTTCTCATAAGGTTTTTTAAGCTTGCATAACATAATATAATATTTGCATATCATAGTATTTTATTTGCATAACATCTGGAGGGGTTGGTCAACGTTGACCGGTCAAACCTCAGCAGTCAATGGTCAAACGTCAGCAGTCAACGGTCAATGATCCAGGGAGGGGGGGCAAGGGGATGGACACTTTTGTAAAATTTTCAAATACATGGATACTCTTGTAATTTGGCCAATTTTTATGGATATTTATGTAAAGGCCCCAAAATATATATATATATATATAACCAAAAAAAAAGGAAAATTATGGAGTATAATAATTACTTGAAAAAATATATTCAATGGGCCTTGGTTAATCAGTTACAGTATCTAATGATGCATTTCTAAATGATTTAAAAAAATTAAATTTCATGGGTTAAATTTAAAAAAAAAACAATCGCTAAATAGTAAAAAAATTAAATTTCATTGGTTAAAAAAACTACACTAAAAAAATCCAAAAATTAGAAAGTGCAGTGTATATAAAAAAAAAAAGTTCGAATATACACTGTAGAGTGCATCTTTTCAACGTAGAAATGGAGAGGAGGAGGGGGTAGTGCGGCACACGCACATACATGAGAATTACATGAGAATGGGCTATTTTCTGGTGGTGGGCCCCCAATTTTTTATTTAAATAAATTCAGAAAATAGGGTTTAATCTCAACCCTTAATTTCAACTTAATCGATGACCCATAATTGTTCTTACGTTCTCACCATAAGAGGTGTTCCTATATATATATACTAGCATGTAGCCCGTGCGCTACGCACGGGATTTTTAACTCAGTAATGATGTATAAAACATAGTACTAGACCGAACCTTACCTTCGACTGAGGTGAATGATACAAGAAGAAGCGACACATAAATTAATTTAACATGGTTTCATAAAGTAAAATAAGTCAACCACAATGTACGCAAATAATAATCAACTCCGCCATAACATCTGCATGCATATGTCCTCAACACAAGTTTCTACAAACTATACGTTGTGAAAAACCTCTTTATATACAACATTAGTAGTAGAGGTTAAAAGATTAGAATCTTGATCACATACTACAATCTTCAAACCTCTCCTAGACGTCACCCGAGAGACCGCAACATATAACTGGCCATGACTGAACACCGGTCGAGGCAAATATAAACCAACATGTGACAAAGATTGCCCGAGAGACCGCAACAGTTTGTTTATAATTTATATATTATAGAGTAGTAAAATTCAATGCTACAAACAAAAAATTTCTATAACTCTAATAAATCATCTAATTTGAAAGTTTCAATATGATTATTCAAATCCTATATAACATAATAGAGAATACTACACATTTAGAAAACAACGAAGCATCTAATAATTAAAATATACGTACTTTCATATATATATTATCCGATCCTGCAATATTTTTTATGTAATAATTAAAATACAAAATACGGATTAACAGATTCCAGGGCTCTTATTTGAATGATTGAACACAACTAAGCAACTTCAATGGATTAAATTCACACATAAATAAACAAATTAAGACGTACTACATACAACTTGAATAAAAAAGATGAAATAGTTATATGATAGGTGAATCATGAATGGGAAGACACACATAAGAGAAAAAAATGTTATTTTTATCTATAAGAAAAGGGCAAAAATGTTATTTTGATCCGAATATTTCAACATAATTTTAAAAGTTACCATGTTGCATAACTAATTTGAAGGTGGGGTGGTTATAGGTAGTGGGGTTAGTGAGATAAAATTTGGAATACTTCAACATAATTTTAAACTGATGGAAGTTACATTTGAAGGTAGGGTGATTAAAATAGGTAGTGGGGTTATAACTAATTTGAAGGTGGGGTGATTATAGTTAGTGGGGTTAGTGGGGTAAAATTTGGAATGCTTCAACAGATGTTTAAACTGACAGAAGTTACATTTGAAGGTGGGGTGATTAAAATAGGTAGTGGGGTTATAACTAATTTGAAGGTGGAGTGATTATAGTTAGTGGGGTAAAATTTGGAATGCTTCAACATAAGTTTAAACTGACAGAAGTTACATTTGAAGGTGGGGTGATTAAAATAGGCAGTGGAGTTAGTTGGATAAAATTTGAAATGTTAATTTAAAATAGTTATTTTTAAAGTGGGGTAATAAAAATAGGTAGTGGGGTAGCAAGGCTTTGAAATTACTAATATGCTAATATAAAAAACAAATAAACGTTGATTATATTACTAACAAATTAAGTCTATATCTTTGAAATTATTTTTAAATTCGAACTTAAAATTATTTAGAAACTTGGGTAGATGTATTTATTTTTATTTCACACCTACTGAATTTTCCACCACCTGTGTTGTGGGCTGTTAAAATATTGAAATCAAGTTACACATATGATGCACTTCACCAAAACACCTAGCAGTCCAATAGCATTTCCTTATCAAATCAGCATGCAACATACAGTGTTCTAAAAAATGGCCTTGGCGGCCGCCATGACGACGCAAAGACGCTTGGCGGACCCACACCGTCCCGAATTCGGCCTTGGCGGTGTAGCTTGGCGGGGGAGGGCCTTGGCAGGAATGGAACAACACCTTGGCGGCCTTGGCGGGTGCAATACGGATACTTGGCGGCCTTGGCGGATGCAAATCGGGCTTGGCGGGGAAGAGTTTTGGCGGCCACGGGACGGAGGCTTAGCGGTCTTGGCGGTTTTAAATTGAGATTATTTAGTTTTTATGCTTTCAAATTTCTATATTATGAAATCATGATACTTATTTAAATATATCTATATGATTTTATATTTGGTTCAGACAACTTTAAAAAGGGTCATGATGATTTTTTATTTAATATGCTATAAACTTAAAATTAATCCATAGTTTATTACATAATATATGTTTTATACATAGTTTATGGGATAAATATAACAAAATAATAAAAAACCGTTTTATCCGCCAAGAACCGCTAATAAGGCCGCCAAACCGTCTTGACGCTTAGCGGTACTCTGCCGCCAAGCATTCGCCGAGTGTTTTTTAGAACATTGGCAACATATGGTATATCATATAGGTATCTCGGTGCAATGAAGTTCAAAATTAGGAACAACTAAGCCATATATGTATTGCAGTATTGATGAAGTTTATAATAACATTATTAATCAATAGCGGAAGTTAATCAGCATAGGAGTGTGAATATCTTACAAGCAAATGAAGGATTCTAGTTGTCATAGAAACCAAGAGGCGTCGTTTTCTCTTCAGTGAAGGTAAATTCGTAGACGACTGTCACCTTCTTAAGATGGCCTTCAATGAAGGTAGGCAGTGTCTACCACTGTTCTGGGGTACTCATGGTATACGGTTGGATTTATAACCCTGTAAAAAGAAAAAGTTGAACCAGGATCAGATTTAGATTGGTCATAAATTGACAGTAAAAAATAAAGTTAAATAACTAACGATGGGACTTTTACCAACAGAAACACATGCTATGGGCTCATTGCAAAGCTAGTTTGTCTTCCTCTCCTCGGATAAGAGGCTCATACCATACAGATACAAGTGAATTCTAACTTCCCCTTGTTTGTTTCCTAAAAATAATAAGAGGTGTCGCTTATTGCAAAGCTAGGTTGTGTTCCCCTTTGTTCTGCATTTGAAGTTTGAACTACCAAGCCCTGGACAATGATGGATTACTGAGATTAGGGTTACATTAGGGATTAGGGATTCAATTTAGCCGATCGACAGTCAATTGCGAACTCATACTTGCAAAATTGAAGTCCAATTTACAGAAATTCCGTTCAGTAATTAATCAGACAGCAACGAACGATCAAACAAAATCATAAAAATTGAACCTTGACTCGAAAAGCATGGAAATATCGATAATGTAACAGTAGAAAGAAAATCTGAGGAAGAAATTGTTAAATTAGCACTTGCCGGTTTTATGGAATCGGAAGCGGCAAGTGACGCCGGAGCAGAGGGTTTGCAAGGGATGGATCATATTCCACCACCACTTCATCGTTTTCCGGCACCGCTCAGTCGCCGTCCTCTATACTGTGCTTCCCCAACTAATTCCCCCAATTAAACCCCCTCGCTCTTCAATTCGCCAGCTTCTACGGTACAGGTATAATGGAGCACGATCCGAAGAAACCCTCAAATGCCGGAAGGGAGAACAAATCAGAGATCGTAGTGTAATAATTTATATTTGGGCTCCCACCTAGCGAGGACGAGGAAGACAGAGAATGAAGCTCCGAGGCAGCAAAGAAGGTTACAGAGAAGGAAGCGACGATGAAGATTTTGATTGTTCAACAACGAAGGAGAGAGAAAGAAAATAGGGTTCTACAGTTATTTCAGAAAGAAAGAGGGAGAGAAGGGCAAAAACGAAAATGATGAAAAAAATTTGGAGAGGCTCCACGTGGATAGCCTCTCTGTTCTCCAAAAGACTCAACTTTAAGATATAGGGGGATGTATGTATAGGAACACCTCTTAGGATAAAAACGTAGGAACAATTCTGAACCATCGATTAAGTTGGAATCAAGGGTTGAGATTAAACCCTATTTTCTGAATTTAATTTAAAAAAAAAATCGGGGCCCACCACCAGAAAATATTCCAGTCTCATGCATGTGCGTGTGCCGCACTACCGGCTCCCTCCTCTCCCTTTCTGCGTTGAAATTTGAAAAGCTTCATTGTACATGCAAACTTTTTTTTTATACACTGGACTTTCTAATTTTTGGATTTTTTAGTGTAATGGTTTATCAATTGTAATTTCTTTAACCAATGAAATTTAATTTTAGTGTAATGGTTTATCAGTTATAATTTAATCGAATAATCTCTCAAAATTAACCGAAAATTTAACCGAATAATCTCTCAAAATTAACCAATTAATGATTATTAAATTATCTAAAAATAATAATTACCAAATAATGTATAATTTTTAGAAAAAATTTGGCTAAATATCCATTTTGCCAACCCCTTTTTGCAAAATGTCCACCTAAATTCAGTTTTTGCTAAATGTCCTAAATTTTTTTGAAAACCCCGTAATACCCCTGCCCTTCTTTAATTTATCCTCACCCTCTCCGTTGTTTACCTCCCGTTCTTTCTGACGGTGATTTCACAGAGAGAGAGAGAGAGAGGCAGAGGGAGAGGGAGAGGGACGCTGGTCCAAGGCAGGAGGAGGAAAGGAGCGTCGGTGGAATCATCGATCTTCCTCATCCTCGCCGGTCTTCACTGTGGCGGCCTCCCCACGCGTTTACGCCGTTCGAAGAACGGCTCGTCTTCAAGGCCGTTCGAAGAAGCGAAGATTTCCTCCTCTCACAGATTCCTTCTCTCTCGTCCTAGTCATCTGCTAATCTTCAGGAGTCCGATTCCGGCAAATTCGAGATCGGATCTGGTTATGGCAAGCGGTGGTGACGAGGGACGAGATGCGGTGGATCTGATGACAGAGGTGACAGATGAGATCGGATCTGGTTATGGCAAGCGGTGGTGACAGAGTAGATCCGGCCTCTCCGACCCTACCGTGTCTGTGCACGATCTCCTATCTTCGATTTCCTTTCGATTTCGCCGGCTCTACCGTGTCTGTTTGCTGCTGTTACGCGTTCTGATGGAGATATCACCGAAAGAGAGGGAGGGATGGTGACAGACTGACATTCAAAGCATCAAGTTGCCTGAAGGTGCGATTCATTTGATTACATCTGTCTTCCATAGTGCTGGAAATTTATTTGATTTTACTGCTAGTGCAATTTGGAATTGGGATGAATTGGTTACACAGTACCAATTTGGAATTGCTACCAATTTTGACTGATTATATCTGTCTTGCTTAAATTGTGGATGTAACTAGTCCATCAAGGTTTCCATTTGTGTTGATTTCGTTGCTAATTTGTAGTCTAAAGATCTGATTGCTTATAGACAGTGACATAAGATAGTCAATGATTAGTTTGTTTTGCTCGTATTACCGATGATTTGGCACTTGAGTTTACTCTTGTTGAGTCCTTCCATCATACTCCGTAGATCACAATTCATACACCATTAAAGAATATAAATTGATTTAACTAATGAAAAGAAACTCCATTAAAGGATTTAGAGGATTGATACACACCACTGGAATGGAATATAAAACATACATGTGTGCAGTGGGGATGTCTAGCTACCTAATCAATTTCTCCCAAAGCAAGTCTTTCTTAACACTGCGTATAAACAAACAAATAGCAGTTTTGACACTATCAAAGGGGTGGGGATGTCTCCCCTCTATAATCTATGCTTCTCTTGTCCTAAAGTTTTTGTTTGGTGACACATGTTTTATTAAGATGACACTAGTCATGACACTATCAAAGGGGTGGTGACAGCGATAGGGGTCGTGACAGCGATTGAGATCGTGACAGCGATTGGGGTCGCGACAACGATGGGGTTGTGACAGCGATAGGGGTGGTGACAACGATAGGGGTGGTGACAACGATGAGGTGGTGACAACAATAGGGTGGTGACAGTGATAGGGGTGGTGACATCGATATGAGTGGTGGTGACAACGATAGGGAAATCGATAGGGGTGGTGGTGACAGCGATAGGGCGGTGATAGCAATAGATGTGATGACAGCAATAAGGGTGGTGACAACAATATGGATGGTGGTGACAGTGATAGAAGTGGTGGTGACAGTGATAGGGGTTGTGGTGTCAACGATAGGAGTGATGACAGTGATAGAGCGGTGACAACGATAGAGGTGTCGACAGTAATAAGAGTGGTGACAGTGATAGGGGTGGTGGTGACAGCGATAAGAGTGGTGGTGACAGCGGTAGGAGTAGTGACAGCGATAAGGCGGTGACATCGATGGAGGTGATGACAACAATTAGGGTGGTGACAGTGATAGGAGTGGTGGTGACAGTGATAGGAGTGGTGGTGACAGCGATAGAAGTGGTGGTGACAACGATAGGAGTGGTGACAACGATAGGGCGGTGACAACGATAGAGGTGGTGACAACAATAAGGATGGTGACATCAATATGGGTGGTGGTGACAATAATAGGAGTGGTGGTGACAACGATAGTAGTGGTGGTGACAGCGATACGAGTGGTGACAACGATAGGGCGGTGACATCGATAGAGGTGGTGACAACAATAAGGGTGGTGACAACAATATGGGTGGTGGTGACAGTGATAGAGGTGGTGGTGACAGTGATAGAGGTGGCGGTGACAACGATAGGAGTGGTGGTGACAGCGATAGGAGTGGTGACAGCGATAGGGAGGTGACAACGATAGAGGTGGTGACCGCAATAAGGGTGGTGACAGCGATATGGGCGGTGGTGACAACGATATGGGTTGTGGTGACAGCGATAGGGCGGTGACACTAATCTCGTAAAAATATAAAATAAAAAAAAATTGTCACCCAAAAATTTGTTTATCATCATACATGTGTCACCAAAGCCATTGACCGGTGTCACCACTTATAAAGGCGGTGACACTAATTTCGTAAAAAAAAAATCGAAAAAAAAAACGTGTCACCAAATTTTTTTTTTGTGTCACCAATTCATTGACTTTGACCGGTCAATGGTCAAAATAAAAATGGGAAGGAATGAAGGGCATGAGAAGGAGGGGCAAAAATGTAATATTAGGACATTTTGCAAAATGGGAAATAAAAGTGGACATTTTGCAAAAGGCCTTATGAAAAATGGACACTTAGCAAAAAAATCCTAATTTTTATACATAATTGTTTCAAAGTTCCTCGTACCTATAAATACTCTTTTTAATTTTACCAAATAATGTACAAGTTTATTGATTACTATTTTAACATTCCAAAATAAATAAATATGTAAATAATCAATCTCTTACATACGAATAATCTCTATAATATAACCGAATAATAAATCAAGCTTAACCGAATAATCATTCTTTTAAATATGAATAATTTTTCTAATTTAATTAAATAATTTAATTTCAACACAACTATCTTAGTAACAAACATAAACTATTAAGGTTTTTTTAAATAGTACTTTTTTAAAAAAGTAATGCACAAACGGTTTTTTTAAATAGTACTTTTTTAAATAGTACGGTAATAGTTTATATAATTTTTCATTTTTTGTAAAGTGTTTTTCCTTTTACGTTGCCAGTTTAGGATTCTGTATATATAATCTTTTAGTCAAACTCAACAAAATTGTGTTTTTATCTACAAATAAGAATTATCGATTAACACAATAATTTATAATTTTTATAAATAATTGTTTTAAACTTCCTCTTACATATGAATAATCTTTGTGATTTCATCGAATAATGTACAATTTATTGATTATTATTTTAACCTCCCGAAAACTAATAAAGGTGTAAACAAACGTCTTCTTATTATATACGAATAATATTTACTCCGTATAATTTAATCGAATAATCTCTCAAATTTAATCGAATAATATATCACATTTAACCGAATAATATTTCTAATTTAACCGAATAATATTACTAGTACAATCATCATCTTACATACGGATAATATTTATAATTTAACCGAATAATCTTTCAAATTTAACCAAATAATATATCACATTTAACCGAATAATCTTTATAATTTAACCGAATAATATAATTTTAACCAAAGAATATTACTAGTACAATTGTCATCTTAAAAAAGAATAAAATTTCATAATATAAAAAAATATTATTCGTATAAGGAGATATTTATTCAGTTAAATTTAATATATAAAGTAAGAAAACAAAAAGAAAACAAATACTCCGTAAGAGTATAAAAAAAAGAAATCAAAAGGAAAACAAAAAATGGTACTCCGTGTAAAAAAACACCGTACAAAACCTATGTTACACGGAAACAGAAACGGAAACCGGAAGAGAAACGGAAACGGAAACGGGGAAACGACAATCCAAATTTTGTAGGAAACGGAAACGCCTAGGAAACGGTAATATGGATTATATGTTCATTTAAAGGTGTAAATAAGAGAAATAAATATATCATCGAATTATACACATAGAATGCAACATTAGGCTACAAATTAAAATTTTCAATACTATGATATACAGTGTCCTTTACTACATCCGTTGCAGATCGAGTCGGTTTGTGGGCTTCGTTCAACACTATGACTTCCGCTGGGACCACTACTCGCATTTGAGAATGACATAGTTAGAGCCAAGAGGGAGAGAGCACTTAGCAAGTGAGAGTTTACCTAGAGAGCACACCGAGAAGAGAGAGAGAGGGTCGTCGGAAGGGAGAAGAGGAGGGAAGACAAAAAATGGGAGAGAAGGAGGTGGCAAGGCTAGAGGGAAATGATCGAGAGCTTCAGACGGGATGAAGGGGAAGTATGTTTTACAGTTTGATTTTTTTTTTCAATTATAAAATTAGTGGAAACGCCACCTGGCAAGGTAGAAACGTTTCTGACCAAGCGGAAACGGTCAAGGTTTCTGACTTTTTTGGTCAACGAAACGGTCAAAGTTTCTGACCTCTCAGAAACGTTTCTGAGGTGTTTTCGTGGAGTTTCGGAGTTTCTTCATATTCAGAAACGGGAAGCCGCTATGAGATGGAGTTTCGGGGTATCATAGTACAAAACTACAAATTGAAAAAGTGGGGGCTTTTTTTTTTTTGGAAAACTGGGTGGTTTGATTTACTTGCGCGTGAGTGAGTGTGTCTCGTGGGCTCCACCAATTTTTCTTTTTTAAAAGATAAAAATCAGAATTATTGTAGGCCTTTGATTTCTTTCAATTGTGTGGTTAAGATAAGGGTTGGCATGGTACGGTAACCACCAAAAAAAGGTGATTACCATGTACCAACCACAAACTGGTGGTACGTAAATTTTCATACCACGTACCAACCACAAGTCGTGGTTACCGCATATGTGGTAACCACGACTTGTGGTTACCATCGGTACATTACCATGGTTACCAAGCTGTAATTTTGTTTGTATTTTTTGAAACCCCTTAGCTACCTTCCGGTAGTCATCAAAGTTATCGAAAAAAAAAATATGGTTACCAAAAATAATATGATTACCTCCTATTAAAAGATCAAATAAATCAAGTTCACAACCTAGAGTACAACGCAATTCAAAACAACCAAGTTCAAAGTCTTGAAACAAACCAAGTTCAATTGTTCAAACATTCAAAATGTTCCTATTGTTAGTAGAAAAAAAATGACCTATTTAGGTCAAAATCAAAACACAAAATATAAATTAAAAACTTAAAAATTAAAGGTAATGACGATAAAACATTAAATAAAAAAATTAATATATATACTTGGTAACCATGGTAACCATGGTATTCAGATTTCATTACCATTACCGTACCACCTTCATGTGGTTACTACCAAGATGGTTACCACCATGTTGGTTACCACAAGTGTGGTTACCAACATAGGTGGTTTGTGGTTGGTACGCGGTTGGTATGGTAATTTTCGTACCATTTGCCAACCCTAGTTAAGATTTGTTCCTAGGTTCTTATCTTAAGGGGTGTTCCTATAGGAGTCACCCCCTATATATATATATATATATATATATATATATATATATATATATATATATATATATATATAGGTAAAGGTTCAAATGAAAATGGGGCTTAAGATGAAAATCCCTCTTAAAGTGAAAATAGTCTAATTTGGATGTAAATGAGCCTAATTTAAAGGTAAATGGGCCTAATTAAATGAGTAATTACTAAATGGGCCTAATTTTGGTGTAAATGGGCCTAATTTTATGAGTAAATGGGAAAATGGTTAAATGACCCTAATTATGGGGTAAATTTCACACGCCCCCCAAACTTTCCATTCTTACGAATATTGCCCTTATTTCAATTATGAAAATTACAGATTTTAGCCCGTAATTTTTATTTGAAATAATATTGTTAGGTGCAACTATAATATTAAAAAAATGCAACAAGAATGTTACATCACAATTTTTGTCTTTATTTTAAAAAGGGAAAAAGATGAGATTACAAAATATAAAGTGAACAAATAATACAATAAATGTTATTATTTATAAATGTGCATTTTCATAATGTGTCATACCAAAACTTTTCTTTATGGACCGCTATTTTATGCCAGTTTTGTACTTTAATGCAACATGTGCCATTAAAAGCCTATTAGCTCAAAAAATGGTATAGTGATGTGCCCATGCACAAAGGTTCGAGTTCAGAATCCCGCATAAGCTATTTATAGTTGCTTTTTTTGTGTTCCCCTTCATGAATAAGATTGTAAAGTGCAATAATAAAATGATAATGTGCACAAATAAGATGATATAATGCATATATAACATTATATTGTGCAAATATAACTTTAAGTTGTGCAAATATAACACTATATTTTGCAAATGTAACATTATATTGTGCATATCTAATAATATAATGTTACGTTGTGCACATATAATATTATGTTGTGCGAATATAACATTATATTGTGCAAATATAACTTTAAGTTGTGCAAATATAACACTATGTTTTGCAAATGTAACATTATTTTGTGCATATCTAATAATATAATGTTACGTTGTGCACATATAATATTATGTTGTGCGAATATAACATTATATTGTGCAAAATATAACTTTAAGTTGTGCAAATATAACACTATGTTTTGCAAATGTAACATTATGTTGTGCATATCTAATAATACAATTGTGCAAAAGTAAGATAGGATTGTGCAAAAGTAGTATACAATTGTGCATAACTAAGATTATAATGTGCATGACTAACAATTTGCGATTTTTGCGCTCTTGTCTATTATGTAACCTATGTGGGATTTGAACCCACATCTTTGTGCAAACGCACATTGCTCTACCAATTGAGCTAATAGGCTAAATTATGATTTTCATGCTAAAATAGAAGAACCTAATCGACCTAAAGCATATCGCAATAAAATTCTAAAATCCAATTAGATCATGATCCATAAACAATTTGACAATGCTATGAACATGAAATTAGCTCCAAATCAACCCAACAACACAACCATATCATCAATTTCAGTCAATTTTGCTTTTGGCAAAAAGCCCCAAATTCTAAAACATATCGCAATATAAAATTCTAAAATTCAATTAGCTCGTGATCCATAAATAATTTGAAAATTATATGAACATGAAATTAGCTCAAAATCAACCCAACAACACAACCATATCATCAATTTCAATCAATTTGGCTTTTGGCAAAAAGCCCCAAATTATAAAACATATCGCAATATAAAATTCTAAAATCCAATTATCTAATGATCTATAAACAATTTGACAATGATATGAACATGAAATTAGCTCAAAATCAACCCAACAACACAACAATATCATCAATTTCAATCAATTTGGCTTTTGGCAAAAAGCCCCAAATTCCGCTCCTAAATCAAACCCTAGGTTTTCAATCTCAACCTAAATCATTCAAACAATCTAAATAATTGTAATAAACAAGTTTAGGGTTAGAAATCATACCAAATTCGAGTTGAAACAAGGAGAAAAATCGGGATTTCGAAGGTATTCCGAGCGAAAAATGTCGAACAACACTTATGGGGAGATGGGCTCGGTGTGAGCTCGGTTGGGCTCGAACCATGTGGGTTCCGGTCTCGGGGGGTGCGGCTGAGGGAGGGGGTTCGAGCAGGTGGTGGCTGGTGGCCGGAGGTGGCTCGTGGGGCGGCGTGGGAGGCCGACAGCGAACCCATGCTGGTGAGCGCGCAGGTGGCTCGTCGGGGCCACGTCTGGGCTCGTCGGGGGCAGCAGGTGGCTCGAATGGGGCCACGTCTGGGCTCGGGGGTGCGCACAGCGGTGGGCTCGAGGGCGGCTGGTCCCTGGTGGCCGGAGGTGGCTCGAGATGGGTGTGGGTGCGGGAGTCCGAGAGCGCGCCTCCTTGGAACGCATGTATTTTGTTTTAAAATTAGGTTATTTTCACTTTAAGCAAATTTTTCATCTTAAGCCCCATTTTCACTTTAACCTCACCCTATATATATAGAGGGTCGCACTCTGGTAAAAACCAATATTGTGGTAGAAATCGTACGTGAGGAGCGTTTTGATTTGTTGACACTGTGGGGCTCACAGGTGGGGCAATTTTGATAGCAAATTGCAATTTTACCCAAACTTTATAGAAATTACGAATTTGTTCAACCTTTTTATAATTTTATCAAAGTGAAATAACGAAGATTTATAACTGACTTTTAGTGGTACTAACTACCATAATCTACTAACTATATTATGAATAATAAGTTTTCTATGGTTTTAAGCCCACCACGCTCTGCAACTAAAACTTCAAGCTAAAGAGGTTTGACTAGACCTGTCAAAACATAACCCGACCAGACCGCCCGAAATTTTTTGGGTCAAGACCCGAAAATTTTTACCAGGAAATTTTTTTCGACCCGAACCCAAAAAACGGAAAATTATCCGGCTAATCTGGGTTTCGACCTGGTGACCCGATTGACCCGGTTAATTTATAATTAAATATAATTAATTTTTCTTATATATAATTAAAATTTATTGTAAAATTATCAAATCATGAGTTTTTTAATTTAAAAAATAAAAAACTGACAAACCCGAAATTACCCGAAACCCGGTCAAACCCGGGTTCTAGTCAACCCGGAAACACCCGAACCCGACCCGAATGACCCGTTTGACAGGTCTAGGTTTGACCCATACCTAAACATAGTTACTCTGGACCGTCGGCGTTCCTGCAGCTTCCGACTTTCTAGAGGTGGCTAACCTTCAACCAGGCCTCCCTTAGTTCAGATTGAGCACATATTTGTTTCGTTTCCTACCTCAAACCGTAGTCTATAGCTTTTGGTTTTGATTTTGACAGGGTGAAGGAATTTGAATCAAGAAAACACAGTATTCATAACAAAGTGTTTAATTAAGTAGCTTTCCCTTTCTTAAAAACAAACTTTATTGAATCTGAGAAATATTACAACACACAAGCACTCTTAACTTAGAACTTAAACACACTTATCACCCATATCAGAAGATCCATTGAAGGGTTTTGAACCTTAGAGTGATGGAAACACTAATCTACTCAAATTCAAAACGCTTCTACTTTCTCTTTCTGATTTACAAGACTCTTTCTCTCTTCTCCTATGGTTTTTTTCTCTCTATGGAATTCGGTCTCTTGAGAAGTATGAGAATAGCTCTATTTATAGAGCTGAGTATAGAGCATTGGATCCCTTCCAATGTCTCTTTTACAAATGGCCGACAGATGGGCCCCTACGCACTCAGAAAACAATAAAAGCACATAGTGCTGACTCAACTCACATGCTGAACAGTAAAAGCAAACAGTAAAAGCAGAGGTACAATAATGGTGTTGGTGCTTGATGATAACTTTCAGTCGTCCAGGTTCTGGACCCTTTCGTCTCCCATATTGGCTTCCAAGTCATCATCATTGTAATCTTGAACTAGATCTAGAGTATTATCAAACTCTAAATCTTGATCGTTGTCTAAATCGAGATCAAGCATTAATCCTTCAGTGTATTCTCGATCTCATGCAATCAGTAAATCGATCATTCTCTCGTGTCCTCTTTTATCTAAAAAGTGACCGACTTCTATTTCTGCTTAGTAGAGCTCGATGGATTCAGACCTGTTTATGGCTTGCTGCATTAACGGCTTGAGTTGTGGGGCTACGATGAAGGTTGTGTTTCCAACTTTGAATATCCTACAGTCAGTCTGTCTATACTTGGTGATGATGTAGTAGATGTAAAAGAATCCTTTTGCTCTTGCCTCCCATGAATACCTTACTACGTCGATTCTTCTCTACACTACTGGATCTTTCACGTACCAGTAGTCTTCACTTAATAGTAGGAAGATTAAGTAATGTGGTAACTGGGTTTTTCCCTGGCTAATATCCATGCAGGCACTGATAACAAGACAACAATTTATTTCTTCTATCTTCTCAAACTTCATTGCTCTGAGGAAGACCTCCTTTTGGAACTTAGTGAAGTATTTGTACAAGATGCTCTCTTCTTCTTTCTTTGGCCATGGTCGCTTGTAATTGTAGATTCCATTACACATTCCATATTTCCATGATTTTAAGAAATCTGCATCTTCATCTGGCATGATGGGTAATGATAATCCTCCCAATCCGGCGCCATTGTTTACACACAAATGGTTACACCATTCTCTTATCCTTGCTGGAGTATCGTGATCTCTCATTGCTACCATCCAGTAGAAGTTTTCGAAATCTCTCATCCTCCATCTTCTACAGATGTCTTCCTGGAGTTCAATAGGTAGTTGGAGAACTTTTATTATTGTCTCTAGGATTAACATTTGTATAACCACTCTGTGTCTCGTTTGTAAGAGTCCACGACGAAACCTATTCTCATTAAATCTTCCAAAATCAACAAAAATATAAAAACTTGGAGGGGAAACCCATCATTGGTATCCTCGTATTGCTCTTAAAAGATTAATATACCATGGGTGGAACACCCACTGCGGATTTTCCCACCGAGTTTGATTTCTCTGATCCATCCGCTAACTCTCTCGTTAAGCTGTCAGCTAGAGAATTTTTCGATCCCTGCACATGTTCAATGGTAAAAGTGAATTGATTAAAGGCTAATTGCCAACGCAGGAGTCTCCCATGCGCTTTCATATTATCAAGATTATTATTTATGAAACCCAATATTCCTTTACAATTTGTTCTGACTCTAAAAGGTTTAGGAGCTAAGAAGATTATAAACTTCTGGATTCCACGATAAATTGCAAGAATCTCCTTTTCCATGACAGTGTAATTATACTCAGATTTGTTGAAGTTGCCACTGCTATACCTGCAAAGCTTGTTATCTTTTTTTTTTCATTTTTAAAACAGCTCCCCAATGATAATCACTAGCATCTGTTTCTAGAACTAGCTCATCCTCTTCATTAGGTAAAGTCAATATTGGAATTTTTTCACATCTTCTTTTCAGCTCTTTGACTATTTTAGTATCTAAGTGAGTCCAACTCCAGACTTGATCTTTCTTTAATTTAGCCTGTAGAGGTTTTCTTAACTTGGCTAGATCTTTAATAAAATCAGAAGCACAAGTAAGACAACCTAGAAATCTTTCTAGTTGTTTTCTATCCTTGAATTCATCAGGAATTTTTTCTACCTTTTCTAAGATATGTTCTTGTAAGACAATTTGACTTGCTTTAATCTTTAATCCTAAGAACTCAATTTCAGGCTCAGTATAAATGCATTTTTTCTGTCCTAAAATGATTCCATGGTCAATACATTTTTTAATTATAGCTTTCAAGTCATGCTTATGTTGTTTTATAGTTTTAGAGAAGCTAGATTAAGATATCATCAATGTAAACAAGACAAAAATGTTTAAATTCTTTGAAGACATTGTCCATTCTTCTCTGAAATATCTGTGGTGCATTTTTCAAACCAAAGGGCATGACTACCCATTCATAGTGTCCTTGTGGAGCACTAAATGTAGTAAGTAGAATACTTTTTTCATCCATTCTTACCTGCCAATAACCACTTTTACAATCCATTTTAGAGAACCAAGTGGCTCCCTGTATTCTATTAAATAACACTGTCTTATTAGGGATATAATATCCATAAAAAAACAGTATTATCATTAAGCTTTTTGTAATTGATAACCATTCTAGCTTTTCCTCTTTTTTCTTCAGCATGATTCCTGACCATAAAGGCAGGACTAGAATGAGGACTTTTACTTTCTCGAATTAAACCCTTCTTTAAGAGTTCATCAATTTGTTCTTTAAATTCTTGTTGATCCTTATAAGTGTAAACCATTTGTTTTACTCTAATGACCGCTTTTGGATCTATTAGTTCTATGGTAGCAAATGATTTATCTTTTTTCCCAAAATTTTAAAGGATTTTCAGAATATAACTCCTTACACATTTTTTCTTGTTGTTTAAGAATTTTATCTTTTAATGTTATTTCACATATAGAGAGTGCAAATTCTCTTTGTGTAGGAAGAATATATTCCTCACCACGCTTAGTGCGCGTAAACTCTATTGCTTGGTGTGTATAAGCTTGTTTAATCTTTTTAACCCAAGCATCTTCTCCATTGATGTTGAAGACCATCATGTCTAGGTGCTGAGTTATTGGAACCTGGAGTCTTTGGAAATTATTTCCAATTAACATACCATGCGAGGGCTGATCAGTAGCCCAGAGTGTAGGAATTACACATTGGACTCCTCCTATCATGATAGGTACATCAAAAGCTAATTCTGAATGAACCATGATACTATCATCAGCTATTCTAACTTGAATTGGTCTACGAGACTTCTGCCAAATAAACTCAGGAAATAATGCCTTTTTACCAAAGCATACTGAACATCCGCTGTCTACAAAGACACATAATTCATATTTATTGAACCCTTCTAAGAAAATACTTATTGGGATATAAATGCTATTGAGGTTGGTAATTCTATAATTTTTCTTTAGTGGTTCTTTGCTGACATGTTCAAGACTTTCCTCTACCCTCATATTATCTCCATAGAGATGTCTAAGGTCTAGTACTTCCATTCTCATTCCTAATTCGTCTCCAAAAATTGGTTCTGCGAATGGTTCGTTGAGAGGTTCCTTGAAATCCTTAGCTCTTGGATCATTTTCATAAATAGGTTCACTAAAGATTTTAGTTTGATATCCAATTATCTTTCCTTTTTGTTCAGAACTAGATGATCATTCTTGATTTTCTCTAACCTTTTGAACGATTGGAGGAATTGATGTTACTGTTTCCCTAAATATACTAGAACCTAGATCTAGACTATGTCTAGCTGGTTCTCTTATAATTTTATTTTCTAATCTCTTGTTTAATGTTGCTATCATGCTAGCTATGTCTTCATCTACCACAAACGATTTGTCTTTTCTGCTTGTAGTAGCTCCTTGATTCCTTGGAGTAATACTAAGATTAGGATTGAACCTAAAACTAGTGTTTCAGGATAAGCTTGGACATCTAGAGAGACTGACTGGTGGTTTAGCATTCGTATGGATTCTACCTTCTTCATCTATGGTTAAAACCTTATTACCGCTGGTACCTGTAGAATTTTCAAATGCGTTTATCCAAATGGTCTTAAGTCTTATTTGATCAGGTTTTAGCTTAACAGGTACAACTTCTTTGCTTGGACCTACAACCTCGTGTTTCTTAGCTTCTACTATATGGCATATTTGTTTTTGTAATTTCATCTTCCATTCTAGGTCATCCAACTTAGTGCTAAATCTCTTTATTTTTCGAATTGGATGTTGATTCATTTTTAGGGTTTTGATTTTCGTCTTGATCTTCTTCTTTTACCGTTGCCTTGTTCTTTATATTATCTAATTTAGTAGAAAACTTCTTTTTGGATTTTTTGAATGGATAATTGTATTTAAAAGGATCCCCTTTCTTGATTTCACCACCTGATGTTAGGCTTATCTGATGGCTAATTTCGTTAATGACTTTTAGATTTGTTGAGTGATGTACTTTGCTTGTTTCTTTTACAATCTTAAATATTTTACTGCTAATCTCAATATATAATTGTTCTAATTTTTTAACATCGAGTTTTAGATCTATAAGTTGGTCTGAAATGACATTTAAAATTGCTCCAAAATGCTTATCGTTTATATCTAAATGTAAAGCATGAGGATAATTCTTATGGGGGCAATTAGTAGACACCTCCATATTGTCTTATAGATAAATACAGATTATTTTTAATTAACTAGGCTCTGATACCAAATTACAGGATCACTAATAATAATAAGATAAATGCGGAATATTAAAGAAAACTTAAAATAACACACAGATTGAAATTCCAAAACTAGTGGTTATTCTATGTAATTTTGGTTTTTTGGTTGGATTTTAGCTGAAAAGTGGAGGGGTCCACTCTTAAAAATCAACCAATCCATTGCCATCCCTTACAAGGTAAGGGATGGCTTCTCCTCATCCTCCTCGGGCTAAATCTCCTCCCCCCCTAGGTACAAATAGCACCATGGATGCTAAAAACACAAGCTTGGATGGGAAAGAAGTAAGGGTTGTCCATTATTTGGACAAGTTCTCAACCGATGGCATGAGGACAATGGCAACGGGGACAACGTGTCCGTGCACTCTTGAATAAGTAGTGATGAGGAGGGTGGTGAGGACCCGTCTCCTTTTGTCACGGTCTTGTCCAAGAAGGCTCGTAAGCAAGCTCGAGGTAAGCACAAGGGTGCATCAAAAGGTAAAGGTGAGGAGTCCAGCCGAACATCCTCATGAAGATTATTGCATGGAACATCAAGGGGTTAGACCTACCCCGGAAACAAAAAGGCCTAGGTTAGCTTATTCGTTTGAATGATGCCAAGGTTTGTGGGATTCTTGAAACTCGGGCTCATGATGAGGTGTTTATAAGTAATTTCATTACAAATTATCTTCATGGTTGGACTCACACTTCTAACTTCCATCTTGACCCAAGAGGTAGAATCCTAGTGGTTTGGGATCCCTCTTTTGTTGACATGGAAATTGTAAGTGTGGGGGTCCAACACATAGCTTACTTGATGACTAATAAAGAGACTAATGTCAAGATAAGGGTTTGTTTCATCTATGGCTTGCACACGGTTGTGCACCATAGAGGCATTTGGGAAGCATTGGCGGATATCTTTGAAAGCCATGTTCTTCCATGGCTTGTCCTTGGAGACTTCAACAATGTCAAGAGCTATGATGAGAGGATCAATGGAGCTCCGGTCTCAATGTATGAATGCCGAGATATGATCGAGGCATGCACTAATCTAGGGTTGACCGACTCCCCTTATACAATTAACACTCCTTTCACTTGGTCTAATAAAATTGTTTGGAGTAAGATTGATAGGGTTATGCTTAATAATGAGTGGATGGATAAGAACCTCTATTGTCACACACATTACCCGGATATGTGGCACCTTTCGGACCACAAACCGGCCATAGTTTCTTTGAGTTGTGTTGATGATAGGAAAAAGAAGCGCTTCAAGTTCCAAAACATGTGGTGTGAGCACGAGAGCTTCAAAGATGTGGTCAAGAGTGGTTGCAACCTTCAAGCTAGAGGAACGTACCAATTTCGGTTATGCGACCTCTTAAAGAAGCTAAAGCAGCCCCTTAAAAGGCTCCATGGTAAGCATTTCACTCATATTTCTAGCAAAACTTTGGAACCTAACGTTACTCTTGAAGAAGCTATGGAAAATGCTCGAGTTGCTCCCTTGGAAGAATCTCTTGCAGCGCTTAATCAAGCAAAAAAAAAGAGTTGATTTCCTCAACAAAGCCGAGTATACTTACCTCCAAAAACACACCAAGGCGCAATACTTGAAGATGAGTGACAAGTGCAACAAAATCTTCCATAGTCTCATGAGAAGCAATGGAAAGAAAGCTCACATTGGTGCTATCTTGCGAAGGGATGGGGAGCTCACCACGTCTTCTAACGAGGTAGCTTCTGAATTCCTCTCTTTCTTTCAATAGAATTATGACTTACTGCTCGTATTTTTTGGGTTGTTATATACACATGTGTGAATTTTTCATATATGGATAGACAAATAAAGTGGTTACAGCTATTGACCATTGATTTAACTTTACATATAAGTGATATGCAATATTTTGTAATTAGTTTATCAAAAAGTTTAAACATGCAGTAGGATCTTACGATCCTACGATCCGATCCTACGATCCGATTCTACTGCACCCTCATCGATCCGATCTAGAATCTCGATCCTAACAACATTGCTCTGTAGTACTGCTCCCTAACATTAGGATCAATCTCCTTAGGTGGCTCATAGAGGGGCATGGATGGTGCTGGCGTGGCGTATGGGTTCTCTTCATAAGTTGCAGTAGACCCATACTTGTTATCGTAGTTAGTGAGCTTCTCTAGCACACCCCATGCGTCACTTGGCGGCATTGTCAGATACTCATAGCGAGTATAATGGTTGATTCTGTCCTTAGTAACTTGATCAAGAGAGTTGAAGAAGATCTCCTGAATGACGTAGGGTGGCTGTCCATGAGTAGGGCAAGCTCGCAGAAGTTCCTTGTAGCGCTCCCATGCCTTTGCCAGCGGTTCCCCTTGCTTCTGTTTGAAGGCGGTGATTCTCTGGCGGAGATGAGGGGCGGGTGGGAAGAATTTGTTCAGAAACTCTTGCTCTACTTGGGCCCAGGTTGTGAGTGATCTTGCTTTCAGCCCTTCAAGCCATTTCAGTGCAGGCCCAGCGAGAGACCAGCGAAAAGATTTCATCTTGACATATTCCAGGGTTGTACCTTCAGCAAGAATACGGCACATGTCAGAAAAGTTTGTAATATGTTCAAGAGGACACTCATTAAATCTACCATAAAAGGCATTATTTTTAAGCTCTATAAGAAATTGAGTGCGGATTTTAAAAGAGTTATCAGGGATTAGAATCGCCGATTCAGGCACGACGAGAGTTGGGTGCATGTAGTCCTCTGTCGTGGTTGGATATTGGGCAAGCTCAGCTTGTGCTTGTTCCCTTGCTGCTTTCTCAGCGGCGATAGCAGCATCCTTAGCGGCCAATTCCCTGGTAAGCCTAGCGACCAGCTGTTCCTGTGTCTCCGCAGCTGCCATGGCTCTTTGTAGTTTAGCTCGGATGTGAAATAGGCGTTCCGGTTCGTCTAAGGCGTCAAACTCAGGTGTTTGACCAGAACGGCGCATACACCTGAAAAGTAACTCAAAGAAACAGTGAGAACTGACTACCTAAGGCGCGATTGATAGCTTCCCCGGCAACGGCGCCAATTTGTTGTCTTGCAAGAGGATGTGTCAAGTATGAAATAAATATGAAATATAGTTCAGACTGACTTCCCTATCTCAGCAAATAAATACAAGACTTCCTCCCGTTGTAGTAAGAGAAAAGTCAGGATCGAATCCACGAGGAAGCACGTCAGCAGTTCTTAGGTAGTTGTAGATCTCACAGACAGAATAGCAGAAAGACAGAAACACAGAACAGAGAAAGAAAGACAAAGCAAAGCAGAAAATAACGAATGAAAGTAAAGAACAAAGCACGACAGAAAGCTACTCGACCTCGACAAGAGGCACTCGAGATTGACAACAACAGTGAACAACAGAAACTCAGAAAACGAAACAGGCAACTCGACGTAGACAAGCCAACTCGATATCGAGTAGAGGCTACTCGAGATCGACAAAGCTCCTCTGTATCCACTAAAAGACAGTAACTTTAAAATGCAAATTCTCGAACCCAAAACTCAGATTTCCGACGAAGTAAACTCAATATAATAAAAGACTTCCAAGACCAAGGTATCAACACCACAACGATAACCATGCAAAGTGACACATAAAGGCACAAAAGATCATGCTTTCCATCAAATAACTTTCGTCATTAACAAATAGGCATATAGAGGCTTTCGCATAAACCCTAATTGTTTCTAACCCTTTTTTCACATAATTAACCCAAGTTGCATTAAGATCACTTTCGCTTCAATAACACAAACAAGGATCACCTTCAACTCTCGCAAAAGAATCATGCTTATAGGGATAGAGGATGAATTGCACAAAAAGATCTGACCTTTATCGCATCGCCTCACATGGCCACCGTCGGGCTCACCCCAGCCCCAGAAGTGGGTGGACTACTCACGCCTCATCGCAATAACAGACATTGATTGATAAAAAGAACTAACTTGCATTAAATAGACTCAAACTTACAATCTCTTCTCTTTATGTAACTAACTAACTGTCTCTGAAATTGAATTGTGTGTGAATTGGAATGAATAAAACTGAGCCCCATGGGCCTTATTTATAGTGATCAAACCTCGCTAATCAAGGAAATATTCATCTATCTCTATATCTAAATCTATATCTAATTTGCTAAAGGATAAATAAAATGCTTTAATGGAAATAAATCTAAAAGGGAAAAGATAAATCTAAATAGGTAAGTCTTCATGTGTTGATAGATCTTGTCTCCCATGGATAGACTTGATAGAATTCGGATAGAATCTTCCTCCTTCGGCCCCAAGGAATCCCAGCTCGACTAGGACAGCCCTCGATGACGCGTTTCGGGAAACGGGGTCTACTCGACCTCGACAAAGCCTTGTCGACATCGACTAGGACTCGTCGTCTTGGATAACTGGTGCTCGAGGTGGCTCGGTCTTGGCTCCTGACGCTCGTCGACCTCGAGTAGGAAAGTCTTGCCGACTAGTTCTCCTCGGGTAGGTGTACTCGACAAGCTCGGGCCTGGGCTCTGGGCTTCGTCGATCTCGACTAGGGCTCGTCGAGATCGAGTAGGGTTGCTCGAGGATGGTTCTCTGATGGTGTCGACTAGAGCTCCTCGGCATGGACTCGGACAGCCTCTGGGTGGCTCGTCGATCTCGACAAGGCTTTGTCGAGATCGAGTAGGGTTGTGCTCGACGTCCTTGTCCTCGGCTTCTCGATCAGTCCTCTTCTTGTCGACTCCGGGTGTGGCACTGGGCTTCGTCGATCTCGACTAGGGTCTTGTCGAGATTGAGTAGGGTCCGGAAGTCGGGTTGGTCTGGTTCTCGACGTTGCTCCTGGTCGACAAGGTTGTGCTCGGACATGCTCGTCGAGATCGAGTAAGGTCTACTCGAGATCGAGTAGCTTGGGTTCTCAGCTCGATTCGACTGGTTCCGCTGCTGCTTTGACCTGGGACTTCTGTAGCTGTTTTCCGAGCTTTTCCGACCTTCTGTAGAATTGCTATAAAATGCCTCGAATTCTGCGATTTAAACAGAAACTGGTGTAGATTCCATAATTTGGCAAATAAACATAAACTACATAGGTTCTGTACTATCTTAGCGCAAATGAATGAAATGTATGCAGAAATCGGTATAAAAGTAAATGTAAAACATGGCAAATTCAGCTCACAACACTGATCGCAAGGCTTACAAGGGAATTGGCCGCTAAAGATGCTGCTAACGCCACTGAGAAAGCAGTAAGGGAGCAAGCAGAAGCTGAGCTTGCCCCGTTCCCAACCACTGGAGAGGATTATATGCATCCAACGCTCATCGTGCCTGAATCGGCGATTCTAATCCCTGACAACTCTTTTGAAATTCGCACTCAATTTCTTATAGAGCTTAAAAATAATGCCTTCCATGGTAGATTTAATGAGTGTCCTCTTGAACATATTACAAACTTTTCTAACATGTGCCGTACTCTTGCTGAAGGTACAACCTTGGAATATGTCAAGATGAAATCTTTCCGCTGGTCTCTCGCTAGGCCTGCACTGAAATGGCGTGAAGGGCTAAAAGCAAGATCACTCACAACCTGGGCCCAAGTAGAGCAAGAGTTTCTGAACAAATTCTTCCCACCCGCCAAAACAACGCATCTCCGCCAGAAAATCACCGCCTTCAAACAGAAGCAAGGGGAACCACTGGCAAAGGCATGGGAGCGCTACAAGGAACTTCTGCGATCTTGCCCTACTCATGGGCAGCCACCCTACGTCATTCAGGAGATCTTCTTCAACTCTCTTGACCAAGTCACTAAGGACAGAATCAACCATTATACTCGCTATGAGTATCTGACAATGCCGTCGAGTGACGCATGGGTTGTGATGGAGAAACTCACCAATTACGACAACAAGTATGGGTCTACTGCAACTTATGAAGAGAACTCATACGCCAGGCCAGCACCATCCATGCCCCTCTATGAACCTCCTAAAGAGATTGATCCTGGTGTAAGAGAGCAGTACTACAGAGACCAGAATAAGAAGCTCCCCAAGCAAGTAAAGTATCTCTCTGTCAACCAGCCTTGCATTGAATGCGGATCGCAGCGGCACACCACTCCTGAGTGCCCACACACAGAGCAAGTCAGGATGGCAGAGCACCAAGAGGAGGTAGCTTACGCAGGGGGTCCCAATCGCTACATGGGGGACCAAAGGTTTCAGCAACCACTAAATTCGAGTATTAATATTATAACCAATAAATTCGAGTATTCAATACGACATTGATGCTACCGTTTCTCCTATTGATTACGATAACGATTTCGTGGATTAAGAGCGTTGACTGAATTAAATACGGTAACAATTTCTTCTATTTAATATCGTAACTGTTTCTTTTATTTAATACTCGACTAGTATAAATATGAGGAGATAGATTCATATTGAGACGGACAATGACTGACTTGAGCGTCGGAGGGTCCTCCGGGGGAGACAAGCCCCGCCCCGACCTCGTTCTTTGTTTCTTGGCAGGATTGTATCTCAACAACGGAGCTCAATCTTCCTCAACATCTATGGTGCGGATTTTTGCAATTATAATTGGCACCGTCTGTGGGAAAATTCGATCAAAAAGCCATGAGATCGGATCTCACAATCTTTTAAAAAAAACATGGAGACGATCTCCAAGATCAAACAAGGGATCCTGAAGTATGAGGAAATCCTCGGTTCTTCCCTTTCCTTTTCAGAGGTTTCCATCCACGGATCTACTGCTTGTTCCTCAGCCTTGAGCATAGAGCTGGTGGTTCCCCCACCAAACCCTGCTGCTGGTGGCGAGGAAGATTCCGACATCGAAAAGTCGCGCCTCCGCCTCATCATCCCAAACCCTGGATTGAAAATCGAATCTGAAAGCGAGATGGGGGGGGGGGAGGAAGTAGATCTTGTGATCTCCTCGACGGCGATTTTGACATCGAAAGGTCGCAGGTCCTCCATAACGCCCGCCTCCGCCTCATCATCGGCGCCGCCGCGTCTCCTTCTCCGGAGATCGTCATAAAAAATCGAGCAGCTTTCCCCACCCCGGCGCTGGCGTCATCCTTTGCCATCTGGCGCGAGGCGGATCCGGATCCTTCTTAGGCCGTCGTCGTCGACTGCGCAACCCTCTGTGGAAGTCAATTTGAATGACGTTGTTGAGCAGCTCAAGGAGAAGATCGTTACCGAAATTGAAGCGTTCAATCAACCTCAACCTCAAGCTTCCAAATTTCGCAGTCCCTAACTTCGACTTTGTTCCTATTCGGGTAAGTGCAGGTTTGTGCCCTCTCGTTTGATTTTCATTAGTAAGATTGCCGACGAATTATACTTATTTCATGAGTTCGATATGTTGTGACTCTTCGAACTGGTCTCGCTTTGGTTAGTTCTTGCTCACTTTCTAATCTTTGTACTTGGATTGTGCTTGAATTTTCACTTGAGTTGAATGAGCGGATTCGTGTTTTTCACTGAGCCTAAACTGAATTGCTTATTCGTCATGACTAGATGATGGGGTCAATGTGATTTGTTGGGTCAATCTCGTTATTTCTTTGCCTGATTGTTTAGGGTGATGTCAAATTGAATTCATTTGATTGATATTGATGTACTATTTTATGATCTCCAAGCTTTGGGGTTAGATGGACCCAAACTTGTCGCTTGAACTGACATTTGAACCGGTGTATTATTTAGCTTGTGATTATCAAAATTACTTGATTTTCTAAGTTTGAAATATTGTTGTTCAATTCCTTGAACATAATCAAACCACGTATGCACTCTTGGTTAGTAAAATTGTGCCTTTAAATACCTTAGGTTGTGAATTGCATTTTGTGTTTATTTGGTCATCTATAGTCTGCGACTTAGTTGGTCATCGAGTTTAGAATTGTTGCCAATGACCCTTGGCTTCTCATTTTGACTTTTTTCATAGCTTAAGTATATAGTATATTAATCATACCATATGCTGATTTTATGCCCTTTTGTATCTCCATTTGGAATGTTTTGATTGTCTGGAACTTATAGATGAGTATGTGACTTTGCTAATGAAATACTCCAAATTATTTTTGGATTATTTTTTATTTTTATTTAATCAAATAAATCTATATTATATTCAAACTATAATATATATCTTGTGGATTTGGTCATTTACTAAATTCACATAAGATATATAGTATGAATTAGAATAATTTAAATTATTCTAAAGAGAAATAATATATGATGGATTTAATTACATAAATCCTCTAAATACCCCTATTATTTAATTTATGAAATTAAATTAAATAATATTCATCCCGATAAAAGGGGAGAAATCTATCTTCTATCTAATCTTTATCCGCATATTTTATTTATTCCCCTAAAAATATACCTTCTACCCTTGATCTGTATCTTAATTGATTTTTTTTTTTAAATCCCAAAGGTTCACATATTTATCTTTTATCTACCCTACCCTAATTGAGTAGTATAGATACACGTCTAATCGAGAGTTACACAAACCAAAACCAATTCAACAAAACATTACACACTCCGTCACCGACCTCCTCGTCCCCTCCCTTTACTCCCGTGAGCCGAGCCGTGACCTGCCCAACTGTCCAACCACCACCGCCGGCGACCTGGGTCCCGAGTTGACTCCGCCTGACCTCGCCCTTCGCCTTCAGACCCACTGTAGTCGCAGTCTTTCCGGAAAACGCCCAGGTCGAGCCCCTCGCTGCCTTCGTCTCCGAATGTCGCTGCCCGAGCATCCGACTCCAATTGGCGCCTGCCTCGCCGCCGCCCATCATAGTCCGAGTGCCGCCTTTGATCGATGCCCATCGTCTCCACCGGAGGTAGGGGCCTTGTCGTCGACGCCTTCGATTACCGCCTCGGTCCATCACCATCCCCGATAGGCGATAGCCATCGATTCGGAGGAAGAGCCCCCAGGACCAACGCCCTTCCCCGCCGATAGCCATTACAAAAGTGCTCGTGAACAGGATGAGACCCCTCCTCTCCTCTCTTATCAGTCCTATGCAAGGTAGTTTCTTGCCTGGAAGGCTTATAACTGATAATATTGTTGTGATGCAGGAGCTGGTGCACTCGATGAGGAAGAAGAGGGGCGCTAGAGGTTGGATGATTCTAAAGATCGACTTGGAAAAAGCGTATGATCGGCTGCGATGGGATTTCGTGGTTGAGACTCTTCGCGATGCAGGTTTTCCGGAAATCTAGTTGAGATGGTTCGAGGCCTGCATCACGATGATTTTGACAAGGATCCTTGTGAACGGAGAGATGACGGAAGAATTCAAGCCAACTAGGGGCTTGCGGCAGGGAGACCCTATTTCCCCTTATTTATTTATTATGTGTATCAAAAGACTGAGCCAGGTTATTTTCAGGGCGGTCGAGGATGGGGATTGGATTCCGGCCCGACTGACCCGAGTGGGCCCCAGCATATCGCATGTGTTGTTTGCAGATGACATAGTTCTTGTGGCCGAGGCTTTAGTCGATCTACTCAGGGTAATCCAAGGCATCTTGGATACCCTTTGCTCGGCTTCTGGTCAGAAAGTGAGCATTGCCAAATCCAAGCTTTTCGTCTCTCCCAACGTCAGCCGGGAGATTGTGGCGGACTTGAGAAGGGCGTGTGGTTTTGTAGTCAGGGACGACCTTGGTAGCTATCTTGGCATACCGGTGCTGCACAGGCGCGTCAGCAAGGAGACTTTTGCTCCTCTGATCGACGAGATTAGTTCGAGGCTTGCGAGTTGGAAGGGAAAGTATCTCATCCTTGCAGGGAGGCTAACTCTTACTAAGGCTGTTTTATCTTCGATTCCCGTTTATACCATGGCTACGGTTATGCTTCCGACTGATACATGCAATAAAATTGATAAAATTTGTAGGAGCTTCATATGGGGAGGCTGTGAGGATGGCCGCCGATTACACATGGTGAACTGGGAGGTGATGTGTAGCCCCAAAGAACTCGGTGGCGTGGGCATCCGGTCGATGAAAGAGCTTAATCTGGCGACCACCGGGAAGCTGATGTGGCAATTCTTACTTAGCAAAGAGGGTTAAGTTTGGTGTGATATACTCCGAGCTAAATACATGCGGTCCTTGACGGGTAGAGTGGTGGGAACTTCCCATGTTTGGACGAGTATGCTCCAAAGCTCGAGTGCAGTGGTCGCAGCGGGTGTTCAATGGATTGTTGGTGATGGGAGGTTGGTCCGATTTTGGTCGGATCTTTGGATTGGTGATCGACCGCTGTGTGAGGAGACGGGGATGGTCCTGGATGAGAATATGATGAATAGGACCGTTCGCTCTTACTGGAGAGATTATAGTGGCTGGGATTGGGGCTCCTTGCAGCCTGTTTTGCCGGCTGTAATTTTGATGAAGCTGGCTTCAATCAGTATTGATGAGACTAGTGTCGAGATTGATAAAATGAGCTGGAGAGCCATGCCGGATGGTAACTACTCGATCAAGTCTGCCTACGATATGATACGTGGGCATCATGAGGTTTGTTTCAATGATGCGCATATTTTTAAGCGGGTTTGGGGGCTCATGGTGCCCGAACGGATCCGCTGCTTCATGTGGTTGGTGCTCCGGGGTGTCGTTCTCACTAATGAGGAGAGGTGTTGGAGACACCTTGCGTCGGACCCTTTCTGCGCAGCGTGCCCGGGTCACTTGGAGTCTTTTCTCCACCTTTGTCGGGATTGTGATAAAATTCAGGGCATGTGGGAGGAGATTGGTCTGCCGCTGGACAGCCAAGCTTTCTTCAGGGAGGACGTGCTGTGTTCGAACCGGCCTGTCGTCGACCACCCGCCATGTCTTGGATGTGGAATGGGCAGCGGTTTTTGCCACTGCGCTTTGGTGGATATGGAGGTGGCGTAATGACCGTGTTTTTAACGGCAACGAGTGCTCCGTCGTACCGGCGCAGTTTATTAGGCGCAAGGCGGATGAGTATGTCAAAGCCTGGACGACTAGAAACTTGAACAAAACTATTGCGGTGAGGCGCCATATGATGATTCGATGGGAGAAGCCTATGGAGGGCTGGGTTAAGCTTAACTCGGATGGATCTATTGATGCGGATGGTAACGCCGGAGCCGATGGCGTGATCCGGAATGCTAATGGGCACTGGATTGTCGGGTATGTGCGACGCTTAGGCTCCTGCTCTGTCCCCGCTGCGAAGTTGTGGGGTCTCCTTGATGGGCTTCGTGAGGCTTGGGAGCGTGGTTTCATTAAGGCGATGTGCGAAACAGATTCGTTACTTGTCACTACACTCATTACGAAGGGGGTGGCGGATTGGCACCCTCTATCTAGCCTGGTACGGCAGTGTCAGAGCTTCATCAACCGAGACTGGGATGTCCAGTTGAGGCATGTCTTTAGGGAGGCGAACTTTGTCGCCGACTCCCTTGCTTCTTTTGTTTTTTCCATTCCGATTGGTCTTCATTGTATTTCTGCCCCTCCGTTAGACATTGGTATGATTGTGGAGGAGGATGTTAGGGGAAGGACTACTCCCTGTCTTGTGCCTGTAGTCTGTGGTGTTTGTTTTATATACTGAGAGCATGCTCTCATCTTTCCTACCAAAAAAAATCGGGGTTTTTAACTCTTTTGTAGAAATTGTAGAAACCACCCATAGTTCATGTCTTATTAATATTTCGGCCTTAATTAGTTTTTAATTAATTTAGCCACACATAGTTCTTAACCTGATTAGATTCTTGCCCGTTTCAGCGACACCAAACAATCTCGCAGCACCCGCGCTGGATCCCGCTTCCCGAGGAATTTATATTACTATTAATTCTTAACTTTATAGAATTAATTCAATTAAATTGAATTAATTAAAGTTAATTGTATGAAATATCAATATTAAATATTCCTTTTCCGTTGGATTCAATAGGTGCTAAAATCTTGCCTTGTTGTCATCAGCGGATCATCAAAGGGTAAGGCAAGTGATTTCGCTCAATGCCCTTTGCATGTTTCGTGATTTTCTTTTGGCGTGCCTTTTTAACTCTTCAGTGTCGAATTCGGCCATGTGGCCAATTTTCTTGCCAGTTTCGATAAATTGCATATCTGTTTGCTTGATGTAATTTATCTCCTTATTCATAAATTGGCATGAGTTTAAATTAATGGGCTATTATTAATTTAATTATAGTGATATGTGTATTAAATGTGTTATTTGTTTATAACTCGAGATAAGTGAAAATTGCCCATTTTCATCTTCCGAATTGCATGAAATTATGCTTGTTTCTTTCATGCAAATTAATATCATGCGATATTAAGATCCTTTGAAATATTTGTGCTTGTACGTCCTTGTTGCTTTAATGTCGTTATTATGATCACCTAGTATTTAACGTTAAATTTGGTATAATTATTATGTGCATCTCACGTGGTGCGGATTGACTTAAAGTCAGTTGCGAGGGCTATCTCGCAGGTTGGGAATAATGTAAAGCCCAATCTAAAAGGTTCCATGGCATATTTAGACTTCAAACAATCTCAGGTCGCAAGCATAGTTGAGTCTGAACCCGTGTCCCTATTAGACTTCAAAGTCTCAGGTCGTAGGCCTAGTTGAGTCTGGACTCGTGTCCCTATTAGACTTCAAAGTCTCAGGTCGCATACCTAGTTGAGTCTGGACCCGTATCCCTATTAGACTTCAAAGTCTCAGGTCGCAGTCCTAGTTGAGTCTGGACCCGTGTCACTACGTTTTATATTGTGTTATTTACATATATACATTATTGTTATTATCGAGATTATTGATAGGTGATCAATTCCGTTATATTATACTTCACTCTTATTCGTGGTATAATTCATTTTCTTGTCTGCTAATCGATCATTATTATCATTCGAGTCATGTGTGAATTTTTACCTTCTTATCCAGTTTCCATTTTAAATATTCGTGTCCTTCCCTTAACCTATGACATACCGTTTTATGTTCACTGTAAGGTTAAAGTCTGAACATTTTTCCTATCATTTGCTAGTCTTAATTGTACTAACCATCCTATTTATTGGATGGCTGGTGTCCTTCGTTCTCACGAAACACCAGACCATATTCCACAGGTCTAGTGCAAGCAGCGGAGCAGGAGAGAGCTGAAGAGAGGACTATCATCATTGGATTTTGAAACTGCAATTTCAAACCTTTAAAGTTTCCGCAACGCTACGATGGTTTTTAGCCACTTTGGAGTTAATGTACAATTTGTGGTTTTTGGGATTTTCAGCTATGTTGTTGAGATCAGTTATTTTAAACTATGATATTTAATTGACTTCCGCATTATTTTATTCAACTGTTTGAAGTACTGTCTTGTTTATGGGAGCATGGTTGCATGTCCCTATAAGCCTCAGGTGAATGCAAAGACATTAAAGTCTGCGGATTCACTAGCGCTGCAACACTCCTTTTGGATTTAAAAAGGGGTGTTACAGCTAAAGAGTGCCAGTTGCTTGATTCCACTTAAATGCTTATTTAGTGACGACACCGAGGCAACAAAGTGATTTGGGGTCCCTAGATCCGCATCGGAGGTAAACAAGAATGTCAAGGGTATCGATATCAATATTCATGATGTTGTAAAAGGGTATGGGTAATGCAATGAGCACATTTGAAGAAAAGCCTTGTTCAAGAGCTAGATGTGCTAGTGGTTACAACTTACACATGTTGATGATTGCTTTATTAATATTACTCTCTCTATTCTGATATATGAGTTTTGTGCTCCACATATAGAGTAATAAGCGATAACATCGTTAGTGCATGTTTATTACAGTAAGTGGCTTGAATGCACAAGCTTTTCGCTTGATTAGTGCATGAAATAATTCTTCTTTTAGTGCTCGGGCATTAGGTTGTTCCCTATTGCTTTTGTGCAGTTTGTGGCTTTTCATATTATTTTGTGTAGGTCCAATTGTTTGACCGAAAGCGAGCAGTGGACACGAATTGTTTAACTTCTCATCGTCCAAGTAGAAGTTAAGCGATCACGAAAGACATACACAACTGCAACGTTCAATCCTAAAAAATGCACCAGATGCAGCACAAATAGGTCAGATCGTCGGTAGCTGTGCCAAAGAAATAAAAAAAAAACTCAAGGGCGAGCATGGGGGTTACGAACAACTCCAAGCCAATCACGAAGTCGCTACGATCGTGAGGAATGTTAAGACAACATTCGAAAAGGTTATAGGTGATAATGATGTAAATATGAGCTAAGTATTCAACCCCTATATGTTACCGTCATTTCTTAGTTAAAACATGAGCGTCTTTTCACTACAAAAAAAAAAAAAAAGAATTTTGCCACGCACGGTAGCAACGGCAAGGGTCTGCCGTAGCTAGTAGGGTGATTTTGGCCACGGTGAAGCTACGGATGAGGAGCACGGTAGAAACGGCAAGAGTCTGCCGTAGCTAGTAGGTAGATTTTGGCTGTCGTCTAGCAACGAATGAGGAGTCGTAGCTGAAATTTGCCACGACAACTGCTTTCCCGTGGCTAGCTTCACTTCAGCTGGCGGGAATAGGTGTGACGGCAAGACTCAGGCGTGGCAAAAAAAAAATTGAAATGACGCCAAACTTACCGGACTCGCTCCAAATATACCCTAATCCCACTTTCTATCTTCTTATCTCTCCACTTTCTGTCTTTTTCTCTCTCCATGTTCAAACCCTAAATCCCAAATCTCCTACATTCAACCCCAAATCTCCCCACATTCAACCCTAAATCGCTCAAATCCAAGGCTAAATACACAAACTCCTCTCTCTAGATGTAGATCTGAGCACGTTTTATTCTTCTGGTCTGAAGTCGGCCTACAGAGCACGTCGTCTTCTTTCGGTCTGAAGTTGGCCTACAGAGCACGTCTTCTTCTTCCGGATGCCAACTCTCCCTCCTCCTCCTCCGCCTCTCGTACCACAATCGACATCGGTAAGCTCTCTTCCTCCCCGAATCTCCTTCCACAAAGATTTCTAGCTAGGGTTTTATGTTAAGACGTTGTTCTTCCCGTGTTAATTTGTAGAAATCGAAGTCTTGCCGACGCCTAGGGAAAAAACTGATCGCTCCTTGAGCCTAGGGTTTCGATTGCAGCTTCTAGCAACTTCTTGTTCGCCCCTAGGTTCGTTTCAATCACCTCGATCTCTATCCATTTCCTTTTGATTGGTGTCTTGTTTGCAGCGCCGGTCCTATCATTTTGGAGGCCCAGGGCAAAAAAAAAAAATTAAGGACCCCTCATCAACTACTCACTAGTTCCGTTCTAAAATATAAATCGTTTTACTTTGTGACACGTTTTTTTAATGAGTTAAAAACTATATAAAATATTAACTTATTTTTATTAATTTTTTAACATAATGTTATACGTAATTATTAATACTAAGTATAATCTTATTTGAAAAAATTAATAAAAAGTTCATATTTTATATAATTTTTAGCTTCTTAAAAAAACATGCAACAAAGTCAAACGACTTATATTTTAGAACGAAGAGAGTATAAATATTCAATATTAATTGAACATAAAGGATAGTTTAAACTTTAAAGTGAAATATATATATTTTAATTACGTAATGCCTGACGTAACGTATTCAACAACAAAAATAAAAGAAGATCCCACTAGCTCAATGACCTTTCTTTGTTTAATTAAATATCTACCGTACAAAACGTTTACAAAAAAGAATTACCGGACAAAATTATAGATGTAAAATGGACTTGGGCTTTTGTTGGAACTTTTTTTTAATATTGGGGATACATTCATTTTATTGGGCCTTCTTTTAATTAATACCTACTCCATGTATACACATTTAAATATATATTGGGCCCCTTTGTGTGTTGGGCCCTGGGCCGTCGCCCATGTTGCCCTGTCTTATTGGCCGGCCCTGCTTGTTTGTATACTAGTGTATAACGAACTTCACATAAAACCCTAGCTACAAATTGTGGATAGCACTGTGTGCAAGTCTTTAATTGTGCAGTCTGAAATAATACTGATTTTCTTTTTGTTGGTAACTAGTCTTTGTCAAGGAGCATTGGAGGGAGTACCAAATGGCTTGTGAATAAGATCAAAGGTTTGCTATCATTCTGTGTTCTTTTTGAAAGAGTATATTTGCATTTGTGAGTGCTACTCTCAAAATCAAGTAGTTGAAACCTTCACGAGTGTTACTTCTCTTGATAATGTTGTTTAGTGTTTCTTCAATCTCATTAATCAGTTAAACCATCAATCAAACAAACACAAAATCTCAAATTATATGATCTTAATAGACTGAATTGAATTGAAACAACAGAATCATAGTTCAATCAGTTACATTATAAAATCTGTTATTCACACCAATTGACCTGCTGAGACCCTGAGTTCACAGTAATGGAATAATGACCTTCCCAAGATGGACAAAATTACATGTAAACCACTACATTTCACATGTCATGTTTAGTTGCTGAATTGATTGAGCAATTGATTTTCTTTGATCTGTGACTTACTCACTTAATGCAACAGTAAAATGTGGAATTGTAGTAACAAGTCTGAAATTTCAAGGATATGAGGAAGAGGTGTAACCGGAGAAATCAGTAACTAAGAGCCTTTCAGATATTTGTGTGTGGTTCTACCATGAAACTATGATTTCATCCAAAGGGTACTATTAGATGTCTAGATGTAAGTGCGGGATTCCTACATGAGATTAATGGGCTCTTTGGTTTAGAAAAGAAAAAAATTGTACTGGAGGGATGGCATAATTAAATATAAAAAAACAAGTGTTTTAAGCAATGTGGGCAACTGTTGTGGGGTCTCCCTCAATTGTTCCTCCTCGTGCTTTCCTCCCTCAATTGTTCCTCCTTGTTCCTCTTCAATTCCCCGAATCCGCGCATCCCTCCTCCCTCAACTATCCCTCCTCCTTCTTCCTCTTCAATTAACCGAATTCGCGTCTCCCTCCTACTTCTTCCTCCCCCAATTGGTCACCGGTGTCGGAGACGACTCCCTCGTCCTTCCTCCCTCCATCTGAATCTGAACCAAGGCTCTGTAAAAAAAAACGAAGAAGACTATCCATCTCCTCCCACCAACAACGGTGTAAAATTAAAAAAAAAATTAATAATGAGACACGCGGGTTGTATCCGCGGTTTTGCTTAAAAATAACAAAAATATGTATATATTTAATTCGAAACGAAATTAATTAAAGAAACGCGGTTTGAAACCGCGTTTCTTTAGTTAATTTTATTCCATTCCCTTTCCAATTCTAAATTTTCTATTTTGCTAATACAACGCGGTATGAGACCGCGTTTTTCTACCCGATCTGACAAAAATGAATATTTTGGTAAATAGTTTAAATGTGTGAATATTTTGTTCATTATTTATTTTTTAGTGAATATTTTGAAAAAAAATTCGCTAGCTAAGGCATCTCCATTGAGTATTTTATTCCATCAGAATCTTCTCTAGTTTTTTTGGCTGGTCTAAATGTTTTTTTCTCTAGAATGTTACGTTTAAAGATGTCTTTGTACTTGTGCTTGTGTATGTGAATCTGTGAGTGAGCGAGCATGTATAGGTGCATGTGTGTGCAAACCCCATTACAAGCACCTCCACAGCGAGAGGGTAAGGACAGAGGGAAATCGTGTGGCTAAACGAAGGGATCTGCAAATCAGATCAGGACAGAACGAAAACGAGGCTTCTTGTTTGTGGTATGTATTTCATTTTCTTCAATTTTTTTCCTTGCAATACGTATCTTTCTAGATTTATTCTCTCTCTCTCTCTCTCTCTCTCTCTCTCTCTCTCTCTCTCTCTCTCTCTCTCTCTCTCTCTCTCTCTTCATTCGAGGGTGTGGTTGTTGATTTCCATCGACTCTTTGATTTCTAGCGGTGATTTGGTTTTTTCTATAGTAAATTTTAGTTTTTGTGAACTGAATTTATGTTTTGGGAGAACTGTTCTACTCTAGATTTTTGTGAACTGAATTTATGTTTTTGGGAGAACTTTTCTACTCTGATAATTATAGAGCACAAATTCAATAATGATGAGATTTGTGAAGGATCAAGCTCTTCAATATCCTGATATTCATTTCTATCTTTTAGTTGTCATAGACCATTTCTATCTTTTAGGGTCCTTGGAGAATGTCGGAGCCTTCCAAGGTTATTCATGTGCGTAATGTGGGGCAAGAAATAGCTGAGGTAATTACTGATCAGTTCCTCTTTTGTCCGACAATCATTCATACAGGTTGATATCCTAATTTCTGAACTAGTTTGATGTTTTTTCCAGAATGATTTGATTTAGCTATTCCAGCCTTTTGGCGCAATTACCAAACTCATTATGTTGCTTGCTAAGAATCAAGTTTTATTCCTATCCTTGTTATGTTGCGTAATTACTTCTATAACAAAGACTTATTTTTACCTTTTGCAAAATTTCAGGCTTTAGTTCAAATGCAAGATATTCCTCAAGCTGTCAATGTATTGCAAACTTGCAGTTCTTCTCAAGTGTTCAGCCAAGCATAAGGTATATGAATAATTGAATTCTCTATTAATTACTAAATTAAGCGTGTACCAACTCACTAGTTGTTTATACTTATATATGTTATTATTAGTCACTTTTCAGCGTTTTTACTTCACATTCACATTCATGAACCAAACACACTTGGAATGATTGCAACATCTAATGTTTTTATTCCTTTGGGTGATAATCCTACGAAGGCATCTCCATTGAATATTTTGTTCCATCAGAATCTTCTATAGTTTTTTTGGCTAGTCTAAATGTTTTTTTCTCTAGAATGTTTAAAGATGTCTTTGTACATACACTTGTGCTTGTGTATGTGAATCTGTGAGTGAGCGAGCATGTATAGATGCATGTGTGTGCAAACTCCATTGAGTATTTCTGATTGTTTGGAAATTTATGGGTTAATCCTTTATTTTCTATTATATATTTATTGAAATTGGGGTTGTTCAACATGTGATATAACTTTTTCTGAATTTTTTGCATTTCTGATTTTTCTGTATATTGGTATGCATGCACTTTTGATTTTTTTGTGTTTCTGATTTTTGGACTTTCTTTGTTTTTTTTACAGGGGCCATGTTAATCTTGCTCGTTGAAATTATACTGTTGTCTTTTAGTTCAGTAAGTTTGGAGTTAGAATTACTATTGTCTTTTGGACATTTTATTTTTGGTTAAAATGTAGTTTTGGACATTTTATTGTGTATGTATATTTTGTAATTATGCATTTTTATTCTATATAAATTATGTAGTTTTTTTGTCATTTTATTATAAATGTAAACTAGTATGATCCCCGCGCCATGGCACGGTTTTTTATAAATAAAATCTTACTAATATATTAAATTAATATTATAACATAATTATAAAAGTTTAGATAATTAAATATTTTGAATTAAACTCATGGGGTAAGAAAACAATTAAAGTAGTATATATAAATATATATAGATATAGATTACTAATATTAAATTTATATTTTCTTATTATTAATTTTATATTTTGAATTAATCCCATTTTTTTTTAGAGAAAAAAACTACCAAAATTATAATTTAGGCAAAGATCAATGTTTCGAATTAAGCCCAATAGTTGGTAAAATTAAAGAAAAAAGAGAATTAAAGGAAAAAGAAGGGAAAAATTAGAATTAAAATAAATTCAAAGAAAAATGGCAAAAAAAAATAATTGGTCGAGACTCCTAAAATTCCTCTAAGCTTGATACATCATCCTAAACTCTTATAAATTAAGAGTTTATATAGATAGTTAGTAAAATTAAAGAAAAAAAAATAGGTTTTGCCACCCCAGATCAGCTTTTCGCCACGGTAAATTGCCGATGCTAAATTGTTTTTTTTGTAGTGTTTATTTAATATATGCCTGAAATGATTACTGGGTCAGTTTGAAGTTGTTGGTCCATGTGAGCCTCACAATTGTATCAAAATCACTACTACAAATGCACTCTTTAATGACTTTTAAACAATGACATTTTCACAAAATGTCGTTAAAAGTGTATTTAATGGCGTTTTGAAACAAAAACGTCATTATTTTTTAGAGTGCTATTATTTCATGGCGTTTTTTAAACGCCATAAAATATTATAGCGTTTATAAACGCTATAAATTTGGGGTGATGGAGATATTTAGAAGGATATTATTCAATGGCATTTATTAAATGTCGTAATAGGTATATTTTAGGGCGTTTAGAAAACACCATTAATTAATAAGCAAAATATGGCTTTTAGAAACGCCATGCTTATATGCTCTATTGGGCAGAAATTTTTCCGCGCTAATTTTTTAAGCTTAAATTTGTAATTTTGCGCTAAGATGTGAAATAACCTCACTCTCCCGTCTCAAAATCGAATTTCACCAAAATTGAAGTAACCTCGCTTTCTCGTCTCAAAATCACTCTCCCGTCTCTACCTCTCTGTCCGCCCTTCTTCCCCTCCCTGTTTGCCCAAAATCCAAGGTCGAAATCACTCTGAATCCTCCGACGTTCCTTGCACAACCATTCTTCGGTCGCTTCCACCTCTTTGTTCCTCCATTGTTCATTTCTCAGCGGTTCGCTGCTCGATGTGGTCGCTACTCGGCGGTTCACTGCTCGCCATGGTCGCTGCTCGGCGGTTCGTTACAGGTCGTGGTCACTGCTCGGCAGTTCGCTAGTTGTCGTGGTCTCTGCTCGCCGCGGTTCCAGCTTCGTCTCCAAAAAGCCCCAAATTCCCAAGCAATATAGATTCCAACCAAAACCCTAAATTTTCTTCGTGCAAGGTACATTTCATTTTGCTATTATGTGATCAATTTTGTGTAATTAGGGCTTACAATGTGTCTTGTGTCATATGAGGAGTGTAAATTTGAAACAAGATATTCATGTTGTTTATTAAGAGTGATTGAAGTATTAATGTGCTCATGAAAGCCCAAGTACTTGGAATAACGTGGAAGCCTTAGGACTCGATGAATTTGTAGAAAAGAACAGTACTTCTTTTTCAACTTTTGAATGCCAATTGAACTCAAATATGCATTTCCCCTTGATTTATTACTCATTTTTAGTTTTCATATCTTAATTTCGTGGAATGTTCATGTTTTGTTTGGTTCATCTATGGGAAGCTAATTGAGGGAATAGTATCCAGTGAAATAAATATAAATTAAGATATCCATTAAGCAAAATACCATAGGGTTAATTTGAATGTGCCAATGTGGGATTAACTTTATGTCACGTTTCTTTAAGAAATAGTTGTCAAGATCACTTGCTATGAGTTTAAGGTATATCAAAGAGAAATGTCAGGCACAATCCCTTTTGCTAATATTTTTGTTCTGCTTAGTAGAATGAAGATTTGAAGTTTAACAAAAGACTACTCTTTTTGTTGGTTGGAACAATGTGCATAAACTCATCACTCATTTTCACATCTTGAGAGAAACTAGCATAAAACTCATCACTCATTTTCACATTTTGAGAGAAACTAGTATAATTCTCCGCATGCATATTTTTTTTTTAAATCTGTTATTATAACAAATTATTATTATTATTATAAAATAAAATAAAATGTTAAGAAAAGTTAACATGAAAGAACAAGTAGAGTTGATAAAGTAAGTAAAGAAATCGTAAGAATATTTTATAGAATTGGGCATGTCTTTTAGTTAAAATGAGGTCGACCTAGTATCACGTTCTTGTGATGAAAAATGATGAATTAAATATTTCTTTCCCTTTCATCTAATTAGTTAGGTTCCCTAGACAAATCTCTAACAATTCTTATGTCTTCCCATTGATAAAGGAAGGAATTGATAAAGTTGATGAAGGTATTTGCTAATGTTGCGAGGTAAATAGAGAACTTGCCTTTGATGATTATGAGGATATATGCGTTCGTTTTTGGGGTTGATAATTGTTGATAATGCTTCTGATTTAATGAATCCTTCTTTCTATTTTCTTGTTGCCCCTAACTTTGATGCTTATGTTTCTTAGTTTCACAAAACTTGTTGACCTTGCACCAATTATTTACTTTTTATGAACCTAAAGATTGTCCTAATGTTGTCATCCATCTTGTATTGTCTTTGTTTTCGAAATGATAAGTCATATTTTACCCGTGCTTTTAAGACTTGGTGGTCTCCAAAAGTGGATGAAGAGGTTAGTTTACTTGACATAATTGCTGATAATGCTTCTGATTTAATGAATCCTTCCTTCTATTTTCTTGTTTCCCTCTAACTTTAATGTTTATGTTTCTTAGTTCCACAAAACTTGTTGATCTTGCAGGTATTTAATTTTTTATGAACACCTAAAGGTTTTCCTAATGTTATCATCCATCTTGTATTGTGTTTGTTTTCAGAATGACAAGTCTTATTTTACCCGTTCTTTTATGATTTGGTGGTCATCCGAAAGTGGATGAAGAGGCTAGTTTACTTAATTCTTTGCTCTTTATCTCTCTCTAACATTTTTTTATGGTCAGTGGTTGATTTTGGATTTTTACATGTATTTTGACAAATTAAAAAAATATTTCTCCTTCATTATCTACTTATCTGTTTATGTGTCTCTTTGAAATTCTGTTAACATTTTTATTTTTATAATAATCTCCCTATTCTATGATATCTTTTAAAGAATTGATCTTTCTTTTCTAATGAGTCATGCCTTCTCTCTTATTTTGAAAGAATGAAGGAAATGGGGTGTGTATTTCATGAAGTTTCAGTTAGATGTGGGTTAAATTTTATTACAAGTTGTAGTTTTTTGCATGTATTGCCATATTTGTGTTGTGACTTGTATAATTTTTACACGCTATATAACAATTTATAAGTTCCCTTATTTTACATGCTAAATCTGAGTTTTGGGGATTTTAGGTGAGACAATAAGGTGGTGGTGGTGGAGGAGAAGTAGATGCAAAGAAAAAGCACAGAGATTAATTCCTTCTTAGTGGATGTCAATTATAGACACTATTATATTGTATAACTCTCTTTCTCACTCTTTATTCTTTAACATTCTTTTTTTTCATTTAAATTTTGGAACACTTGGTTTGAAACTCATGGACCCAGTTGTATTTCTACAATTTGATTGGTAACTACTACTGTAATTTTCTAGCAGAGCAGTGTATTATTATGATTTATGATTATGTATTTTTTTTAAAATTATTGAACTTCCATGGCGTTTGAAAAACGCCATGGAATGTGAAGGTTTTTTGTATAAAAATGATTTCCATGACGTTTTTTAAACGCCATGGAATACATCTTTTACTAATATGGAGCAGAAACCATGGCGTTTTGTAAACGTCATGGATTACATTTTCTATGGCGTTTTACAAACGCCATAAAAATATGGGTAAAAGCACGGCGTCGGCTTCGACGTCGTTTGGGCATGGCGTTTAAAAACGCCATCTTATGGCTTCTATGACATTTTTCAACACCGTTGAAGAGTGTACTTGTACTAGTGAATGTACCTTAGATGCACTCGAGCAATTACTTGGATCGTTAGTTGCTTGATTTGCAGGAATGGTAATCGATTAAGCCTCGGACTCATGTGACAAGGGTTGACTACAACAAAACTATCGCCACTCACGACCAAGCAACGACTAGCTACAACAAAATATTCACCACTTATGGTCAAGAAAATGCCACTTAAGGCCAACTAAATTGTCACTTAAGGCCAACGAAATCGCCACTTACGGCCAATCCGAATCGCCACTTAAGGCTAACAAAATCGTCACTTACGGCCAATCCGAGTCGCCACTTAAGGCCAACCAAATCGCCACTTACGACTAATCTGAATCGCCACTTAAGGCCAACGAAATCGTCACTTACGGCCAATCCGAATCGCCACTTAAGGCCAACGAAATCGTCACTTACAGCGAATCCGAATCGTGACTTAAGGCCAATGAAATTGCCACTTACGGCCAATCCGAATCGCCACTTACGGCCAATCTGAATTGCCACATAAGGCCAACGAAATCGCCACTTAAGACCAATCCGAATCGCCACTTAAGGCCAACGAAATCGCCACTAACGGCCAATCCGAATCGCCACTTAAGTCCAACAAAATCGTCACTTACGACCAATCCGAATCGCCACTTAAACGAAATCGCCACTTACGTCCAATCCGAATCGTCACTTACGGCCAACGAAATCGCCACTTAAGGCCATTCCGAATCACCACTTAAGGCCAAGAAAATCGCCATTTACGGCCACTGGAAAATCGCCATTTACAGCCACCAGAAAATAGCCATTTACGGCCACCGGAAATAGCCAATTATGGCCAACATCCAACTACGGGTTAAGCCACTGTCATCTACGGAAAAATCGTCGTTCACTCGACAAATTTCGCCATGTACTTTTTTCGGTTTCCTTCATCATCGAGACATGAAGAAGAAACCCGAGGGGCAATTGAAATAGGGAAAATCCCGTCATCAAAGCACAAGGGCGTTCCGGTCTTTTACCAATATCATAACCAATAAATTCGGGTATTCAATACGGCATTGATGCTACCGTTTCGCCTATTGATTACGATAATAGTTTCGTGCATTAAGAGCGTTGACCGATTTAAATACGGTAACGATTTCTTCTATTTAATATCGTAACCGTTTCTTTTATTTAATACTCGACTAGTATAAATATGAGGAGATAGATTCATATTGAGACGGACAATGACTGACTTGAGCGTTTCTTTTATTTAATACTCGACTAGTATAAATATGAGGAGATAGATTCATATTGAGACGGACAATGACTGACTTGAGCGTCGAAGGGTCCTCCGGGGGAGGCAAGCCCCGCCCCTACCTCGTTCTTTGTTTCTTGGCAGGATTGTATATCAACAACGGAGCTCAATCTTCCTCAACATCTATGGTGCAGATTTGTGCACTTACACTAACCAATAAGAGTGATTTAAAATATCTATATCTATATCTAGCTATATATGCTACTTTACTTTAAATGAGATTTTTTAAAAAACTATGAAATTATTTCTAAGATACTTTTATGATAAGGACTTTTGTCCAAACTTTTAATAATATTTTATGATATCAATTTTTTATATTGTTAAGATCAAATTTTTAAAAATCGCGTCATGACGTGAGGACTGTACTAGTTCTATATTAAGAGAAAAGTCCACAATAGATAGGTTTGTGAGTCTGTTAGTTACATTGTTAATTTTATTTATACTTATTAATTATGATATTATCAAAAATAATAAAATAAATATATTTTTGTAGAGTTTTTATTCTTCTTAAAATGTACGCCTAAATGGGAAATAATTAAAAGTGAATAGAGTATAAAATTCGAATTAACCTTTGGTTGTTTTGTGCATGGAAAGGTAATGGTTACCTTTATGAATATAGTCTATATTTAAGTTAAGATTTATTGATCACTATTTTAATCATTATCCTTTTTCTCTTATTTTTCATACAAAATTTGTTACATTTTCCCACATTCTATTCCCTAAATTTAAGGAGGGTAACTATTACCTCTAGGATGGTTTAATCATTGTTGAGAATATGAAATGTGATAGTATCTCACCTGTAAAATACAGTGAATCCAAGCCTTGTACATAAGTAGGTGGGCTTCTTCTCCTAACACCAATTGGTTTTAGGATAGAACTCACTCGGCATGTGTGCTCGACTTGATTGACGCATGTTGCACTATCATTTCCCCCACCATCTTCGCTAAGCTCATAACAATAATGATCATGTACATTTTATATGTAAAATTTAATACATTTTCTTTCCATTCCTCTTATATAATCAAACGAGCCCTAAAATTCTTTCCTGGTCGAACATGAATTTGTTATTACTATCCTTTCATAGTTTCATTCATTAAATTAAGACCAATTTGCATAACTAGAAAAAAAAAATTGCAAAAAAGTAGACAATGACATTGGAAATTGGCAAAAATAACACATGTCTACTTTTACAAATAAATGGGGTTACCGGTTGGTATAATCAAACTTTTAAAAAGTATATATAGATTAAAAATTAACCATTATTTCCACTAGTTCCATAAAGATAAATGTGTCTATATTTAGACCTTTTTAAACTTGTATTATTTCGGAATATATTGAGATACTTTCTCGAGAATATTGAAGGTGGTCTCATCTTCAGTATTAATAAATCCATACTTCTCCAAAAAGGGATTGATGCTCTTCTTAGGGTACTCATCAATGCAATCCTCCCAAGCATTGCCATCTCCCAAATCCCTAACCACCTCCCACAGGCAGCTGTTGCACTTAAACCCTGACCCAAAAGCCAGCATCATAACCCTGTCCCCTTCCCTGAGCCGCTTCTTGGCCTCCATGTACCCCAACACGTACCACAGGCTGCTCGCCGACGTGTTCCCGAATCGGTGCAGCGTCATCCTCGCCGGCTCCAGGTCGTGCTCATCCAGCCCCAGGCTGTCCCCGATGCCGTCGATCACCGCCTTCCCGCCCGTGTGGATGCAGAAGTGGTCCACTCCGGTCCTGAAGTTGATCGTCGGGGGCTTGGTTGGGCCTTTGGGGCCCCGGTTTAGCTTCCTTAGGGCTTTCACTAGGATGAAGCGGAGGAGCTCTGTCGCAGGGAGGATTTTGGGGGCGATTTGGCGGAGGTTGTCGACGAGGCACCGGGTGGCGGCTCTCGGGAGGTCCTTGCCGAGGTAGATCCCGAGGCGGCCGTCTTCGTCGTTGGTCTGGTTGCAGCAGCTGAAGGAGTCGTCCCTGGCGCCGTGGTGGGTGCGGACCAGGCACGTTAGCTTCAGCTTTGCCTTTGACGCTAATTGGCCTGACCAATACAAAAGTATACTAATCCATAAATTCAGAAGTCGAAATATAGACAAGAAAAAACGCAGGATTACAAATGTAATTTTCAGTCCGGATCCCCCGTAACACGGTGTTACATCTAACTATTTTGGGTATAAATTCACATTAAAAAAAATTTAAAAATTATATTTATATTCTATACACTTATATTAACATGTTTATAAAATTTTATTATGAAAAAATATTATTAAAAATTATAGATAATTAAAAGATTGATTATTTTAGAAAATGTTTTTTATATTTTTTTAAAACATATATTTTAATAATAAAATTTTATAGACATGTTAATATAAGTGTCTAGAGTATAAATATAATTTTTAAAATTTTTTAATGTGAATTTATATTCAAAATAATTAAGTGTAACGTCGAGTGTAACACATAAAGTGTTATAGGGGATCTAAATTGTGTAATTTTAGGTAAATTCTTAGGGCATGTACACCCATGTACATTTGGGGTGTACTTAAGCCAAAACTAATTAAATAAAAAAGGAAAAGCTCAAGTACACTCTAGAAGTGTTCTTATTTGAGAACATGGTGGAGTACACCAACATCAAAGGTTTTATTTATTTCAAATCCACTTTTCAAATATTTAAAAGTATTAAAATAAATAAATAAATTTATATTTGAATAGACAATAATTTTATCTTTTTATAGACACCTATTTTGACTATATTTAAGTAAAAACAAAAAATGAGTATAATTAAATCTTTGCAATTTGAATATATATTTGGATATTTTAATATGCTATGTTATTTTAATAATTGTTAAAAAAAAATCATTTAAATAAAAATAATATCATAATCCAAAAGAATTTCAAATATTAATTTAATAAACAAATAAATTTATAATTGCATATAATAAGACTAAAATAAATAATTAAATAATCAGTGTACGAGTCGAGAATGGAGTACACGGATGTGAGTGAAATTCATAAAGTAGTTGAAGGAGTGTTCTTATGCTGATGTGGCAGGAAAAAAGTGAGGGAAGTACAGATAGAAGTGTACACGAATGTACATGGCCTTATAAAAGCTCATAGTCAACCAACGCAGGATTTTAATTTACATGAAGTTAGAGTTATCCAAACATATTTTCTTAAACTATAGGAAAGTTAAATTCCAATAAACTTAATTTCCCATGAATTAAATTCCTATGAAGTGTACTACTCAAGTTCATCCAAATGAGCACTAAGGTTAAATTCCTATGAAGTGTACTACTCAAGTTCATCCAAATGAGCACTAAGGTTATGTTGAGCACCAAGGGCTCGTTTGTTTAAACGTGGAAAATAGACTTACCGGGAAGTAACTTCCCAGGATATGTAATTTCAATGCATTCTATTTCATGGGCAATGTAAAAAAGTGTTTGGATGGAAACAATTTCCCATGAATTCAATTCCTGTGTTTTGTTTGGTTAAACATGGAAATTTCATTGTAATTGGAGATTTTTTTTAATAAAAATAAATTTTATAGGAGATTTGGGATAACTGAATGGAGGAAGTACATCTAATTATTTAATTTACTCCCTCATGGTAAACTAACTTCCCCATTTCATAGGAATTGAAATTCTCGTGAATTGAAATTCCTAGGTTTTTCCATTTTCAAAAATCATACCAAACACATATATTGAGGCTTACTTCCTAGGATTTTGGACATCTCAGAAAGTAAGAAGCTAACCAAACGAGCCCTGAGGTTATGCTGGATAAAAGGATGATTGAAATTGATTGGGCAATTTAAACTAATTGATTATTTGTGTTAAATATATACAGTATTAATAATTAAAGTTAGTATAATGTTATGTAAACCTAACTGTTAGATAGTTGATGAAAACATATGAATAAAAAAGCAGAAGCTCTGAAAAACTTGGATTAGTAGTCTTTGAAAAGCTACAATTCCAAATGACAATTAAATTAAAATTTTATATGTACTTAAAACTATATAATATTAAAACTAAAAACATCGAAAATTATTGATTGTGCTAAACAGAGCCTAACTCTATGTTTTATTTTCCTAGACGAAGATAAGAAACAATTGATTGAGATGTCACTCAATCTCAATTATGAGTGTGTTACATTTCTAAAGGGTGTTTTAGGATATTTGACATTGAAGTGTTAAATCCAAATGGTAAATGAAGAGGTTATAAATAAAATTATGTGTGTTAAAAATCAGTATCAAATTATATTTAATCAAACAATGATACATATATAGAATGTTTATAAATTTTTACAATGAAAATTTATGCTTTACAACTTGTGTATATTCATACCAAGATATATAAACTTAATTTATACTCCGTATAAATTTTGAAGCGTAGCTTTCTATCATTGAAGTATGTAATTAAATATACTTTGATTTATTATTATTTGAAATATAAATATGATTTTTAAAACAAACATATAGCATAAGTGTCACGTGACATTCACAAGGGTCATGGCCGGTGGTCCTCATTGATACAACTATACAAGAAAGCTATCTGAAAACTTGCAACTTGATGTGCATAAAACATCTTTTATATTGGAGCAAGGAAACATGTGAAAACCAGCTTGCTCTATCAAGCTTTAATTTAATAAATCTGCTTCAAACTATATATATATATATATATATATATAACTTATTTATCAAATAAAAATAAAAACAATAGGTCATTTAAAACTCCTGATTTGAAAAATATTTTAATTCTATAGTGTTGTTAAAAAACTATATGGTAGAGTCGAAAGAATCTCAATCGTTAATCTAAAATCATCTCTTCGTTTCCATTTTCACTAAGGTTATATATGCTTGTTAAAGGGTATCTGATAAGGTTATGCTTAATAGGCTAATATGATGTTTGATAAATCTAGTCGTTAGGTAGTTAATGGAAACTTGTAGGAAAAAAATAAGTTTCAAAAAAATTTAAGTGAGTAATTATTGAAAAGTCCCGATTTCAAAACTAATTAAACTAAAAATTTATATTTACTTTATCTAAAACTATATAATATTAAAATTAAAAGATTGAAAAAACTAGGAATTGTGACAAAGAGAGTAATATTTTTTTGTTTTGTTTTTGGGAGTAGAGTTTTTTTTCCCTTTGAACTCCACCAAATCCCAACCCAAAAGAATAAGTTGAATAACATTACACAGAGCAAAATTAGGTGTCAATAAAAAAGAACGTAGACGAGCGATCGATAAGAAACAATTGATAGAGATGTCACTCAATCTCAATTATGGGTGTGTTAAAATTTTAAAGTTATTTTTTTGGATATTTGAAGAGTAATAAAATTATTTATGCTAAAAGTTAGAATGAAATTACATTTAATCAAACAATGATACATAGTATGTTTATAAATTTTTATAATGAAAATTTATGTTTTAAAACTCATATATATATTCAAACCAAGATAAACAGATCTTTAATAATAATAATAATAATAATCTATATATCTATATCTATCTATATATATATATATATATATATATATATATATATATATATATATATATATATATATATATATATATATATATTAATCATATTAATCATATTTGTGTTTTTAAGAATGTAAACATTTTTTAATCTACATTAATTATATTTGTTCTATTATTAAAAAAATGGCTAAAATTTGTTTTTATAAATATATCATACACAAGTCAAAAATATGACTTTTTTTTTTTTTATGAGGTGGAGGTTCCGAGGTTATCGACTAATCCTCCACGGGCCGAGCACTAGCCTGCAAAGCACTCGAGCCGGGTAAGCCAAGCGGCAAGCCGCAAGACAGGCTAACTTATGCCAAGGTAAACCAAGGCATGAGTACCCACTATGACTTGGAACTTGGAAAAAGTATGGACATTTTTCGAAATTAGCAAAACCTACGTCATGATTTCGAGGAACATCTTTTAAAAAACATGATAAAATTTATTAACTTAGCAACAATACTAATATATTAACTCTTTTTTTATTATTATTTTACAATTTAGTACCTAATACTAATAGTTGTAAAAAAATAATTTTAAAAAATTTGATATTTTATATTGTTTTTAGCTTTTTAAAATACGTGTTGAAAAGTGAAACGACATATATTTTGGATCGGATCGGATATGATAGAGTATATGTTAGTAGACCCGATTTAACAAAAAAAATATTCTCTACTTTCTAAATATGTAGAAAATATTTAACCCAAAAAAGTTTAGAAAATATATTTAATTAATTAATAACATGTACAATAATACCTTTGTTGGTGAGGAGCACAGCGCAGCCACCGGACCTGAAGAGGCAATTGGCGAGGTACATGGACCGGTTCTTGCCGGAGTACCAGTTAGGGCTTAACGACTCCGACGTCACGACGAGCGCGGTGAGGTCTCTGCGGGCCTTGAACACGCTCCGGACTATGTCGATTGAGATCAAACTCGCACTACACCCCATCCCGGAGATGTTATAAACCTTGATGTCTTCCCTCATCTTGTAATGGTTCACGATCCTCGACGCGAGCGAGGGCGCGGGAGAGAACGCGGAGACGTTGACGACGAGGATGTCGATCTCAGTCGGCGACAGCATTGACCGGCGTAGTAAGCGGTCAATGCTGTCGCGGAAGAACTCGTCCATCTCGGAGATGGCGTCGGGGAGGGTAGGGGACTCCTCCTGGCCCATGAGGATGTTCCGCGGGGCGTAGGTGTCCTCTCCGATCCCCGCGCTGACCACCGCGCGGAGGAGGAACTTGTAGTCGCTGAGGCCGAGTAGCTTGTTGCGCATGATTATGTCGCCGGCGAACTCGGTGGAGACTTTGCGGTCGTCGGGAGGCTTGTAGCACTCGTAGTCGAGGATGTAGCAGGCCTGGTTGGCCCAGGAGGAGGCCCACCGCCATAGAGCGGAGATGAGGTAGAGTGAGGGGAGGAGTGTGAGGAGGAAGAAGATGAAGAAATCCATTGATATTGAATTTTTGTGTGCGAGTTGGGATGAAGAAATCCATTGATATTTAAAGGGGAGGGAGATCGAAGTGATTAAGTTTAAGGAATTAAGAAGGTAGATGAGGAGATGGATTATTAATTAATTAAAGTAATATATAGGTTCAAGTTTGAGACTTCAATTCATTCATTTTCAACCTCAATTTTCAAATATCCCACTGCAAATTTGAACGATTAGATTAAAATTGTTGCTTTCAACATGTCAGGCAAAAAAAAAAAAAAATCATAGATATTACACACATTGTGGATTTGTGAGTGATTAGATTAAACAGACGAGTGTGTACAATATAAGTCCATGACTTATTGTTTTGAGTGTCGAATTGTGGCATATTAATAGGTCAAAAATGGAACTCTCACCACGAAGAACAGCCTCACAAGTACATAAGAATAATGCACTTTTTTGCGATCGATTGATTTCAGAAATGCATAATGAATGGTGTGTGCACATGTAAAAATGTGCATTTTTTACACGTACGTATATTTTCGATGCATAAACCCCCTCCTTTTTAACTCACCCTACACTCATACGGGAGTACATTTTGCTGGTGAAGCTCATGTACTATGTGATAAATGGAGTACGTTTGAATCAAAGAAAAAGGGGATTTATTGAATTGATGATATTGGGGAAAAAAAACAGGCTGGAGCCTAGAGGTGGTGTTGCTGGAAACAGTCAAATTGCAAAGAAGGAAGTGGTAAAGGTTGGCAGATCGGTTGGCATTGAATATACACGGCCGGAGGCGGCAGATGAAGAAAGCTACATTCATCCAATTCCTGTGTGTGTGTTCAAAAAGGACTTGCTTTCATGATGGCGATGCCTTTTTAATTCATTCATTTTTTTGGCAGATGTCACTCTGCATTTCATCTGTATATATCTTTATAGGCCCCGGCTTGTCTGCCTCGTCTTATCCCGGCCGATTCGTCCATACTCCTTACCGATCGATCAGGCTCATATGTGCCGTTCAGGACTATCTGAACTCGATCACCACCTCATTATTTGATGGTGTGTGTTACCATGTACTAGTTAATTGATTACTTCGATCATTTTGCTAATTTTGTTTTAGGGTGAAATAAGATATATTGACGTTGGAATATAGGTTGTCCCACTTTGAAAATATTAAGATGTTTAAAGACAGAACGGGTAGAGTTCCGGTAGAGTTTCTAAAAATCCCCCCTCCTTTCCCTCCCCCACCCCATCCTCAATTTTCTTTATTTTTTTCTTTTCTTTTATTTTTTGTGAGAGGAAAGGGAAACTCTAATTGGTAAAGTTTCCCTTGAACTCCACCGGATCGGGATCCGTTTAGAACATACATATAACCTTGACAAACTACGTACTCCTCATATTATCAAATTGGTCTCGAGATGAACCTCATTGGGATAATTTGTTGTTCATGTATCTCAAGTTGTCTTATATATATTCTTAAAGCGTACATAGCACTTTCTGCCTATGTGTTAACCCCTAAATTATTTTTTCTTCACTTTATCTCCATCTTTAAATCAACCACATTTTTTTTTGTTTATTTTTAACAAATTTACTAAATATTGGGCTTTATTTAAAACATTGAATTCAATCTAATGACTACTATTAATTTATATGTAAATCTTTATGTCCATATCTACATTTATAAATATTATTTCTTTAAAACAAAGTTACAATGATATTATTATTTTTACCAATAAGAGGGATTTAACATATCTATATCTATATCTTTATGTGCTACGTACTTTAAATGAGATTTTTTTTAAAATTATGAAATTATAGATACTTTTATGGTAAGGACTTTTATCCAAACTTTTAATAATATTTTATGATATCAATTTTTTATATTGTTAAGATCGAATTTTTTTAAAATCGCGTCGTGATGCAAGTACTATACTAGTTCTATGTTGAGATAAAAGTCCACAATAGATAGGTACGTGAGTCTATCAGTTACATTGTTAATTTTATTTATACTTATTAATTATGATATTATAAAAAATAATAAAATTAATAGAGTTTTATAGAGTTTTTATTCTTCTTAAAATGTACGTCTAAATGGGAAATAATTAAAAGTGAATAGAGTATAAAATTCGAATTAACCTTCGTTTGTTTTTTTTTTTTTTTTGTAGAGAAAGGTAATGGTTACTATATATTATTAATATAGTCTATTTTAAGTTAAGATTCATTGATTACTGTTTTAATCATTTTCTTTTTTATCTCATTTTTCATACAAAATTTGTTACCTTTTCTCGCATTATATTCCCTAAATTTAAGGAGGGTAACTATTACCTCTCGGATGGTCTAATCATTGTTGAGAATATGAAATGGGATACAGTGAATCCAAGTCTTGTATATAAGTGGATGAGCTACTCCTCCTAACACCAATTGGTTTTAGGATGGAACACACTCGGCTTGTATACTCGGCTTGATTGGCACGTGCCGCGCTATCATTTCCCCCACCCTCCTTGATCGCTAAGCTAATAAAAATAATAATCATGTACATTTTATATGTAAAATCTAATACTCCCTCAGTCTCAAAATTCATGTCATTTTAGCCTTATGCACAAATTTTAATAAAAACATTCATCCATCAATCAACATCATTATTCCACTAACGTTTTCATTAATTTTATTACCCACTATATTTTTTAACCAATCAAAACTTTTAAAAAAGTCAACAACACACAAATCAATACAAATTATTACTTTCCACTACCTAGAAAACCTAAAACGACATCTATTTTGATACAAAACTAAAGAGCTAAAATGACATCTATTTCGAAACGAAGGGAGTACATTTTCTTTCCATTTCCCTCTTATATAAACAAACGAGCCCTAAAATCAGAACATGAATTTGTTAGTACTATCCTTTCATAGTTTCATTAATTAAATTAATAGAGGGATTTGAATCAAAACATCTACTATGATCCGTAGTTAATTTGAAGTTGCAGTCTTGGTAGCCAATTAGCGAAGAGCAACATTGAATTCATGGAGATGATTGATTGACTAATCGCTTTTGAGTTTCAAAGAAGCAAAGTTAGCGTACGTACGTAGAATTCCAAGCTTCGTCGAGCTTCGATTCGACCGTGATATGATCAATCGATCTGTCTATCCATTCCCACTGCGTTGATTTTCGATTTCCACGGACGTCCAGACGTCCTTCCCTCTGTCACTGTTTTAAGATGGTTAGTTAAATACAGTATTCTCAATTAATGCTGAAACAAGCCTCTACTACAAAATTAGCCAGTACTAGTTTTCTTTTGAGATTGTAGCCTTGCCGCTCGGTTTACTCTTTGTACACCTCCCAAGCAGTAGTTATCTTCTTTTCCACTCATCCAGGGCGGATTCTCTTTGGAGTCAGATCAGGAACAATCGCCCCTTCAATTAAAAATAAATTTTACTGTAATATATATATTTCTCTCGTCGATAGCTTCAATTTGATATATTATAAGGTTAAATCCGACACATGAGTAAAAAATTATAAATGTTTCAAGACGTACTGAACCGATTCTACATGGTTTACTAAATTAATATGCATCATAATTATTATTTGTTAAACTTCATAACTTAATACTGTAATTGAACTAAAAAACTTTAAATTAGTACGTTATATTAAAATATTTGAAAACTGTGAATATAAAATATGACGATTTATGTTTTTATTCTAGTTATATATTTATAATTGAAGAGTCTATAAGGTGACAAATAATACTCTAGAAGGGGGTGAATAGAGTGTGCTCGATTTTCGCAAAACAAGAACTCTTAAAATAGTTTTCAAAACAACTTGTCAAAACCTTGATATTGCTATCAAATCTTGACCAAGTAAAACCAAACAATATAAAGTAAATGCGGAATGTAAAAGATGAACACGCAAATTGTTAATGAGGTTCGGCCTGAACTTGGCCTACGTCCCTGCCTAGGGTTATCCAACCCGTAGGATTCAAATCTTCTTATTTCACTTTCCTTGAGCCTAGAACTTCCTAAGAGAACTTCTCTTCTCATATACAAAGTCTCACCGCTTCTATTCTAGCTCTCAGCCTTACAAGTGAAATAAAGGCTCTCACTACACACCAATGTGTGCTATGACGAGTATGAAACTCTTAGAGTGAATCAAATGACTTGTACAATAAAGACTATGTTTCTCTCAACTCTCAAAAACCACCCACACAAAGCTTCATGAGTTCACGAGAGAATCCTTTAGAAGACATGATCGCTTTAGAATGAATGCTTGCTTCGATGATCATATCTTTGTCTTCTACATGCCACCATATAAATAGTTGTTTGTCCGAAGGCAGCAAGGGCGAACCGTTGAAGTTTGAATTTCTTCCAAAAATAATTCTTTCCATTTCCAAGATGCACTCCCCATGATCAGATGCAATCGGCAGTTCTTGATTCTCAAGGCTTGATGATCTTCTTTTCTAAAATACATTTAATCGAGATGGAAAGTGTATAAAATATCTCACAAGGAATGTGAGCCCAAAACCTTAGATACACCAGCCCATACAAAATAGGGTCATCTCTTTAAACCGAGTCCTGCAAGTTAGATTGGATAGACATAATATAAATAACTCAATATAATATGAACAAGTAAAGTATCCATTATGCATGGCAATGGAGTCTCGGTTTCAAGACCTGCAGGTTAGAACTCAAGGTCTTACAATCAAGGTGGAGTCTTCAATATCCCCCTTGATGGAAGACAAAACATGATTAACATTATACATCGGAGATATAATATAAATATGCATCATAGTATTAGGACATGCATAAAATGTTTAGACCAAGGTTTCATCCGACCAAAAACCAAAAACCCGCAAAAACCAGCCAAATCAGTCAACCAAATCAGTCTCCCCCTTTTTGTCTTCTAACAAAACGGATAGAGAGCAGAAGTTTTAAACCACATATCAAAGTTTTAAACAGATAGAGGTTTTGAAAGCTGATAGAGAGATAGAGGGAGCGGAGCTGTATGAAGGCCTTGAGGAGGAGGCACCACTAGTAGACTTCTTCTTCTTCTTGATGTAGGTCTTGGTGGACACTGCTGAAGCAGAGGGCTCAGCAGTAGAGGGAGCCGCTGATGTAGAGGGTCCAGCTGTAGATGGCTCAGCTTGCTCAGGAGCTGCTTTAGCCGGTCCTTCCTCCTGCCACTCTCCAAAGGTGGGGTGCTACTTATTTGGCCCAATATACTTCCTTCTCACTTTGTCTCCGCACTTTTTCCTCCATTTGTCCATGACATCCTTCGTGATTTTGCCCTTTTCCATTTGCGCTTACACCCTCTGCCTTTCCACATCTCTGTATATTGATCTTAACTAAACATGCTTTTATAGTTTATTGTTTAAAAGATCCAAAGATATCAACCAAGTTATTATAACATTTAAATTTCAAAAAAAATATCATTTTGTTTATTAAGAAACCGTACAACAGACGGGTACCGAATACTAGTTCTTTTATAAAATATTGAACACAAGATATTTAAAAGGATCGACCAGCTTGATGTACGTACGCGTAGATAGATGGTTGATCATGTGATTAGAGTTAATTGGAAGGTCAATCTCAACTCTATTGATTATTTATTTAGGAGTTGGTGATATGGAAATTTAGATTGCATGGTCACGCTCCGACCTACACATTGTTATATATATAGTATATCCATATGTGGACAGTATTTCTAGTCATTATTAGGTGGGTGGTGGTCGGTCCATCCATCTTTTATATATATATATATATATGAGAGAGGGTTGGTTCATGGGTATTCATCCCTTATTGTGTAACATGAGAACATATTTGGACCGTTGATTGAATGAAATGGAAGGCTGATATTAATAGGCAATTTTGACTTTTTTTAAATTAAAAAACAGTGGGACCCACATCGTTTTTTTGCCCACTTGCTGAATGGGGGCGTGTGTGGTGCACTCTCTTCAAATTATTCGACAGTATATCTAGATTATTCAATCGTATCGTCTTATTATGCAATGGTATCGACAGATTATGCGATGGTATATGATTTTTTTTTGTTAATCTTTATAAATAATTGATTATTCGGTCGTCTATGAATGATTATTCGGTGATATATAGATGATTATTCACTCATATATGAGTGATTATCGGCTGATTATTCGATGGTATCGGTCGGTTATTTGATGGTATCGATGGATTATTCGATGATATCGCTTTATTATTCGATAGTATCACTTGATTATTCGATAGTATCACTTGATCATTGACATATTTAAATTCACCTATAAACAAATTCCACCAAATTATCCTATATACATATGAATAAAGTTATACATACAAACGAATAAATCTAAATTACAGTATCATTGAAATCTTGGCGGTTGCTGAATTCCGCCTCCTGGACCACTTCGCAATCGCGCGTCCATCGTCTTCGATCTACCAATCGCGCGTCTAGGCGCCCTTCGCAATCGCCGCCTTTCGCCCAGATCTACACTTCATGGCTCCAGCTTCGCAACCGTCGCCACCTTTCGCCCAAATCTTCACCTTCGCAACCGTCGCCGGCCACCTTCGCAACCGCCCGGCGACCTCCTGCCCAGATTCACCCACCGGTGCACCCACGAACCACCACCGCAACCCTCATCCTCTCCTTCCTCTCCTCGCAGAACTTACGCAGCCCCTGCCGCCGCTCCTTTGCTCTCCAGATCCGGCCGCTTCTGACCACCGCCGATCACCACCTCGCCCAGATCCGGCCTCCATGAACCCAAACCCAATCGTAGCCCAAACCGGCCTTCACCTTCGCAACCGCCATCACCAGATTCGCCTGCCGATAAGACGGATTAGCGGCCCTCCGTCGTCGCCACCACCGAAGAGAGCCGCCACCACCACCGAAGAGAGATTGGCGCTGCCGGTGGTGGATTGAAATCAGGGCGGAAGTTGAAGGAGATGGCTATGGTGGATGTTGATTGGCGCTTCCCAGGTGGTGATGAATTGAAATCACCACCGAAGAGAGATTGGCGATGCAGATTGGCAGCCCTCGCCTTCGCCTCGCCTCCGCATCGCCTAGGCTCTCCGCCTTCGAAACAGGGCCGTTGATGGATTGAAATCAGGGCCGGCCGCCTTCGCTTCACCGACCGCCTTCGAATTCGCTTTCGTCGACCGTCCCCAATTGGTTTTCTCTCTCCTCAATGGTTGAGAAAGGGGGATTTGTAGGGTTTGGGATTACACGCGCCTATATAGGGGAAGTTTTTGTGTTTTGTTTTTTTTTCTTTTTTAATTAATTAATATTATTGAATAATCTCAGCCATCCAATTTCCCTAAATCAATGGATGAGATTTGTTCTCATGATACATTTTAATGGATGTTCTCATATGATCTATCCTCTCTCTCTCTCTCTCTCTCTCTCTCTCTCTCTCTCTATATATATATATATATATATATATATATATATATATATATATATATATATATATATATATATATATATATAAAATAGGAGAGATATCTAATGAGAAGTAACATTTCGGTGAGAAGATGAGAAGTAAGCCTTATACCTCTTAGATTAAAATGATTTTTTGTATACGGATATAGGGGACATATCTAATGAGAAATATATCAATATTTTTTAAAAAAATTATTTTTTACGCTATTTATCTACATGGTGATTTAAGGTTCATTTTAGGGTTTTTATGCTAATTTAAATTAGTTTTTTCATTCATCGTCTAAAAAATAGCATAAAAAATAATTTAAAAAAACATTGACATATTTATCATTAGATATGTCCCCCATATCCATATAAAAAAATTATTTTAATCTAAAGGGTATAAGGCTTACTTCTCATCTTCTCACCGAAATGTCACTTCTCATTAGATATCTCCCTTATATATATATATATAGGGTAGGGTTCAAGTGAGAATAGTATATACCGGTGAGAAGGAAAGAAGGGATCTTATTGGTCGAATTTATTAAAATAATAATTAAAAAAATTGGTCCTGATTTTAGCCTCACGCGCTTCACTTTATAACCGTTCTTTCACTCTCTTTCCAATCTTCCAGATCTCGCTCTAGGCTTCCATGGAGATCTTCCAGATCTGCTCCCTTCTCCCGCCGTAGCATCCACCGTCTCCGAGCACCCTCACCGATTTCGACCTCTCCCACGAACCCATGCTCCTCTCGTACGTCGACGCTTTCTATTTCGGAGCTCCAATTTGAAAGCATGGAGGATGCCGGAGAAATCGGCGTCCCTCAACCGACTCCTTCAGCGCGCGCACCGGCGGCCTCCTCCTCCTCGTTGTCGTCCTCGCCGGCCACCGCTGCGACTTGAGTTTTGCCCTGTTTGTTTGAGATCAAGAGTGGAGTTGAATAAAGAAATTTGTGAGATTTTATCATTTCCATAAAGAAGAAATTTGTGAGATTTTCACATGAAAGAAATTCAGGAATTAGTGGATGCAGTTGTTCATTTGTGAGATTTTCACATGAAAGAAATTTAGAAATTTGTGAGAGTTGCCGGCCTTCTTTGCCGATTGAAAGCTTCACTTTGGATAATTTCCTCTTAGACTTGTTTTTTTTTTTATGTGTAGTGCCCAAATTTGGGAGTCTTTATTTGTTTACTGTCAGTTCTGGGTTCGTTTCGAAGTGTCGTGGGAGTCTTTAACTTAATTGTAAATTTTATAATTATTAAATAATAGTGGTTCATCAAATAAAGAGTAATGGTTCAGGGTTTAATATCAAGCAGTTCAGGGCTTTTATACAAAGTGATTCAGAGGTTTAATACCAAATGGTTCAGGAGTTTAATACAAAGTGGTTCAGGGTTTAGTACCGCGATCCAGTGCCGTCGTCGACCACTTTTCCGTCAACCAATTCCTTAACCTGAACATTGAACACTGCAATTAATTCATTTTGTTTTTTTATTCTTTATAGTGGAGTTTCTTCATTTTCAAATTTGTTGATTCTAAGTGTACAGTCGGTCAAATACGGAGTATTAGTGTACGGTGCACCTTAAATTTTTTACGGAGTATTGTTTTGTAATTAATTGATTAGCAACGAGGGAGAATTAATAAAGATGGGTTTTGTAATTAAATCAACTAGTCTAGACCCCGTGCGCTACGCACGGGATTTTTAAAATTAATCTAAGTATACTCATCTTATTTTTCAGACGTTATCATATTAATCAATGTGTTTTAAGTGATATACAAAACATAGTACTCATCTGGAAAACATAGTTTAATATATACATTTTTAGTATTTTCTTAATCTTTGAATATCGGTAAGTCATAGTTTAATATATACATTTTTTTCTCAGGTAAAAATCATTGATTTTTTAAACATATGTTCTAAGGGCAAAGGTTAAAAAACCACATTACCAACCTCAGACGGGCCTGCATAAATGGTTGCACCGTCTCTGCCTCCTTGCGCTCTGGGCAACCTCGGACAGTCGATGATAACACAAAAACAGAGATTCCCCTCGACTTGGAGTCTTGGACAATGACGATGCCCTCGCTAGTGACCCGAGCACCTCCTTAGTGGCATTGCCTTCTACTTCATCCACCAATTAACCACAATAGATGTAGAATTACTGAGATGAAATTTCAGTTCTCAGATCCACAATCCATGAAGAAGAATAAGAACGGAAAATTCCCAAATTTTCAACCCTCAAAATTCATTTGCATAACCATCAAAGTAGGTAATTAAGAAACTTTCCAATTCTAGGATTAAGATCTCAAAAACGTCATGTTTTTACCCAATTCGAACGGGGAAGCTTCAAATTAATAGATTTGGGGTTGGAACTTGGACGCATTAAAAATATCAATACTCCGTATATATATAAACCTTAATTTGTTAAAATTGAAGTGCTCCACCTCCAAGTCCCACTAAAATATCCCAAAAAAAAAACATTAAGTGCTCTCTAACTCTCTACTTTGGTAGGTATCCCGATGCCACACATGGCCATAAAACAGTGCCAAATCACAAGAATTGATCAAATGTCAAAACATAAAAAAATTTAGTTCACCAGGTCTCCCTAGTTACTCTTCCCCTCCCTTAGTCAAACCAACCATCAAGCCTTCTTTCCCGGGCACTACTGCCAGCAAATTCTTCATCCATTGCTGAGAAATCACTTGTCAAGTCCTCTTCTTCAAATAGCCTCAGCATGTGGAATGAACTTCTTTGTCGCTTCCCTCTTGTCCTTTTATCCTTTGCGTGCATGACTGCAAAGCTCTTGCCAGAGCAAGTTTTAGGTTCACTCTCAGGCGTACCATCCACTCCTCTATCCTCTCCTTTATGCCCGAGCAACATTTTGTGAGCCTTCCGTGTATTCTCTCTTCTCATCTGCAGCTTCTCTATACTTGAAACCAGTGTGATTGAAAATATGTTGGGTGCAAAATAATCGAAAATTACACCCCTCTAAAATTCTACAACCATTTCTTTTCTTTTAAAGATAGCAGCAGGAATTCAAACTAAGGAAGTGAAGGATTGAGATTCGACAGATCAACAAATCATAGCCTTCAATGCTGCAAATAGGTTAAGGATTTGTTAGCTCTTATTACATCAACAGACAAAGACTTGTTCTTGGATCCAAACCCACCATCAAAACTCAAGTTCATTGCAACAAACCAAACTCAAATAATTGGGGAATTGACTCAAATTCAACCTTGTTATAGCATATAAGTAAAAGAGAAACTGAAATGAAACCTTGCAAAGAGGGCATTGAACTGAAGATGATTGAACAGAAGAAGTATCTCTGCTGGAAACTACCCTTTCCCAGTGTAATATTCAATCGTAGAACTATCTATCTGCACCACACCACACCACACCACACCACACCAAGACGAATAAATTTTGAAGTTTTAAGGCTCTGATTGCAGAAACAGGATCAAAATTCAGCTAGATCTCTTCTTATTACTTCACTTATATAATTAGTTAAAAAAAATATTCGTCAAAATGAAGTAATGCCTCATGCCCTCAAGGCACAAAGCCCAGTAATAGGTTAATAACATAACTAAACAAAATTAATCGAAAAGAACAGTAAAAATAAAAGTTTTTTTTTTATCAAAACCATTCCCCATTTATGATCCCAAAATAATTTTGTATCTAATATTCTACCTCTAAATAGGCATGGGCTAACAATGATACAAGTATAATATTTTGACATTGAATGTACTGAAGTGAAAACGATTGCACTCATTCCTCATTCAAGCTCTTCAAAGTCATTCTCATGATAAAGTAAGATCTAAACTTTAACGTATAGGAAATGACATCTTACATAAGATAATATATATAGCGTGAAAGTCTTAAATTATCACATTCTACATTTGTGATTTCCAGTAGCTCGGGGGCACTAAAATAGTATGTTCTAATAAACTCAACTTCATATAAGATAATAAACATCTCTTCCAAACCCAAACCAGCCCATAACTTCATATCACTTTTTTTCCCCTTGTTGTTCTCCAAAAGCACAGATGTTACTGCATGGAAATCATTATAAAACCATATGCTCCAAAAGTACTGAATCCATATCTTTGATTGCCCTAACCAAATATTGAGCATGAATCAGATACCGAGTTAAGTAAATCAAACCCCAAATATGCAGAAATTTCCTCTTTAGATCTAAAGGTAGTTTTGAGTTCATCGGAACTATGAGCAAGAAACTTATGGAATTATGAGCACGAAATGAAATCCTAAATCAGAGATGCCTAATTTCTCAAGAATTTCAGTTTACACCAATCAAAGAGAACGGAGTCGAAAATTAGAGCTTTTGAGAGAATAATTTACAAGTAAAGATACCTCGGACTCGGAGGGAGTGAAAATTGCAGGAGAGTCATATACGGAGTAGCTTCTAGAGACGATCGATACAGATTCGCTCGAGCAATTGATGAAGAGGATAGTTCTTCAAACGCAAAGAATTAGCATCTTTTATAAGGGGCTTCGATCGGATGATTCGTCATCGTGTTGGACGTGCTCGACGATAGACCATGCCAATCCAGCCACCTACACCACCGTCTTTGAGACCTCCATCATGCGGTAAAAGTGCAGTGGTGGAGAGAAAGGAACCAATTCGTCACTCTCACCTCTACCTCTCAGGTTGTGTGCGCCGCAATTGAGCCCTCCTTCCTCAAATCTCCTCCTGAACATTCATCGGTCATTCGGTCTTCTCTTGTGATTGAGAGGGAGTTGGAGATCTGGGGAGAGAGAAGATCGTGGGAGAGAGAGAAAGTGGCGTGAAAACTGAGTAGGAAAGGAGAGATAATTGGGAAAAAAAAAGGTTAAAAAAAACTGCAGAAAAAAAAAAGTTAAAAAAACTGCAAATTTCTTTGCTTGACACGTGGATGATTCTTTTGCACAAGAGTTGCTTTTGCTATTATATTATAGGGATTGGTTCAAGGTTTTTATATCGAGCGATTCAGGGGTTTAATACAAGTGGTTTAAGGTTTTAAATCAAGTGGTTCAGGGGTTTAATACCAAGTGGTTCACGAAGTAAATAGAAGTGGTTAACGAAATAAATTCTAATGGTTCATTAAATATAAAGTAGTGGTTCATGAAACAAAATGTAGTGGTTCATGAAATAAAGACTAGTGGTTCGTGAACTACTGACTTTAATAGAGATTGGTTCAGTAACTAAATAGAGGATGGTTCAGTGAGTAAATAGGTTGGTTCATTGACTTAATAGAGGTTGGTTCAGTGACTAAATATAGGTTGGTTCAGTGACTAAATAGAGATTGGTTCAGTGAATAAATCGAGGTTGGTTCAGTGAATAAATAGAGGTTGGTTCAGTGACTAAATAGAGGTTGGTTCAGTGACTAAATATGTTGGTTCAGTGGTTAAATAGAGGTTGGTTCAGTGACTAAATAGGTTGGTTCGGTGGCTAAATAGAGGTTGGAAAGCAAAGAGGGCTTGCTCTAGCTTATCGTTGTTGATCGAGGAAGGAGAATCAGATGCTTGATTTGATTTCTAATGTTAATAATGCAATATTATGCCGTGTACATTTAAATAAAATAAAATGAGTGCTTGATTTAAATAAAAGGAGAGTGGTTCAGTGACTAGATATATATTGGTTCATGAATTAAATAGACGTGGTTCATGAAGCAAATAGAAGTGGTTCATCAATTTTACAGTAATTGTTTCAGTGACTAAATAGAGGTTAGTTCAGTGAATAAATAGGTTGATTCAGTGACTAAATAGAGGTTGGTTCAGTGACTAAATAGAGGTTGGTTCAGTGACTAAATAGGTTGGTTCAGTGACTAAATAGATGTTGGTTCGGTGACTAAATAGAGGTTGGTTCGGTGACTAAATAGAGGTTGGTTCGGTGACTAAATAGAGGTTGGTTCGGTGACTAAATAGAGGTTGGTTCAGTGAATAAATAGAGGTTGGTTCATCAAATAAATAGTAACAGTTCATAAAATAATTTAAGAATCTTTATAACTAGTTATTTTTTTGGTTCGTGAAATAAATAGTAATGAACCATTTTATTTTAAAAACAAAATAAAGAGTAATGGTTCATGAAATAAAGAGTATTGGTTCATCAAATAAAGAGTAGTGGTTCATCAAATAAATAATATTGGTTCATCAATACATATTATTGGTTCATGAATCATTTTATTTTAAAAGAAAATAAATAATTAATTAAAAATAAACATTAAAAGAAAATAAAAGAAGAATGAAAATTTACAATTATTAAATAGTAGTTGTTTATGAAATAAAGAGTAGTGATTCATTAAATATATAGAATTGGTTCATGAACCATTTTATTTTAAAAACAAACAAATAAATAATTAGAAAATAAACATTAAAAGAAAATAAAAGAAGAATGAATTTTTTTTGTTATGAAATATATATATTAATATCTATCTTAATGTATAGTTAATAAATTTGCGTGAAAATATTTTAATTATAATTAGAAAAATATATACATTTTTTTTTGAAATCAAACGGCTTGCAAATATATTAGAGAAGATCGATTTCCGCAAGGTCAATCAGCCCTTGCGGAAAGTGATCAAACCAAACACAAGAGGTACAATCATCCGGCAAAAGTCTAGCCGCAAGATGAGCAACCGTATTAGCAGTCCTACGAACATGAGTGAAAGATACAATAGCGGGGTTCGGAAAGTGAGATAGCAAATCCTCACACACGAGGTCAATGTAAGAGGCTGATCGGTTAGGGCCCTGCAGACATCGTATGAGATTGATGTCATCCGACTCAACCTGCAGATGCTCAAAATCAACACCCGCCATCGATTGGACACCGAAGAGGAGTGCCAAGGCCTCCGCCAATGCTACAGAAATAGCCCCAAGATAACGCTTCGACGCAGCCATGATGATGGCGCCTGAGGAGTCCCGGAGAACTGCACCGAGGCAGATCGAACCATTGAGGAGAGCGGCATCGGTGTTGAGGGTAAGAGATCCCGGAGGAGGTGGTGTCCAAGTGGGTGCACCCGGCGGAGATGTGGCAGCGACACCGTGGCTTCGGCTGTTGAAGTTCCTATTGTCATAGACAAGTCTTCTGAACCCATCCCTTAGAATTTCTGGATTACAGTCTTCCTCTGAAAACAGAGCCTTGTTGCGGAGAGTCCAGGCTATCCATGCGTTAGTTATCATGTCACAGGCTCCCACATCTCCCAAGGACTTATAAACAGTGTTGAAGACATGAATGGGTGAGTGGCCGAGTAACGAAGAGAGAACCCCCGCAGAGGAAGAACCTGCCCAAGCAACCGCTGAGAGACTACAAGTAAACAAAGCATGCCAGATTGTCTCATCAGCAGCTGCACAACGGGAGCAAGTAGGAGAAGAGACAATCCTCTTCGAGAATAGATTCGCTTGGACACTGAGGAAATTGGAGCACAAACGCCAGCCAAAATTTAGGACTTTAGGCGGAAGGTTTAAACGCCACAGAGGGTGCCACCCGTCTTCCGAATGCACAGCCGGGCGTCCCATATACCCTAACCAGTAAGCCGATTTCACAGAGAAGTAACTGGACTTGTGAGGAAACCAGATTTCAACATCCTCCGGAGATCGAGAGCTGAGAGGGATTGTGACAATGCGACGCACGTCCAAAGTAGCAAAAGCTGCAGAAAGCGTGCCCATATCCCAAGTATATGTGGAAGGGTCGATGAATTCAGACACCATCACATCCGGGTTCATGCCTGCTAACAAAGTAGGACAACCCAAGCCTGAATCCATCGGCACCCATGCTTCTGAGGAGGCTGAAATTTGAAGACCATTACCCACTCTCCAACCTAAGCCTTCCCGTAAGAGAGACTTTGCTCCCCAAATGCTGCTCCATGAGTAACTCGGTCGTCCACCCCGGTTCGAGCGGAGAAAAGAGGAGTTCTTGAAATACTTGGCCTGATAGATTTCATGAAGAAGAGTGGTTGGGCGCTGGATAAGGCGCCACCCTTGTCTAGCTAGCAAAGCCTGGTTGAAAATATGGAGGTCCCGAAATCCCATTCCACCATGCCTTTTGGGAGAACAAAGATCAGTCCACGAGCGCCAGTGGATCTTGCGCCGGGCAGCTGTTGATCCCCACCAGAAGCGGGCTAGCAAGCCATGAATCTCCTCAATAAGCCCATCCGGGAGGCGATAGACACTCATTATATAAGTTGGTATACTCTGTAGCACCGATTTGATTAAGATCTCCTTTCCAGCTGCCGAAAGAAGCTTCTCCTTCCACCCCTGAACCTTCTTCCATATCCTGTCCTTTATATAAGCAAACACCGACTTATTTGAGCAACCAATGATTGCCAGCAACCCCAGGTACTTAGCATGCCGATCAACAAGACTGACTCCGAGTACCGAAGAAAGATGCAGCTGAGAGGCAGCGGTCATGTTCCTGCTAAAGGAAACTTCAGACTTTTGCAAATTAATTTTCTGGCCAGAAGCTCTTTCATATTGACTGAGAATCTCAGTTATCATAGAGCATTCCTCTGAAGTTGCCCTAGCGAACAAGAGGCTATCATCCGCAAAAAACAGATGGGATATGGTGGGAGAGCCTCGACAAACAGACACACCATGTAAGGAAGACGAGTGAACAGCCCGACTTATTAGAGAGGAAAGACCCTCAGCTCCAATTATGAAGAGAATCGGAGACAGTGGGTCGCCTTGACGGAGCCCTCGAGAAGGAACAACCAACCCATCAATAGAGCCATTGATTTTGAAGGAATAGCGAGCACCCCGTACACAACTCATAACCTTAGAAATCCATACAGTATCAAAGCCAAGCTGAGCCATAACTCTTTCAAGGTAGATCCACTCCATACGGTCAAAAGCCTTACTCATATCAAGCTTTAAAGCCATAGTGCCACGCCTGCCAGTGTTCTTTATCTTCATGTAATGAAAAACCTCCATAGCAATAAGAGCATTATCAGTAATCGAACGCCCGCCTATGAAGGCGCTCTGGGAGGGAGAAATTATCCGGTCAAGCAGCGCCTTTAGTCTATTGACCAGCACCTTTGTGATCAGCTTGTAAATAACATTACATAAACTAATCGGCCTAAATTCAGAAACTTTGTCTGGACTCTTGACCTTAGGAATAAGTGTGACTACTGTTGAGTTGATGTCATCTAAGGAAAACCCCGTGCGCCACCAATCCTGTATGAAAGCGATCACATCGGATCCCACAATGCTCCAGTATTTCTGGAAAAATATGGCATGTAGCCCATCGGGTCCGGGCGCCTTACTTGGGTGCATCTGCTTGAGTGCCCGATGGATTTCGTCACCCGATGGATCATGGAGGAGAGTTTCGTTCATCTCAGCAGTGACTCTAGTAGGTATATCAGATATAGCGGCATCAATATCAGACAGAGAGGGCGCTGAAGTTGCGAAGAGATTGCTGAAGAAACTGGTTATGGTTCCGGTTATCTCTTCATGTGACTTGCTGATCTCCCCTGTATCAGTAATAAGCTCCTTAATAGCATTATTGGTACGCCGTTGATTTGCTTTGTGATGGAAATAAGAAGTGTTTTTATCCCCATTTCTAAGCTCGTTATTGCGTGCCCTGACATGCCAATACTTCTCTTCCTCCCTATGAAGCTTATCCAGTTCTGCCGAGACAACAACACCCCTTTCCAGAACAACCCGACTTGGGTGTTGGGATTGGAGGGCTTTAAGTTCAGCCTCCAATGAGCGAATGCGATCAACTCTATCCCTGAAGACCCTTCTAGACCAAGCAGAAAGAGCAGTGGTGCAGGCCTTAATTTTATCAGGAGGGCGGCCCCAACTATGCCTCCAGTTGGCGTCAATAATGTGGTGGCACTCATCATGCTCAAGCCATAGAGGTTCAAACCGGAAGGCTTTTTTGCGTGGTCGTGGATTAGAACTGGACTCGGTACCAGGAGGAGAAACTTGTAAGAAGACGAGGGAATGATCAGAGCAATACCGAGGGAAATGCGTAACTGTGGTGTTAGGAAAAGCAGTACTCCAAGCCATGGAAGCCAGATAGCGATCAAGCCGTTCTTGGATGCAACAGTCAGGATTGCGACCTCTTTGACAGGTTAAACGTGGTCCAGAGGCACAACCCAAATCTCGCAAACTACAATCATCAATAACTTCCCTGAAATTATCCATTGCTCTTTGAGACCGGGCAGGACCTCCCACTTTTTCCGACGAATCCAGTATCTCATTGAAATCTTCAATGAAGAGAATGGGGAGTGAACTTTGCTGGTATAAATCCCGCATGAGAGCCCAAGTCTTCCACTTATTAGTATTCTCTGGCCATCCGTAAATACAAGCGAGATTCCAGGACGTACCCAATGCTGAAACAGTGGCAAGAATATGGTGTTGGGAATATGAGACGATCGAAACAGAGAAGTTCCTCCACCAGAACGGCCGGCTGAATCAATAGAGAGACCATCAACAAAGCCACACTTTCGCATTGTAGCTTCTTGGTCACGGCGAGTGATCTTAGTTTCCATGACAAAAACTAGATCCGGGCAATACTTCCAGGACCAATCCCGGAGCGCACGAACTGTTGGGGCATTGCCCATCCCCAAACAGTTCCAACTGAAGAGTTTCATGGCTGTTCGCGAGCAAAGACTTCAGTCTTGCTCGCTACTTGATTGTCCACAATCATAGCTTCCGCAGAATTTTTTGAGCGCTTGCATAAAACGACATCAGAAACCTCAGCAGCGTGATCAGCAGATGACACCGATGGGCATTTCCTCTTGGAACGCAGCTGTATATTAGCCATTGTTGCCTTAAATATAGCCTTTTGCTTCAATTTGCGGCTGTACACTTTTGGCGGGGTTGTAGCTGCACTGGAAGTGTGGGTGGGCCGACTAATCTCGCGAAATACTGGGTTTGGTAAAGAGACTGCAGCAGTGGACATAGGAACATGCTCACCCACTCCCTCAATGGATACCTTGGTGCGCACTTCATTATGAGATTGCCCCGACAGAGCTTGAGATGACAGGCGGTGTTTGAACTTGTCCATCCAGGCTCTCTCGCGGTCAAGGGTGTCCTGATGGAGTCGCAAGCGAAAACGTGGCGGCGAGATTCGTAACCAAGCACCAAATTGAGGGACCTCTGCTAAAGGGGAAATCTCCCCTGCCACTGAGTTAGGGCATGCTTTGTGGAGGTGCCCAATGCAGCCACATATGAAGCAAAACAATGGGAGACGCTCGTATTGCAGGATGATCTTCACTTCTACTCCACGAAGCAAGAGGGTAACACAGCGACGAAGAGGCTGAGTGATGTCCAATTCAACTCGAATCCGGAGCCTGCCACTGAGTCCTAAGGAATATGATTCATCCAACTCTACGAACCGGCCAATACAGGCACCAATGGCCTTGGCCGTGGGCAAGATTTCACATCCCAGTGGCACATCGCGCGCAATAACCCAGAAGGAAGCATGCCTGAATTCCATGTCAGATGGCCGAATTATACCATTTATCTCACGAAGAAGCACGAGGGCATCATCAAAGCACCAGGGACCATCATAGAGGACGTGTGCCAGATCCAATTTATCGAAGAACTGGAAAACAAAAACGCCTTCGCCCGCGTCTCTAACTGCCATCCCATGCTTGGGAGACCAGATGGTTTGGAAGGTAGTTTTCATGGCTTTGGAATTAAACTTGCGGGAAGTGAGAAGTTTACCGGCCAAGCACAAGTTCAAACGCTCAACTGCACCATCGTCGTCGATCCCGTCGACAACCACTGCTCTTGATTCAGTTTCAGACAATTTCAATTTACCCAAATCAAGGCCAATATCATCCATTAGGGCTTGCTGAGAAGGAGAAGTCAAGAATAGGGATATTGAATAGACAGGGAGGGAGAGGACAGAGTGATTGATGATCAGAACCCTAGAAATTCTAGGAGAAAACGTCCAAGGACGAGGAAACCTGCCTTGCGCAGGAGCAGTTTTTTTGAAAACCCAATATATACATTAAAAGTTGTAAAATTGATTTTGAGGCATTTCACTAACTATTATATTTTAGTTGATGCAATTAAAATCAAGAGACACTAATTGGCAAAATGGTTGAGGTGCGGCGTAGCTTTACAAAGGTCCAAGGTTCAATCCCCAGCGCGCTGGGTTTTTTTAAAATATTATGCTAGGCGCGTTTTTTTAAAATATTATGCTAGGCGCGTGTAGCGCAAACGCGGATGGTGCGACTGGGGGAGCAGGGGAGCGCACGGGGACAGCTTGTTGCATGCGTTTTTTCGACATAAATATATATTATTTTAATCCGTTTGGACCAATCAGATTACTTCTTTCCTTATATATATATATATATATATATATATATATATATATATATATATATATATATATATATATATATATATATATATATATATATAGAGAGAGAGAGAGAGAGAGAGAGAGAGAGAGAGAGAGAGAGAGAGAGATTGGGTAACTTGTGCACACCCCTTAGGGTGTACTTTGTGCACACATCTCAGCCATTGATTGCATGAGAATGGAGGGAGGAGATTAAAAGGAGATTTTATATTTTTTTTAATTAAATAGAGGTGGGCCCCGTGCAATGGTGGTAGAATCCGGATATACTCTCCAATGTGGCGCGTGTGATTTCGTGGCCGGGTGGAGGAAATTGATAACAACCCTAGACCCCCTTTTTAATTAGCCGATCAACTTGGTGGAAAACCAGATCTGAAATCGCCGCCACCGGAAAATCAGATCTGAAATCTTGGTGGAAGATTAGTCTGATCGGCGCCATCACCCGGAGATCCCCTTCATGGCGGGGTGCAAAGAGGCGATTAGGGTCGCTGGAGGTTCGTCGTTGGGGGGTCGTCGATGAGGCGAGGCAGTAGCGAAGAGGGAGGAGAGTTGATAGGGCGGCGAAGGCAGAGTGTGCGATTCGATCGCCAGAGTGCAGTGGCGGCCGGTGGCGGCAGTTGGGTATGCCAGAGGTGGCCAGAAAAGCGAGAGGAAGGGAGGTTGTGGTGGTTGCGAGGTGAGGGCGAAGTGGCTGCGTGGGTGCTGCGAAGAGGCGGGAGGATGGGCTGTCGGGTGATGGTGGTGCCGGATCTGGCCAGCAGACCGTCGATCTGGGCAGGGCGGCTTCCGGCAACGGGTGTGGTGGTCGGAGAAACTAAGGAAGGAGGTGGTTTCGTGGAGGTGCGCGCGAAGAGGGTGCGAGGGCTGTTGGGGGTTCGTTGTTGCTGCAAAGGCGGATGGGCTGTCGGGTGTTGGTGGTGCCGGATCTGGCCAGCAGGCCGTCGATCTGGGCAGGGCGGTTTCCGGTGGCGGGTGTGGTGGTCGGAGAAACTAAGGAAGGAGGTGGTTTTGTGGAGGTGCGCGCGAAGAGGGTGCGAGGGCTGCTGGGGTTCGTCGTTGCTGTAGAGGCGGATTTGGACTCCTCGATGGATGGCGGTGGTCTGCAGGTGGTGATGGTGGCCGGAGATGGGCAGTGATGATGAAGGCAAAGGCTCCTTCGAAATCGAGATATTGTTCAATGGGTGAATCATTCGGTGAATACAAACATTATTCAGTCAATCTCTAATTATTATTCAATGGAATGTGTGTATTTTGTGATTGAGATACGAGATTGTCGATATTATTCGTTGAATTCTGAATAATTATTCAACGGAATGGGGGTTTCTTTTATCGTAAGTATTGTTTAGGGATTCGATGTTTCTTTTATCTGAAATTGATGAATACCAAAAGAAAACATTATTCGGTAGCATATGATCAATTATTCAATGGAATTGGTAATTTTTTATACGAAATAGATGGAAAAAAAAACATTATTCGGTATCATACGACACATTATTCAACGGAATTGGTAATTTTTTTTATATAAAATAGATGAAATAAGATAATAAAATATTATTCGGTAGCACGTGAAACATTATTCGGTAGAATTGCCAAAATTTTAAAACGAAATAAATTAGGTGGGAATAAAAAAAAAGCATTTAATTCTCCCAAAAAAAACATTTTTTTTAAAAGTATTTTATATAATTAAAAAAAAGGGGAAAAAAGGGAATAAAAAAAAGCATGGATTGAGGGTTGGGTTTACAGCACACGTGCATCAATCAAAGGGGTGGGGAAATCTTTCAATTGTGGACCCCACAACCCATTAAAAGAAATTAAAAAAAATCTGTTTTAATCGTGGTCATCCATCTCATATATATTAACGGCTGAGATGCGTGCACAAGGTACACTTAGAGTGTGCACTCTGGAACCACTCCATATATATATATATATATATATATATATATAAAAATATAAAAGGTTTCTCATGCCTATGCATATGCTAATTGATTGCAACAACTCTAATTATTACTCACATAAATCTTGCTTAAGTTTTCGTCAACATTACATTTTCGTAAACAGTACGTGTACATTAGGTATATTTTTGCGGTTTTAGTCAGATTTGATATATCAATCACTCTACATTCATTCTGATTAAGAAATAGACTCTTTTATCTTTCAATAAGTTCACTATTTTTCGAATATTAATCTATAGATGTGGTCCTCATATGGATAACGATCAACTTTAATTGACATATTTCCAAATATACTGATAATTCATCGCAAATAATTAGTCTCGTTCTCTCATTATGTGCTTACATGTACAAACTTCCATCATTATTATCTAAATCAAACCAATCACAGGTTGGTGTTGTGAAGTTGGTGTTATGGTTATGAGATTACATTTTAGTAGTTCGAAGTTTGAATTTTCTTGACTGAATCGATTGAAACAGGACTAAGATAAAAAAAAAAAAAAAAAAAAAAGGTAAAATCCACATATAATTCCTGAACTTTTAACAAATATTAAACGGGTCCCTAAACTTTATCTTTGTTCATTAAAATTCCTGAATTTTGATACTTTGTACACATTTGGTCCATCTGTTAGTAAATTTGTAAAATATGTGTTAAATAATGATATAGAATCAATATATTTTGGTATATTAATGGAATAAATTAGGTTATACACATGTAATTGATTGGTATTTGTTTTACTAAAGTAAAAAAATTATATTATATTAAAAATATATGTTTTTTAAAAATATTTTTTATAATAAAAAAACTTTCAATTTTTCAACTAAATGGTATAATTTCCCGTTGATATTTTATTTTAAGGTATTTTAATGACCGCAAATTTCTCATTTAATTAAAAAAAATTAAAATGTGTTTTGTTAAAAAAATAAACTCTACTTTTTCTATAAAAAATAAATTCTATTTGTGTTAACTAAATAAACTTTGTTTTAATTAAATAAGGAGATTTTAGTCATTAAAATACTATAAAATAAACTATTATTGGAAAATTATAACATTTGGTAAAAAAAAATAGAAAATGTTTTTGATAAAAATATATTTTAAAATATGCTTTGTTTTAAGAAAAACTCTATTATATATGATGACTTTTGAGAAGAAAAACACTTAATTTTTTACTCTAGTAAAACAAATACCAGGCAATTATAATTGTATAACCTAAGTCATGTAATCAATACAAAAATACATTGATTTCATATCATTACATAACACATATTTAACAAATTTACTAACAGAGGGACCAAATGTGTACAAAATATCAAAGTTCAGGAACTTCAATGAATAAAAATAAAGTTTAGGGACTCATTTGAACATTTGGTCATAAATTTTTTTTATCTAAATCAAAGAATCAATAATGCTTATGTAGAAAGTTGTTATATGTCAAAGTCCGTACTCCGTACCAATTTGTGTTGGTTATTATTAATAGGGTGAAAATTTTTATGTCGTGAGACAGTTGTTAGAGATATATTAGGATAGATATATTATATGATATTTTAGATAGATATGATTGTATTAGGATATAATCTTTGATATTATTATATTAGGTTAGAAATATATATCTTTGCTAGGTTTAGATAATCGATATCTTTATATTACTTATTCTCAAAGCAGTGTAATCTCTATATAAAGGGTTGAATAATAACGTTATACACTACCAAAAAAAAAAAAAAATTAGCAACGCTACCTAGCTTCGGCATGAGACTTGGCGTGGCAATTGGTCTCTTTTGCCACCGTAGTAGCTTCGGCAAGGGTTTACCGTAGCTAATGGGTCAATTTTATCACTCTTGGTAGCAACGGCAAGGTTTGCCGTGGCTATTAATTTGGTTTTTATCATTGTCTAGCTACGGAAATGGAGTCCCGAGCTAACTTTATTTACTTATAATTTAATATATACGGATATTATAATTAAAGTATTTGTAACCCTAGATCCTTCCCCCGTCTATTTTCATATCTGAACCTCAACCTCCCTTCTCTCTTCCCTTCACACACCTCAAACTCAAATCCGAAAGCTTGAAGCTCCCATGGCGTCCTCCCCTTCACCCCACTCGTTCTCCCTCTACTGCTCTCTCTCTCTCTCCTCTCTCTCTCTCTGTCTCTCTCTCTTTCTCCCGCCATTGAAGAGCCCAAAATCGAGCCCCGGACGTCCTTCTCTTCCACTCGACTGTCTCGCGCCTCCCCGGAGTTCCTGTAGTCACCGACCACTTCCGAAGTCGTCGTCGTTGTCGTGGCGTTCAGCTTTCACTTCTTCTCCGCTTTCCCGATTTCCACTCAGTTGCCGTCCTCTTTCCCGATTTCTGCTCAAGTGTCACCCGCTTTCCCGAATTCTGCTCAGTTATTGCCTCCATCTCGTCCCTCACTGTATTTCAGCGACGTCAACGAGGTAATGTGTCATTCTCCTCTATTTCGCTATGAATCATGAGGATTTTATCTTGAAATTTCCCTATATTTCATTCGTTGTACATTGTTCGAGCAATCTGCGAGTTAGGTAGGTGAAATCTAGCAGATTTCATATCTGGTTTTCGAGTTAGGGTAGATGAAATTTACTAGAGGAAATCTAGCAAATTTCCTTGTATCTTGAAATTTGACTTGGAATCGATGCTCACGGACTCGCTGAATTGAGTCAGGGTAGGTGAAATCTAGCAGATCTCAGATCTGGTTTTCGACTTAGGGTAGATGAAATTTACTAAACGAATCTAGCAAATGATATTTAGCATTGGTGTTGGTGATGGCCTGTCAGAAAGTGTTTAATGTATATGCTGCTTCGCTGTTATTGTTTTTCTTAACGTATCTTAGTCTTAGCTTCATAGGAACTCAAAAGAAAGAATTGAAAGGGTGAAGGAAATAAGCATGAAGGAGAAACCTTTTCTGACATTAAGGTCAAGAGTACAAAAGAAGTTTCAAGTACCTGATGTCCCGATGAGGAATTTACAAAGGTAAGCCTTGTTTAATTATGCATTCAAGTAATATTAAGTGCAGATGATAGACTACTGTTTGTTGTTGCATTGGTTCTAAATTTTCAATCATGAATCATTTGGTAAAATAGATTATTTTAGGATTAAAAGATGGACACTATAATTGGTCAAATATCCCCTTGATAGGTGTATACTTCAGTGTCCCTTGAATCAAATATGTCATTCTACGTGCTGTAAGGTTTTTCAGGGTATTGATAAGTTAATGTGATTACCAAAAATGTGTTATAATTAACCTTAACTAAATCTTACATGGTATCCGCTGCATTGCTTGTTATACTCTCTGTTTTTTCTTTTTGAAATCTGAACGTTGCTTATTATAAGTTTCATATGAAACCCGAAAGTACTTTATGGATTTGGTTATCTAAATTCTCTGCAGATAAGAGGAGAGGGTATTCATTTTATTTGGCCTTTTCTTTTTCTTTTATTCTTTTGTTTTATTATTTATTATATAACCTGATTAAGGTCCTTTTGATTCTTGACAACTCTTACACTCACACTCCTTTGAGAACAAGGGATGGTGACAAGCAATGCATAGCATGGCCACGTATTTCTGGACCACCCGTTGTCATGGTAAATCTCTATTTCCCTTCCTGGCTGTTCAACTCTCACGATTTCTAAGCATACATCCATTGTATTTTTTATGAAATCAGGTCCGAAAGCTTAGATTCATAGCTCCATTTCCTTCTCCTTGTTTCTCCTTCACCGCTCCTGGTTCGTTCCCTCAAATCCGAGCTTCAGCTAGCCATTATCCCTCTTCTGCTGAGGTTGAAAGTATTATTCATGAGAAGTCATCCTTACTCAGCAAGGTTAGGCTCAGTTATTGAATTGTCATTCACAATACTTGACTTTTTGAGCCTCTTATCCCTCCCCCTTAGCATTGTTGAAAATTGGATGAAGAAATGCGAGGTCCTGTTTGTTTAGATAAAGAAAAACTAGATGAACTAGTGGAATAAAATCTAGGCAGATGATTCGTGGTAGTGGGACAAGTTGGAAATCAGTCTTTTGTGCCTAAAATATACAGTTTTTAGTTTTTCTTTTTAAAACATTTTAAAATAAATTTCAGAATACCAATTTTAATGCTTTTGGGAATCCAAATGCTCCTGAGATTGAGATGTCAATACACATTCACTATATTTGGTTTAAGTGTCTTATAATGTTTTATTGTAGTAATTAATTTTGGATGGTTCATTTGTGCATGCTTTGTATTGCAATATATATGATGGTATGATTCATAGTTCTTCTCCATTGATTTGCTCGTTTATATTTTAGAACATAGGATAACATAACTTCTCTCCTTACCTTGAATGTTGGTCGATTGCTTGGTCTGCAACTTGGCTTGGTCTAATAATAACTTATATAAATCTGCTTATTTCAGTTTTTGGAACATCAAATATTCTTCTCTTCTGTCTTTTTTTTTTTCTTTGTCTGAGACAAGAATCTTTCTTTCAAAATTACCTAGGTAGACAGTCGCTTACTCTTTAATCTTTTTCATGAACATTCAAAATGAATATTTGTTTTTCTTGTTGTATGTTTTGTACTTGCATTAGCTTACTAATCAGTTGGGTATTATGCTACTGCCCCTGTTTGTGGCATCTTGTTTCCATCCTCGAGCTCCAAAGCTCGATATTTGAACTTGTGTTAAGGACTTGCACATATGATACACTTCTATCACCTTTCTCTCTATTTTTTTTCTTCTGTTTGTAAGTGCTTGCCTATTCTCTTCCCTTGAAATAATTCCGTTACATTTTATGGTCTTTGGTTACCATTAGAATCGTTTGCTTTACTCTGAATGTTGTTTGCAGATTATTAGGAAATCGTTGCTTCTTCCAGAGAACAGTTTAAGGACCTGCATTGTTGAAGAGTGAAAGTAACCTATCTATAAGAACAGTGTAAGGACCTGCATTGCAGACTCTTAGGAAATCGTTGCTTCTTGACAACCTATCTGAAAGACAACGATTAACTGAACAAGGCGATGCTTTGATTTTTGAAAATGAGGTAAAATGTTTTGTGTTGCTTAGAATCCTGCATTGTTGAAGAGTGAAAGTATAACTTCTGCTTTTCTTATTTTTAATACTTCTAGCTATATTCTTAAGTAATTTGATGTCTTGATATTGTAGTTTAATATCCCAAACTAAATACCTACAACATGGTAGTGTGATCATTGTGATGCTCACTGATGGACGGTTTTTAGTCGCGTAAACCGTATCAAAATAAATTCGAACTTACCTAACTAATGTAGTGTGATAAGTACGAGTCGATCCCACAGAGAATCAAGTTATTCCTAAGCTAAGTTTATTTACCAATTAAGAGAAAATATGGGGTTTTTGAGTGGTGAAATTAGAAAGAAAATAAACTAAACTATAAACAAATTAATGGAGATAACAATTAAAAATAGAGTTTCATCTACAAACATCCACTTTAATTTGACCGGTTGATCATCGATTCTTTTTCAAGTTCTCTTTTCATCCTATTATTGTTCTTGTCCTGATCTTCTGTAAATTACTAGTCCTACGAGGCTACGAGTCCTAGTAACCCTTACTAATTAGATAACCCTAACACGGTCAAGATTTAACCTAATAGTAGCATTAAGATTAAGGATTAACCAGGATACATGCAACATCAAGCTACGAGTCAATATTTAACATGTAATTGATTCTCTACACACCAGTTTAGTCCTACGAGTCCTAAAAAGGCATGACTGCTACTATGGATTAAGGTTCGCTATGAGGAATCTACAAAACCCTAGCAATAATCTCAACTAGTTGTACGGACTAGAAGAAATCAATAATAATCGCAAAAAAATCAATACGAATCAATAGGAATAGAACAAGAATAGAAATCTCACAACTTTATCAAACCAAAGCTTCAATCCATAGACGAAACGGATGAGTTTAGATCTTCATAAAAATAAAACAAAGACAATTAGGGTATACGGTGAAACTAAAGTCGGCTACTGTCTATACACTCTACACGGCTTTTCCGTATGAAAGTATATATAGTACGTGCATATATAAACTACGGAGTATAAACTAATATAATATCCTAGCCTAAATCTATCTAATCTAATCCTAATTTATTACTCCCTCCGTTCAACAAAACTTGACGTTTTACTATTCGTGCACGCTTTTTTAGGAGCTAAAAACTATATAAAATATCGACTTTTTAAATAATTTTTTTTAACAATTTCGTAGTTATTATTAATAAGTACAAACTTGTTAAAAATTTTTAACCTCATATATTTGTATTCTTGAGTAATTTAATAGTTCTAGCTATCTTCTTGAGTAACTTGATGCCTTGATTTGGTTTATTTTTTCTATGTCAAGTAGAAAATTAATTGCTTAGTCAAGGTAGTATAAGATATGTTGGCTTAACAGTTTAAGCTTAAGCTGATTTCTTAAGCCGATTTTTTTTTTCTATGCTAAGTAGAACTGGATATTGACTATAGCCTCGTCCCTTGTTAATCCATCACGCAGTGACTAAGCTTTGAAATTCTATGAACCTAAAAACTGATACATGCTCTAAATTGGTTCTAAAATAGGTTGAGTTCAGTCCTAGACATTACTTTAGAATGAAATAATGTTCAAGTTGCTTGCATTTGTTAGCGTATTTGAGCTTTGTTGCTAAATAATTTCGGATAAGTGGTGTGTGAAAGAATGGAAATGAGCTTACACTTTCTTTGGCTCCTCAAATATTTGCTACTCAAGTCCCTCGATAGGATGATAGCATATTTTTACTGCTTGTCCAACTATCTGATGCCTTTTGTTTTGATTTATGATAGCAACTAGCTGATACCTTATTTCTAAGTTACATCATTTGCCTCTGAATAATATCTGATATGCTTTTTCTTGTTTGGACCATGATAACTTCAATTTCTTATGTGACCATTTTTTCATAGATATTTATCTATTCAATTCAGAATTTTCAGTTCTGAATCACTAGTATTGATTTGATTTCTATGTTTTGAGTTCTGAGATATTTCTTGTTCCCTGCAGGCACACTAAGGACTTGGCTCCTGTTAGATACCTTACCTGTTGATGCTTAAGGAAAACTGGTGGGCTTCCCTCTCAGGTAAAAATGCTTCCATGGTTAGATTGAGCATATAATAGTTTTTAGTTTCCACAGTATGGATTTCATTAAAAATTAACTTAACTGCTTGCTTTTCATCAGGTGTGATAACATAATGTTAACTAAATGCCTCTTACCTGTGGAGTTTCCAGCTGCTGTGCATTTCTGCTTTTCATTATGAGATTGATTTCTTTCTTTCTTTATTAGCTTGTCCAATTTGATGTAAATTATGTAGTTTTAGCCAATTGTTTTGGGTTGAAATATAGTTTTGGACATGTTATTGTATATGTAAATTTTATAATTATGTATATAAATTTTGTAGTTTCTTACATGTAAATTTTGTATAATTAATGAAAATTTATTATTTGGAAATTGTGTATTATTTTTTTTATTAAAAATATTGGACTTTTTAGCCCGGGTATGAAGAAACTGGGCTAAAAAGCATTAGCTACGGCAGCTTGCCGTAGTAAATATGTAGTGTCTTTCATAGGGTCGCTTAGGCATCGCTATTTTTTTTTTTGCTACGGCTATTTTCCGAAGCTACCAAATTTTGCCACCCCAAAATTCGCCACCCCCCATTTGCCGTAGCTAAGCCGAAGCTAAATACCTTTTGCCACCCCTTGAACCCCTTTTTCCACGGCTTTTTGCCGAAGCGAATCTTTTTTTTTTTTATAGTGATAGGTGTGTGTTTGTCTTCTCTAATATGAGGCTTCCACCACCAATCTATTAGGGTTTTATCCCTCTCTAAATTCCACATGGCATCAGAGCAGGTTTCGATCTTAGTCTATCTCCACCTTCGTCAAACACTCCCGCTGTCTTACCTTACCCTATCCATAAATGTTTTTTTTACCGTCTGATTGAACGTTGTCGGCTCCACTTGTCACGGTTGATCACCTATTCTCTACCCTTTTAACCCTATCGGTTCTATTTTACCGATGTCTACCTTGTCTAATTGCGGGGGAGTCATTCACCTTTGTTGTTCGTTGATGGTGCGAGTCTGTCAACCATCGTCTGTTTGTCTCTACCTTGTTCGTCGACCTCTACCATGTTTCGTCAGCCTCTACCTTAGTGGCGGATGGTGGAGGGAGCAAACCCAGCTTTTGCTAGGTGAAAAGTTTTGGAGTTAGGTTAAAAAAAAATGTTGGGTCATTTTTTTTTTGTGGGCTTAATTTGATTTGAGCCCAGATTTCTTTTTCAAGCAGTAGTTCACCCTCCTTCCACGTAAAGTATTCAAATCTCAATTAATACGGCATGCGTAGCAACACATTTCTTTTTGACGTTTATCAAACTTCATAGACACATTGATTTTCTATTTCCGAACTTCTTTACAACTTTTTTTTAATCCAATTCATGAGGTATGTTTTTATTTTACTCTCTTTTAATTATTCTTTACTTAATTTCTAATTTACTAAATTAGGGTTTTGAATTGTTTGGTAATTTGATGGTAGATATTGAGATTAGTATTTGATATCATCCATTTTTATGCTTATATATCATTTTAACGAGTGGTCAATTGTGATACAACATCGCCCGTATAATGCTCCATATAGAAAAACAATATGTCGACTCAATTAACACGGAGGAAGTCATATATTGACCATTTCGAGATGAATGTACAAAAAGAATTGAATTATGTGAACCGAAAACTCAGTCGACGAGAGATCGTAAAGCGCAATTTCGTTGGTCATATTTTATTTGTCATAAAACTATTTATTATTATGAATGTCAAATAACTCTTATAATTGATAAATTTTGAATTTCTTTTGTATTTTTATGAAGTCCTTGTATAATAATCGTATTTTGGCTTGATAATTTTTTTTCTCTATGTCATGACTAAAACTTTTCCGCTCATCTAGCTCTGATACACGAGATCCGCTATTGCTCTACCTTGTTCTTGTTGGCATGGTTTTCATACTCTCAGGCTCTCATCGTTCGTGTTCTAGCCATCTACATCAACCGAAGATCTATCTTATGCTTCCAGTCTTTAGCGTTTGTGGCTCTACTCTCGCTTCGACTGCAGGGGCGTGTTAGAGATATATTAGGATAGATATATTATATGATATATTAGATAGATATAATTGTATTAGGATATAATCTTTGATATTATTATATTAGGTTGGAAATATATATCTTTGGTAGGTTTAGATTATCGATATCTTTATATTACTTATTCCCAAAGCAGTGTAATTCCTATATAAAGGGTTGATAAATAACATTATAAGTGTGTGTTTGTCTTCTCTAATATGTGGCTTCCACCACCAATCTATTAGGGCTTTATCCCTCTCTAAATTCCACAACAGTTCGGGGTGATTCGGGTTGAATTTGATAAGAGAAGGTAGAGAAAGTGATAGGTAGAGTTTAGAGATTAGAGGGTAGAGGTAGAAGAAGTTCAGAAGGTGGAGAGAGAACAAGAGAGAAAGAGGATAAAGGGAAGCAGAAGATAGGAAAAGTATAGATTAGTAGCTGTTAAAAAGTTACAATTCTAAACGACAATTAAATTAAAAACTTATATGTATTTCAAACTATATAATATTAAAAATAAAAGCTTCTAAAAGTTAATTAGTGATTGTGTTATACAGAGCCTTAACTCTATGTTTTTTTTTCCTTTGGAAGTAGAGGATGCCGTTAAATTCCTCTAAATTGGGAAAAAAAAAATGCAGAGCAAAATTAAGTGTCAAAAAAAAAATATAGACGAGCAATAGATAAGAAACTGTAATTCTGGTTCGAGGTACCGGACAGGTCAAGCATTCAATAGTCTAGACTCGGATCTAAATTGAACCGAATCCCTATCGAACCTAAACGAAAAAGGACACGGAGATTTGTTTACGAGGTTCGGGAAAAGTTCCCTACGTCCCCGGCTCAAGAGAGCGTTCCACTATGCTCTAAGGCGAAACAGTAACAAGAGTACAAACACACCTAAAGAGGGCAATCTAGACGAAGCACACAACCAAATACAAGAACTAAACAATCTGATATCTAATCTAAACAATTAGACAAGAACAAAACAGATTAGGAAGAGGAACTCCCTGTTTGAGGCATCGCAGTGAACTTGTCGAAGTCGCTGTCGAGTCGTTGTTCACCGAACGAGTCTGCCTTCGGATTCCTCATTCGTTCTTCTTCATTCGTCGGTTGTGAATCGAGGACAAGATCCCTCGGATCTTTCTCGACGTCGTTCGTCGCTCTTAGGTCTCGATTCAGTCCTTGTATAAGCCGCTGAAGGCTGCTCGGACTTGTGTTTTTGTAATCGACCTTTCTTCCCGGAACTGCGCTCAAGAATGGCTCCGGAGATCACTCGCCCTCGAGCTCTCTCGCTCTCGCTGGATCTCTCTCACCTCTCAGTACACATGCGCTTCCGGTATCGCCGCCGCTCTCTTCTTCTCTCGGTTGTTCTCTCACCGGAGTGCCCAGCGCCTGTTCATCACCGGAGATGCCATGGGAGAGGCTCCCAAGCTCTCTCGGCGGCGCTTCGGGCTCCTCGTTGTGAACCCTAATCCTCGCTCTCTCTTTTGCCGCCTCTGAGTTCTCTCTTTGTGTGCTACAGTTGCTGAGACAAGGAAAGGAAGCCTTTATATGATGCTCATCTGGAGTAATCAAAGCGCTGCGTTTATCCACGTCTGATGGAGTAGCTGTGTTCCTTGATTAGATGAGATGAAGCTAAGTGGTGTTGATGGGCTGACCTGAGCTGGGCCTTGACCAAAGCTGATGGGTTACCAGCCCAATAAACAACTAAAGGCTAAATACTCATATAATGCATATGAAATATATATGAGTACGTAAACTAGAGTTATAAACTCTACAATTTGCCCTCTTAAGTCTAGTTTACATGACTAAACAGAAAAGAAGAAAAGAAAACCTAATAGCATAGTGAAACGACGTCCGTCATCGCTGTACCTGCACTTTCTCCACACATGGTTAGCAATAACGAGTATTAAGCATAACAAAGGAGATAGAAATTAAGAATTTCAGCAGGTCTTTTTCATAGCAAACTCTAGCGTATAAAGCATAAATCCAGCATATAATGGATGCATAGAATTTTATAGCAAGCTAGACATGTAACCATGAAAGCATGCCTCGTATAGACTACCAAGACATAAAAGTCTCTAAGGGAATGAGTCCCTCTAGTCAAGGAGACGCATGAGAGGAAATATCACACATAATGCCCTCTCGAGGCCAATACCACAAGCAACACATGAAAAAACAGCAAGCATTTATACAACTAACCAAAAGCAAGTATCAAGTATAAGCAAACTGCTTTTTATGCAAGTGAAAAGCCAAAGCACATACTCTAACAGACCTAGACATGTAGGCAAATCAAAGACTTTAACAAAGATAATACATGAATTCATAAAAGTGGACAAAGCACTCAAGAACATGTACACCAAGTCAATGAATAGAGTAGTGCACAACCAGGTAACACAGACATGAAAGACATGCCGTAGAACACCACACACAAGGAGGGAAGCCTGGTCAACAAGCTGTCAGACCTCCACATACAAGGAAAAATAAAAGATTCCCATAAGAAGAAACAAGCATGAAGGGAAAACAAGCCAACATAGGAAGCAAGCAGATTTAAACGATCAATCACCCAAATTATAAAGCAAGAGCTAGCAAGTATCGACTATCTATTTATCATCTAAAGGTAGGCAAGCCATTTTGAAACATGACATGTGATTATATACATATAGGCATTATAGAAGCCAACACCATATGCATATAAGCACATGTTTATCATGGCTTGTGATCCATCCTTTACACAATTAAATAGGATTAGGATACTTACCTTTGCCCCCCTTAATTTGGTGAGTGGGTCTTCAAATCTCGTAGCTGCAGTTTGACGTTAGTAATGGCTGCAGATTGCTGCTGGTTCAGGCTCCTCATGAGCTGCTGAACTCCTTGAACACTTGACCTTTTTATTTCCTTTACTTTTCTTCTTTTGTGGTGGAGAAGTTCCTCTGGTTGGTTTTACTCCTTTACTCGATCTACTATCCTCCAACTCCAAGAAGAGTCTGGCAGATGGGAAAGGCTGCACCGAGCCATCTGGAATCCCTTAGCTGCTGATCTGACAAGTGACAAGGTCACTAGCTCTTTAGGGAAAGTTTTCTGACAAAAGAGAAGACTTGCTTAGTCATCTTAATCAGAAATATTTCACAGAGGATATTGTAGAGAGTGTGCAAGGAGGCACGTACTTATGTGACATATAATATCCACACAAAAAGGAAATGAATATCACAATCAGTACTGAACATATAAACAAGAAATCCTAATAGCATGATTTGACAAGGAGGTGCGGATTACGTAAAGCATTTAATCACGGAGATAAACATGCTAAAAACGCACAGAAATCATCTAAAAACAGGATTTGCAGCTGACCATAAACATGCAGATTTATATGCACTTACGTTTAGAGGAAGAAACAACAAGGTTAATCCTAAAACAGGCATTAAAATCCTAGTTTATGTCATGACAGATCATGTAAGACAGATCATAGATAAGCAATTCAAGCACAAATAGAAATTCAAGAACACTAAGGGTCACAGAATTTATCATGCTAAAAAAGCTTAAACATAAACATAGCATCAGATTCAGTTTAAACAAGGGAAAAACTATCTTAGATCAAGGCCGATGTAGATCACAAGTAAGACAAGGATCAGATGAAGATAGAGATCACACTAAACTCATAAAAGTGCAACACATTTTGAAATGTAAATAAAACTGAAATAGAGAAAAGGAACAAGAAGAAATCTGGCCCTGATTCTTCATTTAACAGATGCTTGATGTAGCTATCATCTCGAAGGAATCCCACAGTTTCTGTAGTGGTTCCTGATCTGCATATCCTTCAATCTCTTCCTGGCACAAACCCAAGGTTTTGCCTTTCCAGTTTGTTTAAGCACTTGATGGGTTTCACCTTGGACAGGAGAGAGACCACACAATGAGTTAGTAATAAGTACTCTATCATAGGCCAATAAGATGTATGTTTTTATCAAAAAACTGAATCAAGCATATAAGAATGAGTAAAGACAATCAGCTGAGACATCTAGCTGAGAGTTCCCATACAGGAAAACAGATAATTACAATCCAATTGTACAAAAAAAAAGGAAATGAGTAAATTTGAATTCACTGAGGCAAATTATGAATAGATCTAATAACTTCCACAAACATGACATCACAAAGAGCTCGAAAGAGTACAGCAGTGAAGTATGTAGTTATAGGAAGGACAAGAAATCTATCATATAATGCACAAAACAAATGGGACACTCATATGACAAAACATGTAATCAGAACCGAGGATCACACGTTAATAGGCATGGGACAGGTTTACACATGAAGAAAAGTGCATGAGACTGTCCTAAAACCACATGAATCATAAGTGCAGAATCAGGAAACTACTATTGACAGTTAATTAGGCATAGAATATAGCAAGAAAAACTACTGCAACCATGAGTAGTGGGAACTATATGAGCATGCCAAGAAAACCTAGTAGTTTTAGCACCAAAATTCTATAACACAAGACACATGTAGACTGAGATGTTAAACAAAAAACATGGGGCAGCAGAGGAAATAATGGAAAAAGCATGAATGTTGTAGTAAATATCAAGTGATGACAAGAGAAAGAAATCTAGAGAAACTTATCAAAGCTCCTCAAATTCTAAGCTCACAAGTACTTGATAAAACAATATGTACATCTTTAATTAAACCCAAGCTAAACAACCAACAAGCAAGTCAAGATTCAAACAACACATCTATTTCTAAATCATGTGAGATAAAGAATAAGACATACGAATATGACAGGACACCCAAATACCATGCAAGGAAACATCCAATTAACTACTAAAACATGCAAGAAACTAAGGACAAAGCATTACTATGATCAGGAGTAACAATCATCCAATTTATCAAGCATGAAAAACAAGTAGTCGAATCAGAATGTAGGATGGCATTAGATAGGGTGTTGAGTCTAAGCAAATGGTTGTAAAGCTATAGAGATAAGAGCAATTAAGAAGACCATGAGAGCACCATTAGAGCATGTAATCTGAAATTCAAGTAAGGTTCTTAAAAAAGCACCAAAGAACAAGTTATGGCAAGGCAAGGCAAGTAATCCAAAGACATTAAAGCTATGGAATACACAAGCACAACATGTTCATACTTGAATTAAATAGAAGAAAGAGCACAATAGAATTCACACTAAGAACCCTAAAACAAATATCAAATATATATAATATCTGACATGCACACATACATTGAGCAGATGATGAAGAAGCATCATTAGTAAGCTGTAGACTGAGATGCAACAAGTGTAAATGTACACAAGATTCATCAAAACAGGTACGTGGTGCATAAGGATTCAAAGAGTACATATGTGGGTCCATGAAAATGACCAAATATCAACCAAAGTAGAACTGTACAGCCATGAATTCGCATAGAAAACAGAAGGCAAAAACAGAACATATAGAAGGTTGATAAATCAATACCAAATAACCAGCAGGATCTTAGAATTCATGCTCAAGAGTCACATACAACAATGTTTGCTGAACTGGACTTACAAGAAAGCACAAGCAACATGTCTTAAGGCAACTAAACAAAGTAGTAACCAACTTTCTTGAAGCATAGACATTCAGAAACACATAAAGTATGCAGCGGAAACTGTAACTCGTCCAAGAACATGAATATAAGCAGATTTCAAGCATAATCAAACTAGAAACATGCCAGAAATCAAGAACGAGCCAAAGGCTCTGATACCAATCTGTAATTCTGGTTCGAGGTACCGGACAGGTCAAGCATTCAATAGTCTAGACTCGGATCTAAATTGAACCGAATCCCTATCGAACCTAAACGAAAAAGGACACGGAGATTTGTTTACGAGGTTCGGGAAAAGTTCCCTACGTCCCCGGCTCAAGAGAGCGTTCCACTATGCTCTAAGGCGAAACAGTAACAAGAGTACAAACACACCTAAAGAGGGCAATCTAGACGAAGCACACAACCAAATACAAGAACTAAACAATCTGATATCTAATCTAAACAATTAGACAAGAACAAAACAGATTAGGAAGAGGAACTCCCTGTTTGAGGCATCGCAGTGAACTTGTCGAAGTCGCTGTCGAGTCGTTGTTCACCGAACGAGTCTGCCTTCGGATTCCTCATTCGTTCTTCTTCATTCGTCGGTTGTGAATCGAGGACAAGATCCCTCGGATCTTTCTCGACGTCGTTCGTCGCTCTTAGGTCTCGATTCAGTCCTTGTATAAGCCGCTGAAGGCTGCTCGGACTTGTGTTTTTGTAATCGACCTTTCTTCCCGGAACTGCGCTCAAGAATGGCTCCGGAGATCACTCGCCCTCGAGCTCTCTCGCTCTCGCTGGATCTCTCTCACCTCTCAGTACACATGCGCTTCCGGTATCGCCGCCGCTCTCTTCTTCTCTCGGTTGTTCTCTCACCGGAGTGCCCAGCGCCTGTTCATCACCGGAGATGCCATGGGAGAGGCTCCCAAGCTCTCTCGGCGGCGCTTCGGGCTCCTCGTTGTGAACCCTAATCCTCGCTCTCTCTTTTGCCGCCTCTGAGTTCTCTCTTTGTGTGCTACAGTTGCTGAGACAAGGAAAGGAAGCCTTTATATGATGCTCATCTGGAGTAATCAAAGCGTTGCGTTTATCCACGTCTGATGGAGTAGCTGTGTTCCTTGATTAGATGAGATGAAGCTAAGTGGTGTTGATGGGCTGACCTGAGCTGGGCCTTGACCAAAGCTGATGGGTTACCAGCCCAATAAACAACTAAAGGCTAAATACTCATATAATGCATATGAAATATATATGAGTACGTAAACTAGAGTTATAAACTCTACAGAAACGGATGTCACTCAATCTCAATTATGAGTGTGTTACATTTCTAAAGCGTTTTTTTATATATATTTGATATGGGTGATGATATCTTCACCACTAATTTTTAATATTTTCATCGCTAATCACCGCATAGATATGCGGTGAGTTTAATGACAGTCAACGATCCCACCGCATAGGTATACGGTGGGTCACCGCAATACTTTACGACTAGTATTCGGTACCCGCCCGTTGTGCGGTTTCTTCATAAATTTTATGATATAAAATATCTTTGAATTAATATAAATTACTATTTCATATAAAGTAAATATATAGTTTTCAGTTGTGCTATGTGTTTGAGAATGTAAACATTTTTGAATCTACACTAATCATGTGTTCTCTTATTAAAATATTTTTGTGATATTATATAATTTAATTTATTAATTGATATAGATAAGAAAAAGATAATAGCATATTCATATAATATGACACGTATGCGATATTAACGCCATTTTAATCCAGAATATGAAATGTAAAATAGAGTTTAAAATATATTATCTTATATATAGTTTTCAGTTGTGCTATGTTTTTGAGAATGTAAACATTTTTGAATCTACACTAATCATGTGTTCTCTTATTAAAATATTTTTGTGATATTATATAATTTAATTTATTAATTGATATAGATAAGAAAAAGATAATAGCATATTCATATAATATGACACGTATGCGATATTAACGCCATTTTAATCCAGAATATGAAATGTAAAATAGAGTTTAAAATATATTATCTTATTTAATTATATATTTTTATATTAATTAAGGGGATGTATTGATTTTTTTTACAAACTCCAGCAAAATCTATAATGTCATTTAATATTAACATATACTACGTATTTTTGTAGAAATATATATTACTTAATTAGAATTTCAAAAATACATGGACTTTTACTATTCATGCATGCTTTTTTAGGAGTTAAAAACTATATAAAATATTAACTTTTTTATTAATTTTTTTTAATAATTACAAACTTATTGATAATAAGTTTGTAATTATTAAAAAAAATTAATAAAAAAGTTAATATTTTATATAGTTTTTACCTTCTTAAAAAAGCGTGCGTGAATAGTAAAGGCAATGTATTTTTGGACGGAGGTAGTATATAATAGTAAATATATATTTTTAGTTCAGATTAGGCACAAGGGTAATATAAATAGTGAATATAGTATAAATTGTAGGATAGATACACAGATGAAAGACACGTTATTTTAATATTTTATACAGTAACACTTTATTCCAATTTTTTGTTCCAATTAAATTGTAACGATGGGTAGATAAATATAAATTTTATCCTTAATTGACCCAAAAGGTTTTATCCTTTATGATAAGTTTTCTAACTTAACCAAATTTACTACATTTTTAACTATACATTTTTATAAACAACGGGTAGATAAGTTTTATCCTTTTGTTTTTAAAAAATTTGAGAAACAATAACATTATTGGTCTAAAAAGATAAGTTTTTAGCCAACTATATTGATTTATTAATTGATGTAGCCCAGAAATATAATACCGCTTTAATCCAAAAAATGTCACGCAGGCAAAAATAATCCCGTTTAATCCAGAAAATTCCGCGGCCGCGAGGTCACTCCAGCGGCCTCTGTTTTATTATTTTATATAGATATAGATGGGTCCAGAGGTACACATGTAAAAAATCGTCGCCATCACGGTTCAAAACCGTCGCAATAACCCACCTCATAGGTATACGGTAGGTTTGAACCGTCGCCGTGCAGTCCAAAACCGTCGCCATAATAGTCCAAAACCGTCGCCATAACTCACCGCATACCTATGCGGTGATTAACGGTGGAAATAGTAAAAATTAGCGGTGGAGATATCGTTTCCGATTTGATATTGAAGTGTTAAATCCAAATGGTAAATGAAGAGGTTATAATATTATGTATGTTAAAAATCAGTATCAAATTATATTTAATAAAACAATGATATATAAATAGTATGTTTATAAATTTTTACAATGAAAATTTATTTTTTAAAACTTGTATATAGTCATATATACCAAGATATAGAAACTTAATTATATATAAATTTTGAAGCGAAGCTTTCTATCATTAAAGTATGTAATCAAATATACTTTGAATTATTATTGTTTGAAATATAAATATGGACGTGGTGGGCTTCCCGGTGAGGGTTGTGCTTCACCAGAGATCGGCCCTTAGCCCTTTCCTTTTCACATTGATTATGGACGTGGTGGCGGGACCTATTCAGGATGAGGGATCGTCCCTCAACCATGATGAAAAATGTGAGAATATTCTCATGGTTGATTCATTCCATTACACGTATAGCTATTTATATCTCTAGACCCACTTCCCTTGATAATTACCATTTTAATCCCTAATATTCTCATTGATTACAAAAATCTCACATAATACACGGTAACGTTATTATTTCAAAAACCGTAGAAATATTATCGTAAACAATACTAATAAAATGGGTATTTGTAAAATAATACAAAAATAATCCTACTACTACTTCCAAAACCATGGATTTTTTTTGTTCAATTTTTACACCTTAATTATCTGATTAAGGATGAGAGAGGAAACATGTCTCACGGTTTGTGAAACTGTATCCGGGTTAGTTTTTCACGGTTTTGAAAATCGCTACAGTGAATATTCTCACATTTTTCAAAACCATGACTGCTATTTTAATTGTGTAGAAAGCAAAACGATTTAACTATTTGTGATTATAATCTAACACGGAAGCTGTAAGCTACAGCTTCCGTAGGGCTCCAAACAGTGGCAGCGGATACCTCAAAGGGAGTGTACAATGATGTGGGGAATGGTGAGGATGTGGTTCCGATTGGGAATGACTTGTTGGGAGCCCAAGCTGCTGATGTGAGGAGTGTTGTCCGGGCTGATGTGGGGAGTGCAGTCCGGGCGGATGAGGGTGTTTCTACTCACGACAAATCTCTTGCTTGTGCTCGCTTGGTCGCCTCATCTTGGGCTACGGAGGCGAGAATTTATGCAAATAGGGATGGTGAGTTAGAAATCAATGAGTGTAAGACTCCAGACGACCTAAGTAAATGGAAGGTCATGGGCGGTGTTAAGAGGGGTGTGTATCGACTAAGGGGTACCAAGGCGTGCATCGCCAAGGACTTAAAGTTATCCCTTACGATGGATGAACTCTTTACTGTAATGTCGGGGGTCAAGGATCCCAATAATGGAGAAGGTGATGCCATCCACTTCAATAAAGAGTCAGATGTTGACGAATGTGGTGACTCCGCCTCGGATGATGAAACTTATCATCCGAGGAGGAGTGTTGTTCTTGCATTACTGTTGCTGCGGTCCCATTTGTTGTTGGCTACTGGTTTTGCTGCCTTGTGTTGCTGTTCGGAGCTGAACTGTATTAGGATGGGTGTTCTGCTATTATTTTTGTTGAAAGGAATGGGCTCATCTCTTTTCTTGGGCCGATTAATAGGAGATGGAGGATAGTTCTTAGTTGGGTTGGGTATAGAAAAGGTGATTGATATCATTGTGGGTGGGCATTATTTTTTTGTTGTGACATCCCCCATCCCGATTTGGTTATCTCAGTGGGCTCGTATCCATATTTTATTTATATATAATCATAATAGTTTATGGTTATATATTTAAAATTTGGTTGATTGGCCTACTTTGATGGTGGTTTTCGGGGTGGGTTAGGATAGTGGAAGGAAATTTGGAGTTAGACTCGATAGAGGAATATCTTTTACTTTTTGGGGGAGGACTCTTAGTTTGATCTTTCTTTTTGTTACTTTGGTTTAACCATCACATCTATATATTTACTTCTTCAGACTAATCAAAGTAGGAAAATATGTTAGAGATGAAGACATAGTAATCTAATTTCAAGATATGTTTTAGTTTTTAAAGAAAAATTAGAGGGAGGGTGATTAGACAAGATTTTGCCCTTCAGAATATAGTTAAGGAAGGGGAGCAGTGAAATATAGGGTTGGCAAATGGTACGAAAATTACCATACTAACCACGTACCAACCACAAACCACCTATGTTGGTAACCACACTTGTGGTAATCAACATGGTGGTAACCATCTTGGTGGTAACCATATGAAGGTGGTACGGTAATGGTAATGAAATCTGAATACCATGGTTACCATGGTTACCAAGTATATATATTAATTTTTTTATTTAATGTTTTATCGTCATTACCTTTAATTTTTAAGTTTTTAATTTATATTTTGTGTTTTGATTTTGACCTAAAGAGGTCATTTTTATTTTTTTCTACTAACAATAGGAACATTTTGAATGTTTGAAGACTTAATTTGAACTTGTTTTGTTTGAACTTGTTTTGTTTGAACTTGCAGGAACATTTTGAATATTTAAACAATTGAACTTGGTTTGTTTCAAGACTTTGAACTTGGTTGTTTTGAATTGGGTTGTACTCTAGGTTGTGAACTTGATTTATTTGATCTTTTAATAGTAGGTAACCACATTATTTTTGGTAAACATATTTTTTCGTTCGATAACTTTGATGACTACCGGAAGTTTGCTAAGGGGTTTCAAAAAATACAAACAAAATTACAGCTTGGTAACCATGGTAATGTACCAATGGTAACCACAAGTCGTGGTTACCACATATGCGGTAACCACGACTTGTGGTTGGTACGTGGTATGAAAATTTACATACCACCAGTTTGTGGTTGGTACATGGTAATCACCTTTTTTTGGTGGTTACCGTACCATGCCAACCCTAGTGAAATAGTATCATTCATGTCAGAAAGGGTTAGGTTGGACCTCAGAGGAGGGTCAGAAATCGTATCATTTCTCCACCTCATTCCTACACCATGTTTGTTCCTAATCTCTTTTCATAAGAATATTTATTATGTTACACATATTTTAAAAAATTCTTCTAATTTTTATTCCTTTGATTTTTTTTCCTATTAATTTCATATTTTTCCATACTTTTAGTTTTCAATCCTATCGATTTTTTTTTCTATTTACAAATGACACATTCTTTGAAAAAAATCTAATTTTATTTCAATATTTTTCAAAAAAAGTATTCGTCATGGTTCACATATATAAGAAAAAAAATTATTTTTAATTTAATGAATTTTTGCAAAAAAAAAAAATCATATTTAGAGCTCAATTTATAATTTTCTTTCAATATTTTTTTTTAAAAAAATTCATAAGATATACCGAGAAAAAAAAATCCATAAAGAAAATTTCCCCTCCCCCGCACCGCCATCAGTGTGTTTCTTCTACCCCAAATCCCCGCCCTAAGTCCCCATCCCACGAAATTATTTTACATCTAAATTAATATTAAAAAATTAAACTATATATATTTAGTTTCTACATACTTATTATAACATATTTGAAAAAAAAATCTTAAAAAATCAACTTATAAAAATTATAATAATTCATAAGAGATAGAGAGATTTTTTTAAGTATTTAAAAGATGTGAGTTTACTATATATTTTTTTTAAAAAATTATAATGTGATTTTCTAAGTTTTTTTTTCCAAATATGTTATAATAACTATGTAGAAACTAAATATATTTTTTTAATATTAATTTAGATGTAAAATAATTTCGTGGGACGGGGACTTGGGGCGGGGATTTGGGGCAGAAGAAACACACTGCACCGCCATACTCTCTAGCAAATCCTACGGCCGCCGCTGGAAAAAATTTAGTGTATTTGTGTAGTTAGCGATATTTTAGTTGTGTATAGTAACTGTAACCCCTTAAATTTTTTTGAAATTCATTAACAGAGTTCGAAAAAAAATTTAAAATAATAAGATCTCATTCTCTCAATTCTTTCGTAACAAATACAGCGGTTAGGATGTAGTTCTTTTGTTGTATTAGGTAGTTGTTTTATGTTTTATTTTTTTTACTATGTTGTATGTTTAGACGGTTTGCCGTCTGCCGACTTTGTCGGCCTCTCGAGGTCCGGGCCTGTTCGACCTCGAATTATTTCCTTATCAAAAAAAAAAAACAAAAAAAAAATACAGCGGTTAGGATCCAGGGAGTTATAGTATTGCTCTTTTTGTTTTTTGTTTTAAAAAAAAGTTTAGGAAACAATGGAGAGATTTGAACAAGGCCAAAGTGCAGAAAACCACCCTTTAAATAGGCTGTTTTGTGTGAAACCACCCCTTAAAACGAAAATTGCAGAAAACCACCCTTTAAAACTGTTTTCTTTGCAAAGCCACACCCATCACCCAATTTTTATTAATTAAATGTTAAAGTGCATGAAAATCAATTATATCCCTTATTATTATTATTATTATTATTTTACTTTACCCAATCGGTATTAATTAATTTTTACCTTTTAACATGTTTTTCAAAAGTAATTTTTTTAATAAAATATCATTTTTTAAATATAATTTCACACTTATTAGTAAAAACACTCTATAAAAAAAATAGATATGATTGATGTTTTATATATTTTAAAAAGTGTATATTAATAAAGGGTTACTCAAAGAAAATACATTTTAAAAAAATGATATGTTATATAGTTTTTATTATTCTAAAAATATGTATTTTTAGAATAATAAAAACTATAGGGAACATTATTTTTTTAAAAAAAAAATATTTTCTTCAAGTAGCCCTAGTATTACACAATTTTTTTATATATATAAAACATAAATTACACATCAATTTTTTATAGAGTTTTTTTGTAAGTATGAAATTATTTTGAAAAAAGAACATTTTTTTTATATTTATAGTGTTTTTTTCTTTTGAAAAATATGTCAAAAAGTTAAATATCAACTAATATCAATTGAAATGAGTAAAATAATACTAATAATAATGGGTATAATTAAATTTCCACACACTTTAACATTTAATTAACAAAAATTGGGTGATGGGTGTGACTTTGCAAATAAAACGGTTTTAAAGGGTGGTTTTCTGTAATTTTTGTTTTAAGGGGTGGTTTCACGCAAAATAACCTATTTAAAGGGTGGTTTTCTGCAATTTGGCCTTTGAACAAAGCCATGTTTTTACTAGTCGGGAAATGAATGCGTACCACTTTTGACTCTCTGCTCCAATTGGGCCATGCTTTACTTTCGGCAATCTACAAATAAATTGAAGCCCATTTGGCCCACTTTGGCCTCCTAAAGAAGGCTGAAACTATATGTCCAACTATTTAAATTTCAACAAGCCCGTAAACAAAAAGGGCCCATTGCAGAGTTTCAACGGCGATTGATTATTTCACAAAACTGGCCTCAGGATCCCACTATTGAATATTGATGCGTGGATTGGAGCGTATGCAATCATGTACAGGTAGATGTAATCATGTACGTATTATATTACCCCTTTTTCCATTTTTTGTTTTTCTTTCCTTTTGTTTTATTTTACAGTAGATAATTTATACTATGTAAGTATTACAGTAGCTTAGAGCATGAGCATTCGTGATACAAACTTTCGTGACAAGAAATTTGAGAAAGAAAAAAAAAAGAAAAAAATAGAGCATGAGCGAACGGAGAGAGCGAAGCCGGAGCCGGAGTAGGGAGCGTCATGCTGGACGGACCGAGAAGCCGCCGGATCCGAGGCAGGATTCAGAGCATGGCCCTGAGTCTCAAGGAGATCTTAGGGAGCAAGCACATCAAGCTAAGAAGGTGGACAGGGAGACTACTAGCCCTTTGACAGATAACTCAACGGAAGTCCCGCTACCGAAACCGATGTTTGGTGCCCCCATCCCTTCTGAAGTGAACAAGAACTTGGCTACTTTTCCGACCCTCCAGGATGTGATGGGGTCTAGGAGTACTGCTGGAATCAGTTACCGCCAGAGGCTGATCGAGGGGTCTGGAGGAAGCTTCAACATTCATACGACTAATCCACTTTACCAGGAAGGTGAAGGAGAAGACAACTATGATACAGACGATGATATTGCGCCATCGGAGGAAGATCCGGAATGCCCGACGTTTACCCCGAATGCTGATGAAAAGAGGGAACTTTGGCGCCCTTGGAAGGACACACTTATCATTAAGTTATTTGATAAGGGTCCGGGCTATATGCAGCTTCATCGCCGACTCTCGCAGAAATGGGCGCTTACTGCTGCGTTCAATTTGATAGATTGATAAGGGATTTTCAGTCGCCTTAAATCCTATCAAATAACCGACTAACCTAACTAATGTAGTTTGGCAAGTACGGGTCGATCCCACAGAGAGTCTATGATTCGTATGCAAATCAGAGTGCGTCAACAAGAACAAGAAATAAAGGGGGGGTTTGATGGTTTGAACTAACTAAGCAACAATAGTAAGCAAAACAATGAGTAAAACAGATTTAGTGAATGAATAAGAGAGAATAGCTCAGGTCAATCAATCTCAGCAATCAGGTTTGTTCATTGATCATCGAAATCAAATAAATAACTTCCTCTTGAATACTTTGTTGTGGAAAGACTAGGTCTTTTGAATCAAATTCCCTATCAAATCTAGTTAACAGGACAACCAGACCCTGAAAACCCTAATTATCAAACAATCTTGAAACTATCAAGATTCAATTCAATAATTGATTAAGCTTAAAGGAAATCAACAAAGACAATCGACACGCACAACCAGTTATTGCATCAATTGCAAATCAATTCTCTATACAAATCCCTAAATCAACCAGTTTCAGAGATTTATACTTTGCTACTCAAGATCATAGATAACTCAACCAGTAATTATCTATATCTAGCTATATATTATCATGAACAATCATCAGTTGATCAGATTAACGGAAATTCACGAGAACCCTAAACAATCTAAGCAAAGAATTGATAATATTCAAAGAAGAGTATTAAGAACGGAAATCTCACAATGAAACAGAAAACCTGAAGCTTCGATTAAATTCCCCGAGCAAAGAAAGTTAGTTGTTCATACTTGAGAATTCACAAAGGGTCTCCAATGGCTACCGTCGCAATTCCCTCTTCGTAGTTCTTATGTTCAATTCCAAACAAAAACTCCCAAGTACTCTAACGTTTCATGTTCTCCACTAATTGAAAATTAAGATTCAAAATTAATTAACATAAATAAACAGGTGGTTCTTGCACAAAACTCGGGTGCACCATAGCACAACTCGGCCGAGTTTGATCTTGCTCCACCCGAGTTATTTGTCTGCAGAAATCTTGATGTCCAGGTTTCGCTGTTTTCAAGGCCGAATTTGGAAAAGTCGTAAACATGAAAGTTGTAGGTCTTCGAATCCTCTTTCCAACAAGTATAAGTACGCCCCGATCCGATAAATACAGCCTTCGTACGACTCGTTTTAGTGCAGCGTCGCCAACCTGGACAGCTCTAATCAATTGTATGTTTAACTCCTCTCCTTGGCTCTCGTGCTCTTCGGTTTCCATTCAATCTTCGAGCATTGACTCGAGCTTAGGTTCACCTCTTTACAATCACCTGAAATCATGCACAAATCTCGTAGATTCCGACTCTAATTGAAATATAATGAAAACATGAAAACTACTCTAAACTCATGCATTTTACCCTACCTAAACCCATCTAAATGTCTATATTAACACTACCTAAATGTGCATGATCAAACTCCCCCACACTTGAACCTTTCTTGTCCTCAAGAAAGCAAAACCAATCCAATCAAACATCCCACAAATACACTCTTCATGCAATCACCTCGTCAAAACACAATCCAAACCAAGTAAGAGGCAAAAGATAATAATCAACATCATCACATGTATTTGGGCAACTCAAAAGCTTAGGCACATTTCAATCCAACCTCACCGGGTACATAAAGTGTTTCACTCATCGCTCTTGTGTTTAGGCTAATTCAATTCCGCTCAAACTCAATCCAATGCAACCAAACTACATAAAAATTGAAATCCACATCACAATCTCCACCGTGAGTGACATTACAAGCAATAATCATCATGAGGTCTTGTAAGGGTTGTAATGAGGCTCGGTAAGAAAATTAAGGTAGGGAATGTTTTTGGCTTGTGGTGCTCATAATCCGGGAACTAAGCTCCTAGTAACCAATTACAAGCTCAACCAAAACTTATCACAAACCATCAAACTCAAGCTTCAAGCACAACACAATACAAGAACTTTCTTTAGACCAAACAATACTCCCAAATCATTTCTAAAGGTGACGAAGAATGGTTCTTTTTATTGAAACTTTTTTTTTTCCTTCTTTTGTTTTCTTTTTTCTTTTCTTTTTTTTTTTTTCCTCGACTTTTACTCCTAAGTGAATTTTATTCTCCTTAGGCCCCGAGAATACAAATATCTATATAAATTCATAGAACCAATCATCATAATAAGCGCCAAATGAATCAACACAATACATCAATCTCATTCTCAAAGCACTCACTCAACTCAAACCATCATTTTACCAATTCTAATCCTAATTCCCGGATGGGTTAGGCTACAATTGGCTAGGGATAATTTTTGTAGAGCTACAAAGATAGGCTAATAGGCTCAGTTTGGCTTCAAACAATGGATAATATGCAAGGGAAGATAGGGAATATCATGGCTCAGTAACAATCATGCGAAAATCACAAGCAATGATCAACATATACAGCCTTGACATAGATATCAATCCCAATTCTTAGAGGTAGTCACATTGGAGAGTATCACACACAAGAAGCAAAAGGACATCAATAAAGCATAGTCCTAATAAGGCTAACAAAAACTCACAAGGTAAATTTTTGTTGGATTTCAATGGCACCTAAAATGTAAGAGTTATACATGCTCAATCAATCCATTATCTCATGCTCCCATAGATCAAACAAACTAGACGAGGATCAACAATTCAAGCATATCATGGGACTTATAGTTAGATTAAGAAGACAAGTGGTACAGATGGGGTTATTTGAAATCTCCTAACTCTAAAATGCATTCATGCTGTTTTTTTTTTCTATTTATATGATTTTTCTGTTTTTTTTTTTTTATGCAAGACTAAGAAAAATAACCATGAAATGCAAAAACAAGAAAGAGATATATACAATGCAATCTAAATGCAAAAATGTAAATGTTCCCTCCCCCACACTTAATTCACACATTGTCCTCAATGTGAAAAATAAAATAGAGGGAGAAGAATACTTACGGAGTCATCTACAAGCGGAGGTGATGAATTCAAGCACAAGATCGAGCAAGGTGAGCCAACATTCTTTCTCTTCTCGGCCTCAAGGAGACACCACAATTTAATCTTTACAACCAAAGACAAGGCAACACCAACAAAGAAGTATTTGTTGTCCCGGCAAGGACAACTTACAATAATAATCGATGGTGTCAATCCACTCCCAATAACACTCAAGCATAGCCAACATTCTCTCGAAATATTGCAAATCATCAATCAATTAAGCATGAATCGATCAATACTACCTTCAATAAACTCAATTAGAAAAGTCAAATTAAGCTTAATATCTAATAGCAAGATCGATCAAATGCCTAAAATTCAATTCCCCTGCATTTGCAATTTCACTATTAAGCACAAAAACTAGCCTCAACACAAGCAACAAAGCCATCCACAACCACAATAATATTGCAAATCAACCCTTAGCACAAATCAATTAATGCCAAATTTACCAAATTCAATAAGAAAACTCAAATCAAGCTGAATTCCATCTAGCAAGATCAATCCAAATGCCTAATCTCAAATTTGCAATTTCACAAATCAACTTCGCATATCCAGCCACAAGTCCAAATTTCTCAATCATTCCTCCTCCAACAACAAATTTAACACCAATAAGTTGTAATCTCATCCAAACAACCCCTAAATTACACAAATTTATTCAATTTGATAAAACCTAGAAATTGGGGATTTTTGAAAACTCACCTTAAACTTCAATGAAGGAGAGGGAGGAAGAGGAAGGCTGACTGGAGGCTGGTGGCCGGACTTGGGATCGGAAGTGGCTGGCAAGGTCGGGTGATGGCACTGGCTGGACGAAGTCGGCGGCGTGGCCTGGTGGCTGCTCGAAGCTAGAAACGGGAGGGACGGGGGAGCTCGGAATGCTCGCTGCTTCCAGGAGAGAGGCGTGAGGGCTCCGGGAATCGCCGGGAGGGCTGCATTGGAGAGAGATGCTCGGCGCCAGTCGGAGGACTGGTGGTGGCGGCATGATGGGAACTCGGGGAAAGACTCGGGCAACTGGCCAAGACGGAAGACGCGCTCGGTGCTTTTTTTATTTTTTTTATTTTATGAAGACACTATATAACTCGGGTGGGGTTTAAAAAAATTCGACCGAGTTATATTGTCACTCCCGAGTTCCATTCCAGAAATTTGTTCATCACTCGGGTTTGGCATAAAACTCGACCGAGTTAATTACCCGAGTTTCCTACTGTAATTCTCTTGCTTTTTGGCCCTTTTTGACGAACTTTTTTTTTTTGGAAAAAATACTAGAAAAATAACTTAAAAATAATAACAACTACCTAATAAAATTATGAAAAAGTGATAATATGAAATACTAACCTTGGGTTACCTCCCAAGAAGTGCCATTGGTTAACGTCATAGACTCGACGTTTTGGTTGTCCATTTAAGACTCACTCGGACATCGTCAGTGCCCTCAGCAACAAATCAAACTCTTGTGCACACCATCTAGGTAAGCGGGCACTACATACGAATAAGTTGAAGTCAAAGTATGTCCTCAACTCATCGTATGTCCGAGCGTGAATCCCCGCCGCAGGTATGTAGAACCACCAATTCATTTCCATTGGTGGTATGTCGAAGTAATGAGCCCAAGGGTCGACATAATCACCAACCTTCTCATCATTGCATCGGATATAAATTCTTTGCTCAGGAGCCACAGAAATCAGCTCCGGACTTGGTTCCTTGATAGACGAGCTCGAGACAATCTCATCGAATGAAGGAGACAACAAATCAAATGGAATCTCATGTGTCGACTCATGACACTCCATGTCAAGAAGCACTGTATTCTCCTCTTCATTGCTGAAGAAACTGTCATCATTTGCGAACATTTCATCCTCCGCCAAAACATTATCATGCTCATAGTGCAAGGGTAGGGGAGGTGACGGATCATACTCGGATGAACTCAATGATGGAGGAATCGGAATCACGCACTCACCTTCATCGTCATCACTTTCTGAGCTTCCCTTAGGTGTGACAAATAGGTCCTTGCCACTCCCTAGGGTGTTCGTGGTAAGGCTCTCTATCGGGTGAACCACTAGTTGAGTCGGTAGTTCACCCGCTTCACAAGTTAGAATATCATTCCCCACTTGTACCATTCGGTGCACTCGTTCATCTAATTCAATGATCTGCTGACACAATTGGTCATTCTCCTCGTAAGAGGCCTTGGATAGATCCTCCAAAGGTGCGTCGAAGTAATCCATTGGTTGAGGTTCTAGTGTGAAGGACATTTCCTGCAACGCCTGGTGACCCATGTAGCAGATAAGATCCCAAATTCCCACCAAACCTAACCGTGCTAGATTGCCGCCGCTCATGTATATAGCATGCGCCTTTGTCTCAGCAGTCATTCCCTCTACAACGCAGACAACCATATCTCGCAAACTATCGTGGAAACCCCGCACATTGCGGATGTCCACACACCTCTGCAACCTAGTGAGATATAGGTGAAAGTTTTCACCTTCGAACTGCAATAATCTCAACATCTTAAACTGTTAGTAGCATATGTACTGTGAACCGTAAGATAGGTTCACAACAAAAGTTAGTAGCTAAATTAACACACAAAAACAAGCACACAAATAACAACTTGAGTCCCCGGCAACGGCGCCAAATTTGACAAGGGATTTTCAGTCGCCTTAAATCCTATCAAATAACCGACTAACCTAACTAATGTAGTTTGGCAAGTACGGGTCGATCCCACAGAGAGTCTATGATTCGTATGCAAACCAGAGTGCGTCAACAAGAACAAGAAATAAAGGGGGGGGTTTGATGGTTTGAACTAACTAAGCAACAATAGTAAGCAAAACAATGAGTAAAACAGATTTAGTGAATGAATAAGAGAGAATAGCTCAGGTCAATCAATCTCAGCAATCAGGTTTGTTCATTGATCATCGAAATCAAATAAATAACTTCCTCTTGAATACTTTGTTGTGGAAAGACTAGGTCTTTTGAATCAAATTCCCTATCAAATCTAGTTAACAGGACAATCAGACCCTGAAAACCCTAATTATCAAACAATCTTGAAACTATCAAGATTCAATTCAATAATTGATTAAGCTTAAAGGAAATCAACAAAGACAATCGACACGCACAACCAGTTATTGCATCAATTGCAAATCAATTCTCTATACAAATCCCTAAATCAACCAGTTTCAGAGATTTATACTTTGCTACTCAAGATCATAGATAACTCAACCAGTAATTATCTATATCTAGCTATATATTATCATGAACAATCATCAGTTGATCAGATTAACGGAAATTCACGAGAACCCTAAACAATCTAAGCAAAGAATTGATAATATTCAAAGAAGAGTATTAAGAACGGAAATCTCACAATGAAACAGAAAACCTGAAGCTTCGATTAAATTCCCCGAGCAAAGAAAGTTAGTTGTTCATACTTGAGAATTCACAAAGGGTCTCCAATGGCTACCGTCGCAATTCCCTCTTCGTAGTTCTTCTGTTCAATTCCAAACAAAAACTCCCAAGTACTCTAACGTTTCATGTTCTCCACTAATTGAAAATTAAGATTCAAAATTAATTAACATAAAGAAACAGGTGGTTCTTGCACAAAACTCGGGTGCACCATAGCACAACTCGGCCGAGTTTGATCTTGCTCCACCCGAGTTATTTGTCTGCAGAAATCTTGACGTCCAGGTTTCGCTGTTTTCAAGGCCGAATTTGGAAAAGTCGTAAACATGAAAGTTGTAGGTCTTCGAATCCTCTTTCCAACAAGTATAAGTACGCCCCGATCCGATAAATACAGCCTTCGTACGACTCGTTTTAGTGCAGCGTCGCCAACCTGGACAGCTCTAATCAATTGTATGTTTAACTCCTCTCATTGGCTCTCGTGCTCTTCGGTTTCCATTCAATCTTCGAGCATTGACTCGAGCTTAGGTTCACCTCTTTACAATCACCTGAAATCATGCACAAATCTCGTAGATTCCGACTCTAATTGAAATATAATGAAAACATGAAAACTACTCTAAACTCATGCATTTTACCCTACCTAAACCCATCTAAATGTCTATATTAACACTACCTAAATGTGCATGATCATAGATCTTGGCAATGATTACTACATTGCGAGATTTGCAAATAAGAACGACTATGAACATGTGCTGATGGAGGGCCCCTGGATGATAGGTGATAACTACCTAACAATCAGGAAGTGGTCGCCGAGATTTGATGCTCAGACTGATGTGATTACTAGACTGACTGTTTGGGTGTGAATACCTGGCCTTAACATCGAGTACTTTGATCAACGATTCCTCCGTATGATTGGGAGAAGGATTGGCAGGGTGCTCCGTATAGATAACACTACAGCCTCGGCTGAAAGGGGCCAATTTGCTAGAATGAGTGTTGAAGTCGACTTGACCAAACCGCTGCTGTCAAAATTCAAGCTTGACGGCAAAACGTGGCCCATCCAGTACGAAGGCATAAAGATGATATGTTTCAAGTGTGGTAAAGTAGGTCATACCATAGCGGATTGGGAGAAATCAGAAGGATCAGGAGGTAAGACCGAGGTAGAGACACATCCGAATCAAGGACATGGAAGCTTATCGGGTCAGAAACACGGGGAAGATGCACGTTTCAAAACCGGCAAGACGTCGCAACAATCAAACTGGAACCGGAAAGATGGGGAACGCCCATGTGAACTGCCCGCCGGAAAACTCCATCTCTGAGCCGGTGGGAAGGCCGTCGGGGACATCTCCCAATCCGATTTCAGACGATCCTAAAAATCCCGATAATCAGGGACTTGCTCAATCTTCGCGATTCGCAGTCTTGGTAAATCTCGAAGAGGGAGAGGAATCTTCGGAGGTCCCAAAAATGGATAGAATTAAGCCAAAGCATAAGCACGTGGAAGGGAAGAAAATCCTAACAAGGCAAAAAGAAAACCAGAATCCCAACGAAGGCGGAAAATGGGGAATCTCCCAATCCAACCAGATTCTCTCTAGGGAGCAGGAGGCGGCGGCCAAGGCCAGGAAGATTTCAGAGGGAAAAAAAGTCGTCAACGCTGACCCAAAAGCCGACACACCTAAGCAAACAGAAAGCAATTCCGACGCCAATATACGTAATACCCAAACCCAGTCAGTGAACACCCAAGTCCCTCCTCAAGTCGCTGCCCAAGTTATTAGTTCAGAGATACAGGATGGGGGATCATCGACAGGCCGTGGTGATTCCAGTGCAGACCCAGGCAAGTTTTCTGACGTCGAACCGCCGGACGGGCCCCTTCCTGGTGCAGTACCCACCAATAGCGAACAGAGCAAGGTTGGAGCTGCTACCTATGGGAACTCCGAGCCAATGGGTACTATGTCGGGCGTATCTGCCCAAAGCCATCAGCAATTCTGCTGAGTTGATTGAAGAGGCTGCTCTTGCGTTTGCTGAATCAATGAAGATGCCACCCGATACCATGTTCAATGCTCTAAACCACACCCTGGTGCTTATGGATACTCTAAAAATTCTTACTTGGAATACTAGCGGAGCAGGGAATGAAATATTCCTTGCGTCCCTTCAGGAATTGATCAGACGGCATGATCCGCAAGTTATTGCTCTTGTTGAACCGCGCATCAGTGGGGAAGCCGCTGATAGAGCCTGCAGGCGAATTGGTTTCAATGGAATGATTAGAATGGAGGCTGTAGGTTTTTCGGAAGGAATCTGGCTGCTTTGGTGAACCACGTTAGTAGATGTCTACCCAATCATCCGACACCCCCAACATATAACAATGGAGATACGCAGTAGGGGGGAGATACCGTGGATCTTGTCAGCTGTCTACGCAGCTCCCGCCTGAGCTCGAAGACTTGATTTATGGAGGAGTTTGATTGATTTTGCTAGCACTAATACCAGCCCTTGGATTCTCGCGGGAGATTTCAATGCAACCATGACGAATAACGAACGATCCCATGACTCATCGACGAGATCTAATAGGGCGTCTCAGGAGTTCAAGAATTGGGCAGACTCTTTGCAGCTACTCGATCTCGGTTTCTCGGGGTCGCCGTTCACTTGGTGGCGGGGGAAACATGAGGAAACTCGCGTAATGGCTAGATTGGACAGAGCGCTCTGTTGTCCGGATTGGAGGCTGCGCTTCCCGGAGGCGTCAGTCCGACATCTAGTTGCCGCTTACTCTGATCATGCTCCCATTCTCGTCGAGTCAAATCCAGCGGCAAATAAACCCATAGACAGACCATTCCGCTTCCTTTCTGCTTGGCTCTCACATGACAGATTTGAAGAGCTTCTGTCGGCAAGGTGGATCAGGGAAGCAGGGACATGTGAGGCCCTCAAAGCCTTTGAAAAGGAGCTTCGCCAATGGAACAAGGACGTTTTTGGCGACATCTTCAAAAGAAAGAGACAACTGACTAGGAGGATTGAGGGGGTCAAACGCAAGCTGTCTGAGAATGTCTGCAACCATTACATTCAGCTAGAAGAAAAGCTCAACAGCGAACTCGAAGAGGTGCTTATGCATGAGCAACATCTTTGGCGACAGAAGTCGAGATCGAGTTTCTTTTTAGAAGGGGACAGGAATACACGCTTCTACCACCTTTCTACAATCATTAGGTGCAAGGCAAATAAGATCAAGTGCCTACAGGATGAAGAGGGCAACTGGGTTGAAGAGCCGATTGAGGTACAGCGTTTGGTGACTGATTTCTTTGCCAAGTTGTACTCGCCGGAGGCTGAACTAGCTGTGCAACCGGAGCTGTGAAGCCATCACACTTTTCCGACCCTGGATGTTGATAAGTTAAATGCTATTGCGAGCCCTTTCTGGGGTGACGAGGCGTGGGCTGCCCTTAGGCAAATGGGGCCGCTTAAGGCGCCGGGTCCGGACGGGTTCCCTGCTTTGTTCTATCAACGAAACTGGAAAACGGTTGGCGATCAGGTGCAGAGGACGGTCCTGGCGTTGCTGAATGAGAACGAGTTGCCGAGGGGCCTTAGTGATGCTCAGCTTGTTCTAATTCCAAAGACCACAAACCCCACGACTCCCCAACAGCTCAGGCCGATTGCTTTGTTGAATGTCGTCTTCAAGATCGCAACAAAAATGATTGTGAACCGGATAAAGCCTATCCTTCCAGACTTGATCTCGCCAACACAAGCTAGTTTTATTCCGGGCAGGCAAATCATTGATAATGTGGTTATTGTCCAAGAAGTTCTCCATTCTATGGTTGATAGAAGACGGAGAAAATGGATGATGGTTAAGGTCGATCTTGAGAAGGCGTATGACCGGGTTAATTGGCAATTTCTTCGAGCTATTCTGGATAGAGCGCAAATGCCCGAACAGCTTGTTAATGTCATATTGAGATGTCAATCAATGGGAAAAATGGAGGTGCTATGGAATGGAGGTCGTGCAGGGAGCTTCACACCTTCGAGGGGTATCCGACAGGGAGACCAGCTATCACCCTATCTCTTTGTCATGTGCATGGAGTACCTCTCCCATATCATTCAGGATGCTGTCGGTGTGGGGGAATGGAAGCCGGTTAGGGTGGGGGGTGTGGACCTTTCGCACATCTTCTTCGCGGATGACTTGATTCTACTTGCTGAAGCCACGCCTGACCAAGCCAGAGTCATAAAGCAGTGTCTCGACCGGTTCTGCAATACTTCCGGGGAACGAGTCAGCCTTGCTAAGAGATCAATTTTCTTCTCACGAAACGTGCCAGCACCGGCAAAAGGGGCTATCAGTGCTGATCTCGCCAACGCAAGCTAGTTTTATTCCGGGCAGGCAAATGATAATGTGGTTATTGTCCAAGAAGTTCTCCATTCTATGGCTGATAGAAGACGGAGAAAATGGATGATGGTTAAGGTCGATCTTGAGAAGGCGTATGACCGGGTTAATTGGCAATTTCTTCGAGCTATTCTGGATAGAGCGCAAATGCCCGAACAACTTGTTAATGTCATATTGAGATGTCAATCAATGGGGAAAATGGAGGTGCTATGGAATGGAGGTCGTGCAGGGAGCTTCACACCTTCGAGGGGTATCCGACAGGGAGACCCGCTATCACCCTATCTCTTTGTCATGTGCATGGAGTACCTCTCCCATATCATTCAGGATGCTGTCGGTGTGGGGGAATGGAAGCCGGTTAGGGTGGGGGGTGTGGACCTTTCGCACATCTTCTTCGCGGATGACTTGATTCTATTTGCTGAAGCCACGCCTGACCAAGCCAGAGTCATAAAGCAGTGTCTCGACCGGTTCTGCAATACTTCCGGGGAACGAGTCAGCCTTGCTAAGAGCTCAATTTTCTTCTCACGAAACGTGCCAGCACCGGCAAAAGGGGCTATCAGTGCTGATCTCGCCAACACAAGCTAGTTTTATTCCGGGCAGGCAAATCATTGATAATGTGGTTATTGTCCAAGAAGTTCTCCATTCTATGGCTGATAGAAGACGGAGAAAATGGATGGTGGTTAAGGTCGATCTTGAGAAGGCGTATGACCGGGTTAATTGGCAATTTCTTCGAGCTATTCTGGATAGAGCGCAAATGCCCGAACAGCTTGTTAATGTCATATTGAGATGTCAATCAATGGGAAAAATGGAGGTGCTATGGAATGGAGGTCGTGCAGGAAGCTTTACACCTTCGAGGGGTATCCGACAGGGAGACCCGCTATCACCCTATCTCTTTGTCATGTGCATGGAGTACCTCTCCCATATCATTCAAGATGCTGTCGGTGTGGGGGAATGGAAGCCGGTTAGGGTGGGGGGTGTGGACCTTTCGCACATCTTCTTCGCGGATGACTTGATTCTACTTGCTGAAGCCACGCCTGACCAAGCCAGAGTCATAAAGCAGTGTCTCGACCGGTTCTGCAATACTTCCGGGGAACGAGTCAGCCTTGCTAAGAGCTCAATTTTCTTCTCACGAAATGTGCCAGCACCGGCAAAAGGGGCTATCAGTGCTGAACTAGGAATGCCAATTTCTACTGATTTTGGCAATTACTTGGGTGTAGCTACTGCGTGTGGGAGGCTCAGCAATGAGAGGTTTAATTACCTGCTTGAAAAAATTACAGCAAAGTTGAGAGGATGGAAGGCCCGCACTCTATCCCTTGCAGGCCGGATAACCTTGGCGAAATCTGTTCTCACGAGCCTGCCTGCCTACACAATGCAATCAACATTCATTCCGAGGGGCATGTGTGATGCAATCGACAAGGCCATTAGGGGCTTTGTTTGGGGTTCTTCGGCTGATCACCGCCGCATCCACCTTTTAAAGAAAGAGACCTTATATGCTACCGCGGAGTACGGAGGCCTAGGCATTCGCCCGATGAGAGAAACAAATCAGGCGGTCCTAGCCAAGCTTGGTTGGAGGTTGTTGCAAGAACCTTCATCAATTTGGAGCCGACTTATTAGAGGCAAGTATTGTAATGGGCGACTCGATGTCGACATGTTCACCAGGCAAGCTAGGAGTTCGGCTCAGTCCATGGTGCGGAGATCCTGACTCCAGGTTTGAGGAAGAATATCGGCAATGGTACCACAACACTCTTCTGGACTCATCCTTGGCTGCGAGCGGAGCCACTCGATGAGGTTGCGGAGAGTGAAATTCCGGAGGAGTTAATTGGACAGACGGTCGCGGAGCTATGGAATGGAGTCGACTGGAAATGGGATATTCTTGGGCTGTTGCTTGGAGAGGAAGACCAAGCTAGGTTGAGAGCCATCAAAGTCTGCGAGGACCCGACTGCCTTGGATGCTCACTACTGGGATCTCACGCCGTTGGGGGCTTTCTCAACCTCTTCTGCTCTTCGTTTGCTATTGAAGAACACTGATGCAAATCGTTCACCAGCCTGGAAGCGAATCTGGAGCGCCCCTGCGCAACAAAGAGCTCGCTCGCACCTTTGCTTTTCTGTCAGCGCAAGATGCCGTCATGACCAATGCCAACCGGTAACGACGCCATCTCGGAAATGACCCGGCTTGCCCACGGTGTTGAAATGTTGAAACCACGGTGCACTTACTCCGGGATTGCGATCCCATAAGAAGCTGTTGGTACCAGGTGTCGGGGAATAGCCTGCCCTCGGGCTTCTTCGACGCTCAAGATATCAGAAATTGGATCTTCTCAAACATGGAAATAAGCAAGCGGTGGAGTTCTACATTCATAAACATGCTATGGGTAATATGGAAGGTGAGGAATGAGATGGTGTTTCAAGGCAAAGATAATCCTCAAGGGATCGTCAACAGGGTATGGAAGATGACGTCGGCATACTTCCATTGCCGAGAGAAAGCCAGCAAGATGGGACCAAGAGCTGAGGATGAAAACCGAATCCCAACAGAATGGTCACCACCGGACCAGAATTGGATGAAACTCAATGTGGACGGTGCGTCGAGAGGCAATCCGGGTCCTGCGGGAGGAGGTGGGATTGTACGCAATTCCGAAGGCCAATTCGAGACAGCATTTGCGTTTAATTGCGGGAACTGCACTGCTGTCATGGCAGAACTTTGGGCAGCTTATCACGGTCTCAAGGTTGCCAAACAGCTGGGCATCCCGAGGTTGATCTTAGAGACGGACTGCGATGCGGTGTGCACCTTGCTGCAGCCGGCTGCTGGGGTGCCATATGCCCATAGAAGCCTTGTTCTCCAATGCAAGGGGTTAATTGCGGACTCGAGCTGGGACGTCGAGGTTTGTCAAGTCCGTAGGCAGGCTAACAAACTTGCTGATTCTTTAGCAAATAAGGGTGTTGAGCTCACGAACTATGATTTTGTTTTACTTTCTTCTTTGCCTGAGTTTCTCCAGGATCTTATGTACCATGGCTCTTAGCCATCCATTGCTCTTGAATAAAAATTGGGGGCACTAGCCCTCCCTTAAGTACCAAAAAAAAAGAGCATAGCATTCGTGAGCCCAGATCCGGCCCTTAACTTACTTTTTCTCTGCCACGTCAGCTTATGAGCCCCATTTCAGCTTTTTATTATTTACACCCCCATCCGTGAGCCCGAGTCTTGAGTCCTTAATGTACTTTTTACTATTTATGTTTTTTAAACTACTCTATTATTATTATTATTATTATTATTATTATTATTATTATTATTATTATTATTATTATTATTATGTATTTATTTAATAATAAAATGTGAGTCAATTTTTTTTAATGTTAGATAAAGATAATATTGGTATACTTTATTTGATTTTTCCTCCTAAACATATACAATATGGGTGTCTATGGGTAGATAAAATTAAATTAAATTCAAAAATAATTTTTATTACTTTTTTAGTTTCGTAAAATGAAAAAAAAAATCAATTTTTAACAAAATCAATAACGAAACCTATTGCCTGTATTTACTTTTTTGAACTTGCAATGCATATGGGGATGTGAGGCACAACGCTTTGCATGCCTAGGCGACCAAACGACAACGTTTTGAGCTGGACTGTTGAAGAGCGAGCGCAGGTTTCGTCCGTGCTCTCGATACTCACGCTATGAGCCCACTTTTCTGGATCCCTTATATAAATGCTCTGCCCTTTCGGCCCATAGCTTTTTTCCTTTTTCAAAAGAAATTTATGCTTACATGGCATTGGTAAGGGACTTTAGGTCCACCAATGTTCATGCTCTTAGACTTCCTTCTTTTTTTCTTTTTTTTTAACAGTAGCTTCGACTTCGAGAGATTAAGAATAGTACGTTTATATGTAATACGTAACTAATTTGGAGACTACGGAATATATGTAATAACTAATATGCGGATGAAAAGTAAAAAAAATCTTTTTTATTTAATTTTAAATATTTTAATTTTTTAACAATTAACAAAATTTTAAAACTCGGGTTTTCGGGTTAACCCGTCACCCGACCCGGAAAACCCGAAATTACAAATGTCGGGTTCGGGTCGGATGGCGGGTCGCATTTTTAAAAATTTCGGGCCTTCGGGTTGACCCCCACCCGAAATATTCGGGTTGGGTCGGGCCGGGTTGACCCGGATGAGCCACCCTACTATTGATGTGTGGATTGGAGCGGATTTTGGTGCAGAGTTACGGCCTTTCAAACCTTCCCGGAAATCGTAGGAAATCCTCTACCCCATCTTCCCGCCCCAAAACCCCGTCCTACCACGTAAATATTTTACCTCTAAATTAACATTAAAAAAATATAAAATATATATTTAACTTCTACATGCCTATTATGACATATTTGAAAAAAATTCTTAAAAAATCAACCTAGAAAAATTACAATAATTCAAAAGAGATATAAAGATATTTTTAAGTTTTAAAAATTGTTGTTTTATTATATATATTTTTTTAAAAATATATATATAATACAAAATTTTAAGATTTTTTTTTCAAATGTGTTATAAAAACTAATAAGTATGTAGAAGCTAAATATATTTTTTAATATTGATTTATTAGTAAAATATTTATGTGGGAAGGGGTGTTGGGGCGAGAATATGAGGTAGAAGATTTGTTTCGCCTTGCTATATGAAGAGAATGAAGAAAAGGAGGAAGAAGTATCATAGCAATGAAATTGAATATGAAGAAACCGTATAACCAAGTTGAACTAACGATCCTTTCTCATCACTAACATCTCATTTAAGAGAATCACCCTGGCTAAAGGATTGAGGCAAGATGAGCCACTCTCACCTTACCTCTTCCTTTTCTATGGCGAAGAGTTTTATACCATGATCAATAATAGGGAAGCGGATAGCAGTTTGCACGGAATTAGGGTGAATCAATCCGTCTATCTTCTCTTTGTGGATGACATCATTCTCTTTACCAGGACTATTATAGAAAAGTCATATCATTGCACAGCTATGGATGCATTGTATTATTTTATGCTTTGGTCAAGCTGCATATTCTTTTAATGAGTCAATAAAAATATTTTATTAATGGTCCGGAGACACATAAAAATAAAACCTGCACTAGAGGGGAATTGGGGAAGAAAGAATACATGCATGTAATAACTCCCAAACACCGCCTATTTTATTTTGACTTTTTCATCCACATAGTCTAAAATTAAATAAAGATATATTACTGTATTACTTTAGTCCCCACTGCCCTACCTACGTACATGAATGTTTTTATCATATATATTATCATAATATACCGTAACCTAATACTAGAATTCAAGGATACCAAACGCATCGTATCGTGCTCACCCACCATGATACGCTGTTTGCCAAAAGACGGACTAACGCGCTGATTTCACTGACGCCGGAGAAGAAGAAGATGAAAACGACGTCGTTGAGACTCTACCCCTACTCCTTGTGCTCGAATCGCCGTCGCTACATCCAAAGAGTAAGCCCCATAGGTAATTCTCCAAATCTTCGGGGGCGTATCTAACTACGGAGTTGGCGGACCCATACTCCCACACCAATTTATCGCGGTATCTCGCGTACATCTCCCGATACTTTGAAACGATGTTTCTCGACAAGGAGTCCTTGATCGCCCACCTGAGGCTATTATCCGCTACGACCCACTCCGTGTGCTTCTTCTGCACCTCCAGGAACGCGCCGTTGAATTTCTTGAACCTCTCCTTGGCTTGCTCTAGAGAAACCTCAGCCGTCCGATTGGGTGAGCCATCACGGAGCGGAGCGATCACCTTGCTCCACGCCACGCGCTCGTAACTCGCCGCGTACTGTCTCACCTTCTCTTCGTGCTTTGCCACCCAATCGTCGCCGACGACGCGCTGGATCTCCGACTTGTTGACTTTTCCGACGATGTACTGAAGATTGTTGGCCAGGAAGACGTAGGAGAGAGAGACTTCCTTGTAGATCTCCGCTTTGCCGTCGAGTTTGGAGAGGAGGACGAGGATGATCCAGGCGAACTGGACGGCGACGGGGGATTTCTTCTCGCCGGAGCTTTGGACAACGAAGTACTCCTCTGGTAAAGGAGCGTGGAGGTTCAACTGCCAGCTCGCGAGGATCTCTTCGAGCGCGCCGGAGTAATCGGCCAGGAAGGAGAGGTAGTTCATCACGTAGCGAGTGAGAGGATGAACTCCGCCGCCGGGGATCAGATTCTTCGAGGAGTCCTTCTTGATCGCCGATTCGAACTCCACTAACGTCGATTGAACTGTTTCTCTTAGCTTTTCCAGAGACGCGTCCACCTGCGATCGGACTGCGGATGATGAATTGAAGGAGAAAATTTGAAGGATCTCCATCGAAACTTCCGAAATCGTTTCGTATAGGTCAAGAAGCCGGAAAAGCTTTTCCGGCGACTTCTTGCACTTGGGCGCCAAATGCTCCGGGAAACTTAAGAGGTTGATGGCGCTGTCTCTGGTTACCTCATTGAAACATGACTCGCAAATTGTTGAACAAGACACCAACACAAAATCACACAGAATTCGCTCCTCCGAAAAGATTGATTTCACGGCAATCTTCACAGCACTCAACCAATTCTTAATTTTCTCCTCAATCGCTTCCCAATCGAGCTTAGAGTGTAAATTCAAGCTCAGTCGATCAACTCCAAGGCGGTAGAGCGCTTCATCGACAATCGATTTCCTCGCGGATCTGTAAATCCTTCCACACTCCTTGCTGTATCCGCAATTAATCATACAATCGGCGATGGATTTCAAATCGTTCATGGCCTGAACCGTAACCGTAATCGGCTGATCCACCACGCTAAGCGAATCCATCTCCGAAACGGCGTCTTCGTCAGCACCTGACTTCCGATCGGAAACGGAACTCGCGTAGGATTTGAGAATGAAGGAAAACTCCCTTTCAAGCCTCTTCATGGCTATCTGGACAAGCTCGGTGGAGCGAACAAGCAACTTCGAAGACGAATTGCCGGAAGCCAGAAGGCTGACAGCCGATTGCAGAGCGTTGACGGTGGAAATGAACTCGACGGCGTCGTCTCGGGTGCCGTCGGCTGAGAAAAGCAAGGCGGTGGTGCAGTGGTTGGAATTCTCGGGGTAGGACCACCGCGGGATGATCTTTTCGGCGGATTCGATCGTCTCTTGCATGATTGATTCCGTCAGCGTCGTCGGAGGGGAGGAAGATGGGGAGCGTGAGTGGTGGCTGGGCGGCGAATTTGGCAAGTGCTTCAAAGCTTTGCCCCTCATATTTGCTTTACTCTTCGAAATGTGGGGGTACGTTGCTTTCGAAATTAACGAGGGGGGTTGGGGGTATTTATCGTGATCTGTATGCGGCCTAGTGTTTTCAAAAAGTAGGGCCCTGTGATACGGGACCCACCCTTAATTCAATTTATTTTGTATTAAGCACCCTGTGTTTGCATATTTGCAGATAACTACCCTTTATTGGATATTTGTTATGAATGAAGTCAATGAACCTATACGTATTTTTTATTTTGATAAATAGAGAGTGGTCATTCGGGGTTTGAATCAAAGACTTTTGGGTATTACTCACAAGTCTTTTCTGACCGAACCATTTCGAAATGGTTAATGAACCTCTTATTTGATTTGTTATTAAATGCATAACTTGGGTACGTAAAGGAGATGAGGCAGGTCGAGGTTAATTATAATGTTGTTTCAATCCGATTCTTGTTTGATCTTTTTTCTGTGTCTTTGTCCACAGTGGCGGATCCTGAACCTGTTGATTGAGGGGGCGAAAATTTACGATGAAAACATGTTGTATGTAAAATTAAGCCCTAATTTTTCTTTTCCGAAAAATCATCAATATTATGTATTCTGAACTTGCATGATTTATTTCATGGTTTTCAAATATTTCAATAAAAACCTCATAATTTGAAGTTCTCTAATATAGTTATATTATTAAGATATGAAATTAATAAATGATAATTACAATAAAAATATATCGTTTAGATAAATGATGTAAGAAATATTGTAATTCAGTGCTGAAATTTGAAACGCTTATAACTTTTTGCTCAAATATCGGATTTGAGCTTATAATATATCAAATCGAAGCTATCGACGAGAGGAATATGTATGTTAAATTTCATTTTCGATTGGGGGGAGACTGCCACCACTGACCCTAAAGAGGATCCGCCTCTGTTTGTCCACCTTTTGGATATATCACCAAGGTATATATATATATATATATATAGGCAACAATAGAGATAGGTGTTTTAAATCTCATGCAATGCTAATGAAATTAGGGGGTCAAGTTATCCCTCCATATATAAGCCAACCATTTAACCCTTTTTTCTTATTAATAAAGCATGGTTAGATGCGTATAGAGCACTGACTCTCCTTTTGACAAAGAAGAAGAGATAGGTGATTGCGACAAAGGGGGCATATATAAGGCCATTTCACACCGCTAAAAATAGAAAGAAATTAAATGTTAATTGATAAGGATATGTGTTTGAATGCGATAAACCATCTGCATTAGCTTAATCTTTTATGTTAGAATTTGGATCCCGGTCTTGTTTTCATCGATATATTGCAATTCATAGCAATTAAGTTCACAATAAAGCCTTGATTAATTTAGATGAATCTAAAAAAATTCAAATCCAAGAATGAATTTCATGATAGAATATCACAAGATAAGTAGAAATGACTGTCATTAGCTAATTTTGTTGATACAAGATAGGCACAGATGTTATACGTACGTAGTATATAGATTGACATTTTGGCCAAGATATTCACCAACTCTCTCGTCCTACTGCACATTAATACTACGTAAGAAATGTAATGCAATTTTTGGGGTGGTAATCATATTTATTTTAAGTACACTGGATCACTTTTTCTTTGGTTCACACATCAATTAATGTACAAGTTTTTTCCTATATTTTATACATTAGAATGCACCTGCCATTTTCTTTCTAATTTTACTATATCTAATTTTAGACAACATAATAAATAAAAAAACTATTAATCCCCCTAGAATCAATCAAAGTTATTTGTCCAACAAAGTAACACAATAAACCAAGCAAGTGAATCAGGAGGCAAGTTTCAAAGAAAAAGATTGTGCTTTTTTACACAATTTTGTAAAGGCGGTGCAAGAAGACGACATAAACCATAAAATTTGGGGTATTTGATGAAATTTCCGAAAAGTATTGGAGGAGGCCGTGTAATTGTGTAAACACCTACCAAGGCACTGATCAAGTTAATGAGATATGTGGGTACGTCGTCACTTGAACGAGTCGTCAGGAATCGGAGTCAAAACTAATAACTATAATTTCCTTTGGGTTCGCCCTAGCTTGAAACCGTCTTATCAACGTACGTAAATGCATCATGCATTGGATGGACTCGTTTGCCTGGTCAATCGTAGGTCAAAACGCGCCTGCACTTCTACACAACAAGATTAAAATATACTCCCTCCGTTTCCATATAATTGACGTTTTGAGGTTTAGAACATTTGTAAGACAACCTTTGTTAAAGGTCACCCATTAAATCTAATGCGGACACCTAAATTTGAAAAACAAAGATAATTTCTAATGCAGACACCTGAATTTGAAAAACAAAGGTGATTTTTTTATGGGACATTTTGCTAAATGTCTAAAAATGTTGGTCAAATTAGCAAAGCGTTCACCTTTTTGAAATAATTAGAAAAGTGTCCCTTTCTTGTGCCCCCCCCCCCCCTTGTGTCCCCCTTCGCGTCAGTTTTTTTTTTCTTCGCACGTCAGTGCTGACGCTGTTTACAAGGATGCTGACACCAACGTCGAAAATGCATACATCAGCATTGATGACGTTGTTTACGAGGATGCTGACGGCGGACATCGGAGATCAATATATTTGACGTATTAAGTCATTACCAATTATTTGGATTTCACAAATCAAATATCATAATTTTTTTTATATAAAATATAAAAGGGGGAAAGCAAAGAAACAAAGGAATGTTATACAAAAACAAAAAAAACAAAGGAATGTCTTATTTTATTTTTGGTAGTGAGAAACAAAGAATATCGGTGAGCAATTAAAACAAATTCAGTATAGAAAACATTGAAGCGCGCTATTGAAGTCTCAATCCCCTTCTTAGTCTTCTCAAAAGTAGTTTGTTGATGCCAACACCGAATACGCCGAATTTGCCGATGATGCTGACGTCCTTCCTCCTTATGAAGAATATAGGCTTATGTTTTCTATAAGCTCATGTTTATGTTTTACTTAGCTTCCTTAGCTCATTCCCTAAGTGTTGTACACACACTCTAGTTTTTCTTTTCCTTTTCCTTTTATGTTGCTTTTGTTGCTGTAAATGAGCTGTCATGCTCAGTAGTGACACCTCTCCATCACGTGATTGATCATGTGTGTGATGTGTTAGTATTTAAGGAACATGCTCTTGCATTTCCGGAATTGTAGGGTTTTGGGGATCAACTCCCATCAATGAAGAGAGGCGGCAGTCCTCCTATTTCATCAACATTCTAGCTCTTCCAATAGAACAGTAAAAGCACCTCTTTTATTCCCCAAATTGATCAGATCTCAGCACTGTAAGTGCGGGATTATAGTTGTTGTTGCAACTCTTTACATGGTATCAGAGCTTGACGGTTTGATAGCTTCAAGACTCGTGCTCAAGGTGCTTGCAATCGTTGATGTTCAGTCCACCCAGTCCTGGTGAAGAGCAGCAATCAACAAAGGTAGAAATGGCCAACCAAGGTAATCCTAATGACCCACTTTTTTTTGTCAAATTCTGATCATCCAGGAGCCCAACTGGTTGCAGTTCCATTTGATGGAACAAACTTCATGACTTGGAGTAGAGGAGTAACCATGGCTCTAGGAGCAAAATGTAAGCTGGGGTTTATAGAGGGTACTTGTCTAAGGCCTACTGATGGAACTGAAAACTTACAAAAATGGATAAGAGCTGATTTTATGGTTCGTTGTTGGATCTTAAATTCTATGGCAAAGAATATAGCTGAGGGGCTGATGCTTGTGAGTTCTACAAAGTAGTTATGGGATGAACTAATAGAGAGATACAGCCGGACAAATGCACCTAAGATCTATCAGATCAAGAGGAAAATTGGGAATGTTTCTCAGGGAAACATGACCTTGTCTGATCTCTACAACAAGCTGAAGAACTACTGGGATGAGCTCCAAGCATTGGAGGGAGTCCCTGTATGTAGTTGTGGAGCTATGGTAAGCTGCAAGTGCAATCTAGCCAGAAAGTTTGAAGAAATGGAGCAGAGAAACAGATTGATGCAGTTGCTCACGAGTTTGAATGATGGATTTGATGCAGCCAAGAATCAGATTCTAGCCACTGATCCACTTCCTACAGTTGGCAAGGCATTCTACATTTTGCAGCAAGTGGAAACAGGGAATGATCCTACTACTGGAGGGCAGTCTGGGATGTCAGAGATCAGTGCCTTTGCTGCTATGAAAGGGAATTCAAGCCAACAGGGGAGTAAAAGTTATGGAGGAAACCAGCAACAGAGATCATCCTCTTCTAATTCAGGTGGTGGTCAATCATCCACCAAAGATTGGAAAGAGATCAAGAGGCAGTTAAAGCTTCAAAAACATTGCACTCATTGCAATATGAGAGGTCATACTGTTGAAGAGTGTTTCAGGATACATGGATATCCAGAATGGTTCAAAGGAACTAAAGAAAGAGAGAAGAATGGGAATGCTCAGAGGGGATATGTGAATGTTGCAGGCTCAATGAATGGAGGTGTGCAAAATAGTCCCATGGATGACTATGATGGGTCTAATGGAAGTAATCTGTATTCTAGCATGGTGAATGCTGTTTACCAAGAGATAATGAGGAAGATGAAAGGCAAATCAGATGCCTCATTTGCCAATTTTGCAGGTAAAATACTACCTTATTCTGCTAATATAGCAATGGCAGACAATTGTGTCAAAGATTGGATCATAGACACTGGAGCTAGTGATCATATGATGCCAGCTTGTGACAAATTTCTCAGAAAGAGAAAACTGGATAGACCTGTGCACATTGGTCTACCTGATGGATCCATCAAAATTGTAGATGAAATGGCTGTGCTACAGCTAACAGACACTCTTGTCCTTGATCATGTTTTACTTGTCCCTGATTTTCAACACAGATTACTGTCTGTAGGCAGGCTGCTTGATGAACATGACATGATAGCTCACTTTACTCGGTTGTCTTGTCTAATTCAGGACCCTGGTACTGAGAGAATTGTGCTAAAGGGAATCAGAAGACATGGACTGTATAGAGTGCTGACAGAAGATCAAGTTCAAGAATGGGAGCAGTTGAAGAAAATGGACAAGAGCATCAAGAAGTGTTTTGATTACTGCCAAGGCAGTTGTAATAAAGTTAGTACTGAGTTGACAGCTATTCATGCAAGACTGGGTCATAGTTCCATGTCTAAGATGAGACATCTTCTGTTTGCTAATTAGTTGATTTTTTCATACTTAAATTGTGATATTTGCTCTTTGTCTAAACATCATAGGCTACCTTTCGAAAGATGTAACAGCATTGCTGAGAATCCATTTGATCTGGTTCATATGGACTTATGGGGGCCTTATAAAGTGTCTACCTACAATGGTTTTCACTATTTTCTTACAGTTCTAGATGACAACACTAGAACAACTTGGACCTTTCTGGTCAGAGAGAAATCTCATGTGTTTAGGCTCATTTGTGATTTTGTGGCTTATGTGAGGACACAGTTTAGCAGAAAGATTAAGTGTCTAAGGACAGATAATGGAACAAAATTTGTTTCCAAGCAGTGTACAGAATTTTGTGCTACAGAGGGAATTATACATCAAAAAAGTGTGCATTACACTCCCCAACAGAATGGGAGAGTGGAGAGGAAACACAGGCATTTGATGGAAACAGCAAGGGCATTGAGGCTTCATGCAGGTTTGCCTCTCAAGTTCTGGGGAGATTGCATTCTAACAGCTACTCATATCATAAACAAGCTCCCATCTGCAGTTCTCAACTGGGAAACACCTTTTGAAAGGTTGTTTCAGAAGCAGGCTAATTATGATGAGATGAGAGTTTTTGGGTGCTTATGTTATGCCAGTGTTCCTCATAGCATGAAAGATAAAATGAAGGCAAAGGCAAGAAGATGTGTCTTCCTTGGATATCCTCATGGTCAAAAGGCCTATAAAGTCTGGGACTTAAAAACAAACTACACCTATGTGAGCAGAGATGTCATCTTCCATGAACATACATTTCCCTTCAAGGAAGTTGACAGACCATCCTCACATTCAAAACCAAGTCCCACTCAACCTACCTTACCTCTTGTCAACCATGCTGATGATTATCAGTTTCAGACATTTCCTTTCCCAACTCCACAAAACAGTTCACAACATAGCACTTCCTCAAACATAAACCCTCCACCAAATAATGAACTTGTCCCAAACACCACATCAGAAAGCTCATCATCCTCCCCTAGTCCCCTACCTCTAATCCAGCCATCAATCAGAGCCATTCAAGCTCTATTGATCAACCACCTGTCAATTTCCTAAATGATCCCATAGCTTTTCCACCTCTTAGAAGATCTGAGAGGGTAAATGTCAGACCAAGAAGGTTTGAAGATTTTGTTGGCCCTTTTAATCAAAATAATTCATCTATGTCCAACTCCTTCTTAGCCACATGCCTAACTGATATCCATGATCAAGATCCAACATTTCCTCATTCTTTTGTCTGTATGGCAAATGTGTATGAACCATCACTCTATAAGCAAGCCTGCAATGATCCAAGTTGGATACAAGCAATGCAGCTAGAGATCCAAGCCTTGGAAAGCAATGGAACTTGGGACCTTACAGATTTACCTCCTAGACAGAAAGCCATTGGAAGTAAATGGGTCTACAAAGTGAAATATAAATCAGATTAAAGGGAAAGACTATAAACACACATTCTCACCTGTAGCAAAGTTCACATCAGTGAGAATTGTGATTGCAGTAGCTGCAGCAAAGAACTGGCCTCTCCATCAACTTGATGTCAACAATGCCTTCTTACATGGGCATTTAGAGGAAGAGGTTTACATGAAACCTCATGAAGGATACCAGTTGGCTAAGCCAGGTCAGGTTTGTCGACTAAAGAGATCCCTTTATGGTCTCAAACGGGCTTCAAGGCAGTGGAATGTGGAGCTCTGCATGTTCCTGACTCAAGCTGGTTACACCAGAACCTTAGAGGATTACTCTATGTTTGTCAAGAAAGTTCCTACTGGAATTGTGGTAGCTCTCATCTATGTTGATGATCTTCTCCTGACAGGAGATGACTTAGAAGAGATTGAAGCAACTAAGAAGGCACTACATAGAGCCTTCACTATCAAAGATCTAGGAGAGGCTAGATACTTTCTTGGGTTGGAGATTGAGAGAAATCAATTAGGCATTTACTTACACCAGAAGAAGTATGTGCATGACATACTTAAGGATTGCTCCATGCTAGATTGCAAAGCATCTCCTTTTCCCTTGCTCAGGGGTCTCAAACTTTCCACAGATAGTGGAGAATCATTGGTTGATCCTGAAATGTACAGAAGACTGGTTGGGAGACTCTTATTTCTGAACTTGACCAGACCAGATATCTCTTATGCAGTCCAGCATCTTAGTCAATTTATGACTGATCCAAAGGACACTCATTACCAAGCAGCCTTGCATGTTGTAAAGTACCTGAGAGGCACAGTTGCTGTGGGTTTATTCTACTCAGCCTCTATATCATTGCAGATCACATCATTTTGTGATGCAGATTGGGGGGCTTGCCAATTCAGTGCCCGATCTCTAACTGGCTTTTGTGTATACATTGGCAGTTCATTAGTGTCCTAGAAGACAAAGAAACAGAAGACTGTTTCCAAATCATCAGCTGAGGCTGAATACAGAAGTATGTCCAACACAACCAGTGAGCTAGTCTGGGTAGAAGGCATGCTAAAGGCTTTGCAGATACAAATCCCCCTACCAATCCCTCTATATTGTGACAACAAAGCTGCCATTCACATTGCTGAAAACCCTGTTTTCCATGAGAGAACAAAGCATCTCAAAATTGATTGTCACTTTGTTAGGGAGAGGCTGCAAGATGGTTTTGTTCAACCAGAACACATCAAGACTGGTGTCCAAGTAGCTCATATTTTGACTAAACCATTAGGGGAAAGACATCATTTCTTCCTTGCTTCCAAGTTAGGCCTGATTGGTTTGCCATCATGCCCAACTTGAGGAGGGGATATGAAGAATATAGGCTTATGTTTTCTATAAGCTCATGTTTATGTTTTACTTAGCTTCCTTAGCTCATTCCCTAAGTGTTGTACACACACTCTAGTTTTTCTTTTCCTTTTCCTTTTCCTTTTATGCTGCTTTTGTTGCTGTAAATGAGCTGTCATGCTCAGTAGTGACACGTCTACATCACGTGATTGATCATGTGTGTGATGTGTTAGTATTTAAGGAACATGCTCTTGCATTTCCGGAATTGTAGGGTTTTGGGGATCAGCTCCCATCAATGAAGAGAGGCGACAGTCCTCCTATTTCATCAACATTCTAGCTCTTCCAATAGAACAGTAAAAGCACCTATTTTATTCCCCAAATTGATCAGATCTCAGCACTGTAAGTGCAGGATTATAGTTGTTGTTGCAACTCTTTACACTCCTCCATCTCTTATATTGCAAAAATGATGTCGGCAAATATATACATACATAAAAATATGCATAAAAACTATATAATATATATCTAATTTTTCTATAATTGTTTTTCAGTACGAACTTGTCAAAAAAAAATTTTAATACAAAATGGTTATTTTATATAATTTTTATCACATTGAAGAAGCTATATATATATAGTAAACGATATGTTTTGCCAAACAGAGGGTATAAAATTGTGTGATATGGTAAATGAGAATGAACTACAAAGACCTACTAATATGATTCATACTTATAAAAATAATATGAAACACAACGGGGATGTAGCTCAGATGGTAGAGCGCTCGCTTAGCATGCGAGAGGTACGGGGATCGATACCCCGCATCTCCATTTTTACATTTTTTTTTTCTGTTGTATTTCCTCCATTTTGGACTGATTCTAAATTTGTTATTCTTTTTTTAATAACAAAATTGTGACTGCATTTTCGGGATTTTGAGCTGTTGTTTTCAAATATTAATTCGTTTGTACAGTTGCACACTTGCACTATTTGTCATATTTTTCCCATTTTGGACGGATTCTTTGTCATTTTTTCTTCTCTTTTCTTTCTTTTTTTTCCCCGTAATTCTATTATATTTTAGGATTTTGAGCGTTGTTTTCAAATATTAATTCATCTGCACCATTTCATGAACCACGTAATATACCTCTTTCGTTCAATACAGTAAAGTACGTGGTTTGACTTTTCACTACAATTTAAAAAAAAATACAAAATATAAAATAACCTCATACTAATATTATTAGGGAGCATGTATTTTATATAGAGAAAGTATAGATCAGGTGTAATCAAACCTTATTGTTTAATTTATGAGAAAATCTAGAGCGTAGGTTTAAGAAGATTAAACGATTGAGATTAAAAGTAACTTGTGAACAGTGATAATATTCGAATACACCCAGTGATTATTCATATAATTGTATATATGTACATGTAAATAATCATTTCTTAAATACAAATAATTACACTTATTTATACATACGAATAATTATTTGATTATTTGATACTAATGTTTATAGGATAAAATATTTTTGGATTTGGAGATTAGAAAGATATATGGCGGCTATATATGGGCATTTGGTGGGAGACTATCACTTCATTCAGCTGATGGCGATTGTTTCCTACTTTTCTACCATATTTAGTATTTAAATTACGTGAAGAGATTTGGGAGGGTGATTCTATGACACTAGTGTCATTTGACACTAGTGAGGTGGAGGCTACATGTCATTAATTTTAATGACATGTCATCCTACATGTCATCTTATTATTTAATTTAATGTTAAAAAAATTTGAAGGTAAAAAAAAAGGTTGAATTTATATATAAGGAAATTAATGATATCAAATCAAAATTAGCATCAATTAAGGGATTCCTCAATTAAGCTACAAGAAACGGTAGTCATTGAATAAAAAATTAAAAAATATATTTTCCCACTAACCACCTATTATGTTGAATTGAAGGACTTCGGGTCCAGTGGAGGCTAAGCTCAAATTGAACTACGGGCAGTAGGTGTTCATACTTATTTGTTATCACACTGATTCAGGATGTTGTTGGTTATGTTTAAGAATTTTACCGGTTATGTTTTCTACTTTTGTTTGTGTTTATACTTATTTGTTATATTTCATCTGTCAACTACTTATGGACTGGTTTGGTATCTTTCCCCAATCTTTTCATGTTTTTAGGTTAAGATTAGCCTATGCGAGATTTGAACTCGCATCTCTGTGCATTAGCACATTGCTCTACCATTTGAGCTAATAGGCTTTAAAATTGGCTATACATGTACACAACACTTTGACCAGCACAAATTTGGGTTTATGACAGCAGATCAAAAGGAAGGGAATGGGTTTATAACAACAGACAAGAGCAAGGGAACCAGTAAAGTAATTGATAGCAAACAAATGGTCAAAACAGAACTCTGATTCTTATACAGGTTAGGAGCTTGTGTAACATACCAAAATAATGAGGAAACCTTGATACATCAAGCTATCGTCTTCAAAATAATGAGGAAACCTTAATACATCTAATTTTGCATTGAGTTGTACGTACCAGCTGCCTTATAAGGTTTCTCATTTCCTTCTGTCCTGCTTCTGTTGTCTTCAGCCAATGCCCCAATTCTGATGGATTTAATATTTGAGCATTCTCAACTCTTTCAAACTCAGATAATGCTCATGTAGGATGATCCTTGGTGGCAGATCTAATAATACATAAATTTGATTTATTTTATTATCCCATGTCTAAGAGTAACTTATAAAATGTATGAATATGACAAACTTCGATAGAACATACTCATTGGCTCTTGAGATACTCCTTCATACACATAACAAATATATACCCACTAAATGCAGCCTGGCACCACTGCTGGTAAAATATTATATCTATTTTATTCTTACTGGACAAACAAAAAAGTGGAAAACATACGTGAAGGAAGTTTTGACTAGAACCAGGACCCTCCACTTTTGGATGACTTTCGTTTTCAGCTATAAATTTTGACAAATAGTACAAAGCTCTATAAAAATTTCACATCTTGCAGAAAGAAATGAAGTTGAACCTCCGATTTAGAAAGAACTCTTTGGTCCGCCTGAGCAAGAACAAATAATTTGTGAAATGTGCTTGTAATCTAGTTTAAACACTCTAAATCATTGTCATGAGCAACTCCAAAATTTGAAGCCAGCTAAATGAAGGAATTTACCCAAAATTTTCATTAATAACCACTAGACAGAGAGGAAACGGCTTTCAAAAGGTTGGGTCAGAGTTCCCCCACCCCCACCAAAAGCGAAGGTTACAGCATGAATAAATTCTTAAACCTGAATATAAAATATCTCAAACAAATAGGTCGACAAAGGGTAAAACACACAGGTCGCATTTTGACCAGATTTTGCTTCAGTTTCTGGGATAAAAAGCATACCATAATCAATGTCTATTTTCCATCCCTCCCATTTTAACAGGCCACTTCACTGCTAATTTTTTGTTCTTAGGGATAATTTGTATGGCATACATGTGGTTATCTGCATTTGGATTAACTTCTTTCACACGGAAGTAGACATAGAAGAAAAAATAGATAGATAAGAAGATCACTACCACGACAATATGCGTTATTTGAGAAGGATAACTAGATATGGCTGCAGTAGAAGCACCTGGATTCGATCTAGCAAACCCATCAGAAACAAGCAATATCAACATTCAACAGAACACCATTTGTGCAAAACACGAGTGATGAGTCCCTTCCTCCTTGGCTTTCCAGTCGTATCTAGCAAAAATGAAAGTATTAACACCACTTGCATTCAAATTTACAGTGGTCAGAAGCAAAACCGGAGAAGCTACTAATCAGTGGGGTTTTTTTAAACAGATAAACCTGCATTAGTTGCTTCCATTTTTTCACCTCTTATTGTTTCTTAATCAGAATAGCACGGGATGAATTCTATTTCCCAGTAGATGAAATTCCTGGTGCATTTAACCGTAAAATAAAGCCCATATAGATCCCGGTATAAGTAATAGAAATCAATTAAAACCCCATATTTGTCTGCAACAACATTTTAAATGTGCATTCTTTAACAAAAGCAGCAGAAAAGTAATTGAAATCATGTAAACAGATAAGAAAAAGAATATGAAGTAGAGATTACAACTATTACCATCCTCCAAGAAAAAAAAATTGTATTTGAAAATTTGGAGGCTTATAGATGCTGTCATTGAAGGAGCAACATTAGCTTGTAGTCTAAATCCCGGTATAGATCCCGGTATAAATCCCGGTATGTATGACTGCAAGGAATAATAATTATGAGTCATGGAATGAGTGATAAGAAACCGTGTTCATTGAAAGAAAGCTTGAATAGGAATGCTTACATTTTTACTCAGAATTACACCCAACTCAACAACCTAATTGCCGAGGATGCTAGAGCCTAGAATCATCATTATCCTCCACAAATGAATGTTTAGACTGCTGAGAAGAGCTGAAAACAGCACTACAGCAGCCTCCAACTCTCCAAACATGCCTTAAATCCCAATATTATCTACAGTTCTACACTAGGAATATTTTACTCAATAAACAAAAAAATGGGTGTTGTAGGCAGGGTATGTTTTAGCCAGAAACAAGCTATCTCCATAAACCCTCCAACCCTAATTCAATTTCTTCCTGTCATGTTCAGACAACTCTAGAATTGATAGAGTTTCTATAAACCCCACAATTCATATAATGTCAATTTATGAGTTAAACAAATGAAACAAAAACAAACACATTGGTGAGAAGAACTTAAAGGGACAAGAATCAATTGGGGCCAAAAATTGATAAGAGTTTCTATAAACCCCCAAATAAATTCATTTCAATTCTCAAACCCTAACCTAACAAATCTCAAATCCCAAACCCTAACCTAACAAATCCATTTCAATTCTCCAAATAAATTCAACATTTCAACAACATCAATTGAATAAAGTCTATAAGCATTCTTCAATCTCGAATTAACTGAAATATTAACAAAAAAATCAGACCTAAAATAGAGGAACGGCCTCGCCCGCGCGGTAGCGGCGCAGCAGCACAACACAGAAGCCCTCTCCCGGAGCCGCCCTCGACCGGAACCGCCCTTTCCCGGAGCAGCCCTCGCGTCGCTTCCCCCGCGGCCGAACCTGGACAGAGACATCGAAGGATGGAGATTGGAGACAACCGGGAGTCGTCGGGCCTTCATCTTTCATTTGGGTTAGCGCGACTGCGAGAGAGAAGAAAAAAAACAAAAAATAAAAAATAAAAAATAAAATATATATATATATATATATATATATATATATATATATATATATATATATATATATATATATATATATATATATATATATATATATTATCTTGTTGTAGGAGTATATAATAAGATAGGATGTTTTAATTTACATACTTATAAGATAAGGTAATAGTATAAAATAGTGTTGCAATATTTTTTATTTTTTTTTGGAAGTTGTTATAATTTTACTTTTGTGCATATTTTAGTTAGATTAAAAAAATCCTAAAATATTACCTTTTCCTATCCTAAATATAATAGCTTTTACTTTTGTGCATATAGTTTAAGGAGCTAAAGCTGCATTTTATATACAAATAAATAATCTATATACAAATAAATTGTTGATCTTAAACTAATAATGATTAAAATTATAAAATAAAACTTAACTTGAGATATATGAATAAATTTTAACTTAAAATAATCTATATACAAATAAATTGTTGATCTTAGGGTTTAGGCCTTAGCCCTTAGGGTATATGTTATAGCTAGGGTTTAGGGTTTAGGGTTATGTTATAGCTAGGGTTTAGGGTTTACATGGCATACAAGTGTCAAAGTTATATTAACTTGAGATATATGAAGGTGTGATATTTTATTGAATTGAAATTTATCCACTTAGTTTAACGTACTTTGATATTTAGGGTATATGTTATAGGGTTTAGGGTTTAGTACATATTATGTAATACACAAATTAATGAGGGTTTATGGTATATGTTATAGGGTTTAGATTTCAATGTTATACTAACTTGAGATATATAAAGGTGTGATATTTTATGGGATTGAAATTTATCCACTTAGTTTAGTATAATTTGATCTTAATTATGTAATACACAAATTAACAGGGGTTTAGGGTATATGTTATATGGTTTAGGGTTTAAGTTATCTTTCTTTTCAACTTTATAAAAACTCTTCTTCTACCACAATTGTTAAAGAAGTGTTCATTAAGTATAAATTTTTATATTATCAAATTAAATACAATTGAAATTTAATTAGTAAGCTTTTTTTTTCCATGTATTGTCTATTCATTTAAGCATGATTATTATATATTAGGGTTTAAGTTTTCTTTATTTTCAAATTTATAAAAACTCTTCTTGTACCATAATTGTTAAAGAAGTGTTCAATGTTCATTAACTATAAATTTTTATATTATCAAATTAAATAAAATAAAATTTTGGTTTGAATAGCAAAATTATTAAATGAAATTAAGAAACTTATTAATTAGAATAATCAATAGAGTCATTGGAGAAGAAAATTGAAAGAATAGAATAAGGTAAAAATGTAAAGAATAAAACAGCAATATTTATTTTGAATAAAATAAGGAGAAAATTATAACTTAATGTTATTTATGTTTTAGTAAAAAAATAATTATACTAGATACTACGATAGCTACAAAGCAAATGCTCAAAGGTATATACCCTATTTTATGAAATTAGAATATACAGGGTGATGCATTTTCAATTTATAGAATTGTATTTTATGTGATCAAAATGAAATTACCTAAGAGATTTTTTATTTTGGTTCTATGTTTTTTTTTTCCCTGTGAGAATTTCGTTTTATGTATTACATCTAAACCCCTCTTTGAATTTTAATTAGTAAAAAAATAATTATACTAGATACTACTATAGCCACCGGATCCAGACACCACCACCCCCAGATTCGAAACCGCAGCCACCAGCACCGGAACCACCATCGCCACCAGAGCCGGAACTGCCGCCGCCGCGCTGGTGGATGAGGGATTCCAACTTCGCTTCATAGGGCTGATCTTCACCACCGATGGACAGGGAAGCCAGGATCCGGTGAGATTCATGGCAATCACGTTCGGATTTGAGGGGCTTGGGTCTGGCGGCAATGGTTTTAGGGTTCTCTCCTCTCCCTTCATTTTCCCTCTTTGAAAAAAAAATCTCCTTTAAAAAATATTGTATGTCCCTTCCCTTCTCCGGCGGATTGTACAGAATCTCTTAAACTAGGGGTGGGCACAAATCCCGCAAATCTCGGGCCCGTCCCGGTCCCGTCCCGATCCCGATGGGATTTGAAAAAAAAATAGTGAATCCCGTCCCGGTCCCGTCCCACAAAAATTATGCGGGACGGGACGCGGGACGGGACGCGGGACGAGGATTCCTTATCCCGCAAATCCTGCCCGGCTTGTGAGAAAGGCATTTTAGATGCATGGGGTGATCACGCACTTGCTTGTGCTGCTGAGATTGGTGTCAAACATCGACATAATGTGGTGCGTGATGCTTTGTATGATGAGTGCTTGAAGGCTGGAATCTCTGTACGTAAAGAGGCGTCTACTGGTATGGTTGATGGCAAAGGAGGGGAGCTTCGACCAGCTGATATTCTGTTCTACAACTGGTTCCAGGGCAAAGACACCTGTGTTGACATTACCGGAACTTCTATCTTTAGTTCGGCTGGTCTTTCAAGTTTCGTTCCGGGTAAAGCAGCTAGAGTGGCTGCTGGTAACAAAAGGAAGAAGTACGAGGATATTTGCAAGGCCAAAGGTTATCATTTTCTACCGTTTTCTTTTTCCACTATTGGCGACTTGGAGGATGATGCTATGGGACTTCTCAAGCGGGTGTGTGGGGTCGCTAAGGGGGTACCTGGATATAGTAGGGATTTTTGTCACACTCTGACTAGAATTGCATTTAGTATTCAAAAGGGATGCGGGGCTCAGCTTGTTAGCCGACTCCGATCCAATTTTATGTAGAAACTTTTATTATTATTATTATTATAACAACAACAATAATAATAATAATAATAATAATACAAAATCAAACAATTTAAAACATCTTAAGATAATAATAATAATAATAATAATAATATACAGTTTATATATAATAGTATACTATGTATCTATATATATATATATATATATATATATATATATATATATATATATATATATATATGTATACACACACTTTTACAGTGTGTGTATATATATCTATGGTATACATTTTGTGAGTACTTTGTATAATTGTATGTATACACTGTGTATCTATATATATAGACACACTTTTACAGTGTGTATATATGTATGATATACATTGTGTGTACATATATATGAAAGTTTATCAATATGTATACCAGTGTGTGTATATATATATATAATATGTTATGTCTTTGAAAACCGCAAAAATATATAGGTATTTTAGAATTTTTTTTATAATGTTTATTAATTGAGGGACAAGGCCCGTCCCGTTCCGGTCCCGTCCCGTGAGGGATAAGGCCCGCGCGGGATTGAAAAAAAAATAGTGAATCCCGTCCCGCAAAAATTACGCGGGACGGGACGCGGGACGATCCCTATCCCGTCCTGTCCCACGCCCACCCCTATCTTAAACAAACAAATCTCAATTAATTAAATTTCTTTTAATTTCTAATTAAATAATACTCCGACTCCTTGCCGCGTGGGAGACATGTCACTAGTGTCAATCAAACAATTTCCCGATTTGGCACATAATATATATGAGGAATTAAAAAGTCATTGGTGATATTTATGAAGGGGAAAAATGAATAAACTAATTAAGCTATTAGGAACTAAACAAATTAATTAAAAGTGGTACGTGTGAACTGAGACAGTGGTGGAGACTCTCAGTTACTGATAAAATAAAAAAAGAAGAGTTTTTGTTTGATAGTTGATACCCCTGATTTGTTGAAAATTCGTGCTTTATTTTTTCTCGTTAACGACTTGTTATATAGACTTTGTCGTCAATGAATGGGTCGTTAATATTTAATACCGGTCCTGCTCTCTCCACTACTCGTCAATGTAATAATATTAATAATTAATAATAATATATGCCCTATAAAGAAAAATTACAAAATTTTATAACACAGCAAATTAATTAATTAATTAGCAAAAAACAGTAGCTAAAGTTACATTGTGTGAAATGGTCATCATGGAGACATATTCGAATTCGAAGGCTATTTATTAAGTGGTGTTGGGTCTTACCATCCTGAGGCATTTTATTTTACATAAGAACAGATATATATTCTTACAGAAGCGAATAAAATTATTGATTAATTATATATATATATATATATATATATATATATATATATATATATATATATATATATATATATATATATATATATATATATATATATATATATATATATATATATATATATATATATATATATATATATTGTGTGAACTGAGACAGTGGTGGAGACTCTCAGTTACTGATAAAAACCCCCCACAGGGTCTTCCTCCGGCGGCTCTATAGACAACCTTCACGGTGGCCGGTATCACCCGCGGTAAGTGAAAAACCTCCTTCGGGAGCCTCAACTCTCCTTCGGGAGCCTCAACCCTCCTTCGGTAGCCCCAATCCGCCCTCTTCGGGTGTCGCAAACCCTCCTCCGGGAGCCAATAAACCGCCTCCTCGGCGCGATGAACCGCGATTTCAACTGGTTGTTGGCTGTTGCTCTCCTCCGCCCCTAAAATCCGACCCCGGTTTGGGTTCGAATGATTTATCTTGCCGTGGTCTGCCCCCCTCTCATTACCCATCCTTCAGATTTCGCCTCTTCTCCGCTTTGGGAGTTTTAGCACCAGATTTCTTCTCCTTCGGCCATCCGACCTCTACAGTAGGCTTGGACGCCTCTCCTCGCCGTGATCTGCTTTCAGGTGCGCTCGACGGCGTCCCCTGGTGGCGACTGGATCTGGTGGTTTCTTCGGTGGGTCGAACCCGGCCTGGTTTGGCCCCCCGTTAGCCGCCTCCTCTGGTCGTGTCGACCCCTCAAAACCCCCCTTTTCTTTCCTCTTCGGCCGCCGACTTTCCTATCCCGCCGGTGGCCTTGCCGTGATGGCCTTTTTCTTCCCCTGCAGGTTCTGTGGTGGCGTGTAGGTGTGGTTCTAATCCTTGGGGTGCAAGAACTGTTTCTCCTTGCACGCCAAGCCTCCACCAAAAAAAAAAAATAATAAAAATAAAAAAATTAATTAAATTAAAAAATAATATCCAGGATTTGTATTTATCTTCTCCTGGATATTAATCTAAAAAAACAAAGTTCTTAAGGGGTTATCAAAACCCCGTATGGGCTCATTTTCTCTGTTGGCTTCGGGGTGCTTGGCTCCGTTGACTACTCCTAAAATCCCTCATGATGTGAGCATGGGTCCGTATGTCTTGATCTTGCCTAAACTCGCTTTGTACACGGCTGCTGGTGTTGCTTGGTCTGGTGACGAACATGTGTTCTTTGCGACTCCTAGACTGCGGTGTGGTCTTGTTTGGCCTGTATTCAGGTGCTGTCCCCTGGCCCATTTCAATCACCTGCTTCACTACTACATATCCTTGGCTTCATTGTTGCTTTCACTGCTCTGTCTCTTACTTTCTTTGTTGCTCTTGGTGTTTCATTCTCGAGTCTTAGCGAGTCGAAGCAGCAGGAGTTTGAGCTGTCACCGGATCCTGAAGCAGATTTGTGTACAAACAATTTAGGCAAAACCATCTCGACATCGCCCTTGCTGAAGGGAATGGAAAACAAAATATCTTGGTGGGGTTTTATTAAGGTCCCTGATGCTGGTGTTCATCGGTTTAATCATATTACCTTATACAAAATTAATGATAGAATGCTCAGTGTTACCGTATGCGGGTTGAATGTATCTTCAAGACATCTTTCGTGTTTGCAAGCATATTATAATTTATATTCTATATTTTCCACAGGAAATTCTAGTCAAATATTGGAGATGCCTATTGTTAGTCATGTGATTTTGAATCTCCCTTTCGTTGTAGTGCCTCAAAGCTATGCCAACTGTCACCATGGTTTATTGAGCAATATTCTCCCTTGGTTTTGTCTAGTTGGCCTGCAAAATCAAATCAATTGTTTAAGTAATTATATAAGCTGCTCGTTTTACAAGTCGGGTAACATGAGTCCTTACTTCTTCAGTTGGGAGTTGCATAAAATTCATTTTTTTGGTTGCATTTGGCAATTTAGTGTTGTACCTTGTTATGGTTACCTTCTCTTCCAAGTCCATTCTGAAAAACTTTTCGATATGAGGATTTTTACCTTTTCTCCTCATATCTTATTGGGTTGCTCATGAAAATAAGTTATTGGAATTGTAGAGGCATTCGAAAGAAAACTTTCTGGACTGAAGTTGATACTTTATGTAGAAATGAACACATTCAATTGTTGGCCCTCGCCGAAACAAAATCGGAATCCTTGCCTGACGAAAAACTATGGAAACATGTAGGTTTTGATATGGCTATTTGGTCTCCTAGCATTGGTCGTTCGGGTGGCCTAGGTGTTTTATGGAAAACCCACCAACTCTCAAATGAAACTTTATCAATCTCGTTTCATTTGCCTAGGATAATTGGTCTTCGTTATGAAAACATTTGCGACAATCTCGTGATCCTTCTTTTGTTCGTATACGCTCCTCCCGATCCTCGGGATAAGGACCCGTTCTGGACCGAGTTAACAACAATAGTAAAGGATTCTCCCATCCCTTGCATCGTTATGGGGGATCTAAACGAAATCTTGTGTAGAGAGGATAAACTTGGTGGTGCTAACACTCTTCCGGCTAGGTTCACACGTCTCCTTCATTTCAAGAATACCTGTTCTCTGTTGGATTTGCCAACCTTCGGAAACCCTTTCACATGGAGAAAGTCTCCTGAGGCCACAGATAACATCCATGAAAAATTGGATCATGTACTTGTTCATCACCAAATTCTTCATAAACTACCCAATCTCATCACTAAAAACGGTGCGTTTTCATCTTCAGACCATTGCACTATAGCAATTACACTGGACTGTAGTGCCACCTTTAAAGCACCTCCCTTCAAATTTGAGAACACTTGGCTTCAACGCAAGGACTTTCGTAATATTGTTAAACAATCTTGGCGCGCTTCTTGTCCAGGTTCTGCTATGTTTCAACTAATCTTCAAGCAAAAAATCCTCAAGAAAAAAGCTAAAGAGTGGAACAAGCACTCATTCGGAAACATCTTTCGTCAACTACATGACGTGGAGAACGACTTGCTTCAAATCCAATCGGTTGTCCCTACTACTAACTATCCTGCTAGCAACAGTAAAGAAAGACGCCTTTTACAGAAAAGGGAAAAACTGTTACTTTTTCAAAAAACCTTTTGGAACCAAAGAGCTAAAACAAAACATCTTAAACTTACAGATTCTAACACATCCTATTTTCATCGTGTCGCTTCTGGCAGAAGACACAGGAAACAAATACGCAACATTACTACTACAGAAGGTACCCTGATAATTGGAGAAGAAAATGTTAGGCAAGAAATTAAAAAAGATTTTCAAAAACGATTTAATAAGGAAACGATTGACGATAGACTTCTTAATGAAATGACTAACATAATTCAGCCTTCAATCTCCCCTGCTGAAAATGAATTCCTTATTCGAGTCCCGACAAATAGTGAAATTAAATCTGCTGTCTTCAGTCTTGGGAAAAATAAATCACCAGGTCCCGATGGGATGTCGGCCGAATTCTACAAGCATTACTGGGATATTCTTGGGAACTCGGTTATCAAAGCCATTAAAGGTTTTTTCTATTCCGGGAAAATCCTGAAACAAATAAATCATACGTTTATTTCCCTACTACCAAAGCAAGATAACCCCTCGACTACAAACCATTACCGACCTATAAGCTTGTGTTCCAATCTATATAAAATCATTTCAAAAATACTAACGGAAAGACTTAAAGCCGTCATTGGTAAGCTCATTCATCCATTACATGGGGCATTTGTGTCAGATAGGTCAATTCAAGATAATGTCCTAATAGCTCACGAGATCTTCCATTCCTTTCGATCGCGCTTGGGTCGCGAATGGTGGTTAGCAATCAAAGTGGACATGGAAAAAGCTTATGATAGAGTTGATTGGAACTTCACCAAAAAGATTCTTGACAAATTTGGGTTCCACCCCACTTTCATATCCTGGGTCATGGAATGTGTAACAACAGTCTCATATTCCATACTTGTGAATAATGGCCCAACAGATATGTTCTCCCCTTCTAGGGGTCTTCGCCAAGGGGATCCCCTTTCCCCGTTTCTATTTATCCTAGGTGCGGAAATATTGGCACGTCACCTGTCTGCCGAGGCAAATAGTGATAGAAGCCCAATTGGGTTCACATTTGGGAGGAATGGACCGTGTATTCCATTTCTTTCTTTTGCTGATGATATTATCATCTTCTCGAAAGGAAGCCTGGATGCCTGTAGAAGAGTCAAAACAATTATTGACTCCTACTGTAATGTATCGGGCCAAAAAGTAAACTATCAAAAATCATGCTTCCAAGCTACTAAAGGAATCACACAGTCTAGACTTCTGGAACTCAATAGCTGCCTAACTATTTCCAATGTCAATTCCCTGGAAAAATATCTAGGATGTCCAATTATCAACGGTAGAGTAACCAAGGAAACCTTCGAAGACATTGTCTGCAAATCTAGAGAACAATTAAGTAAATGACGTGCTAACTCTCTATCTCAACAAGGTCGAGCTATTCTTATAAACTCAAATCTATCAGCCAAACCCCTATATACGATGCAGAGTTTCTTACTGCCATCTTCGATTCATAAAGAACTTGATCAAATCAATAGAACATTTTTCTGGAATAAAGATCTGCAACATCGCCCGTTGATTAGTTGGGATAGATTTTGTAGAACAAAGAAATGCGGGGGCATGGGGATTAGAAAATCCAAAGAAATGAATGAAGCACTACAAATGAAACTATTATGGAAAACGCTGGCTGAGCCAGATAATGTTTGGGTGCAAATAATCAAATATAAATATCTTCGATCTGTTGATATTCTCCGTTATAAGAAAAGTGGTGCCGCCTCCTGGCAATGGGCGAAACTTACAACTTTAATTGATAAGTTCAAAAAGGGGCTTATTTGGTCGGTTGGTAACGGGACCGCTATCAAATTCTGGTCTGATAATTGGATCACAACATCTTCTATTCAATCTAGGGATGACTGTTCAAGAATTGACAACATCGATGATAAAGTCAGTGACTATATCCTGGGAGGTAAATGGTGGGAGGAGAAACTCTCTGCTGTTTTCCCACACAATATTGTGGAGGAAATTCTTGACATTCCGCTCCCAGTCTCAAATTTTGTGGATAGATTATATTGGTGGCCGGACCGAGAGGGCTGGTTCACTACGTCTAGCGCATATAAATTGGTTTCCGCCGAGTCGTCATTCCCCTTAGACAACAACTCCTGGATCTGGCATCTCGACATCCCACCTAAGATCAAGAATTTCTTGTGGAAAATCTGTCAAAATGGCCTTCCCACTGCTAATAGGCTCGCCCAACGGGGGGTCCCTATCCCCCCTACTTGTAATATATGTAATTGCTATGAGGAAGATGATGTTCATTTACTGTTCGACTGCCAATACTCGAGATCTCTCGTCCAATTCCCGGCGCACATAAAGTCGACATTAGTAAGCCAAATCACACTATCAAGAGATATAAGCCCAATCATGTCACTCATTGGTAATATCCGACCAAAGCCCGCTCTAGGCAAACTTGCTTTCGTGTGGTGGACGACTTGGTATATTCGTAATCAACATGTGTTTAGGCAGGTACCAGTCCCTCCTAGGGACGCCGCATTGAAACTTATTGCTACACATGAGATAAATTGGAGTAACACTCACCAATATGACAGTACATTAGATGGTAACACCACCCTTCATTCACAAAGCGTCAGACATCCCGTAAAGAGGAATAAAACCCGCCATATCAAGTGGCGCAAACCACCGAAAGGTACTTTCAAACTCAACTTTGACGGATCGACCCTTGCTGATAACAGTAGCACCGCTGGGGTGATTATCCGGGACTGGAATGGACAACCAATACACATAGACCATAAACAATTAGGTATTAAAAGCGCGCTTCAAGCCGAAGCCCTAGCACTCAAACTAGGGGTACAAATGGCCCTACAGCTACATATTGAGAAAATTCAGATTGAAGGAGATTCCAGCATAATTATTAACCATCTCAACAACAAGTCCAGATGTCCATGGGAAATCGAACTCATCTTGTCAGACGTACAATTTCTTTTATCAACTCTGAAAGAAATTTCTTTCATTCATGTACCTCGTATTGGCAATAGAGTGGCTGATAAGGTTGCACACCTTAGCCACATTGTCAGGGGTATTGATATTTGCAACAATTCCGGTCTTACTGACCTCATCCGCAAGGATGCTTTCGGGTAGAGCATACTCACCCGAATTTTTTCCTAATCAAAAAAAAAAAAAAAAAAAAAAAAACCCGTATGGGCTGGTGAAATAACTTGTGTAAATTTTAAATTATAAGTAAAAACTATAAATCATAATTAATATCTTAAAATAAATAAATTAAATATATTTACATAGAGTCAATTAAATCCGGATTATTCCCGCGCTCTTCGTCCTCTTTGCGGTTGTGCTTCTTTTGCTCGTGTGGTTTGGTGTCCGTCTTTGGTTCGTGGTTAGTTTCGGTTGAGGAGCAGTTCTGCGGCCCTGGTTGATCGACGTGATCGTGTTGGTGGTGTTTGCGGTCTCTGAAGATCCCTCATCCAGGTGGGGGAACGTCGTGTGATCCACACTTCCCCAGGTGTCGCCTTTGCCTTACGAGGATTTCTACTTTCCGACTTTCCGGCGGCGAGACATCGTGTCAGCTAGTGCTGTCCCATGCGCTCGCTATCCACTGCTCCGCGACGACTTCCTTCCTCTCGATATTGTGACCGCTAGTTTGCTTAGGTCTAGGGTTTTTTCCGGGTTTTTTTGGGTTCTCCTTTGTTGTATTTTTGTTATATTTTCTATTTCGTTGTTGTATGTTTAGACGGCTTGCCGTCTGCCGACCTTGTCGGCCTCTCGAGGTCCGGGCCTGTCCGGCCTCGAATTATTTCCTTATAAAAAAATAAATATATATATATATATATATATATATATATATATATATATATATATATATATATATATATATATATTAATAAAATGTTGCAAAGTTTCCTTAGAAGTATGTAAGTTAGAAAACCCTTTCATAATACTTTGAATTTTATATTAGGATACATATATAATTGATCCGACCGTATAAATATAGCATTTCATCATCATTATTAATAAATCAGCCTTCCTTCCTCCCTCCCCTATATCCAGGGACGGAGCTCAAAGTTTTGAGCGGGACCATAGTAGAAGACAATAAGATCGAAAAAAAAAATCATAAAATACACAACGTGTTCGATAGTGCAAACTAGTGTCAAACGATATTACAGACTACGAAACAGATATAAAACGAAAATAAGGATATAAAATGCAATAAATAAACATTTTATTTTTAACATATGTAATCATGAGTACCTAGATATAAAAATTTTAAACTTGCGTAACTTCTTACAAAATTCTCAAAATAAGTAATATAAGTATATAACCTATGGTTTCAAAGCTCTCGAGATGAATTATAATATGTGAATGTAAATTGAAGTAAAATATAAAAGTATTATAATATATTCAAATAAAATTAAAGTGATTAATACACCTACAATTTTTAAACATTCATAACTTTTTACTCAGATGTCGGATTAGAGCGTATTATATATCGAAACGAAGCTATCAACGAGGAGAATACACCTAGGTAATTTGCCAAATGAGGGGAGGGTCATGTGACCCTCCATATCCCCCTCTCGCTCCGCCTTTGCCTATATAAGGTCGGATCTAGTGCAGTGAATTCACCATACGATTCTTTCTCTCACAACTATTACATCCTCCCTAGTATTAGATTATGGAAGATGTAATAGTTGTAGGCTTGTAGCCATGAGGGATGCTATTTGATTATATATTTGATATTTGATGTTGGTTCTTTACAAAAAAAAAAAAAAAAAAAACAAAAAAACAAAAAAACTAAGCAATATTGTGGTGGGCCGATGGACCAAGTCTTTCCAGGCCCATCAGCCATCCCATGACCCTTCACCTTCGAAATACAAAAGTTGATAAATTGTGTTTTGTGTAAAAGCAATTCACAGAGGGCCGCATAGCGCAGTGGATTAGCGCGTTTGACTTCGGATCAAAAGGTCGTGGGTTCGACTCCCACTGTGGTCGGAACTCATTTTTGTTAAATTTTTACTATTTCTTTTACTATTTTCCTCATTTGATGAATTTTCTTTATACGTATTTGTCAAATGTTATTTGGGAAAATTACATAAAATTAGCCGCACTAAACCACCACCATAAATTTGAAATTATAAAAAATCACCCATTATATAGGTTCTGTCAACAATACCAATACGCCACCCATACCTATCAACCTTTCACTTTTCCGTTAAGTTGATGTGAAATGGCCAAAAATCAACGAAAAACAATTTAAAGAACAATTAAATTTTTGCTCATGCCGTGCAACACCGCAGATGATTTCTCTGGGTCTCCATACACCACCATCAACTCCGATAGGGTCTTTATTTCACCGGTGGATGTCGCCTCCATCCTCCAATCCGCCTCTGGCACACTGGCACCACACTTTCCCCAATTCGATGGTTGTAAACCCTGGATTTCCAAATCGATTTGAATCGAGTTTTGTGGAAATTGATGTATGGATTCCGTTAAGAGTGTAAATTTGGTGTTACTTGTTGGATTCAACTGATTATTTGGTAAAATTGTAAATTTATGGTGCTAATCTAACATGTATGTTTGCAGGGGAAGGTGGGTTGAAGTTAGGTTTGCTGGTCGGTGGTGCAGGAGGAACAAGGTAGCTAATGCGAAATCGATTTTTAGCTGATAGATTACATAGATCTCATATTGTATAGTGGGCCTAAAGGCCCAATACCTTGTAACCTATATATAGCATTGTCTAATGAATGAAACCCTCGAGGAGGACTTTACATCAATTCTGTCATTCTACATGGCATCACAGCTTTTTCTTCCTCACGGAACCCTAAATTGATCCTCCCGTCTCACCGGTCATCCTCTTTCTCGCCGCCATCCTCGAGCCCAGATCCGCCGCTTCCATAGCAACTGTTGTCTCGAGCCCGGATCGCGCACCTCTTCCCTCAAGGAGAAGAGAGAAGGCCGTCGTTGTTGTCACGAGCCCCTCCACAAGCGTCGTCGATGTCCCTCGCTTTCCCTTCCCCGTCGTTGTCCCTTCCCCTCGCTGTCCCTCGATGTCTCGTGCGTCCCAGATCCGGCATCCACAAGTGTCGTCGGTCACCCACGAAATCCCTCGCCTTCCCTTCCCTTCTCCCTCGTCGTTTCCCTATGCTGCCATCTCCTCTCCTCTCACCGGAGTCCCTCTGTCCGACCTTCTCTCTCGCCCGACCTCGCCGAACCTGTACACCACCGACGAGATTCGAGCACCTCCGGCCGATCATCTGCACCCTCCACCGTGCGCCACTGTCGAAGGTCCCTTCGATTCATCCATTACATCTTCTTCTCCTCCCTCCGCAAACCCTTTGATTCATCGATTCTCCGCCACGACAGCCCTTCCCCCGCCCCGCCTCTACTTGATTTGGAAAACCCTGCCCCCATCTGTTTGTTTTCACAAAAAAAAAAAAAAAAAAAAGATGCAACCGTACTCCAGATATACTGCCCCTCGCAATTCCGGTCCTCAGGCCTATCTGGCATCGTCTGATCCAGGCTATGTTCCGCCTGCTATGCATCACACCTTCTCCTCTACGCAACCGACATTCCCCGACTCTTCGTGGTACATGGACACTGGTGCCACCTCCCATATGACGACCTCCTCAGGTAACTTCTCTTATATTTCCTTTAAGGGTCCTACACACTCTATTATCGTCGGCAATGGTGGCTGCCTTGCTACTTCGGGAATTGGCCATGCCAAACTACATACCCCAACCCACCCATTACACCTTAACAATGTCCTCATTACCCCAAATATTGTCAAAAATCTTATATTTGTCTGTCGGTTCACTACTGACAATAATGTTTCCCTTGTGTTTGATCCCTTTGGTTTTTATGTGAACGATCTTACTACGGGTGTTACTCGCATGAGATGTAACAGCACCGGAGAGCTCTACCCTGTCACACCGCCTCCTGCGTCCAGTCAGTCCTGCCTGGTCGCCCTCTCGACATCGTCGTCCAGTCTGTGGCATGCACGCCTGGGCCATCCCAGTGCTGCCGTTCTAGATGTCCTCCGTTCTCAGAGTCTTGTCACCTGTAATAAAGACTTACGCTCTAATTTATGCTCTTCTTGTCAGTTAGGCAAACATGCAAGACTGTCGTTCCAACGGTCTTTGAACTCCACCCTTGCTCCTTTTGACATCATTCATAGTGACATTTGGATCTCTCTTGTGCCTAGCAAGGAGGGTCACAAGAACTACCTCTTATTTCTTGATGATTACACTCATTTGTTATGGGTCTTCCCGTTGTATTTCAAGTCCCAAGTGTTTCCTATCTTTGTCAAGTTCCATGCCTACATCAAAACCCAGTTTCAAACATCCATCAAATGCTTCCAATGTGACAATGGTCGTGAATTTGACAAAAAAGACTTTCACTCTTTCTTCACCATACATGGGATCTCCTATCGGTTGTCTTGCCCTTATACTTCCCAGCAGAATAGCAAGGCCGAACGAATTATTAGAACCATAACCAACATGATGCGCTCTCTCCTCTTTCACACACCTATTCCTCTTACCTATTGGCCTCACGCCTTATCAACCACATGTTATCTCCTCAACATTCTCCCATCTACTACCCTACACCATCGCTCGCCAACTCAGGCACTCTATTGCACCTTGCCTAGGTATGATCACCTTCGTACCTTCGGGTGCTTGTGCTTCCCAAACCAATCCTCCACCACCCCATACAAGCTTCACCCGCGCTCCACTCCATGTGTCTTCCTAGGCTATCCGTCTGATCATCGTGGTTAACTTTGCCTCGATGTTCGGAGTCATAAGATTATTGCGTCCCGCCATGTCACGTTTGATGAGTCTCGCTTTCCCTTCTCTTCTCTTCTTCTCCCATCTCCGACACCTCCTATGTTCCAGTCTGAGTCAGAGTCTTCCTTCCCACACTTTCTCCTTCCTCAGAGCTCTACCGGTGCTCCTGCCTCTTCCCCTACACCGCCCACACCGCCACCTCCTCCTCCTACCACCAGACCGCACACCTGTAGCATCTCCGGTGTCTTCAGACCTCGTCAGATCGTCTCTATGAACGCCACCCTGCACCCCACCAAACCTCCTCCTGCGTACTCCCGACCACCCCCTAATTTGATTTGGGTAGTGATGGAGAAATTAATTTGATGTGGAATCGCAGTCTTCGAAGTTACTCTTAAAGTAATTGCACAAGGAAATTAATATGTAGCTTAATTTTTTGTTGTGCTAGAGCTTGAAGATAATGGCTTGGAAGGTGTACGGACCTGGAGTGGTTTTAGGGTAGATAACAAACATGATATTTCTTCAATTTTACACTGTTATTTGCATGATCTCAAGCTCAAAAAAAACCCAAAAACAACTTTGACTCTTTGAGGATAGACTAAGGAAGCAAATGAGCGAGCGAGACAAGAGATGGGATGAAACTCTATTGCTCAAGAGACAAGAGGAGAAAGAGGGAGGGATAATTATGTCTTTTAACACAAGCTTAACCGACTTTATCGGGCAAATGGGCATGGGTGGCGTACTGTTGACAGAACCAATATAGTGGGTGGTTTTTTTTGTAATTTTAAATATAAGGGGTGGTTCAGTGTAAACCTCAATATTTAATGGGGTGGTTTTTATGTAATTTTCCCTTTTCATATTTTGAATATCCATTCCCGGAAACTCGGCCCCTCCCCTATGCTTCTAGTAGGAGGCCTTTTACCTTCTGAACATCCGTTTCCGCCCCCCATTTCCCTTCAATACAAATTCCACCGTCACTCGATCTCCGTTGCAAAAACATGAGGGGCTGGGGCTGCGCCTCGCCCTTGGCGGCCTATACGGCCATCTGCACCAGCGCCACCGCCCGCCGGCCCACCCCCATCAATACAATTTGTCATTACTTCAGACTGCGAAAGAGTCTTCAACTATGACCGAAGAAACCAAAGTATGTAAAACAAATTCAATAAAAAAAATCATATCCCACAAAACAAAATCTGAAAATCATAACTTATGTTTTTAAAAAAAAAATTAAAAATTGCGTATAATCTTGGTCAATTAGAAATGGCATACCGTTTGACATTTTCATTCACCATGATAGATGGAAAGGACTTACTGTTAATCGGATTTGTATACTACTGTATATACCTGTTGAGAAGATGGGGCCGGATTGACCAAAGTTTGACCGGGAACGAAACCCCGGCGAGAAACCGGGCTTAACCGCGCCGAACCTAAATTTTAAACGAGCTTTTTTATTTTGTTCAAGCTTGGCTTGTTTAGAAAATGAACCAGCCTGAACCGAGCTTTTTCCGAGCTTTGAATAATTATACTTGGTTATAACATGTTAATTTAAAGGAAATTTTAGAAATTTCATAGATTTCGAGTTATTCAAGCTTTATTCGAACGGGCCGAGCTTTCAACCGAGCTTAAAATTTTGTGCTCGCGTCGAGCTTTTTCGAGTCGTTCCTGAGCCGAGCTCGAGCGATTCGGCTCATATAATAGCCCTACTTGAACTGCATGAATCAAATCAAATAGTAACAAGATTTGAAAGATTTAAAGTGAAAAGAAAAATATAAGTAGTTAAAGTTGAAAGCTCTATCATTGAAGCCAATTAAAATATTTGTGACTACTGACTAGTGATCCTTTTTTCTTTAACTCTAGAAAAAATTGAAGTTTATTGGGGGTAAACTGGTAGTCTGGTACAGACATATCGGCATTTATTTTTTAAATCTCGACGATTAAAGAGAAATAGAGTTATTATATACTCCGTATTATGATTCAGGTAGTGGTTCTGAGGGTATCAATGCACTGCAGAGGGTGTGAAGCCAAACTCAGAAAACACCTCTCCAGAATGCAAGGTTTATAATTTAACCTATTTTTCATATTATTGTTTTTTTTTCTGTTTGAATTACTCTGGTGTTTATTGTGATATTATATATAAGTGTTTTTGTCCTTCTCCTAGCAGGAGTTACGTCGTTTAACACAGACATGGAAACCAAAAAAGTGACTGTGATTGGAAATGTGACTCCGTCAGATGTATTAGCAAGCATTTCGAAGGTGAAGAATGCGCAGTTCTGGCCCTCCTCCTCATCGTCTTCTTCTTCTTCAGGGCTATCGAGTTTGGATTAAAGATAACTGTTTAGGGAATCATATATTGGATGCTAAACTAGCTCACCTTAATGCATGTCATGTTATGCATAACTCTCTACAAACTTCAACTTAGTATTCGCTACCTCTCCGTTTTGTTTTAAAGCGAGTGAGATTAATAAAACTTGTTCATTGAAAGACATGTAACGCCATACTCGTACCCGCCCTCCATGGTCTAAAGCTTAACCTTAGGTTGATAAGGAAAGAAATATGAAATTTTTGATAGAGATGATGATATGTTGGGGTTGCATTTGGCTTCTACTTGAGAAGTATATGGTTATAGCCAAATCTCCTTAATGGGCCCTCATATTGGGCTTGATCCAACATTGGTTATTGGAGGCCCATATGGAAATTAGCTCTGATTTATGGGAGCTACTATTTTAAGTCAAACCCTCCTGGAGGCTGGAGGAAATCACTAGTTAAAATCCTGATCTTATAAGAAATTGGATGGATTTGTAGACATTTCCACCCCTAATTTCTGCTAACATCCCTTTCAGAAAATAACTTTAATAATAATAATAATAATTTATCCTAGAGAGCTCGAATCAATAAAATATTATTTTATTTTATTTTGAACAATGTTATTTTAGGTTATATTTCATTGGCTTTTAAAAATTACTTCAGGGGCAAAGGTTTGCGAAAAATTATTTTACACCCCTAATTAATGCTAACATCCCTTTCATTATTTTTTGCCTTTTAAAATTATTTCATTGGCTTTTTTTTATATATATGAGTTCAATAAACTTGCTTATGTACACGAGGATCGGCCATATAACAAACTTTTTTTTTTAATTGAAGTTTATGCGTAGAAAAAGTTTAGTTTATGATATAATAATTGTATAAGAGAGCCAATTCCCTACGGAGTATTATTTTTCAATAACGAGTAACTCACCTTCGGTGATAAACTGACCATGTGAACCGACTTGCGTCGATCGGTTTGACTCACTGGTAGGGATCAGATCGAAAAAATAATAATAATATGAAATATTATAAAATCGACAAGTAAAAAGTTGGAAATTCAAACAACAATTAGAAAGAAATTGTGTTTAAATATGATTAAGAATTATGAATTGTAAAAACAAGTAACCACTGAGGCAATGAGTAAAATTAGGCAAATAGCCCAACTGGCAACTACGGTGACCCTAAAAAAAACCCATCTAAAGCTTCCTTTTAAGTTTTAATGGCGATTATCGCTAAACTAATCACTACCGTACCCTAACCCTCTCAGTAAGACATTCTATACGAATAATACGGCCCAATTTAAACCGAATCATACCCAAAAAAAACGGCACCGCCAAATTAGAATGATCTCACTGTATCCTCTGCCTCTTCGGCCTTAGAATCATCCCGGCGCTCCCAAACCCGCCGCTGCCGGAGAAATTCAGCACCGAATTGGTGCCGGCGAGCTGAGATGACGTCCCGCACTGGCCGTTGTTGTTAACCGGTCTCTTGACCGAGTGGGGCCCAATTGCGGTGACGGTGGCCCCACCTTGCTTCTTGGTGTGATCAAATCCCACCGGAGGGACCTGGAAGGTCTGGGCCGGCGGTGGGTTCCGCCACCGGGGCAAGGGCCCCGCTACCATCAGCGTCTGCAGGAGCGGTCCCGCATCCATCACCGCCTCCAACAGCTTCCCTTTCTGAGGGAGGGGCCTCCCCTTGGCAATTTCGTAAATAATCTCACTTTCAGGGTCGATTAATTTCCGCGGAATCGCCGGCGGAATTTCATATCCCTGAACATAGGGCGCGCTCCGTTGCGTGAAACCGAGGCTTCCGGAGTCCACACCGCCGCCGGGGGATACGACGTCGTACAGGGAGTCGCCGGCGGAGTTGTTGTTGTTGTAAGTGGTGTAAGTAGTGGTGTCGGAGAGACTGTTGGATTCGGTCAGGCCGGAGCTTGTCCTCCCCTGGAAGTTGTTGAACAGGGGGCTTTCCGGCGACGGCATCGGCGGCGCCACGGCGGCGGAGAGCAATTTTTGGATTTGGTCCCTGGCTTCGTCTCTCTCCTTGTTAGAGACCTCTAACATGCAGAGAAGCTGCTTCATGTTCTCCATGCTTTCTTTGTTCTTCCGGACTTCGGTATCCAATTCCATTTTTGAAGATTGCAGTTCGTATGTCATGTAAAGGATCTTCTGTTTCAGTTCTTCCACGCTCTGCACACACGAAATTACAGTTTAAATTGATGAATCAATGAATTGAATTTCGTGTTTCGAAATTCAGAAATTGGAGGAAAGGAGGAGGAAATTGAATAATCAAATTTCAAATTGCTTCAATTGGAAAACTGAGCGAATTGGGGATCAAAGTGACAGATAACAAAATTGGGAGAAAAACCAGCAAAACGACAAGCTTGAAAGCAAGAAAAACATCGTTTTCAACACACAAAAAAATGAAGTTCCTCTCTTTCATTTCTCTCTTCCATGGAGTTGGAAGAAGAAGAAGCAAATTGAGACAAAATTCGATTTCAATCAGCTCTGAAACAGAGGCATAAATGGCATAAAAATCATCAGAAACATAGGAATTTGAAGCGAATGTAGTTGTAACAGAGTGAGGAAGCGGAAGGAGGAAGGGAAAGGGGCACACCTCTTGATAAAAGAAGAGAGAACTGAGATCCTCCATAGCCATGGGTACCAGGTAAGAGATGAAAATCAGAAAGAGAGAGTGATTGTTGGTGTGAATGGGGAAGGAGGGGAGTGAATAGGGGGAGTGAGGTGTGATTTTATAGTAGCGGGAAGGTTAAATAAAGGACAAATTGCGAGACGGTGCGATGACACTGTTGACTCGATCTCACATTGTAAATATCCCCATCAAACAATACGGAGTATATGATTTTTGTGTTTTTATTTTTTCTAATGGAAGAGAAAGGAAATGAAAAATGGGAGGGAAAATGAGATAGAGGAGGGGTGTTAATCAATCCAACTGGGTTTTCCTTATTTAAATTTGGAAAATCTAAAGGGTTGCCTTTGTAACGTACAGACTGTAGAAGAACGCGGTTTATTTTTGTAAAGTTGGCCTTCCTAAATTACTCTCTCATTAAATCATTCATTTTTCCCGCTATCTGTAAGGGTTTGATTTGAATCTATCCGATTGATGACATGTATATCTCTTTAAACATCTAAATATATGTTGATTTCGAATTAATTTGGTGGAGTTGCAAATAATTAACTCTATCTATATAAAATTTCATATATATAATTATATAGTTTGATTTCCAACTCATTCTTGAATTCTATTTCCAATATATAAATAAAAAAAATTTGCTCATAAACAAATAAATAAAACTTTAAGGTAATTTTGCAAGATAATTAATCACGAGCTTTATAAAAAATCTGCATGAAACCCAAGATTTTGATATTTCTATAGGGTTTGATCTTAAACTTTTACTTCGTGAATGAAAGCTCCAAACATTACATATTTACATTCATGATGTATGTTCGAGCCAGAAGAACCCAATGAGGGCGGCCGGGACACATCGGACGTACATAGATTCCTACAATACCTAATGTCTTCAATACTACAAAATAACAATAAAAAATAAAAGAGTATGTTCACTAGTACAGAGTTCTTCATTATTAATTAGAGTTATATATTTAAATAGTTCAATACGACGATAATGGGGATAAATCTATTTTACGGGTTTTCATACTCTGAAAATGTTGAAGGATGATCTCATTATCAATGCGTTTGAAAACATATTTTTTCAACATAGCAAACCAAATTCTTAGAGAGAAAGTCATCTCCCATCTTGTTGCACAAATATGGCTTAATAATACTTATAGTAGAGACAACTTTTTTCACTTTAGTTGTTGCATCAAGTAACACTAAAACCAACTCGATAAGACGATATACCAAGTTAAAAACTTTGTGAATTTCTACATCGACCATCTTTTTAGAAACATCAGTAATATCTTGCAAAGTGGAAAATCTGACATTTTTTCTCATTTAAACTTTCGTAAATTCAATCGTTAAAATGAGTAATATAACCTCTAGTTTCGAAGCTCTCAAGATAAATTATAGTATATGAATGTCGATCTAAATAAAATATAAAATCATTGTAGGTTATCAAAATAAGATTAAAGTGATTAATATACCTTTAATTTTAATACATTCATAACTTTTTACTCAAATATCGGATTAAGACGTTGATCGGGTCGTGGGAGTCGTATCGGATTTTATATTGTTTTTGGTTTTGAGGCCGGGATTCACTCTTTTAATACAAAAACTTAAGCCATTGTGTAGGAGCTTCTCCCTTTCTTGTATTTTAAATTGTTATACCACCTACAATTAATGTGGGATGGCTATGGTTTTATCCCAAGAGGCTGGAGCTACCGCCTCTGTATTCATAGATGATCATCCTTGTTGTTAGTTGCCAAGTTATTTAATCTAGCCATTGTAGTTACCTTCAACTTTTAAAATTTTGATATATTAATTCTAGGGTAAACTTTACTTTTTTTTTTTTTTGAAGTGGTTAATCTATAGAAAGGTAATATGTAATTACAAAAAAGACAAGATATCAAATCTTGTCGTAAAATGGGGTAACTCACATCACAACAACCATCTGCGTGACCGAGTGTGATGCGTCCAAAAACCAATCCCGTGTATTCCCAAAAAAAAAAACTTTTACCTCTTTTCGCAAAGGCCACAAACATTACATTCATCGATGATCATCATATCCTTTTTTTTTATTAGGTAAGAATTCGAGCTCGGACATGCCTGAAACTCGAGAGGCCGACGAATCGGCAGACGGAAAAACCGTCAACATACAACACACTAAAAACACAAATCAACATAGATGAAAGAAAAAACCCAAACAACCTGAAGACGTCGTCCGCCAGCAAAGGAGTCAATGGAGATCCTTGACGAGCCACGAATGTCGAGAATACGGGAGAGTGCGACGACTCACACGGCGTCTCAACGCCGAGAAAACGGAGAACAGTAATCCACCACCGAAAAGGGCAAAACCCGGAGAAGTGTGGATCACCGACGTTGCCCTCACCTAGATAAGGGATTTTCGAAGACCACGAACACAACCACAATCCTTATTGTTAGTTGTTAACTCCTTTTAGTTTTAGCTTGATTTCTAACCATATGCTTTTATGACATAGGTTAAACAATTTAATTAAAAAATGATTTTATCATATTCACTAATTAAAATATTTTAAAAATTACAAGTAATGGAATTTAAACATTATTATCGATAGAAATAGTTACTAATTTGTAACTATATATTAACCTATACTTTAAAAAATATAGAGTGGATTAAAAAGACGGATTAATAAATATACAATCCAATGAAACACACAACACAACAATGCAACACTACACACTTATTTGCCTAAATTAGGGAAGGGTGAAGTAGTTTGGCTTGTTCACTGCCCGAGGAAACTCAAACCAAAAACCAACTTATGGTTGACTTATCTGCTTTTTATTCTTATTCCACCCACAAATATACCATCTACAGTTTTTATATATTTAATTAAATCACATAGGTACTGAATTTTACTTATTTTATTTATTTAAGTCAAAAAGTTGTAAGGTTATAATTATAACCCATTTTTTAGGGGAGGTAAAAAAGAAAATTGAGCACTTTATCAACTTTTGTTGATCACCTATGCATATATATGCATGTCTTGGCATCATTTGTCCATGCATCTCTTTGTAGTTTGTATAATAAAAGTAGTGCGCGTAAAATTTGGATCGGACCGGAATTTACAGTCTTGCGTCAGACCGAAAATATAATAGTTTGGTCCATGGTTCATCCATAAAAATTAAAATTCCGGTTTCTGGTCCAAGACCGGTTGGACCGGAATGTGTGCGCGCGCGTGTGTATTTTTAAAATAAAATGAAAGTGAACAAATAAAAAACATTATAAATTATTTTTTTATATGTATTAGTAAGAATAATTTAATTAAGGCTATTTCACAGTTCATTGTTGATATAACATTATCATTTAAAACGTTGACGTTCATCGTTTATTCTTTTATAATTTTTCCACTTTAAACAGATAAAATAATGTTATTTTAGTGAAGCATCGTTGTATCTAAAAAGATAAATTTTAATTTGAAACAAAATGAGTCAATGTGTAATTAATTTATTGTTCAGTTCTATTAGCAATTTAGCATGTAACAATAGGGGCAATTTGCAAACTGCCCATATTTGGTGGCCAAATTAGCAAAGTATCCACCTTATTGAAATAATTAGCAAACTATCCATCCCCATGTGCCTCCTCACTGCGTACCCTCCTCCCTCGTGTGCCCCCCTCCGCGTCAGCAGATTTCCCCCCACTCGCGTCGGCATTTTTTTCATGTCAACACTTTCCGTTGCTGACATTGAAAATGCTGACGCTGACGGTGTTGACGTCGATGTTGCTGACATCAACGTTGTTGATGCTGACGTCGTTAGTGCTGACAACAAATTGGGTTCTACTTAATATTAATTATTAAATAATTTCTAATATAAAATAGTATATATTACAAATATATATAGATATAAAAAATTGCGGATATAAAAAAATTACAAGGATATAGAAAAGTGTGCAATGTTTACATTACAAAATAGCCAAAGGTTAAATTACGAGAATATATATCCTATTGAATTATTTTTATAACGATTATTGACACTAAATGTGCTGACGTCGAAGTTGTTGACGATGACGGTGTTTTGTTGAAACACCTAAAACTTTGTTTGATAAGATCATCATCCATTTAATTTTTCATTACACCAAAACTTCAAGTGCATGACAACTAATTGAGTATATATACATATTAATCAGCTAATTGAAACACCAATCAACAACATGGCGTCGTGATGCTGAAAAAGATGTTAGCACGTATAAAAATACGCATGAAAATGATATCATCACTTAAAAACAAACAAATTTTTAGTTTTCGGACGCATTCGAAATCCTCCGCCGCGGACGATCGTTGTCGGACGATGCTCTGGCGATTGCTCCCGATTGCTCGTGAAGATTGCTCCCGATCTGGTCTCGAAGAACCTCTCGAGAGAGATCTAAAAAGGAAGGAGGAGGAGGACCATGGGAGAGAGATGGAGAGGAGGAGGGGCACCATAGGAGAGAGATCAAGAGAGATTTGAGATTTAGGGGAGGTTTGGATTTGAGATTAGGGTAAAAAAAGAGATGGACAGTTTTGTTAAATATTTTAAAATCATGGACACTCTCATAATTTGGCTGAAAATTTACGCCTTCAGTGCAAATGTTCACATAACAATATATGTGTAAATGGATACAAATTAAAACTTCAAACATGCATAATTTTCTAATTGTCAAACTGAGTAATATAACATCTCGTTTTGAAGCTCTCAAACTAAATTATAAATTTAATTTATTAAGTAAAACATAAAAGTATCGCGATTCATTAAAATTGCATTTAAAGTAATTAAAGTTATCGACCTTGTTACTTAAATTTTCTCAACTTTAATTGATGTTATCTTGGGCAATTTTTAAATTTTGATTTTGATCTCAGAGCCAATTTATCTACATTATTTTTGGAAAAATTGACGAAGGAAAGTAATTCAATTATTAAATATATAAATTGAGACGCCAATGGAAAAGTCGGTACGTAGTAAGCAAATGCCATTTAAAAAAGGCCGATTTTGGTACATGGCCTTTTTTAAATATCCAATTAATCACCTAACCCATAAATCAATTTAATTAGTTTGCCCTAGCCCCTTTTCCAATTGGGTGGGTTGGTCAATGGTCAACCGTTTGACCGTTGACCGGTCAACGTTGACCAACCCATTTTAATGTCAACTTCTTTTTTCTTTTTTTTTTTTTAGTAATGCCATATTTTACCGTTTTGATGCCAAAATTTTACTATATTTTATTTTCACTTTGATGCCACTTTTTTATGTCAATTTTTTTATAATTTTTTTTTTACCGTGATGCCATATTTTTGATGATATTTTTTCAAAGTAGTATTTTTGATGACATTTTTTTCTTTAATGTGATACAAATTTTTCAAAATGGCATCAATGGTCAACGTGACATTAGAGTAAACAAAAAATGTCATCAAAGTTTAAAAAAAGTGTCATCCAATAATTTAATTAGAAAAGTAGCATCAGATTGAAAATAAAATGTAATAAAATTTTGGCATCAAAACGGTAAAATATGACATCACAAAAAATGTCATCAATGTTTTAAAAAAGTGGCATTAAAAAAAAGTCATCCAATCATTTCATTAGAAAAGTGACAATAAGGTGACAATATTTTGATTCCATGTTTTAATCTCTTATGCCATCAATTATATAAAATTGTCACCACAAAATGTTGGCATCAAAACGGTAAAATATGCCATCACAAAAAAAAAAAAAAAAAAAAGTTGGCATCAAAATGGGTTGACCGGTCAACGGTGACCGTTGACCGGTCAAGAGGGCTAAGCAATCTAAAAAAACAATTAATGGGCTAAGCATACTAAAAAAACAATTAATGGGCCTATCTAGCTAACCAAATATGCTAAAATGGCTTTTTCACCAAATTCCCTCTTTAAAAAAACGTGTTATATTTCAAAATAATTTCATCAATCTAAAAAATATATTTTTCGAGTTAATTGTAGAACCATAATTCAGTTTTTTTTCTCGGATTATGGTTCTACAATTAAACGGGAATAATTCAGTTACGTTGTAGGATTGAATTAATATATATATATATATATATATATATATATATAATATAAAATATGTATATAATATTACACAACCCTTATTATGTATTATTTTAACAAATCTTAGTCATTAAATTAAGAAGATTAATCAGATGAGATTAAAAATAACCTTTGATTATTCGTTGATATTGAGAGATTATTCGTCGAAATGAAATTATTCGGTGATATTTGACGATTATTCGTTAGAGTAAAATTTATAATATTTTTTACACTATTTATATAGATGAATAAGTATATAATTATAAATGAATAATTATGTGAAAATAGACGAATAATTGTGCACCGGAACCAATTTTTCACTATATATGACGTGGATCGATAGAACAAAATGTGTCTCGTTCCATTCGACGTTCCACGTGTTCGTGTTTCTTAATCTCTTAATTGCAGCATAAGTTATATTAGCACGGAGAATCATATATAATTAAAATTAGCTTAATCGAGGAAAATTAAGCCAAGCCAAAAAAAAAAAAGGTAAAGTTAAACTTGCACGTTAAGACAAAGACGATGAAGATGATCGAACAAGGATCGGAATTCCATCGGAAAACCTGAGCATTTCTTTCTTTATTCCCGACAAGTAATTTCAGTTCTCCGTCATTATGTTAACAACTACATTTTTTTTTTTCACATATTTTTATTCATCGATCAGTATTATATTAGGTCGGACAATTTTTTAAGTATAAAAAATTACTGTTATAAAATAAATATACTATTACCAAATGAAAACATAAAACAAAATAAAAATAGATTCGATAAAGTCAGTTGCAATTCCTAGTACGTCGATCTCGATTCCATAGATTGAGAACTAAGAACGGGGTAATCGATCGCAAATCAAAACCGAAACGCAAACCAGAGACTAACACGCAAGATTTACGTGGTTTGACCAGAGCCTACGTCCACTGAGCCTCAGCAGAACGGCTTGAGAGCACAAATCCACTAATCGGTAAGAAGGTTTACAGAACAGGTTTGCCCTAAACTCAAACTAAGGCAAATACAGGCAAAAACACGGAGAAATAAGAGACATGCACAAACTCGCCCTCCGTTCGGACGTTTGGCATGCTCGTCTAGGACACCCTGGCGATCATGTCCTGGACACTCTCCGTTCAAACCGTTTTATTTCTTATCATAAGGCCTCCGCCGTTTGGTCTTCATGTCAAACTACCAAGAGCAAAAGACTATACCCTTTAGTCTCTCCCATTCCCATACATTTGCACCATTTGATATTATACATTGTGACTTGTGGACATCTCCTATTCCTAGTGCTAGTGGTTTTCGATACTATTTGGTTGTCCTTGATGATTTCACCAATTTTGTTTGGGTTTTTCCCTACGTCACAAATCGGAAACACAAAGTCACATTGTCAATTTTCACACATTTGTCCGCACTCAATTCACTTTGCCCATCAAGGCTATTCAGTGCGACATGGGAGGAGAGTTTGACAACAATTTTGTTCGCTCATTTTGTCAACAAAATGGGATATCACTCCGCTTCTCATGCCCCCAAACCTCTCCACAAAATGGCAAAGCGGAACGTATTCTCCGCACCCTCAATGACAAAACTAGAACCCTCCTACATCACGCCTCTCTCCCCCTCCCCTTTTGGGTTGAGGCGCTTCACATGGCCACCTATCTCCACAATATACTTCCATCCAAAGCCATTGGCAACTCCATCCCAACCTTGGCACTCTACAAGCGCTACCCCTCTTACGATCACATTAGAGTGTTTGGATGTCTCTGTTTTCCCAACATGAGTGCCACCGCCCCTCACAAGCTATCCCCACGATCCACTAAATGTGTCTTCTTGGGCATCTCCCCACACCATCGAGGCTACCGTTGTCTTCGCTTGGATACAAATCGGGTTGTCACTTCGCGCCATGTGATTTTTGACGAACAGACCTTCCCCTTCGCCACACCACCCACTAGACCTGAGCAAACATGGGCCATCCCGCCCCACCCGCCCAACCCGCCCGGCAAAATATGCGGGCTTGGACAGAGTAGTTGGCCCAAGCGGGCCGACGGGCCCGGCCCGGTTGGGCCAATGGACCGGGCTTGGGCGGATAGTGAAGCCCAAGCGGGCCGATGGGCCCGGCCCGGTATTATAATAATATTATATATAATTATAATTATATAAATTATATAGAGTATTGTAAAAATATATACATAATTTCTATAATTTATAACTATATTACCGGTGCCATACTAGTACTAAGTGCTACCTATTCCCAATCATAAACGTTCTCATCTTCAAAATCAAATCCAATTGAGAAATAAAAACCCTAAATGATTTCTCTCGCATAGCTCAAGTGCCGCTTAAAAGTATTGCCACACTATAACGTTGATTTGCATTTGTTAGTAAGCTAATATTGTCCATATTTGCCTCGTATTTGAAAGTATTTATACAATGTTGTAATTTGCCAATTTTTTAGTTCGATTTCGGACATAAAACGAATTTGAGAACCTAGGCCTGCTTGGCCCGGTGGGCGGCCCGGCCCGGGAAAGAGGACGGGCTTGGGCAAGACACTAGGCCCAAATACCGGGCCTGACCCAAGCCCGACCCGATGTAGTGGGCTGAAATTTTGGTCGAGGCCCGGCCCAAGCCCGCCCGGCCCGGCCCTTGCTCAGGTCTACCACCCACCCCTGTTGTCCCCAACCCACCCACACCACCTAATTCTGACGAATTCCCACCCCTTCTACGCCACCTATTTCAACAAGCATCATCCGGAACCAACCCCCCGCCCAAAACCCCACCCAAATCGATTGGCGGCGGGCGCTGCAACACATGCGGCGGGTACCCCTCCCCTGGCAGCGGTCGCCGCACCCCCGCCGCACCCCCCCGCCCATCCTGCAGCACCCCTTGCGGCGGGTACACCCCCACTGGCAGCGCCCGCCGCACCCCCCGTCCCCCTCTTTCCCCCTCAGCAGGCAACCCCACTTAACCACCAACCTCCGCTTGCACCCCCCCCGCCCATTCCATGAAGACCCGGTCGCAGTCCGGAATCTTCAAACCTAACCCCAAATACAACCTTCTCACTCCGTCTCCCGACATATCTCCTCTCTCCAAATCACCCCACAAGGCCTTACAGGACCCGAACTGGCAAGCCGCCATGATGGATGAGTTTAGTGCTCTTATTAAAAACGGCACGTGGGACCTCGTTCCAAGGCCTCGGGACACTAATATCATTAACTGCATGTGGTTGTTCAAGCATTAGTACAGGTCAGACGGAACTCTAGAGCGACACAAGGCTCGACTAGTGGTCAACGGCAAGTCGCAAGAGGTTGGGGTTGACTGTGATGAGACTTTCAGCCCGGTCGTCAAACCGGCTACCATCCGCACAGTTCTGAGCATCGCCCTTACTAAGGATTGGCCTATCCATCAGCTTGACGTCAAGAATGCCTTCCTTCACGGCAACCTTCAGGAGACTGTGTATATGCATCAGCCGCCAGGCTTCTATGATCGCACCCGCCCATCTCACGTCTGCCTTCTCCGGAAGTCTCTCTATGGGTTGAAACAGGCGCCTCGCGCCTGGTATCAGCGGTTCGCCACGTACCTCACTGGCATTGGATTTCAGGGCAGTCAGTCTTATCACTCCCTTTTTGTGTTCCACTCAGGGTCTGACACCGCCTATCTTCTCCTCTACGTTGATGACATCGTGCTCACCGCTTCCTCTACATCGCTCCTGTCTAGGCTGATGGCCCTGCTACGATCAGAGTTCGCCATGACTGATCTCGGTTCCCTGCGCTACTTCCTTGGGGTCTCTGTGTCACGCACTCCTACTACCCTGTTCCTTCATCAGCAGAAGTACGCTCTTGAGATCGTCGACAAAGCCGGCATGACGTCTTGCAAACCCGCCACCACCCCTGTCGACTGCAAGTCCAAGCTCGACGCTGCCTCCAGTCCTAAGGTTGAGGATCCTACGGCCTACCGCAGTCTGGCCGGTGCTCTCCAGTATTTGACATTCACCAGACCGGACATTGCCTTCGCCGTACAGCAGATCTGCTTATACATGCATGATCCCCGCGAGCACCATCTTCAGTCGCTCAAGAGGATAATCCGGTACATCAAGGGCACCTCTGACACGGGTTTACATCTCGGCCGCAGCAGGTTTGACTCTCTCACCGCCTATTCTGACGCTGACTGGACGGGTTGTCCTGAAACTCGACGCTCTACATCTGGTTTCGCACAGTATACCTGGGCGACAATCTGGTCTCGTGGTCCTCCAAGCGTCAGGCCACCATCTCCCGCTCGAGTGCCGAGGCTGAGTATCGTGGTGTTGCCAACGCCGTCGCTGAGACCTGTTGGCTCCGCAACCTTCTCTGCGAACTCCGGGTTCCCCTTCGATCGGCTACACTGGTCTACTGCGACAATGTCTCCGCTGTTTACCTGTCGTCGAACCCAGTTCAGCACCAGCGGACGAAGCATATCGAAATTGACATCCATTTTGTCAGAGAGAAGGTCACCCTAGGCCAGGTCCGAGTTCTTCATGTCCCTTCCGCACATCAGTATGCAGACATTTTCACAAAAGGCTTACCTACTCCTCTTTTTACTTCTTTTCGTTCCAGTCTAGCTATTCGCTCACCTCTAGCTGCGACTGAGGGAGGATGTTAGCATTATATTATTTATACATGTACAGTTACCATTGTACCCTTAGAGTTTTCACCCATTGATATATATACAGGAGTAGGCCTCTGAGATCCGTTAAGGACTCAGTTCTCCAAACACTTACAGAATACACCCTAGATCTGAAGATTGGAGTCAGATCGTCGTCGGAGTGAACCAGAGAAGAAGACCTTCGCCAGAACTGTGGACGTTCACCTTCTTCTTCTTCCTAAGCAATGGATCTAGAGTCTCCGTGGAAAATATGCTAAAGATCGGCCACCAGAGCTTTGTCGGAGCTAGGGATCTCAAAACCCTAGCGTCGCCTCTCTCTCTCTCTCTTCTCTCACTATTTCTCTTTTGGATTACCTGATGGAGCGTCTGCCAAAGTGTTCAACCCCAAACCCATATATTTGGAACTACATATTTTTTTTTAAAAAAAAGTTTTGAATTCATACTATTGTTTAAAAAAATAGGTTGAAATGATATTGTGTAATCAATATAGAATGAAATAATATCATATAGTTTATATTAACTTCATTTAAAAAAATTAATTTTTGAATTAATCCTATTGGTTAAAAAATGTAGTATGAAATGATATTGTGTTTTTTTAGTTTATATAAATTAAATAGACCATCCAAAAATAACTTGACATAATAAGGTTACATGTAGCGTAAATGCTTTTTGGTTTTAATAGACTATCTAGATAGATATATAGATATAGATATAGATAAATAGATAACAATGTTTTGTGAGTTGAAATTATTTTGATAAACTATATATTTAAAAAGTCTATTTTTAATGTTAACAAGGCCTGAGACATTTTCCCTTATAGATCAAATTGAAAACAACCTATTAAAATAGAATATTCTATAAAATATTATATTTTGACCTTTCGTTTATTATTTTAGTTTCTCTCGTAAGCTAATTTTAACATGCTAAAATTCTTTAAAATATCTATAAATTTTATTCACACCACCTAATATGAGCATGTCCTTATAGAAAATTTGACAGCTACTCACAATTTTTAAGTAGTAACTTTGTAACAAATAATAAAAAATCTGTACGGGAAGACGACCAGAGTGGTGACTTTGAAACAAGGAATGGTTTTGAAAAGAGTGATGCGAATTTGCTAGAATATTAGTGTTGCGAATTAGGATATATGGGGTTATTTGGCAATTAAGGCCAATTAGAGGGTTGAAGTTATAATATAGTAAAGAGGAAAGATACATAAAAGATTAAAACGGGTATGGGTGAAATATTACAGAAAGACTTTCTTCCCTATCTTCTTCTTCTCTCTCAATATCTCTCTCTATGAACTCTTCTTCTCCTTTCCCTTTCCCTCTCCAAATCACAATTGAAAGCCAAGCTTCCACCCACCGACCTTCGGGTCATGACAAATAGATATGATTAATGGTTATTTTTAATTTTTTTTTATTACTTTCGAATGTAGTAGTTTATGCAACTCCGTATTTATTTATGAGGAATGGTTTTGATGAAGATGTAATAATAATAATAATAATAATAATAATAATAATAATAATAATAATAATAATAATAATAATAATAATAATAATAATAATAATAATAATAAGTGATTTTATAAAGATTTTTTTTTGTTCATAGGTAGGCACTTGGGCCATTACAATATGGGGAGGGGGATTCGAAATCGTGACCTATTGGCCACTACATGTCATCCCTACCGGCTAAACTAGCAAGGCTTGACACAAAGATATATTATTTATGCAAAGATAATCCAAACATGTTAAATATTATAGTCATATCGAATAATTCATCAATATTTTTACAATACTATAACTTTTAGTTTTGATTAAATCATAATTATATACTTTATACATAATTAATTATATGATTTATAAATTTATATTACAACAACAACAACAACAACAACAACAACAACAACAACAACAACAACAACAACAACAACAACAACAACAACAACAACAACAACAACAACAACAACAACAACAACAACAACAACAACAACAACAACAACAACAACAACAACAACAACAACATCCCAGTGAATCCCGCACTTAAGCAGGGTCTGGAGGGTCGGAATGTACACACTCTTACCTCGGAGAGCCCAAGAGAGTGTTTCCGAAACTGACATTTGATTAACTATATGATTTTAATTAGAGTGTGTAAGAGAATCATTTTTAAATAAGAATAGTCTTTCTAATAATCTATACGGTATATAATAGAGTAAATGGTACTCAATATACCAAAAATTCTCACCCTTTGCAAAATTATCACTCCCCCATAAAAAATGTAGTAAATGTTAAAAGGTGAATTTTTTTTGCAAAACTAACCGGTCATGGTGACCTTGTATCATGGGTTAATTAATTAGGGCGGGCTTTTGAAATTTTGGAAATCTTTGGGTGAGATTTAAGGGATTAGAAAAGGAGAGAGAGAATTCACAAAATCAAATCTGCAGATATGGAGAGAGAGAGAGAGAGATCGCCAAGGAGGAGGAGAGAAGTGGAGGAGGCAATTGAGAGGCGGTGATTTCCGGTGGCGGCGACTGAGAAGCGTAGACGGAACCCACCCAACCACCACCGTTCGAACCGCTACCCTCAACCGCCCATCCAACAGAGAGAAGCCCGAGAGGCGATTCCATAACGGAGAAGACAATGAAGAAATTAAAGGAAGAAACTTTGGAGGAGTTTCGAAGAAGAAGAAACCTCACCCCCGGAGAAATATTGAAGGCGATTGAAGAAGACCAATCCCCCGCCCACACAGAAAGCAAGTAAGTTGATACGGGGTTAGCCGTAGGATGGCCCGATCTTCGACAATCAAGACTCAAAGACTAGAACGGAAGCAAAGACTCAAGAACAAGGATAAAACGCAGCAATGAAAGACTCGATTAAAAACAATAGAAAGACCGATAGATGGGTGATTCGAACTAAAATAGAACGAGGCAAAGACCCCAGGCCTCCGTAGAGGGTAGGAACCAAATACCAACGACTATAAAGCCCGCCTCTACAACCTTACACAACCAAGCGGACAACTTGGAGGCACAAGGAGGGGACTTGTGATTACCTGGATCACCAAGCTCTCGCGAGGTTGACGAACTCAAAGCAAACCAAGCAGGATCTATAACCAATTTGCAATCGATGAGCAACGCTACGAATCGATTGACTTTCTCACAGATGTGTTTCACACAAGAACTGTATTTCTCAATAATGGAAGACGTAATGTTCAACAATGAGAGGCCGGTCTTCTTATAACCCTAACAAAGCCTATTTTCTAATAAAAATAAATAAAAATAATTATTTAATTTATCACCTAAATGACTTAATTAATTAATGTTCTAATTAGCACATGAAATACTAACGTGGGAGATTTCAAAGCCGGCACACGCAGCGCCAACAGACCACTCGCGCACGCCCGCGCAGCTTCACCCGCACTCCCGCGCAGATCGGTGCACGCCCGCGCAGATTGGTGCACGCCCGCGCACTTGGCGTTGATTTTCGTTCCAAACAGTACAGCTGCAAAGATGTTGAGTTTCGGCCAAGCTCTATGACGAATCTGGAAAAACCTTCAACAGCAAAGTTGTAGATCTCTTCGTCCTCGTTCCGACAAGGTATGGCACGATCAAATCCGATTAATATTGAATCCGTACGAGTCATTTTACTGAGACGCCGAAAAGCTGTCAAACGGCTGAACGAATCTAAAAACGAACGACCATCAAGCTTGCACCTTTGGATCTTCTCCCATGGTGGAGCCTTCTTCTTCCTCTTGAGGATGACAACATTCTCATGAGCTCGAATCATAGGTCCATCGTCAAGTATAGGTGTGTCCGAAGGTGTCTTGGATGGTCCTGCATCATTCCCCCTTTCTTGAAAAGGATTCGACCTCGAATCCAAGGTTGCATAAGATTCCGCAAATGCATCCACACGAGCTCCTGGATCGAATACCTCATGCCCATGGAAACTCCTCACAAGGTCGATCGTAGTAGGGGTTGACCACGTCTGGATGGTTTTGAACTTGGCGTCGCCATCTTGGAGACCATGAGAGCTTTCTACAAAACCAAGAAAAGAAACATGATTAGTGGACGATTCATATTTCATTTCATCTTCATAAGGTTCGAAATGAATATCCACTTTAGCATGTTCATTGATCTCTAAGTTTCCATCCAATGCTAGCAAGTTTTCATCCTTTTTCAAGATTGGATTTTCAATTAATTTAAGGCTAGCAATATCAGAACAATTTGCACCATCATTGATCATATTAGAAACATTGCCTTTGTCTAAGCATTTAGTATGAAACAAATCTTCTTTTTGATTATCATCACAAGGCATAGGTTGAATACTTAAAACTTTATGAACAATCAAAGAATCATCTTTAGAAGCAAGTAAACTAAGATCCTGATCATTTTCAACATGCTTATCATTATCACCACTAGAATTTTCAGATCCATTTTTGCCTATGTGATTAATAATGAAAGTCTTCTTATTTGGGCAATCCTTCATAACATGTCCTCTACCTTGACATATAAAGCAAGGAACGTACAAAGGTGTAAGAGTAGAAGAGTTAGGATTACTCCCTTTAGGGCCAGTAGATGCCCCAGAAGAATGTCGTCCCGCTACTGCCGTCAATCTTTCATTTATCCGTACCAATTTCTCAGTCACGGCTTCCAACTGTTTGATCATCTCAGCTCGAGTAATCATGTTGTTGCCCTGGTTAGACAAGACAAACAAAGAACTACGTGACAATTAGTAAAAATATAAACAATCTCACAAGTGTTTCGCTCACACTCTTCTCTCTAATTGGTTATGACAAGCTTGTTGGGGCAATCCGCTTTGGGCAAATCAACACTCAAGCAAGGACTCAACAATCAAAGAAAAGTAATCAAGAGAAAGGACAAAGAACACCGAAGAAAGTGCTCGACACAAGCTGGGCAGAAGCTCGGAATCGACCAAACTGACTCGACAGACACTGTACCGAGGCTGTACCGAGGCTGGAGGGGGTCGGTATGGGGTCGGTATGGGCACTGCAGTACACGACACACAAAAATAGGAAAAGAAAATGAAGGAAAAGAAAGAAAAACTTGGATTTTTACCTCTTTTTGATTTAAACCCCTAGTATGGATGTTGTAGTTGCAAGGTAGGGCTTAAAAAAAATTATGGTTTAGGAGGTATGTGTTTAAGGCCTTTTCGAGTAGGGCTATGAGATTTTCACCAAGAATGGTCCTTGAAGTTCTTGCACTAGACTTGACAATCCTTCTCTCTTTTTTTTTTTTAAGCTACTTTTGCCCCTAGTGAATTTTATCCTCCTAGGTCAAAGCTTTTGAATGTATTCTTTTTTTTTTGAATATGCGGACTGTTTTTTTTTTATTATTTTTTTTTTGTAAAACCTAATGCAAGAAACTTAACAATGAAATAAAGGACTCTTGAAAATTTAAACTATGGTGAAAGAAAATAAAATATGTAGCCCTTATGAAATATATATAGGTGAAACTTTGGCTAACTTTGGTAAGTATATCTATCTAAGCCTTTATATAGTTTATGATAGAAAATATAAAATATATCTACCACAAATTTCAACAAATTAAATAAGGCAACTAAATAGATAAACAAAGATGTAACAAGATAGCCAAAGATAGAAAGCAAACTAGGGTTTATGAAAACTTGCAATGGGTGCAGCCGAACTAATTGACTCAATTATGGAATTCCTTACTGTCGTCAACTAGGGAATAGCACACATGGATTGCGCGCACCGGGCTGTCGAATGCAAGAGGTCTCGGCTAAGGTAATTTGTTTAGGCTAGCAACCACAACAATCACAAACAAGGTTAATGCAATCAAATTAAAAAAAATTCAAGAAGTAAAAATCAAGAACAAGAAAGACTCTATTTTTGTAGCTTTTGTGTTTAGGGAAACGAAAGACACAACTTTGATGTCGGAAACCAAAGCTCTGATACCAATTTGATACGGGGTTAGCCGTAGGATGGCCCGATCTTCGACAATCAAGACTCAAAGACTAGAACGGAAGCAAAGACTCAAGAACAAGGATAAAACGCAGCAATGAAAGACTCGATTAAAAACAATAGAAAGACCGATAGATGGGTGATTCGAACTAAAATAGAACGAGGCAAAGACCCCAGGCCTCCATAGAGGGTAGGAACCAAATACCAACGACTATAAAGCCCGCCTCTGCAACCTTACACAACCAAGCGGACAATTTGGAGGCACAAGGAGGGACTTGTGATTACCTGGATCACCAAGCTCTCGCGAGGTTGACGAACTCAAAGCAAACCAAGCAGGATCTATAACCAATTTGCAATCGATGAGCCACGCTACGAATCGATTGACTTTCTCACAGGCGTGTTTCACACAAACTGTATTTTTCTAATTCAAAGAGGCGTCTGAGTTACAATGGAAGGATCAGCCGTCTACTTATAACCCTAAGGCTGATTTTTAATGAAAATAATAAATAAAAGATTAATTAAAATAAACTCCTAAATTACCTAAAATAACATAAGTAAAGAAAGTTACTAAAAATAACAAAGTTGTTCCAACACTTAGAATAATTCACGTCAAAACAGCAACATTTCAACAGCAAAGTTGTAGATCTCTTCGTCCTCGTTCCGACAAGGTATGGCACGATCAAATCCGATTAATATTGAATCCGTACGACTCATTTTACTGAGACGCCGAAAAGCTGTCAAACGGCTGAACGAATCTAAAAACGAACGACCATCAAGCTTGCACCTTTGGATCTTCTCCCATGGTGAAGCCTTCTTCTTCCTCTTGAGGATGACAACATTCTCACGAGCTCGAATCATAGGTCCATCGTCAAGTATAGGTGTGTCCGAAGGTGTCTTGGATGGTCCTGCATCATAAGTACTCATCCTCCCTCTATTGAACTCGAAAATTTTGTAGATTGTCCTATTGTAGATAGTCAGCCAGGTTGGGGAGAAATCGGATTGAAATTTTTTTGAAACCCTAACTTTGTGGGAGTTGGAAGGTTTGGGGAAATTGAGGAAGTTGTGATTTTCAAATGGACATGGAAGTCATCGGGGATCTGAAGACGAAATTGAAATTGAAGGTCTGAACATGAGTGAATCGAACTGAAAATCTCGATTAATTGGTGGATTTTGGAATGGGGAAATAGTTAACGTCACTGATTTTTTACTGTCATGCATTTTTCTGTCACACAATTTTTCTTTACTGGCACATATTTTTTCTTTACTGGCACGAATTTTTGTTTGACCAGCAATAATGGTGATGTTGTGTCCTTTCGTGTGTGTTTTGTTGTCCTGCTGAGATGGGTACAGAATGATGTTGAATGTGGTAAAGGGGAAGGTGAATGGTAGACAGAATGGGTGTGTATTATTTTGGAAATCGGAAACTTTTTGTGGATTTCAAGATCGGGGGTGTTTAGTGACTAGTTGCCTTCAAAATATAATGCTAATAATGGGTTATACTTGTACATCGTTGTAAGTTTGTTTCTATGTGTTGAAGTATGTTGTGATTGAAACCATTAATGTTACACTGTACGATGTCATTTGAGAGTAATGTAGGTTTGTTTCTAGGGTTGTCATATGTGTATTACATAAGTTTTTTTTATTGTTGACACTATTGTGTAGTTGTGTATGTGTGGTGTTTGTTTCATTCTTTATTTGTGTCAGTTACCATTTTGAGATTATTTGAACATGTGTATTTGTCGGACATATGAATATGTGAACATTTGTATTCGTGACATTTGTGTAGTTGTGTCATTTGTGTAATGTTATCTGTTTTGACATAAATATTATTTTGACCGGCTAGACACGTGTATATACTGGCTAGGATTATTGTTAAAATGGCTATTATTTGAACACCTGTATGACAGATAAAGTAGACAATGAGAAAATTGAAAAGAAAAAAAGTAGCGACACCGTCGAACAACAAGGTATTAACTGTAATCACTTCTCGGACAGATTAAGGGCCTTCTTTTTGTCTCGGTGATGTTAAACATGTCGTGTCGTGTGATATTTGTGCAGCCGACACTAGTCCTTCCTCTGGAAAAGTATTTCAGAGGTGTGAGACATGGTACGAGCTCCAGGGGCGACTCCTCCGGTTTACCATCAAGGAATTTTGCCTCGTCACTGACCTCAAATGTGCTAGAAAAAATCGGGACTTTGAGGAGGAGAATCACAAAGACGACATTCAAAGCTTCTTTGGAAGGGAACTTTAGTACTTCGTAGTGTTTGGTTTACTTGTTAAACATTTAATCGTTTCCAACTTTTGGATGACTTGTATTTGATGACTGATAAGTTATGTTGTGGACACTTTTTTATATTCATTATGGATGGTTGTTGTGAATGTTGCGTTATAACGCATTTCATTTGGGTTTAATGGCCGATATTCTTAGGTTGGGAAGTTTCTGAGATAGATAAAATATGTCAGGTGTTATTCTTTTATCGGCTAAGACATCATTGTCACTGGCTAGATAATAGTATTTACTGGCTAGTAAGCATACATCACAATGGGTTATACTTATACATCGCTGTAAATTTATTTATATGTGTTGAAATATGTTGTGATTGAAACCATTAATGTTACAATGGACGATGTCATTTGAGAATAATGTAGGTTTGTTTCTAGGGTCAGTTATGTACATTCAAAACCACCAAAACCCTAAAATGTCAGTGAGTTGGAAGCAAACTAACAAAATACTACATTCGATTACGCAAAAGAAGAGTTATCCCACTAGACATCGATTTCTTTACCTTACCACCACACGCTTGCTTATGTCCTTCGACGCTTCCGGCGAAGGAACTATCCTCGAGACGGGTACCTGCTTGTCTCTATTATCTTGCTCCTGACGGACCCAAACGGCATGCTCTCCTCTATGAGCATTGCCCCCTCCTCCATATCCACGTCAGCAGCTTTACCTTTCATCTCCGGAGCAACGATTGTCGGTTTTGCCCAGGTTTTCTGTTTTATCTTGCCAGTTGTGTGAATTTCCGTGCCAGATAAATTGTTATCTTTGCCATCCAAATGGTTATCCATGTCATACTCCAAATTGAGATTAAGATACGATATACACCCAACTTTAGTTCGAAATATTTTTTTTTCATAAACATATATAAAGTGGGTGTCTATAGATAGATAAAATTAAATTAAGTTCAAAAATAAATTTATTTTTTAATTTTAACAAATAAAAATTGCTGAAATTTAGTTTAAAACAATTAAAATTGTTCTCTTTCTCTCTCCCCCCCCCCCCTCTCTCTCTCTCTCACCCTGTAGCATTATCCTTCCACCGGCTGTGTAGGTGCCCAATTTATTTGCAAAAATAAAATTTTGCTACCCCCTTGCAAATTCTACACTCAATGGTTATTTTTGCAAAGTTGATATTTTTTTGGTATATCCATGCAAATTGGCCTATATAATAAGAGCACAAGTTAAAAAAATCTTAATTAGAAAAGAATAGTGAGCTAAATGACTCAGTTGTGCTATCGAAGGCTTATGACTGAAATTTGATGTGATAGGCACCCACACGTACGAGCTATAGGTTATTGTTGAAGTCAGCTCATAGTTTGTTAGAAGAGTTGTAATTCAGTTGTAACAGAACACGACTTGTGTAGCTGTGTGTGTAAGCTTGTTGTCGATTTATCAGCTCCTCCTATGTACCAAACTGTTTTTCAAAATAATAAAATTTCTGTATTTTGAGAGTTCAATTTTCTTCCTTTGAGTGTTCTTGAGTGATTAGATAGTTCAATTCCATAGCTGACGGATCAATATGGTATCAGAGCTCACGGATGTTGAGTTCCTTATTGTTCTTCGCTTCTGCAGAGTTTGATCCACTCGCAATTTGTAGTCGCTTATGTGGTGGTGAGCGATTTCTCTTCTTGATTCGCATCCATTCATGGCGACTGTTGCAGCGGGTCAAGGATCACAGTCATTGGAGAGACGACGCCGAGGTGATATGATATCAGCTATAGATTTGTAGAATCCCGGCCTTATTCATCCATCCATCGGATAATTCAGGTATTGTTCTCACCACAATTCAATTGATTGGTGAGAATTTTAGATGATGGAAAAAGGCGATGATGAAAGGGCTTTCTGTGAAAAACAAAGTAGGATTTGTAGAAGGAACTGTAATTGAAAATTCTGAAAATTCCGCTCTATGGAATAGATGTAATGACATGGTTTGTTCATGGATCTTGAACACGGTGTCCAAGGAGATCCACACAACTTTAGATGAATTTGATACAGCTAAGCAAATGTGGGATGATTTGCACGAGAGTTTTGGCTAGAAAAATGGTCCTTTGTTGTTTCAAATCAAGAAAGAGTTGCAAGATTGTGAGGAAAGTAATTTGGGGATCACTGAGTACTTCACGAAGTTGAAAGGGGCTTGGCAACAACTTGATGGCCTATGTCCTCCAATTAGATGCACATGTGGCAAATGTGACTGCAATCTCAATGCTAGGATCAAAGCCGCTGAGAATGAAGAGAAGTTGATGAAGTTCTTGATGGGGTTGAATGTCCAATATGGTGCTACTCGACGCCAGTTTCTTCTCTGTTCACCTCTCCCAACAACAAGCTACGTGCACTCCTTGTTGATTCAAGATGAGTCCAGCAACAACAAGAAATGGACTGACAAATCCCCATCATCTGCTGATGTTACTACCATGTTCAGCAAGAAAGATGACAAAGAAAGTAAAGATGGTGAGCATCAAGGCAAGAAGAATAAGTGCACCCATTGTGAGGGATATCTAATATCTCCCGTCTGAAAGGTGTTGGGAGGTGATAGGCTACCCAAGATGGCATTCCAAGAGCAAATACAAGCCACAATTGCCAAGGAATAGCACTGATTCAAAGAGAAATGGTATTGGAAGCTACAGGGCTAATGCTGTCACCGAGAGAGCTCTAGAAGAGCAAGGGAATTTGCTCCATAATCTGACCATGGACCAACAGAAGATGATGATATCCTTTCTAAACATCATGAGCCAAGCACAACAGCAACAATCTAATGAAGTTGTTCTTGCAGGTACCTTATTATGTGGTGTAGTGTCTCCTCTTACAGATTCTTGGATTTTAGATAGTGGTGAAAATTACCACATGACATATGATTTGAAATACCTTACAAATATTGTTCCTATGATACCTCCATCTAAGATTCACTTTCCAGATGGATATACAAGTAGCATTTCTCACTCTGGTAATGTTTGCTTAACCTGTTCTTTGACTCTCATAAATGTTCTCTACATACCCGATTTCAAACTAAACTTGGTATCCCTAACCACTATTATTTAATTAGAACCTTGCATTATCATATATATTGATCTCAGACCTATCATGTGTCTTATTCAGGACCCTGTAAGGAGGAAGCATGTGGCAGCTGATAGAGATATTGATGGGCTATATCACTTAGTTGTTTAATCAGAGATTCCCAAACTCATTCAAGAGTCACAGGAGATTAAAAAAGCTCAAGGCACATTATGTGATAATACACCTGTAATTCCTATGTTTCTACCTCAATCCAATTGTAAGTCTGACTCTAATGCTCTTTGGCATCTCAGACTAGGACATGAACCTCTAGACAAACTTCTTCATGTATCTTCCATTTCTCATGATATGAATAAAAATTCAGACTTGGCTTGTTCAGTTTGTCCCATTGCAAAGCAAACTAGAGATGTCTTTCACAAAAGCACATCTCATGCTAAAAACATTTTTGAACTTGTCCATTGTGAATTTGTGATCTTTGGGGGCCCTATGAAACACCTACATACAATGGTATAAAAATATTTTTTGACTATTGTAGATGAAAAAAGTAGAAGTGTTTGGTCATACCTTTTAACTCACAAGTCTGACACTGTTTTTGTTCTAAAAGATTTTATTGCAAAAATTGAAAACCAGTTTGTAACCACTGTGAAGATCTTAAGAACAGATCAAGGTACGAAATTCTTCAACAATAACTTAAAATCTTTTCTATCCACTAAGGGCATCATACATGAGAGCTCATGCACTGCCACTCCCCAACAAAATGGGAGAGTGGAAAGAAAACATAGATATATTTTAGAAACGGCTAGAACTCTCATATTTCACTCATCTTTGCCCATTAAGTTTTGGGGAGACTGCATCCTCACAACTAATTACATCATTAACAGATTACCAACTCCTCTTCTTGAAAATAAATCTCCTCATGAAGTTCTATTTCATACAGCACGAGATTACTCATCTCTAAGAGTATTTGGTTGCCTTTGTTTCATGTCTACTAGTTTTCAACACAAAAAGAAATTTGATACAAGGTCTGACCTTTGTGTTTTTGTGGGATATCCATTTGGTTTCAAAGGGTACAAAGTTTACAATCTTCAAGATCACAAATGTTATATTAGTAGAGATGTGAAATTTATTGAAGATTATTTTCCTTTTGCTTCTGCAAACCCCAAACAAATCCCTTTGCAGGTGAATCTCATCCTTGCAACACTAGAGACTCCATCTCAACCTTCTTACATAGATGATTGGCCATTTGATCCAATCTCCTTTGATCATGTCTTTGATCAGCAACCTCTTGACCCTCCTACCACTCATGAGTCTCTGGCTCATTACTCTCCATTTCCTGTGCCACCCACATTAATTTGATGACATTCCTATACAAAACACACCTCCTGATCATCTCTCTGGGCAACAAGCCCCTCCTCTAAGACAATCTCACAGAGTCACCAAACCCCCTCTCTGGTTAAAGGACTATGTGTGTACTACTCATATTGGATCTCCAGCTGCAAGGTTTGCCTCCTACAGTAGGAAGTCTTCCTCTCCTTATCAATTATCTTCTTTTGTCTCTTACAATAATTGTCCTATTGCCTATAACACATTTATTAGCAATAGTGCACCACTGTTTGAACCCTCTTCTGTAAGTGAAGCACTACACTAAAAAGAATGGTGCCAAGCAATGAACACTGAGTTAGAAGCTCTTGAAAGGACACAAACCTAGACATTGGTGCCTCGTCCAGTGCATCAATTTGTAGCCACTTGCAAGTGGCTCTTCAAGCTTAAACTTAAAGCTGATGGTACCTTAGATAGGTACAAAGCAAGACTGATGGCTCGTGGTTTTAGTCAAGTGGAGGGAATTGACTATAGCGAGACTTTTGCCCTAGCTGCTAAAATGATATCCGTGCGTACCTTGCTAGATGTAGTTGTTGCTCAAGGATGGTTTATCTCACAATTAGATGTCACCAATGCTTTCTTACATGGTGACTTAGAAGAGGAAGTGTAGATGGAACTGCCCCTGCATATCAAGTTCTGAAATCCTCTCAGCCTGCTGTTCAGGGGGAGTACTGTGGGATAAAGAAGCATCAAGCTAAGCAGGATTTGGTGTGTAAGCTACAAAAATCCTTGTATGGATTGAAGCAAGCACCTAGGCAATGGTTTGCCAAGTTTTCTGAGGTTGTTGTGACAGCAGGATTTGTGCAATCAGAATATGATCACTCATTGTTTATGAAGAAACATGATAAGAAAGTTACAGCTTTACTTGTGTATGTGGATGATATAATCATCACAGGGAACGATGAAGATGAAATTAGCAAGCTCAAAGCTCATCTTCACAAGAATTTTCAAATGAAGGAGTTGGGTGACTTGAGATACCTCTTAGGTATTAAAATAGACATAAATGAGAAGGGGATATTTCTTAATCAAAGGAAGTTTGCACTAGAATTGCTAGCTGAAATTGGGATGACTGATGCAAAGCTAGTGGCCACTTCTTTGGATCCACGAGTCAAACTCAGTCTAGATGGAAGCAAGAAAGAAGTGGACCAGGTTGCATACAGAAGGATGGTAGGAAAACTGATCTACCTCACCATCAGTCGTCCAGATATATGCTATGCAGTGCAAATGCTCAGTCAGTTTATGCATTCTCCAAGCATAGACAATTGAAGGCAGCTAAACATGTGTTGAGATACTTGAAGAAAGCTCCAAGGCAGGGTCTCTTATTGGCCAAGAACTCCAAGTTGCAACTAAGAGCTTTCTGTGATTATGATTGGCAAAGCTTCCCAATGACAAGGAAGTCTCTAACTGGCTTTTGTATACTGCTGGGGAACTCATTAATTTCATGGAGAACAAAAAGCAGTCATATGTAGCTATGTCTACAGCTGAGGCAGAATACAGGGCAATGGCCATGACTTGTTGTGAGATAACATGGTTGGTCAACTTGCTATGTGATCTAGGAGTGAAAATGGAGCATGTGCAACTACACTGTGACAATCAATCTGCCCTTAACATTGCTAGGAATCCAGTATACCATGAGAGAACAAAGCATATTGAAGGTGATTGTCACATTGTAAGGAATAAAGCTCTCAAGAAGGAGATTGTTCTGGGTTATATCTCCACCAAAGAACAACCAGGAGATATATTCACAAAGACTGTGAATCAAGACATTTTTTTAGCAGTGGCGGATCCAGGATTTTTGTCAGAGGGGGGTTGAAAAATACAAAGCGAGATAGGATCGATGCTCCTCATTAAACAAGATTTTTGTCCATATAAACCAAATAAGTCATTATAATTTATAACTAATGTTATTTCCAAAATCCAACAAATCATTCAAACCAAACTCTATTAGTATATAAAAATCAACGTACTTAAAACTCTCTACTCCCAATCCACAATGTTATTTGATTCTCAAATCCACAAATTTACCCCAAATTGCTACTTAAATCCACACATTTATTAGCAAAATGACAGACCCTAATCGAAATTAACCCAAATTGATTATTAAATCCACAAATTCTAATCTAAATTGATTTTCATTTCAACTAGTCCACAAACCACGATTTCAAATCACAAACCACAAATTCACCAAATTCATTTTCTCACAACTACAATCACAAACCACAATTCCAAATTACAAACAACAAATTCACAAATTTATTTCTCACCACAACCACAAACTACAAATTTATTTTTTATAAATCACAAAGCCTAATTGAAATTTCTCCCAAATTGATTTTCAAATCCATAAAATCTAATCTAAATTGATTTTAAACTCAACCAATTGAACTTAAAAGCAATCAAACTAAAAGGAGGAGGAAGAAAACTACCTAAAAAATATTAAACAGTGAAGATTGAACCACTTCGGCTCTGCGGACTGCGGGAGACAGTAGACAAAAAGAGGACTGGGTTGCGGTGGTGCGCGGTGCGCCGGTGGCAGCGTCGGCCGGAGGTGGAGCTGGCGGCGGCGGCCGGCTCGGGGATGTGTGTGAGTGAGTTCTGCTGCTTCTGTTTCACGTATGGGTTAAACAAAAAAGAGGCGGCTTCTGACCTTCTGTTTCGTGTCTGGGTTAAACAAAAGAAGAGGGGCTTCTGATTAAAATAGATACAAAAAACGTGGGATAATGGGGATCGAACTTGGGGCTTAATGGCACCGACTAAAACTCCTTCCGTGTCCTAACCACTGGGACAAATAATCTTTGTGATATATCTTTACTTAAGTTATATATATTACAAAGACAACAGCGGATGGGGGGGGGGGGGCTTAAGCCACCCCGAGTCCCCCGTGGATCCGCCACTGTTTCTGAGAAGATGTTGAGCAAGTTAGGAGTTGTGAACATGTTCAAACTCTTAACTTGAGGGGGTGTGTTGAAATCAGCTTATAGTTTGTTAGAAGAGCTGTAATTCATTTGTAATAGAACACGGCTTGTGTAGCCGTGTGCGTGTGTTAGCTTGTTGTCTATAAATACTCAGCTCCTCCTATGTACCAAACTGTTTTTCAACATAATAAAATTTTTGTATTCTGAGAATTCAGTTTTCTTCCTTTTCCTTCCTCTCCTCTGAGTGTTCTTGAGTGATTAGGTTGTTCAATTCCATAGCTGAAGAATCAATAGTTATATATCTTAAGGGTTTATAAACTAATCGAAACTTAACTCATTCGCGAAATTGATCGATTTTATCATATATATGCATCACATATACATACAATGTGTATGACTTCATATATGATTAAATCAATTAATCAGATTAATCCCTTTTGGAACAGCGCAGCGACGGAGACTAATTACATAATTAAATTAAGTTGATCCAAATACTATGAATCTAATCAAGCAGTGTGCATATATATTCTTAATCAATGAGTTTTCTGTGGGCGATTGTAATTATTGAATCCAATAATACACACTCCAGTATTAATATTTAATAATGTCGGTATCTATAATCTATCCTAGATTGAGTTCAACACCTTCTTCTTCTTTTTTTCCCTTGTTCATTTTATTTTTTAAATTTTCCCCTTATCTTTGAAATAAATAATTACACTACATATGATTAAATCATTGAGTTCCAGGGGAGGTTTCATGTAAAATAAAAGACAACTCAAGGTCCAAAAGAGTTATGTTTGTCTTCATCCCTACCAATTTGGCCGGCCTGGAATCTGCCCTTTCTGCGTTGGGTGTCTTGTTATATTTGCCCTTACTTTTTTTTTCCTTTCAAAAAATAAATAAGAAGAAGATGTATCTCATGTATTTTTAAGTAAGAAAATAAACAAAATCTAAGGCATCTATCTGGTTTTGTCCTTTACAAATCCAATAATTAATATGATGAAATTGAGTTCCTCACGAAGCCAGTGTTATATATATCATTTCTTAGATAATATGAAAAAATAGATCTATTGATAATGACAAGTGCACATACAAATGATACAATATTAGTCCATTACATAATTAAGCACGATGAGATTTCATCCTAAAATCAATTGGTAATAGAGATAATATGTCATCAACTTATATACTAGGTTTGTAATATTCAAACTTTTGATATGAGACTCTTTTAATCTCTTTATTTGTTTTTTTTTTCCAAATTTATACCATAAAGTTAATTAAATATACAGATGCTTGACATATATCTTTAAGATTGATTAACATCTATATACACTTGCAACGGAGAATAGAAAGTTTGTTTATATCTTTTAAAAAATTGAAAATATCGACACTACAACATTATAAGCCACTCTATTACCTAACCGGGAATATCAAATCAAATTTATTTACTCCGAGTACTGTATGTATTTATTTATAGGACGTATGTGTTTTGTTTTTGTTTCCTCAATTTCGTGGTAGTGACCAATAGGAGGGGCTGCACATGGGCGTGTAGGCAGCAGCCCCATGTGGGAACGGCCAACGCAATGCCACGTGTCCCTGCAAATCGCTGAAAAAAGGAAAAAAAGAGTCCCGCACGTGCCAGCCGCGATTTCCAGTCTCCGCAAGACACTTGGTGCCTACAAAGATGGCCGTTGTGGCACACGCAACCTAGTTTTGCTCGTGTTTGGTGCGTTTGTCCATTTATGGCGGTGGCCCCCACGCGCCTTACAAATCACAGCATAAGCAACGCTCACACACTTGGGCCGGTCACCCGGTCGGGTTGTTCCGATTTATTTTCTTTTTATATTATAAAGTCGGTAATTATCTTTTATCACAAATGTGTAAGTCGTTTGTATAAGGTATTGTAGTAAAAAAAATCAGTCTTCCCAAGATTGGCCCAAACACTCTTTTTTGAGAGCGTTTCCTATACCCAAACGTTCATCCTCTCCGGTGGTGAGCTTTCACCGTCAACACGCCCATCCTACCAGACTGCATCATCTTCATCGGACATCACCATCTCCGGGACTGAGTCTTCCGGCTAAATCTCTCTTCGGAGAGCCCAAATCTCTCCTCGGAGAGCCCCAACTCCTCTTTTCGGAGAGTCTCGGTTCATTGGTTGCTCAGCCTCTCCTCGGGTGGCTCCTCCTTGACGCCGTCGGCTCGACCGATGTCCCTCAACCTTCGATTTGTCTACCTCCGTGTTCTAAACCGTTGATACTCATCCCGTCGGCCAAGCTTCGGGCTTGCCCAACCCAACCGCCGCTCCGCCTCCTTCCCTGGGCTCCGGCGAGTCTCACCCCCGGGGCGGGTTTCTCGACCCCCCTCCTCGGCTCCGCTCTCCATCGCTCTTTTCGGAGTTCGCTGTTTCCTTTTCCAAGCCCTCCGTGGTTGATCAAATTGATCGATTGTTGATCAATTTGATCGATTGTTTTGGGGTTTTGATAGATCTTTGGTTGGGGTGTTCGATTCTCCGTTCCCCCTCACCCAATTTGAACAATTTGCCTCGATTCTGGCTTCTTCTCCCTCGGGCTCTTCGCGGTTCGACTGGTTGTCGGTGGTGGTGCCTGGCTCACCGTCGACTGGTCCGGTTCTGGCGCCCTCTTGCTCACCTGCGGTCTCCGGTGGCCGTTCATCTCTGCTCTCTCTCGGGTGGTGGTGGCTATCGTCGGCTGACTGCCTCATCTACTGTCTTCATCTTCTACGTTCCCAGTTCTACTGGTGTCTGGGTTTCCTTGCAGCCTTGGGCCCGGTTCTTGTCCTTTGGGCCCAAGGCTTTGACCCGATAAGTTTATAAATAATTTAAAAGGAAATTAAAATTGTTAATATTATATTTATTAAAATTGTAATTTTATGGTATATCTATTTTAATAATTCCGGATTTTTCTTGCGCTCTTCGTCCTCTCGCGGTCGTGCTTCACTTTCTCGGGTTGGTTGGAGCTCTGTCGGTTGGTTCCGTGGTTAGTTTCGGTTGAGGAGCAGTTCTGCGGCCCTGGTTGATCGAAGTGATCGTGTTGGTGGTGTTCGTGGTCTCCGAAGATCCTTCATCTAGGTGGAGGGAACGTCGTGTGATCCACACTTCCCCAGGAGTCGTCTTTGCCCTTCGTGGATTACTGCTTTCCGTCTTTCCGGCGGTGAGACATCGTGTCAGCTATGCTGTCCCATGCGCTCGCTATCCACTTATCCTTGCCGGGTCTCCCTCTGCTCGCTGCTGTGTCCGCTGGTGTGCTTAGGGTCTGGGGTTTTCCGGGTTTATTTTGCGTAGTTCTTTTGTTGTATTAGGTGAATGTATCCTGTTTTCTTGTTGTATTTTCGTTTGTTATGTTGTATGTATTGACGGCTTGCCGTCTGCTGACTTTGTCGGCCTCTCGAGGTCCGGGCCTGTCCGGTCTCGAATTATTTCCTAATAAAAAAAGAAAAAAAGACAATGAGTGTATTCAACCGAGTCAAAATTACATATTCAAGTATTCAACCGAGTCAAAATCATTTGTTTTAAGGAAATTACATATTTAAGTATTCAACCGAGTCAAAATCAACCTAATTATCGAAACGGGTCAAATATGATTTGACCGAAAACTCAAACAAACTATACGCACTTTGATTCAAATCTCAAATGAGACGAACACCTCTTGACCCGAAACCCGAACGAGCCCAACCCGCTTTGACCCGAACGAGCATGACCCGATTTAACCCGAAATCCGACCAATCTAAAATTCATTATGACTGAGCCTGACCCGACCAGTACCCGACAATAAATTTTACCCGAACTGACCCGACCCGTCAGTGACCCGAACCCGACCCGAACGACTGACTTGCCAGCTCTAGCTGCCACGGTCAGAAACTCAGAATCTGACGTTGCTTCAGTTTCTGATAGGGCCAATGTCTCGGGTTCTCCTTGGGCCCTAAGGAGACCCGAATGTGAATTTTAGGGCCCAAGTTTTGTCTTGGGCCCAAATTAACCCAATAATAATAATAAAAAAAGGGATAGATTATTTTGTAATATGGAGTAAGTATATATATTTGGTCCGTAAGTTTTTGAAATGGTAACTTACTCTAATCATATTATATATATATATATATATATATATATATATATATATATATATATATATATATATAGTTAAAGATTTATTTATTTATTTCTATATATATAAATTATAATATTATATAATGGATAAAAAATCTCGTTAGGGCTCCAAACCTCGCTCGAAAGGGTGTGTATTAAATTCTGTTAGGGTCTAGAAAATATTATATAAATAAGAAATAACGGTGTATTAAATATTCTGTTTGGTTCAGAGAGTTCTGATCACATTTCCGACAGTTGACCGATCTTCCCTTTTTGCCCATATTTGCCTCGTCTTCTGGCTTGGGTCAGTGCTTTGGTGTGGCTGCGTTTGCTTTGTGTTGGGTTGCAGTATCGGGTGTCTTGTTTGATCGACGACGGTTCTTGGTTGTGTTCGTGGTCTTTGAAGACCCTTCATCTAGGTGGGGGCAACGTCGGCGATGCACACATCCTCATGAGTCGCCCTTTCCGTTTGGGGTACTTTCGTGAGTCTTTACATTCTCTCGCATTCTTGGCACTCGTGGCGCATCTTGTTTTCATCGACTTTTTTGCTGGCTGACGACTTGTATGGGTGATCAATTGGATTTCTTCTTTCTTCTCCGATGATTTGTGTTATTGTGTATTGTTTGTATAGACGGTCCTCCGTCTGCCAACTTATTCGACCATCGAGTTTCAGGTATTTTTTACCTAATCCGGAAAAAAACCATTTATAATTTAAATATATTATCTCTTCAAAATTGAATTTCATTTCGATTATCAACTTACAAAACTCAAAATTAATGAATTGTGCATCTATAATGTGTGGACAAATGAAGGCACTGCATCAATTAATGAGGAGTCATAGACTATAGTTGAGTACATATGGCAAATTAAAACATAAAGATAGCGTTGGTGGGGAGGATGAATGAAGTGATTCCACGTACAGCCAACCCTGTAATTACTAATTAGATGCAGTTTCTTTCAGTCAAACCAAACTCCCAACTATCTCCCTGACCAGTCCCCGGAATGTTGACCCCAACACTTAATTAGCTTAAAGATCGATGCCCTATTTCTACTCCGATCCACACCTACGACCAGTGGCGGAGCCAGGAAATATATTGGGGTGGGCAAGTTAGGAGCCAACGTGGAAATAAATAATTTTTTTTGAATATATTCTATAAAAAAAAAAAAAAAATTTATATAAATATTGAGAAAATCCCCCTTAAATTATAACAATTTTAATTTCATTTATTCTATTCTAATTTTATTAAAATAATTCTAACCATATTATAATTAAATTATAAAAAATAAAATATTAATTAAATACTTAGCAAAATTTAAAAATATACCAAACTTGGGACATGAAACAAAAAATAAGGAAAGGGGAAACAAAATCTAATAAAAAGAAATACTAAAATGGGCTATAGGGGATTCGAACATGGGACTTGTTGAAGGAACAAAACACTCCAATACCACTAGACCAACCTAACATACATATGCATCCTTACTTCCAATATATATGTGTGTTTTTTTTTCCAGATTGGGGTGGGCTTGAGCCCATACAACCCACCCCTGGATCCGCCCGTGCCTACGACGACCTCTTCCTTTTTGCATTGAAATTTTAGATTCTTTCAGACATAAATATCGCCTCTTTATCATCCATTTCAACATATATTTCTTTAGATTTTTATACCCAAAGTTCCGATATCGTAGGCATCAAAAGTTATGACATCACTTTATACGGAATATCCATAATCCATTTATCCAAGTAATTAATAGATAAGCTAACCACTTCTTATATAAGGTCTAATCTTAGCAATATATAAGTGTGGAAGGTGTGAAATTGATAATATAAGTAATTTAAGTCTTACATCTTCCTAATATTAATTAGTTAATTTTAGAATGAAATCACACTGGTCTTGTGTGCTTGATGTTAGTGTATAGTGCGCTTAGATGTGTAACCGAAGATGTGATGTCAGCCTAATTTGAAGGAAATTATGTAGAAGCTTTACAAAATTTTATGAAGCTATGCTGCAAATCCCTCTGAAATCTATTGAGAATACAAATTGTTCTTGGACACAAAAAAATTCATTTAGGCTACTCCCATTTTGCTCGCCCCTACTACGACGAAGATGTGTGATATGCCGAATTATTGCATTCAAAGTTTCATATTTAGGGATTTGTTTTAGGGTGTTGCTATATACACCACAAATCACAAGGTTAAAATTGTACGTCTTTAAGGACGTGCAAGCCTTGTGACTAATTAAAATTTTTTTAAAAAACATTTAACCCCTTTTAATCATTCACGTCCTTAAGGACGTGCATGATTTGGGGTGTATATAGCCCAGCCGTTGTTTTATTTTGGAAAGTTGTGGTGAAATTGGATTAAATTGTAGTTTATCGGGAATTTGTTTTTTGGAGCCCTTATTAATAAGAGTCAGTTTGGTAACACGGAGCTGATAAGGTAGCTGAAGCTAATGTATTATATAAATGTGTTAAATATATGTTAAATTAGAGTTTTGATAAGCTAGTAAGGTGTTTGGTAATTACTCAGCTGATAGCGTAGCTGATACAAACTAGTTGATCAGATAGGAGAAAATTAGTAGCATTCTAAAAAGCTTGGGGTGAGTAGTTGTTGAAAATCCAATTTAAAAAGCTAATTAAACTAAAATCTTATAGTCCATCAGTTAATCAAAACTTGTCGTTTTAGACATGAAATCTTGTTAAGAAAAACATGTCATTTTAGGTATTTTGGTATTCACTTTACAAAGTTGTCCTTATCATAATTATGGAGATGTTAGATGTAATTTCGAGGAAGTGAAAAAGTAAAGTAATAATTATGGGTATAAGTGTATTTTCGTTTGTTTTCTTAAAAAATGTACATTGGAGAAAGTTCACCGACTTACTTACGGAATATCAAAGACTCATCCAAGATCACTTCGTTCGAATTGATTAAGCCACAGCAACAACAGCTATAGGAAAAAATATCCTTTAGCGAAACTAGGAACGGAGTTGGCTTGTTAGAGCGTTAAAGTAAGCGAGCTAGTCATACGAGCCAGTGAAGATTTCTAAAATAACAATTTATTTTTAACGGATGAAGTATTTAACTTATTTAAAAACTATAAAATATTAAATCAAAAGTTCCGAAAAGCTAAGTACATTGCCAAAAGGACCCTAAATATCAAAAGGGATTTCTTTTAACATTCTAAGAAATTGTTGTTCGTGGTTGTATGAAGCCATTTTGATACAATTTTGGCAAAATTATGTATATGATAATTATGAGTTTTTTCGAGTGTTAACTATGCTCTTAATTACCACTGATACTTTCACCAATAGCAAGGATAGATAAGCGAGGGCGCTCAACGACTTTTAAGTAAGAATGATCACGGATGAATTTCATAAAAACAATTGGGACTCGTGAAGCCAAGGATCGAGAGTCAGCCCGTTTAGTACAAAAGGGGATCAGAGCATGCTTTTTTTATATATTGGAGCACATTTCTCGTACTGTGCTTATAGTGGATGCGCTCCCAAACAAGCACGCTTATTATTTAACCGTGATCTCATATTTTAAGCACGGTTTTGAGTTGAAGTGTTCTCAAAATTGTCATACCGAATTCATCCGCTTCACACGTCTACTACCTGAGCCACCAAATTTTGTTGTAACTTTGTGCATTTATTTAATCTAATTACTAAAAAAACTCTAAATATAAAAAAGAATATTTTTTTTCGAGAACGGTTTATAAAAATAAATGAAAACGCTTTAAAAGAAAAATGTGTTCCCTCTAGTTAAATTTGGTTTTGGGACACTTTTCTTATAAAACTGTGTTCGTTTTAATTTTTTTAAGCACGCTTTACATGAAAACCGAGCTAATTATTCCTGTAGAAACAAACGAGAACGGTTCTATAGAAAAGCGTGTTGATTTTATTTAAAGTTGGTTTTGGGAACACACTTGTAAAATGAAACCGTGTTTGTTTCAATTTATTTTTAAGCACGCTTCACACGAAAGCCGGGCTTAATAGTTTTTAGAAATAAATGAGAATGGTTTTATAAAAAAAAAAAAGGTGTTTTTTTTTTAGTTAATTTTGGTTTTGGGAACACACTTTGAGAATTAAACCGTGTTCGTTGTAATTTTTTTTAAGCACACTTTACACGAAAACCGGGTTAAATATTTTTTTTCCAAATAAACGAGGATAGCAAAGCGTGTTTATTTTCTTCAAATCTGGTTTTGGGAACACACTTTGAAAATTAAACCGTGTTCGTTTTAAGTTTTTTTAAGCACGCTTTAAACGAAAACCGGTCTAAATATTTTTTTAGAACTAAACGAGAACGGTTTTATAGTAAAACGTGTTTATTTTACTCAAATCTGGTTTTAGGAACATGCTTTGAAAATTAAACCGTGTTCGTTTTAAGTTTTTTTAAGCACGCTTTACACGAAAACCGGTCTAAATATTTTTTCTGAAATAAACGAGAACGATTTTATAGCAAAGCGTGTTTATTTTAGTCAAATCGGGTTTTAAGAACACGCTTTGAAAATTAAATTGTGCTCGTTTTAAGTTTTTTTAAGCACGCTTTACACGAAAACCGGTCTAAATATTTTTTTAGAAATAAAGGAGAACGGTTTTATGGAAAAGTGTGTTGCTTTTAGTTGAATTTGGGGTTGAAAACACACTTTTAACTAGGGGTGGGCATGAGACGGGATTGAACTTTTTTTTTCAAATCCCACCGGGTCTTATCCCTCACGGGACGGGACGGGATCGGGACGGGATGGGACTTGTCCCTCTTAAAATAAGATTGCGCCTAAGTCTCACATATACTACATAAATATCAAAATTTTACAAGATTCCAGAATTTCCATAGCAAAATCAACAACTGTAAATAGCAAAAATAGTACAGTATTCCATAAGAAGGTCTTACTGCTAGTGCTGGGTGTTTGCATTTGCCGCTTTGCTGTAAGCTAATTGGGTCTATTAGCTTATTACAGTATGTATTATGTATAATCAGGAACGGAACGAGGAATGAAAATTGGGGTAGGTTGAAATTGCTTTATATAATTAATTTTTTTAAGAGTTATTAATATTATATATATATATAACACAATTTTTTTTAAAGAGATTAATATCACATATAACACCTAATTAGTAAAGTATATATATGTTGTTGGTGTTTTTTAACATTTAAGTTAATAAAGAGGAAAAAAATAAAGGAAGATGCATGTTGCTGCTGTCTGTCGATGTGAGTTAATTACAAGGGGAAAAATGTTGTCTGTTGATGTGAGTTAATTACAAGGGGAAAAATGAAGAAAGAAAGAGGCATTAAGATTCGAACACGGGTGGGCTTTACAATTGACCTATTAAACACAACGACAAAACCAGTTGGGCTAAGCAAACTATCTATTCAACATAGCCTTCCTACTTAATATATTTTTGATTTTTGGGGTGGGCTGCAGCAAAGCACAGCCCACCCCTAGGTCCGTGTCTGTGTATAATGGTATATAAATGTTGGAAAAATATACTACATAGTACATACATATATATAATTTTAATGTTGGGTTTAAATATATTTTAATATATATAGTATTAATATATTCTTATATGTTTTTATTAATTTTAATTACATGCATATATATATATATATATATATATATATATATATATATATATATATATATATATATATATATATATATAATTTTTAATTTATATATATGCGGGCCGGGACGGGATTTGCGGGACGAGAACTCTCCGTCCCGCGTCCCGTCCCGCGTCCCGTCCCGCGTATTTTTTGCGGGACGGGATTGAATTTTTTTCTTCAAAATCCCACCGGGATCGGGACGGAATCGGGACGGGATGCGGGACGGGACGGGATTTGCGGGATTTGTGCCCACCCCTACTTTTATCATAAAACCGTGCTTAAAATAAAATAAATAAGCACGCTTGTCAAAAATCGTACCCAACTTACTGTGCTCCACCTCCTACATTTGTACTAGTGTAGCTTTACCGCTCTGATACTATAGCGAAGTTTGTTAGGACATGTGAACAGGGGTCGTGTGCACGGACGCTTGTGCGTAGTAGCCTAGTAGCACATAAACCGCGTGTTGTTTCATTCTAAAACCAATTGGTTATAGCGGGAGTAGGCCAGCCTCGACCCACACACCCCAACTCCTCCACAACCGCCACCTCTCAACCCAACCCAAAATTTTCCAAACCCTTAATTTTTTAATTTTTTCTGCAGATTGCTGCCGTTGCCGTCGCTGCCACCGCCGCTGGGCCTCCTCCGCCGACCTTCCCTGGTGGGATCTATGGCGACCTGGACCCTCACCCACTGTGGCGGCTCCCGATCTAGCCGTCTGGGTTCGCAGGTCGATCTTCGAGACGGTCCTCCCCTGGCCTCCTAGGCGAAGGCTCCGCCAACTCCTCTGCTACCCTACTCCTCTCCGACTACACCGTCCATCGGTGTCAGGGTGGTTGTCGACTCGTTGCCACCTCTAGCCACCCGTGTCTGACCCCACGCTGCCAATCTTCTCCTCCACCTCTGCATGGTGGCCGATGTCGCTCGATCTCCTTGTCGGCTCTCTCTATCCTTCACTCCAACTCTTCAATCTAACTAATCCCTTCTCTCTACTTCAAAACTCTACAATGAAAGTCCTTGAAATTTTGCAGTCACTTTTCTGAGTTCCCAAAAACTCCAAAGGTGGACCGCCTTCTCTCCCTGGGGGCCGCCCCACAAAAAAGAGGAAAAAAAAATCCCAACCCATGAATCCCAACCCTCTGCAAACCAATCTTAACCCTAACCTTTCCCTAAATTTTGATAAACTCTAACCCAAATTTTTATCCTTTTAGATCCCACAATTCTAGATCCACAAACTCAGACTTCACCTCTCTCCCTTTGAATTCTGATTACCACCGCCAACCCCACCACCAGCTACCTCTTTCGGCCTCCTATAACCCAAAAGAAGCTGCCGGAGAGAGCCCCTATTCACTTCGGTGCCAGATCGGTAGCCGACTATGCCTTCTAGGCTAAATTTATCAATTGCAATAGCTTGCATGCAAGCCGTCTAAGCCGCAATCACCAAGTCGTCTAAGCCGCATCACCAAGCCGTCTAAGCCGCATGTCCAATTCTCAATTAGCGCTATTTCAAAAAAAAAAAAAGATTTAAACTAATGTACTTGTAATCTTAGATCTTTTTTTTTTTTCTTTTGGCTGGCGACGCTTTATGTAGGGTCTTACAAACCATCTTTTGATGACTTCAAGATCGCTTTGTCGATCTAATTTTTGCCTACTGTCAAAAAAAATAAAAATATAACACTTATAAGACTTGTTTATTCATATTTTTATATGGCACTTAATTCGGTCTCTTCACATTCTCTCGACAATTGCCGGGTAATTCAAAACACGTGACTAACGCTAGGTCGTAGAACTCTTGATCGATGTTTGGTTTACAGACGAAGAATTTGCCTACGTATATATCTCAATTTCAATCGAGATATGATTTGGGCTTCTAGTTCTATATATACACAATGCATTTGTACCTAGCTAGTATACCAAACTCTACCAGATCCAATTAGGCCTGTGTTTAAATCTAGTAAAATATATAAACAATCACCGGTATCCTATATAGATCCGATCAATTAAGCAATTGACAAAAATGTGTCGGTTCTTCACTTTTGGGCAACATCCTATGCAGCTTTTACCTTGATACTTTACTTACTACACTGCAGTGAAATCACCGAACCTCTTTATATCTTTGATGGGGCATGTCTCTATTCACAATTTAGCCCCTACAATGGGCTCTTTTCATCTATAAATATCATTAAGAGACGACACCTTAACTGTTGTGCAAGTCTATTTATGTTCGAGCGACGGCTTTGGTTGGTGATAAAAGGCAATAAAAGCGGAGAAGATAGAGTTGGGAGGAATAAATATGATGGGAGGAAATGAATTGCAGGGAGGAAGGGGAAGATAGCTAGGTTGGTTCACCGGTCAAATTTATGTTATCCCTTTTTCAACACTTAGCCATCATTCCTCCAATTTGGACCTTTTCTCCCTTTCATTTTATTTTCTTTATATATATATATATATATATATATATATATATATATATATATATATATATCAACGGCTTCTCCACGGGATTGAGCACTAGTCTGCAAAAACACTTTAACTCATTATAACGAGGGTTCAGGCATAAAAAAAACACCTTACTGTTATCATTTGGGGACGAGGTCATTGTCAAAACTTTTCTCCTATTGACTGTCTATTTTTGTTAGAGGCATATATGTTAGATGTACCAACAACCATTTTGTGTGATCATTCAACCATATGAGTTGATTTCTAGAGGACCCCCCACCCCTACGTTTTTAATTAGGGAAATTTACAGAAAACTACCCCTTAAATATGGGTGTTTTCATTTAATCACCCCTTAAATTCAAAATTACAAAAAGTCACCCTTTAAATGGTTTTTACTTACAACTCACCACCCCTTTATCTATTTTCATTAATTTATCATTAAATATATTATATTTTAATATTTTTAAACTTAAATTTGATTATAAATATATTCAAAATTTTAATTTAAGGGCTCGATTATATTTTAGGGATAATTTTATTTATTTTTAAAAAATAATAATAAATATAGCCCACAATTATTATCTTAATAATTATATTTAAGTTATATGATTATAACCTAATTTTTAAAATTTGAGGTAAAGTTAAACAAAAAAGTTACATTTAACAAATAAAATGGATCAAACTTATATTTTAAGTTGAAAATTATTAACTATTTATTATTATTTTTTAAAAATAAATAAAATGATCACTAAAATATAATCGAGGCCTTAAATTCAAATTTTGAATATATTTATAATCAAATTTGACTTTAAAGATATTAAAATATAATATATTTAATGATAAATTAATGAAAATAGATGAAGGGGAGGTGAGTTGTAAGTAAAGACCATTTAAATGGTGGTTTTCTGTAATTTTGAATTTAATGGGTGGTTAAGTGAAAATACCTATATTTAAAGGGTGGTTTTATGTAAATTTCCCTTTTAATTATTTATGCCATTCCAACTTTCATTTCTCCCGTTAATGCACAAATGAAAGTTTGGATTTGGATGATCATGAACAGAGGTAGAGACAGGGGGCATGGGGGAGCACGTGCCCCCTCCCTCATCCGACAAATTACTTGGGTGTATTATCCTCATCGATAACTTTGTTTTGATATATAATATGCCATAATTCGAAATCTAAGTAAAAAGTTATGAATATTTAAAAATTGTAGGCATGTTAATCACTTTAGTTTTATTTCAATAGACTTTAATACTTGTATATTTTACTTAAATTGACACATATTATAATTCATCTCAAAGGTTTCGAAACCATAGGTTATATTACTTATTTTGATATATAATTTAGTAAGAAGTTATGCAAATTAATTTTTTTTTTATATCTAGTTATAAGTTATAACTATTACATGTTAAGAATATCCAGTTATAAATATTGACTCATTGTTTATTTATTGCGTTTTATATCCTTATTTTGTTAGTTTTCTTTTCTTCGGCTACTTCATTTATTTTTTTATATTTCTTTTTTTTTAAGGAGAAAAAATAACAGAGTTTTATCATAAATCGAAGTCGTGTTATCGTAAAATAACATTATTTATAATCATTACATTAAATAGAGATTATTATGCTATTTTAATCTAAAATGATAATCTAATAATTTTGCCCCCGCTAAAAAATTTCTGGCTCTGTCCGGATCATGAAATTGTAAAATTTGGTCTATTTACATTCATGTCATCAAATTTAGATGTTCCTATATCCAAATCGTTCTTGTCAAAACGGATTACCCGAGTATTACTGGAAACTGGATCGTGGAAAAGTATAAGCCCATTACATATTGGTCCATTTATATTGGCCCAATCGTCTTGTCAATTTCCTTTACTTGAGCCCAACATCCCACAACTTCTTGTTTTTTTTTTGTTTTTTTTTTTTTTTTGATAAGGAAATAATTCGAGACCGGACAGGCCCGGACCTCGAGAGGCCGACAAAGTCGGCAGACGGCAAGCCGTCTAAACATACAACATAGCAAAAGAAAATACAACAAGGAAACAGAATATAGTCACCTAATACAACAAAAGAACTACACAAAATAAACCCGGAAAACCCCAGACCCTACGCACACAAGCGGACACAACAACGAGAAGAAGGAGACCCGGTATGGAGAAGTGGATAGCGAGCGCATGGGACAGCATAGCTAACACGATGTCTCGCCGCCGGAAAGACGGAAAGCAGAAATCCACGTAGGGCAAAGACGGCTCCTGGGGAAGTGTGGATCACACGACGTTCCCTCCACCTAGATGAAGGATCTTCGGAGACCACGAACACCACCAACACGATCACTTCGATCAACCAGGGCCGCAGAACTGCTCCTCAACCGAAACTAACCACGAATCCAACAAACAGAACTCCAACCAACCCGAGAAAGTGAAGCACGACCGCTAGGGGACGAAGAGCGCAAGAAAATTCCGGAAAATATTTACGCAAGTTATTTTATTTTTTACTTTATTTTATTTTATTTTTTAACCATAAAATCGGGCTCCTTTGGGCCCAAGACTAAGCTTTGGGCCCGAAAGAGAGGAAACGGGCCAAGACGTGGGGCACACGGGCTCAAACCACAATTGAAGGCAAAAGTTGAAAGCAGTGTCAAGAGAGCACACCAGTCGGGCTGAGTTCCCACCACCGGGCCACCCTTGGGGCACAAGTCAAGCCCGAAACAGGGAGGACGCCCCAAACACCGCAACAAGGTCAAGCAGGCCAAAGGGGGACCACCGAGGCAGTAACATCGGCGAACCGAGGCCAGCCGGAGAGGGAAGACAAGGGTCTTAATAGGGACGGCGAAGGAGGAAGCGGGAAGGCCAATCCTACCACCGACGGACCACCAGATCCAACCCCACCTGGATGACACCACCGAGCGCCACCAACGACAGCCCGAGGATGGCCAGCGACACGAAGGAAGGGGAGCTAGTCAGGGGCGGAAACACCGATCCCGGGCCGGATCAACAAGAAACACCCAGAACAGGTTCCAGTAGCACACAAATTGGCCGATTAGGAGGCGGAACGGAATTAAATCCAAACAGCCCCAAAAATTGGTATCGGCTTGCACAGAACAAGGATGCCTAACAAGGGCTAGCCAGCGACCATCCCGAAGGCGAGAGGAAGGAATCAAACACCAACCAATCGGCCAAACAGGAAAGGAAACCGCCTCCGAAGAGGGGATTAGGGACCGCTGACGAGACGAATTTCAGATGAGAAGAAAACCGGGCCTCCGAAGAGGGGTTAAGGGCCTCCGAAGAGGGTTTAAAGGCCTCCGAAGAGGGTTTAAAGGCCTCCGAAGAGGGGTTAAGGGTCTCCGAAAGGTGGTCGGAGGAGGAGTTCTTCAGCCGCATACGGTGGTCGGCGATGGTGTTTCCAGTTGGGGTTTTTCCAAAGCGCTCAAAAAGAGAGCTTTTTCCACACGTTTACCCAATTACTCGAAACAGGAAATTGGGTTTCACAACTTCTTGTTCTAATACTAGTAGGAAAATAATTTGAAATATCAATAGAGATCAAAGATGGAAATTAACCTATTCTCTCCGTCACATTTTAATTGACGCTTATGTTATTTAAGTCAAGCCTTGCTAGCTTAGCTGGTAAGGATGACGTGTAAAGACCAATAGGTAATGAGTTCGAATCCTCTTCTCCCATATTGTAATGGCATAAGTGTACCTACCTATTAAACCAAAAAAAAAAAGTATATTTAACGACGAATAAGAATCTAAATCGAGAAACATTTTCTACCTAAAAAATAATGAACACTATAAATTTAATTTTAAAAAACTAAAATAATTAAAATTTGAAAAATATTTTCTATTATTCTTTATTCTTGAGGCATAGCAGAAAAACCAATTTAACAAATGCTCTGAGTGTTCAATATTTTTTTTATAAACATATATTAATGATTGTTTAAATATAAATAAATTTTTTAAAATGTTAATTAAAATAACCTAAAAATTTAAACATACTTTTTAACTTATGCTCTTAGAATATAAATTAAACATGTCAATTTGAGAAATATATCACTAAATTCACAAATTTAGCTAATTTTTAAATATTTTTTTAAGAGCCATCAATTTCTATTTAGGGTTTTCTTTATTAACTAAATATACTTAACCAGATTGAATGCCATACACTCTACACGACTTGGAATTTGCAAAGTCAACGATTAAACAATCCCCACACTAGCCCTTTATTAATCGCATCTCTGCCGTCCGATCATCACATCACGTCTCCACCTTCATCATCGCACTCTGAGCTGGACCAACGTGTCACCCCACCCGTTCAACTTTCCGGACCGGGAAACCGGTTCGACCGGTTCAAACCCTCTACTGAACCGGGAAAAAAAAAACTCACTATATATACACCCTCTTGTTATCTCTAAAAGCACACTCCATCGAAAATCTAGAACAGTAATATATAGCCTCCACGACTCCACACAATGCCGAGGATCACAGTCGGAACCGCCTCCGAATTCGGCCACTGTCATGCCCTAAGGGCGGCATTGTCCGAGTTCATCGCCACCCTCATTTTCATCTTTGCCGGACAAGGCTCCGAGATGGCATTCAGTAAGTTCCAAACCAATCATTTTTTTTCCTTTTCACATTTCTGTATGTCGATGACATTATGTTGACCGGGATTCGAAAATTTTATCAGACAAGCTGACAGACGACGGATCCACCACCCCAGCTGGCTTGGTGGCCGTAGCCTTGGCTTATGGCTTTGCCTTGTTCGTGGCGGTTTCCGTGGGTGCAAACATCTCCGGCGGCCACGTCAACCCAGCCGTCACATTCGGTGCCCTAATCAATGGCCACATCAGCTTGGCCAAGACTTTCCTCTACTGGATCGCCCAACTGCTTGGCTCCGTCGTTGCTTGCTTGCTCCTTAAGTTTGCCACCGGTGGCCAAGTAAGCGGCTTCCCATCTTATATACTACTCCATTCATCTGTTTGGCAAAACATGTTTATTATTTACGCACGTTTTTTTATGATACTGTACGCTTTAGATATAGTCCCATCTCTCAATACTAACATTATTTATATCTTATATCTTATATCTTTTCGTTTGTGACGAGCAGACAGTGTCAGCATCCTCCATATCCTCGGGGGTGACCGTGTGGAACGCATTGGTCTTCGAGATCGTGATGACCTTCGGTCTGGTCTACACCGTCTACGCGACAGCAGTCGACCCGAAGAAGGGCAACATTGGAATCGTCGCACCCCTGGCCATTGGTTTAATTGTGGGAGCCAACATCTTGGCCGGTGGTCCGTTCGACGGTGCATCCATGAACCCAGCGGTGTCATTCGGACCGGCCGTGGTCAGCTGGACATGGGACAACCACTGGGTGTACTGGCTCGGCCCATTTGTGGGGGCCGCCATCGCCGCCCTCATCTACGACATCATCTTCATCACCCCGACGCCGGAGAACTACGCTCAGCTTCCCGGTGAAGCTATCTAAGGGTTTTTTGCTTCAAAAAAAGGCTCTGAAATTTTCTTTTGTTTCTCTTGAGTTGTTGTATGGCAGTTTGGCTTTTTATTATCAGAGTAATCAGAAGCTGTTGATGGCTTCTCTGAATTTGTAATCTTCAAATTCAATTATAAAATCTCATTTGGTTTAGCAATGAGTTAAGTCAATGGAAGGGAAATTGAAAAAACTCAAAAAAGCATATCATATGAGCTGAGTGATCGAGGTTCACCTATAGCAAGTCCACTAACTTATATACTACGAGTATTGATTATTTGTTACTCTGTCCGATTCAAAATGAGTGTCGTTTTAGCTTTTGACATAATTTTAAGTAAATTATTAATTATCATTGATTTTGTACATTTTTTCTAAATATTATCATTTATTAAACGATTATCAATTTTTTCAACCAATAAATGGAGAGTTTGAAAGTAAAAATAGTAAAAAAAAATACATTTTTCAATAATAATTTTCATTAATCAATCTATTAAATTGCCTAGAAACTATAAAATGACACTTATTTTGGATCGAATGGGGTAATATTTTCAATGGTTTTGTTCTCTTTATATCTCTCAACAACTATATAATTAAAATTTATAAACATTATTTGATCAAAATAATTTTATACTTCAACTCTAAATATTATTTCCATTCTGCAAAATTCAATACTCCATCCGATCTAAAATAAGTGTCATTTTAGACTTTTAAATTTGATCTAAAATAAATGTCGATTTATGTTTTCTAGGCAATTTAATAGATTGATTCATGAAAATTGTTATTTAAAATTGTATTGGTTAATTATTTTTTCTTTGAAAATCTCCACTTATTGGTTGAAAAAATGGATAATCATTTAATAAAATGATAAGATTTAGAAAAAATAGATAAAACCAAAAATAATTAATGCTTTACTTAAAAACTAGTAGGCTACCCCATGCTACGCACGGGTCTATCAATTTTTTACTATCAAAAAATTTGATATATGTTTAAGCTAATAATTTTTTAAAAAATGACCTTAAATTCTCTACGTTACCACATAAAATATAATTGTAATAAGCTTATTTTATTTTATACTCGTATATTAAACTCTTATTAAATTCAAATACAAACGGAAAATTTTTACTCTGCTACCATGTTTATAACTAATATTTTAAAATTTTAAATTTCTGATGAATTTATATATAATTTATACTAAAACACTTTTTTACAAATAGAAACAATTTTTTGTATTTACATTAATTATACTTTTTATCTTCAAAATTCTCTTGAATGTGTATTGATACTTATAAAATTAGTCTCTTTAATTAACTTCTTATAAAGATTTTTTTTTAATCTCTTTAATCTTCAATATTTCATTATACTTGTTATCTTCTTTTGAATGTGTATTAATACTTATAAAATTAGTCTCTTTAACGTCTTACAAAAAATATTCATTTTCTTTTTAGTCTCTTTAAATTCTTATAAAGATTATTTTTTTTTTTTTTTTAAATCTTCAATATTTCTCATTTATTCCACCGTATTTATGACAAAAAGCTTCTTTTACTAAAGAGTAAGATTGTGTCGAAAACTATATGATACTTATTTTGAATCGAATAGAGTAATAATTAATTAACAATAAAATATCACCATTCGCTCTCCATTTCCCCATTTTATACCACTACTGGAAAACCGTGTAAATTTCGACAGTTTCCTCCCGACGCTATTGATATGCGTCGAAAATTACCGACGTTTAAAAGTGTTGAAAAAAATCCTAGCCTTTCTCGACACATAGATGTGTCGAGAATGACAATACATATTTTATTTAAAATTAAAATAAAAAAAAACCCTAGCACTCTCTCCTTAATCATTCCTCACCTCACCCTCTCCGCTGGATCTAAAAATTTGCCGCCCTCTCTTTCTTCTCAATCGTTAGATCCATCTCTCTTCTCCATCTCTTTCTCCTCAAATGCTCGAAAAGAAGTTCTAATGGCGGTGAAGGCTTCGACTTCAGGCGGTGTTGGCGATAGGAAGGCTTCGACTTCAGGCGGTGATGGCGACATGTTGAAGGCGAAGCTTGGCGGCGGAGGTGGTGACCTTTGTGAGGGAGAAACAAAATCCGAAGAGTTTGGGAGTTCGTGCAGCGATGAAAAAGGTGAAGAGAGAGCGAGGATCGACCACCAAGGAAAGGATCGGTAAGATGTCGCCTTGTACGCGGACAAGCGCGGCTCCATCTACCGTGGATTTACTAGGTTTGGCCTGTTTTTTGTTCGATCTTCTTCTTTTCTTTTTTCATTCGATTAGCGATTTGGTTTTGTCAGCTCTGATTGCGGATGATGATTGGTGAATTGAAGAAGCCGAGTCAGTTGAGAAATAATTGTTGATATGCGACAGAGGAAATTTAATCAATTACAATTGCAATTTTAGTATGGTAATGGTAATTAACTGTGATTTTGATCTCTTGTAATTGGAAATTCAGGCATAGATGGACTCTGGAGGGTATGAAGCTCATCTTTGGGATAAGAGCACTTCAGAGTTTTGAATGAAAATCAGAACAAGAATGAGAAACAAGGTTCCTTCTTATCCCTGTTGAACAGAGATTAATTTACCTCTAGCTTTAGATTGTTTTGTTACTGCTTTATTTTTATTAATTGTTTGTGTGGTGTTGATTTGATGTCATTTTCGCTCATGATTTTTGGTTTGAGCTGATTTTGATCGGTACATGACTTAGCTAGTTGCTTTAACCAAAAGGACCTCTACCTAAATCATTTGCAAACCTAAACAAAACAAAGCACTTGTAAGCTGACTATTGGATTTCAATCTCTTGCCTTTTCTGGGTGAGATTTTAGTCGTTTATGTAACTAATAATATTTAATACATAAGTGGAGCTCTAGTTTTCTATCCTAGATTGTAAACCACTGCAGCCTTCTTGACAATAACAACTTATCAGGATCTCTTCCGCCGGAATTCTCTGAGTTGCCAAACTTGTTGATACTCGTTTCTTGCTTCTAAAACTTATCTAATATATTTAAGTGTTCTCATGTCTAGTGACTAGTACCCTACCTCTGAAATTCTGCTGCTTAAGTTTTTTTTTATTCTTTTCTATCAAGGGTGTAATAAATGTCTATTTACATAATGGCCGGTTTAATTCCTTTTGTATGTTGGATCATCTTCCAGTGTAGTTTAAACTCATCACTTGATGAAAGCATTTATCCGTCTAACTTTTCATCTCAAGGATGATCACTTGTTGGAGAAAAACGATTAGCTACTCTGAGATTGGTTTTCAATGTTATGTGTAATCTAAGCAAGATCATTCAACATTGACTTATAATTCTATGTTTTATCTTTTCACAATCTTCACAGAGCTGAAGAGCTGGAGGCAGCTTTAATGGAGATGGTGAAGCAAGATAATTGGCGACCCTTGAGTGCAAGAGTAAACACTTGGTCCTTCCACTTTGTCACAGTGATGATGTGAATGAGGATAAATGCTATACCTGTTTCTGTGGTAGTTTGTATAAAATTTTATCTCATAAATGGCAGACTTGATAGGCTATTTGCATTTGTATACATATCGTATGATGCAGATTTGCTAGTACTTAGCAATAAGCAAACGTGTAACAATGAAACTTGGGCTTTGTTAGGTTGGTGTAAAATGTTTTCCCTTCAAAAGGTCGATCAAGGATTTCTTGCATTTGAATCCTATTTTACATGTTTGATTGAAAGGAAAACCTCTCTTTTTTCTTACCCAGTTATGCTGTATAGTAATGCATAATCTTTTTCATTTACGGTTTGCACCTGTCTGTCTGAGCATCTTTTTGAAAGGAAATTGTCTTTGTTCAGGTCGAGCAATTAGAGAAAGATGTTGCTCATCTTCAGCAAACTCTGGCTGATAAGCAACAACAAGAAAAGGCCATGCTGCAGGTCTGGTTTTTTCCTTCTCTTGACCAATTTGAATGTGAAGTGTGTGTATTAAGGGAAGGGGATACTCTCGTTTATATTAGTATTTTCTAGTGCTTTTGTAGGTCCTAATGCATATGGAGCAAGAACAGAAGGTTACTGATGCTCGAATCGAAGCAGAGAAAGAAGCAGCCACTCAGAGAGAGAGACACTTCAGTTATTTCAAGTACTTATTTTTTTGATATTATAATTTTTGTGAAACTAAGCAAGCCATAATTGGTCTTAATATATTTGGTGAAACATTGTGTTTGGTGAATGTTTATGAAGCAACACATCTTAATTGTCTAGATATACGTCTTCCGTATGCATTCTCTGTTTTTTTACCCTCTCTCTCTCTCTCTCTCTCTCTCTCTCTCTCTCTCTCTCTCTCTCTCTCTCTCTCTGAAATTTGCTATTTTGTATGCCTTTGAGTGAAAGCTTGAGATGCCCTCACTCAAGTAAGTAATAATTAGGAGGATTTTGGGTTGTTGGATCATCTTCCAGTGTTCTCATGTCAAGGATGAGAGTCTTTTAACTCCACTTTGATGTTTTGGACCTTTTGTTATCAGGTATATCAATTCTTGTTGCAACACATGGGCGGTTACTAGATCACTTAAAGCACACATCATTGTTTTCACATGCTAATTTGCACTGGCTAATATTTGATGAAGCTGATAGGTAATGTACTTTACAAGTCTCATTTTATGACTTGCTTTGAATGTCTTGTTGATATATGTTTCCCTCAGTGTCATTATTAGTGCAGTTCTTACTAGCAGAGCTATATTTCAGAGAATGAAGAACTATACTATTGGTTCATTCTTCCTATTTCTTCTGTTTCAATATGCATTTAATCCTCTATATATGTCTAATATGTGTCTAACCTTTCGCGCTTTCCTGGTTCAACAGATCTATAGAGTGTCCATCACAATCCGTATTGTGGTAAGTTAACTGACTTAACCGTGTGATAAAACCATTGCAGTTAATGGATGATTTGCGAGCTGACTTACTGTCATTACCCTTGTATTCTGCAGCTTGGTTCAACAGATCGGTAAGTGGCTTCCCCTCTTTCTTGTTCCTTTACTTTTTATGTGGACATTTATTTTAGCAGAAATTTCTTTGCCTGTATCTTTCATGAATGATACATTCTGGACCCTGATTTCCTGGAAGAGAAAATCTCAAGAAACCAGTTCATCTTGATGTTTTGCCTTTAGCAGGAAAAAATTTAGGAACTAAGAGAATTTCCTATGCTAGGTTTCGCTTGGAGGCGGCTAGTATGGAAAGTGCTTCTCTAAGAGTAGTTTTTAAATCTGAAAGCTGTAGAATAATTGAAGGTCTAGTTTGTTGGTTATATTCATCATTTTAGGGCAATTTCACTTAATTTAGCACTCCATTGATCATTGATTGGTTACTTCTGCAAAGCTCTACGGAGATTATAGTCCTTCATGTCAGTCCTATTTCCTCTTTTTTTGTAAACGCCTAAGGAAAATGCTATGTGCCTCTGGTTTTTTATGCAGTCTATTCCCTTGATATATTCATATATCCTTGAATAAAATAATATGTTATTATTTTCAGAGTCCTGAGGAGCTGGTTTTGTGAATGAGAAGGCCATGAAATGTATTGGTAAGGTCAGAGATATAAGTTTGTGAATGCAAGGACCAAGATGAAGGAAAATACGTACTGTTTTGTTAGGGCTTTTGTGAAGGAGTTGTCATGAAGTTCTTGTTCAACAAGTTTATATTTTGCTCTGCAAGTATTGATGTGGAAATGATAAATTGATGTTTCGAAAGTGTTTCAGCTAACTATAAAGATTATTGGAGATGTTATGGTTCTTTGATTTCTAAATATTAGTATGCCGATGGTTAATTGATGCTCAAGTGTATTGTGTATAGACATATACGATAAATGGATGTTTTGAAAGGGTTTAATTTACTCTTTTTTTTTAGAACCGATTTAATTTACTCTTGCTAGTTGCTACCCATACTGTTGGTTTTATTGCGTATAATAATATATATGTGTATATAAAATAAAAACAAAAATATAAATATAAGCCATTATATATATATATATATATATATATATATATATATATATATATATATATATATATATATTAGAAAAGCAAAAGAAAAAAAAACCATTTTCGACAACCTAGGGCGTCGAAAAAGGTTGGTAAGTTAAGTAGTGACATAAGTCATTTTCGACACCCTAGGGTGTCGAAAATGGCATGCCAATCTCGACGCTTTTAGGCGTCGAAATGGGTTCCGACACAATTTAATGTCGAAAATGGCATATTGCCATTCGTGACGCAAAAAATACCGACGCTTTTTTAAAGCGTCGAAATTGATTTTTTCGACGCTATAAAGCGTCGAGAATGACTTTTAAAAGCGTCGAAAATGGTCCTGTTTTCCTGTAGTGTACGTAAATTAAGTGATCCCTATAAAATTGATCAATCAATGTGTATATTAAAACAACCTCTACGAATTTGGCAAATTTTGAAAAATTTGCCTCTTGCTCAAAATTTGGAGAACTTTTACTATCTCCTCCATTATATTTCTCTATTTCGTAGCATATGATGTAAATTATAAAGATGTTAAGATTGGAAAAAGTTCCAACTTTGTGCAAAATTCTCATTTTTGCTGTTGGAGATATAATATTGAGGAGTGATGGGGTATTGATGGTGTGATTAGTCGCCTAAAACAAGAAATATAAAATTAGGCAGTAACAATCAACAAACACTGCTTAATCACCAAATAAATTAAACTAATTGTGCCCGAAAGAAAGAGGGAGGAGAATACCATGCCATTTAACAATAAAAATGGTGCTAGCTTGTAGTGTCGGTGTAGGATGACTTGTACGTTTAATTATGCTTTTTATTTCTGTCATTTGCTTCTGTAAGTTTTTTCGGTTGTACATGATGGTTAGTTCATCTACCGACTTGTCCGGTCTCTCGGTTTCTCTAGGCTTGTCTGGAGAATCGAATTCTTATCTTGCTTCAAAAAAAAAAACAATAAAAATGGTGCTATTTCCGTTCTAAAAAACAGGTCACTTATTATTTATATATGGCTTTTTTATGAAGGTAAAAACTATATAATATATTGATTTTTTTATATAATTCTATATTTATTAATACTAAGTATGAAAGATCCCAAACTATCTGATTAACTACATCCTTTACTGTTCGACCAAAAAAAAAGTGCCTTTTGTCCATTTTTTAAACTCTGATTCCATGAGATTTCTTTTCCACCATCTCGGGTTTCCTTGGTTCGATCTGAAGAAGAAAAGATCCAACCAGATCATCGATATTCTACTTCTAATAGGATATCAACTAGACAAGATTTTGTCTCAACAAGTCTATATGTAGTAATCCAAGTTTGACAAGATCTTGAGAAACGGATTTTCTAGGATGAAGAGTGTTCTTTGGACCTTGTTGACATGTCTTCTCTTTTGTTAAACAAAATTGCTCAAAGGCTCAAACGGACACAATCATTTCTTTTTTTTGATCGGTACACAATCATTTCTTTGTTGTGCATCATACTCCCTCCGTCTAAAAATACATGGACTTTTACTATTAATGCACGCTTTTTTAAGAGTTAAAAACTATATAAAATATTAACTTTTTTATTAATTTTTTTAATAATTACAAACTTATTATCAATAAGTTTGTAATTGTTAAAAAAAATTAATAAAAAAATTAATATTTTATATAGTTTTTACCTTCTTAAAAAAAGCGTGCGTGAATAGTAAAGGCAATGAATTTTTGGACGGATAGTCCCTCGCTGTTCATGTGACGCTCGTCAACAATACTGCAAGCTTGATGAGGAACAGAAGCTTCTTGAGCTTATGATGGGGCTCAATGACTGTTACAGTTCGGTTAGAGGCCAGATCTTGATGATGAAACCAAGTCCTAGCATTGCAGAAGCATATTCGTTGCTTAATCAGGAGGAGAAGCAGCGAGATTTCAAGAACATTACTCAATTTGCTGGGGATTCTTCTGCCATGTATTCTCAGAAACAGAAATCATCTTCTTCAACTCAATCGTCTACACAAAATCAAGGCCAGAAGCCGAACAAATCTGAGGGGACTGTGCCTGGAAAACGTGCTCCCTATGTTTGCACTAATTGCAAGAAAACCGGGCACACAGTTGAGTTTTGCTACAAAATCATCGGTTATCCGTCTGATTCTAAGGCTCCTAAGGAAAGGAAGATTGTTGCCCAGGCTTCATGTTATTCTGATGGGGATGCTCTAGTATCTGCTATACCAGGCTTCACAGTTGAGCAGTGTGCACAACTCATGAGCATGTTGACCAAAGGAAATTCGCAGCCTCAACACCAGAATTCAGAGCTTGCTGGCTGTTCAATGGCAGGTATACACCTTCCCAATTACTTTGAATATATGGCTCTAAGTGCACAATTAGTTTCAAAGAAACGATGTGATTCCTGGATTCTAGACACTGGTGCAACAGACCACATGTGTTTTGTTGAAACCTCTTTCACTCAGCTATTGCCCCTTCCCAATCCTTACAAAATCACCTTGCCCAATGCCACTTTCATCATTGTCAAACATCATGGATCTATTCAGATTTTACCCAACCTTGTTATACACAATGTCTTTTATATCCCAGAGTTCAAGTTCAATCTCTTGTCTATCAGCAAACTCACTTCTCAGTTGGATGGTAATGTTTGTTTCTCTTCAACTGATTGCCTATTGCAGGCCCCTTCACTGAAGAGGCCAGTGGCTCTTGGTAACCAACAAGGAGGACTCTATTTGTTGGAAAGCTGTTCACCCAAACACAATTCCCATGGCATGCATTCTAGTGAGAATAACACCATTTGTAAAACTTTTACCTGTTCTTCTGATTTGTCTATGCTTTGGCATTTGAGACTTGGCCATATGCCCTTAGAGAAACCGAAATTGTTGCATTGTTGTGATATTGTTGCTATTTCTAAACCAGTTGTTTGTGATATATGTCATAAATGTCGCCAACAAAGATTACCCTTTCCTCTCAGCAATATCAAAACTAAGAATCCCTTTGATTTGGTGCATGTTGATCTTTGGGGACCCTATCATTACCTTGGTTGATGATTACAGCAGGTGCACCTGCACCCAATTACTTCCTACAAAATCCATTGCTTTTTCATTCATTGAAAGCTTTGTTCACATGGTCCAAAATCAGTTTCATATCACACCAAAAATCATCCGTACAGATAATGGTTTTGAACTTGGCTCCAGTGCTCAAGTTGTGTCCTTTTTCTCATTAAAGGGCATTCTCCACCAAATAAGTTGTGCTTACACACCTCAACAAAACGGTGTGGTTGAGAGGAAACATAAACATCTCCTTGAAACATCCAGGGCTTTGTTTTTTCAATCCCAATTGCCTCTCAAATATTGGGGTGAGTGTGTCTTGATGGCCACTTATTTGATCAATCGATTTCCCTCCAAACTCTTACAAACACTACTAGAAAATTATCATTTAACATCGGCCAATAACCGATGTCTTTCAAAAAAAAAATTGATGTCTATGTGGGTGTTGTAAAAAGTCAAAATTTTTTTACATCGGCCATAACCCGATGTCTTTAGTATTTTTAAAATCATTTCTATGTTCAAAACTGATATTAATAATAGCTTATAACATCGATTATATAGCAATCCAACATATGTATATTCATTTTCTATCTATAAATCATAATGTTATTTCGCCATAAAATTTTTTACTACATGGAATAAATATAAAATCGATGTTATTACATATATTGAAATCGTTTTGTGTTTTAAAAAAGATGTTTTTACATTATAAAACATCGTTTTCTTTATTTATAAAGATGCAAATGTTATTAAAGACATCGGGATTTGACCGATGTTATTCAATTTTAAGTTTTAACATCACCCACATAGACATCGATTTGGTTTTTATCTGATGTTAAATTACATTAATTATTATTATTATTATTATAGCCTATGCGGGATTTGAACCCGCATCGTTGCGTTTGAACACAACACTCTACCAATTTGAGCTAATAGGCTTTCAATTACCAATAATTTTTTAAAAAGTAATAAACATGCTCCAAACAAATAAGGGGAACAATATCTACACATAAGAGATACCCATCTCTCTAAAATTCAGACTCACTCCCAACAAATGTACAATAGTTAGAAACTTATAGATCTCCTAACTTATCATTACCTGAGTACACTGGCAGCTGCTACTATCTGAGCTGGTTTAAAATCCTTTTGTGACTTGAACCACGTACTGTAAACCAATCAAATAAAACCAAGTTATGATCCACATTAATAAGCCATTTAGAAAAAGGAAGCTATAGTGCTTTGCTTGGGATAATGTTGGGGTGTAGCAGCATATGGTTAATTTGGGGATTGAATAAGAAATGGGAGTAAAGACAATGCAGATGAGTAGTCAAAAGCAAACCTGCTTCAATAATACCATTTCAAAAATGCATCTCATATATCTAGTTTCAAATTCAAGTATATTGAAATTAAATAGCTGATGAAATGTGTTTCAGCCCATGGTTACAAGGTAAAGACATATGTGCAAATCCATAGAGTGCAAGAAAATAAGACTAGGAGATCAAACCCACAAACAATAGTTACTTAAATTTGGTTCAAATTCCATTTTAATTTGACACTACAAAATTAAATGTCAAAAATAGGAAGGCGACAAGAGGTTAAATACGATTCACCTAACAAGAAAAGGGAGAAGGAGATATTGGTTCTGGCTTACGGTGAACGAGGAGCCATTCCACTCGCAAAGCCAAAGTTGTGTCTAGCTATAATAACTAGACAAATGAAGAATTTACAATTTAAATTTTAATTCTCTAATCAGAAACTCAGAGGAAAAATTACATGTAGACATACCAGACGCATTTTCATTTCCATTATTCAGAACATTGAATGTCACCATAGATTTTTTTCAATGAAAATAGGCAATTAATTACGTACCAAGCTTAGATGATACTGTATTAGTTTAGACAAGAAAATATCTGCTTTAATTAATTAAGTTTCTTTCCAATGAGTGAATACCTTATTCTGTCTATATGGATTTGCTGCATAAAGGGGAAAATATCAACTTTAAATAAGTTAGGTTCTTGCCAATAGGAACCTCCTATGAATCATTCAGGAAATGAAAAAAAATACAGGATATAAACTTAGTAAATTTAAAATTTTGAGTAGAAGAGGTTAAGCAAAATGTTTGGTCCAATAGTATAGTAATACTTATGTTAAGCAAAAAATTTAAAAGTTGCCCCAATTTCTTGAATATTTATATTTTTCAATCATTTGGAAGTAATCTGGAGGGCATGTAAGTCAGTGAAACAATCAACCTCTAATCACTAAACAATTTTAAATAATTTGGAAGAAATCTGGAGGGGAAGTAAATCCTAAGCTACATCAATCATGTAAGGACTAAATAATGGATATACAACCACATAGCTTCAAAATATTCACATACAAATCACGTAAGGATTATAAATGTGTACATAACAAAAGAATTGAAAAGAGACCATGAATCTGCGAGTCTTTCTCCTAGACCGAGTCCATCTCTTGTATTTGAAATTTCACAAAAATCAAGACATTGATATATAGTATACTCAAATTTTTAGGTTATGGATGATCTGCAATATCCAATCTTCAGGGTAACTAATATGCAAATACACCAAAAAAGGCACCCAACCATAGACAAAACATCATATAAAAGAAACCACTGGCAAAATTAGAGTTCCCAGCAGGGCAAACACACTTCAATCCACCATCTTACAAGTCAAAATTTTGCAAAACAGGTGATGACACTATAATTTAACTCAGGCCTCTTTCCACCATTGTGAGTTTTATGAGTGCTTTGGTGAGGTTCCTTCCACTGCTAGTTACTTTTATTTCATTGCTTACTTTTAGCAGACATATTTTTCTTTTATCCTTGTAACCATGGTTGGGTTTTCTTTGTGATTTGTTGACAACATGACCAATCAAGCAAAAGGGAAATAAATCAGTGAATGTAGTTAATTTCTTAAAACATGCAAGTAGGTAATTAAGCCTCTACTTTCCCGATACCATGTAATCTCTATATATGCTTAGATAATTAGCTTGTTTTAGATAAATTGTGAATCATGTATTGTTTATACAATTAACTCGTGTTAGGTTTCACCAAAAAAAAAAGATATGGTTCCTTTTGGCAAAACAATACTGGGCAGATTTCTTTTGAAACACAATAAAATCATATCCCACACCAAATGGAATGTGTCCAAGATAGCTAAAATTACAGTCTATTTCATCTTGAAAGGCAAGTTAATGAGTTAGAAAAATCAGTAAATCCTTAGACTCAAATCAGTGAGACCTTCAAACAGTAAAGCCTTAGAAACATCGAACAATTGGAATGACTTAAGCCTTAGAAAAGCATAAACAACCCATAATTTTCGATTTCTGTCAAATCCCCGATCTCAAACTACATAAACAAGGAGGATAACAATCAAAATAACACACCCAGATTTGACAAAAACACTAGACTTGAATCAAATTCAAGGAGAAGAACTGGACTGAGACAAAAGGGAAGGAGGATCATATCTAACAGAATACTTCGAAACTTACCCAGATCTGCAGCAAGCCTGGACCATTAATGAAAGAGAGAACTTCAAACCCTAAAGAAACCCTAAATCAAAACTGAATATCAATTTTAGCTAGTTGTACTGAATCAAACCAATTCATATCAACCCTAAATCAAAAATATTAAAAATTGAAGGCGGAATTTCGTACCACTGACGGAAAGCAGTGAGGGATTAGGGCTTTTGACTGTTGAAGTTGGGATTTCAAAATCATACCTCAATGTTGACAGCCCGGCTCCATTTCGACGGCGAGAGAAACGACCACTGATAAAGGCAAAGCTCGATTCGTGAGAAACCACAGACCATGCACCGAAGACACAATGACGAGAATGAAAGAGGGATTTCGCCGATGTTGAGGAAAGAGCTGATAGATGGCGAGAGAAACGAGAATGACGAGAATGAAAGAGGGATTTCGTACAAGAACAAAGAAGGGATATCTCCGGAGAGACTACATCCCCACCGGAGCCACCAGCCGGCGAGATTGGAGGAGGAAAAGGCTGGGTGTGAACAGGAAGGAGTCGTTCGCGGCCGCGGGAGTCGGGACTGAGAGGAAAGGGGCTGAGTCGAGATTTGGAAGAGGAAGGAGTTGGGTGTTGTGGAAATATTGGGAAAAAAATCTAAGTGTTAAATTAGCCCGCTTGTATTTGAGATGGGCAGGATTTTAAGCAGTCCAAATTTCAGTCCAAATTTCCATCCCGCCCGTTTAATTTTTTCCCAATTTTTTTTTAACATCTGTCAATAAATCAGTGTGTTGTCTGTTTTATTTTCAACATCATAATTTTTTTAACTGATGTTAAAAATCTATTTAACATCACCTGCTTTTCTGGGCGATGTTAATTGTCCGATGTTAAATGACAGAATTCTAGTACTGAAAATTCCACCCCATATGAGAAGCTTTTTCTTACCCCACCCTCATATGACTAGTTGAAGCCTTTTGGTTGCTTGTGCAATGCCACAACCAATGTTAAGGGAAGAGACAAATTTCAGTCTCGTTCTCAGGCCTGCATATTTTTGGGATTTCCATTTGGAAAGAAAGCATACAAACTCTTGAACATTGATTCTAGAGAGATTGTAATCTTTAGAAATGTCGTTTTCTATGAACAAATTTCCCCTTTCCAGTCAATTCAAAGCCCTTCTGATGTTACTTTTCCCACTGCTGCTCCTGATTTCATTCATTTTTCTCCAACCATTTCTGACCATGCACTTGTTGTCTCTCAACCTACACCTGATGTTTCCCACTCTACACCTGTTGTTTCCCAACCTACACCAATACCAACTGTCCCTACCCGTCGTTCAACTAAAATGCATGCTCCTCTAGCTTACTTGTCTAATTTTATTTGCCCCAACATCATCACCTCTGCTTGTTTTTCTCCCTTGTCCATATGTGCCAGTGTCCTTTCCACAGATGATCATCGTCTTCTCTCGAATCTGAATGTCTGGAAAGAGCCTTCTTCATACTCAGAAGTTGCTCAGTACCAGGTCTGGCAAAAGGTGATGGACAAAGAGTTTACTGCTCTTGAATTGAATCGCACATGGGACCTTGTTCCCCTTCCAGCTGGGAAGAAACCCATTAGCTGCAAATGGGTGTTCAAGATTAAGCTAAAGGCTGATGGTACCTTAGAACGCCACAAAGCTCGTTTAGTCATTCGGGGTTGCACACAAAGGGCTGGAATAGATTTCACTGAAACCTTCTCCCCGGTCATCAAGATGACCACTTTTCGAGCACTTGTGTCAGTTGCACTTAAGAAAGGTTGGCATGTGTTTCAGTTGGATTTTAACAACGTGTTCCTTCATGGGGATCTCCATGAAGATGTCTATATGCGCCTTCCTCAAGGCCTTGTAGTCCCTGATTCTACTTTGGTTTGCAAGCTCAACAAATCTCTCTATGGTCTTCGCCAGGCATCAAGACAGTGGTATGAAAAGCTGTCTGTTTCCCTTCATTCTCAAGGCTACATTCATTCTGAAAATGACCATTATTTGTTCACTAAGAGAAGTGGTTCATCCGTTGTCCATTTAGCCATCTATGTTGATGACATTTTGCTCACTGGCAATGACATCAGTGCTATCACTCAGCTCAAGCACTTTCTGGACAACACTTTCAAAATAAAAGACCTTGGTGAGTTGCATTATTTTCCGGGCATCGAATTCATCAAAGTCCCTCAAGGCTTGGTCATGAGTCAAAAGAAGTTCCTCTCTGAGATGATTCAGGAATTTAATTGTGCATCTCTTTCATCTGCTACTGCACCCCTGGAAGTTGGTCTTAAATTGCACGAGTCTGGGAGTCCTTTGATGAATGATCCCATGATTTACAGACGTCTTGTGGGCAAATTGAATTTTCTCAGCAATACTCGGCCTGACATTGCATTCTCTGTGCAATTCTTAAGCCAGTTTATGCAGTCACCCACAGACGCCACCATGAAAGCCGCTTTGCATACTCTTCGGTATTTGAAAGGTAAACCTGATTTGGGAATTTTACCTAACTCCTCTCCAAATTGCAAATTGGTGGGTTATAGTGACTCGGACTGGGCAGCTTGTTCCCACACTCGCCGTTCCGTTAGTGGTTACTTTGTGACCTTTGGTGGCTGCCTAGTTTCATGGAAAGCTAAGAAGCAATCCGTCGTTTCTCTATCATCTGCGGAAGCTGAGTACCGCTCTTTGCGACGCCTCACTGCAGAATTGGCTTGGTTTTCTCGATTATTTGCTGAATTGGGTATCGACGACATCTCTCCCATTCCAGCTCATTGCGACAACCATGCCGCTATCCATATCGCCAAAAACCCAATATTCCACGAGCTCACTAAACACGTAGACCTCGACTGCCATTTTGTGCGACACAGGCTCTGTGATGGATTAATTTCCCTCTCCTACCCCCCCACTCGTGATCAATTGGCTGATATCTTCACGAAATCCCTTTCTGGACCTCGTCATTGTGAGCTTCTCGGCAAGCTTCGGTTGGTTCCTCCCCCTTCAGCTTGAGGAGGGGTGTACGTTGGAGGAAGCTAGAAAGAAGACCAGCTTCACCTTGGACAAAAACGACGACGCTTCACTCGTCTTCTATTTTATTCAAGTAAAGTCACGTGATTAGCACATGACCGCGTCTTTGTATAAATAAGAAGTAGTTGCTCTGTAACAAACTCAGATTCCACATTTTCAGTTGTACAGAAGATCATTCTCCGATTTCTCTCTCAAGCAAAATCGATTCTCCCTTCTTCTCAATTTCACAAACAATTTCGATCTTCGACTTCGCTTTCCTCATAACCCGGAATTTGTTTTGGAAAGAAATTAGGGAATAGCCAAATATGAATGGCATCGGCAAGTTAATTTGGATTCCAATTATTATGAGTAAATAATGGTGGCCTTGATAAGTGATCTGTAACGAGGACTATATATTCTTATACTCACATCATATATCTGCATACACTCCGATCCCTTACCAATGTTACCAATCTGTCAAATTCAATTAAGATTAAGAACATTAATAAAAACCGACTTATTTATTTTTAAAATTCTATGTATAAAAAAGAGAGTAAACTATTTAGACGTACTGTTAGTTGCATCCAAAACAACAGGTAGATCGATATAATCAAATCCCAACGATTAAACAAATGAAACGGATAATGTAATAAAATTGAAGTAGAAACTTGACAACTCTGCAACAAGTTAGAGAGAGAATAATTATCAACTAAAACTACAATGAATTAATCTATAAACTTATATTCCAGATCAAGATCGAGTGCCAAGTACAAAGATCAAGGAACTATTAGCGCTTTTTAATGTTATAATATTTTACATTCTTATATATATATACTATACAAATTAAAATATATGCTTTTTTTAAAGAGGAATGTCACGTGGATCACTTGATATTTATTGTACGCATGTAAATTAGAAGGAAAAATAATAATTTCAATGGGTAATTGGGTATTATAGATTTATAATTTTTTAATTGGTTTTGAAATGCAAATTAGTAATATAATATGTTGAATTTATTCCGCTAGTTATGAAGGCATTCTTAAATAATCCGTATATATCTCCATGGAATTAAGTGAAATGAAGCACCCATTTCGTCGTAAAGAAGCAAAAAATCTCGAAGAAATAATGTATTTATTTGATTTGGTTAATTTGTGTATCAATAAGATCTTCTATATACCTACTTAGTGTCATAATTCATAAATATAATTTCAAAACTAACCGGGCTGATATGGTCCATAAAAAATGGTAAATCGGTAAAATTTTGGACAGATAACTGGGTCTCTTGCCTCTCGCTGACTGCTAGGGGTGACTACCATCCAACTGGTAACCTGGACGAGACCGTTAGTGAATATATTATGGCCGAAAGATGGTGGTCGGAGAAACTCCGTCAGGTGCTACCCCCAAATATTGTCAACGAAATCCTGAATATTCTTTTACCTTCCGCTCCCTTTGAATACCGTCTTTACTGGTGGCCGGACAGGGAGGGTTGGTTCTCCACCTCGAGTGCTTATAAAATGAATTCAGGTCAGTCTTCTCAGTGTCCTGATCATAATTTCTGGATTTGGAACCTTGACATTCCACTAAAGGTAAAAAATTTTTTATGGAAAATATCTCAAGATGACCTTCCCACTGCAAACAGATCGATTAGCCCACAAAAGCGTTTCAGTGCACACCACATGCTGTTTTGTACAACTATGTTGTGGAAGATGATGCCCATCTTCTTTTGGAATGCCAATACACGACCTCTCTTCTCAGATTCCCTAATGACATCAGCTCAACTATTGCGGCAATGCTTCGGCAATCTAGAGATATCAAACCAATTATGGCCTTCATTGGGAACACCATGAACAATATATCCAAGGCTAAGATTGCCTTCTGTTGGTGGACTGTATGGTATTCTCGAAATCAGCTTATCTTCAGGTCGGTTCCTATTCCCAGTTGGGACACCACGCTCACACGAGCTAAATTGGAGTAAATCCTCTAATTTTGAGGACGGTCTCGGGGTTGACCCTGTCTCGCAGCCACGAACCAGGCATGAAAGACGACGGAAAACGAACCGCATAAATATTAGCTGGCGTAAGCCACCTAGAGGAAGTCTAAAATTAAACTTCGACGGTTCCTCCCTCTCCAACATGACTAGCACAGCTGGTACTATTATTCGCGACTGGGAAGGTCGGGCTATCAACATAGGATACAAAAAACTGGGTAAACAAAGTCCTCTAAAAGCATAAGCGCTTGCCTTAAAACTCGGGGTACACAACGCAATAAATCTACAAATTACCAAACTTCACATAGAGGGAGACTCGGGTATAATTATCGATCATCTCAACGGAAAAACAAAATGTCCATGGAAAATAGAACTTATTTTGTCAGATATTACAACTCTCCTAACAAATATATATGGAAAGTGTTTCTTTCCTCCATGTACCCCGATTAGGTAATAGATTGGCTGATAAGGTTGCACATCTTTGCCACTCTGTCTGGGATACTATTATTCAGAAGTATCCTGGTCTTCTTGAACTCATCCGAAAGGATGCCTTCGGATAAAGTTTTTCTCCCCCGAATTTTCTCCTAATAAAAAAATCATAATTATATAATGGAGCCAACTTGGTTGATTAGGGAAATATAATTTTTGGTACATAAAATTTGAATTCCCGAGAATTATAGTTATTCCATAAGCTATTACAATTAAACTTATGGGTATATATATCACTAATTTATAAACATGTATTAAAACCGATGCATAGGTGTCTGTGTAGTATCATTCTGAGAAAATTATCTCCGGTCAAAAAATAAATTAGAATAATACTATAGTTGTAAATTCTACAAAGCCGCACAAGACATAATCTATCAGATATTTTTATTTAATATAAAAGTATAAATCTATCTATAGACTATAAAATAAAAAAGATCAACAATATTATATGTTAATCTATATCATATATTTTGGTAATTTCTAGCTAACTAAAATATATCTCTTAATTATGAAAATATTGAATTTATTAGCGGTAGAATTTTTCCTACTATTCTATTTGACTTTTTTTTTTATCATATCTAATATATTATTCAAATAAACATAATAATTGCATAACAAAAAAAACTAAGAAAATAATTAAAACTACTAAAGGATTAAGGTTATTTGCTAATTAAAAAAACTATGGTCCAATATATTAATTTTTTAAAATAATAATTGTAACAAATTAAAAAAAACTTTATATAATATATTAATCATATAATAAATAAAATGCCAATATAAATGGTAAACATGAACATTAATTTTATATCGTTAAATAAATCTATTAATCGTTACTTAATTCCTAATTTCTATATTATAATTCGGATTTATTATGTTTATTGTCATAATTTTAATATGTTTAATTTTAGAATATTATCACATAATATTCTTATACATGGGACGGGACTTATCCTAGTACAGTAGTACCCATATACTATGGGCGAAAATCTTCTACAAGCCTATATGTACCCTTCTATGTGATATAAAATTAATTGTTTTTTTTAAGATAAAGGCAAAAATTAATGTTTTTTTTAGATAAAGGCAAGAATTCGAGGATTAATTAATGAAAATAAAAACCACGTTACATACTCCCTCCGTCTCGAAATAGATGTCATTTTAGCTCTTAAGTTTTGTATCAAAATAGATGTCGTTTTAGGTTTTTTAGGTAGGGTATAGTAATGATTTGTACAGTATTGATTTGTGTGTTGTTGATTTTTTTAAAGGTTTTGATTGGTTAAAAATTGTAGTGGGTAATAAAATTTATGAAAAAGTTAATTGAATGATGATTTTGATTGATGAGTAAGTGTTTTATTAAAATTTGGGCAAAATTCTAAAATGAATTAAACGAGTAAAAAAAAATCTAAATGGACTTTGTAACGCCTACTAGTAGAGGGCCCACCCGCTACTGTCTATATAAAAATTTGGGCATGGTCGGTCCATCGACGACTTCATATTTGTACACTCAATGATTAAGCGGTCCCCACCTGCTTTAGTTTCTTCCCGTTTATTAATCGCATCTCCGCCGTCCGATCATCATCACGTCCCCACACCACAACATCTCACGCCACGTGGCAAAACCACAGCAATTGGGAGGCCCCGTCCCTCCGATCTGATTACCATAGCCTCTTTTTTTCTTGATCTGACCCCACAACTTTGATCCACCCAGTTTCCTCTTGCTGAGCTGGACCAACGTGTCAACCGTTGAATTTCTTGGACCGGGAACCGGTTCGTCCGGTTCAACCCCTCTACCGAACCCGAATAAACCGCTATATATACACCCTCTTGTTTAACTCTAAAAAGTACCCAAATCGAAAATCTAGAACAACATTAATAGCCTCAACACAATGCCGAGGATCGCAGTCGGAACCGCCTCCGAATTCGGCCACCGCGATGCCTTGAGGGCAGCATTGGCCGAGTTCATCTCCACCCTCATTTTCGTCTTCGCCGGAGAAGGCTCCGGAATGGCATTTAGTAAGATTTTTCCCTTTGTCACATCTTAGTATATGTTATGACATTATATAGATTGACCGGCATTCGAATATTTTGACAGACAAGCTGACGGACGACGGATCCACCACCCCGGCTGGGTTGGTGGCCGCAGCCTTGGCTCATGGCTTTGCCCTATTCGTGGCGGTCTCAGTGGGCGCAAACATCTCCGGCGGTCACGTCAACCCAGCCGTTACATTCGGTGCCTTGCTCGGTGGCCACATCAGCTTGGTTAGGAGTTTCCTCTACTGGATCGCCCAGCTCCTCGGCTCCGTCGTCGCTTGCTTGCTCCTTAAGTTTGCCACCGGTGGCCTTGTAAGCGTCCTCCCGTCTTATATACTAGGCTTAGATAGTCACATCTTTCAGTGTCGATGTCATTTTATGCATCGACATTGACATTATATCTTATATCTTATATCTTTATTGCCTGTGACGAGCAGACGACGTCAGCATTCTCCCTATCCTCACCCTATCCTCAGGGGTGAGTGTGTGGAACGCATTGGTCTTCGAGATCGTGATGACCTTCGGTCTGGTCTACACCGTCTACGCGACAGCAGTCGACCCGAAGAAGGGCAACATCGGAATCATCGCGCCCATGGCAATAGGTTTCATTGTGGGAGCCAACATCCTGGCCGGGGGTGCGTTCGACGGTGCATCCATGAACCCAGCGGTGTCGTTCGGACCAGCTGTGGTCAGTTGGACATGGGACAACCACTGGGTGTACTGGCTCGGCCCATTTGTGGGGGCCGCCATCGCCGCCCTCATCTACGACATCATCTTCATCACCCCGGCCCCGGAGAACTACGAGCAGCTCCCCGGTGAAGCTATATAAGGGTCTTGTATGTGCTTCATAGAAGGCTCTGTGAGTGTCTGGTGTTTCTCATGAGTGATTTGATGGCTTCTGTGGATTTGTAATTGTGAAATTCAATGAAATCCCCTTTTTAGTTCAACTTTGGTTCACTATTCAAGTCAATGCAAGGGGGGAAAGCATAAAAATAACTAGTACCAATATATTTACAAATCATAAATAGTTTTTTTTTAGGAAAGAATTCGGGCGAGCAGAGTTTACCCGATGGCATCCTTACGGATGAAGTCTAAAAGATCAGAATCATCGTAAATATCGACACCACAGGCAGAGTGACAAAGGTGTCTAACCTTATCCGTCACTCTATTGCCTAATCGGGGAACATGAAATAAAGAGACTTCTTTCATAGTCGATAGAAGGAGTGTACAAATCATAAATAGTGATTTAACCAATTCAAACAAGTAGGTAGATTGAGATAAAAAAATTGCATTATAATTGTGGAATCAAACCCACTTTAGTGATTTAGTACGTAGTTCTCGCCATCTATTATTTTAGGTTAGACCATCCACAATAGTGATGTGCAAATATATATTTTTTAGCCATTTTTTTAGCTTCAATATTGGCTATTTTGGATGTATACAAATATATACATTTGAGCTTGTAATGTGCAAATTTAAGTATTACACCACCCCATGTACAAAAACTTTTACAAAAAAACAAAACAAAGCCTTTTCATTGGTTTATTTTTTTATAATTTTATTTTCCTTTTTATTTTAAATGATTTTTTTATTTAAATAGAGTGTAAAAAAAATGCACATTTCACCAATAAAGCAAATGGTTATAAAGTGATGTGTATTTTTACACATCTTGTACAAACATATACATTTTACCCAAAACCATTGTAGGTGGTCTTATTTTGTATATTTTTGTTGTATATTGGTTATTGGTCACAGGACGTTCGACTTCGAACCCTTCTTTAGATGAGCTTTACAAGCAAAGGTCTGAAATTCATATTCTGTGTAAGTTTAATTTGATAGATTATTAATTAAGTGGCGAGTGAGCTGTTGAGGGTGTGATTAGCCGCCTAAAACAAGAAATATACAATTAGGCAGCAGCAAACAACAATCATGGGTCATCCGACGTGGGGGACAACGCACGCCAAGCGCAAACGCGCTAATCAAGCCGAGCACACAAACCGAGTGGGGTTCCATCCTAAAACCAATTGGTGTCAGGTGGGGTAGCCCAACGGCTTATATGCAAGACTTAGATTAAATTTCTATTCAATGTGAGACACTCCCAACTCATATTCTCCACACAAATCCATTTAACAACAAATGAAACTTACGAGGATCAAGAATGGGATCGAATATTCGAATCGGAAATGAAAATCCATCTCACGAGATATATTGTTCTCAAGCAGAAGAAAATCAGAAGCATAATTAACATTATTCGATAAAACGATAATACGGTCTGATCCAAGTATTCACTAGAGACATTAATTGTCAATTCGGCTCAATTACGAAGCGTATGATTTGATCAGCTTATGGAGTACGACGAGCATATAGTGTTGTTAGGTCTATTCACGGGTCCGACCCGACGAGTCATGGGTCGGGAAGTGATGACCCGAACCTGAACACGCGGGAGAAGGCAGGTCAGCGGGTCACATAATCCGCTGGGTCACGGGTTCACCCGCCGAGTCTTTTTTTTTAATAAAAAAAGTCACTTTTTTAATATTTTTTTGTGCAAATATAACCTTTTTCAAAAGTAAAATAAAATTCAATGATCCGATGAGAGTGTGCACGTGCGCGTAGCATTGCACACAAGTCGGGTGAGGTTCCATTCTAAAATTCTAAAATCAATTCGCAATAGAAGGAGTATCACATCGACTCATATACTAGCACTTGATATTGATAAATTACATAGGTCTTATATTGTATAATGGACCCAAAGGCCCGATACCTTGTAACCTATATATATCATTGTCTAATTAATGAATGGAAACCTCGAGGAGGACTTTACATCAATTGTGTCATTCTACATGGTACCACAGCTTTTTCTTCCTAACGGAACCCTAAATTAATCCTCCCATCTCACCAGTCTTCTTCCTCCGACCTTCCCCCTGCGCCGCCATCCTCGAGCCCAGATCCGAGCCTCGCACCCCTCTCTATGTCCTCTTCCCTCGCTCCCGGATCCGGCCACCCACTGCGCCGCCAACCTCTTCCTCCGACCTCAACATCACCGTCTCTCTACACCACCGTCATCCATCAGCCTCGCCTCCTAATTCAATCGCAACCGCCTCCGATCACTGCCCAAGCCCACCGGTGACCTGAGTCCGAACTTGCGCTTCAGTCGCCCTCACCGCCGAACCACTGCAGTTGCACCCTGCCCCGGGGAACGCCGATTGTCGCGTCGTCGCTCCCGAGCCCCCGCCACCGCCAACCATTGTGCGAGCCTGTCTCCGGTTGCCGCTTTCCAACGAAGACGAAAGCTTCGGTTTTTTTTGTTTTGTGTTTTAATCTCCTTTGAAGTAATTACAAAAACATCCTTGTATTTTACTATTTTCGTTTCTAGCCCTTAGTTAATTGTTTATTAACTTAGGTGGACCAAAAAAAAATGCACCGATACTCTGGATATCCTACCCCTCGACATGCCGGTCCTCAGGCCGGTCTGACATCGCCTGATCGAGGCTATGTTCCTCCATCTATGCATCACGCCTTCTCATCTACGCAGCTGACATCCCCCGACTCTTCTTGGTAGATGGACATTGGTGCCACCTCTCATATGACGAAATCCTCATGTAACCTCTCTTCTATTTCCTTTAAAAGTCTTGCACACTCTATTATCGTCGGCAATGGTGGTCGTCTTGCTACTTCGGGGATTGGCCACGCCAAATTACAGTACCCAACCCACCCACTACACCTTAACAATGTCCTCATTGCCCCAAAGATTGTCAAAAACCTTATCTCTGTCCGTCGGTTAACTACTGACAATAACGTTTCCCTTACGTTTGATACATTTGGTTTATCTGTGAACGATCTTACTACGGGGGTTACTCGCATGAGATGTAACAGCACCGGGGAGCTCTACCCTGTCACACCACCTCCTGCGTCCAGTCAGTCGTGTCCGGTCGCCCTCTCGGCATCGTCGTCCAACCTGTGGCATGCACGCCTGGGCCATCCCAGTGCTGCAGTTCTAGATGTCCTCCGTTCTCATAGTCTTGTCACCTGTAATAAAGACCTACGCTCTAGTCTATGCTCTTAATTCCTGTCAGTTAGGCAAACATGCAAGACTGTCGTTTCAACGGTCTTTGAACTCCACCCTTGCTCCTTTTGATATCATTCATAGTGACATTTGGACCTCTCATGTGCCTAGCAAGGAGGGTCACAAGTACTACCTCTTATTTCTTGATGATTACACTCATTTCTTATGGGTCTTCCCGTTGCATTTCAAGTCCCAAGTGTTTTCTATCTTTGTCAAGTTTCATGCGTACATCACCACACAGTTTCAAACATCCATCAAATGTTTTCAATGTGATAATGGTTGTGAATTTGACAACAAAGACTTTCACTCTTTCACGAGATATATTGTTCTCAAGCATAAGAAAATCAGAAGCATAATTAACATTATTCGATAAACGATAATACGGTCTGATCCAAGTATTTCACTAGAGACATTTGTCAATTCGGCTCAATTACGAAGCGTATGATTTGATCAGCATATGGAGTACGACGAGCATATAGTGCTGTTAGGTCTATTCACGGGTCCGACCCGACGAGTCATGGGTCGGGAAGTCATAGGCAGGTCAGCGGGTTACATAATCCGTTGGGTCACAGGTTGACCCGCCGAGTCTTTTTTTTTTTTAAATCACATTTTTTAATATTTTTTCGTGCAAATATAACCTTTTTCAAAAGTAAAATAAAATTCAATGATCCGATGGGAGTGTGCACGTGCGCTAGTAGCATTGCACACAAGCCGGGTGAGATTTCATTATAAAATTCTAAAATCAATTCGCAATAGAAAGAGTAGCACACCGACTCATACTAGAACTTGATATGTTCAACTTTCCGATGTGGGACACTTTTTGTCTCATTCATATCTCAACAGCATCCTACTCGCCGACCCGCTCGAACTGGACCCGTGGACAAGCCTATATAGTGTGCGTATCATTCGCCTTAAGAGGGAGCAGGATGCAGGAAATCTTGGGTAGGCTTAGTAGACTAGGTTTACCTTATGCAATGAACAAATGAATAGTGGGCTCTTATATATATATTTTATGACAATATTATTATATTTGTTTAAAATAGAGTGGGCTTGAGCAAACATCACATAGTACACGAAAATAGAAATAAAAAAAGGGTAGGGAAACGGAAACGGGGAAACGGCAATTCAAATTTTATTGGAAACGGAAATGTCGAGAAAACGACAATCCAAATTTTATTGGAAACGGAAATGTCTAGGAAACGGCAATCCAAATTTTATTGGAAACGAAAATGTCGGAAAACGACAATCGAAATTTTATTAGAAACGGAAAAACCGAGGAAACGACAACATGAATTATATGTTCATTTAAAGGTCTAAATAAGAACAATAAACATATCACCAAGTCATACACATATATAGAATGCAACATTATGCTACAAATTGAAATGTTCAATACTGTGATAAACCGTGTCCTTAATCTTTAACAGAAATCAATACAGACATGTCAAATATTTTAAATGTCCTTACTCCACTTCGACTTCATCGATTGCAAAATCGGTTTGTTAGCTTTGTTCAACACTACGACTTCCGCTAGGACCGCTACTCGCATTTGAAGATGACATACTGATAGCCGAGAGGCCCGAGAAGGAGAGAGCACTAAGCAAGAGTTTACCAGCATAACACACACACACACACAGAGAGAGAGAGAGAGAGAGAGAGAGAGAGAGAGAGAGAGAGAGAGAGAGAGAGAGAGAGAGAGAGAGAGAGAGAGAGAGAGAGAGAGAGAGAGAGAGAGAGAGAGAGGTCGCTGAAAAGGGGAGAAGAGGGAAGACCAAAAATTGGAGGAGAAGAAGGCGACAAGGCTAGAGGGAAACAGGAGTTTCAGAATGGAGGAATGGGAAGCATGATTTAGAGTTTGGTTTTTTTTTTCAATTATAAAATCAGTGAAAACGTCACCTGGCAAGGCAGAAACATTTCTGACCAAACATAAATGGTCAAGGTTTCTGACTTTTCTGGCCAACGAAATGGTCAAAGTTTCTGATCTCTTAGAAACGTTTATGATGCGTTTTCCTGGAGCTTCTTCCTATCCAGAAACGTGAAACCGCTATAAAATGGAGTTTCAGGATATCATATGCTATGTATGTGCTTAAGAGGGAAATATATAATATTGATACAACAATAAGTTTCACTTTTAAGGTCGTCAATAGCCAAATGGTCGCCAATGGTTAGCTCTATAGAAATGCTTGACCTTAAGAATCGAAACGCGCTAGCACTTGATCATTCAGCTGAATGATCAAGATGTGAGACCTTACAATCGTTAGAAAAGTCTTTCATTTTTGACCTATCTAAGATAGACATTGCAGTCAATGAAAGGCTCATCTAACAATCATAAGAACTCATCTTAAAAATGTTAGGACTCAAAGGTCGAATAGGAGGGCTTATTAATGGTGATTTTTAGGAAATGATGGGAAGAAGAAATAGTTAAGAGAGGGAGATCGAGAGATACATCAGAAGATAGGAGGAAACTGAAATTTCTATATTCGACAACTCATACTTACAACATATGGGTATTTATACCATAATACCCCACTTTCTAATATTTACAATACTAAGTTCTAACCCCGGCCCATATATCCATACAGCCAAAATATCAACAATGTGAAAAAAATAAAAATAAATTAAAATTCGAGGTCATAAGGCAACTCCTTAAACATTTTTCATGACCTAAAAAATACCTAAATTTTACAATTGGAAGAGCGTCATGAATCCACATGACTGACAATTGATCCAAGCTAACGAATTCTCCTTCCATATTGCACAAACTGGAGTGATGATCCACTATGACCAATACGTTAAATTCTACAGTATAAAGATACCATCACCTAGATAGGGAAAAGTGGGAAACAAACAAACGAGTTGTGTAATTAACCTCCAAGCTAGGCTCCAATAGTGTCTCTAAAAATAAAATTTAAAATAGAAAAATAAAATACATATTATTTAAATTATTTATACCAAAACTCTAATTGTATTTCCATTCCAAAATTTTGAATAATCATTTAGTTTTAAAAAATTGTAAGCTTCTTTATTTTTTCTATCGATTCTCCATTTAGAAGACTAATACGGAGGATATGTCAAACCAAAAAAATACTTAAAACTTCTTTAAAAATTCAAGATTCCCAAAATAGAGAAACTATTAGGGATGCGGATGCCCCGAGTTAATCGACTAGTTTCAGAGCTGGGACCGGCTACTTGGAATTTGGGGAAGAACAAGGGAGAAAACGAGATGAGAGATATCACATCAGCTCTCAAGGGCAGTGCTCGATCTGTTGCAAGATTTCTCCCACGTCGCGAGGAGTATGTACACACTGTGATTCCTGATTGGATATGTAGGGACTTTTTCTTTTTTTTTTGGTAAATTGTAGGGACTTTTTCTTGATATAGGCAGATTTGTACTGTGGATTGTATTGAAATGGTAGCTAGAGATTCAATCTTGGTAGGATAGATTAAACCCATACATAAAACCTTTGGAAATGTGAGTAAGATTTGATACGGAAGTATTTATGATACATGATGCTACTTATGTGGAAAAAAAAAAAAAAAGTAGTGCATATCTATCATAGATCCGAGTGGCCGGGGATGCGAAAACATGCAATACCGAGATGCTACAGAATCTTACAGCACATATGTATTGTTGATGCAGATGGTGATCAAACCATGCTGTACAGTTGAGACAGTACCAATTGCCATGACATAGTACTGATTTTAGCATATCATTCCTATCTTAGCAGGGAAGAAACGGATCATTGAACGGGAAAAACAGCTTACTCTCTTCATCGACATGATCCATGTTCCATAGGGTATCCGGGCAATAGTCCCATAGAGGGGATGCTATCGGAGGGCAAGAGATCAAGTTACTTCCTTGTTCATATGTCGGGCTAATAGTTTCGTCTGATGAAGTGATGTCTCTCCATATGTCATCCATGGAGTAGACTTCTTGTTCGCTTTCCTTATTTTGCAGAGAAAACGTAGCATCGGTCTCAGTGGTGGCTTTGTAGTCTGAATTAGTCTCGTTGTTCGAAGAGGAGGAGGTAGAGCAGTTTGATGAAGCTGAAGATGGTGGCTTGGATCTCTTCTTCTCTTGTGCTTCCTTCCTCATGTGTGTTCTCCAGTAGTTCTTTATCTCATTGTCTGTTCTCCCAGGCAATTTCCGAGCAATTCTTGACCATCTGCAACACAGAAGTAAAAGCAGATGCTGAATATGAGACTGTCTTGATGGAACTACTCCTCTTATTGCCAATTGGTTTTGCTGCTTCTTACCTGTTTCCCCACTGGGAGTGAAGCTCCAAGACAAGCTTCTCTTCGTGAGGAGTCATCTTTCCTCGCTTGAGGCCCGGGTGGAGGTAGTTGACCCATCTCAGCCTGCAACTCTTACCTGTTCTTTTAAGACCTAAGTATGAACAAACAAAGTATAGAGTAGAGGAGGTTAGAGAGGGTTGCTCCTTGTCAATGATCCACACTCTACAAGCAAGCTTTACCTATATCGCGTCTCCCGCCACCTTCAAACCTGAAACTTTTGCTATAAAGTCCCATCTTCGATCCCCGAACAATCCCACAAAGCAGACCAGTTGAAGGTCTTCTTGTTCTGTCCAAGGACCCTTTCTGGTTTCCTCTTGCACCATTTTGGAAATCAATCCTATTTGATTTACCCTTTTGTGTTTTACCCTCTGTGTTGTTTATGAGGTTTGCTCCTGAATTGTTGCTTATATTTATACAAGAAATGTTTCATTCCTAAATGCATACTATAATCTTGAATAGTGTTTTGGTATTGAATTGAATCTTCACCGTACATGTGTTGTGCACATGATTGTCATCTGATTGGTACCTTATGCATATGATGTAAGCTAGCCACTTTAGGAAGATAAACATGGGGTAACAATAACAATTATGTCTTGTTTTGACCTACTTTGTAAAATCAATTGATGGACTTTTGTGTAAATTCTTTAAACAATTATATCTAGCTAGAGCTTGATCAAGTTACAATTTTTTTTCTTCTTTATTTTTGTTAATTTCCTTTTGATTTAAAGGAAGTCCAATAGAAAGTAGAAATTTGATAGTAAAGCATGGAAAAGAATGTTCTTAATTTTATTTTATTTTTATCACTACTCCGTCTTCAACATTTAGGATTAGAAAAAATCTCAGTTTGTCTATCTCGGTTCAGAGTCAGTGGCAAAACCAGGATTTCTGGCGAAATTCTGGCTCCACCAATGCATGTGAGGGTGGGTAAATGGTTTCATTGAACCTAATAGAGGCTTTAGGAAGGCCCATATATGCAAGTTGAGGATCAAATGGTGCTCTTTGGTCTAGTGGGGCTGAGGAAGCAAAATGAAGGTAAATGAGAAAAAGGGCATGAGGACAATTTTTTAAAAAGGAACATAAATGGTGTTCTAGTGGAACACTTCTTTAATTTCATGGAGGTTATTTTTCTTTTGCTAATAATATAATATGTGAAGATAAGATATGAGACATTTGTTAACTGTTTCATGACAGATGACCTTTTTTTTTTTTTTTTCAAATTCCAGCCAATTAATGCAGTTTTGACGTAGTGAAATAATGCTTGTTATTTCATGTTTGAAATGATTGCCTATACATGGTTCTGGTTAATATATATATGTACATGGGTGTTTGTGATTTTCCAAGTTTATATAGAGGTGTATGAAGGTGTTAGAGTTTGCTACTAGGCCGGGAATGTCCGGCGGGATAGAGGAAAATAGAGGTGTGCATCGGTCTAAAGCCGAACCGAACCTGGCCAAACCGAACCGAAATCGAAAATCTCAAAATTTCAAATCGAAAACCGAACCGAAAGTATTAGGTTCGGTTCGGTTATTTATCGGTTTGGTTTGTGTTCGGTTCGGTTTTAACCTAATTGAACCGAATTCATATTTGCATAACAAAAACCAATAACCACAATCCAATCCATGTGACAGCAAGTGATTTCAAAGCATCAAAATGCAACAACAACTTAACTGGAGTGAAGGATTCAAGGAAACAGTTTATGAAAGCATCAAAATCTACATCATTCAAGTGATTCAAAGCATCATTCAACTTACCGTGGAGAGGTTCAAAAAAATGCAGATTGCCGAGACTGAAGTTATAGACATAAAAGTGATAAAACATTACAAAAACAATAAGTTTTATACAAATTATAAATTTATAAGTTTTATAAATTAATAAAATTATAAGCCTCCGATTTGATTATTAAAAAAATCGGTTTAACACAAACCGAACCGAAACCGAACACAAACCGCACCGAAACCGAAAAATGAAAATTCTCGAACCGAAAGTCGAACCGCAAAACTTCGGTTCAGTTCGGTTAGGTTCGGTTTGTGTTGGTTCGGCTCAAAAATTCGATTTGGACCGAATCATGCACACCCCTAGAGGAAAATACAAAAAGAGTTGGATTTGAGTTATTTGTTGACCTTTCGAAGGATATGGTCATATATAGATCAGGATTAGAGGAGTCTATTCGGGTTGTATGTTTAGCTCTGCTTTTTGTAGTTTTTGTTTTGGTTTTGGCTTTGCTTTCTACTACACCTTTCCTTTGCTATGCCTTGTCTTGCTTTAACCTTGTTTGAAATTTTTTTTTACTCTATGTCATTGCCCTTTTCGAATTTTTCGCATTTGGGTCTTTTGGAACAAAACTCCTTCTCGACTAGTTCAGGAAACAGTTGTAGGCATCTCGACGACATCATGACCCATCCGACCTTGTCTTGCACGAGATACTCTCTAAGTAGTTATTGTTGTCGTTGTCGTCGTTTGAAACGGATCCTCCGACATTTAGGCATTTAAGTCTTCGAGTTTCTATTTTTATTTTAAAAAATATTTCTTCCAAATCCAAAAAAAATAAAAAAAAATTGGCCCTTCAAATTGACGGTTCAGGTTTCGCCACTGGTTATAGTATATATAAATATATAATATATGGTTCATAACTTCTACAGAAGCCCATGTTATATATGCTTAGAATCATGATTGAAAATTTGAGGCTTTTAGGCCATCTTTGAGTGTGATGCCATGTTCTACAATTGGGTCTCCTTGAATTTTCTTGCCAAGTTGGCCATGCAAAAATTATTCTTCCTATATTCTGCAGTACCAACAAATTAGTTAAGAGGCATAGCTAAGATCAATGGTGAAAAAGTAACCTCTAACAGGAATAATATATAATGACTCTACAAAGACTTTATTTGTGGTTGTAGTGTTGCCACGACACAAGCATAAAGCGCGTGCCGTAGCAACAACATATGGTAAGATATTTCTTGGCTTAATAATTAGTGCAAATGTACGTGAGTCTCCCTATCTCCTTGGTTTAGGGATCTTATAGTGGAGAGTACTAACAGAAGATTACCGAAAGGTGGATCATATATCTTCCTCCTGAGTATGACGAGCATTCATCCCACTGATAGGAATTGATCGCACAAGTGCCTCTATATAAGACAGTAAATAATGACTTGTGATTGTTTGTCTTTATGTATTTTGATAGTATCTCAGAGATTTAAAACCAGGGAGTGGTTGCAAAAATGAGGTATTATTGCAGCAGATGATAGGTGCAGCGTCGAAATCATGCCTCATTTTGCAGTGCGTAGAACCGGAAAATGAAAATGACAATTGGGCATTTTGAATTGGTTTGGTAGTGGAAATAGGTGTGTTATATGTTAATGCGATTATAAACTCCCAATGGTGTTTCCATATCTGCATTATTTTATGAGGGTTGATGATTGATGATAATGTAAGATAATGAGATTGATGGTGACTGGATTTTTTTTTTTTTTTTTTTTTTGTTAAATCTCTATCTCTTTCTGTAATTAGTTTTTTACAAAAACTACTTTAGTTAGTGATTAAATGTGTGCAGTAAATTAATTAACCATTTTCATTTTATTTCTGTTGAGTTCTTGTTATAAGTAGGTAAAGATTCTAGATCACCTTATGTAGTGTTCTTTGTGATGAGTGTATGACTAAAAGCTAAACATTGCTACATGATGAGTGGATTTTTTCTCTTTCTTAAAAACACCAAGTGAGATATACATATACGGGTAGAGATCATGGGTTCGGTTATCCGATCAAGACAACCTAAATCAGCCGGGATTGGATCCGATGGGTCACGGGTTAAAGAAGGACCATGGCTCGTGATTCGCAGACACGGGTAAAGGTTGGGCTTAATGACCAACTTTATAGTTGTTTGACTCGTCATATTTCGACGAGCCAAAAGGGTCATGGGTTTTTGTTTAGGGCTTTCGGGTCGATCCATGAGCAAACGAGTGACTGGGTCATCATCTATCAACTCATGGGGGGAAATTCGAGTAGGGTTCCACCTTAGGTTTGTAAGATTTCAAGATTGATGTAAAGTCCTCCTTGAGGGTTTTCATTCATTGATAAACATATATATAGGTTACAAAGGTATTGGGTCTTAACGGACTTTTAGTCCACTATACATGAGGAGACCTATGTAATCTATCAAACCCCCGCAGTCGAAACGGGAGGAGGTCGTACAGTGAGACTGGAACGAAAGTCAATGAATAATTGTCTAGGTAAACCCTTGGTGAATATATCAGCGTACTGATAAGAGGACGGGACATGTAGAACGCGGACATGTCCAATGGCAACCTTGTCCCTGACGAAGTGGAGATCGAGCTCAATGTGCTTCGTGCGTTGATGCTGGACTGGGTTGCTAGCCAGATAGACGGCGGAGACGTTATCAGTGTAGACCAGAGTGACCTTCTGAAGAGGGCAACGGAGCTCAAGAAGGAGATTGCGGAGCCAAGAGCACTCGGAGACAACGTTGGCAACACCCCTGTACAATGTCGGATCATCAACCAAAGCGAGACACGACAGACTGACGCTTGGCCGACCACGACACAAGGGTGTCGTTGAGGAAGACACAGTAACCAGACGTGAAGCGACGTGTGTCAGGACAACCACCCCAATCCGCATCAGTGTAAGCAACAAGGTCAAGCTTACAGGAAGGAGTGATCGTGGTGCCTAGCTCGAGTGTGCCGCTGATGTACCGAATGATCCGCTTTAAGGCATGAAAGTGGGGTTCCCTGGGTGCATGCATGAACAAGTAGATCTGCTGAACGGCGTAACTGGTCTGGTGAAGGTGAAATACTGAAGAGCACCAGCAAGGCTCCTGTACAATGTCGGATCATCAACCAAAGGACCAGAATGAGCGCTGAGCTTGTTGGATGTATCGACAAGGGTGGCGACAGGATTGCAGTTACTCATCTTAGCCCAAGCAACAATCTCAGCAGCATACTTACTCTGTGAGAGAAATAGCCCAGACACATGCCGCTGAACAGCAACTCCCAAGAAGTAAGACAACTAACCCAAATCTGACATGGCGAACTCAGCACTCAGCTGTGAAATAATCGATGTTCGAAGAGCATCAGAAGAGGCGGTGAGAATGATGTCGTCGAGATACAATAACAAAAATGCCATGTCGGAGCCTCTGCGATAGATGAGCAGGGACGAATCCGAGCGGCTGCCAATGAAACCCAAGCGGAGCAAATGAGAAGCAAAGCGCTGGAACCAAGCTCGCGGAGCCTGTTTCAGACCATACGGAGAGCGCTTCAGGAGACAGACGTGCTTGGGACGATCAGCATCAGCAAACCCCGGCGGCTGAAACATGTAGACTGTCTCATTCAGGTGACCATACAGAAAAGCGTTCTTGACATCCAGCTGATGAATGACTCAGTCGCGCGACAGAGGTAAGCTCAACACCACTCGGATAGTGGCAGGCCTGACCACGGGGTTGAAGGTCTCAACACAATCAATACCTACCTGCTAAGATCGACTGTTGACCACAAGACGTGCTTTGTAGCGCTCCAACGTCCCATCAGAGCAGAACTTGTGACGGAAGAGCCACATACAGCGAACGACGTTCGCCGCTGGAGGGCGAGGGACAAGAACCCAAGTACCATTCTTTGTAAGGGCCATGTATTCGTCGAGCATAGCCGCCTGCCAATTCGGGTCGAGGAGGGCTGTTTTGTGGGAGGTGGGGATGGGGGACAGGGAGGTCGAGGTGGAGGAAGGGGTTGATTGGGAGTCGGGAGGGACGGGGGCAAGGGGGGCGGAGCTGTGTTGATTGGATGTGAGTGCCGCAAGGCATGCTGCGGGCGCCGCCAGTGTGTGGGACGTAGGGTGGGGGTGGTTACGTTGATTGGTTGCGGGCGCAGCGTCTTTCTGCGGGAACAGCGTCTTGCTGCGGGCGCAGCATCACAACATGGCGATCTGAAGGAGGGGTGTAGGCATGGTGTTGAGCGGCGGGGTGATGTGCGGTGGTCATGGAGAAGATTTGACGGGGTCGGAAGACACCGGAGATGCTGCGGGTGTGTGGTCTGGTGGGAGGGGGAGGTGGTGGTGGCAGCGGGGGAGAGGCAGGAGCACCGGGAGAGCTCTAGGGAAGAAAGAAGTGAGGGAACGATGACTCTGACTCAGACTGAAACACATGAGGTGTAGAAGAGAGGAGGCGAGGAGAAGCAAAGGGGAAGTGAGACTCATCAAATGTGACATGACGAGACACAATAAGCTTATTAGTCGTGATATCGAGGCAGAGGTAACCGCGATGATCATACGGATAGCCTAGGAAGACACAAGGAGTGGAACGCGGGTGAAGCTTGTGTGGGGCGGTGGACGACTGGTTTGGGAAGCACAAGCACCCGAAGGTTCGAAGGTGATCATACCTAGACAAAGTGTAATAGAGGGCCTGAGATGGCGAGCAATGTTGAAGGGTGGTAGATGGGAGAATGTTTAGGAGATAACAGGTGGTGGATAAGGCGTGAGGCCAATAGGGAATGGGAATAGATGCGTGGAAGAGGAGAGAGCGCATCATGTTGGTTATGGTTCTAATGATTCGTTCGGCTTTGCCATTCTGCTGGGAGGTATAGGGGCAAGACAAGCGATATGAGATCCCATTTGCAGCAAAGAAGGAGTGAAAGTCTTTGTTGTCAAATTCACGACCATTGTCGCATTGGAAACATTTGATGGATATGTGAAGCTGTATTTTGATGTAGGTATGGAATCTAACAAAGACAAGAAACACTTGGGACTTGAAATGCAACGGGAAAACCCATAAGTAATGAGTATAATCATCAAGAAACAAGAGGTAGTACTTGTGACCCTCCTTGCTAGGCACATGAGAGGTCCAAATGTCACTATGAATGATATCAAATGGAGCAAGGGTAGAGGTCAAAGACCGTTGGAACGACAATCTGGCATGTTTGCCTAGTTGGCAGGAAGAGCATAAACCAGAGCGTGGGTTTTTAGTACAGGTGACAAGACTCTGGAAATGGAGGACATTTAGAACGGCAGCACTGAGATGGCCTAGGCGTGCATCCCACAGGCTGGACGACGATGCCGAGAGGGCGACCGGGCACGACTAACTGGACGCATGAGGTGGTGTGACAGGGTAGAGCTCCCCGATGTTGTTACATCTCATGCGAGTAACCCCCGTAGTAAGATCGTTCACAAAGAAACCATAGGGATCAAACGCAAGGGAAACGTTGTTGTCAGTAGTGAACCGACGGACAGAGATAAGGTTTTTGACAATCTTTGGGGCAATGAGGACATCGTTGAGGTGTAGTGGGTGGGTTGGGGTCTGTAATTTGGCGTGTCCAATCCCCGAAGTAGCAAGGCGACCACCATTTCCGACGATAATAGAGTGTGTAGGGCCCTTAAAAGAAATAGATGAGAGGTTACTTGAGGAGTTCGTCATGTGGGAGGTGGCACCAGTGTCCATGTACCAAGAAGAGTCTGAAGACGTCGGCTGCATAGAGGAGAAGGCGTGATGCCCAGCCGGCGGAACATAGCCTTGATCAGACGATGTCAGATAGGCATGAGGACCGGCATGTCTCAAGGCAGGGGAGCCGGAGTGTAGCCAATGAGGGTTGAAGCCAGGCATCAGGGACCATCGAGGGGCGGTGGTCGAAGGAGGAGGACGGCGAGTGATGCGGCGGCCGCCGCAGACGTTGATACCGCGGCCGCGGGCGCAGCAGGTGAGGTCAGACATTTTTATTGTTTTGGAGAAAGAAACAAACTGGGGGAGGATCTCAACCGACAGGGCTGCAGGGATGTAGGCGACGGTGGCTGCGAGCGAGGACGAAGGAGGGCGAGAGCAAGAGGGAGAAGAGGCTTGGATCTGGCGATTGAGGAAGGCCGGATCTGGGACACCGCGAGGGGATGAAGCGGCGGCGGGAGCGAGATAGGCAGAGGAAGGGGATGGCCGGCGGGAGGGGCACAGGCGACGGGATCTGGTGGTGAGGCGGCAGCGAGGCTGACGACGAGGAAGAAGGACGGAGGAAGAGGATAAGCTGGTGATGTTGACCGGTAGCGGCAAAACGAGGTCGGCGTCGGTAAGAGGAGAGGTGAGGCGGGAGGATCAAATTAGGGTTCCGTGAGGAAGAAAATGCTGTGATATCATGGGGTTCGTTTGGTTAGCTTTCTACTTCCCGGGAAGTTCAAAATCCTAGGAAGTAGGAGTGAATACATGTGTTTGGTATGTTGTTTTAAAATGAGAAAACCTAGGAATTTCAATTCCTATGAATTTAAATTCCCATGAAATGGTGGAATTTAACTTACCATGAAGGGGTAGGTAAGATATACTTCCTCCATTCTTTTTTTCCTAATCTCCTATAAAATTTTATTTTTTATAAACAAAATCTCCAATTTGCCCATATAGATTTTGATTTTAAACAAAAAGCAAAAGGTTACAAGAGTAATTTTAAATAAATTACTATGAAAATTCCATGTTTAACCAAACAAAACATAGGAATTGAATTCATGGGAACTTATTTCCAACCAAACATATTTTTACATTTCCCATAAAGTAAAATTCATGGGAATTACATATCCCGAGAAGTTACTTCCTAGGAAGTCTACTTCCCACGTTAAACCAAACGAAGCCTAAGATCCCAAGATTGATGTAAAGTTCTCGGGTTTCCATTCATTGATAAACATATATATATGTTACAAAGGTATTGAGTCTTAACGGGTTTTTTAACCCACTATACATGAGGAGACTTATATAATATATCAAAGTTGAATCGTGATCTGTCCTCTCTATCGTCACAGCCAACGGTGGATCCTGAAACAGTGAAACTTGTTTTTAAAGGGGCAAAAACGTTATTGAGGACAATTAAAAATAAATAAAAATTACAAAAAAGAAGAAGAAGAAACCCTCGGCGGAACTAAATATCCGTCTCGATCGATCTATTCTGTAAACCTCTTTGTCGAGGCCCGAGAGTATCCTGTTGTCAACCGGTGTACATATATCGACCTGAAATGTACAGTAGGTCTTCTAGGCCGAGCCCCATTAACCACCACCTTAGAAATTAATTAGTTTTCTATAATAAATAAATAAAACCACATATAAAGGTTGTATGAATCATGGATCATGGGACAAAGGTTGTATAAAATGTAAATCGAATTTGTCGATTGCATTTCCACACCACGTAGTTAAAGCTTATCTTCATATCTTGACATGATTGCAATTCTCTCTCCTGTGTATATCATCCTTTACACTATTTGTAGAGGATGAATGCATCACAATGGGCCGCTACATGCGTTATCACCTTACTTTTATTATTATTATGATTTATTATGATTATCTTTTTAAATTTTCAAATCCAATTCAATTTAGGCTTAGTTTTTCGGAGGGTTTTGATATTATATAGTTTTAAATGAAATAAATATAAGATTTTAGTTTAACTAGCTTTTGAAATCATAGTTTTTCATTAGTTACTCACCCAAAATTTTCGGAGCTTATGGTTTTTTATTCACGAGTTTCCATCACTTTCCAAACACTATACTATCTTATTAACCTATATTTAATATAGATAATTCATCAGTTTCAGCTATCCAATCAGGTTTAGCTACCTCTATCAGCTACCCTTTTTAGTTTTTACCAAACATAACCCAAGTCTAACCAGTTGAATAAAACTACAATATATGAATATATGATATAGAGACTAGAGTTGTGTAAAAAAAAGCAATACATGATATATACAAGATAACAAGACAAGCACTTAAAAAAATGGGAAAACACGAAAAAAGACCGACAAGGATGAACGAGAAAAGAAAAGAATGACCGCCACACCAAAAAAAAAATCTAAGATGAGACAAATCGTCCAAAGGAGCCCGCAAAATAAATTTTGATGGAAATAAAGGCAGTCATGGCAACTCGACGGTTGGTTTCATTATTTAGGATCATCTAGGTGTAGTGATCGTAGTTGGCAGAGCGTAATGTGGTCGAGGCTCGGTTGTGATCGATGGTAGAGGCATGGAGTCTAAAGCTAGGGATTTGTGATGCTTCTTCCATTTCAGATAATGAGATGGGAAATCGGTTGAATTATAAAACGCTTTAAAATTCTTCAAAAACTTCGAAATCTCTAAAATGAGGGATTGGTTGGAGATGGCTCTAACCTTTTTACTTCTAAACATTTAAACAAAAAATTGTGGCCTTTTTGCTGCTGTGTGGGTGGTTGTTATGCCATTATGGAATTCTTGGCTATCATTTTTATGGGATAAAAAATTGAAATCATTTAGACTGATCTATTATTTGTAGTGTAAGATAGGTCCTCATTATTTTCAGGGTTTGATAACTTATTTTGAACAAATAACATTGTGGCATGTAATTTTATTGTAAATAAAGTATCCAATTTTCAAAGGAAAATAGTACTTTAAGACTTGGTTATCATTTTATGAGAAGATCCACTTCAAATTTTACCCTTTAAGATTTGAAAGAGTCGTTTTCTCTAAAGAAAAGTCTTATAAGCGGTACAATATATCTATACAAGATGAATGGACGATCACATTCACATGACATCTATAAGTTTACACCATGAATGTGTCATATACATATTAAATTAAACTGATTTGTTTTAGTAAAAATTGGGCGGATTTATTTCCCATGGATCCAAAGTCCAAAACGGCACCTTACAGTTAATATTTAGGCTAAATCGAAGGAAACCGCCCCTTAAATAGCCTCTTTTGCACAAAACCACCCTTTAAATGAATAATTGCAGGAAACACCCGAAGTTGTTTTCGGCAAAAGGGGCTAACCTTTATTGGGCTAACCTTTATTGGGCTAACATAAGCCGATTTTGTAGAAATGGGCCTTTAATAGGCCTTCATAGGCCCCAATTCCTGACAAACTTCTCAAGGAGAAGGCATATATCTTTTCATCCTGAAAGATGATCAGGGTAGCCTGAGCTGAGCTCAATCTTATTGTTGGTTATAGCAAATGCATCCACACTCAACAACATTGCAGCTAAAATGTCCAATTTAACAAGAGGCGTTGCGCATCCTCGGGCACATTAACTGTTGCGAAAAATAACGAACTTGCACAAGCCTAACTGCAACTTCAGATATGAGCTGCTGACGCTTCCACGAACCAATTGAAAAGGCTAAATTGTTTCCTAGGCTTACTCGTAAAACTGCTACAAGCTAATCGAGAGTTAACAAGCCAGTGCCACCAGGGGGAAAACTATATCCTTCTTCAAATGTGGGAGAACAGAATTCATGATGGACTAGCCTCGCCCATTGTTAGCCGCTGTCCCAAAGAAAAGAAACCGGTTCAGTTAGGCATGTGTGGGAAAAAAAAATTAATGCGTATTTGTTGAAATTGCAGTTGAAAGAGTGGAGGATAACCTGTGGTATTTGTCTTTCGCTCCCGGTCATGCCCACAAAGAAGGAGTCCTGCCACAGTTCCTTGACAGGGTCCGGGATCCGGGAATCCTCTACAAAGGGGCTCCAAATGTCCTCCCCCGAGCAACTGGCCAGCCGCCAGTCTACTTTTTCTGGAGGATTTGCGCTGTCAAAGTTTTCCAACCTCACAATATCATCTGCAAGGTAATTTCGCACTTCTGGCACGGAATAGAACTTCATTCCTGTATGTGGTTCGAGAAAATACTGCAGAACAGAAACACAGAAACGCATTACTTCTTTTTAATATGCACAAATGCATACAAACAGACACTACTTTCGTGTAGTAGATAAAGCTGAATGTAGTTCATATTGAGCGAAATGCAGATTATATTGGTCCTAGAGACAATGAGATGTAGAGAGGGCTTACTCTGTCACTTTTCAAGCAATATTTCCTGGGAACGTCCTCCACAATCCAGCCATCGGGAAGCAGGGAAGATAACTTATGTTGAATAGCAGTGGGGGTCACATCCTTAATTCTTCGGGCCACTTCTAACTCTTCAGGCTTCCACATCTGAATAGAGATCCACATTCCACACGACACAATTAAGTCTTGGCTAAGGCTTTCATATTGTTATGGAATCTCGAATGAAGAAAGAAAAAACGATGGTAACAGCACAGAATAATCAAATTTATTTTGCTTACCTTCCCATTGTAGACAACTCTCCTCACTATTTCTAAACTCATAGCACCGTCCTAACAGCAAACATGAAGAAAAACAAATCATAAGCAGATAACTAGGAAAGCAAATTGGACGAAGTTGTTAAGGAAAAGGAAGTACTTCCTCAGTCTTCAATGCCTTGGGCAAGGGCAAAGTTTCTTCCCCTCCACTTAAGTATCTCTTGACAGACACAAGTGACCGGAATTTCCGCCCAGTTTTGGGTTCATAATAGTACTGAAATGTTGGAGACAAACAAGCCAAAAAAACGACAACAGTAAGATCATCAAAATTTCATACTGCAACAATGTTGAAATAGGATGTCATTGCAAGATATAATACATTCACATAAAACCTAATTGTATAATCAATGTCTTCTATCTTACAATCAGACCATCTATTGGTAATTTCCCATCAATTCGACAAAACCTGGTGCTCTGTAATTGCATTAATCAACACAATAAACCCTAGGCCATGAGAATACAGAACTACATGCATCGCGTGATATACGCCATTATCGCCTTGCTCACTTGCTGAATACTGTAGTAATTGACCTTGACCTTCTAATTGGCCGCTGAGCCGACTCAGTTTGTGTCTCCTAGCTTGCAATTGGATCATCTAATTGTAATTCCAATCAATATCACAAATCAAGTGTGCAATTACACTAATCATTCTCCTCAAAATAAAATAAAAAATTGCACGGATGATTGTTAATCAACACGATAAACCCTAGGCCATGAACATACATGATTGAATGCAACGTCCACCACATTACGGCATTGCTGAATAGCAATTGTCCTAGTACATCTAATCGAACACGGAGGCGACTAAGTTTATGAGCAGGAGGAATCCAAGATTTACGATCCAGTGACGTGAGGGAGACTGGAAATCAGAAATTCCCCAATGTGCTTTCGCAATCCCTAATTTATCGCCCAAATTTGGACGCAATTGACAAGCTGATTAATGGAAAACAGAATAAACGAACCTTATCCGGAGTTTGGTTGATACATCTGCGGGGGCGGTGTTTGATCTCCACCACCCAGCCTTCAGGCAATTGGAAGGGCGCGGGGGCGGGGGTAACCGCCAGCACCATCTCCGACTGGCTGTGGTTTTGGTGGTCGTCGTCCATCTTGACAATCTGAAGTTGCATCTCTTCAGCGGAAGAGTTCGACTTCGCATGATTCTTGCTTTTGTGATCGGAAGAGCTCGGCATTTTCCCCAACAATTCAACCCAAATTCTACGCTACGGCATCAAAGGAGTAGCCAGAAACTAAATATGCACCGTCAAATTGGTCAAAATTGCAGACGCCACCGACAATGCAATTGATCTCTCTGTTGCACCTGAAACAGTTGGGGAAGCAATCCCTAAATGTTATCCTCTGCTAAATTTCTCTTACGCTGTTGAATCAGGGCCTCAGAAAGCGATCTAACAGTTCAAGAATTGCGCTGAAACCCTGACAACAAACAGAGAAATTATTGGCGAACTGGTTGCTCGGATCTGCAAATTTCAATTAGCTACCATTGTCAGAGAGCAGAGACAGAAAGGAAAGCAAGCGTTTATATTGTTGACAGATGAGTGAGGGGGAAGACGGTAGCTAGTAGCTACGATTACTCCATTAAATCAGATCAGATGGTTGGAGAGAGAGACGAAAATAGGGTTTTGCAGAATCTCCGTTCTGGAGGGGGAAGGGGTAAAATGGGAAAATAAATATATTTCCCAGAGATGGAGCGTGTTTGACCTGACCATTTGATTGGATCATATACGGTTCGGGCCAGCCTGGATCATATACAGGCTAGGCCCGAGCTAGATACCAAAGGTAAAACTTGACCCATATGAAACGGGTCCTAGTAGTTTGCGGGTTCAGCCCATAATGCATCTACTAGACCACTCGTTCTAGCATGTGTATTTGCATGGTTTTATTTTGTACACGTAGTAGTTTAAGAAGTTAAAAATTCTGAAAAATCTTATTTATTTTAATTAATTTTTTATATAGTTTAATACTTCATCCGTTGCAAAATATAAGTTCTTTTGCTATTTGACACGTTTGTTAATATGTATAAGACTATGTAAAAATATTTAATAAAAATTTAATATTTCTTGGAGTTTTTAGCTCATTAAAAAACGTGTCAAATATCAAATAGCTAGCGCTTTTTAGCCTTCTTCGGGATTTGGCCCGAACTGTTCGGCAGATTCCCACGTGATACGCACCCGTTCGCCACCTCCTGGGCGAGACAAGCTACCTTTAGCTAGGAGCCTTTTTTCTTTCTGCCCAGCTCCCTGAAAACAACGTTCGACTTGCATGTGTTAAGCATATAGCTAGCGTTCCTTCTGAGCCAGGATCAAACTCTTCTTTTGAGTATGATTGGGCCCTGCAGTGGTAGAACCTCGTGAACTGGGCGTACTCCTTCTGTGGACCTTTCTTCTCTTATAATTTTTTGAGTTGGGTGAAAACAGCGCTCCTAAATGGAATGAGGCCTCTCCTTACAATTCAAGAGTTTAGAAAGGAAAGGCTCTTCTTTTTTTAGAATATAGAAAGGAGATCTGACTTCTTAGAATGAAATAAGTTACCTATATCTTTGTAAGTACGGGTCTCGGTAATTGAAGAGAGAAGAGAGGAAAGACACGGAAGAAAAGCTAATACATCTCTCACAAACTAACTCACTTGCTTGCTGGCCTGAATGAAACAGTCTTGTATCATCGGTTATACTCAAAGAAAAATTTAATAAAAATTTAATATGTATAAGACTATGTAAAAAAATTTAATATTTCATGGAGTTTTTAGCTCATTAAAAAACGTGTCAAATAGCAAAATGCCTTATATTTTGCAATGGAGGTAGTATTTATTAATAATAAGAATTAAATTGTGAACAAAATTAAATAAAATAAATAAGATTTTATATAGTTTTTAGCTCCTTAAACTACGTGCACAAAAGTCAAACATCGTTTATTTCCGATCGGAGGGAGTACATCACTAGTACGATTTTCACCTCATGGCACAATTTTTTTAAACTAAAATATTAATAATATATATAGAAAATATTATAAAATATTAATAAAAGTTAAGATGGAAAATAAAATAAAGGGAAATTTCGTCTGGTGACCCAAAGTTTTTCTTTTTCCGTTTGGTGCCCCTAAACTTTCGAAAAAGTCTGCTCTATCCCCTAAACTCTTAGTTGCCGACTTTAACTCCGTTAAATATGAATGATTTTGGGCTACTATTGTGAACCCTTGGAAGCCATGGCCGCCTTCCAGCATCTCTCTCCAACGCTCTAATTATCCCAACTTTCATCTCATCCACTAACTCAATATATGTCATCCGTAAATAATATACACCACGGGATCTCACCCTGAATAGGTCCCTACACTACTTCCATAATCAAAGTGAAGAGAAAAGGGCTAAGTTATGATCCTTGATGCAGACCTACCCGACCTCATCAAGAAGTACTCAATGTCCCCTTTGAAAGTGTAAACACTTGTTAAAACATCTTCATATGTCCATGTGATCTTAGTACAAGATTCGGGAACATCCTTCACTTCCAAGAACTTCCAAAGAAACTCTCTCGATACTCTTTCATATACTTTCTCCAAATGAATAAAAAATCATATGTAGATTCTTTCTCCTTTCCCTGTATTTCTCTACTAGTTACCTCATTAACTATATCACTTCGGTGGTCGATTTTCTTAACATTAAGACAAACTGGTTCTGGTCATGCAAACAACCCTTTGTAGCCTCAACTCAATAAATTAACTTCTCCTATATCTTCATGTTACGAGGAAAGAGCAGATATTCAAACATACAAGATTAACACACACAATTTATCATGGTTCAACAATTGGCTACAACAACACTGAGATATTTCATTAAGGAGCTTCCCGAAATCAGACGAGGATTACAAGATGTGTCACCAACACTGACCGGTAAACGATAAACATATGAACCTGAATGTAACGGCCCGGGATTATGATTCCCGAGTTACGTTTCGAGGGATGAAACCCCTCGTTAGGATCTTGCGCTCCGAGTACAGGTTGAAGGTTTGAAACCGAAGGGTTGTAGTTTAAAGCGGGATTTCACACCCAAATCTGGAAGGTCCGTTGGAGACCCCGGGGTAAACCCCTGTACCTGTCCTAAGTCTACAACGGGAGAAATCCTTTATCATGCAAAGGGCATAAGTTCTGAAAATGATACAACCAGTGCCACGGCAGAGCCGGGTCAAAACAGAGTATAAGTAGGGAGAATCCCAAAAGCATGAATCTGGTGAAGTCAAATTTCAACACTCACTCTTCGCCATATGAATAGACCCCGTCATAACAGCACAAAATCAAGTAGTGTATCGGGTACCTGAAACTATACCACCAAGTCAGGCCAAGAGTCCGCTCGCGGGTCCTCTGACCGCGCTGAGGACATATAATACGCCTATACCTAGAATAAAGGATGTCTTCATGCATTACTGGAATATTAACCACACTATCATGTTCCTAATTCATATGTGCATAATATTAAGTAAGGCCTTAACAAAGAATACCAAGTGGTATATCCCTCTTCTACCACCACCCCCCTTACAGATAGGGTGGAGACTGGCCAGTTCGATGCTATAATCATATCAAATCTCATCATCATATCATATCTCATCATCATATCATATATCATGCCCATCTCGTATCTCGTGATATATATAAATGACTCGAGGAGGACAACACCCGATGAAGCTGGGTTGCCCTATGACCCTAGCAAGGACTCTAGGACTCACAGATAACGGCCGTTCTGTATTCAAACGCATACAGAATAAGGATGCTCATTCGTAAATGCAATTCCTAATCATGATACTACATGACATGCTCTTATGCATATGCAACACCTACATACTATATGACACATCAGGCAGGAGGTACTGGTTACTGAGTAAGCCCCGGAGGTACTTACCTGGCTAGGAGATCGACAAAAGAAGAATCCAGCACACAGTTGTCACGATCACAAAGTATCACCTAAGTACATAATGACAATACACATAAGTCTATATTCAACTATTAAGCACTCAAACACACCTCAATAAATAGAACAAGTAACCTATTATGAAAGTCATTTCATCGCATCATCCGCTCTCCAAGACCACATCGTTCTCCATAAATCATTCAACCAATTCCGCAAGTTCATATACATCAATTCAGCATATACCTCAACGGTTCATCAAAATCATAAGACATAATTTGTGTGATATAAAATCCTACTAGATCGTCATAATTATCTAACATTTAATCTCATATAATAATTCATCACAAGTCATGCTATTAGTCATACATATCATACTGTTAGTCAAACGATCATAATATCATGCTAGTTAGTCATTGAATAAGTCTTATTCCCAAGTTAGTTTCAAAACCGTTTCGAATCCCAGTTAGATAGTTAAGTATTCCGACCATTGAAAATACTCGTCAAATTCCCTTTTAAATTTATTTATTAGATTACTTTCCAATCTTAAAATTCGTTTCCAAATTCTTTACAAATCTTTAAGTCCCAATAATATATTTTAAATCTCAATAGTATTATATGGTATTTTAAATACCATTTATTAAACACCTTTATAAATTATTTTCAAATCCCTAATATCCCGACCATTTTTATTTAATAAACCAACCCTTTTTTTTTTATAATTCTCCCAAAATAATATTTTATCTTTATTTTAATCACCACTAACTAATTAGATAAGTAAACGGTTAAACCCGAACCGAACCAAACCGAACCCGCAATATAAACTCTCAACCCGGTTTGCTTAAAATAATAAGAAAAGAGGTGGGCTCCGCGCTGACTGGGCAGGCCCCACGCTGACTGGGCATGGAGGGAGGGACCCGCCTGCTTCTTCTTCTTCATCAAATTGGAACGCAGAGGCAGCTCCCGGCCGTTGCTCCTCGCGACGCCGCTCGACACCGATCGGAGAAGGCTCGCCGGCGGCTGCTCGTTCCAGCACCTCAACGCCACTGTCTCCGGTCTCGCTCACTGCCCAGTTGCTCACTCGCCTGAACCTCGCTCCTCGCACACGCAGCTCACGCTCACGACCTCGCCGCTCCCGAGCTCGCCGGAGCTCTCGAGCACACCCCATCGTCCCGCACTCAGCTCACCCTCTCTTCCCGACCAATAACAATATGAAACAAATGATCGAACGAAACAAATGAAATGAACGAAGCTCATCGAGGTGTTCGCGACTTCGGAGCTCTCGAATGGAGTCTTGGGCTTTGTCGGTGGCCCGCGATGGCTCGTCGGACCTGCGTCGGACATGGGTGATTGTGATTGAAGAGCTCGGGGGTGATTCCGATCGAAAACAAGTGAGAACGGCTTACCGGAAGTTTGTTTCAAGAACGAATCGGGCGACAACCTTGGTTGTGGGAACAGGGGACAAGGGAGGTCGTCGGAGCTGCGGTGGCTCGGGTGGCTGCTCCTGGTGGCTCCGAGGGATACTGCTGCTACCGCTGGTGGCTTCGAGGTGGAAGGAGGGACGAGGAATCGGTGGCGGCGATGGAGATTATGATCGAAGATGGTGACGCCAATGGTGGTGATGAAGATGGAGATGGAGAGATTGAAGTTGGTGATGAAGCATCATGGTGATGGTGAAGCGTGTGAAAGAGGGAGCAGGTGATGATGGTGAATGGTGAATGACGGGGTAACCTTCCAAGAGGTATGGTGAGGGAGTTGGTGAGGGTAGAGTGTGGAAATGGGTAAACATTTACCCAGAAATAAATTCCAAATACGCGAATTTTGAATCCCGAAATTAGTTTTTGAATGTTAGTTTTCCCGACTCTTGCTTTCTCGATCAATTAGATTTTTAAAATAGACAAGGATATCGTCATCTGATAATTATTTTCAATTTTCGAGGTGAAAGGATGGAAATCGTTCGTCAAATTTTATATTACGGTCGGAATCTGCTAAACGAGCTTTTAATTCGATTTAAATTCATTTTTAATTTCCTTTATCCGAAAAAAATAGGATTTGAAAATACGAGCCTTTACATCATCCACCTCTAAAAACAAGTCTCGTCCCCGAGACTAAAATTATTTTAAAATAGGGGATGAAGTTTGAAATTGTTGAGTTCAAGGATCATGTCATTGATCCCGTAAGTATCTCATAAGTGCCCCTATGAGATCCTCACAGTACCGTTGTCATGATCACAATATCCCCATTAGACCGTAGTAAGAATGTGATATGGGCCCCTACCACATCCTTACTCCGACTCCTCGGTCATATCATAACTCAAAATATCACAACGTCCTCTTTAAAACACCGTTCAAAATTTCAAGTTCGGCATTAGTTAAAAGCATTCCTAACCTCTCTATTCATCCTACCATCCACTTCTAAAGGCTAATCCCATATTCTCTTCCTAGGTTCTAAGACATTATCAAGGTTCAACGGTTCAATTTATATCATTTCCATCATCAAGCATCATGTATATATACCGAATAACAATAGCACCTCACGTCTAATAGCATAACATAATCACCTCAAGAATAGCCACATAGCATAGCATTTCTAGCATCGTATCATATATGGTAGAATTTATCACATCATCTCACGGAAGTTACACACCATATCAATCATATAAGCACGTTATATCCATCAGATAAGTACATCATACTCATTCTAACTACCAAGCATCATCGCATTAGAGGCAAACAACTGTTTCCGTACAGTAGCATTCAATCGAGTTCAGGGATAACTATGTTAGTACTAATAGCTCCCTATTGTCAACGACAACACATCAGAGAATCAACATCGTCTATAGCATAGAATTCGCACAACATTTGACCCCCAAGTAAAGTATACACTAGATCACTATCTCAGGAGAATCTGCCTTACACTACCAATCATGATGAGACACGACCACTACTCACCATCCCTTTCACTAAGACCAACTTCACCGAGGTCTACCAACTCAATCCACTACCAGTTCTAGGCATCATTGTATCCTGCTCATAAATAACCCTTCTAGCCTCATAACTATTCGCAATCTAGGCCGAATACCCAAACCAACTACTAGGTATCTCAACTCCTATGTCATCAATCCATCTAAGAGCCCATCCACTTCGACATCTCGATCTCAAGTCCTACCTTCCACTCGACTATTTAAAACTATCTCTCGGAGTTCCCAAATCACAAAATTCCCTCATTCCGAAAAGCTGAACAACTCGATCTACTACCAAGACTCCACCTGAACATCATCCCCCAAAGAGACATCTCGAATCAACTTGCTAACCCAATCATACTTCCCACGCCACTAACCACTCTCACTAACCATCCACCTCTAAGGACCCAAGTCATGCTGACCATCTCACACCTGACACCCCTGACCAATTCTAACGCAGATCCCAACTAGTGGTACTCCCAACCACGAATCACCATGACCCTCAAGCCGACCCATTCTAGATCCTCTTCCCAGCATACTCTACCATGACTAGTTCCCTCAACTCCGCATGTTTCCCCAAATTGCCTCAGATCGCGCTTCCTTAAACTTCGAAATCTGTACCACTTAAACCCTTATGTACCGATCATCATTTTCACTGAATTCCTATGACATCCTCGTCCGAATTTCCTAAGCACCGCAACTTCACCAACCTTCAAAAATCTCTCTAGCGTCCTCAATACCTTCTGCTTTGCCTAGTTCCCAAATCCATGCGCATAATCTCTCTATCTCAACCTTAAACCCACAGTCTTACTAGGAATCTAAACTACATCATTGCATAGCTACCAGCATTTTCCTTGAAGATTCATCTCACATCCTCAATTACCTCAATAGCCACAATGAACTCCACTCATAAATCTCGATTCATTCATTATGCCAAAATCCTCCAACAACGCATCTAGAGATCCTTCACTCATAAATTCCCCAAGCATTACCAATCCTACCTAAATAACCCCAAATACTCATCACACGAACAACCCTGATATGAACAACCTAATATCCCGATCGATAGTTTCCCAAGCAACCTCATACTACTCTTCCTTGGAAATTCCTCAACCTCATCCCTTACCGAAATGGCTCTCACTCACAGCACACACCACCTAGTCCCAAATTCTACGATTCATCAGACGTTCCTTAACCGATCATCCTCGACTCCGCCCACGATCCGCAAACCCCTGGCGGCTGGCGGTTACCGGTCACTCAGTAACTTCATTATGTTGAATTGAGTTGAATACTTCTAGGGTTTTGCCTATATGAGATTATATAGCCTAAAATACATCCAATCCTACTAGGATAAATCTATCAATAAGCCACAAATAGATAAATCTAATTCTATCTAAATTAGGTTTAACAATAAAGCTCAAATATAAACCAATTAGATTCAAGACATCCTAACAAATCTCCACCTTGGCTTGAATCTTTATAGATGTACCAGACGCATTTCACAGTGCTTTGATATACTAGAATCTCCACCTTGACTTGAATCCTCTCAGATGTACCAAATGCGTTGTAATGCCAAATGTACCAAATCCAATGCAATGCCAGATGTACTCATGTACCAAATGCGCTGCAATGCTATATGTACGAGATGCGCTTCAATGGCAATTCAAATGTACCAGAATCTCCATCTTGACTTGGATTTGACAATGCTTTGATATACTAGAATCTCCATCTTGACAAACGAACTGTCGGTAGTCTCTTCGTTTGAGCCCTCAGTGATGACACCATCTACAAGGCACACTATAATGGTGGAATGTGCCTTCTCTTCAAGATTAGCTATCTCAACGCTTTCTTCCTCCTTCCTCGACAACTGCCTCCATTGGCTCTGTTGCGAAAGAAGAGTCCGCATCTTGATATGCCAAAGATTGAAACTGCTCTGCCTTTTCCTCTAAAGTGGCCATCTCAGCAACTTCTTCCTGCTTCCTTGAAACCTACCTCTATAGGCCGTGTTACTAAAGCGAAGTCTACATCTTGATCTGCCACATACTGAAATCGATCTTTCTTGTGAACTTCTCAATCTTGATGTTGAAAGCAAACATCTTTCTCACCAGATCACAAACCCCGAAACCTTGATCTGATACCAATTTGTTATGACGAAAGAACAGATATTCATTAAGGAGCTTCCCGAAACTAGACGAGTATTACAAGATATGTCACCCACACTTACTGATAAATGATAAACCTATGAACCGAGAAACATAGAATATCATTACTGAACCACCGCTAGCCCTTTGGACCCTATGTTGGTTCACTCAGTCAGGACTCAACCTAATTGTGTTGAATTGAGTTGAACTAGTACAATTCCCGCGTCATGGCGCGATTTTTTAAAACTAAAATATTAATAATATATATAAATATATTATAAAATACTAATAAAAGTTAAGATAAAAAAAACTTTACCATAAATGTATCTTATAATTATGAAATATTTTTTTTTATATCTAGTCTAAAGTATAATACATAAATGTAGATATTTTAAATCACCCAGTAATAATAATATCAATATCATTGTAACTTTTTTAGAAATTTTGAAATCTGAATCATACATTTAAATGTGATGTGTCACAACTAATAATTATATTCAATGTTTTGATTTAAGCTCAATAGTTAGTACATAAATGTGAGTTAAGCATAATTGTTATATTATATTGAATTCAATGTTTTGAATTAAGCCCAATTGTTAGTAAATATGTTAAAAATAAAAGAGAATGGAGGATTTAAAAAAATAATGGAAAAAAAGAGAAAATGAGAAATAAAAAAATCAAGGAAAAAACATAATTGGTCAATATTCCTAAAACTCCTCTAAGATTGACACGTAAGCAAAGTCTTCTAAATTAAGGTTATATATAGATATAGATACTTCTATGGTTTTTCCTATAGGAGATTATAGCCTAAAATAAATCTAATCATATAAGGATAAATCTATCAATAAGCCACAAATAGATAAACCTAATTTTATCTAAAATAGGTTTACCAATAAAGCTCAAATCTAAACCAATTAGATTCAATACAGCGTAACGCTTCATTGTGTGGATAATGAGTTTAATACATTTGTAGCTCACACATTGTTGCTCGTCTCCCTTATCTGTGTATGGGATTAACTTGCTTCATCTGCGCTCTTTAATTTTGGCATCTTTATTGGTCTAATAATAATGATGAAGAATTATGTGGGTCACCCTTTACTTCAACGCACTTCCATACTTCGATCGAGATCTTATCCGGCCTCGCAGGCCTCCTAGCCAAGGCTCTCCTACTCTTCATAATGTTGGCAGCCCTCCGCTCACATGAGACGCATCTATATAAACTACAATCCAGGGCTAGCCCTTGGGGTAAGCTCAAGGGGCGGTCACGCAGGCCAACCTACTAAGTAGGGCCCCAGAAGAAAAAAAAAATTATGTTATACTCCATATATATATATATATATATAATTAAGGTATTATGTATTATTATATTTACACGTAATAAAAGATAAATAATGTAAGAAGGTCTTAATTAAGGTATTATGTATTATTTATTTATTCAATATTTCGAGTCAACAATAAAGAGTGTTATTTTAATTTTCGTTCTAAATGCAAACAGGGGTGGTTTTTAAGTAATAATTTTTGCTACTTCAATAAATTTACTTAAGTGATTATTGTATTTTATTCGGATAAATTTGCAAAGTAATGATATGTTTTTAAGTTTTTTTTTTTGCTACTTCAATAAATTATGTTATACTCGAGAGGCCGACGAATCGGTAGATGGATGAACCGTGGAACAAACAATAAAACCTAAAATACAGGAAAAAAAAAGGGCGCTAACAACACGTAACATGATATGTTTTTTGCTTAAAAAAACATGATATGTTTTTTGCTTAAAAAAACATGATATGTTTTTAAGTGTTTAACCATACTACTTTACATTAATGGGAAAAATATAGAATATTAAAAAAAATTACCTTTATTTCTCTTATTAGGACTTGTAAGGAAATTAAATACAACAAATTTAATAAATAATTAAATTGGTAAATCTAAAAAGCAGTCTTTTGTTGTGTTATCCCGAGAGATTGTCGTATTAGTCATACTTATATACTACTGAAAGTCCGTAAATTTTCCTTTTAGTGATAAAAATAAAATTCGAATTTAATAATAGTTAAATAAATAAATAAAATTACATTTTAAATATTTTCAAAAAACAAGCATGAATATATTTATTGATCAAAATACTTTTTTTTTACATCGTGGGCACTAAAAATCCTCAGCCCTGCTATAATTGACATTAGATGTGATTCTAGGTGTACTATATGATGGTCTATAACCCTCATTGAGTAGCTCTGTGAGTTACTACCTCCGTTCCATAATACATGGGCTTTTCCTTTTTGACACGTTTTTTAAGGAGCGAAAAACTCAATAAAATATTATTTTTTTAATCAAATTTTTTATATCATTTGATACTTATTACTAATAAGTATCAAATTATATAAAAAATTTAATTAAAAAAATAATATTTCATATAGTTTTTCACTCCTTAAAAACCGTGCCGAAAACTAAAAACCCATGTATTTTGGAACGGAGGGAGTAGCTTTTTTTTCTCTTTGTTGGATTTGTAGCTCATCAACTACCACCTTACCTAGATGAGTGACCCAAAAAGTCAATCGGTTGGCTACACAGTTACTTTTCTTGTAGACAGTGATTTTGGACATTACTAAATTTTAGTAGATCAAAACGAGAATCCGAGATGATCATCTCATATCCAAGGGTATTTCCAATCGTCTCTCAATGTAATCATAACACAAATTATTTCATTCGATTTCAATGTGTTGAATGGTAAGTTCAACTGCTCCATTCCCGGGAGCATGATGGAGCTTCAGTTGTCGCAAAGCATTGGCTGACATCCACAATAGCAACTTAGCAAGGTGGTCTTTGATAAAATATTTGAATGATGCCTCTCCAAAGAAGCGATCCAAGTGCGTCGGTGCGAAGATGGAACAACTTGGCTATCAAAGACATTCGTCGGGGTAGAGGGTGTCCAAAGAAGAGTTGGGGTGAAGTGATTAGACATGATCTGGCCGCTCTGGGACTCACTCAGGAGATGACACGCGATAGGATGCAGTGGAGGAGTGCTATCCGGGTTGACGAACACTTGTCGGGTGCAGCGTTTACCGCATCATGCCTCTCTTCCCTTCTATCACAACTTTATTACGCGCATCATTTTCATCGTTTTTCTTTTTATTTAATTTTTGAATTACAGTTTGTAGAATGGGTGCTATCATATTTCCTTGTTGTTTTGTCATTTGGGTCACTAGGAAACATCATCTCGACCTAGTCGGAGGAAGGGTGCGTACAATTCGACCTCCCAGACCCTGCTATGAACAGAATATACTGGGATTGTTGTTGTATTTTGCGTCTCCATCCGAAAGGAGTGTCCCTTCCAAATTAAGCTGCATATAAATAATTTGATTCAGGCTTTTCCTATTTAATATTTTTTTCCTTAATAAGATATTTTTATCCTCGATAAAATGGTAATCATAAACTCAAATAAACTATCGGGTGGTGGACTGGTGGGTCAACATGTTTCGGATAATGTAGCTCAGGTCTTGGTCCTTGTCCGAAAGAACGTTATTGGGTGGTGGACTCAAATTCTTATCTTGCATCAAAAAGAAAAAGAAAAGAAAAAAAAACTTATTTGAAAAGCCATTGGAAGTGTGGAGGGAAACTGTCAAGGAAATCTCCAAGAAGTTGCGAGGCAGAAAATAGGTTTCTTAATGGACCTGTGTTTGTCCGCAGACATTTGGGCAAGAAAAGGACATGTAACTTAATTATATCCTCTCCCACTACCTTCGTCACAAACCGTGTATATTCCCAAATAACACACCTGATCGATCGATCGACCATATATCGATGAATGATGATGAATGACTCTTCATGACTTATCGTCTAAGCTATTTCTATCGTTCATACTTTTCGATCGATATGAACACACGACTACAGTACACCACACCCTTTAGGCTTTATTATAATATGAATTAATTATTTGTTGCAATGTGAAAATATGAATTGTACTGTAGTACGTCGAAAAATATTTAAACTGTATATGAATTGATGAATTAGTTTTTTTCTACTACTAATTAATTGGTTTTATATATATATGATAACATTTTCTTGTCTTCTTTAACTTAACTAATATGTTATACGCTTCACTAGAATTTATAATTTCAACACATTTATTCATTCTCTGGTCTTTGCTATTCAGGTGTGTTCAGACATGTGATCCATCGGAATTTTTTAATCTCAAATTCGCAACTTATTTTTATAAGTATAATTCGTAACAGACATATACAAAATATTTGTTGATAAAATTAAATTACACTCATAAAAATATTTTTTTAACAGGTGAAAATTCCAACAAAAAATATATATTTAAAACACATGTTATATATCGAAAGTGGTGTTATTAGGGTGTGTTTGGATTCCATTGCATTTTAATTATAATGTAATTATTAGACCTCATTTTATGTGAGCGTTTGATTATATAAATAAAAATCTCATAAATATTTAGGTAAAACCGTACTCCCTCCATTATTTTTAAGACATTTTACTATTTAGACACGTGTTTTTAGGTACTAAAAACTATATAATATTTATTTATTTTAATAGTTTCATACTCCTACTTATTAGTAAGAAGTATAATACCTAATAAAAAAAATAGTAAGAAGTTTAATATTATTAAAAAAATATTGAATAAAAAATTAATATTTTATATAATTTTGACCTTTCTAAAAAACGTGCAAATTTAAAAAAAGACAAATATTAAGGAATTGAAGGAGTAACTTAATCAAATAATCCCATAAATCGAGATAAAATAATTTCATTATAAGTAATACATCGTGGAATCTAAAAACATCATAATTTAAATAACTTAAAATTGTGTTAACTAAATACCATCTTATCATTTTCCATTATAAACATAATGCATTTGGAATCCAAACAAACCCTTAGCCTTTTTTAGAATTTCTTACATGAGGGCCTTTTAGCTTACTCTCAAGTTTTACTTTTATTTCTTGACTAAATTTCTAATAATCATAACCATCCATAAATTAGGCTAATTTTTACATAAACACTCATAAAATTGTAAATTACTGAAAACCATCAATACATTGGATTTATTTTTAAAAAATCACACACCCATTAAACCTCGCTTTGTTTTTGTTTGGAAATACAAAATACTCCTAATCCAAGCTTTATTTCTTTTTAAAGGAGAGTCATTGTATTAGTACTATTTAATTTTACATTTCACCTTGAAAAAAGAAGAAAATTAAGCATTATAGAACATATATAAATGCCCAATGCATCAGATTTACAAATTGAAGAGCAGAGATTTACAATAGCTCTTAATTATTCTCTCTTTCAAATGTTGAATAGGATGTGAATAAGCTCTAAAATAAACATAAATTATTACACCCTTCGTTCAGAAAAACACGCGTGAAAATAAACGACATATTTTTCCGAACGGAGGGAATACTTAAAAAATCCAAAAATGATTACTTTAAAAAAAACTAAGATATGAGGGTATTTTCGTCGATTTTTACAAATGAAACAAATGGATATTTAACAAATGGGTGTCTTTTGAAAATAAATATAATTTATGGGTGATTTTTTTATAATTTATAATTTTATAGGCGATTATGTGAAAACTAACCTAATTTATGGGTGATTATGTGTAATTTACCTTTATTTTAATATTTACTTATGTGACGTGCGTGGCTATGACTCACACTAATATTTACTCCATCTGTTTCAAAATAAATGTCAATTTACTATTCTGCACGCATTTTAATGAGGTAAAAACTCTATAAAATATCGTTTTTTAATCAAATTTTTGTAATAATTTTATATTTGTTACTACTAAGTATGAAATTATAGAAAAAAATTGATTAAAAAAAATAATATTTTATATAGTTTTTACCTCCTTAAAAAACGTGCACAAAAAGTCCAAACGACTTTTATTTTGAAACGGAGGGAGTATACTTTTAAAAGAGGTATTGCCATTGTTGGCTCATAGGTAGATATTTAAATCATTACAATATTGTAAAGGGATTTAAATTCGTGACTTATTAATCACTATATGTCATCTTTATCGGCTAAATTAGTAAGGCTTGACGGCACTTTAGCTTCTTAATAATAGACCAAAATGAGATTAATTATATCGTTTATTACACTCGGTTTGCTTTCGTCTAATACACGGTGATTGCTACAGTTTTAAAAATCGTTAAACCATGGGAAAAAACTCGGTTTCGGTTTCACAAACCATGAGAGATGTCAAATTATTTCCCTCTTCGATCACTAGTCAAATAAGTTATAAAGATTGCAAAAAAAAAAAATAAAAAAAAAATTGTCTATCATTTTAGGAATTTTTTTTCAAAATATTCACTAAAAAATAAATAATTACAAAAATATTCACACTTTAAAATTATTTACAAAAATATTCATTTTTGTCAGATCGGACAGAAAAACGCGGCCTCAAACCGCGTTTTATTCAAAAGGTGAAAATTTTAAAATTGAAAAAAAAAGTGACAAAAACTTAACAAAAGAAACGCGGTTTCAACCGCGTTTCTATTACTAATTTTATTTTCGGATGAAATGGGTAATTTCTTAATTTTTTCACACTAGACACGCGGTTTGAAACCGCGTGTCTTGTTTTTTTTTGTTTTTTTTTTTGTGGAAAATTGAAAATTGAAACGGAGTGGGACTGTGCCGATGCAGGCCGCCGGAGGAGGAAGGTGGGACGCCGGAGGCAGAACGTCAGCCCGGATCTCTCTCCTTTTCTTCTTTTTTTCAACAGGAATTGAAGGAGGCGGCTAATTAGGCCGAAATTGAAGGAGGAGGCCTCCTCTGAATCCCAAATCGATCGCCCATTCGTGCTAGGAAGGAGGAGATGGGGAGGCTGAAGCCCGGAGTTCGCTGGGAAGGAGGAGAGAGGATGTCGGAGAGCCACCGAGAGGGCGAGAGGCATAGGAGAGAGGGCTTTCGGGGTCGGAGGTCGACGGCCGGATAGATCTGGGAGGTGCTGTCGGGGTCGGAGGTCGACGTCTGGTGGCGCTCGAGAGGAGGCCCCGCCGCTTGCCGCTTGCCGCTCGCGAGGGTGCTCGACCCGCCGCCTGCTGGTGCTCGAGATCGACGACAGCTCCTCTCTCCTCCTCCGGTGAGTGGTGGCGCTCGAGCTTCCTCCGATCGTTCTCTCTCCGGCCTCGTCCCTGTCCGAAATCTGGACTCCGGCGTCCGCCCTCCTCCCTCCTTCCCACCAGCGAACGGCCGCGTCTTCATCTGGCGCTCGAAATCTGGACTCCGGCGTCCGCCCTCCTCCCTCCTCCCTCCGGCGCTCGAGGGTCATTTTCCTGGAAAAAAAAAGAAAAGAAAAGAGAGACACGCGGCTTGAAACCGCGTCTTTTGGGCACAAATAATAAAAATAATTTTATCAATCAATTCAAAATAAATTAACAAAGAAACGCGGTTTCAACCCGCGTTTCTTTTAGTTAATTTTTTTCATCAATTACTCCACCTTTAAAATTTTCACCTTCTGAATAAAACGCGGTTTGAGACCGCGTTTTTCTGTCCGATCTGACAAAAATGAATATTTTCGTAAATAGTTTTAAAGTGTGAATATTTTTGTAATTATTTACTCCCTCCGTTAATTAAAACTTGACGTTTTACTATTCACGCGCGCATTTTTAGGTGTTAAAAACTATATAAAATATTAACTTTTGAAATAATTTTTTTAAATAATATCATACTTATTACTATTAAGTATGAATTTATAAAAACAAATTTAAAAAAAAGTTAATATTTTATATAGTTTTTATCGTTCTAAAAAAGCGTACATGAATAGTAAACGACAAGTTTTAATTAAGAGAGGGAGTATTTTTTAGTGAATATTTTAAAAAAAAATTCTCGTTTTAGAGGTAGTAGTAATAGCCCATTTTAATAATTTTATTTAAGATAATATTTCTACGGTATGTATATTATGTGAAATTTTTAGAGTCAACGTCGTAGCCCTTTATTACACGCGTCAATTAGCCGTACGTCAAACCTCGTTCTCGGTTCTTTTTACTCGTTTTCCTCCTCTCTATAAATACCCCAATCAACACACACAACTCATCACCTGTTTCATTTTTCAGTCTCTTCCCACACACTCAAATCTCCTTCTCTCCCCTAAACCTAATCGAATTGATCGATCAGATACACACAATTAAGCAAATCTAACCGATAATTAATTAATCAACGATGTGCTTACAATTGAAATCCGCTGAGATGCTCGCGAGGGAGAACTGCGCCTCCATCGTCAGCCTCCGCCAAAAGGCGACCGCCTTACACACGGCGGTCTCCGGCGCCGGATGCAGCGGAGACTACAAGTGCAAGACCTGCGACCGGGCGTTCGACAGTTTCCAGGCCCTAGGCGGCCACCGAGCTAGCCACAAGAAGATTAGGTCAGTTGAATCTAAATCTGGCGATGCGGCCGTGGTGTCTCCGGCGGCGAGGTTGAAGGTTCACGAGTGCGGACAGTGCCGGAATAGGTTCCCGACGGGGCAGGCGCTCGGCGGCCACATGCGGAAGCACGCCGACTTGAATGTCAAGAGGAAGCGTGTGGAGGACGACGAGAATGATGTAGAATACAAGGAGGATCGGATTCAGATATTTCCAATTTTGAGGGAATCGAAGATCTGCAAGAGAGCCGATTTGCAGTTGGATTTGAACTTCCCGCCACCCATGGAGGACGACCGATCGTTTTTGCAATTGGCCTGTGTTGGTTTTTAACCAATTTCGATTTTTTTTTTTAATTCAATCGAATTATTATATACCTTTAGCTGCTGACTTGTAAATATTGATCATATTATTCATTGAGAGTACATTAATTTTATTATTATATAGAGGAACCTTGAGTATATACTCTTGTCATTTAATTTCTTCATTAGTGAGTTATATAAGCTAGCGATGATATCTTAAGTATTAGATGAATTACGTAAATATATTATACGATTGTTTTTTTTTGGTAATTAAATGATGTTTATAAGATATTCTTTCATGCTTTACAAGTTTTTAAAATAATTTTTTAATTTATATTTCATTTCCCCCTTTTGAATCATAATATAATATATAAGATGTTCGAGCAAAAAAAAAAAGAACAAGACAATTTTATTTATTTATGAAAGTGTTTGCTAGCAAACTTTAAAAAAATCTTTTAGAGCTCTCAACTTATCTTACTTTAGTCCGACTCTTAATGTATTATCTTCCCTACTGAGGAGTTAGGTTCTTCGATCTGTTGATACATTCAGTATAACATCGGGTGTAATACTTTAATTATTTAAAGCATAAATTTATATTAAAAAAACATGTTCATGCTTCGGATTTTCCATTATATGAAATTTTGATATTTTATTTAAGAAAAAAAACTATAAAAAGTAGTTGCATTAATTTAACCAAAACTACATTGAATAAAGGTCAATCAATAATAAAAAATGGTAAAATTATACCTTAAGATATGTACTAAACCAACTTATAATTAAATAATCTATAAAAACATTTGAAAAAAAAACTAAATGATTCGAATAGTTTTTTTTTTCAAAGTAAAGATTTAGAGGGTGTCAAGCACAATCAATCACCGTCCAATGGCATCCTTTCGGATGATGACATCAAGCTCCCAATGCGGCGCTACTTCTTCTGCCAAAAGAAAATGGGAGAGGAAGGCAATTTGATTGGTTGCAGCGTTTGACCTCTCTGAAGATGTGGTCTACTCGGACCTCCACAAAATGATAAAGATGTGTAAGAATATAGCATTGCGCAAAGACTCATTATTCTAGCCTCGAACATAGCATTGCGCAAAGCCAAAGCTTCTTCAAGGAGAGAAGAACTCGCCTCTCCATCACATTGCATCTTTTAATTTTGCATATACAAAAGTAGTACAAAGTACACGAGATTATTGTAGGCCTATTCATACCATCACAACTCACAAGGGTGTCTACGTTACAAATCTACCAAAGGTAAGAATTGCCCCATTTGTACATATTTTTTTTTCGCAGCTAATCTATCACATTGTGTTCTTTTAATGTTGTCCATGGAAAAATGGTTTGAAAGTACACGAGATTGTAATACAGATGCTTACATCAAAGTTCGACTTGGATCGACAACAGAGGGTTATACCGTTGCAAAGACATGACTTTGAAATTTAAGGCAAGAAGTAGCCAATATGTAGATATATATTTTTATTCTTCGTAGCCATAGGTCAAATGTATACATTTTAAAACATATTATGATTCAAAGATTACTTTTTGATGTTTCAAATGTGCATATTTGCACACAAGATTGTATATCTAAACAAAATTTACCACTTTTGAATAAAGTAAAAAGCATTTTTATTGATTGAAATTTGAAGTATATGTCACAAGTCACAACATACATCTACAGTTATACACCAACATCGACCATCTGACGATGGAAAGTGGAAACCCTAAGGCGAGGGTTCATATTTTTTAACTAACATAGAATCAGTAGTTCAGAGCCCGCATGGGTTTAGCTCAACTGGTCACAGGGGTGACATTTGGAACAAGAGACCAAGGATCGAGTCTCACCAGCGGCAGTGTGGGAGCAACCTCTCAAATGAGGGGGGCTCCTTGTGCGCAGTGAGCACTGGTCTTGGCCTCTGTGATCCGTTGAGTCACCATGATTTACCTCCTCTCACAATCCCCTTCGGGCCGGGGGTGAGGGGCGCCCGGGGTGAGCGTCTTCACCTTTTGGAACAAGTAGTTCAGTATGACAGATGAAAAGTGAAACCAGAAAAAGTAAGTGAAAAAAGTTGGACAGAAAAGATTATATATGATTGAATCTGATGGCCCAAAAGAAGCATATGCTAAGAAGATCCCATCCCCACCAAGGGCACTAACCAAAATAAGCCTAATCAAACCACTCCTTTAAAACCCATCTTTCATTGCAAGTCATTAACCTTCACTTGAAGCTTCAACTTTGGCCATTGCAATCTGCAACAAGAGCGATCACGATGAAGAAGAAGAAGAAGAAATCATTTGAATACAGATTAGTGATTCAACACAAGTAAGCAGTTGGCAGGGGCAGCTGAACCATCCTTTGGCAATAGTTTAGTTTCTACTATGTTTTCAAATGTTGTTATTTCTCATGTGTTCTTTTGGTTTAGATGTGTGCTTGCATAAAGCAATCACTCAATCAATGAAATTTCATAGGACTCGTACGCAGATAAAGGAGCAGAACTGCTCGTTTTAAGCACTTTCATCCTCGTTTTACTGCTTAATTTCTGCTGCAGTTATCAATCAGTATTGTTGCTTAAACTGCATTTGTTTGTATTTCATTGATATCTCTTCTTCACTGGGTTGAGAAGATGTAGCAATTACAATTTACAAGATACAAATGGTGTTTATTTCATCAAATTTCATGTACAGTAAGTGTCAAAACATTAAATTCGCTCCTTTCAGTTGTTTCGACGTCTGTATCAACTCCATAAGCAATGCTACAATACACAATCTATTGATTTTTTTCCCAGTAAACTACACAAAATCTATTGATGTGTTCATTGCAAACACTTGTATAAATAGAATCGGTGTCATCATCCATGCCTGAAACTTAAGTAGTTGTCAATTTTTTATAACTTTACCTCCTAAAACAGATGAGCGAGCTAGTAAGTGAATGCAATCATTCGTCGGGAAGGCCAATAACTTTTGACAATTACCTCCGCTTTGAAGAAGATCAAGAACTATTCCACCTTTGTGGATCTACTAGCAGACTGCAGTGCACTGTCACATCCAGCGTCTCCTGCATCGTCCTTAGCCTTCACGGGTTCTACAAAGATAAGGCGGCCACGCACTACCTACAAATGAATTCAAATTGAGCCATAAAATAGTTAGCAAAGTCTGGTTAATGAATTTGAAAGGTTCGTCAACAATGGAAGATTCATAGGTAATGTTCCACTCGAGGAAAAAGAATATCCACCAATTTGGAAAACATGCTTTGCTATGTCACTGTTACAGGGGAACAAGAGTAATGCTGGTTATTTTTTCATAGTGGTTGCAAATCAACAAAGCAGGATTTAAATGGCCAAACAAGGCTGCACTAAAAATAGAGGGCACACAACAGTCTTTGCCGACACTTTCTAAGTTTCTATGTAAACAAGACAGAGAATATGAAATCAAGAACCATCCCTCACCCCTTAAAACGCCGCCTTGAAAAATATAAACCCAAACTGAATCGTAATCCTGAAGACAATCACACGAAAACAAGTTCAAACACAGTGGGGTTTTTCAAGAGACTTTGCATCCCACATAAAGATCAAATAATCTGGGGCCAAACAGGCAAACACTATCAAAATTCAGTAGTTAACAGAGAGATGATTGAACATGTGAATTAAGCAATCACATTCACATCTCTAAGAAATGGGATTGATAACTAAACAACTAAGGAAAATAATAAATACAGTATAATTTCACTCACAATCCAAATATAAATCAATCATTCGATCATGATAACATAAATCCAGAGAAACAAAATACCGTGCCATTCAAAGCCTTCATTGCCTTCTTAGCCTCTGCATCGGTCTCAAATGTGACAAAGCCAAAGCCTTTAGGCCTTAGGGTTCGCGGGTCAAACACTAACCTAGCTGCAGATGAATCAAGTCATACAACAAGAGCAACAAATCAACAATTTCCCCAAAGAACATAAAGAAATAAAACGCACAAACTAATAAAACCACATCACAAGGACCTTCTTTGACCTTCCCAAATGGTGAAAACATCCCCCTCAGCTCTTCATTGGTAGTGTAGAATGAAAGCCCTATCCCCAGAATCACACAATTCAAAAAATACATTACGATTCAGGAATACGAATTTAATAAAAACCACAAAACACAAAACGAAAAGAGGGAGAAAAGGTAACTTACTGCTCACAAATAGGTTAGAGAAAAATCGAACCTTGGAGAAATATGGGTTCGAATTCGTTAAGCACCCAAATGTTCTCCCAATTTTACTCATCATTGAACACCTTGTAACACCCAATTTCACATATACCCCCGACCGATTCTTCACCTTCTAACCGTTCGTCGTCGAGCAGCATCAATCCGTAAGCGACAATTTCAACATCAATTGGTTCATAAAAATAAAAAACTAATCAGACAAACGCTAACTTACACCAGAAGAGCTCAGGGAAGCTCACCTGAGAGCTATGGAGGCCGCCGGCAAACTCACAATCGGCAATGGCGTAATTGGCTCTCTCCATTCCACCTGCACAAGATCGGTTGTTACCCTTTTGGGCCGGGCTACGGGCCCAATTCAAAAGCCCAATTAATGCCCAATATTCGGGCGCGAATAAACGAAAATTTCTAAATTCCAGTTCCCACGCGCTATAGATCGGAAACGTCATAAATAAATCCGACGGTCAAAGAGTTTGCCACGTCATCGATCCGTGCGAAACGTGAAGCACCAATCAGAAACCATTTCGCTGTCTATATATAATGATTTCACAACCGCATAACTCTCACCCATCTTTATCCCCTCAATCTTTCTCTCTCCATCGCTCTCTCACCAAACTCTCCCGAACCTACATCAATGGCGCCGAAGGCCGAGAAGAAGCCAGCGGAGAAGAAGCCGGCGGAGGAGAAGAAGACCGCCGACAAGGCTCCGGCGGAGAAGAAGCCGAAGGCCGGGAAGAAGCTGCCCAAGGAGGGTGGTGCCGCCGACAAGAAGAAGAAGAGGTCGAAGAAGAGCGTGGAGACCTACAAGATCTACATCTTCAAGGTCCTCAAGCAGGTCCACCCTGACATTGGGATCTCCAGCAAGGCCATGGGGATCATGAACAGCTTCATCAACGACATCTTCGAGAAGCTCGCCCAGGAATCTTCCAGGCTAGCTCGTTACAACAAGAAGCCGACGATCACCTCTCGGGAAATCCAGACCGCTGTCCGCCTTGTTCTTCCCGGTGAGCTTGCTAAGCACGCCGTTTCTGAAGGGACTAAGGCCGTGACCAAGTTTACCAGCTCTTAGAGCGTTGAATTTGGTTGTGATCTGTCTAGGGTTTGTGAATGGTTCCTGATATCGGTTTAATGTAATTGTAGTTAGTTTTCTAGAATTAGGTTTAATGCCTTGAATTTCTGAAATCGTTTTATCTTTTGCGTTGTTTGGATCCTAATCGTAGAATGGTATATCATATTCTGTATCTCCTCAATACAGATTATATGAAATATAAGTTTTAGCTATCTTGTTCAGATCTCTTTGTGAAATCTTATGCTATCTCTGGTAATTCATATTCATTTCTTCTGCTGCTGATTAAAACATAGATCTTTGAGGATTCTAGCAAATCAATTGAATGATCTCTGGACCAGTTGGTACTTCAAATGTAGCTAAAGCCTTTTAAACGACGGGTTAAGGTCTGAATGTATTTTGGAGATCTGAATGATGTTAAGGTCTGGATGGAACTCATGAAAGGGAAAATGACTTCTAGATCTGTAGAGAGTTGTTGATTTTGTGGTTTGAGATTACGAATGGAAACTTTCCTTATCTTTTTATCCACCAGCTGCCCGGATACTGCTGATCAGATTCTTGATGGAATGGAGATGCTTTAGTTGTTGAGGTGATTACAGATGCGAAATGTGCCCTTTTGAAAGCACTTGAACTAGATGGTATTTGTGCACTCATCTTCCTGAACTAACTGCTGGGACATTGTTGGTGAGACATCGGTGACTGAAGTGCTGCAATTTCTCAAACAGGAGCGCCTTTGTTTCTCGCAGACTCATACGTCGGATAATCTGGGAGCAATTCTTGTTTCCAAAGTGTTCAATGGAACTGGATTTGCATCCTGGAAATGTGCAATGCATATTGAGGGTGTGTTTGGTAACGATATCTAGATATCAATATCGGGTGATACCAAAGATATCGGTATCAAGATATCGGTATCGGGCGATATCGATATCGATATCTTGATACCTTCCAAAAAATGGGTATATCAAAATAGGCCAAATTTGATATCTAGATATCAACTGATATCGATATCTGGCTCTTACCAAACACAGATATCAGATATCACTTGATATCAAGTGATATCTTATGCATACCAAACACTAGATATCGATATCAGTTAAAGTGATATCGATATCTAGCCCTACCAAACACTAGATATCAGATATCAGCCCCGATATCTTATATCTAGATATCATTACCAAACACACCGTGAGATTCCTGCTAAGAACAAGATAGGTTTCCTGGATGGATCGCTTCTGAAACCATTCGATGATGAGCAGCGAGCCAGGGCTTGGTGTAGATGCAATGATATGGTCATACCATGGATCTTGAACGCCCTGGAGAAAGATATTGGAGAAAGCGTGTTATATTTCGCTACTGCAAGGGAAATCTGGAATGACTTGCAAGACCGGTGAAGCCGTGGGTTGAATTGGACAGCTTGAAGGCTATTCCTCCATTGGCGAAATCTGAACAAAACCAGAGGCTAAAGCAGTTGCTGTTGGGCTTGAATGAGTCTTTCACATCGATTAGGGGCAGCATCTTGAATTGGTAAATAAAGAGCGGTCATTCCGGGTTTCGAACTGGGGACCTATGGGTACTACCCACCATTCCAGACTAGTTATTGTGTCGCTTCCTATTAAACAGAAAGTAAGGGTCAGTCTGTGTGGTGATGTTAGATTCAGTGACGATTTTGTGCTGAAGAATGTCTTGCTTTTGCCGAGTTTTTTCTACAATTTGTTGTCAGTACAGAGATTGTGCAGTCAACTTGTCTGTGCTGTTATTTTTACTCGTGATCAGTGTATCATACAGGGCCTTTCTCGGAAACAGCCAGTGGTAATTGGTAGAAGTCACAATGGACTATATTTGCTCAACAGTAAGATACTAAGATGTATGACACAGAGCTCAAGCTTGAAGGTAGGTGCTGTGCTGTAAAGACAATCGACCAGATCCTGTGGCATCATCGTTCAGGCCATGTTCCAGTTTACAAATTGTCTAAACTTGTGGTTTTTTTAGGAGAGAATAATAAGTTAGTCAACCAGGTTGGTAAAGCTTGTGAGGTTTGTCACAAGGCGAGGCAACATAGACTTCCTTTCCCTCTTTCTGTTTCTCAAACTCATGCTGTTTTTGAATTGATCCATATGGATGTTTGGGGTCCATATAATGTAGCTACTCATGCTGGGCAACGATACTTTCTTACAATAGTTGATGGCTATAGTAAGGCTACTTGGACTCACTTATTGCAAAGTAATCAAATGCTTTTGAGATTCTGAAAGCCTTTGTTGCTTTAGTTGATAGACAATACAGTGTGAAGGTGAAAACTATCAGGAGTGATAATGCGCTTGAGATGGGGTCAAGTATTGAAGGTAGAGCCTTCATGGCTAGAGAGGGGTAGTGTACATCAGCCTTCTTGCCCTGATACCCATCAACAGAATGGGATAGTCGAGCACACCTTCCCACAAGATTTAGGGGTGAGTGTTTGATGACAGCCACTCATCTTATCAACAGGTTTCCTTCTGTTGTTTTGCAAGGAAAAACTCCCTATGAAGATGTTTTTCCATATCAGTCAGTTCATGAGTCTGATAATCTTATCACCTTCCCTCATTCTATTGCTGATATTGATCCTCCTCAAACTAACTTTCGTGATCATAATTTGCCTGATACAACCCCATCAATTGCTCCTCCTAGAAGGTCAGCTAGATCAGTTGTTCCTCCTCCATACCTCCAGGATTATGTTTGTCATTATGCTATATCTCATCCTGATTGCTCTCTACTTAATGTCAAGCCTACACAGTGTTTGTGTTTGGGTGCTATATCTCTCGCAAGCCAACAGTTAGCTTTGGGGGTTGATGCTCATCAGGAGCCTTATTCGTATACTCAAGCAATCAAATGTCAGCATTGGGGAGAATCAGAGATGCCATGGATGCTGAGTTCACAGCTCTTGAGCTTAAAAATACTTGGGACATTGTGTCCTTACGAAACCCATTGCAAGTAAGACGAAAGCCATTGCAAGTAAGTGGGTTTACAGAATCAAATATAGAGCTGATGGCACGATTGAAAGGAATAAAGCATGAATTGTTGTCAAAGGAAACACACACTGACACTTTTTCCCCCGTAGTAAGATGACTACCATCCGTTGTCTTCAGTTGCTGCTAAGAACAATTGGAAGTTGTTTCAGCTTGATGTTAATAATACGTTTCTTCACGGGGATTTATACAAAGATGTTTATATGAAAATTCCTTTGGGTTACACTCCTCCGTCTATCCCTGAGGGCATAGTAGTTTGCAAACTCAATAAGTCCCTCTATGGGCTTAAACAAGCCAGTCTTCAATGCTACTCAAAGTTGTTTGCAGCCTTGACCATGAAAGGATATCACTATTCTAAAAATAATTATTCTCTTTTCATCAAAAGGACTGGCTCTTCTCTGGTGTTGGTATCGGTGTATGTTGATGATGTTTTTGTTCACAGGAAATGATGAGAATGATGTTTTTAACAAAGCGCATTGTATGGCGTTGGGTTGGAATCACACATGAAGAAAGAGATGTGGAGGGCTGGCTAGCATGGTTTGCAAGGGAACCTATGCATGTGAGGGCTTCGGTTCCATTCCAAGGCAAGCCTCTCGCCTTCTCTGCTATCATATATTTCACGTGGCTTGCGAGAAACAGACTCATCTTTCAGAAGGAAAGATTCAGGCCAGAAGAGTGTGCAACAAGGATCATTGAAGCATGTAGGAGTCGGATTTTGGCTAGGTGCAAATGTAAAACAGTAAATGAAAAAAGATGGAAAAAACACTTTATTGAGTAGATAGATGTCGTAGGTAGAAGGGAGACTTTGGGAGTGTTTAAGAGTTTGGGTGAGGGTATACTTTTGGGGGATGATTAGTCCTGCGTGACTATTATCTCATTTAATTTTTTACACTAGACCCGTGGTATGGTTTACGTCTTTTGTAACTATGTTATAACTTTTGAAATATATTTACCGCTTCAGGAAATGATGAGAATGAGATTGTTGCTATCAAGCCAGTTCATGAAAGGCTCCTCGTGTACCTCATTATCAGGCCCTCTGATTGTCCTGCCCTTGGCCTTGTGTTTTCCGAAGATCATAAATTCGATTTAAAGGTTTATTGTGACTCTGAATGGGGAGCTTGTCCCACCACAAGGCGTTCAGTCAGTGGCTATTTTGTTTCACTTGGATCCAATCATATCAGTTGGAAATCGAAGAAGCAACAAACGGCTGCCGAGTACAGATCTATGCGCCGTTTCTGAGCTCAATTGGCTTTCCAGGTTGTTACATGAGTTGCAAGTTCCCAACTTTGTAAGGCAAAAATTGCGTGATGGGCTTATTACTCTGAAGTTCACTCCCTCTTCCTCACAACTAACTGCTGTTCTCACTAAGTCTTTGACTGGTGTTTCACATTACATCAGTTATCTATTGGCAAGTTGGGGCTTGAGCTTGATCTAGCTTGTTTGAGTTCGATTACAGCTAGATTTATAGATTCGAACAAGCCAATTTAACTGCTACATCCTCGTTCTATGATGCAGGAAGATTACAGCTAGATTGACTTCTATGGCTTCCAAATCTCTTCGAACCATACATCAATTTCACCACTTGAGGCGAATATTTGACAAAGTTGTTATAAATTTGAAGTTGTTCGTGTTAGACTGTATAAATTTGAAGCTGTTCATGCTCTTCAGGAGTACGGAGTAATAAATTTCACTTGGTTATCTTCATTAAGAACATTTATTTCCCAATTTTCAATTACATAAAAAATAAAATCAGAGCAAGAAATTTAAAACAAATACGGTGGCTAATCAATAAAAAATTGTAAATTATATCAATAGTTGAAATCACAACAGTCCAAATACAGGGAGAGATGGACAACAAATACTGTACTAAGCAAATCAGTTGGCAAATGGCAGCATGTAATATCTTCCATAAAATCCTCATTAACATCAGTTGAGCATCAAGGGAATGAATCAGTTCAACAAATGATCACAAACTAACATGGTATACCTATATAGAAATAAAAGGTACTGTACTTTTTAAACTTCCTTGAAAATACCTTTAAATCTTTGATTTGCTCGTGTGACGTTTTTTCCTTTCAAACTCGTCTCAAAGTTCTCGCAAATAGCAATTAAAAAGTGTACTGAATGTGATCATTTCCTCAATCCGAGAGCATTTGTCAATGGCAAGCTCATTTCTGATAACTTCCAAGCACCTCTCAAAATCAATCACCACATGGTATCATCCGATGAGAGACAGCATTGTTTTTTCTTAGAGCTTCATATGTCTAAAGGGTATGATCGGGTTGATCTGTACTGGCAATGTGAATGCTTGTTGATGCCGAGCTATTTAGAAAGTAAGTTTGAAGGAAGTAATTCTCAAGACAAGCACCAAATTCCCTTTTGGGATTGTGTATAATTTACCTTAAGTGTTCATGAACTTTATACCATTATTGCTGGTTGAGATTCGATTGTTGAAGAACTTGTGCAAATCCAATGACCCCAAAAGGCGGGAAAATGAAAATCAGCCACATTTTGAAATGTAATTTTTTGCAACACAGGCAAACACAAGAACCCAATTAAGCTCCAAATCTTGGCAGAAGAACAACTATCATTAGTAGACAATTAACATCTTGCATAAAATCCTCATTAACATTCGGTTTATCATGAAGGGACTGAATCAATCAGCTATTGATTCCAAAAGACTAGCAAAAGGAACACAAACAACAGAAAACTACCCGGCCTAGAAAAGATAAACCCTAGAAAAGATAAGAACAGCTATACTACATAACAAAAGTCAATCTTCCTAAATGCTTCTCCTTTATGCCTTCTTGGGAGATTTGGCACCCTTGGATGGTGATTTCGGCTCCTTCCCGGCCTTCTCGGCGGCCTTCTTCGGCAAAAGCACCGGGTTGATGTTCGGAAGCACACCGCCGTAAGCAATGGTCACTCCTGACAACAGCTTTCCGAGCTCCTCGTCATTCCTCACGGCCAACAGCAAGTGTCTAGGGATGATTCTGTTCCTCTTGTTGTCCCTTGCAGCGTTACCGGCCAACTCCAACACCTACAAATCGACACCAGATCGGAATCAGAAATTAGATCTTGAAAATGAAAAGGAAAAAAAACACCTACAAATTCGAAAATGGAGACCGACCTCAGCGGCGAGGTACTCGAGGACAGCGGCCATGTAGATCGGAGCACCGGATCCAACACGCCGAGAGTAACGCCCCTTCTTCAGGTAGCGGCCGATACGGCCGACGGGGAACTGGAGTCCGGCCTTGACAGAGCGGGAAACCGACTTCTTCTTCGGACCACCGGCCTTTCTCCCGGCGGCGCCCTTCTTTCCCTTGGTAGCAGCGTCCATTTTTCCGATCTAGATTGTAGATTGAGATTCAGGGGAGGAGTGCGTGAACTAGAGGTTGTAATGGATGGAGGAGATGTAGCAGGAAATGAGGAAGGGCTGAGTTTATATAGCGTTTCGGGTTAGTTGAAGGTTGGAAGCGCGGATGAACGAGGGTGCTCTATTGGCCGTTGGATTAGGACTAATCGACGGCGGTGAGTTGTTTTAAGAGCGATCCGTGGAGTTTGAAATGGACCAATGGGCGTGCAGATATTAATTTTTTAGTTTTTTCGTTTAAATCTTGTCCGCTTTTTTTTTTCCCAAAGTGGTGTAAATCGTAATTGGGCCAGTTTTGACTTTCCCCGTTTACCGTTTGTCACCTCGTGTTAATTTCACTGTTTTGTTTTGTTAGATAAACCGCAAATACTTCATTAAAAGTTGATTAGCACGTTAAAAAAATTAATTAATTCACTTTAACTTTTCACGTCAATTCCAACGTGTAGAATTTGAGGTGTATTTAGTTTGCACGTAATTTTAATTGTATCTTTCGACTCAAAAAAATGCAAATATTTCTCATTTTAAAATTTTAGTAGTTCTAAAAAAAATTTAACTAGTAACACACTGGGTATGTATGGATGCACGTATTTTTCTTATTAACTACTTTAGAATTAGCTTATTTGGTGTATGGGTTCACATTTTAATTAGTTTATAGTTAAACAGAAAATTAAACCAACAAGCTTATTTAGTGTTTATTTGGTTTGAAATTATCATAATACTCCTAATAACAACCAAATAAACTCTTCTTTTTACAAAAAAAAAAAAAAACAACTTGTTTTCGTCCCATACGGTGTTTATATTATTCCATAATCTTTCAACCTTTATTTTACACAATTTTTCAAATTCAACTCTTTTTAAATTTTAGTCACTTTTTTAACTCCGCCTCATATAGACCCACTAAACTCCTGTTTGGTATTGATATCCGGATAAGGGGTATGAGTATGATGAATATCACTTATATTCATATCCATGTTTGATATAAGGATATATGGGTATCAACTTGATATCTCCATATTCATCTTCATTTGTAAATCAACCCATCCTGATATACCCAAAAAATTGAGATATCAGGATCTTCTATTCTTCCCCTCCGGAGATATTCTTCTTCAAACGTCATCTTCCCTCCTCTTCATCTACTGCTCATGGCTCCTACTTTTCTCTTCTTCCTAAGAGCATCTTTAGTAGTGGTACTTGTAGTATCATAGCCTTATTTTAAAATTAAAAATAAAAATAAATATAAGAATTGGGGTTGGAATCAAGACAATTATTACAAGTGACTAAGTGAGTATCATGTAGATGATATTCACTCCTACACAATATCATAAGTTTCCTCCAATGAACAATAGCATGTGGGGACCACTTTTTTTTTTACCCTACAAAGATTTAAAAATAAAATAAAATATATGTTAAGATACTTTTGTGAGTATCATGGTTGTGCATTTAAGTATCTTAAAATGATGTGCCGAGAAAAAATGTAAGATATGCTATTTGAATTGGGTATCATGGATAAAGATGCTCTAACCCTTCTTCTTCTACAACTGTCAGAATCGCCTTCTTCTTATGCTTTTCTCTTTCTTCTTCTTCACCCTTCATCTTCAATAGTTGGAATTGACCTTCTTCTTCATCTATCGAGTCAGAATCACCCTTGTTGAGTCGAAGTCGCCCTTCTTCCTCATTGTCGTTGTTTGTCTAAGAGGTGTGCACAAGAGAAACACTCCATATATATATAAATGAAAATCATAGGATTATGATTGTTTATATATATTTAATATACTATGATTGTTTATACACAAAAAAACAGAAGGATTATTATATACATTGTTTCTATATATAGTGAAAATTATAGGATTATGTGCATAATATTAAGCTTGCTCGTTTCACGTATACTCATTTAAATCCGGACTAACGCAATCTATAAACTCGTTTTAAGCTCATTTTGAGCTTCTTCTTCTACAACTGTCGGAATCGTCTTCGTGCTTTTCTCCTCCTTCTTCTTCACCCTTCATATTCAGCGGTTGGAATTAACCTTCTTCTACATCTGTTGAGTCAGAACCCCCCCCCCCCCCCTCCTCGTTGAGTCGAAGTCGCCCTTCTTCCTCATTGTCGTTGTTCGTCTCATAGGCCATAGAGGCGGCGGAAGCGGCGAGTAAGGTTGGACGGAGGGAGTAGGGTTGTATAGTAGGGAGGGAGAAAGGGGAGTGGGTTAGGGTTGATACTTGATACCCATATCCATACCATGTAATACCAAACGCGGATATTAGCTATCAGATATCAAATTTGTTATTCATATCTCTGATATCGATATCTAATACGCATACTCATATCTGATATCAAGATATGGATATCAAACAGGGGCTAACTAGTGTCATTATTGTAGAATTCAACATACAAATGAAGACATTGCATAAATCTACGAGCGAATTAACAAAAATTAGAGCCAAAAATCAATACTACTCTGTATCTATTACTATTATAAAACCAGAAGTGTCTTTCACCTACGTCATTAGTTTTTGCTACGTCTTAGTAACCACCACACCTCCACTAACCAACCCACTAACTTTACATCTCCACTAATTACCTCACTAAGGCACTAACTCCACCAAAACATTTCAAAATTTTAAAATGGTTTTTCTTAATTTGTTTTAATAATTTCCTACATATTAGTAATGAGTAAAAAAATATTTTAAAATTTTAATAAAAATTAACATTTTATGTAGTTTTTAGTCTAATAAATAAATGTCGCATGGTAAATGACTTATAAAAAAAAGGATTATTATTAAGATTTTTTTATATATATATAGTGAAAATCATAGGATTATGAATCTATGATTGTTTATATGTATTTACTAGACTATGATTGGTTATATATAAAAAAAACAGAAGGATTATTATGTACATTGTTTATATATGTTGAAAATCATAGGATTATGTGCATAATATTAAGCCCGCTCGTTTCACGAATACTCATTGGACTAACGCAATTTATAAACTCGTTTTAAGCTCATTTTGAGCTTGTTTTATGTAAACATACTAATACAAGCTCGACTCATATATAAAATGAGTTATACGAGCAAACTCGTATAAAAGCTCGAATTTGGCTTGAGGTTGAAATCCTGCTCATACTCGCTCATTTTCAAATACGGGCGAGTCCGAGTCGAGCACTCGTTTTTCAGAAGCTTGTTTCACGTTAACTCGTTTAAACCTGAACTAACGTAATATGTAAACTCGCTTTGAGCTTGTTTTATGTAAACATACTAATACAAGCTGAACTCACATATATAAACGAGTTATACGAGTAAGCTCGTATAACAGCTCGAATTTGGCTAGATCTTGAAATCTTACTCATACTACTTCGTTTTCAAATATAAACGAGTCCAAGTCGAGCTCTCGAGTAGCTCGGCTCACATAACACCCCTATTTTCAAATATGCAATTCCGGTTGAATTCACTCTCAATGCATATAAGTGCATTATAAACTTAATTCACTTATCTAATAATAAAAAAGTGCATTATAAACTTAATCAAGTGGAATCCAAACAGACCCGAGTTCGGCATCCAACCAAACAATGTGAAAAAGTGCATAATCTTGTGTTGTGAATACAGTCGAAGTAACACATGAATCCCTACTAGTGTGTACACTGTACACATGTATTTGCTGAAATGCTTAAAAGTAAATCTAATATCTCAGTCACATCTCGAACTTCAAAATGTAAGTTCCAACAAGGGTGTTGCACATAAGGCATCTAAAAACCACAATGAATCAAAATTCCAGCCACATCAGTTTTCCATTGAATCAAGGTTGGTTCTGAAAAGAAAGTCCTCGCCCTCCAATTCGTCCTGAAAGAGGCAGATTGATGGCAAATCTCGCTTTTCGCTTGGTCTTGTAACATTTGATGACCTTCCCTACAAAGGAGTACATCGCATTGTAAAGGAATCCCTATTTCTTTGGATTAAACATCTAGAGCTGTTCTTTCAGCCTCAGCCTTGACAATGAACTGACTAAAAACTTCAAAACCAACCTTCTTTAGAATGTAGAAGAAATAGTGAAACCCATCACCAAAAGTATTCCATTCCATGGACCATGTGAATTCTGGATCTTCAAACAACGGGCGCCTAAAATGTGGCTGACGAGAAAACATAGAATATAATAAGCTAATTATCATAGAAGCTAGTGATAAATGCAATGTACATATATGGTCTAGAAGACCAAAAGCCACAAACACCTAAGAGTCTTTAAGCAAATGTTAAATCAGCACCACAAACAACTTTGGTTTGCTGTAATAGTAATTATTCAGTGCTACCAGAAATTCCAGAATGGCCAAAGAAATGAGCTGAGGGGGTGATGAGGGCATCCCACATCAGTTACAAACTTACAATAGAGTAAGGTAAGTTTATGAGATTGAGAAATACTATCCATTCCATGCCATACACAATTCTTGGTTTTCAGGTATAAAGAAGAAAAACGTATGGGTCCTAGACATTAGGTTTGTATGGGGTTAGTTATGCAAGGCCATGTTCCTTAGTCCTTACAACTTTGCAGAAAAATTAATTAGGGAACTTTTTTCAGCTCCATGGAGTTGTGTTTACCTGGCCAAATGAAATGGATATGAAGACTCCATCGGGCTTCAGAACTCTATGCACACCATTAAGCATAGCTTTTACATTGCTTACTACCTCGGGCTGTGGGTTCCAAGGATCACCACTGTCCACGAACAACACATCCTTCAATGACAAGGGGAATCATATAGGCTTTGTTTGCAAAAGGAGATAGAAATACCACAGTGAGCAGCATGAGATTCTCACCATTGTTCCCTTCTCAATAACCACGTCAAAGGTATGTTCTTCGAAAGGCAAGTCTAGCATATCAGCAGCCATAACTTTGATATCTGGCAATTGAATCCCCAAAGACAAACATTAAGCCAACAACAACAACTCCCCCCCACCTAGTAAAATCCTGCCTGCTTGGGGTCAAGCAGTCAAGGTGTATACATCGAGAGGTTGTTTATGACAGACCCATGAAAACAATGACAAACTAAGAGTAAATCCGATCAAAACTACCTACAAAATATAAGAGAAAATTTAAGGTTGATGAAAAAGAGAAAGAACTCCTTCAAAATTTCTAATGATTCATGTCAATATCCAAAAAGATCATTCAAAACAAGCCATTTCATATTTAAAATTAAAATTATTTACAACATCATAAACCTTGCATTACTTTCAACTTATAACAGAACAAAAAGCTCCAACTTCCAACAATATTATGATATATACTTGTTTTATAAACAAGGAATTCCTGGGAACACAAAAACAATTGATCAACAAACTCATAAACCTTGCATTACTTTCAGAAGTCTGTGAGTAAGGTATTTGTGAGAGGTTCTCTTTCATTGTTGCCAATACGAATCCAGTGTGATTTCCAGCTATAAATGTATCTATCATGGCCTCGTGGATGATGGCAGTATAAATTACTAAAGCAAACAACATAACCATTGGCATTTGTTTACCGATTCATATAACAACGCAGAAGCAGTCCAAAATCAAATAGACGATGTGTAGGTGGGAAAAGGAATGACCTGTAAATCCTTTTGACAATAACCTGCTACGCATCTTCTCCACAGCAACGGATGACAGATCAATGCAAGTGATATCGGTAATCCCATCCTTGTACATCTCGTCACACAGCTGAGAGTTGCCACACCCTAACTCCAGCACCTGGAAACGGATTTCATCACTCAACTCTCACCAGAAACAGATCAATTTCTCGGAGGATATGAAAGAAAGGAAAAGAAATCGCGAATTTAAATAGCTTAGAGAGAGAGAGAGAGAGACGATTAAATTACAGATGAATTGGAGTGAACGTTCTGGAGGAGCAGGTGGCGGAAATGGGAGTAGTCCTTGAACCATTCGTAATGCTCCTCCTTGGAAAACCTCTCGTCCCTGCGTATTTCCAACAGCAATGAAAAGGGGGAAAGTATTAGGAGAACAAGAAGGAGAGGGAGATGAAGATGGAGGAGGGAAGATAGGGGATAGAGAAACGGAACCAGTAAACAGGATTGCGATAAGCTAGGGCGGAGTCAGGGAGAAACGACTCGCTTTTGCGATTCTCTTCGTTGCCGGACGCCATTGACGAGCCCTCTTTCTTAAGTTTCTTTACCGGCGGTGACAATAAAGCCGAAGAATACGCCTTAGCCCTAGAAATGTATCGGTTGAGTTACTAGCAAATTTTTTTTTTTTTTTTTTTTTTTTTAATGAGGTAAAAATTCGGGTGCGCATCAAGCGCTATCCGAGAGCATCCTTTCGGATGAGGTCCAGCAGACCTTGATCATTTAGTAAGTTAGGGTTATTGGAACTGCGTCCAATGAAGGCGATCCTATCAGCGACACAGTTGCCAGTGCGAAGTATGTGAGAATATGATACTTCCTTAAACCCTTGCAGCATTATGGTGATGTCTGTCATAAGAAGTTCTATTTCCCATGGACAGCACTTTCTGTTTTTAAGGTAGTTAATAATAATCAGAGAATCTCTTTCAATAAGAATTTTTTCCAAGTTAAGTTTTTTGGCTTCAATAATGCCTAACTGCAGTGCTCTGGCTTCTGCAACTAAAGGAGACTGTTGCCCAAATTTACTTACGTTAGAAGCAACCGGTCGTCCATTATGATTTCTAATAATAAATCCACTTGAGCTGTCACTCTGTGTACCCGAAGATCCATCAAAATTTATTTTATGCCATCCAGACGGCGGTTTCTTCCATTTAGTTTTCTTCCCTATGCCTTTTCCTTGCGACCGAGTTCTTTGAGTTCTCAAGGAGGTTGTGCTATTTTTTTATTCTAACCAATGTGACGTAGCTGCTAACCAGTTTTTCAGAGCCTGTTCCGCTTTATGGCGGACGTCCTCGATTGTTGGTGCCTTTTCATTCCTAAACACATATTGATTTCGACTAAGCCAGATTGTCCACCAGTTTAGTGATAATTGGTGCTTTTCTTTATGAGATAAGTTATTAGAGAGGATCGTCATTATTGGCCTAATGTCTCGGTTTTTATGGATTGAATCGTTGATCAATCCTCTGGTTTTATTATTGAGATTTTTGTAGAAGAAGCTATACTTACATTCACAGAATATGTGCACCTCATCTTCTTCGTATGAGAATTATGATCAACCGTATGAGAATGATTAGGTATACATAAATAAATAATAAAATAAACTTTAGACCATCCACATCAATCGTTCTCTGAAGTTTCTTAATACACTTTATCACTTTCTCTCCTCTTAAAAACCTCAACTTACTTTAGTCGCAGAGCATCTTTGCAGACCCTCGAGCAGAACAATTCGTCCTTTAGTCGCATAACATCTTTGCAGACCCTCGAGCATATAGATTCGTCATCTTATCACAGAGCATCCTTGCATACCCTCGAGCGGAGAGATTCATCCTCTTGTCACATAGCATCTTTGCAGACCCTCGACTGGAGCGCTTCGTCCATTTGTTGGAGAGCATCTTTGCAGAAGACTAATAAAACATTTCAAACACATACTAACCATTTTAATGGGAATTGAGCATTGCATTGATATAAAACATACATAATAGTGTGAAGCTAATCTTCACTTAGGGAAATTTAAAACAAAGTTACAACAACCAACATGTAACAATGTGAAGCTAGTCTTCACTTAGGGAAATAAACACTTGAAACAACAACATCAATAACCACATGCATGATCGCCTTCAAATCTCATTCTTCGCCGAACAATTCTTTAATGAGGGAATCTCTAGTGCATATATGTGCATCATTTAAGTTTGGCTCCATGATCAACGTACTTATTAAGCAAGATAATCTTCCGTGCGACTGCATACTCATGTGCATCTTTTGCCTTATCGGTGCCTCAATGTTCATGTGAACTCCTTGTTCAAATAATCTCCTCACAACTTGTTCAGCTTCTTTGCTGGCAGAGTCACTTGAGCTTCCAACCACCTGCTTTCCCTACTTCGTTTCACTGCCTTTATGCCTTCAGGTCGCATCGGAGTACTATCAGATCCACTAACACTAGAAGGGGTACTTGAACCTTGGTCCTCTTCAAGCCTCCTCCACTGGTTGTAGCATTCGCTGCAACCCACATATGGAATTTTGGTTCAGTCTTGAGCTCACGCCATACATACTCGAATATGAAGTCGTTTTCATGATCGTCTTTGTAGACAGTGTGTGCATTCCTCATGACATCACAATCGTTTTCCCCGTTGCCTTGGTGATTTTTGGCACTTACATGACATCCTACGAATTTGGAAACAACAGAGGAAATGGTATACCATCTTGGTTTAACCGTAAGAACCCTCTCTGGCCTTCATCCCTATTGGTGTTGTAGTAATCAGCAACTCTCTCCCAAAAAGCCCTTGCTTTTTGTTGAGTATTTGTTCGGCCATCAGTGACTGTGTTAATCCAACCACTAATGAGTAACAAATCTTAACCTTTGCTCCATGTGTTTCTAGCTCCCCTTTCACTAGTGGCTCTTCCTCGAGCCCCTCTGCCACGAGTGTTCTCCCACGAGCTACTCTCCCATGAGTGCCTCTTCCACGGTTAGGCTCTAGGGGTGAATCTTGAATATCGTCAAGATTTGGCACTCTTTCCACTTGACATGGCTCCACATATTCACCCCATAAGAGCTCCCATGAGATCTATGGGTAATAGGTGATTGTGATTAATAGAAGTTGAGATTTGTGAAATTTTGAGCATTAGATCAATGGGTAATGGGAGATTGTGATGAATATAAGTTGGAAAAATCTGGAGAGTATGAAAGATGTTGAGGATTTAAATTGGAGGAATCCTCCGTACTAGTAAAAAAAATTTGAAAGTCGTACGGTGTTGTGGGTCATTTGGATCCATCGCAAGATTGTAGAGAGTGGTAGAACAAATTCAATAGAGGAAGCTGTGAATTGAGGAGATGGTGGATGAATGTGTGGAAGAAGGAAATGAGAGGGTCGTATTTATAGGGAAACAAATTATTTAATTCTATATTTCATAAATTCATCTTTAACAATTTCGGTGAAAAAAATACTTCACATATACGATATTAGTGTCTATGAATAGATAAAAAAAATATTATTTTTAATAATATCTAAAATAAGTTTAATTTTTTTTATAAACATAAAAAGTATACAAGAATTTAATAATATCTAAAAAATTATAAATTTGAATAAAAAGATTATTTTTTATTTCTTACATTTAATGACTAAAAACTAGCTAAAATGAATATAAAAGTATACAAAAATTTAATTTTATAATCACGTCCTTGCATGTGTGACAAGTGTCACAACCTACCATATATCTCTCTTTGTTTTTATATTTAACGTGTAAAAAAATTGGACTCCTACTACTAGGGATGACAATGGGTCGGGTGGTGGGTGGATGGACCCCCATTTCACCCGACCCACCATGGGTGACCCATTTTCCCACCCATCACCCCACCCATATCCACTTCACCCACATCCACTTCGTCCATATCCATCGGGTGATCGGGTGAAATGGGTGAGATATGGGTGAAATGTGGGTGATTTTCCTTAAATGCATGCAATTGAATTCCAATCAATTTGGTACACAAAACACCGTATAAAATATGATTATCTTACACATTTAAGTCTTAAATAAGTCTTAAACACATACAATAAGACTTAAACAACACATGCCACAAGTCTTAAACACATATCATAAGTCTAAAACATAAGAAAAATAAGTAGTTTTAAACATATACAATAAGTCTTAAAATAAGTAGTCTAAAACACGAGAGGATGAAGGGAAGTTGGGAACTTTGGGAAGGGAAATTAGGGTTTACAAAAGTGTATATATTTTTTTTATATAAAAAATATATTTTTTTATACGGGTCGGGTCGGGTGGCGGGTGGTGGGTCGGGTGGTGGATCGGGTGCGGGTGGAGAAAAACTTCACCCCACCCGACCCACCACCCATATCCACTTCACCCACATCCACTTTTCACCCGCTTTTTTTCGGGTTTTCACCCACTTTTTCGGGTCGGGTGATTCGGGTTCGGGTCGGTTGCGGGTGAGATTGCCATCCCTACCTACTACCAAACATGCAAAAGCCTACCATATGTGGTGATGGGACCCATTTATTGGGGTTTTAAGAGAATTTGAAAGATAGAAACTCTCATATAGGTTTTTAATGCAATCTCACCTCTTTCCTAATTTTTCTGATTTTCTCCCCTAAAAACCCTTTACAATCACCCGACGTGGGTGCTCTTATAAACGAGAGGTCGGTCGTATGAATATCGTTATACATGGACTATAGAGATGCCGTTAGTGAGACGATTTTTTCTCCTTTTTTTTTTGAATCAATATAAGAATTCGATTCCCTACACAAGCCTAGGAAAAACCGAGGACGGGACAAGCCGGTGAATGGGCTAACCATCGTGTACATTTGAAAGCAAAACAGAAGCAAATGACTTAAGCAAATAACATAAGTAAATGAGAGAAATAAAATTACTACAGTATAATTTTTTATCCTTGAAAAAATATGTTAAAAGACTTAAATGACATTTTTTTTTAATGAATGCATATTATTTATGATTATTTATCCATTTTAAAATCTTTTAAGATCCTCAAAGACCGGATGAAAATCGAAAACCACCGGGTTCGGCGTCGGTCGATTTCAAACTAGCCTGGTTAGTGGTTGGGTCCGGTGCTTCTTCAAACCGAATGATGTACAGCGTACACTCGTAAGTCGCAGTGGTTGTCACCGGCGTAATCTCGCGCGTATGCTTTGCGTAGATGAAGAAGCCGAATCAAAGAAGCAACAGTGGAAGGGACTCATTCAGAGTAAATACACGTGTAAGCCTGTAAGTTGCGTCCCCACTCCCCTTATTTGAGTTGCAGACAACCGCCAGAGAGAGATATTTGGGGGTGGAGCCACCGAGAAAGAGAGATTCACTCCTATTCAAATCCTTCCTTGTATCCTCCTCTATCCCTATTGCTTTTGCTTGTTATCTATCAATCCGTCGGCAATGGTATCATCGCTTACTTTCTTTACCGTTTTGAATTTGGAATTTGGAATTCCTTCGTTTCGATTTCGTTTCCCGGATTTTGATCTCATCGGTTTAATAGCAAGCGGTGGTTGAAATTTCGCGTTTACTCTTTAGAATTAGACACCGTGATTGTTGAGTTTGGTTGGTTTTGGCTGATCTTGATGCTAATTTAGTCTGTATGGTGCTTTCTGCTTGAATCGGGGGGAATTAGTGATTGGAACTTGATATTTGATCACCTAGGGTTTGTCTTTGATTGAATGAGCTCTTATAAGAAGTGTTTATGTGATTTGATTTGGAGTTGTATTTACATAATGCACCATTAATCTAGATTAAAACTTGCTCTTTCTCTGTATTTAAGGTGGGAAATTGACCTGTTCTGATTGAACTTGGAGTGATGTTTCGTATCGTGCTCATGAATGAGAGCTACTCATCTTGCTCTTGGAATTAGTCATTGCCTCTAGGAATTGACAAGGACACATGTCCCTTCCTCGATAAATTGAAGGAACAAATTACATGTTTGTTGAACTAAATCAAAATTACCCATCCATTTATAGTTGTTATGATTGTGATTGACTAATAACTGCCAATGTTAGATCAATTGGGATTTGATTAGGCAAACTTGGAATCATCTTCATGTGATATTCAGTTCATTTCAGAAGTTTGTCTTGGTTTCTCTTTGTTACATAAAATAATGCTTTCGCAATCGTTTAATCCTTGACACCAACTGTAGGATCGGAAATGCTGGTTCTTTCAATGCTGATTGATATGTGACAATAAGGCAATTTTAAGATGTTGTTCTGGTAATGTGCATACATGATATATCTTGCTTTTTTGTTTTGATCTTTATTTTGGGTGTGAGATTTGGTCTGTCGCATGATCTTGCACTACTTTATTATGAATTAAATGTTTCCGGTCTTACCTTATAATGCAACCCTTGTATAAATATTAGGCTGCAGCATTAGGGATGGCTGTTCATGATGACTGTAAGCTGAAATTCCTGGAGCTGAAAGCAAAGCGAACTCACCGATTCATAGTTTTTAAGATTGAGGAAAACCTAAAGCAGCCTGAACAGGTAATTGTCGAAACGGTTGGGGATCCTGCTCAAAGCTATGAAGACTTCACAGCGAACCTTCCAGCGGATGAATGCCGCTATGCTGTATATGATTTCGATTATGTGACCGAGGAGAACGTCCAGAAGAGCAGGATCTTCTTCATTGCCTGGTAAATCCTTTTCTGATGAACAAGCTATTGACATTTGACACATTAATTTGATTAAACATAATGCTGTTCTTGTGTCAATGTTGCTAATCATATTCGCTTTCTTTTGGTCTCTTTGGTGTTCTTCTTGAAGGTCACCTGACGCTTCGAAGGTGAGGAGCAAGATGATCTATGCAAGTTCCCGGGAAAAGTTCAAGAGGGAGCTCGACGGCATTCAGATGGAGCTTCAGGCTTCTGATGCAGCTGATATGGGTCTTGATGTTTTACATAGCCGAGTTCACTGAAGCTGATGCACTATGTCGCCTACTGACGATGAAATTGGATGCTCTTAGTTCCTCCTCTGCTGGTTTTGCAACCTCTGTTTTGTAATGAATCCACATTGTAATATATGGTTTGTGCTTAATCAAAATTTGGATCAATTATCACTCAAATTGTAAATTGAAACTAGTTTGCCATGGATTTTGCTCAAAGACGTGATTATAATTTATACATTTTATACTTGATTTGTCTTTCCAACTTCTGAGGGTCATTTTTGTTAGTGCTAACTTATGAAACTCATTTTATACTTGATTTATATATGTCATACCTTGAAAAAACTTAATCATCAATTCTATAATCTTTAGGTTTTACAAACTAGTCAAGACTCGTGCGTTGCATGGATTTATTATTTTAGTTTAAATAATACTGTAATTTAGGGGGGGGGGGGGGGGGTGAATTTCAAAACATATTATTTGTTAAAAGTTAAAGGTCAAAAAATAAATAAAACTGATATAATGTTGATTGTTTAGTACCCCCTCCATCTCAAAATATAGGCCGTTTGATTTTTTGGCACGTTTTTTAATGAGCTAAGAACTATATAAAATATTAATTTTTTAAAAATTTAATTATAAAAAACTTAATATTTTATATAGTTTTTAGCTCCTTAAAATTCAAAAACCTATATTTCGAGACAGAAGTAGTATGTTGCAATATCAAAAAGTTAAAAAAAAAAAAACTATATTAGAAATTCCAGCAAACAAGCTAAAACCTATTCTTGAATTGGTAAATAAATAGCGGTCATTCCGAGCTAAAACCTATTCTCCCTAAACTCATCAGCCCTTTTCAAGTAGCCTTCGTAGAAGGTAGATCCATTCAGGATAATACCGTGATCGCTCATGAGATTTTCCATAGCTTTCATAAGAAAAAAGGAAGAACTTGTTGGATGGCTTTAAAAACTCAACGTGGAAAAAGCCTATGATAAAATCAACTGGAGTTATATCAAAGAGGTTCTTCATAGATTCGAATATTCGATTTCCATCCTATATGGATCAACTGAGTTATGACTTGTCTAACGACCTCCTCCTTCTCGATTTTAGTAAACAGTTGTCCAGGTAAGCAGTTTAAGCCTAATAGGGGTATTCGCCAGGAGTCCCGCTTGCACCTTACATCTTTGTTTTAGTAATGGAAGGTCTATCAAGAAAAATGCACAAGGAAGCTTTGCAAGAAGATGCACTAATCGGAATCAAACTCACCAAAAATGGTAACCATATACCTTCCCTTACTTTTGCAGATGACACAATTATTTTTGCAAAAGTTGCCCATACTAGCCTAAATACCAATCAGAACATGATAAATAATTTTTCCAACCTCTCGGGCCTTACTATTAGCTATAGTAAAAGCACTCTCCAATGCTCTAAGAATGTTAACCATAACCTAGCCATAGATCTTGCCCAAAGTATGGGAATTCCAATCTCTAGCACTCTTGAAAAGTATATAGGAATTCTGATTATTAATGGCCGGATTAGAAACTCGGTTTTTTAGGAGGTCGTCCAAAATATGAAAAAGCAACTCTCCAAATGGAAAGCTTCAAATCCGTCTCAGGCAAGTAGAGCTACTCTAATTCAAGCCAACCTATGCTCCAAAACCAACTATCTAATGCAAAACTTCTTGCTCCCGAAAGGAATTCTTAACCAAATAGATTAGATCAACAAGAATTTATTATGGAATAAACTTCACTCGGAGAGATATAACCCTCTTATAAGTTGGGATAACATCTGTAAGAGTAAAGCCCATGGTGGTTTGGGTATTAGAAAAGCAAAAGACTTAAATGTAAACCTTCGGTTTAAATTATTGTGGAAGCTCTACTCTAATGAAGATAACATCTGGGTTAGAGTCATTAAAGAAAAATATTTGCAAAATAACGACATCAAGGACAAGCTAAATCAAGCCATCTCTTGGCAATTTGGCAGACTTTTATCTCTTAGAGAAAAATTTGAAAAATGTCTCCTTTCGCTTATAGGAAATGGTAACCTCACAAATATTTGGAGTGACCCTTGGATTCCCAACATAAATCTCAAATTTTTTATGGGAAACAATGATCCGAACATGAAAGTTAGCCATCTCTTTATTCCTTAAAAGCTCTAAAATAAGTCTCTCATTGAGAGCCTATTCCCTCAAAATATATCCAACATAATTTTATCTCTCAACATCCCAACATGACAAACTCAAGATAAGCTGATCTGGATGCCTGATCCTACTAAATCTGCAAAGAAAATTACTAATATCCAAAACCACAACATAGATAACCATTGATGGATTTGGAATCTAAACCTCCCACCTCGACTCAAAAATATAGTTTGGAAAATTAAAGTTGATGCTCTGCCAACAACCAAAAGGCTTAATAGGTACATCTCATCAACAGAGTTCCAAGCACATGTTCCCTTTGTAACCGTGGTAACGATGATGCCACTCTTTTTTTTTTGGAGTGCTCCTTTGCAAAGGAACTATTAGCTCAGTTTGAACAAACAACATGTAAACTCTTCAACAACCTCTGCGCAAGGTCCCCTTTGCGACAACATAAGTCTAATCAAACAAGCAAACCATCAATCTGAAGATCTAGTGGTCATCTGGCAAATGATTTGGGAAACTATAAACAATTTAATCTTTAAACCAAGAAGCCCTGACTCCTTTGGGAGCATGACTAGGCACATTAAAATAAATATCCAAGACTAGAGAGAGGTAAATACAAGGGAAAATAATAAAGAAAACAGTAAAAGGAAGAAAAGGTCTAGGTCTAAGTGGACTAGACCAGCATGAGCCATCTACAAGATTAACGTAGATAGTTATGTAAAACCCACCGGCGTAAGTGAGGTGGAGGGAATCATTCGTGATTATAGGGGCCATGTACTTGATATCTTCTACCAGGAAGTCGATAAAGGTATGGTTATTCAAACTGAAGCGGCAGCAATTCTGATAGGAATGAAGATAGCTCGAAGATTGGGATTACGCAAGATTGTCATAGAGGGAGATAACTAAGAGCAGATGAGAACTCTCATTAAAGGAAAAGGCAGCAAATGGGAAATTATGCGTCAAACAGAAGAAATCAAGATTATGGAAGCAGACTTTGAAGCGGTCGAATACAGACACATCTATAGAGGAGCTAACAAAGTTGCAGATTATATAGCCACGAGAGGCATCATTAGTGATATATCTAACCCCTTTTAATAGGGATCTTTGTACCATCATCCTTCAGGATGATCCCGGAGCGCGTTTACATTCTTTGTAATAGCTCTGAATGTTGGCATACTGTAAAAAAAACACACACACACATTTGTTGAGCTAATGGGTTGGAAGGTAGAACCAAAAAATTTGGTAGTTGGATTACACATTCGGTAGTGTTTTAAAAATTAGTTAAATATCTAATCAGTTGAAGATCGATACGGACTTTGTAATACGTCCAAAAATTATCGAGTTAAATTTTTTTAAAATGTGACGTAGTATAAAATAGTATAAAATTAAGGTTAAAGTAAACTATTATGTGATTAAGTTAAACAAAATGTATAGCATAGTTGTTAGCATTGGCTCAAAATATTTGTTTTAAGTACCAACTAGTATAGTTCCCGCGCCATGGCGCGATTTTAAAAAAATAAAATTTTAATAATAAAATAAATTAATATTATACAATTAAATAAAATATTATATTATTATTTTGAATTAAACTTATAAAAACAAACTCATAAGAGTAAGATATAATAAGCTCAATCAAGATGGACTCCATTGCGATAGTAAATGATAATGAAGATTTGCAAATAGACATATGTTTATATTAATTTAATTTAATATTTTGAATTAAACCCATTGATTATTTTCAAGATGAAAATCAATTGAAAAAATTCTAAAAAAGGGAATAAGGAAAAAAGTGATTAATTGAAAATGAGAGAATTAAGGTGGATGTGACACGTAGGCGGAAACTCTTCTGTTTTAAGAGTTTATATAGATATAGATTGATTATTTTCAAGATGAAAATCAATTGAAAAAATTCTAAAAAAGGGAATAAGGAAAAAAGTGATTAATTAAAAATGAGAGAATTAAGGTGGATGTGACACGTAGGCGGAAACTCTTCTGTTTTAAGAGTTTATATAGATATAGATGATTATTTTCAAGATGAAAATCAATTGAAAAAATTCTAAAAAAGGGAATAAGGAAAAAAGTGATTAATTAAAAATGAGAGAATTAAGGTGGATGTGACACGTAGGCGGAAACTCTTCTGTTTTAAGAGTTTATATATAGATATAGATATAGATGATTATTTTCAAGATGAAAATCAATTGAAAAAATTCTAAAAAAGGGAATAAGGAAAAAGGTGATTAATTGAAAATGAGAGAATTAAGGTGGATGTGACACGTAGGCGGAAACTCTTCTGTTTTAAGAGTTTATATAGATATAGATATATAGATATAGATAGTTAGTAAGATTAAAGGAAAAAAAAAGAATTAAAAGAAAAAGCAGAAAAAAAGGAGAATTAAAAAAACGAATTAAAGAGAAAAAAAGAAAATTATAATTAGTCAAAACCCCTAAAATCTCTCTAATGTTGACACCTCAGCATAAACTATTCTAAATTAAGAGTTTATATAGATATAGATTATTTTTAGACTAAATATCCTAATTGAAATAAGAAAACAATCGGTAAAGATTTGATAATGAATAAAGATTAGTATTAAAAATATTTAGATAAATTAATAAAAGAGAAGATTTGGATGATTAATAGAGATTTGTAAAGATTTGGATAATTAATACATATTTGAATTAATTGATTACTTTTGAATTAGTTTGATTATTTAGTTAAATTAATAAATTAGTTTGATTATTAAAAGTTAAATTGAGATAATTTTTTTAAAAGAAAGGTGGACATAAATTTAAGGAAAAAATGACACGTAGGATGATTGAAGGAGAATCCACCATGTGGCATCTCCAACATTTTTTTTAGTATTATATTAGATTAGATGTGACAATAAGGGTGTATTTTTCAATTCCAAAATGCATAAATTATAGAAAAACTTACCGAGAATAATATGCGTAATTTCGAGCATTGGAAAAAATTATTACTCATTTACTCTGGTATAGTTTTTTCTCCTTGAAAAATTATGTAAAAAGACTTAAATGACATACCCACATCAATCCACGTAGAACTTGATAAGATAAATAGAAACTTCTTCTTGAACAAAGGGGTAAAACATCGCCCTCTCATCAGTTGGTTTGAAGTTTGCAAATCTCGACGTAATGGGGGTCTTGGCCTCAGATCATCTGAAGATATGAATAAGGCTCTTCAACTAAAACTCCTTCGGAAAATCCTTGCGGAACCTACAAACCCCTGGGTTCGTCTTGTCATCGACAAATACTTCGAATCTACTAATATCTTGAACTACAAACGAAAAGGAAACACCTCCTGGCAATGGGCTAAGTTATCCAACCTCCTACTCCTTTTCAAACAGGGCTTACGTTGGGGGGTGGCCGATGGTTCCTCCATAAACTTCTAGCAAGACCACTGGTTCGATTCTTCCCCTCTTACCTTAGCTACAAACTATTCACTAGCAAACGAAAATGTTATTGTAAGTGAGTTCATTGCTCCTGCAAAGGAGTGAGACATCCCAAAGCTTCAAACTAACCTACAAGCACCTCTACTTCAGAATATTATAGACAATATCACCCAAATACCAATCCCAACAAACACTACACAAGACAGACTATATTGGAAATGGAGTCGCAATGGTTGGTTCTCCACCTCTTCAGCAATAGAAATGATACATACCAGCAAGCAACATTCTAAATCGAATTTCCATTGGATTTGGAACCTGGACTGTCTACCGAAAGTCAAAGACTTCATATGGCGGATCACCAAAGATGGTATACCTACTACATAATGAAACTAGCTCGTCGGGGTTTGGGTATTCCAACGAACCGCCCTCTTTGTGACATGAACTACGAGGACTTAGAACATCTTCTATTCACCTGCCCCATTTCAAAAAGCACATTAAAGCTACGCTCCCCGAATATCTCTGAGATGGTAGATAACGCATACAATGCAACAACCACTATAGATGAAACCTTAATGAAGCTAAGAAACGATCTTGGAGTCCTTGACTTATCCACCCTAGTTGTGTCCCGGTGGAGCCTCTGGTACTTCATAAACAAAAAATCCTTCGAAAACATAGATCCCAACCCAAAAGCAATACTATCTTTCATCTCGGAACATATTTACAACTGGAACAAGTCTAAAGAAATCGAACAACTCCCCAAAGAAAATAGGCATTAGACTGAAGGTAATCACCAAAAGAAAACCACCCGAAAACGTCGTCGTTGGTCGAAACCCAGACTTGGGTGGTATAAACTTAACTTCGATGGAGCCTTATCTTCTACGAATACTTCTTCCTACGAATTCATCATCCGTAATGCAGACGGGTCAGCGATATTCTCAAAGGTTGGCCCATCTCCTATCCCTTCTGTCCTTGGGGCTGAATGTTTTGGCCTTTGGAAAGGGATTCTTAAGGCAATTGATCTTAAAATATATAATATCACTATCGAAGGTGATAATCTTAACATCATTAACAGTCTCATGACTGGATGCTCCTGTTCGGGAGAGATTGAGATGATTCTATCTAAATGTCTCCTTTCTTTTCGTCGATTTTCGGAATTTGTGATTCATCATATTTTTAGGGAAGGTAACTGTTCCGGTGAACGACTATCTCATCTTCCATACCTTTCTCCGACACCTCTCTACCTTCTGACGATGCCCTAAGCAGCATCATCCTTAGAGCATCAGCATCCATAGGGTTTATCTTCCCCTTTAGCTCCCTTATCCCCTCCTCATTGATGTGGGATCAACCCCATGATAGGAAGGGGGAGGGGTAACCCTAGTGGGAAGGGGTAATCCCATCCCCTTCCCCGTACACTTTTGCTTTTTAAAAATAATAAAAATGTGGGTTTTATAATTTTTTATTAGGTAGATTAAATTTTGATTGGTTAAAAATATATGGTGGGGTATAAATAAAGTTAAAAAAATAGTAATGGGGTAAACTTATGGGTGTGGGTAAAAAGTTAGAAATTCTTAAGGGATGGGGTAGAGTTAATGGAAAATGAGGTGTCAAAATATTACGAGGAGAGAGAGGGACGGGATTACCCCATGAGTGTTGATGCTCTTAGAGATGTCCTTGGCTAGTTGCGTCTTGTAACTACCAAATTCTTTTATGTTCAAAAAAAAAACAACTTAAAAACAGTATTTTTTAAGTGAATGCATATTATTTATGAATTATGATTATTTATCCATTTTAAAATCTTTTAAGAACCTCAAAGACCGGATGAAAATTGAAAACCACCGGGTTCGGCGTCGGTCGATTTCAAACTAGCCTGGTTAGTGGTTGGGTCCGGTGCTTCTTCAAACCGAATGATGTACAGCGTACACTCGTAAGTCGCAGTGGTTGTCACCGGCGTAATCTCGCGCGTATGCTTTGCGTAGATGAAGAAGCCGAATCAAAGAAGCAACAGTGGAAGGGACTCATTCAGAGTAAATACACGTGTAAGCCTGTAAGTTGCGTCCCCACTCCCCTTATTTGAGTTGCAGACAACCGCCAGAGAGAGATATTTGGGGGTGGAGCCACCGAGAAAGAGAGATTCACTCCTATTCAAATCCTTCCTTGTATCCTCCTCTATCCCTGCTGCTTTTTCTTGTTATCAATCGATTAATCAATCGGCAATGGTATCATCGCTTACTTTCTTTACCGTTTTGAATTTGGAATTCCTTCGTTTCGATTTCGTTTCCCGGATTTTGATCTCATCGGTTTAATAGCAAGCGCTGGTTGAAATTTCGCGTTTACTCTTTAGAATCGGACACTGTGATTGTTGAGTTTGGTTGGTTTTGGCTGATCTTGATGCTAATTTAGTATACTGTATGATGCTTTCTGCTTGAATCGGGGAGAATTATTGATTGGAACTTGATATTTGATCACCAGACCACCTAGGGTTTGTCTTGGAGTTGTATTTACATAATGCACCATTAATCTAGATTAGAGCTTGCTCTTTCTCTGGATTCAAGGTGGGAAGTTGACCTGTTCTGATTGAACTTGGAATGATGTTTGGTATTGTGCTCACGAACGAGAGCTACTCAGCTTGCTCTTGGAATTAGTCATTGCCTTTAGGAATTGCCAAGGACACATGTCCCTTCCTTGATAAATTGAAGGGGAAAAATACAGTGTTTGTTAGACTAAATCAAAATTACCCATCCATTTATAGTTGTTATGATTGTGATTGACTAATAACTGCCAATGTTTGATCGATCCATTGAGATTTGTTTAGGCAAACTTGGAATCATCTTCATCTGAACTTCTGTTAATTTCAGAAGTCTGTCTCGGTTTCTCTTTGTTGCATAAAATGAGGATAATGGATTCGCAATCGTTTAATCCTTGACGCCAACTGTAGGGTTCTTTCAATGCTGATTGATAATTGACAATAAGTCAATTTATAAATTTTGTTCTTGGTCATGTACATATATGATATATCTTGATTTTCTGTTTTGATCTTTATTTTCGGTGTGAGATTTGGTCTGTTGCATTGATCTTGCACTGCTTTATTATGAATGAAATGTTTACGGTCTTACCTTATAATGCACCCCTTGTATAAATATTAGGCTGCAGCATTAGGGATGGCTGTTCATGATGACTGTAAGCTGAAGTTCCTGGAGCTGAAAGCAAAGCGAACTCACCGATTCATAGTTTTTAAGATTGAGGAAAACCTAAAGCAGCCTAAGCAGGTAATTGTCGAAACGGTTGGGGAGCCTGCTCAAAGCTATGAAGACTTCACAGCGAACCTTCCAGCGGATGAATGCCGCTATGCTGTATATGATTTCGATTATGTGACCGAGGAGAACGTCCAGAAGAGCAGGATCTTCTTCATTGCCTGGTAAATCCTTTTCTGATGAACAACCTATTGACATTTGACACATTTGATTAAACATAATTCTGTTTGTTTGTCAGTGTTGCTAATCATATTTGCTTTCTTTTGGTCTCTTTGGTGTTCTTCTTGAAGGTCACCTGACTCTTCGAAGGTGAGGAGCAAGATGATCTATGCAAGTTCCCGGGACAGGTTCAAGAGGGAGCTCGACGGCATTCAGGTGGAGCTTCAGGCTACTGATGCAGCTGAGATGGGTCTTGATGTTTTACATAGCCGAGTTCACTGAAGCTGATGCACTATGTCCGATGAGGAAATGTTCATCGGTTGCGTGTTATTTTTTGAAGCTTGGTGTTCATAGCTTGGGAATGATTATATCCTGGATGCTCTTATTTCTTCCTCTCCTTGTCCTGCAACCTCTGTTTGTAATGAATCCACATTGTAATATACTAATATATGGTTTATGCTTAATCAAAATTTGGATCAATTATTACTCAAATTGTAGATTGAAACTAGTTTGCCATGGATTTTGCTCAATGACGTGGTTGTAATTTATACATTTTATACTTGATTTGTCTTTCCAACTTCTGAGGGTCATTTTTGTTAGTGCTAACTCATGAAACTCATTTTATACTTGATTAATATTGTCACAGCTTGAAAAACCTAATAATCATCAATTCTAGAATCTTTAGGTTTTACAAACTAGTCAAGACTCGTGCATTGTACGGATTTATTAATTTAGTTTAAATGATAATTTAGAAAAAAAAAATCAAAACATATTGTTAAAAGTTAAAGCTCAATCTATTAATATTACTAATTCTGCTAGCATTTTGCTGACGTGTCACGCTCACAATTAAAGTTGAATTTTTTATTCAAATGAGCTTTTTTTATCTATTATCTATTTATCTATTAATATTACTAATTCTACTAGCATTTTGCTGACGTGTCACGCTCACAATTAAAGTTGAATTTTTTATTCAAATGAGCTTTTCTTATTTGTCAATATCATTATGGAACCTTTAAAATATGTGTTTCCTATTTTAAATATGATTTGAATCGATTCCCTTTTTTATTTATTTTCGGTTATTTTGTTGTAAATATTGAGACATGTTTCCAATTTTTTTTCCCGATTGCAATATATCTATTAATAATACTAATTCTGCTAGCATTTTGCTGACGTATCACGCTCACAATTAAAGTTGAATTTTTTATTCAAATGAGCTTTTTTTTATCTATTATCTATCTATTAATATTACTAATTCTGCTAGCATTTTGCTTACGTGTCACGCCCACAATTAAAGTTGAATTTTTTATTCAAATGAGCTTTTCTTGTTGGTCAATATCATTTTGGAAACTTTAAAATATTTGTTTACTATTTTAAATATGATTTGAATCCATTCCCTTTTTTATTTATTTTCAGTTATATTTCCGTAAATATTTAGACATGTTTCCATTTTTTTCCGATTGCAATATATATCTATCTATCTATTAATATTACTAATTCTGCTAGCATTTTTCTGACGTGTCACGCTCACAATTAAAGTTGAATTTTTTATTCAAATGAGCTTTTTTTTTTATCTATTATCTATTAATCTATTAATATTACTAATTCTGCTAGCATTTTGCTGACGTGTCACGCCTACAATTAAAGTTTAATTTTTTATTCAAATGAGCTTTTCTTATTGGTTAATATCATTTTTGAAATTTTAAAATATTTGTTTCCTATTTTAAATATGATTTGAATCCATTCCCTTTTTTATTTATTTTCAGTTATATTGTCGTAAATATTTAGACATGTTTCCATTTTTTTTTCCGATTGCAATATATATCTATCTATCTATTAATATTACTAATTCTGCTACATTTTGCTGACGTGTCACGCTCACAATTAAAGTTGAATTTTTTATTCAAATGAGCTTTTCTTATTGGTCAATATCATTTTGGAAACTTTAAAATATTTGTTTCCTATTTTAAATATGATTTGAATCCATTCCCTTTTTTATTTATTTTCAGTTATATTGTCGTAAATATTTGGACATGTTTCCATTTTTTTCCGATTGCAATATATATCTATCTATCTATCTTCTATTAATATTACTAATTCTGCTAGCATTTTGCTGATGTGTCACGCTCACAATTAAAGTTGAATTTTTTATTCAAATGAGCTTTTTTTACCTATTATCTATTAATATTACTAATTCTGCTAGAATTTTGCTGACGTGTCACGCCCACAATTAAAGTTGAATTTTTTATTCAAATGAGCTTTTCTTATTGGTCAATATCATTTTGGAAACTTTAAAATATTTGTTTCCTATTTTAAATATGATTTGAATCCATTCCCTTTTTTATTTATTTTCAGTTATATTTTCGTAAATATTTAGACATGTTTCAATTTTTTTCCGATTGCAATATATATCTATCTATCTATTAATATTACTAATTCTGCTAGCATTTTCCTGACGTGTCACGCTCACAATTAAAGTTGAATTTTTTATTCAAATGAGCTTTTTTGATCTATTATCTATTAATCTATTAATATTACTAATTCTGCTAGCATTTTGCTGACGTGTCACGCCTACAATTAAAGTTGAATTTTTTATTCAAATGAGCTTTTCTTATTGGTTAATATCATTTTTGAAATTTTAAAATATTTGTTTCCTATTTTAAATATGATTTGAATCCATTCCCTTTTTTTATTTATTTTCAGTTATATTGTCGTAAATATTTAGACATGTTTCCATTTTTTTTCCGATTGCAATATATATCTATCTATCTATTAATATTACTAATTCTGCTACATTTTGCTGACGTGTCACGCGCACAATTAAAGTTGAATTTTTTATTCAAATGAGCTTTTCTTATTGGTCAATATCATTTGGGAAACTTTAAAATATTTGTTTCCTATTTTAAATATGATTTGAATCCATTCCTTTTTTTATTTATTTTCAGTTATATTGTCGTAAATATTTGGTCATGTTTCCATTTTTTTCCGATTGCAATATATATCTATCTATCTATCTTCTATTAATATTACTAATTCTGCTAGCATTTTGCTGACGTGTCACGCTCACAATTAAAGTTGAATTTTTTTATTCAAATGAGCTTTTTTTATCTATTATCTATTAATATTACTAATTTTGCTAGAATTTTGCTGACGTGTCACGCCCACAATTAAAGTTGAATTTTTTATTCAAATGAGCTTTTCTTATTGGTCAATATCATTTTGGAAACTTTAAAATATTTGTTTCCTATTTTAAATATGATTTGAATCCATTCCCTTTTTTATTTATTTTCAGTTATATTTTCGTAAATATTTAGACATGTTTCCATTTTTTTCCGATTGCAATATATATCTATCTATCTATCTATTAATATTACTAATTCTGCTAGCATTTTCCTGACGTGTCACGCTCACAATTAAAGTTGAATTTTTTATTCAAATGAGCTTTTTTTATCTATTAATATTACTAATTCTGCTAGCATTGTGCTGACGTGTTACGCTCACAATTAAAGTTGATTTTTTTTATTCAAATGAGCTTTTCTTATTGGTCAATATCATTATGGAAACTTTAAAATATTTGTTTCCTATTTTAAATATGATTTGAATCCATTCCCTTTTTTATTTATTTTCGATTATATTGTTGTAAATATTGAGACATGTTTCCATTTTTTTTTCCCGATTACAATATATCTAATAACATTACTAATTCTGCTAGCATTTTGCTGACGTGTCACGCTCACAATTAAAGTTGAATTTTTTATTCAAATGAGCTTTTTTATCTATTATCTATCTATTAATATTACTAATTCTGTTAGCATTTTGCTGACGTGTCACGCCCACAATTAAAGTTGAATTTTTTATTCAAATGCGCTTTTCTTATTGGTCAATATCATTTTGGAAACTTTAAAATATTTGTTTCCTATTTTAAATATGATTTGAATCCATTCCCTTTTTTATTTATTTTCAGTTATATTGTCGTAAATATTTAGACATGTTTCCATTTTTTTCCGATTGCAATATATATCTATCTATCTATTAATATTACTAATTTTGCTAGCATTTTGCTGACGTGTCACGCTCACAATTAAAGTTGAATTTTTTATTCAAATGAGCTTTTTTTATCTATCTATTAATATTACTAATTCTGCTAGCATTTTGCTGACGTGTCATGCCCACGATTAAAGTTGAATTTTTTTATTCAAATGAGATTTTATTATTGGTCAATATTATTATGGAAACTTTAAAATATTTGTTTCCTATTTTAAATATGATTTGAATCAATTCCCTTTTTTTTAATTTTCGGTTATATTGCCGTAAATATTGAGGCATGTTTCCATTTATTTTTTCCCGATTTCAATATTCTCATAATTCGTCTACATACATTACCTTATTAAACCATTTTCAAAATTTGTATCGTATCTCTTTCCAACTAATTTATAAATTATAAAAAAATACTTTATACATATTTTTGTTTTAAACACATGTATATATTAATATAGTATTATATAAATATATAAAATGATGTTCAAATTAAAATAAATCAAGCTCCCGTGCCTTCAAGGCACGGGTATTACACTAGTAAATAAATAAAACTCATATAAGTAATATTGTAAACTGATATAAGTAGTATTGTTTTCGTTTGATTTTTTGGCATGTTTTTATTAATGAGTTAAAAACTATACTCCGTATAAAATATTAATTTTTAAAAAATTTAATTATAAAAAACTTAATATTTTATATAGTTTTTAACTCTATAAAATACGTGCCAAAATTCAAGCAACCTATATTTTGAGACGGAGGTAGTATGTTGCAATATCAAAAAAGTCAAAAAGAAAATATATTAGAAATTAGGATGTACATAAAATAGGGAAAAATAAATGTATAAATTTATTATTGAAATATAGTTGTACTTATATATTAGGATGTGGTTATTTTTGAAAAATATAAGTTATAGGAATCAAGTATTTTTATAAAAAAAATTATTGGCAATGCTTTCATAATAAATGGATAAAAAATGAAAATTTCACATGGTGCCCTGAGGTAAGGGTTATTTCGCACGGTGTATAAAAGTTTAGCATAATTCGCATAATACCCCTGAAGTTTTGATTCTTTTCGCCAAATGCCCCTCCGTTATCTTTGGTGAGTTTTTTGTTAAATAAAAAATTTTAAAAGAAATATATTAAAGAAAGTTGGAGCAATAAATTCACCCATAGACGCGTTTCTCTATTTTGTCGAGCACACGTCTCGACAAAGAAGAGGAGAGGAGATGTGGAGGAGGATGCGAATTCACACATAGATGTCCTCAGCTTGCTGGCCGAAAGATGACACTGTAAAGGCTCGGATGTTCAAATCCTAATTTTCTGGAATAAGAGAATTAAAAATGAAATTAAGTCGGTTTTAAAACTTGTTTAGCGGATTCCGACCGGAGTATAAATTTAACGAACAATTTCCGTTCTTTTACCTCGAAAATTCAAAATAATTATCGGATTACGATATCCTTCTCAATTTTTAAAATCTAATTGACCGAGAAAGCGAGATTCAGAGAGACTAACATTCGAGAACTAATTTTGGGGTTCAAGATTCACGTATTCGAAATTTATTTTCGGGTAATGTTTTAACCAATCCCACACACAATCTCACCATCCCCTTCACCTGCTCCCCATCACCCGTCGACATCCCCGATCTGATGATCAATTCACCATCCCCATTTCCCTTCACCATCCCCATCGTCACAATCTCCATCACCTCACGCCACAATCACTGCATCTCTCCTCCATCACCATCTCCCCCTTCTCAGCTGAGCATCACCATTTCTGCACCACCATCCCAGCACCTCGTCGTCGTCGTCCATCCAGGATCCGCCCAGGAGAGCTCAGAGCCGCCATCGCCTCCATTTCTCCCCTGTTTCGCAACCACAAGTAACCGAGCACCATCACCTCCAATCCTTCTCCTCCTTCTGCGAGACACCAGCAGCAGCGGCTATACTCCACCACCATCGAAGCCCAGTGTCCGCCCAGGAGCCACCAGCGCCGCTGCCGAGCCACCGAATCATCGTTTCCCCTGTTTGAGCACGAGCCACGTTCCGGTAAGCGTTTCTCTTCCGTCTTCGATTGAAACCACCCTCGAGCTTCACCATCACGCTCACCAATATCCCACACAGATCCGACGAGCCATCGCGAGCCTCCGACGATGCCCAGACCTCCGATCGAGAGCTCCGAAGTCGCGAAATCCCTCGGTGAGTTCCATCTTTCCTCCTCTGTTTTAATCCGATTTCTGACTGGGTTTGGGCTAAGGGCTAGTGTCGAGTGTGCGTGAGCTGAGTGCGGGGTGTCGGGTGGCGCGTGTGAACTCAGGCGGAGCTCCGGCAAGAACTCCGGCGAGCAGGAGCAAGCGAGGCGAGGCTGAGTATAGGCGAGCGACCGCGAGCGAGCAGCGAGCAGGAGCGTGGGAGGCGGGATTCCGAGTCCGAGTCCGAGTCCGAGTCCGGGTGAGTCTGGGCACGGAAAAGGCGGCGCCAGCGGCATCGAAGGCTCGAGCAGGGTGCGGGTGCGGGACATCGTCGCTTGAATCCGGAGGAGGAAGGAGACCAGCATGGCTATGTGGGGCCCTCCAACCTTTTAATTTATTTGGGTGGGTTTATTTAACCGGATTGGGATTAGTTAGCGGGTTTGGTTGGGTTCGGTTCGGTTTGGGTTAAAAGCGTTGGTTCGGTTCGGGTTATTCGTTATATATTTATTTATTTAATTTATTAATTAATTGTTTAACCGATTTCCGATAATTGATTATTCAGAAATTGATTTGTGTGTCGGTATTTAAAAAGGGGTCGGTTTTAAAGTATATAAATTGAATTATTTTGTAACGGTTGAAAGTTACTTAAATCCCTAGAATGGTGATTTTAATTAAAGTAAAGTATGTCGGGATTATTTAAATGGATTTTTTTGAAAGTATTTTTAAAGATTAAATATTTTATAAATTAGAAATGGCTAAGTATAAACTTGAAGTAATTGTTTTGGCTAACAACTGGACTAGCGAGTGAGATTTTATGGATTGAAGTATGATTGAGTCAGTTATGGAAATGACAATGGAATAAGATGATATAAGATGTTGCCATAAGTTGAGATAAAGAATGTTGATGATGCTATGATTAATGGATTGGTGGGCATGTTATGTAGTGGTAAATGGATCCCGTTTTGTGCAGTTTACTTATGCATATTTATTAATAATTGCTAGGTGATCTGTAACCTGCTTGCTTATATCTTGCTGCTTTTCATCTTGCTGATCTGCTACTCCAGGTAAGTTCTTTGAACTTACTCATGATGGGCGCTCTATGCACTGGGTGTTATATAGTAGGCTAGTGTCCATGCACCATACGACTTAGAATCATGCTTAGGAGCTAAAATGAAAATCATATGATTGCTATATGTCCTTGCAAGAGAACGGCCGTTATCTGTGATAGTTCTAGAGTCCTTGCTAGGGTCATAGGGTAGCCCAGCCTCATTGGGTACCCTGAGTCAATCGAGTCTATATGAGCATGATATGATAGCCCAGCACCATCGGGCAAGCGATGAGATGATATGATATGATGATGCCGTGGTTTGTGCACCACCACGAGGAAATTGATATGCTATAGCACCGAACTGGCCAGTCTCCGCCCTATTGAAAGGGGGTGGAGGTACGAGAGGGACATGCCACTTGGCATTCTGTGTGGATCCATTTATCGCTTTCTGCATTATATTAAACTGTCAGTATATATATGTGATTTAATTTACGCATGACATTACGCATTTCATCTTAAGAATAAGATGCTTATTATATGCCTCTCAGAGTGTGTTTACATACGCGCATGAGTGACCTGATGATTGACCCAGATCCCCCTCATTTTTTTTAGATTCAGGTAACCGTTAGCCGCTATCGTTGCTTAGGTGGATGCTTGGCGGGTTCAGACTTTTGGCGTTAGATCGAGAGGTTGAGAGACCACCACACTTCCTCTCTTTTATACTCCTTTTCGGATTGTATTTAAACTCAACCTTATTTTTGCTTTCGCTCGATTTCACGATTAGACTAAGGCAGGTATTTGATCCCCAATGGATCCGCGATCTTTAAGGGTTCGAAATCCCTTCTTTTAGTACAAATATTTTGTTTTAAAACTCAACCCGTACCTGGATTGCAAGATCCGAACAAGGGGTTTTATCCCTTGAAACGTAACCCGGAAATCATAATTCTGGGCCGTTAAGATGATATAAGATGTTGCCATAAGTTGAGATAAAGAATGTTGATGATGCTATGATTAATGGATTGGTGGGCATGTTATGTAGTGGTAAATGGATCCCGTTTTGTGCAGTTTACTTATGCATATTTATTAATAATTGCTAGGTGATCTGTAACCTGCTTGCTTATATCTTGCTGCTTTTCATCTTGCTGATCTGCTACTCCAGGTAAGTTCTTTGAACTTACTCATGATGGGCGCTCTATGCACTGGGTGTTATATAGTAGGCTAGTGTCCATGCACCATACGACTTAGAATCATGCTTAGGAGCTAAAATGAAAATCATATGATTGCTATATGTCCTTGCAAGAGAACGGCCGTTATCTGTGATAGTTCTAGAGTCCTTGCTAGGGTCATAGGGTAGCCCAGCCTCATTGGGTACCCTGAGTCAATCGAGTCTATATGAGCATGATATGATAGCCCAGCACCATCGGGCAAGCGATGAGATGATATGATATGATGATGCCGTGGTTTGTGCACCACCACGAGGAAATTGATATGCTATAGCACCGAACTGGCCAGTCTCCGCCCTATTGAAAGGGGGTGGAGGTACGAGAGGGACATGCCACTTGGCATTCTGTGTGGATCCATTTATCGCTTTCTGCATTATATTAAACTGTCAGTATATATATGTGATTTAATTTACGCATGACATTACGCATTTCATCTTAAGAATAAGATGCTTATTATATGCCTCTCAGAGTGTGTTTACATACGCGCATGAGTGACCTGATGATTGACCCAGATCCCCCTCATTTTTTTTAGATTCAGGTAACCGTTAGCCGCTATCGTTGCTTAGGTGGATGCTTGGCGGGTTCAGACTTTTGGCGTTAGATCGAGAGGTTGAGAGACCACCACACTTCCTCTCTTTTATACTCCTTTTCGGATTGTATTTAAACTCAACCTTATTTTTGCTTTCGCTCGATTTCACGATTAGACTAAGGCAGGTATTTGATCCCCAATGGATCCGCGATCTTTAAGGGTTCGAAATCCCTTCTTTTAGTACAAATATTTTGTTTTAAAACTCAACCCGTACCTGGATTGCAAGATCCGAACAAGGGGTTTTATCCCTTGAAACGTAACCCGGAAATCATAATTCTGGGCCGTTACAAAGATGGTATCAGAGCCCAGGTTGTGCAATTCGGGTACACAAGGGTCGAGTGTAAGTTTTGAAAACCGCCCACGAGTTTCAAGGACTTTTTGAAATGGATTTAAAGGGGCAAAATGAATTTAAGATGCTTAACTAAAATTGAACTAAGTAATAAACTCGACTAGTAATAAATGAGGAAAATCGACCAAACGGGGACACGCGTGGGTAGTAAAGGCGCTAGACCACCCCTATTGGGTGTAGTTGGGAACGGTAGGCAAAATACTAGCTTGCTTTTTACAGAGGGTCCAGAAGACTCCAAGGAATTTGCATCAAGGTGGTTGGAGTGGCGAGTTAGGTAGGATCGCGAGGTTTTTGCCCCTCCGGTCAGTCGCTCCTTGAAGAGCGACATTAGATAGCTTGATGTGCTTTATATATTGAGACTGAGTACGATCTCCCTCGAAGGAGGTCATTATAATTGTCATTGATTAATTCTATGTTGAGTGCTTGATATGCTAAGGTCTGATTGGTATGCCTAACAATTAAATGTGTATCGACTGATCCGTACAAACGAGATAGTGGGAGTAACCTTAATTCTATGTGGTCAACCCAGCTTGTGTGAAATATCTCATTCTACTATGTTTGTTAACCCTTTGATGGTTCTATCGAGTCTTTCTCCCGGATGTCGGTATCTTTCATGGGAATCGGGTTGGTAAACACATTGCGTCATAAACTCATGTATGTATATGAAGGTTGTCTGATTGAGTATTGGAAGGTAGTTCTTGATGTCATTTTGAGTCAAAAGTAAGGTGTTTTGGGGTTGTCTTCCTTGATTCTTATGATGATCAACCGAGGTTTTCTTGCCACAAAGAGTCGTACGTACCCAGGTCCCACAAGAAATAGGGGTGATGAGTAAGTTGGGGAAGGTCAATGGTTGCCCTTAGGGATCTCTATCCAGTTGTAATGGTGACTCTCTCTGAATTGCATGACATGATTTTGTAACCTCCTGCATGTATCTTGCAAAATGCTTATTTGTAAAATGTTGCTCATGTTATTACATCTGTGATTAGTTACATTGATCAAGTCTTGTGTTATGTCTCACTCTCTATCGTGATTACGTTGCCATAGCATGCCTACTTGACTTATTGTATTAGTTGTACTAATGATTGATTGGAAGCGTATAAACCACATGATATAAACCTACATGATAATTGTTTTCTCCTGGGTTAGGTCCATGATAGTGTGATAAACTCTTCTTCGTCTGAATGCCTGTAAATGATATCTTTAGCATACTAGTGGATGACGCCTTGATGCTTATTACTCGTTTTATGACAAGAATCTACAACATGCCCATCTATTTTGTATTCATCAGATTAATGATTGTTGGTTGTTTTCACTTGATATTGTTGTGTGATTAGTTGCGTTGGATGGGGAATATGGGGTATAATTGAGTCTTGATGAATGCATGCTATAATGTTCATGATGGCCATTGTGTGAGTCCAAGTTACACGTGTTATGTCTCTATCATCCCAGCATGCCCTACTCAGTATGTTGCATCGTCATACTAGTGCATGAATGTAAATGTCATGTGTAGGAAGCCGCATAATTAATGTTCTCCCTGTAAATAGGTTCATAATAGTGTGATCGTTCAGTTCTAGTGTCATGATAGAGTGAGTTCCATACTTGATGAATATGTGTTATAACTTGATGTCAACATGCCTTATATGATACGTAATTCCCAGTACATGTTAAGATGATGATCCTTAATGTAAATTTGTGGTTGTATGACATTCTGTACCCATGCTTGCCCCATTGCTTAGGTCCCGTGTTGCATCTTGCTTCTTGTCCTGATTATATGTCGCCTTTGTATGTCTAATTGACCTGTTGTATTGGTCGTACTAACGACTGATTTGAAGCATGAATTGCATGATAAGTGTCTGTATATAGTTATTGTCTTCCCCTAGATTAGGCCCATGATAGTGTGCTACACTTCCCTTGTATGAATGTCGTAAGATGATTTTCCCTGCATGATTAGTCGATGTTACCCGTGGTTTGTTAACTAAATTAGTAGTTCAATTGCGATAATGCTATTTGACGTGATGTCTTGGTAAATGCATGCCTTATTAAAATGGTTGTTGAGTTGGAATACATACCTTGTATGCTTGTCATATTGCCAGTTGCGTAGGTTTGCATTATGCATTGCTATATTCCTCCCATGCTTCTATATCGACGGGCTATGTTAATATGATTTCTTGCACATGGATGTGTTGGTCATTCAAGCGCATGTATGTATCGAATGTCATGTTGAGCCTTTAGCATTATGTAGAGTCCTTGTTTGTGACTTGTGCGGATTTATACCTTGCTTGCATTATTACTGATTCTCTCTCGAGCTAGGTCCCTCATAGTGTGATCCTTTCCTCTTCCCATCACCTTGAAATATCTTACTCATGTAAATTAGATTGATGTTGAATTCGATGATCAATTGCTTTATGTGGTGGTTTATCCTGGCATGCTTACATGTTATCACTCGGTAGTGTTTCCCCTATTACCTTATGAATTCCTGTAGTGTTGGCATAGATGTATGACTTGGCACCTCGCATGATTACACACCACGTTATATCATTTCGCATATGTATGACGCATAAATGTTACAATGAATTTAGGCGAGTTACCTTGATTGTGGTCATGATTCGATATGTGCTAGTAGTATCCTGTAGGGCTTATGGTTTCCAATATGACTCACTAAATGATTACATGTTGTACCTATTCTATGATGTGATAACCACTGTACCTTTATATGTGTCCCATGATGATTCGTTCCTAGCATGATTATAATCTATTGCCATGATATCCTTCTTGTTACTTTTGATGATGCCTCGTGTTTCGTGAACATCCTATTGAACCCATTTTAATGACTCTTGACTATGCTTGTATCACATTATGTGTCGCTAGTATCATGTAGGACATGCACTTTCTAAATGTACCTCATCATATGATTACGTGCCATGCTTGACCTACTATATGACACTTAATCTAGTTGTTATGTTACACCTCACCATGCCATATTTGACCTCACCTATTGATGCGTACACCATGCTTGTGCATTCTTTCATATACACCATACTCGTCATCGTCGTTAAATCCCACATGACCTCGAATCCTGCATGATCATTCTTGATTCCGCATAACTTGCTTAAGTTGCTAGGCATATCTGCTTTCATGGAATAATAGACTACTATCTTGTCTCGCATGCATGAGTATAGGAATCGATCGTGTCGTTGGAAATGAATACGAATGTTGCTCCCTTGATATAGGTACATGTTAGCGTGAATTAGTGTGATTGATATGCTCCATGGTGAATTCGTGTTTTCTTGTCGCGATTATAACTTAATGGACTTCCATAAGGGCATCGTTTCTATTCTCAGGTCGGAGTTTCGTCTCTAGTTGTCATCTTAGGGTTGGTCTGTGTTTGTTCCGAAAGGAACACTGGGTTGTCCGCTCTTGTCCCTCCCCTATCTTCGCTAACTTGAACTCCTACGCGACACGTTGGACGAGCGACCGCATGAAAGAGGAAATGGGAAGTCGGATAGCAATAGAGCAACGCCGCGAAGGCGTGGGCCCATAACCCACGGGCCTCAGGATCAACGATTTCGGCAGGACAAGCACGTTTTGATGATGACGATTACTGAGTACGCTATGACTTGCGAGCGGGAGTGTCCTCCGTTCTAACTCTTAATCCTTCGAAATTAGTTGATGGCGATATTGCACTGACCTGACGATGAAGTTTACGTGTTGATGTGCTTACTTGGTAATAAATGTGGCCTGAGGGTCTAGTGATTATGATTATATGATTCAATGCCTTGCAGTTCTTACATAATATGATGTCTTGATGTGTTGCTACTCTATATTGCTAAGCATGATCTGAACTCTTGTGCCTATAAAAGTATGAACTGCGAATGCTGAGGAACCTGAATTGTTATCTGATAAGGTTATGTTGAAACTTGCTAGCTTGAATTGACTATGTTCATATGTGGTGTTTTGCAATAATTTTAAGCATAATAGCAAATTGAGACTTGTTGACTTATGATAATTTGGGAATTTTCTTGCTTACATGACTTGTTAATATGTACTGGCATGATGTTAGATAGCGACCATGAGGAACTTGGTATGGAACAATACTACATGTTGATATGCAATATTGAAATCTAGTGAAAGTGACAAATGCTATCATGAGATATTGACGATTTGCTATCCTGTTATGTTGTTATAAAGGAATGTTAGGATGTGTTACGATAAGATATATGAGATAATGATGTGTTATTATACGAAAGCATGATGTTGTATTATATAGTTAAGCATGATTATTGATATGTTAAATGATGAACATGACCTAATGGTGCCTGGTTACTAAATGATCGTCATTCGATATTGTGATGAGTTGAGGTGATGTCTTTCAGAGCATGCTGACATGTTGGTGAATTATATACTACTTGATCTTTCTTTTCTGAATCTTAATAGCATGACCTTGATGTGTTGATATGTTGACATGGTAAATCTGCTATGACTGGTTCTACTTGTAGTGCAATGTTATGCGATTGTGAGAATTGATGTGTACTAACATACTAACCCTGTGATACCTAGCCCATTGATCTCTTGACATGTGTGCTTGCATGATAACTTATGAGAATTCGATCATGGACTTGTGATTCCTTCAGTATGATGTAGATATGCCTTATGGCTCGTGGTATGATGTTGAGATTTTGTTATTGCTTTTGACATGTTCTGAATGGATGGTATGATTTATGTTATGGGTAAAAATGTTATGTGGTTGAGATTATCATGATTGATGTTGAGATTTGCCACACGAGAGGTGGCTGATGATGTTATGAGTTGATGAGTTGGTTTACTTTTGTTCATGCTGAATTGAGAATGATGATTGATTTGATTCGGAAACTAGGAAGAGAATATGAGATTAGTCTTTAGAGGTGGATGATTCCACCTCTCGTGATGTGAAATTGCTTGATTAATGTCGGGTTAGGGAATTTTGAATGGTGTTTAAAAAAGGACGGAGTTGGATGTAGAGAAATCAAACGCGATTGATAACTTCAATGATTTTGAGACCAAACCTTTTCAAACAAAGGACGCTCTTGGAAATTAACCGAGATTGCATTATGATGTCCCACGAAGTGGATACAAACATTTTATAGGGGCCCTTATAGACTTCTTGCTAAGACCTAGTGGAGATGCTGTAATGCTTTTTGAGTTATGGTATGACCGAGAAGTCGAAGTAAGGATGTGATAGGGGCCCATATTACATTCTTACTACGGTCTATTGGGGATATTATGATCACGACAACGGTACTGTGAGGACCTCATAGGGGCACTTATGAGGTGTTCACGGGATCAATGACATGATCCTTGGACTCACCAATTTCAAACTTCATCCCCTGTTTTAAGATTTTTTTTAGTCTCGAGGACGAGACTTGTTTTTAGAGGTGGATGATGTAAAGGCTCGGATGTTCAAATCCTAATTTTCTGGAATAAGAGAATTAAAAATGAAATTAAGTCGGTTTTAAAACTTGTTTAGCGGATTCCGACCGGAGTATAAATTTAACGAACAATTTCCGTTCTTTTACCTCGAAAATTCAAAATAATTATCGGATTACGATATCCTTCTCAATTTTTAAAATCTAATTGACCGAGAAAGCGAGATTCAGAGAGACTAACATTCGAGAACTAATTTTGGGGTTCAAGATTCACGTATTCGAAATTTATTTTCGGGTAATGTTTTAACCAATCCCACACACAATCTCACCATCCCCTTCACCTGCTCCCCATCACCCGTCGACATCCCCGATCTGATGATCAATTCACCATCCCCATTTCCCTTCACCATCCCCATCGTCACAATCTCCATCACCTCACGCCACAATCACTGCATCTCTCCTCCATCACCATCTCCCCCTTCTCAGCTGAGCATCACCATTTCTGCACCACCATCCCAGCACCTCGTCGTCGTCGTCCATCCAGGATCCGCCCAGGAGAGCTCAGAGCCGCCATCGCCTCCATTTCTCCCCTGTTTCGCAACCACAAGTAACCGAGCACCATCACCTCCAATCCTTCTCCTCCTTCTGCGAGACACCAGCAGCAGCGGCTATACTCCACCACCATCGAAGCCCAGTGTCCGCCCAGGAGCCACCAGCGCCGCTGCCGAGCCACCGAATCATCGTTTCCCCTGTTTGAGCACGAGCCACGTTCCGGTAAGCGTTTCTCTTCCGTCTTCGATTGAAACCACCCTCGAGCTTCACCATCACGCTCACCAATATCCCACACAGATCCGACGAGCCATCGCGAGCCTCCGACGATGCCCAGACCTCCGATCGAGAGCTCCGAAGTCGCGAAATCCCTCGGTGAGTTCCATCTTTCCTCCTCTGTTTTAATCCGATTTCTGACTGGGTTTGGGCTAAGGGCTAGTGTCGAGTGTGCGTGAGCTGAGTGCGGGGTGTCGGGTGGCGCGTGTGAACTCAGGCGGAGCTCCGGCAAGAACTCCGGCGAGCAGGAGCAAGCGAGGCGAGGCTGAGTATAGGCGAGCGACCGCGAGCGAGCAGCGAGCAGGAGCGTGGGAGGCGGGATTCCGAGTCCGAGTCCGAGTCCGAGTCCGGGTGAGTCTGGGCACGGAAAAGGCGGCGCCAGCGGCATCGAAGGCTCGAGCAGGGTGCGGGTGCGGGACATCGTCGCTTGAATCCGGAGGAGGAAGGAGACCAGCATGGCTATGTGGGGCCCTCCAACCTTTTAATTTATTTGGGTGGGTTTATTTAACCGGATTGGGATTAGTTAGCGGGTTTGGTTGGGTTCGGTTCGGTTTGGGTTAAAAGCGTTGGTTCGGTTCGGGTTATTCGTTATATATTTATTTATTTAATTTATTAATTAATTGTTTAACCGATTTCCGATAATTGATTATTCAGAAATTGATTTGTGTGTCGGTATTTAAAAAGGGGTCGGTTTTAAAGTATATAAATTGAATTATTTTGTAACGGTTGAAAGTTACTTAAATCCCTAGAATGGTGATTTTAATTAAAGTAAAGTATGTCGGGATTATTTAAATGGATTTTTTTGAAAGTATTTTTAAAGATTAAATATTTTATAAATTAGAAATGGCTAAGTATAAACTTGAAGTAATTGTTTTGGCTAACAACTGGACTAGCGAGTGAGATTTTATGGATTGAAGTATGATTGAGTCAGTTATGGAAATGACAATGGAATAAGATGATATAAGATGTTGCCATAAGTTGAGATAAAGAATGTTGATGATGCTATGATTAATGGATTGGTGGGCATGTTATGTAGTGGTAAATGGATCCCGTTTTGTGCAGTTTACTTATGCATATTTATTAATAATTGCTAGGTGATCTGTAACCTGCTTGCTTATATCTTGCTGCTTTTCATCTTGCTGATCTGCTACTCCAGGTAAGTTCTTTGAACTTACTCATGATGGGCGCTCTATGCACTGGGTGTTATATAGTAGGCTAGTGTCCATGCACCATACGACTTAGAATCATGCTTAGGAGCTAAAATGAAAATCATATGATTGCTATATGTCCTTGCAAGAGAACGGCCGTTATCTGTGATAGTTCTAGAGTCCTTGCTAGGGTCATAGGGTAGCCCAGCCTCATTGGGTACCCTGAGTCAATCGAGTCTATATGAGCATGATATGATAGCCCAGCACCATCGGGCAAGCGATGAGATGATATGATATGATGATGCCGTGGTTTGTGCACCACCACGAGGAAATTGATATGCTATAGCACCGAACTGGCCAGTCTCCGCCCTATTGAAAGGGGGTGGAGGTACGAGAGGGACATGCCACTTGGCATTCTGTGTGGATCCATTTATCGCTTTCTGCATTATATTAAACTGTCAGTATATATATGTGATTTAATTTACGCATGACATTACGCATTTCATCTTAAGAATAAGATGCTTATTATATGCCTCTCAGAGTGTGTTTACATACGCGCATGAGTGACCTGATGATTGACCCAGATCCCCCTCATTTTTTTTAGATTCAGGTAACCGTTAGCCGCTATCGTTGCTTAGGTGGATGCTTGGCGGGTTCAGACTTTTGGCGTTAGATCGAGAGGTTGAGAGACCACCACACTTCCTCTCTTTTATACTCCTTTTCGGATTGTATTTAAACTCAACCTTATTTTTGCTTTCGCTCGATTTCACGATTAGACTAAGGCAGGTATTTGATCCCCAATGGATCCGCGATCTTTAAGGGTTCGAAATCCCTTCTTTTAGTACAAATATTTTGTTTTAAAACTCAACCCGTACCTGGATTGCAAGATCCGAACAAGGGGTTTTATCCCTTGAAACGTAACCCGGAAATCATAATTCTGGGCCGTTACAGACACCGCCGACAAAGGCGATAATTGATGGTGGCGAAGGCAACATCTGTGTTGGTGGACTTGCTCAATACTCACAACCCAACAGAGAAGCGGAGAGGATGGTGACGCGAGGGTGGACAACATTGGCAACAGAAGGCGACGTCTGATGGTGACCATAAGTATGTGTTTCAAGCTGTGTTTTTTCGAAAACTATGGTTTGTGGGTTTGAAACTTGGAAATTTGGGGATTTTTCAAATATTAGGGTTTATTGGGTTGGAGTTTTGAAATTTATGATTGGATTAATTGTGAATCACAAAATGCGATTTTTGTTAGGCAACTAGCTAAAATGAAAAATCAACATCTGAATTCATGTTTTGAAAATCATTGTCATTTTTTCTAGACTATTAGGTCATGTTTATCAAGGGATATTAGGGATACTAGAAATACTAATATTTTATTCTTCTTTCTCTGCCGCATCATCCTAGCATCTCATTTTCATTTTTCCTACTTTATCAATATCATCTCTAGTATTCCAAAACCCATCTTTTCATACCCTCTCCTAGGGGTGGGCACAAATCCCGCAAATCCCGGACCCGTCCCGGGCCCGTCCCGGTCCCGTCCCGTAAAAATGATGCGGGACGGGACGCGGGACGACCCGGCGGGATCCCGCAAATCCCGTCCCGCACACACATATAATAATAATAATTATTATTATTAATAGTATTGGTATTATTATTATTATAATTTTATTAATAGTATTAGTATTATTATTATAATAATTATTATTAGTAATAGTATTATAATAATAATAATAATATTATTATTATTATTATTATTATTATTATTATTATAATATTAGGATATGATTATAATAATAATAATAATGTAATACTATATATATAATAATAATAATAATATAATAATAATAATAATAATGTGTATATATAATAATAATAACAATATAATATTATAATAATAATAATAATAATGTAATACTATATATATAATATTAGGATATAGAGTATGTATTATAGTATATCTATATATATATATAGTTTGTATATATATTGCATACGTACACACTGTAATATATATACTACATATTGTAATTTAGCCATATACAGATACACAGTACATCCTCCACAATAAGGCCATATATATACACACTGCATCGGTGTTTATATACATGTACACACGTATATATGGGAACCTACAAAATATAAAAAATTATACATATATATGTATTACGCCTTTGAGAATCGCAATATATTTATGAAAAAATTAAGTTTTTTTAATAATTTTTTTATTTGAGGGACAAGGCCCGTCCCGTCCCGGTCCCGTCCCGGTCCCGGTCCTGTCCCGCAAAAATTACGCGGGACGACCTCCGTCCCGTCCCGGTCCCGTCCCGTCCCGTCCCGCGCCCACCCCTACCCTCTCCATTTACAAATATAGCCCTCCCCAACAATTATTTACATTCTCGATTATATTCTTATATTCATTTTTATTATAAAATATTATTTTATTTATAAATAATTATTTCATCTATTTATATTATTTAATCTTACCAATTAAAAATGATTACAATTAATTTTTTCGGTATTATTTTGCACAATTGTATATGGTCAAACATATTCGAAATTGGTGTACATGTGTAGAGAAAAATGAATATAGTATTGTGGTAATTTTATTTTATTTTTTTAACACACTTTAAATACCATAAATGACATACTTATATAGTATATAATTTGTATCAACTCAGATTTGATCTCCTCCATCCCTGTGGCGGAATCTGAACCGCTAGCTCAATCCTTCCACCAATGGAAGCACGATACACATCCCCTTTTTTCTTCTTTTGCCAGATGATTGCAGTGTTACAAATGTTGCTTTTTGACCCTAATATCACCCAAGCGAAGTCGTTTTGAATTAATTGATCCGAAAAAAAATTAATGTGGAACAACTCAACCCTGACACATATATAAATATTAAGCCAAGTATCGAAACTATTGTGGTATCACCCAAGTATCGTTCACTATTCTATTTTTTTATTATTAAAATGGAAAGTATCGTTGTTTGTTTTACCTCCGACAAACTTGCTCTTAAGTAGCTCCATCGCATACTAGTTTGACTTGTTTCATGTACTTGCTAGTAGTGAGTAGTGACCTTGTTTTTCCATATGTAATTTCTATTTTGTTTCCAATCTGACAATGGCTATATATTGTTGGTTAAATAAGAAATTGTATTAATCAAATGATGCATATAGAGGTGGTTAATTGAAAAACTCATAAATGGTCATTGTTATGAAGAACTCATAAATGGTCATTGAAAAATAGCCTATAATTTTTTTTTTACTATGATGGAAAATTGAGATGAGAGAAAAAAATATGCCAAAATAATACGGAGTAGTTATAGTCTATAATATATGAGAAATGCTCATATGGATATTTGAAACCTCTTATAAAATGATAGTGTGAATGTGTGATGGCTATTAATGGTTTTCAAGGAATTCCAAAACTAGTCCATGGTTTTTATAATTTTGCGATTTCTTAGTATTTCTTATAAATAAACCATGCAACATATCGACAATCTTGATAATTTTAGCCTTTTTAGGTTAGCTTGTTTTATCAATGTTAACAAAATATTAGCTTTAAAATTAACGTCCATTTGATATTCTTATATCAAAACTAAATCTTAAATGATATTTTTTAAAAAATGATTACGATTTCCGACTTGTTATTGGAACAGCAAAATATCGCAAAATATACAATATATTCTCCGACTTTGGGAAAGCCGACAAAGCTAGAATTAAAATTAGGGATGTTAAGGTATGAACGGGCCATTTCTAGCACCAACAACAATACAACATGAATGGTTAAAAAAAATAGTTTATTTTTTTATTATTCAACAATATGACAATAGCATTATACGGAGTATTACTTATGTTTCAAAATATAAGACTTTATTTTTTGAAATATTTTTTAATGAGATAAAAACTATATAAAATAGTAATTTTGTAATTAATTATTTTACATAATTTTAAATTTATTCGCAATATGTATAAAATTATGTAAAAAAGTAATTAAAAATTAATATTTTACATAATTTTTAGCTCTAAAAATGTAAAAACTTATATTTTGAAACTGAAGAGGAAGGTATTTCTTGATCTTAACACACTTCTACGTATTGTATAAATTTGATTTACAAGTAATTTTTTGGGTTAGTTTGGAAGTAAGAGAGTTTCCCGCCAAAGCGCCAACACATTTTGTTGTTTCTAATTTTCATGTTTAAATTTTAAAATAATTTAATAAGGGTTTTCATGACCTCCCGCGTAAAAGAGAAGCTAAATCCTAAAGGCAACCCACTCTTACCACAGCCATTGATTAAACGGTGCTACAGCAGTATCCAACGTTCCAAACATTGCCACGTCATCGATCCGCTCCTCCTCCCAACACCCAGTAATATTGAAGTTTCTTCTTATATAAAATGGAAACGCGACCACAGAGTTCCACATCAATCAATTCCCAACTCTCCGTTTGCTTTCGAATTCAATATCCCTTTCCCCGATTCCAAAACCTTCTCCATCGAATTCAATGGCGCCGAAGGTCGAGAAGAAGCCCGCAGAGAAGAAGCCGGCGGAGGAGAAGAAGACCGCCGACAAGGCTCCGGCGGAGAAGAAGCCCAAGGCCGGCAAGAAGCTGCCCAAGGAGGGCGGCGCCGCTGACAAGAAGAAGAAGAGGTCGAAGAAGAGCGTTGAGACCTACAAGATCTACATCTTCAAGGTCCTCAAGCAGGTCCACCCTGACATCGGGATCTCCAGCAAGGCCATGGGAATCATGAACAGCTTCATCAACGACATCTTTGAGAAGCTCGCTCAGGAATCCTCCAGGCTCGCTCGCTACAACAAGAAGCCGACCATCACCTCTCGCGAGATCCAGACCGCCGTGCGCCTCGTTCTTCCCGGCGAGCTTGCGAAACACGCCGTTTCCGAGGGGACAAAGGCCGTTACTAAGTTTACTAGCTCTTAGGGTTTGGTTCTGGCTTAAGCTTTCGATTTGGTGTGTATGATATTTGGTTTCTATTGATTGAATCGCTTCCTTACCTTCATCTGGTCAATCTCCGTAACAATCGCGCTTTTAAAATCGAAAACTGAAAATCTGGTATATATCGTGTGCACTTCCCCACCGAGTGAATTCAGCGAGTTTCCCTGTCACGTTCTCAAACACATTCTATTATAATCCAAAATCTAGTTGCGAAATAATGTCAGATTGTCAATCGACGACGTTTCCGTCACTGATTAAGTCGATATACGAGAAATTGGCCTCCAGGATCACGGCGCTGTGCTTCATCTGGGTATGGACGGCGCTGCTGTTGCTCACAGTGGTGGTTGCGTCGTTTGCCCCGGAGACGGCGTTCTCAGCGGCGGTGTCCCCATCGTCGGCGTATTCGAGGATGTGCGGGAACGGTTATGCGAGGATACCGATGGAGTTGGCGGCGGAGGGGATGTGCTTGCGGGTCTTACCGTGGCCGGTTCCGCTCTTCTCCTCCGGTCTTTGGATCTCTGACAAAACTAATCCGAAATACACTCCCCAAAGCTTTGCCACAGTGAAAGCATACAATATGAGAAGAAAATCTTTCTCTTTGTATATATTTGCCTCACCAGATCAGTTATATATATTACATGATATGAATTAAAAATATAAACCACCACCTATACATTCGGACTAAAATATAAACCACCCACCTATACATTAGGACTAATGGTTACAGGAGGTGAACGTTGCACAAAATCAGGAACTAATCTTGACCTGTTCTCAAGGGACTCACATATGTCATTACCCCCCGGCAACACCAAGTGCAGAATGTACTTGAAGCTTGGATCGAAGGTAAGTTAATCTGTCCTTGCTCAGAGGCTTTGTGAAAATGTTCGCTAATTGATCGACGGAAGACACTCGACCGATCTTCAAATCGCCGGCTTCAATTTGCTCACGAACAAAGTGAAAATCTAATTGAATATGCTTTGAGCGAGAGTGAATTACCGGATTTTTGCACATGAACGTTGCTCCCACATTGTCACAAAGAAGCATTGGGGGAAGACCAATAGGAACCTGAAGATCACGAAGAAGCTGTTTCAACCAAAGGAGTTCAGCCGCAGTGTATGCTAAGGCACGATACTCCGCTTCGGTGCTCGATCGAGCTACCACTTTCTGTTTGCGAGATGTCCAGCTAATGAGATTGAGCCCATGAAAGATCGCAAACCCGTATTGCGAGCGACAATCATCCAAGTCTGACACCCACCCAGCGTCTGAGTAGGCAAGGAGAAAGGGAGCTGCCGTCGGCTTGTAGTGCAGGCTGTGATCAATGGTGCCATTCAGATACCGGAGGATACGCTTCACAGCTTGCCAATGAAGAGTTGTCGGAGAGTGCATGAACTGGCACACACGATTAACGGCAAAAGCAATATCAGGCCGGGTGGTCGTAGCATACTGGAGAGAGCCAACCGTTTGACGATAAAGAGTGGGATCGGGAAAGGGATCCCCCTCGCGACACAGGCGGACTGATGGGTCAGCAGGAGTGGCGATGGGCTTAGAGTCCAGCATGTTGCTCCGACCAAGAATGTCCCGAACATAGTTGGATTGGGAGAGGGTGATGCCAGTCGAAGTGTGTATGATTTGTAGGCCAAGAAAGTGGTGAAGATCACCAAGATCCTTGAGAGCAAAAGTACCATGAAGAGAGGCAATGAACTGCTGAATGAGGGCCTGATTGTCACCTGTAATAATCAAATCGTCGACATATACAAGGACATAGATGGTAGCAGCGGAAGATGTATGCACAAACAAAGAGGTATCCGATTGGGAGGCTCGGAATCCATGAGTGACCAAGTAGGACTTAAGCTTGGTGAACCAAGCTCTCGGTGCCTGTTTAAGGCCATATAGAGCTTTATTCAACCGACACACATGAGAGGGCCGAGATGGATCCTCGAAGCCTTTGGGTTGTTCCATGTAAACCACTTCCGACAAATCGCCGTTGAGGAAGGCGTTGTTGATATCAAGTTGTTTGATGTGCCATCCTCTAGAGAGAGCTAGCGATAGGACTAATCGAATGGTCGTGGGTTTGATGACGGGGCTAAAAGTATCGAAGAAATCGACCCCCTCCTCTTGACTGAATCCTTTTGCAACCAACCGGGCTTTGTATCTCGCAATCGTACCATCGGCATGGCGTTTGATCCTGAAAATCCACTTACAACCTACAAGATTAGTATGTCGAGGACGAGGAACAATGGACCAAGTGTTATTTCGCACTAAGGCGTCAAACTCCTCCTTCATTGCAATTTGCCAACATTCATGCTTAAGAGCCTGGGTGACTGTTTTCGGTTCGATCGGAGGGGTGGATATATAACTAGTGACGAAGGTTTTTGGTTTTAAGGAGTTAGTGCTGGCCCGAGTTGACATTGGGTGTTGATTGTTGGCAGCGGGTCTGAAATAGGTAGGGATGGTTTCAGGATGGATGTGTTTAGCTCGGGAACTAAGCGTGGGTTGCTAGTAACGAGGGGAAGGGGCTGCCGGACTGTTAGAAGTTGTTTGTAGGGGTGGAGTGGGGTGTGGAGGGACAACAGGTTGTGCAACAAGGTCAAGCAGGTCCGGAGAGGTGGATGTGGGAGACGTAGGAGCTCGAGGGCACTCACAAGGCGATGCGGCGACGGCATACGGAAACATTTCCTCATTAAAGACAACATGACGGGCAATATAAATTCGAGAAGTGCGTCTGTGAAAACATAGATACCCTTTGTGGGAAGGGCTATAACCGATGAAAACACACGGAAGGGATCGGAAATCCATTTTATGAGAGTTATATGGACGAAGAAAGGGGTAACATAAGCACCCGAAAGTTTTTAAGAAACCAAAATCAGGTGGCTTTTTATATAGAGATTGATATGGAGATAAGTAATTTAGGATGGGGGATATAGTACGGTTGTTTAGATAAGTAGCTGTTCGGAAAGCATGTTCCCAAAAAACTTTAGGAAGGGATGATTGCGCTAAGAGAGTGAGACCTTTTTCAACGATGACTCGATTACGACGTTCAACGACACCATTCTGTTCTTGTGTATACGGGCAAGATACTCGGTGAGTGATGCCACATGACTGAAGGAAGGAAGAGACATTTCGATATTCACCTCCCCAATCTGTTTGAAGGCTTTTAATCTCACAATCAAACTGAGTTTTGATCATGGTGCGAAATTGCACAAATGTGGACAAAACCTGCGATTTGTGGGATAAAAAATAAATCCAAACAAATTTGGTGCAGTCATCAATAAAAAGAACAAAATAACGATTGCCATTCATAGAAAATGTAGGGGATGGTCCCCAAACATCGGAATAAATCAATTCAAAAGGTCTCGATGAAACAACATGTGAAGAGGAAAGGTGAAGACGATGACTCTTCCCTAATTGGCATGAGTCACAAACAACGGGAAATTTATTTGTAGTAATGGGGAGTTGAAATTGAGAAATCAGACGCCGTAGGATTGCCTCGTGAGGGTGCCCGAGCCGACAGTGCCACTGGTGTAGGGAGGTGCGGACGCTTGTGAGAGCCATGGATGAGGTTGTGGTGGATGTGGTGGAGGGTAGGCGGTACAGACCATTTTCAACGGCCCCTGTTAGGAGGGTTTGTCCCTGAAAGTTCTTAACACGACACAAATGAGGCCAAAACTCCATCATCACATTGTTATCATGGCATAATTTAAAAACACTAATCAAGTGTTTGGTTAGTCTAGGCACAATAAGCACGTTAGGCAAATGGAGATTGTGAAGAAAGCATGAGCCAATATGCGAAATAGACAAGTGGTTACCGTTCCCGACTTGGAGTTTGTCGGATCCAACATACTCATCAACTATGGTAAGTTTACGGAGATCTGGCGAGACGTGGTCTGTTGCCCCCGTGTCAAAGTACCAAGACGGATCAATGGAAGAGGGACTGTTGTGCTCGGCCAAATTGGCTTGCTTCACGGTCTCCCTGGGGTTCGTACGGCGAGAAGGAAAATCCACTTGATTCGAGCGTTGCCAACAATCAATAGCTTCATGGCCTTGCTTATTGCAAAGCTGACAGTGAGGGCGACCTCGTCGACGAGCATCCTGATTGCGATAACCACCACCAGAGCCAGAGGGAGTAGAGGTGGAATTGGATCGCCCATTTGAGCGAGCCAACGTATTTGCCGACGGCATGATAGAGGACTGATCCGGAAGAGGGGGTGCAGGAAGGTTGTGGGTCGTAGTCTGCCGAAGAAGATCCCGGGCAAGGCGATCCTCCTCCTGAAGAAGATAGCCAACAAGATCGTCCATCGTCATACCCTCGGAGTGCATCATAAAAGAGGTGATAAAAGGACCATAGGATGAGTCAAGGCCAGACATAAGGTGGCCAATGAGATCTTCATCGGAAACCGGGTGGAGAGCTTCTGCAAGAGCATCAGCAATGGAGCGTTTGCGCTCAACATAGTCGATCATAGGCAAAGCACCTTTTGTCAAAGACTGGAGCTCCAATTTCATAGACATCCGGCGAGCTCTGGATTGAGCCTGAAAGTTCCGTTCAAGCGTTGTCCAGGCTAAATGTGACGTGCCAGAGCGAGCCACCAAAGCCAAGGCCCGTTCAGAGAGTGTGGACTTGATCCACAGAAGGACAAACCTGTCCCGTTTCTTCCAAGAGGCATAATCTGGATTTGGAATAGAAGCACCAGGAACCTCAGGATTGACAATGGTCTCCGATGGTGGAGTCGGAGCCAAAACATAGTGCTCGAGATCAAAAGTCTCGAGCGCAGACAAGATTGTGGTGCGCCAAAGAGCATAATTATCTCGATCAAGCTTTATGCTAATGGAGGGAATCTGAAATTGAAGATTGGGAGAGGCCGGATCAGTGGCAGCCAAGAGGTGTTGAGTGGTGTTGGCCATGAGCGATGAAATGCGAAGAGATTCTGGGTTTTGAAAAAAAAAAAACCCGCTTATTGCTCCGATACCATGAAAGCGTAGAATATGAGAAGAAAATCTTTCTCTGTGTATATATTTGCCTCACCAGATCAGTTATATATATTACATGATATGAATTAAAAATATAAACCACCACCTATACATTCGGACTAAAATATAAACCACCCACCTATACATTAGGACTAATGGTTACAGGAGGTGAACGTTGCACAAAATCAGGAACTAATCTTGACCTGTTCTCAAGGGACTCACATATGTCATTACATAGCGACATAAGCAACTCCCACATAAGTAGCACAATCAATCGCCTATCAATACCCCAAAGTGATTTCACCCTTAGTAGCTGCAAAGCTCGGGTTACCCCGAGAAGCACCATTAGAGTTCAGTTTACCAACCCACAATGACCTCCGATCCCTACGACTACAACCGATCTATCCTTCTTAACTCTAAATGCAAACCTTACCTATCCATGGCGTTTTTAGATGAATTTTACTCTTTCTCGAACCTTGGCCTCTTCACATAACACTACCTTGTTCCTCCATTTCTACACCCCCCACCAACCGACAGTAAAAAGATCCTTCCATCCATCGTCATAATCAAGACAAGTTACTTACACAACCCTTTAGTACTGAAATTAGTCATAAGCCAATCACTAACCGGAAGAGAAAAGAACACCATATGGTATGTTGATACAACGCCTCCTCTCCACACTGGTGAGTAGTAACCTTTGGCAAAAAAACAAGCCACATAAAAACACCGAATATCTCATAATGTGTAGGCTGAAAAAAATAAAAACTAGAAATGGCTTCGCCCGGGTTCGAACCGGAGACCTTCAGTGTGTTAGACTGACGTGATAACCAACTACACCACGAAACCTTGTTGCCTACTTTCAACTTTTAATTATTTTAAATTATGTTTCTTTGCTATAGTTGGACTCATTTTTCCTGATCTCTTTGTACTTGACTGTTTGCTAAATCTCACCTCTCTCTCTCACAAGTCACAAGCCCTAACATTTCCCCCCTTTTTCCTTCTCTGCAAACCTTCTCACCAGTAACACTGAAGATGGCGAGCGGGCTGGACATGTCGTTGGATGATCTGATCAAGACCAACAAGTCCTCATCGCGTGGCGGCTTTCGCGGTGGCCGTGGCCGCTCCGGCCCCGGTGGTCCTACTCGTCGCTTTCCCGACCGCGTTCCCAATCGCCCTGCCCCCTACGCTCTGCCAAACGTATTATATTCCTCCTACTCAAATCTCTCACCTTTTCTTGTTCCGAATCAATTTTTTGTGCTTTTCCCACCTTTGCTGTTGTTGATTTGTGTTGACTTCGAAGCTTTTATGTTGTTGAAATGGGCAGATCCAGGCGACAGATTTGGCTTGGGGGCATGAGATGTTTATCGATCAGGTAGCACGAGCGCCGAACATTGAGACAGGGACCAAGCTTTACGTCTCCAACTTGGATTACGGTGTCTCTAACGAGGACATTAAGGTATTCTTTGTTGTGCTGCTCATTTTGGTGTTTCTTCGTTGTTTCTTTTGTTCCTGTGCAAAACCCTAGGGTTTTAGTGAAATTCTTTTTGTGCATTAAGATCAATGATGTTTCAATTGTGTTGAAATTCTGCAATTCAAGACTAGAACATTATGATGTGTGCTAATACACTGCCGTCTTGCGTCCATTTTAAGACGTGTAAGTGTAAATTTTGGGATGTGAAAGTGGGTCGCTCCATAAAATTTCTAGGGTTTTGATGAAATTCTTTTTGTTCATCAAGATGAATGTTATTTCAGTTGTGTTGAAATTTTGTTGTTGGTCATGGAAATTCAAGACAGGAGCTTTATGCATAAATTTGGGGATGATAAGTGGTTCTCTCTATAAATTTTGTGTTGCTATGAGATGCATCAAACCCTCTGGTTCTGATGTTCTTGTTTTTTCAAGTTAAAGAATGAATTAGTTGATTTTAGCTTGTTTTCTTTGCTCAATAATCTGTAACCTTGCACACTGATGAGTATGATGGCCTGCCCTGCCTTGTATTCATCAACCGGAACAAAAGTGACATAAACTGGAATTATTTGCAGGAGCTGTTCTCTGAAGTCGGTGAGCTCAAGAAATACTCTATCAATTACGATAAGAGTGGGCGATCCAAGGTACCCTTAGGAATCCCAACTTCCACTATCTATTTTGTGGAATTTTCTATGACCAGCAGTGATTCAAGCATGGTTTGTTTAATCAGGGTACAGCAGAAATTGTTTTCGCAAGAAGAGCTGATGCTGTTGCCGCTGTGAAGAGGTACAATGATGTTCAACTGGATGGGAAGCCTATGAAGATAGAGCTAATTGGAGCAAATATTCCTGTTCCTGTTCCCGTTCCTGGCGGACCTGGCCTGTTGGCACCACCTGTCAATGGTGGTTTCAGGAATTTCAATCCAACTCCTAGAATGTAAGTACAGAAAATTTTCAATTTTTCATCTGCCAATTTCAATTTCATTCTTACTTTTGAAGTTTCACCTGTTTATAATTATTGGTTATCTCATATGTGGCAGTGGCCAAGGAAGGGGTGGTGGCATGGGCCGACCTCGTGGAGGTCGTGGATTTGGTGGTGGGCGTGGTGGTGGCTTTGGTGGAGGTCGTGGACGGGGAAGGGCTAACACTGAGAATGTTTCTGCTGAAGACCTTGATGCCGAGTTAGAGAAATACCATGCTGCAGCTATGGATTCGACTTAAAGAATTACTTTTCATTTGAATTATGCGTGCTTTTAGTGAACGTGTTCATCATCGTGCAACTGCATGGATTGTATTCTGTCCTTGAATTACCATTATGCACAATTTAGGAAATAGATAGAGTTCGCTCATAGGTTGGTACCTTTAGTGTATTTCATCCAAGAGAGAATTGTTTAATCAGCGTTTCATTTCATTCGGAACCAGCAAAGTATTATCATGATATATCTTTAAGCTGCTGCTTCCTTTGGAAAATTCACTTTGCTATGCCTATACGCATTGTCAATGGAGTAAATTACTCTTAAGCTTGTCTGGGATATGGAAGTAAAGATGGAAGATGAGGAGGATTTGACTATGCATACAGAGATTGTGTACCCTCGCCTGCCTTTCCTTAGCTCCAAGTATTAATGGAGGTAAGTCTATTTGGCTTTCAGTTTTTCACTGGTTTGTTGGTTTTTTTTAATTGTGTGCATTTCTGATGATGAATGTTGGGTGTTATGTATCTTGCACGATATTACTCGTTCAAGATGCCATAGAATAGCTTGATTTATTCTTAGGGTGAGCTTAATAAAGGACATATATGACAATATGAGCAAGAAATTTATGGCTGGGAGACCAAGTTGTTGCCTCATTAATACTCTGCTGATTGTAGTTGCATCTCTGGCTTGTATTTGTTTGAAGGATTTGCTCCTTGTGACTGTGACGTGCTGAATGATTATGTGAATGTTATCATTTCATGATTTGAGTTGGTTACTGTTAGAGAGTGTAACATGTTTGTTAGTCATATACGATATTAACAGCTTTTGATGGATCTGGATGGTCGGGGGAGAACTTGGTTGCAGCTCCACGTCCTCTATTTGTACCTCTTCAGTGTGCCACCATTTTGTAACTTGTAGATTAATGAGGATCGCCTTTCATGGCCTGTATGATAGTTAAGCAAGCTTCTGAGAGCCACAGCTGGTGAATCTGGGTGGCATAATCTGCTTCTTTCTCAGTGTGCTGATGGTAAACTTGTTGTGAATTCTCAAATTGCTTTGAGCTTTATAATTCTTATCAGAATAGTAAAAGCAGCTGTTTGTTTGTTATTAGTTATTACTTCGTCGATCAACCTTAAATTTTGAGGTGATGTTTTAGCATATATGATTATTTGGTCACCTTTATAAGATCAGTGTTAAGTATAACACGTGAATATGAACTGGCTTTCTATGCTGATTGCTGGATGAAGGATATTATGAACATCAAGGCCTTTTAACACTTCAATTGGGTAGTTATGGTTTCCTTCGACTTGGGTTTGTTAATATTATGTAGGTTTTTCTTGTTTGTTTTTGGTTGAGATCACGGTCGTTTGATCTCACTTACCATGTTCGAAGCTCTATCTCCTATTTGCTCACCTCCGGGCGAAGTCTTGTCGAACCTTGAATGAGCGAGTTTGACATTAACCGAAACCCAATAAGAACTTGAATCAATATTACTTGAAACCTTAATCTTCCCAACCAGAAACTACCCGAAATCCAAAACCACCCAAAACCTTTAGAGCATCGGCACTCATTGGTTAACCCCATTTGTCTCTCTCCTTTTAATATTTTGACACCTCATTTTCCACTATATCTACCCCATCCTTTAAGGTTTTACGATTTTTAACCCACATCCCTAAGTTTACCTCATTCTATTATTGTTAATTATATTTATATCCCACTATATATTTTTAACCAATCAAAATTTAATCCACAAAATATAAAATACATAAACAAAATATAAAACCAACTTTTATTATTTTTTAAAACAAAAAGGGGTTGGGGAAGGGGATGGGATCCCATCCCACTAAGGTTTTTCCCACAATAGGGTTGATTCCACGTTCATAAGTAAGGATGGAGAAACTTATAGGGGAAGGGGAACCCCATGAGTGTGGATGCTCTTAGAACTCGAAACCAAACCACCCGACATAAGTTATTAATATGAACATCTTTTAATATAAATTACGAATATCTAATATTCATAATGTAAAAATGGCGATGATCCTAGTTGTATTTATATTAAAAGATGTCTTTGATGGCTCATGCCTACAAAATGCCGCCAGTCATCCGTGCTGGATCTGGATCCTCTCATAATATCTTTTACCTAATATCCTCCTAATAAAACAATCTCAAGCATTAAAATATATCAATGGTTAAGATTATCTCTCCCTAAATTAATTAATCTCAATTAGTGCATTTTCTATAAATCCCTCTCATTCTCTATCTCATCTTTGAAGAATGGTAATACCGACTCACTAAACCTCCATCCTTTACAATTCTGATCACCATCCAACACCTCGAATCCTCCGGTGAAGCAGTCAATTTCATCCCGGTGAATCCCTACAAAAAGGATGCATCTTTGAGGGTTGTACTGGGAGATTCTTGACTGAAGCAAAACGAAATGATTACTACTCAAATATTCTCATTCCAAGTTGCAATTAACTATTAAAAAACTACAAGTTAGGTTCACTCATGGGCTTATTTGCAAAGATACAACACCCATGGTTGTTTGAGCATCAACTTAAAAATAGTGAGCATCGGGGACTAGCACGGGGCACCCATCCAAATAGCCTTTATGTGGCCGGGCCGAAAAAATCCGCTAATGGTTGAGGCTCTAGCCCTTAGGTTGGGTATCTCCGAAGCAACAAAATTACAAATACAACAACTGCAGATTGAGGGTGACTCGAAAATAATCATTGACTATTTGCAAGGGAAAATGTCATGCCCTTAAGACATTGAATTAATAATGTGAGATATCAAAATTATGATAACCTGCTTGGGGGAGGTTTTGTTCTCCCATTCCCTCGGAGTGGCAATAGAGTGGCTGACAAGGTTGCACACTTTGGTCACTCGGCGCATAGGGAAATTAATCCTTTCAACTCAGATCTCCAAGATCTCATCCGCAATGATGCTCTTGGGTAGCCCGCTACCCAAATTCTTTCCTAATCAAAAATAAAATAAAAATTAAAAGATGTTCATATTAATAACTTATCGCTTTTATAATCATCTACTTGATATTCCATTAAAAAAACCCGAGAGGGCCTAAATCCCGCAAGTGTTTGATAAAATCCCAGAAGGGTTTGATAAAATCTCGTAAGGGGCTCGAGAAAATCCCGTAAGGGTTTTTTGGTGCGTTTTTACTCAGGTGGTTCTTGGTGGCTTCTCTAGGTGTTCTTAACGTTCTGTTTCTTGTTGGAGCTCTAGCATCTGGTGTCGGGTTTACCTGGGGTCAAGGCGGTGTGTATCGAGGCGACCTCTCGATCCTCCCGATCAAGATGTCAACCAATTCAACCTCGCACACCCAATTGTCTTCTCAGCCTCCTATGATGGAAGTTCTCCAATTTTCCATATCCTAGACTTTGCTATTTGCCTTGATCACAGCAAGTACTCGTTGTGGAGAAACACCGTTCGCTCGGCTCTAGAGGCTTTTGATCTCGCCTTCTTCCTGACCCAAACGACACCCCCATCGGCCACTATTCCGCCCATTACTGCCGACATTCTTTCCTCCCCGGGTATCACAGCTACCGCTACCCTAGCTGCCTTCAATGTTGAATCCCAACCGACTTCATCACCTCTTCCTCCCATCTTGAATCCTAAGTACCTTGCTTGGGTTCGCAAGGACTGACTAGTGCTTCTTTAGATCTGTTCGATACTCACAACGCCCCTTTTTGGTTACGTTGCTCGGGCCAACACCACCCCTAAAGCACGGGACATTCTTGCTTAGATGTTTGCATCCCATACCCGTGCTCGCCAAATGCATCTCAAGCATCAACTTCAGACCCTCACGAAGGGTACTTTGTTAGTGCTAGCACGCAACAAAATTTTGCCTTTGTTGTCGAGCTTGCTAAAAGCTTGTGTGTCACTCTTCATTCGGATCTTTGTCACCTTCATTCTCTTTAGTCTCAGATCATTACAATACCCGTCGCTTCGGTTTGCCTTTGCTCTCTCTAAGTAGCCAATCTCGCCCGATGAACTTCTTAGCTAGGCATCTGTTGCAAGAGGAGCAACTCCTAGAGGAAGACTCTCACCCCGCCCTTGACATTGACGAGCCCGTTGTTAATGTCACTACAACTTGGGGGAGGGGGGGGTCGCGGGCGCGGTCGAGGCCGTGATCGCTCTTCCACCGACCGCTCCCACTCCGATCGTTTAGAGTCCTCTGCTATTGGTGGCTCCTCTTGCACTGTCTCTGACCGACAACACCCCATCTGTCAGATTTGCACTAAGTTAGGCCACGAGGTATTCAACCGCGTGACTGCTTCGAGCACCTCAGCCTCTACGACTTTTGGGTGACTCATCACCTTGCTTAGGAGGCTTTGGCTCGATCCGACACCTCCAACCAGGCCGCTTACTCGGTTGCCTCACAATCTCAGATTGTCGATCCCTTAATCATTGACTTCGGGGCTAGCAACCATTTCACTGTCAACATAAACGCCTTATAGCCGCACTCCACCTACAATCGGAAAGGGCATGTCCCTTCCCATTACTCTTTTAGGGCATTCTATTCTCTCAGTTCCTCATGCTTCCAAGCCCCTCGTAATTGAACTCATCTGGCTTGCTCCTGGAGTGAAATCAAACGTTGTGCCATTGCCTTCACTGCACCTGAACTCATATGGCTTTAGTAGCTGCTCAAGAAGATGGCTATCCCCATTCCCCGCGTTCCGATTCTACTTTGACAACCTGAGTGCCACATTTCTTTCGGCTAATCCAATCTTTCATTAGCGATCTAAACACATTAAGATCAAGTATCATTTTGTTCGAGAGCAGGTGGCTGAGCGTGAGCTTGTTGTTCGTCATGTTCACTCTCTAGACCAAGTTGTCGTCATCTTCACCAAGGCAGTTGGTACTGCTCGATTTCATACTTTACGGTCTAAGTTGCATGTTCTTCGTCAACCTCGAGCTTGCGGGGGCTGTTAGTTGAGATTGAGGCGACTTCGCGTGTAGGAAATTTCTTTGGAGGATCGTCTTCACTGTCCACAGGGACTCCTGATATATCGCTGACCAACAGTGTCGCCGCTTGGCGGTGTTTGGCATCGGATCTTAGTCTACGTTGTCTCCAGTGTGTCTGGGGGTTAGTTCGCTTGCTCGACCGAGATTATGCGCCTGCCACTTTGTTGTTTTTGCACCTTTTCATTTGTAGTGACGATTTCATTGTCCGCGACTTCGTCGGCCTCTCGAGTTGCCAGGTATGTTTGGTTATCGAATTATTTCCTAATAAAATAAAAAATAAAAAAAAAATCGAATAGTACCCAAAGATCCTCGTTCGAACCCCGGATTTCTACTCTTTATTTGCAAATTTAGAGGTAATATCTTTTGTATTTATCTTTTCTATTCAGTTTGTTAAGATTATATTATGTGGAGATAACATTAAGAGTTATCCTCTCTTATTACATATACGTATAATCAATGTACATAAATCATCTCCTCCCTATTATTACATGTTTGAACTAATTGAATCCCCGCCCTATCGAAAAGAAATTGAGAGAAGGTTAGAACTGAACCGGTTCGACGTATTAAATTTCCAGCCCTTACCACGATCCGCCTTTCAAACATAAAGTATCCTTCCACCGTCGATCCCACCAATCGAACGGTCGATATTAAACGTTGCGGAAGCACACGGATTGAGCTTCTCAGCCGTTGGATCCCATCCAACTTACCATAGCTGAAGATCCGATTCACCTATAAATAAACCAGAAAACACACCTTCCTCCCATCGCTCCAGAATCTAAATTTATCTTCTCCGTACATCTCTTCTTCCATTCACATCTCATCAAAATGTCAGGCCGTGGAAAGGGAGGCAAGGGTTTGGGAAAGGGAGGAGCCAAGAGGCACCGGAAAGTTCTCCGGGACAACATCCAGGGAATCACCAAGCCGGCAATTCGTCGTCTGGCGAGGAGAGGCGGTGTGAAGCGCATCAGCGGCTTGATCTACGAGGAAACCAGGGGAGTTCTCAAGATCTTTTTGGAGAATGTGATTCGCGATGCCGTCACCTACACCGAGCACGCCAGGAGGAAGACGGTGACCGCCATGGATGTGGTCTACGCTCTCAAGAGGCAGGGGAGGACTCTTTACGGTTTCGGTGGTTAAATTTTTTCGGTTTTTTGTTTTCTAGGGTTTCGTGGAACGATGTGAAAAATGTTGATTATGAATTTTCAGCCTTGTAGCTTCTGGATTTGAATGAATGAAAAGTTTCTCTCCTCTCTTGGAGATTTGCATCAATTTCTCTCATTTTTTTCCTACTCGGTTGAATTATCGCCTATGGTGAATTATCAATTTAGACCATCTTAATCCAGTTCCTCTTATGAACTTTTATCACTGTACCACTAACCTAAGTCTTCAAATTCCAGTTGAAAGCCTGCGATGTTAATTAAAGGGGGTGCTTGATAGGAAACTGCATCTGTGCTGTTGAAAGTCGAATTCTTTTACTAATTAATACACAGATACTATCAGATTTTCAAATGGGTTCAGTAAGAGTAATAGCAATAAAGAGGGGTATTGCAAACCGTCGAATAGTAATTTTTGGTAAAACAATTTTCAAGCTAAAAGCAATCGGAAGCCCAAAATCTAGGCTCTTGAATTTTGAGGGGACTGCGTTAATTTTTTTTAATGGCAAATTAATTTTCAGATTTTTAGTACGGGGATTAGCGGGAATGCAAAATTGACACAAAACCACATGTTTTTTTTTTGCAACAATTGGCTATTTGTTTTTTTTTTTTTTTTACAACAATTGGCTATTTTATTTTAATTTTTGGAGGAACACCATATGTAAAGGATATTTTCATGAACTTGCCATTAAATTTCATTTTTACGAACAACTTCCAATTCATGTAGATTGAAAGATTTGGTTTACATATTTATACAAAAATGTGGTTTATTTTACACAAAAATGACATATAAATCAATCACAATTTTTTAAAATAATCAATACATGCATAAGATAAAATTTTATTTTAACTCTATTTAATCAATATACCTACATATATATGTATAAGGTAAAATTTAACACAATTTCATTAGAAATAGATATTAGTCGTATGAATTAATCACAAAATTTTAAAATAACCATATATAGGATAAAAATTTGATCCAATTTCATTAAATATGAATATATTTTTTTTTAAAAAATTAATATAGTAATACGTGTATAAGATACAAAATCATTTGTTTAGTGAAGAGATGTGGTGGGGTGGGTCATAACAAATCTAGAGAGAGGACAAGCAAGGCGCCAATTTGTTGTACGAGGAAATCGAGTATGCAAATAAAATATAAATAAATCATAGCAAACCAGATTCCGTCCCTTGCAAATAATTACAAGACCTCCTCCTGATGTAGCAACGGGAAGTCAGGATCGATCCACGAGGAAGCGTGTCAGCGGATCCTAGGTAGCGGAAAGTCTCACGGACGGCAGTCGACAACAGGAGTCCTCGAGCTCGACTAGGGTCTAGTCGACAGAAGCTCGGACAGTCGAACACAGCAGCACAGGTCGGCAAAGGGTGGTCGATCTCGACAAGAGACTACTCGAGGTCGAGTTGGCTCGTCGAGGTTGAGTTGGGCTTCGTCGATCCCTGCACACAGTAAGCTACAGCGACCTTGGTCGAGGATCAGTCTACTCGAGATCGACTAGAGGTAGTCGAGATCGAGTACAGCAGCGGACAAAAACGAACGAAAATAAAGAGAAAATAAAGAACAAATGCTTTTCGGGAATTTCGACTTAAAGTGGATGAAAAAGGACTTCCAAGATTGGGGTTTGCAACAACAATAACCAAGCATGCATAAGGTAGAACCAAACAGATTATCATATAATTCGCATTAAAGGACTAAGCTTTCGCCTTTTCCAACAATTAGACAACTCTCTCAAGAAACCCTAATTGTCTCTACCGATTTTATGTTTATAATCCAAGTTGTTAGCATGGATCTCCATTAGATGGGCAATAAACACATCAACAAGTAGGAAAATGCTCAAAACATGATAAAGGTCGGATCTTTACCTCAATTATGCATGGCTATCGTCGGGCTCGCCCCAACCCTAGAAGTGGGTGGACTACTCGCTCTTCATCGCAAACTCAGACATCATTGATTTGAAAGAAATAACTTGCATTAACTATATCCAACGATTTTACAATTCCGGCAATCAACTTTCGCAAACTGCCAAAACCCTAAAACCTTCGAACTCCCTAAACTGTCTCTGTGGAACCACTTGTCTCTCTTCCTCTGAAATTGAATTTGAATGTGTGTCTTGAATGAATGAAAAACCAGCCCCTAGGACTTTATTTATAGCCTTCATTCCCTAGCTATTCTAGGAAAGAAGATATCTATCTATATCTAAAATTATATCTAAAAGCATAAAAGATAAATAAATGATATAACATAATTAAATCTAAAATAGGAAAAATATCTTCAATGGATAGAATCTTTCACTTCATGGTAGATCTTGATAGTTTCGGATAGATTTCAGCAACTTTGCGCCCAAGGAATCCCAAGTCGAGTAGAGTTGATCAATCCGCGTCGAGCAGCTTCTGGAGTCCTAGTCGACCTCGACAAGACGCTTGTCGATCTCGAGTAGAGGTCTTCGTCGACTTCGGGTTGGTTCGTCGTCTCGGCTAGCTGGTGCTCGACGGACTCGGATATGGCTCCTGGCGCTCGTCGATGTCGAGTAGACTTCGTCGACCTCGACAAGGGTTGCCCTGTCGACTAGCCTTCCTCGAGTGTCTCCCCTCGGCAAGCTCGGACATGGCTCAAGGTCTTCGTCGATCTCGACAAGCTCTAGTCGACCTCGAGTAAGGTTTGCCGACTAGGTCTTGTCGAGTTGCTCTGTCCGCTGGCAGCGGGTGGCTTCTTCCGCGGCAGCGACTGGTCCCTTCCGCGGCAGCGAGTTGGGTCGCTGGCAGCGAGTGTTCTTGGTCGTCCTTGGCTTCTCGTCCTCGACTTCTCGGGCAGCTCTTCTCGTCGACTCCGGGTGGTCCGTCTCGGCTTCGTCGATCTCGGCCAGGCTTTGTCGAGATCGAGTTGGGTCCCGGAGCTGGGTGTCTGGCTCTCTCGACTATGGTCTGTCGACCTGGCCTGCTGGTCTATGTCGAGTAAGCCTACTCGAGATCGAGTAGACTTGACTCTCAGACTTGTTCCGCTGCTCTGACCTTGGACTTCTGCAGTGGTTTTTCGAGCTTTTCCGACCTTCTGTAGAACTGCTGTAAACGCCTCGATTTCTGCGATTTAAACAGAAACTGGTGTAGATTCCATAATTTGGCAAATAAACATAAACTACATAGGTTCTGTACTTATCTAAACCCAAATGAATGCAATGTATACAGAAATCGATATAAAAGGTAATGTAAAACATGGCAAATTAGGCTCACAACAAACACCCCATACTTAAGCTTGCTTGTCCTCAAGCAATACTTTTATTTGTCATTCAGGGGAAGAAATCAAAACTCTCAACATCTTGGATTCATTCTTATATGTCCCTGCAATCAATTACCATCCTCGAAAAGGTACTAGTGTCACATATTCATGCATGTGCAAATATGTAAAAGCAACATCTACTCACAAAAGGAGGGTTATACACAAATAATTTTTTATGTGACAAAGCATTGATAATCAAGAAGATTTTAATTTAAGCTCATGAAGGAGTAGATTGGTAAAAGGCTAAAAGGTGGGCAATTTCTGGTAATGTGGTGCTTTTATGATCCGGGGAAATGGAGTATTTCCAAACTTGAGTTTAATTCCACATTCTTTCTTCATATAATTCATCACCTTTCATATTGCTTTTTTCAATAATAATGCTTTTACCTCTCTAACCTTAGCACTGCCTTCTCGCGAGTCGCAAACATGCGTGTCATGAATGGCCCCGGATACTTAGTGCTTTGGACTCCTCACAATGTGTCCCATCTCTCCAAACTATTATCTTAGAGAGCAGGGTCAATCTACCTTTATCTCCTGAGGTGATTGGATTTTCTTTCACTCATTAAATTTTCCATATATTTCAAATAATTTCCTTCCAAACTCCAATAATAATAACAATCACAACAACCATATAACATCTCCATAATGTAACATCATTCTCAACATAATCCCCGGATAAGGTAAAGAATGGCAATTATTTGGATCGTGTGGAGCAATATATGAAATAAGGCATATTATGGTTTTTGTGATGCATAAGCATAGGTAAGGCTAGGATTATAACAATGAGCATTATATGGAAATATAAATTCCTCAATCATTTTATCATGCAACATGTCAAAAGCAACTTCAAATTTCACCTCCTTTCATGGTTTTCAAGAAATAATGCACTTCATTGTGACTTTCCTTTACTAGGCAATTTCATGCTATATGTCTAATGAATCCAATTTTGCATCGTCGAGTTCAATATAAGCTTCCATGAAATTATTTCAAAATTTTCAATGGGGGTCATTTTTCTCAACTTTTTGGAAAACATGCATATAAACACATAAATCAAATAATGCATTCCAAAATAGCCATGTAGCAATTCTAAGAAATAATGCACATATGTAAAATATGATCAAATAAATCAAATATGCATGAAGTAAGCCCTTCCCCCACCCCATACTTAAACATTACAGTGTCCTCACTGTATAAAATCAAATAAAAACAAGAGTAAAGGAAGGAACTCACAGGATCATGTCGAGGAGCACAAAACTGCGTAGGTCGAGTAAGTTGCTGGTCGACATCGAGTACCCCTTACTCGATCTCGAGTTGGCTTTGCTCTGCGTCTAGTGGTTTCAGAAGTCGAGGAAGTTCTGGTCTTGTCGATGTCGAGTACGTCTACTCGAGTTCGACTAACTCCTGGGCTTCTCCTCGTCGTCGTCGTCGACTTGGCCTTCGTCGATTCTGACTGGTTTCAGGGACTTCCTTTTCCACTTTTCGCGATCCTTAGATACTTGTCGACCTATAAGTGTTAGATTCCATACCAAAAACAAGACTATCCATAGGAAGAAACCAAAAACAAAAACCAAAAACCAAAACCAAACAAAGTAAAGTGTCCAAAAAGTTCATAAAGTCTATATACATGCTCTAGATTTTAGAGTCGCTAGGCCGACTTCTCCGTTTGCGCTCAAGGACCATTTTTGTGGGGCCCGCTCATGCTTGACCCTTCTCCTGGATCATCTAGGTGCTGATGGTAGTATGCAAGCTTAGCGGACAGGGGGTTGCTTGCATCATCTCCCTTCTCCTTCTTTTTCTTCCTTGTAGCCTTTAGTTTCTGCAAATTTTCTCGCCACGATGTTTTAGCTCCCTTTAAATCATTAAAAATTTTATTTATGGACTGAGGGGGAGTAGAATTCATACCTGCACTTACCTGTTCGGACCCAAAACAGAAATTTTTGGGCTTGGGGTTACTCGATGTCGAGTACTGGTGGTCGAGGTCGAGTACAGGGACCCCATACTTAGGCTCCCGGCAAGTCTCAGGCTCAGCAGTGGTGGTCGAGGTCGACGAAGTCTCGTCGAGGTCGAGTACAGCGCTGGTCGAGATCGACGAGAGCTTGTCGATCTCGAGTACGGTTTTCGCTCCCTCCGTTGTTTGCTTAGCCCCTTCGATGCTGATGCTTTTCACCTCCAGCCAAGAAATCTCCTCTTTTGCAGGGCCAAAAGAGAAATCCAAAACCTCATCGCCTATGGTGAAGGTGAGCGATCGATTCTTAACGCTAATCCTGGCATCTGCAGTAGCTAAGAAAGGTCTACCAAGAATAATAGGGCTAGTAGGATCTTCAGCACAATCAATAATAAGGAAATCAGCTGGCACAAAGAATTTTCCAACCTGGACTGGAACATTTTCAACTATTCCTGTAGGGATGACTACTGTATTATTTGCCATGTATAATTTAGCATCCACAGGTTCTATGCATCCTATTTTTACTTTCCGCCAGATTGATAAAGACATAATGCTCACACTTGCTCCTAAATCGCATAGAGAATCATATTTGTATTGACCAAAACCCACAGTAACAGAAAACTTACCTGGGTCAGGCCTCTTTTCATGGAAGTGGAGTACTTTGCATTCGCCTGCGATCTCTGAGATGGACCGCTTCTTGCTCAGGATATCCTTTAGAAATTTGACATATCCAGGCATCTCTTGTAGGGCTTCTGTAAAAGGAATAGAAAAGTTTAGCTCTTGAAACATATTAACAAATCTATTAAATCTGCCTGCAGTGGGATCTTTAAGAGATTTAGAAGGGAAAGGAAGTGGCTTTTTCGAAGCCAGGTTAGCTGTCGGAGGTGATGCAGAATCGTCGACGTCGGCCAGAGGCTCCTCGACATCGACCAGAGGCTTGTCGAGGTCGACCAGAGGCTTGTCGACCTCGAGTTGACTCGTCGACCTTGGGTTGCTGGTCTGCACAGCGGAGTCCGAGCTCCGATTCTGGTCTGTGTCAAGTACGGTCCTTGTCGAGGTCGAGTTGGGCTTCTCGAGATCGAGTTGGCTCTGCTCTGTCTCGAGTCGCTGCTCTACGTCGCTTTGCTGTTTTCCGACCTCTGGCTCGTGTAGTTGATGCCCACTCCTTAGTTTGACAGCTGCGACATGTCCAGTTTGCCCTTTAGGATTTGGTTCTGTTTGCCCAGGGAGCTTGCCGGATGGTCGTGGGATCTGTGATGCGATTTGACCCATCTGGGTTTCTATCCCTCTTTTCCAGATGTCCAGTTCCCCAAATTTGGTGGTGATGTTTTGGAACTGGTTGTTGATGTTGCCCTGATTCCGGCGCATCTCCTCAAGGATCAGCTGTAGATCATCTTTTCTTTGATCCCTTTCTGGATGTCCCGGAGCTCTGTAGGGTGGGGGATTCCTAGGGGGACCTTGGTTCCATTGCTGTTGATAAGGCCTTTGATCCCCCATATAGCGATTAGGACCCCCAGCATAGGCTGCCTCCTCATGTGTTTCTGCCATCCTGACTTGCTCTGTGTGTGGGCACTCAGTAGTGGTGTGCCTCTGTGATCCACATTCGATGCAAGGCTGATTGACAGACAGATATTTGACTTGCTTGAGGAGCTTGCGATTCTGATCCCTGTAGAACTGCTCCCTAACATCTGGGTCGATCTCCTTTGCTGGCTCATAAAGTGGCATAGATGGTGCTGGCCTGGCGTAGGAGTTCTCCTCATAATTTGCAGTAGACCCATATTTGTTGTCGTAGTTGGTGAGCTTGTCTAGCACACCCCATGCGTCAATTGGTGGCATCGTCAGATACTCGTAGCGAGTATACTGGTTGATCCTGTCCTTAGTCACTTGATCAAGAGAATTGAAGAAGATCTCCTGATTGACGTAGGGTGGCTGTCCATGAGTAATGCAAGATCGTAGAAGATCCTTGTAGCGTTCCCATGCCTTTGCTAGCGGTTCCCCTTTCTGCTGCTTGAAGGCGGTGATTTTCTGGCGGAGAAGTGCTGTCTTGGCAGGCGGTGATTGTCTGCCCTCTCTCTAGAATCCCTAATCCCTGGTTGTAAACCCTAGGGTTCTACCCTCCCAAATCCCATTTTTGGTGTAAAATTTATTGTAATTGAGATGGGGCTTCTCCTTTATCCACCTTCCTTTGCCTAGTTGTGGTGCGGTTGGGCTCTCCGTCGCCGGTCGGTGGCTCTTCCTCGCCATTTCTGCTTTCCTTTGGGTGGTCCAGGTTTGGTGGTTTTGCTGGTGATCTCGGCGACTCTCCTCCTGCTCCTCCTTCATCTGTATTCCTCTATTCGCCTCCCCTTGGTGCTTGGTGGCCGGACTCCTCGGTCTCCATCCCTCTTTTTAGCCCTCGTTTCGGACATCTAGTTGGTAGATCTGGCTTTCTCTGTGCTGTGCGCGTATCTCTTCCGGACGGTCCGGTTGTGGCTGCGGCGTCGGTGGTTTGGGTGTGGGTCGTTCCCGCTGGGCTGCGCCTCCTGGTCTTTCATCCTGGCTTGGGTTTCTCCATATTGTGGTCTCGCCTCGGTTTCTCGCTGTCGACTCCCTCCTGTTGCCCTCGGAGTCGCTGGCTTGTTTCCGTGGCTCTCAATTTGTCTCGGGCTTCTCCATCGGACCTTCACTTTTCCGGCCTCCCTCCGCCGGCGAGCGATTTGTGTTACCCGGTCTCTTCATGTTGTCCTGTCCCATTAGTGTACGGCTGTTCTTGGCGTGCAAGCCTTTTATTTGGCCTTACACGCCAAGCTTCCCATTAACTTTAAAAAAAAAAAACCATTTATATATATATATTTGTGGGTGTGTGTGAGAAAATTCCGAAAGAGACCCGAAAGGGTTTGAGTAAATCCACCCGAAAGGGTTTAAGTAAATACCGTAAAGGTTTGATGATATTTTTGTAGGTGAGGAAATTCTGAATTGGATCCGTAGTATTTGGTAGATTGCTGAATTGCTTGGTGGTGCGATGGTGGGGTTTTCGAGGCTAGCAGTTTCTGAGCGGTGTTTCTTCTTATTTGTCGACGTGCGAGAGGTCGTGGACGTGATCGAGATCTGATGGCTCATTGACAGAGTCCAAATCTGAGGTTTTCACTTAGTTCCCCAGGGATCCCCTGCGTTGCCTCTACCAACTGATGGATGAGTTGCCGCACTCTGCTTCGGTTCTTTCATCATTTGCTAGTCTTTGCCTTTATTTGCACTCTTGTAATTTGTCTGTTCTGCCTTATTGTTAGTTTATGTCTTTAGCTTATGTTGACGGTTTATCCGTCGCCGAGTTCTTCGGCCTATCGACTCTCGGGCCTGTCCGGGCGTCGAATTCTTACTTAATCAAAAAAAAAAAAAAAAAAAAAAAAAAAAAATCATTTGTTTGGGCTCCCTCGTTGTATTTTAGCTTTTGAAAGACAGAACTTCCCTCCTTACCGCATTCAATATTGCGCCACAAAATCCCTCCCACGGATCGACCTTCTGGACCGTCCGATCCATCTCCCATCAACGGTGGCAAAAAAGCCCCCTCTTTTAAACACCCGCATCTATAAATTGACCTACTCCTGACTCCATTTGCAGAACTCAACACAAAATCTCTCTAATTCTCAAAGCTTTTATCAACCAGTGAAAATGTCGGGCCGTGGAAAGGGAGGAAAGGGGCTGGGCAAGGGCGGAGCCAAGAGGCACAGGAAGGTTCTCCGGGACAACATCCAGGGCATCACCAAGCCGGCGATCCGCCGTCTGGCGAGGAGAGGCGGTGTGAAGCGTATCAGCGGCCTTATCTACGAAGAAACCAGGGGTGTTCTTAAGATCTTCCTCGAGAACGTGATTCGCGATGCTGTTACCTACACCGAGCACGCCAGGAGGAAGACGGTGACCGCCATGGATGTGGTTTATGCTCTCAAGAGGCAGGGAAGGACTCTCTACGGTTTCGGCGGTTAGATTTGTAGTATCTGCTTATGAATTAGGGTTTATAAATGTCTATTGGATGTATTTTGGCTTGGTTTGCTAGATTGGAAGCTCGTTTCTGTAATTCCTACCTTGTTTTGCATCTCGTAAGGAATGAAGGTTTCAATTTCTGCAGAAATGTGTTTTCTTTAATTACTTGCTTTGAATTTCATCCCGGAACTATGCAAAAGCCCCCAAAGAATTATGTGAATTTCTTTACTTGGAAGAATTTATGGAATACATCAAACAATTGCAACAACATACAACCTGTTTCACAACTCACAGTGGACCAATGGAAATTCTCAATCTGGTGAAAATATCATACTGTGTGATGTGTGATTTCTATTTCTTCTTTGGGACTCCGAGCCTGAGCCTGAAGTCCTCTGCCATATGTGGGAGACCATCTTTCAACTTGATCTTTGGTTCCCATCCGAGAAGCTCCTTGGCCTTTGTGTTGTCTGGCTTCCTCTGTCTTGGGTCATCAGGAGTGTTCTCCACTGTCACTATCTTCACATTTGGGTTGATAAGCTGCAAAGTGTATGTAACAGATGTGTTATATACATCATCCCCAGGCTAAAACATGGCCATAGCAGCTAATGTCTACTTAGCAACTGACCTCTTTAACTGTCTCAGCAAGCTCTATCATTGTGAATTCTCCTGATGCAGTATGCAAACATTTGGCGACATCAGTGATTGAGAATGTGAGAGAACGATTAGGGATGTTCCATTGATCTGCAAAGATTGCTTGTTACCTGGGTTGCCAATGTTGATGGGTCCAGTACGTTCACCTTCCATGAGCCTGACGAGGCCATCGACCTAGATGAATGCAAAAGCAACTCAATTGATCATGAGAAGTTTAGCAATCATTTTGAGCTTCGTTTTCAGCATCTCTAAAGATTAAAAAGAGCAACATACCATGTCAGAGACGTAACAGAAACTGCGGGTCTGTGTTCCCGGAGCTTGGACTGTCAAGGGTTCATCTCTATAAAAGGCATAACAGCAGTAAATGTATATAAGGAACGAGCAATATACAGATCTGTCAATATGTTGTATAGTTTGTTAGTTACCTGAGTGCTTGAGCAATGAAATTGCTGACAACACGGCCATCATCAATATTCATGCGAGGCCCGTATGTATTGAAGATTCTTGCTACTCTTATTTCTGCATCAGACAAATAGGAAGACAGAGTGAAACATTTGCATTCAGAAAAATAGGAAGACAGAGTGAAACATTTGGATTTGAATGCAAGGTTTTGGAAGGGCACAAACTCGTACTCTTACCTATGCCATGCTGCCTATGGTAATCAAACATTAATGTTTCAGCAACGCGTTTCCCTTCATCATAGCAACTTCTTACGCCTATGGGCAAGAAAATAGTCTTCAATCTCGTGCATGGCAAATTCAGAGTAAGTTTTAAAGATAATATACCAATTGGATTAACATTTCCCCAATAGGTTTCTGGTTGCGGATGCACAAGAGGATCACCATAAACCTCTGAAGTTGATGTCAGCAAAATTCTATTGACACATTTAGATAAAAGAAAATCTTCAATTTTGGAGTACAAACTCTAAGCAGTAAGCACTGTCAAGAAAACACTGCCAAAAAAGCGTTGCGTGACAATCAACCTTGCTCCAACTCGCTTGGCAAGACCCAGCACGTTCAAAGTGCCAATCACATTTGTCTTGATCGTCTGTTTTAGTAATAAATGAAAGATCAGATGATAGGCATCTAGGGCTCTAAGTTATTTAGTGTACAGCCAATTCGTCACCCGTAATGTTTAAAGTTCAGGGTTAGGATATCCTATTAGCACACAAACAATGCAACCGAATCGTTTTGCTGCCTTTACTGGTTAGATGTAAAAGCTGAAAGCAAGTATTCTCACCTTCACAGGATTGTGCTTGTAAAAAATTGGAGATGCAGGGCAGGCAAGGTGATAAATCTGATCAACCTCAACTCAACCCATAGTGGCTCGGTAACATCTGCAGATAGCAAAATTTGCTATTGAACTGTCCCCTCTAATCACCACAAAGCATAACACTATAAACTATAAAGGTAAATCCCTGTTTGTTGCCTTTACTCTATCACGTTTCCCCTCCGTGAATCAAGTCATTATCATCAATATAAAGATTTTTCATACTTCCTTATAGAGCGAAAAAAATGACAAGTACCATGGCGGATAAGCTCAAATCTTGGATGACCGATCCACTTCCTAAGATTGTCCTTAGATCCAGTGAAGTAGTTGTCAGCAACTATGACCTGCATAAAGCAACATCACAGACATTGATCCACAGATTGTATGCGTTATCTTAGCGAAGCTGAAAGAGTGTTCCTGCAATTTCAATCTCACCTCATTGTTTTCGTTTTCCATCAACCTGTCAACTAGGTGAGAGCCAATGAATCCAGCTCCTCCAGTAACCAAAATTCTCATCTTTGACTATTTGCATTGACGGAAAATGACCAAGCAAATCAGAATCCAGAATCACTGATCTTATATCCCACAAGTGTTTAATCATCAATCCAGTAAAAATGAAAAATAGGATCTTCCCATCTGCCAATCTCGAGCTTCTCTAATTTCTAACACAAAAATTGCACACAAATTGAAGGTTGAATACAAATCAATTAACAGGAAAGGGGACAATTTTAACCTGACAAAATTTGGAATTGCGAAGAGGTGATGGGGCGGGGCCCTTCTTTGTGGCTCCATTAGCCGCCATTGCTGGGATCTCGCAAAGCTCAAATACCTGTGAAAGAGTTACGATCGGAACCTCAATTCCGAAGCTAAAACACGCGAAACTAAAAAGAAATGAACTTTAAAAGATCATTTACCGAAACTACACAAAAACCCTAGTGGGGGGACTTGGATTTGGAGATCAAAGAGCTGGGGTATATATATATAGTCCTGAATTTGAATTTATTTTGAATGATTTTTTTCCTCCAAAATTAAACGATCGGGGGACCGACACTTTCTCCACCACACCGAACGACGACAACTCGATCAACAAGAGAGAGTTGAGTGATTTACGGCACCAAATTAAAAATCACACCATCACTTGAAGGTAAAGAAAAGAATTTGATATGATTGCTAACCGCTGTACAGAGTAAACTAAAGAAAAAGATGGAATAATGTATGGTTGAAGAGGAAAATGTGTTGCACCTTATTTTAAGGGCGTGTTTGGTAACTGGGTGGAGAAGGTAGATGAGGATAGATTTTTGGAGGTGGATGGGATGGAGATGGAATCTCGGAGTGGATGGGGTGGAGTTATGAATTCCTTTTCATCCATTTTTACTCGTTTTCGTATTTGTTTGGGTTTTAAAGTTTTGGTGGATGAAGAGACTTAAAAAAACCCAATAACCCCCACTAAACCACCCGAAATGACGATTATCCCCCTCCCAATTGCCCCTCACCCCCAACCCTTCTTCCCCTGTTGTAGCAATTGGAGCAAAATTTCTGAGAAATTATCCATCCACGCAGCTCGCGATGTAGCTCGGCCTTCTCCCTGTACTTCCGACGCCCGACAAAGCATCGCTGGCCACATGTAAGTTCTCCCGACCTTTGTTCTACTGTCTTCAGTTTGGATATAGTCGATTGGGGTTGGGATGTGTGGTTCATCGTTCGGGTATACCAAAATCCCAAATAGGACGAACACAAATTACAACTATAGTTGATGAAGTTGGGGTTACATGAATTTCACTCATTTGTTACAAATCCAAAAATCGTGTGGAATTAGGGTTTAGGGACCGATTTGGGGGCGACATACCCTCAATTTGACATTGATTTAGGGTTAGAGGTATTCGCGTAAGGATTGTGTACCTATGAACGCTATGAATTGAATTTGGCAGTGATTCATTAGCTATGAATTCAAATCCATATTGTGTCTGCTGCTTTATGTTAGTTGTCATACACAATCATGTTTCAATCGTTAATGCACTTTCTTGTTGTCCCTGAAATCGGCCACAACCTACCGTATTTGTTATTCCATTTACTTGTCACACTCCACGACAGAACTACACACCCTGCCCAAATGGATTCCCGTGGTCCGACCAAGGGGAAAGACAAATGAAAAGGTAAGAAAGCTAAGTTGGGTTCTGACGAGAAGAACACTGTGCCCGCTGCGTTCTACTGGTCATTGGAATTGACCAAGAAGTTGATGCATGTGCTCCTTGCGTACCAGCGGGAAAATGGTAAGGACCAATCCTTAAAATGGATAAGCGAAGGGCGTCGCCGTCTCCTTGCTCCTGGAGACGTTGCGCGAGAACCGTAGACAACGTCGTCGTGCATAAGCGAAGGGCGTCGCCGTCTTCTTCGATCTTCTTCGCACCTGGATCCCCATTGCGAAGCACTACTTCAAAAAGGTTCATAAGGTGCCGCAGTTTCTAGGAGAGCACACCGATGCAAGATGTGTTAACCAGATCCTCAACCACTGTTCCCAATCTAGGAGGGTCAACGCCTTCCGAATGGAGAAGGGTGCCTTCATCCGGTTGTGCGGGATGCTGGAGCACCAGTATGGGCTTATGGGTTCTGACCAACTTTCCGAAACGGAGAAGGTGTCAATCTTTGTCAATACCATGGCGTGGGGGTCGAGTCAGCGGAACTCATGCGAGCGTTTCCTTCGACCGACTTACACCATTTCGGACACCATTTCGGAAGTGCTAGAAGCCATATGTGGGGGGCCATCTAACGGCTACCGCGGACTAGCGGGGGACTTGATCCGGCCTCGAGACCCACATTTTGCAGAAGTTCCGGAGCAGATCAGGTGCGACGACCGGTACTAGCCCTAATTAAAGGGTGCAATTGGCGCTATTGACGTGACGCATATTGAAGCACAAATACCCAAAGAGGACCACATACGGTTCCGATGCAGGAAGGGCACAACAACATACAATGTCATGGCCGTTTGTGACTTCGAGCTTCGATTCACCTTCATATCCGCCGGATGGGAAGGAAGCGCTCCCGATTCACATTTATAACAAGTAAGAGCACCCACAATGGACATACTCCATTGGGTGTCTTATTTATTTTTTTTTAAAAAGAAAAAATATAAACTGACACACTAAGCTTCTACTGCTGGAAACTAAAGGCTAAAATGAAGATATTCAAGTCTGCCACAATTTGACACACAATACACACCATAACTTTTTTTCTGATTTTTTTGTTTTTAAATTTAAGGAACCTAATATATAACCAATGTGGATGCTCAAAGAAACTTACTACATGCACATTGTCCTAAAGCAATCATTCGTAGAGCGATACAGTAGAATTGAAAGTGATAGACCGGTTCAATGGAAAGCTCATAGAAGGATATTGGCAATATAAGCTCGAGATTCGATGTGGAAAATGACGGACTTGTTGAATTTCACACTGTACAGAGATAGAGACAGACGAAAAATCCCAACCCATTTGTTCATTTAGGGCGTGTTTGGCAACTGGGTGGGTGGGAGTGGGGGGGGGGGGGGGGGGGTAGGTGGACGAGGATAGATTTTTAGGGGTGGACGGGATGGAGATGGAATCTCGGGGTGGACGGGGTGGAGTTATGAATCCCCTTTCACCCGATTTCGTATTTGGTTGGGTTTTAAAGTTTTGGTGGATGGAGTGACTAAAAAAGACCCAATTGCACCCACTAAACCAACCGAAATGACGATTATCACCCTCCAAATTGCCCCTCACCCCCAACCCTTCTTCCCATGTCATAGCAATTGGAGCAAAATTTCTGAGAAATTATCCATCAACGCAGTTCGCGGTGCAGCACCAACATTCTCCCTACACTTCCGACGCCTTGCAAAGCATTGCCGGCCACATGTAAGTTCTCCCGACCTTTGTTCTACTGTCTTCAGTTTGGATATAGTCCATTGGGGTTGGTATTTAGTGTTCGTCGTTCGGGTATACCAAAAATCCAAAATAGGACGAACTCAAATTACAACTAGGGTTGATAAAGTTTGGGTTACATGAATTTCACTCCTCTGTTAAAAATCCAAAAATCCTGTGGAATTTGGGGTTTAGGGACATATTTGGGGGCGACAGACCCTCAATTTGACATTGATTTAGGGTTAGAGGTGTTCGGGTAAAAATTGTGTACCTATGAACGCTATTAATTGAATTTGGTAGTGATTCATTAGCTATGAATTCAAATCCATATTGTGTCTGCTGCTTTTTGTTAGTTGTCATACACAAACATGTTTCAATCGTTAATGCACTTGTTTTTTGTCCTTGAAATCGGCCACAACCTATCGTATTTGTTATTCAATTTACTTGCCACCCTCCATGACAAAACTACGCATCTTGCCCAACGACATCCGATACTGGCCCTACTTCAAGGGTAAAATTGGCGCTATTGACGGGACGCATATTGAAGCACAAATACCCAAAGAGGACCACACAAGGTTACGATGCAGGAAGGGTACAAAAATATACAATGTCATGTCCGTTTGTGAGTTCGAGCTTCGATTCACCTTAATATCCGCCGGATGGTAGGGAAGCGCTCACGATTCAACTTCATAACAAGTAAGAGCACCCACAATGGACATACTCCATTGGGTGTCTTATTTTTTTTTTAAAATAGAAAAAATACAAACTGACACACTAAGCTTCTACTGCTGGAAACTAAAGGCTAAAATGAAGATATTCAAGTCTGCCACAATCTGACACACAATACACAACATTAACTTTTCTGACTTTTTTGTTTTTAAATGTAAGGCACCTAATATATAACCAATGTGGATGTTCTAAGAAACATACTACATGCACATTGTCCTAAACTAATCATTCGTAGAGCGATACAGTAGAATTGAACATGATAGACTAGTTCAAAGGAAAGCTCATAGAAAGATATTGGAGCAATAAGCTCGAGATTCGATGTGTAAAAAGGCGAAGTTGTTGAATTTCACACTGTACAGAGATAGAGACAGACGAAAAATCCCAACCCATTTGCTCATTTAAAGCGTGTTTGGAAACTTGGTCGGGGTAGGTGGATGGGGATAAATTTTTGGGGGTGGACGGGATGGAGATGGAATCTCGGGGTAGACGGGGTGGAGTTATGAATCCCTTTCACCCGATTTCGTATTTGGTTGGGTCTTAAAGTTTTGGTGGATGGAGTGACTAAAAAAGGCCCAATTCCCGCCTCTAAATCACCCGAAATGACGATTATACCCCTCCCAATATCCCCTCAACCCCAACCCTTCTTCCCTTGTCGTAGAGATTGGAGCAAAATTTCTAAGAAATTATCCATCCACGTAACTCGCGGTGCAGCTCCGACATTCTACCTGCACTTCCGATGCCCTTCAAAGCATCGCCGTCCACATGTAAGTTCTCCCGACCTTTTTCTACTGTCTTTAGTTTGGATATAGTCGTTTGGGGTTGGGATGTGGTGTTCGTCGTTCGGGTATACCAAAATAAAAAATAGGACGAACACAAATTACAGTTAGGGTTGATGAAGTTGGGGTTACATGAATTTCACTCCTCTAGTACAAATCCAAAAATCGTGTGGAATTAGGATTTAGGGACCGTTTTGGGGGCGACAAGCCTTTAATTTGACATTGATTTAGGGTTAGAGGTGTTCGGGTAAGGATTGTGTACCTATGAACGCAATGAATTGAATTTGGTAGTGATTCATTAGCTATGAATTCAAATCCATTTTGTGTCTGCTGCTTTTTGTTAGTTGTCATACACAAAAATGTTTCAATCGTTAATGCACTTGCTTGTTGTCCCTGAAATCAGCCACAACCTATCGTATTTGTTATTCCATTTACTTTCCACCCTCCACGTAAGAACTACGCACCCTGCCCAACGACATCAGATAATGGCCCTACTTCAAGGGTGAAATTGGCGCTATTGACGGGACGCATATTAAAGTACAAATACCTAAAGAGGACCACATACGGTTCCGATGCAAGAAGGGCACAACAACATACAATGTCATGGCCGTTTGTGACTTCGAGCTTCGATTCACCTTCATATCCGCCGGATGGGAGGGAAGCGCTCCCGATTCACATTCATAACAAGTAAGAGCACGAACAATGGACATACTCCATTGGGTGTCTTATTTTAAAAAAAAAATAGAAAAAAATACAAACTGACGCACTAAACTTCTACTGCTTGAAACTAAAGGCTAAAATGAAGATATTCAAGTCTGCCACAATCTGACACACACTACACACCATAAACTTTTCTAACTTTTTTGTTTTTAAATGTAAGGCACCTAATATATAACCAATGTGGATGCTCAAAGAAACTTACTACATGCACATTGTCCTAAACCAATAATTTTTAGAGCGATAAAGTAGAATTGAACATGATAGACTAGTTCAAAAGAAAGCTCATAGAAGGATATTGGAGCAATATGCTCGATATTCGATGTGTAAAAAGGCGGCGTTGTTGAATTTCACACTGTACAGAGATAGAGACAGACGAAAAATGCCAACCCATTTGCTCATTTAGGGCGTGTTTGACAATTGGGTGGAGGTAAGTGGATGGTGATAGATTTTTGGGGTTGACGGGATGGAGATGGAATCTCGGGGTAGAAGGGGTGGAGTTATGAATCCCTTTCACCCGGTTTCGTATTTGGTTGGATTTTAAAGTTTTGGTGGATGGAGTGACTAAAAAAACCTAATTCCCCACACTAAATCACCCAAAATGACAATTATGGCCCTCCCAATTGCCCCTCACCCCCAACCCTTCTTCTCATGTCGTAGCAAATGGAGCAAAATTTCTGAGAAATTATCCATCCACGCAACTCGCGGTGCAGCTCCGACATTCTCCCTGCACTTTCGACGCCCTACAAAGCATCTCCGGCCAGATGTAAGTTCTCCCAACCTTTGTTCTACTGTCTTTAGTTTGGATATAGTCGTTTGGGGTTGGGATGTGGTTTTCGTCGTTCGTGTTTACCAAAATAAAAAATAAGACGAACACAAATTACATCTAGGGTTGATGAAGTTGGGGTTACATGAATTTCACTCCTCTGTTACAAATCCAAAAATCGTGTGGAATTAGGGTTTATGGACCGATTTGGGGGCGACAGACCCTCAATTTGACATTTATGTAGGGTTAGAGGTGTTCGGGTAAGGATTGTGTACCTATGAACGCTATGAATTGAATTTGGTAGTGACTCGCGGTGCAGCTCCGGCATTCTACCTGCACTTCCGATGCCCTTCAAAGCATCGCCGTCCACATGTAAGTTCTCCCGACCTTTTTCTACTGTCTTTAGTTTGGATATAGTCGTTTGGGGTTGGGATGTGGTGTTCGTCGTTCGGGTATACCAAAATAAAAAATAGGACGAACACAAATTACAGTTAGGGTTGATGAAGTTGGGGTTACATGAATTTCACTCCTCTAGTACAAATCCAAAAATCGTGTGGAATTAGGATTTAGGGACCGTTTTGGGGGCGACAAGCCTTTAATTTGACATTGATTTAGGGTTAGAGGTGTTCGGGTAAGGATTGTGTACCTATGAACGCAATGAATTGAATTTGGTAGTGATTCATTAGCTATGAATTCAAATCCATTTTGTGTCTGCTGCTTTTTGTTAGTTGTCATACACAAAAATGTTTCAATCGTTAATGCACTTGCTTGTTGTCCCTGAAATCAGCCACAACCTATTGTATTTGTTATTCCATTTACTTTTCAACCTGCCCAACGACATCCGGTACTGGCCCTATTTCAAGGGTGAAATTAGCGCTATTGACGGGACACATATTAAAGTACAAATACCGAAAGAGGACCACATACGGTTCCGATGCAGGAAGCGCACAACAACATACACTATCATGTCCGTTTGTGACTTCGAGATTCGATTCACCTTCATATCCGCCTGATGGGAGGTAAGCGCTCCCGATTCACATTCATTACAAGTAAGAGCACCTACAATGGACATACTCAATTGGGTATCTTTTTTTTAAATAGAAAAAAATACAAACTGACACTAATTTAGGGTTAGAGGTGTTCGGGTAAGGATTGTGTACCTATGAACGGTATGAATTGAATTTGGTAGTGATTCATTAGTTATGAAATCAAATCCATATTGTGTTTGCTGCTTTCTGTTAGTTGTTATAAACAAACATGTTTCAATCGTTAATGCACTTGTTTGTTGTCCCTGAAATCGGCCACAACCTATCATATTTGTTATTCCATTTACTTGCCACCCTTCACGACAGAACTACGCACCCTGCCCAACGACATCCGTTAATAGCCCTACTTAAAGGGTGAAATTGGCGCTATTGACGAGACGCATATTGAATCACAAATACCCAAAGAGGACCACATACGGTTCCGATGCAGGAAGGACACAACAACATACAATGTCATGACCGTTTGTGACTTGGAGCTTCGATTCACCTTTGATCAACTGACAAGTAAGAGCACCCACAATTCACATTCATAACAAGTAAGAGCACCCACAATGGACACACTCCATTGGGTGTCTTATTTTGTTTTAAAAAATAGAAAAAAATACAAACTGACACACTAAGCTTCTACTGCTGGAAACTGAAGGCTAAAATGAAGATATTAAAGTCTGCCACAATCTGACACACACTAGACACCATAAACTTTTCTGACTTTTTTGTTTTTAAATGTAAGGCACCTAATATAACCAATGTGGATGCTCTAAGAAACTTACTACATGCACACTGTTCTAAACCAATCATTCGTAGAGCGATATCGTAGAATTGAACATGATAGACTAGTTCAAAGGAAACCTCATAGAAGGATATTGGAGCAATAAGCTCGATATTCGATGTGTAAAAAGGAGGAGTTGTTGAATTTCACACGGTAAAGAGATAGAGACAAACGAAAAATCCCAATCCATTTGCTCATTTAAGGCGTGTTCGACAACTGGTTGGGGGTAGGTGGATGGTGATAGATTTTTGGGGGTGGATGGGATGGAGATGGAATCTCGCGGTAGAAGGGGTGGAGTTATGAATCCCTTTCACCCGGTTTCGTATTTGGTTGGGTTTTAAAGTTTTGGTGGATGAAGTGACTAAAAAACCCCAATTTCCCCCACTAAATCACCCAAAATGACGATTATGCCCCTCCCAATTGCCCTTCACCTCTAACCCTTCTTCTCCTATCGTAGCAATTGGAGCAAAATTTCTGGGAAATTATCCATCCACGCAACTCGCGGTGCAGCTCCGGCATTCTCCCTGCACTTTCGACGCCCTGCAAAGCATCTCCGGCCACATGTAAGTTCTCCCGACCTTTGTTCTACTGTCCTCAGTCTGGATATAGTCGTTTGGGGTTGGGATGTGGTGTGTTCGTCGTTCGAGTATACCAAAATCGAAAATAGGACGAACAAAAATTACAGCTAGGGTTGATGAAGTTGGGGTTACATGAATTTCACTCCTCTGTTACAAATCCAAAAATCATGGGGAATTAGGGTTTAGGGACCGATTTGGGGGCGACAGACCCTCAATTTGACATTTATGTAGGGTTAGAGGTGTTCGGGTAAGGATTGTGTACCTATGAACGCTATGAATTCAAATCCATATTGTGTTTGCTGCTTTATGTTAGTTGTTATAAACAAACATGTTTCAATAGTTAATGCACTTGCTTGTTGTCCCTGAAATCGGCCACAACCTATCGTATATGTTATTCCATTTACTTGCCACCCTCCACGACAGAACTACGCACCCTTCCCAACGACATCCGGTACTGGCCCTACTTATAGGGTGAAATTGGCGCTATTGACGGGACGCATATTGAAGCACAAATACCCAAAGACGACCACATACGGTTCCGATGCAGGAAGGGCACAACAACAATGTCATGGCCGTTTGTGACTTTGAGCTTCGATTCACCTTCATATCCGCAGGATGTGAGGTAAGCGCTCCCGATTCACATTTATAACAAGTAAGAGCACCCACAATGGACATACTCCATTGGGTGTCTTATTTTTTTTTAAAAAAAATAAAAAAAATACAAACTGACACACTAAGCTTCTACTGCTGGAAACTAAAGGCTAAAATGAAGATATTCAAGTCTGCCACAATCTGACACACACTACACACCATAAACTTTTCTGACTTTTTTATATTTAAATGTAAGGAACCTAATATATAACCAATATGGATGCTCAAAGAAACTTACTACATGCCCATTGTCCTAAACCAATCATTCGTAGAGCGATACAGTAGAATTGAACATGATAGACTAGTTCAAAGGAAAGGTCATAGAAGGATATTGGAGCAATAAGCCCGAGATTCGATGTGTAAAAATACGGAGTTGTTAAATTTCACAATGTACAGAGATAGAGACAGACGAAAAATCCCTACCCATTTGCTCATTTAGAGCGTGTTTGGCAACTTGGTGGGGGTAGGTGGATGGGGATAAATTTTTGGGTGTTGAAGGGATGGAGATTGATTCACGGGGTAGACGGGGTGGAGTTATGAATCTCTTTCACCCGGTTTCGTATTTGGTTGGGTTTTAAAGTTTTGGTGGATGGAATTACTAAAAAAGGCCCAATTCCCCCCTCTAAATCACCCGAAATGACAATTATGCCCCTCACCCCAAACCCTTCATCTCCTGTAGTACCAATTGGAGCAAAATTTCTGAGAAATTATCTATCCACGCAACTCGGGGTGCAGCTCTGGCATTCTCCCTGCACTTCTGGTTCCCTTCAAAGCATCGTCGTCCACATGTAAGTTCTCCCGACCATTTTCCACTGTCTTCAGTTTGGATATAGTCGTTTGGGTTGGGATGTGGTGTTCGTTTTTCGGGTATACCAAAATCCAAAATAGGACGAACACAAATTACAGCTAGGGTTGATCAAGTTGGGGTTACATTAATTTCACTCCTCTGTTACAAATCAAAAAATCGTGTGGAATTATGGTTTAGGGACCGATTTGGGGGCAACAAGCCCTTAATTTGACATTGATTTAGGGTTAGAGGAGTTCGGGTAAGGATTGTGTACCTATGAACGCAATGAATTGAATTTGGTAGTGATTCATTAGCTATGAATTCAAATCCATTTTGTGTCTACTGCTTTCTATTAGTTGTCATACACAAACATGTTTCAATCGTTAATGCACTTGCTTGCTGTCCCTGAAATCGGCTACAACCTATCGTATTTGTTATTCCATTTACTTTCCACCCTGCCCAACGACATCCGGTACTAGCCCTACTTCAAGGGTGAAATTGGCGCTATTGACGGGACGCATGTTGAAGTAAAAATACCCAAAGAGGACCACATACGGTTCCGATGCAGGAAGGGCACAACAAAATACAATGTCATGGCTGTTTGTGACTTCGAGCTTCGATTCACCTTCATATCCGTCGGATGGGAGGTAAGCGCTCCCGATTCACATTAATTACAAGTAAGAGCACCCACAATGAACATACTCCATTGGGTGTCTTTTTTTTGAAATAGAAAAAAATACAAACTGACACACTAAGCTTCTACTGTTGGAAACTAAAGGCTAAAATGAAGATATTCAAGTCTGCCACAATCTGACACACACTACACACCTTAAACTTTTCTGACTTTTTTGTTTTTAAATGTAAGGCACCTAATATATAAGTAATGTGGATGCTCTAAGAAACTTACTACATGCACATTGTCCTAAACCAATAATTCGTAGAGAGATAGAGTAGAATAGAACAAGATAGATCTAGTTCAAAGGAAAGCTCATAGAAGCATATTGGAGCCATAAGCTCGATATTGGATGTGTAAAAAGGCGGAGTTGTTGAATTTCACACTGTACAGAGATAGAGACAGACGAAAAATCCCAACCCATTTGCTCATTTAGGGCGTGTTTGGCAACCGGGTGGGGGTAGGTGGACGGTGATAGATTTCTGGGGTGGACGGGATGGAGATGGAATCTCGGGGTAGAAGGGGTGGAGTTATGAATCCCTTTCACCCGGTTTCGTATTTGGTTGGGTTTTAAAGTTTTGGTGGATGGAGTGACTAAAAAAAACCCAATTCCCCCCACTAAATCACCCGAAATGACGATTATGCCCCTCCCAATTGCCCCTCACCCCCAACCCTTCTTCCCCTGTCGTAGCAATTTGAGTAAAATTTCTGAAAAATTATCCATCCACGAAACTCGCGGTGCAGCTCCGGCATTCTCCCTGCACTTCCAACGTCATTCAAAGCATCGCCGACCACATGTAAGTTATCCCGACCTTTTTTCTACTGTCTACAGTTTGGATATAGTCGATTGGGGTTGGGATGTGTGGTTCGTCGTTCAGGTATACCAAAATCCAAAATAGGACGAATAAAAATTACAGCTAGGGTTGATGAAGTTAGGGTTACATGAATTCCACTTCTCTGTTACAAATCCAAAAATCGTGTGGAATTAGGGTTTAGGGACCGATTTGGGGGCGACAGACCCTCAATTTGACATTTATTTAGGGTTAGAGGTGTTCGGGTAAGGATTGTGTACCTATGAACGCTATGAATTGATTTTGGTAGTGATTCATTAGTTGTGAATTCAAATCCATATTGTGTCTGCTGCTTTTTGTTAGTGTTCATACACAAACATGTTTAAATCGTTAATGCACTAGCTTGTTGTCCCTGAAATCGGCCACAACCTATCGTATTTGTTATTCGATTTACTTGCCACCCTCCACGACATAACTACGCACCCTGCCCAACGACGTCCGGTACTGGGCCTACTTCAAGGGTGAAATTGGCGCTATTGACGAGACGCATATTGAAGCACAAATACCCAAAGAGGACCACATACGGTTCCGATGCAGGAAGGGCACAACAACAATGTCATGGCCGTTTGTGACTTTGAGCTTCGTTTCACCTTCATATCCGCAGGATGTGAGGTAAGCGCTCCCGATTCACATTTATAACAAGTAAGAGCACCCACAATGGACATACTCCATTGGGTGTCTTATTTTTTTTAAAAAAAAATAAAAAAAATACAAACTGACACACTAAGCTTCTACTGCTGGAAACTAAAGGCTAAAATGAAGATATTCAAGTCTGCCACAATCTGACACACACTACACACCATAAACTTTTCTGACTTTTTTATATTTAAATGTAAGGAACCTAATATATAACCAATATGGATGCTCAAAGAAACTTACTACATGCCCATTGTCCTAAACCAATCATTCGTAGAGCGATACAGTAGAATTGAACATGATAGACTAGTTCAAAGGAAAGGTCATAGAAGGATATTGGAGCAATAAGCCCGAGATTCGATGTGTAAAAATACGGAGTTGTTAAATTTCACACTGTACAGAGATAGAGACAGACGAAAAATCCCTACCCATTTGCTCATTTAGAGCGTGTTTGGCAACTTGGTGGGGGTAGGTGGATGGGGATAAATTTTTGGGTGTTGAAGGGCTGGAGATTGATTCACGGGGTAGACGGGGTGGAGTTATGAATCTCTTTCACCCGGTTTCGTATTTGGTTGGGTTTTAAAGTTTTGGTGGATGGAATTACTAAAAAAGGCCCAATTCCCCCCTCTAAATCACCCTAAATGACAATTATGCCCCTCACCCCAAACCCTTCATCTCCTGTAGTACCAATTGGAGCAAAATTTCTGAGAAATTATCTATCCACGCAACTCGGGGTGCAGCTCTGGCATTCTCCCTGCACTTCTGGTTCCCTTCAAAGCATCGTCGTCCACATGTAAGTTCTCCCGACCATTTTTCACTGTCTTCAGTTTGGATATAGTCGTTTGGGTTGGGATGTGGTGTTCGTTTTTCGGGTATACCAAAATCCAAAATAGGACGAACACAAATTACAGCTAGGGTTGATCAAGTTGGGGTTACATTAATTTCACTCCTCTGTTACAAATCAAAAAATCGTGTGGAATTATGGTTTAGGGACCGATTTGGGGGCAACAAGCCCTTAATTTGACATTGATTTAGGGTTAGAGGAGTTCGGGTAAGGATTGTGTACCTATGAACGCAATGAATTGAATTTGGTAGTGATTCATTAGCTATGAATTCAAATCCATTTTGTGTCTACTGCTTTCTATTAGTTGTCATACACAAACATGTTTCAATCGTTAATGCACTTGCTTGCTGTCCCTGAAATCGGCTACAACCTATCGTATTTGTTATTCCATTTACTTTCCACCCTGCCCAACGACATCCGGTACTAGCCCTACTTCAAGGGTGAAATTGGCGCTATTGACGGGACGCATGTTGAAGTAAAAATACCCAAAGAGGACCACATACGGTTCCGATGCAGGAAGGGCACAACAAAATACAATGTCATGGCTGTTTGTGACTTCGAGCTTCGATTCACCTTCATATCCGTCGGATGGGAGGTAAGCGCTCCCGATTCACATTAATTACAAGTAAGAGCACCCACAATGAACATACTCCATTGGGTGTCTTTTTTTTGAAATAGAAAAAAATACAAACTGACACACTAAGCTTCTACTGTTGGAAACTAAAGGCTAAAATGAAGATATTCAAGTCTGCCACAATCTGACACACACTACACACCTTAAACTTTTCTGACTTTTTTGTTTTTAAATGTAAGGCACCTAATATATAAGTAATGTGGATGCTCTAAGAAACTTACTACATGCACATTGTCCTAAACCAATAATTCGTAGAGAGATAGAGTAGAATAGAACAAGATAGATCTAGTTCAAAGGAAAGCTCATAGAAGCATATTGGAGCCATAAGCTCGATATTGGATGTGTAAAAAGGCGGAGTTGTTGAATTTCACACTGTACAGAGATAGAGACAGACGAAAAATCCCAACCCATTTGCTCATTTAGGGCGTGTTTGGCAACCGGGTGGGGGTAGGTGGACGGTGATAGATTTCTGGGGTGGACGGGATGGAGATGGAATCTCGGGGTAGAAGGGGTGGAGTTATGAATCCCTTTCACCCGGTTTCGTATTTGGTTGGGTTTTAAAGTTTTGGTGGATGGAGTGACTAAAAAAAACCCAATTCCCCCCACTAAATCACCCGAAATGACGATTATGCCCCTCCCAATTGCCCCTCACCCCCAACCCTTCTTCCCCTGTCGTAGCAATTTGAGTAAAATTTCTGAAAAATTATCCATCCACGAAACTCGCGGTGCAGCTCCGGCATTCTCCCTGCACTTCCAACGTCATTCAAAGCATCGCCGACCACATGTAAGTTATCCCGACCTTTTTTCTACTGTCTACAGTTTGGATATAGTCGATTGGGGTTGGGATGTGTGGTTCGTCGTTCAGGTATACCAAAATCCAAAATAGGACGAATAAAAATTACAGCTAGGGTTGATGAAGTTAGGGTTACATGAATTCCACTTCTCTGTTACAAATCCAAAAATCGTGTGGAATTAGGGTTTAGGGACCGATTTGGGGGCGACAGACCCTCAATTTGACATTTATTTAGGGTTAGAGGTGTTCGGGTAAGGATTGTGTACCTATGAACGCTATGAATTGATTTTGGTAGTGATTCATTAGTTGTGAATTCAAATCCATATTGTGTCTGCTGCTTTTTGTTAGTGTTCATACACAAACATGTTTAAATCGTTAATGCACTAGCTTGTTGTCCCTGAAATCGGCCACAACCTATCGTATTTGTTATTCGATTTACTTGCCACCCTCCACGACATAACTACGCACCCTGCCCAACGACGTCCGGTACTGGGCCTACTTCAAGGGTGAAATTGGCGCTATTGACGAGACGCATATTGAAGCACAAATACCCAAAGAGGACCACATACGGTTCCGATGCAGGAAGGGCACAACAACAATGTCATGGCCGTTTGTGACTTTGAGCTTCGTTTCACCTTCATATCCGCAGGATGTGAGGTAAGCGCTCCCGATTCACATTTATAACAAGTAAGAGCACCCACAATGGACATACTCCATTGGGTGTCTTATTTTTTTTAAAAAAAAATAAAAAAAATACAAACTGACACACTAAGCTTCTACTGCTGGAAACTAAAGGCTAAAATGAAGATATTCAAGTCTGCCACAATCTGACACACACTACACACCATAAACTTTTCTGACTTTTTTATATTTAAATGTAAGGAACCTAATATATAACCAATATGGATGCTCAAAGAAACTTACTACATGCCCATTGTCCTAAACCAATCATTCGTAGAGCGATACAGTAGAATTGAACATGATAGACTAGTTCAAAGGAAAGGTCATAGAAGGATATTGGAGCAATAAGCCCGAGATTCGATGTGTAAAAATACGGAGTTGTTAAATTTCACACTGTACAGAGATAGAGACAGACGAAAAATCCCTACCCATTTGCTCATTTAGAGCGTGTTTGGCAACTTGGTGGGGGTAGGTGGATGGGGATAAATTTTTGGGTGTTGAAGGGCTGGAGATTGATTCACGGGGTAGACGGGGTGGAGTTATGAATCTCTTTCACCCGGTTTCGTATTTGGTTGGGTTTTAAAGTTTTGGTGGATGGAATTACTAAAAAAGGCCCAATTCCCCCCTCTAAATCACCCTAAATGACAATTATGCCCCTCACCCCAAACCCTTCATCTCCTGTAGTACCAATTGGAGCAAAATTTCTGAGAAATTATCTATCCACGCAACTCGGGGTGCAGCTCTGGCATTCTCCCTGCACTTCTGGTTCCCTTCAAAGCATCGTCGTCCACATGTAAGTTCTCCCGACCATTTTTCACTGTCTTCAGTTTGGATATAGTCGTTTGGGTTGGGATGTGGTGTTCGTTTTTCGGGTATACCAAAATCCAAAATAGGACGAACACAAATTACAGCTAGGGTTGATCAAGTTGGGGTTACATTAATTTCACTCCTCTGTTACAAATCAAAAAATCGTGTGGAATTATGGTTTAGGGACCGATTTGGGGGCAACAAGCCCTTAATTTGACATTGATTTAGGGTTAGAGGAGTTCGGGTAAGGATTGTGTACCTATGAACGCAATGAATTGAATTTGGTAGTGATTCATTAGCTATGAATTCAAATCCATTTTGTGTCTACTGCTTTCTATTAGTTGTCATACACAAACATGTTTCAATCGTTAATGCACTTGCTTGCTGTCCCTGAAATCGGCTACAACCTATCGTATTTGTTATTCCATTTACTTTCCACCCTGCCCAACGACATCCGGTACTAGCCCTACTTCAAGGGTGAAATTGGCGCTATTGACGGGACGCATGTTGAAGTAAAAATACCCAAAGAGGACCACATACGGTTCCGATGCAGGAAGGGCACAACAAAATACAATGTCATGGCTGTTTGTGACTTCGAGCTTCGATTCACCTTCATATCCGTCGGATGGGAGGTAAGCGCTCCCGATTCACATTAATTACAAGTAAGAGCACCCACAATGAACATACTCCATTGGGTGTCTTTTTTTTGAAATAGAAAAAAATACAAACTGACACACTAAGCTTCTACTGTTGGAAACTAAAGGCTAAAATGAAGATATTCAAGTCTGCCACAATCTGACACACACTACACACCTTAAACTTTTCTGACTTTTTTGTTTTTAAATGTAAGGCACCTAATATATAAGTAATGTGGATGCTCTAAGAAACTTACTACATGCACATTGTCCTAAACCAATAATTCGTAGAGAGATAGAGTAGAATAGAACAAGATAGATCTAGTTCAAAGGAAAGCTCATAGAAGCATATTGGAGCCATAAGCTCGATATTGGATGTGTAAAAAGGCGGAGTTGTTGAATTTCACACTGTACAGAGATAGAGACAGACGAAAAATCCCAACCCATTTGCTCATTTAGGGCGTGTTTGGCAACCGGGTGGGGGTAGGTGGACGGTGATAGATTTCTGGGGTGGACGGGATGGAGATGGAATCTCGGGGTAGAAGGGGTGGAGTTATGAATCCCTTTCACCCGGTTTCGTATTTGGTTGGGTTTTAAAGTTTTGGTGGATGGAGTGACTAAAAAAAACCCAATTCCCCCCACTAAATCACCCGAAATGACGATTATGCCCCTCCCAATTGCCCCTCACCCCCAACCCTTCTTCCCCTGTCGTAGCAATTTGAGTAAAATTTCTGAAAAATTATCCATCCACGAAACTCGCGGTGCAGCTCCGGCATTCTCCCTGCACTTCCAACGTCATTCAAAGCATCGCCGACCACATGTAAGTTATCCCGACCTTTTTTCTACTGTCTACAGTTTGGATATAGTCGATTGGGGTTGGGATGTGTGGTTCGTCGTTCAGGTATACCAAAATCCAAAATAGGACGAATAAAAATTACAGCTAGGGTTGATGAAGTTAGGGTTACATGAATTCCACTTCTCTGTTACAAATCCAAAAATCGTGTGGAATTAGGGTTTAGGGACCGATTTGGGGGCGACAGACCCTCAATTTGACATTTATTTAGGGTTAGAGGTGTTCGGGTAAGGATTGTGTACCTATGAACGCTATGAATTGATTTTGGTAGTGATTCATTAGTTGTGAATTCAAATCCATATTGTGTCTGCTGCTTTTTGTTAGTGTTCATACACAAACATGTTTAAATCGTTAATGCACTAGCTTGTTGTCCCTGAAATCGGCCACAACCTATCGTATTTGTTATTCGATTTACTTGCCACCCTCCACGACATAACTACGCACCCTGCCCAACGACGTCCGGTACTGGGCCTACTTCAAGGGTGAAATTGGCGCTATTGACGAGACGCATATTGAAGCACAAATACCCAAAGAGGACCACATACGGTTCCGATGCAGGAAGGGCACAACAACAATGTCATGGCCGTTTGTGACTTTGAGCTTCGTTTCACCTTCATATCCGCAGGATGTGAGGTAAGCGCTCCCGATTCACATTTATAACAAGTAAGAGCACCCACAATGGACATACTCCATTGGGTGTCTTATTTTTTTTAAAAAAAAATAAAAAAAATACAAACTGACACACTAAGCTTCTACTGCTGGAAACTAAAGGCTAAAATGAAGATATTCAAGTCTGCCACAATCTGACACACACTACACACCATAAACTTTTCTGACTTTTTTATATTTAAATGTAAGGAACCTAATATATAACCAATATGGATGCTCAAAGAAACTTACTACATGCCCATTGTCCTAAACCAATCATTCGTAGAGCGATACAGTAGAATTGAACATGATAGACTAGTTCAAAGGAAAGGTCATAGAAGGATATTGGAGCAATAAGCCCGAGATTCGATGTGTAAAAATACGGAGTTGTTAAATTTCACACTGTACAGAGATAGAGACAGACGAAAAATCCCTACCCATTTGCTCATTTAGAGCGTGTTTGGCAACTTGGTGGGGGTAGGTGGATGGGGATAAATTTTTGGGTGTTGAAGGGCTGGAGATTGATTCACGGGGTAGACGGGGTGGAGTTATGAATCTCTTTCACCCGGTTTCGTATTTGGTTGGGTTTTAAAGTTTTGGTGGATGGAATTACTAAAAAAGGCCCAATTCCCCCCTCTAAATCACCCTAAATGACAATTATGCCCCTCACCCCAAACCCTTCATCTCCTGTAGTACCAATTGGAGCAAAATTTCTGAGAAATTATCTATCCACGCAACTCGGGGTGCAGCTCTGGCATTCTCCCTGCACTTCTGGTTCCCTTCAAAGCATCGTCGTCCACATGTAAGTTCTCCCGACCATTTTTCACTGTCTTCAGTTTGGATATAGTCGTTTGGGTTGGGATGTGGTGTTCGTTTTTCGGGTATACCAAAATCCAAAATAGGACGAACACAAATTACAGCTAGGGTTGATCAAGTTGGGGTTACATTAATTTCACTCCTCTGTTACAAATCAAAAAATCGTGTGGAATTATGGTTTAGGGACCGATTTGGGGGCAACAAGCCCTTAATTTGACATTGATTTAGGGTTAGAGGAGTTCGGGTAAGGATTGTGTACCTATGAACGCAATGAATTGAATTTGGTAGTGATTCATTAGCTATGAATTCAAATCCATTTTGTGTCTACTGCTTTCTATTAGTTGTCATACACAAACATGTTTCAATCGTTAATGCACTTGCTTGCTGTCCCTGAAATCGGCTACAACCTATCGTATTTGTTATTCCATTTACTTTCCACCCTGCCCAACGACATCCGGTACTAGCCCTACTTCAAGGGTGAAATTGGCGCTATTGACGGGACGCATGTTGAAGTAAAAATACCCAAAGAGGACCACATACGGTTCCGATGCAGGAAGGGCACAACAAAATACAATGTCATGGCTGTTTGTGACTTCGAGCTTCGATTCACCTTCATATCCGTCGGATGGGAGGTAAGCGCTCCCGATTCACATTAATTACAAGTAAGAGCACCCACAATGAACATACTCCATTGGGTGTCTTTTTTTTGAAATAGAAAAAAATACAAACTGACACACTAAGCTTCTACTGTTGGAAACTAAAGGCTAAAATGAAGATATTCAAGTCTGCCACAATCTGACACACACTACACACCTTAAACTTTTCTGACTTTTTTGTTTTTAAATGTAAGGCACCTAATATATAAGTAATGTGGATGCTCTAAGAAACTTACTACATGCACATTGTCCTAAACCAATAATTCGTAGAGAGATAGAGTAGAATAGAACAGGATAGTCTAGTTCAAAGGAAAGCTCATAGAAGCATATTGGAGCAATAAGATCGATATTGGATGTGTAAAAAGGCGGAGTTGTTGAATTTCACACTGTACAGAGATAGAGACAGACGAAAAATCCCAACCCATTTGCTCATTTAGGGCGTGTTTGGCAACCGGGTGGGGGTAGGTGGACGGTGATAGATTTCTGGGGTGGACGGGATGGAGATGGAATCTCGGGGTAGAAGGGGTGGAGTTATGAATCCCTTTCACCCGGTTTCGTATTTGGTTGGGTTTTAAAGTTTTGGTGGATGGAGTGACTAAAAAAAACCCAATTCCCCCCACTAAATCACCCGAAATGACGATTATGCCCCTCCCAATTGCCCCTCACCCCCAACCCTTCTTCCCCTGTCGTAGCAATTTGAGTAAAATTTCTGAAAAATTATCCATCCACGAAACTCGCGGTGCAGCTCCGGCATTCTCCCTGCACTTCCAACGTCATTCAAAGCATCGCCGACCACATGTAAGTTATCCCGACCTTTTTTCTACTGTCTACAGTTTGGATATAGTCGATTGGGGTTGGGATGTGTGGTTCGTCGTTCAGGTATACCAAAATCCAAAATAGGACGAATAAAAATTACAGCTAGGGTTGATGAAGTTAGGGTTACATGAATTCCACTTCTCTGTTACAAATCCAAAAATCGTGTGGAATTAGGGTTTAGGGACCGATTTGGGGGCGACAGACCCTCAATTTGACATTTATTTAGGGTTAGAGGTGTTCGGGTAAGGATTGTGTACCTATGAACGCTATGAATTGATTTTGGTAGTGATTCATTAGTTGTGAATTCAAATCCATATTGTGTCTGCTGCTTTTTGTTAGTGTTCATACACAAACATGTTTAAATCGTTAATGCACTAGCTTGTTGTCCCTGAAATCGGCCACAACCTATCGTATTTGTTATTCGATTTACTTGCCACCCTCCACGACATAACTACGCACCCTGCCCAACGACGTCCGGTACTGGGCCTACTTCAAGGGTGAAATTGGCGCTATTGACGAGACGCATATTGAAGCACAAATACCCAAAGAGGACCACATACGGTTCCGATGCAGGAAGGGCACAACAACAATGTCATGGCCGTTTGTGACTTTGAGCTTCGTTTCACCTTCATATCCGCAGGATGTGAGGTAAGCGCTCCCGATTCACATTTATAACAAGTAAGAGCACCCACAATGGACATACTCCATTGGGTGTCTTATTTTTTTTAAAAAAAAATAAAAAAAATACAAACTGACACACTAAGCTTCTACTGCTGGAAACTAAAGGCTAAAATGAAGATATTCAAGTCTGCCACAATCTGACACACACTACACACCATAAACTTTTCTGACTTTTTTATATTTAAATGTAAGGAACCTAATATATAACCAATATGGATGCTCAAAGAAACTTACTACATGCCCATTGTCCTAAACCAATCATTCGTAGAGCGATACAGTAGAATTGAACATGATAGACTAGTTCAAAGGAAAGGTCATAGAAGGATATTGGAGCAATAAGCCCGAGATTCGATGTGTAAAAATACGGAGTTGTTAAATTTCACACTGTACAGAGATAGAGACAGACGAAAAATCCCTACCCATTTGCTCATTTAGAGCGTGTTTGGCAACTTGGTGGGGGTAGGTGGATGGGGATAAATTTTTGGGTGTTGAAGGGCTGGAGATTGATTCACGGGGTAGACGGGGTGGAGTTATGAATCTCTTTCACCCGGTTTCGTATTTGGTTGGGTTTTAAAGTTTTGGTGGATGGAATTACTAAAAAAGGCCCAATTCCCCCCTCTAAATCACCCTAAATGACAATTATGCCCCTCACCCCAAACCCTTCATCTCCTGTAGTACCAATTGGAGCAAAATTTCTGAGAAATTATCTATCCACGCAACTCGGGGTGCAGCTCTGGCATTCTCCCTGCACTTCTGGTTCCCTTCAAAGCATCGTCGTCCACATGTAAGTTCTCCCGACCATTTTTCACTGTCTTCAGTTTGGATATAGTCGTTTGGGTTGGGATGTGGTGTTCGTTTTTCGGGTATACCAAAATCCAAAATAGGACGAACACAAATTACAGCTAGGGTTGATCAAGTTGGGGTTACATTAATTTCACTCCTCTGTTACAAATCAAAAAATCGTGTGGAATTATGGTTTAGGGACCGATTTGGGGGCAACAAGCCCTTAATTTGACATTGATTTAGGGTTAGAGGAGTTCGGGTAAGGATTGTGTACCTATGAACGCAATGAATTGAATTTGGTAGTGATTCATTAGCTATGAATTCAAATCCATTTTGTGTCTACTGCTTTCTATTAGTTGTCATACACAAACATGTTTCAATCGTTAATGCACTTGCTTGCTGTCCCTGAAATCGGCTACAACCTATCGTATTTGTTATTCCATTTACTTTCCACCCTGCCCAACGACATCCGGTACTAGCCCTACTTCAAGGGTGAAATTGGCGCTATTGACGGGACGCATGTTGAAGTAAAAATACCCAAAGAGGACCACATACGGTTCCGATGCAGGAAGGGCACAACAAAATACAATGTCATGGCTGTTTGTGACTTCGAGCTTCGATTCACCTTCATATCCGTCGGATGGGAGGTAAGCGCTCCCGATTCACATTAATTACAAGTAAGAGCACCCACAATGAACATACTCCATTGGGTGTCTTTTTTTTGAAATAGAAAAAAATACAAACTGACACACTAAGCTTCTACTGTTGGAAACTAAAGGCTAAAATGAAGATATTCAAGTCTGCCACAATCTGACACACACTACACACCTTAAACTTTTCTGACTTTTTTGTTTTTAAATGTAAGGCACCTAATATATAAGTAATGTGGATGCTCTAAGAAACTTACTACATGCACATTGTCCTAAACCAATAATTCGTAGAGCGATACAGTAGAATTGAACAGGATAGTCTAGTTCAAAGGAAAGCTCATAGAAGCATATTGGAGCAATAAGATCGATATTGGATCTGTAAAAAGGCGGAGTTGTTGAATTTCACACTGTACAGAGATAGAGACAGACGAAAAATCCCAACCCATTTGCTCATTTAGGGCGTGTTTGGCAACCGGGTGGGGGTAGGTGGATGGTGATAGATTTCTGGGGTGGACGGGATGGAGATGGAATCTCGGGGTAGAAGGGGTGGAGTTATGAATCCCTTTCACCCGGTTTCGTATTTGGTTGGGTTTTAAAGTTTTGGTGGATGGAGTGACTAAAAAAAACTCAATTCCCCCCACTAAATCACCCGAAATGACGATTATGCCCCTCCCAATTTCCCCTCACCCCCAACCCTTCTTCTCCTGTCGTAGCAATTGGAGCAAAATTTCTGAGAAATTATCCATCCACGCAACTCGCAGTGCAGCTCCGGTATTCTCCCTGCACTTTCGACGCCCTGCAAAGCAACTCCGGCCACATGTAAGGTCTCCCGACCTTTGTTCTACAGTCTTCATTTTGGATATAGTCGTTTGGGTTGGGATGTGGTGTTCGTCGTTCGGGTATACCGAAATCAAAAATAGGACGAACACAAATTACAGCTAGGGTTGCTGAAGTTAGGGTTACATGAATTTCACTCCTCTGTTACAAATCCAAAAATCGTGTGGAATTAGGGTTTAGGGACCGATTTGGGAGCGACAGACCCTCAATTTGACATTTATTTAGGGTTAGAGGTGTTCGGGTAAGGATTGTGTACCTATGAACGCTATGAATTGAATTTGGTAGTGATTCATTAGCTATGAATTACAATCCATATTGTGTATGCTGCTTTCTGTTAGTTGTCATACACAAACATGTTTCAATCGTTTATGCACTTGCTTGTTGTCCCTAAAATCGGCCACAACCTATCGTATTTGTTATTCCATTTACTTACCACCCTCCACGACAGAACTACACACCCTGCCCAACGACATCCGGTACTGGCCCTACTTCAAGGGTGAAATTGGCGTTATTGACGGGACGCATATTGAAGCACAAATACCCAAAGAGAACCACATACGGTTTCGATGCAGGAAAGGCACAACAATATACAATGTAATGGCCGTTTGTTACTTTGAGCTTCGATTCATCTTCATATCCGCCGGATTGGTGGGAAGTGCTCACGATTCACCTTCATAACAAGTAAGAGCACCCACAATGGATATACTCCATTGGGTGTCTTATTTTAAAAAAAAAAAAAAGAAAAAAGAAAAAATATAAACTGACACACTAAGCTTCTACTGCTGGAAACTAAAGGATAAAATAAAGATATTCAAGTCTGCCACAATCTGACACACACCACACACCATAAATTTTTCTGACCTTTTTTGTATTTAAATGTAAGGCACCTAATATATAACCAATGTGGATGCTCTAAGAAACTTACTACATGCACATTGTCCTAAACCAATCATTCGTAGAGCGATACAGTAGAATTGAACATGATAGACTAGTTCAAAGGAAAGCTCATAGAAGGATATTGGAGCAATAAGCTCGAGATTCGATGTGTAAAAAGGCGGAGTTTTTTAATTTCACATTGTACAGAGATAGAGACAGACGAAAAATCCCAACCCATTTGCTCATTTAGGGCGTGTTTGGAAACTCGGTGGGGGTCGGTGGATGGGGATAAATTTTTTAGGGTGGACGAGATGGAGTTATGAATCCCTTTCACCCGGTTTCGTATTTGGTTGAGTTTTAAAGTTTTGGTGGATCGAGTGACTAAAAAAGACCCAATTCCCCCATCTAAATCACCCGAAATGACGATTATACCACTTTCAATTGCCCCTCAAACCCCAACCCTTCTTCCCCTGGGTGTCGTATTAATTGGAGCAAAATTTCTAAGAAATTATCCATCCACGCAACTCGGGGTGCAGCTCCGCAATTCTCCCTGCACTTCCGACGCACTTTAAAGCATCGTCGTCCACATGTAAGTTCTCCCGACCTTTTTCTACTGTCTTCAGTTTGGATATAGTAATTTGGGTTGGGATGTGGTGTTCGTCGTTCGGGTATACCAAAATCCAAAATAGGACGAACACAAATTATAGCTAGGGTTGATGAAGTTGGGGTTACATTAATTTAACTCTTCTATTACAAATCCAAAAATCGTGTGGAACTGGGTGGGGGGTAGGTGGATGGGGATAGAATTTTGGGGGTGGACGGGGTGGAGTTATGAATCCCCTTTCCCCCGGTTTCGTATTTGGTTGGGTTTTAAAATTTTGGTGGGTGGAGTGACTCAAAAAGAAAAAATTGCCCTCACTATATCACCCGAAATGACGATTATGCCCCTCCTAATTTCCCCTCACCCCCAACCCTCCTTCCCCTGTCGTAGCAATTGGAGCAAAATTTCTGAGAAAAGTATCTATCCACGCAATTCGCCGGCCACATGTAAGTTATCCCGACCTTTGTTCTACTGTCTACAGTTTGGATATAGTCGATTGGAGTTGGGATGTGGGGTTCGTCGTTCGGGTATACCAAAATCCAAAATAGGACGAACAAAAATTACAGCTAGGGTTGATGAAGTTGGGGTCACATGAATTTCACTTCTTTGTTACAAATCCAAAAATCGTGTGGAATTAGGGTTTAGGGACCGATTTGGGGGCGATAGACCCTCAATTTGACAATGATTTAGGGTTAGAGATGTTCGGGTAAGGATTGTGTACCTATAAACGCTATGAATTGAATTTGGTAGTGATTCATTAGCTATGAATTCAAATCCATTTTGTGTCTGCTGCTTTCTGTTAGTTGTCATACACAAACATGTTTCAATCGTTAATGCACTTGCTTGTTGTCCCTGAAATCGGCCACAACCTATCGTATTTGTTATTCCATTTACTTACCACCCTGCACGACAGAACTGCGCACTCTACCCAAAGACATCCGGTATTGACCTTACTTCAAGGCAGAAATTGGCACTATTGACGGGACGCATATTGAAGCACAAATATCCAAAAAGGACCACATACGGTTCCGATGCAAAAAGGGTGCAAAAATATACAATGTCATGGCCGTTTGTGACTTCGAGCTTCGATTCACCATCATATCCGCCGGATGGGTGGGAAGCGCTCACGATTCACCTTCATAACAAGTAAGAGCAGCCACAATGGACATACTCCATTGGGTGTCTTATTTTTTTTTTTTAAAAGGAAAAAATACAAACTAACACACTAAGCTTCTACTCCTGGAAACTAAAGGCTAAAATGAAGATATTCAAGTCTGCCATAATCTGACACACACTACACACCATAAATTTTTCTGACTTTTTTGTTTTTAAATGTAAGGCATCTAATATATAACCAATCTGGATGCTCTAAGAAACTTACTACATAGTCTACATGCACATTTTCCTAGACCAATAATCCGTAGAGCGATACAGTAGAATTGAACATGATAGACTAGTTCAAAGGAAAGCTCATAGAAGGATATTGGAGCAATAAGCTCGAGATTCGATGTGTAGAAAGGCGGAGTTGTTGAATTTCACACTGTAGAGAGATAGAGACAGATAAAAAATCCCAACCCATTTGCTCATTTAGGGCGTGTTTGGCAACTGGGTAGGGGGTAGGTGGATGGGGATAGGTGTTTGGGGGTGGACGGTATGGAGATGGAATCTCAGTGTAGACGAGGTTGAGTTCTTAATCCCCTTTCACCCGGTTTCGTATTTGGTTGGGTTTTAAAGTTTTGGTGAATGGAGTGACTCAAAAAGACCCCATTCCCACTACTAAATCACCCGAAATGACGATTATGCCCCTCCCAATTGCCCCTCACCCCCAACCCTTCTTCCCCTGTCGTAGCAATTTGAGTAAAATTTCTGAAAAATTATCCATCCACGAAACTCGCGGTGCAGCTCCGGCATTCTCCCTGCACTTCCAACGTCATTCAAAGCATCGCAGGCCACATGTAAGTTATCCCGACCTTTTTTCTACTGTCTACAGTTTGGATATAGTCGATTGGGGTTGGGATGTGGGGTTCGTCGTTCAGGTATACCAAAATCCAAAATAGGAGAAATAAAAATTACAGCTAGGGTTGATGAAGTTAGGGTTACATGAATTCCACTTCTCTGTTACAAATCCAAAAATCGTGTGGAATTAGGGTTTAGGGACCGATTTGGGTGCGACAGACCCTCAATTTGACATTTATTTAGGGTTAGAGGTGTTCGGGTAAGGATTGTGTACATATGAACGCTATGAATTGAATTTTGCAGTGATTCATTAGCTATGAATTCAAATCCTTATTGTGTTTGATGCTTTTTGTTAGTTGTCATACACAAACATGTTTCAATCGTTGCTTTTTGTCCCTGAAACCGGCCACAACCTACTGTATTTTTTATTCCATTTACTTGCCACCCTCCAGGATAGAACTACGCACCCTCCCCAACGACATCCGGTATAGGCCCTACTTCAAGAGTGCAATTGATGTTATTGACGGGACGCATATTGAATAACAAATACCCAAAGAGGTCCACATACGGTTCCGATTTAGGAAAGACACAACAACATACAATGTCATGGCCGATTGTGACTTCGAGCTTCGATTCACCTTCATATTCGCCGGATTGGAGGGAAGCGCTCACGATTCGCCTTCATAACAAGTAAGAGCACCCACAATGGACATACTCCATTGGGTGTCTTTTTTTTAAAAAAGAAAAAAAAAAGAAAAAATACAAAACTGGCACACTAAGCTTCTAGTGTTGGAAACTAAAGGCTAAAATGAAGATATTCAAGTCTGCCACAATCTGACAAACACTAAACAACACAAATTTTTCTGACTTTTTTGTTTTTAAATGTAAGGCACCTAATATATAACCAATGTGGATGCTCTAAGAAACTTACTGCATCCACATTGTCCTAAACCAATCATTTGTAGAGCGATACAGTAGAATTGAACATGATAGACCGGTTTAAAGGAAAGCTCATAGAAGGATATTTGCACAATAAGCTCGAGATTCGATGTGGACAAAGGCAGAGTTGTTTAATTTCACATTGTACAGAGATAGAGACAGATGAAAAATCCCAACCCATTTTCTCATTTAGGGCGTGTTTGGCAATTGGGTGGGGGGTAGGTGGATGGGGATAGATTTTTGGGGGTGGACGAGAAGTAAATGAAATCTCGGGGTGGACGGGGTGCAGTTATGAATCCCTTTTCACCCGGTTTCGTATTTGGTTGGGTTTTAAAGTTTTGGTGGATGGAGGGACTCAAAAAGACCCAATTGCCCCCACTAAACCACCCGAAATGAGGATTATGCCCCTCCCAATTGCCCATCACCCCCAACCCTTCTTCCCCTGTCGTAGCAACTGGAGCAATATTTCTGAGAAATTATCCATCCACGCAACTCGCGATGCAGGTCCGGCATTCTCCCCGCACTTCTGACGCCCTGCAAAACATCGCCGACCACCTGTAAGTTCTCCCAACCTTTGTTCTACTGTCTTCCATTTTGATATAGTCGATTGGGGTTGGGATGTGGGGTTCGTCGTTCGGGTATACCAAAATCCCAAATAGGACGAACACATATTACAGGTAGGGTTGATGAAGTTACGGTTACATGAATTTCCCTCCTCTGTTACAAATCCAAAAATCGCGTGGAATTAGGGTTTAGGGACCGATTTGGGGGCGACAGACCCTCAATTTGACATTGATTTAGGGTTAGAGGTGTTCGGGTAAGGATTGTGTACCTATGAACTCTATGAATTGAATTTGACAGTGATTCATTAGATATGAATTAAAATCCATATTGTGTCTGCTGCTTTCTGTTAGTTGTCATACACAAACATGTTTTAATCGTTAATGCACTTCCTCGTTGTCCCTAAAATCGGCCACAACCTACTGTATTTGTCATTCCATTTACTTGCCACCCTCCACGACAGAACTACACACCCTGCCCAACGGCCATGACATTGTATATTGTTGTGCCCTTCCTACATCAGAACCGTATGTGGTCCTCTTTGGGTATTTGTGCTTCAATATGCGTCACGTCAATAGCGCCAATTGCACCCTTGAAGTATATTATGTTCAATATGCTCAATATGCGACACGTCAATAGCGTCAATAGCGCCAATTGTCCTAAACCAATCATTCGTAGAGCGATACAGTAGAATTGAACATAATAGACCAGTTCAAAGGAAAGCTCATAGAAGGATATTGGCACAATAAGCTTGAGATTTGATGTGGAAAAAGGCGGAGTTGTTGAATTTCACACTCTACAGAGATAGAGGCAGACGAAAAATCCCAATCCATTTGCTCTTTTACGGCGTGTTTGGCAACTGGGGGAGGGGTAGGTGGATGGGGATAGATTTTTGGAGGTGGACGGGATGGAGATGGAACCTCGGGGTGGACGAGGTGCAATTATGAATCCTTTTTCACCCGGTTTCGTATTTGGTTGGGTTTTAAAGTTTTGGTGGATGGAGGGACTCAAAAAGACCCAATTACCCCCACTAAACCACTAGAAATAATGATTATGCCCCTCCCAATTGCCCATCACCCCCAACCATTCTTCCCCTGTCGTAGCAATTTGAGCAAAATTTCTGAGAAATTATCCATCCACACAACTCGCGGTGCAGCTCCGGCATTCTCCCTGCACTTTCGACGCCCTGTAAAAACATCGCCGACCACATGTAAGTTCTCCCAACCTTTGTTCTACTGTCTTCAGTTTGGATATAGTCGATTGGGGTTGGGATGTGGGGTTCATCGTTCGGGTATACCAAAATCCCAAATAGGACAAACACAAATTACAGGTAGGGTTGATGAAGTTGGTGTTACAAGAATTTCACTCATGTATTACAAATCCAAAAATCGTGTGGAATTGGGGTTTAGGGACCGATTTGGGGGCGACAGACCGTCAATTTGACATTGATTTAGGGTTAGAGGTGTTCGGGTAAGGATTGTGTACCTATGAACGCTATGAATTGAATTTGGCAGTGATTCATTAGCTATGAATTCAAATCCATATTATGTCTGTTGCTTTCTGTTTGTTGTCATACACAAACATGTTTCAATCGTTAATGCACTTGCTTGTTGTCCCTAAAATCGGCCACAACCTATCGTATTTGTTATTCTATTTACTTGCCACCCTCCACGACAGAACTACGCACCCTGCCCAACGACATCCGGTACTGGCCCTACTTCAAGGGTGCAATTGGCGCTATTGACGTGACGCATATTGAAGTACAAATACCCAAAGAGGACCACATACGGTTCCGATGCAGGATGGGCACAACAATATACAATGTCATGGTCGTTTGTGATTCAAGCTTCGATTCACCTTCCTATCCGCCGGATGGGAGGGAAGCGCTCACGATTCACCTTCATAACAAGTAAGAGCACCCAAAATGGACATACTCCATTGGGTGTCTTGTTTTTTTTATAAAAAAAAAAAGAAAAAAGAAAAAAATACAAACTGACACACTAAGGTTCTACTGCCGGAAACTAAAGGCTAAAATGAAGATATTCAAGTCTGCCACAATCTGACACACACTACACACCACAAATTTTTCTGACTTTTTTGTTTTTAAATGTAAGGAACCTAATATATAACCAATGTGGATGTTCAAAATAACTTACTACATGCACATTGTCCTAAACCAATCATTCGTAGAGCGATGCAGTAGAATTGAACATGATAGACCGGTTCAAAGGAAAAGCTCATGGAAGGATATTGGCACAATAAGCTTGAGATTCGATGTGGAAAAGGGCGGAGTTGTTGAATTTTACATTGTACAAAGATAGAGACAGACGAAAAATCCCAACCCATTTGCTCATTTAGGGCGTGTTTGGCAACTGGGTGAGGGGTAGGTGGATGGGGATAGATTTTGAGGGGTGGACAGGATGGAGATGGAATCTCGGGGTGGATGGGGTGCAATTATGAATCCCTTTTCATGCATTTTCACCCGGTTTCGTATTTGGTTGGGTTTTAAAGTTTTGGTGGATGAAGGGATTCAAAAAGACCCAATTGCCCCCACTAAACCACCCGAAATGACGATTATGCCCCTCCCAATTGCCATCACCCCCAACCCTTCTTCCCCTGTCGTAGCTATTGGAGCAAATTTCTGAGAAATTATCCATCCACGCAACTCGCGGTGCAGATCCGACATTATCCCTGCACTTCCGACGCCCTGCAAAGCATCGCCGACCACATGTAAGTTCTCCCGACCTTTGTTCTACTGTCTTCAGTTTGGATATAGTCGATTGGGGTTCGGATGTGGGGTTCGTCGTTCGGGTATACCAAAATCTCAAATAGGACTTAACACAAATTACAGCTAGGGTTGATGAAGTTGGGGTTACATGAATTTCACTCATCTATTACAAATCCAAAAATTGTGTGGAATTGGGGTTTAGAGACCGATTTGGGGGCGACAGACCCTCAATTTGACATTGATTTAGGGTTAGAGGTGTTCGGGTAAGGATTGTGTACCTATGAACGCTATGAATTGAATTTGGCAGTGATTCATTAGCTATGAATTCAAATCCATATTATGTCTGCTGCTTTCTGTTAGTTGTCATACACAAACATGTTTCAATCGTTAATGCACTTGCTGGTTGTCCCTAAAATCGGCCACAACCTATCGTATTTGTTATTCCATTTACTTGCCACCCTCCACGACAGAACTACGCACCCTGCCCAACGACATCCGGTACTGGCCTTACTTCAAGGGTTCAATTGGCGCTATTGATGGGACGCATATTGTAGTACAAATACCCAAAGAGGACCACATACGGTTCCGATGCAGTAAGGGCACAACAATATACAATCTTGGAGAACCACCTTAGATAAAGGTATTTTGAGCCGATGATGATGTTGAATGGTTTATGATCTAATGTTTGGATAGTTCATTGGGTGTTTACGATTTTCATGTTAATGAATAAGATGTTGTATACGTGCGTGCGTTGGTTCCGTTGTACACGGACATTATGATGTACACAATGAGGTTTGGAGTTGCTCTTGGGAGATTGAGATCATCATGGCGGACGTCCGGAAGCTGCTTCAGGAGTTCCTTGTCGTTTCCTGTGTCCATATTTTCAGGGAGTTAAATCATGTTGCGGATAAAGTGGCGCACTTAAGACTTTTCCTCAACCTTGACCCTAATGTCTCATCCTGAGATTCAGATTCTCGTCCAAAAAGACGCTCTTTGGTGGTGGGTCAGGAAGGCCTGACGCTACGAAGACTCTTATCTTGTATAAAAAAAAAATTATCATGTACACAAAAATTATTCGTCAACATGCTCATGATTATTCGTATATAATTATGTAATTATTTGTATGTACAAAGAGTATAAAAAAAATGTAAATTTTATTCTAACGAATAATCGCTTAATATCACCGAAAATTTTTATTCCAACGAATAATCTCCCAATAAGAATAAATAATCAGAAGTTACTTTTAATCTTATTCGTTGATCTTTTTAATTAAATGATCCAAATTTGATAACATGATACATCATAAGGGTTTTGTATACCTATGATCTACTGTGTCTCTCTCTATATTTATATATGGGTGCATTTACTTGGTCGAATGGAATCAAATTGAACCCATAAATCTTAAGGATAGAATTGTTTGAAGCTAGCAACCGATCTTAATCCAACATTTAGACTTTGGCGTTTTATTATTTGGATTAATTTATTTGATAAATGATCTTATTCTGAATGATAAGCTTGCAACTGATCTAACTCATCACATATCTCATAAAAAAAGTTAAAAATTTGCTTCTTTCAAAGGGTTTAATATAGGGGAAATTGCGGGTAGTTCTTTTGTTGTATTAGGTTTTTGTTTTCTGTTGTATTTCGTTTGCTATATTGTATGTTCAGATGGCTTGCCGTCTGTCGACTTTGTCGGCCTCTCGAGGTCCGGGTCTAGGGGTGGGCACAAATCCCGCAAATCCCGGACCCGTCCCGGTCCCGTCCCGCAAAAATTATGCGGGACGGGACGCGGGACGAGATTTTCTTATCCCGCAAATCCCGTCCCGTCCCGCATATATAAATAAATATATATATATATATATATATATATATATATATATATATATATATATATATATATATATATATATATATATATATATATATATATATATATATATATATTATAATATATACACTTTGTATATACGTACTGTATATATACATTTATATGTGCAGTATGTGTATTGTGTAGTATATACAGTATTACAGTGTATATGTATACACTTTGTATATATTGTATATATACTACACTTTCACAGTGGGTATATATATAACTATATAAGTGTACGTATCAGTATATATGTTTTATATTTATATAAGAAACATTATAAAATTGTATAAAAAGTATTATATATATATGTTATATTTTTGAAACCGTAAAATATATAAGAATATTAGAATTTTTTATAATGTTTTTTATTCGAGGGACAAGGCCCGTCCCGTCCCGGTCCCATCCCGTGAGGGATAAGGCCCGCGCGGGATTGAAAAAAAAGTAATGAATCCCGTCCCGGTCCCGTCCCGCAAAAATTACGCGGGACGGGACGCGGGACGACCCTCGTCCCGTCCCGTCCCGTCCCGCGCCCACCCCCATCCGGGTCTGTCCGGTCTCGAATTATTTCCTTATCAAAAAAAAAATATATATATATATATAGGGGAAATTGCAAAAAGTAGCCTAACCTTTAGGGTTAGTTGCGCTCAATAGCCTAAACTATCAAAAATGCAGAAAATAGCCTCAAGTATTTAACTGGTTGCGGAAAATAGCCTCAAGCTACATTAAAATTTAAATATTTACCTTTAAATTCAAATTAATGATAAAAAAAAGTCTTAAGTTGTCATGAAATTCAAATTAATTACAAAACTTCTCCAAAATATTTTTTATTTAAAAAAATCATCACTTCTTATATAAAAAAAAAATGGCCTAAATAATTTTTATTCCTAAATCTACCACTTCTCATAAATTTTTGTTCTCACTAAGTCATTATTAGCTAAATTCGTCATTAAATTAATTACAAAAACTACCTTATACCATATAAATTGTGTAAATAAATAAATTTTTAAAAAATCTAAGTAATTGTGAATAGAAGCTTATTAGATCAATTGTAAATAGAAGCTTAAGTATTTATTTACATTTAATGATATGTAAATAATCTAATTAATTTTTTAGAATAATAAATGTAAGTTATATTTACATGGTTTGAGATAGTTTTTATAATTAATTTAGCTATGAGTTTAGATAACAACAATTAAGTGTAACATTTTTTTTTATATAAGAAGTGATGATTTTTTAATTAAAAATTATTTTGAAGAGGTTTTGGGTGTGTTTGGATTCCATAATGCATTAATTATAATGTATTATTTTTACCTCGATTTATGTGCATGTTTGGTTTTATAGTTTAAAAAGTCGCAAAAACCGAGGTAAAGTATGTGATGTAACCAAACATGCACATAAACCGAGGTAAAAATAATGCATTATAATTAATGCATTTTGGAATCCAAACACACCCTTTATAGTTAATTTGAATTTAAAGTCAACCTAAGGTTGTTTTTTTTATAATTAATTTGAATTTGAAGGTAATTATTTAAATTTTAATGTAGCTTGAGGCTATTTTCCGCAACCAGTTAAATACTTGAGGCTATTTTCTGCATTTTTTATAGTTCAGGCTATTGAGCGCAACTACCCCTAAAGGTTAGGCTATTTTTTGCAATTTTCCCTTTAATATAAATTCAATAAAATGGTTTTTTTTTTTTGAAAAGTAGCTTAATAAGATGGGTGATTTATTGAATGTGCAACAAATGATCAAAAAGCCAATTTATACTCTACAAATATAGATACAAATAGATTATTTCATGGCAAATTTCAAGAAAATCATCCCTTAAATACACCATTTTGCACAAAGCCACCCCTTAAGTATACCATTTTACACAAAACCATACCTTAAATTGAAAATTCTAGGAAACCACATTTGATTTAGTTAGTTCAAACTTCTCCCAGGTGTTCATCCTTCACCTCTCGGTTCTCTCATCAAATGGAAAATGAAAGTTGTTGAAGGGTAATGACCCCCTATCCTTTAAATGTATTAAAAATATAAGGGTAAAATGGTAATTTCACACATTTAACAACAATCTTAAGGTAAAAGGTGAGATGGGTTGTCTTTTACGAGCATCTAACTTTACAGGGGTGGTTTTGTGCAAATAGTGCACTTAAAAAGTGGTATCTGGAATTTGGCCTTATTTCATTATTAAATGTTTGATATCAAAAAAATATTAAATTTATTTTATAATCATCAAAGTGCAACAAAGTGGCTGTAGTTTAGTGGTAAGAATTCCACGTTGTGGCCGTGGAGACCTGGGCTCGAATCCCAGCAGCCACATTTTTTTTAATAATTTTTCCCGCTCAGTAAAAATCTGTGAATAAATTCCTTATCCAAGGCCCTAAAAATCCATTCAATGACATATTTATCTCACAATGCAGAATCCAAGTCTTCTTATTGTAATTCCTATTACAGTTTGTCCACACCCAAAAAGCCAAGAAAATATGCGAGAAGCATTATCGACGAATTAAGAGTTTCATGCCAAGGGGACAAGAAGACTTCATCGCCTTGCTATTGCAGGGTACAACGAAGATTTGAAGCTCCATTTGACTTACGTAGCCGAAAAGGGGCTGCTTTCAGGGTCATATACACCTGCTAGGAAGGCCAGAAAGGTCCAGAACATGAGAATTCCAATTATGGCAGTTCTCACAATTTGCTCACCACCATGGTATGCATTTGGGTTGATTTCTGGACCAGGGCCTCCAGGGGACATATTCTCACCATCCGACATTTGGGCAAGAGCTTGTGTTACATTCGCTATTTCAACAGCACGGGATTGTTGCATATCATGTTTGCTGCAACATATTGTGCACGTGCAGTCACCACCAAGATATGCAGGCACTGAATGAAGATGCTCAATGAGATACTCCTGGTATTTATTCCCTGTAAACTTAAGCTTCAGCCGAGTAACGGGGTTTAAAGCCTGAAAGATTCAGATAGTCACTCATTCAGCATAAGAATAAATCATAAAGTGAGCCAGCATTATGAGATAGATAGTCAAAGCCCTTAGACTATAGTGCTGTAGGGGGTAAGCTTCATCCAATATATTAAAGCAAGATCTTCGGTGCTTACCTGAATAAAAGTCTGTGCAACCACCCGAACTACAGGAGGAAGTCGAATTACACACAAGCAAGCCAGGCGGTTTGGAAAGTTATCTTGCAAAAGCAGAGAACAGGATCTCATCACTTGCACAGGGAGTCTCAATGTGGATAAACCTTCACAATCTACTAACACCATAATTTTTGGATTTTCTTCATCAACCAAATGCAAAACTCCATACTCGACTTGAGAAACTGCATTGGTAGATGTGTTTGCTTATTTGTTAAAATATTCACCAGTTATGTACATCAATGGAAAAGAGGAAGCTATTTCAAGCACAACTAAAGCAAAATGAGTTGTTGTGGCAGGCTCCAATTTGATATCATTGGCAGAGATACGATGCTCATCTTAACCCCATAACGAGTAAAATTTCTTCTCTCAAACAAACTGATATTGAAAAACAAGTTATTATCTAAGGATTATTTTCACAACTTAATTACCCCAAGGTATTAACAATATATAAATAATTACAGCCCCAGACTAGTAGACAACATAAATTAAATCAGGGAAATGAAAACTCGCAGAAAAGTGACTGCTGTATGAAATAAATGAATTATGAAGAAGGTCTGGCATGGATTATATTATGAAAAGAATGCTCCAAATAAGCATTCAAGAGAAGAGGCGAGCCCAGTACAGAAAGCAGTAGAAGGTTCGGCTAAATCCACAAGATGATGTACGGAACAAGGGAAGGCAAGGCAAACATTGAAGTGTTAGGCTGTGAACGAGGAATTGTTGGAATGACTGGTTGTGACTAGGCTTTGTTAATTAAGCCACAATATGTTACTTTAGTACTTGGAAGATCAGTACATATAAGGGAAAGCAAAGAGGTAGCCTTGTCCAGAGAGGGATCTCTCTTTGTGAATGACAAGTTCTCAAAGGACTTTTGCCCTCTGTGTGTTCTTTTCTGTGTGTGAGCTTGTGGCAGGCCTAATTCTCTGATTCCAGTCATAACAGATTATGTTTCCTAAGGGAATTAGACAGCATGTGTTGAACTTCAAATGAATGCTGAAAAGTTTTCGAATCAACTGAATTCATCTTTCCAAAGCACATAAGGAACATCTTACCAATAGCTTGAGCAAATCTTGGTCTTTCATGGGAAGACAAACTTTTACAAGCTAGCCCGAGTCTTACAATCAAGCAATGTTGGGACCTCACATCACAACCATGCCAGAATACCACTTTTGACCACATCTCAAGTTCCCTTACTGTCAGAAGATGGTATGTCTCCCTCCAACGAATTGTCTTCTTAATTGATGATACCAGACAGGAAAAGTCAGCATTTGCAGCAGCATAAAATCTATGGAGCTCTTCCTCATCAATTCTGCATCAAGATCAGAACACCATGTATAATTGCTCTAGAACAAGCAAAATCATAAGTCAAGCAACCAAAAAACAAAGATAAATATTGCATAACATGTAGAACATAAATCGTGAATTAGATAAGTGAAATGAGCAAGATATTCTAAATCTGTGTATTTCTTTGCCTCCCCTTCCGCTCCTCAAGAGACGAGCGAAAGATTTTCTGTACAACAAATTTGACGGAGGTTAATGAATAAATGGGAGAGAGGAAGAAACATACAGGTCACAGGAGACACAAGAGGTGTGAGCAGAAAGAGGATTTTGAATAATTATCTAGAAGCTCAAATTCTCCAGACAAATTCACAAGATCATATAAGCAAATAAATAATATAGAGCCATCATATTCACACAACACGGTTGTATGATCACACATGTAAAAAAGACTTCATTGAAACTTGATCAAAGATGAACAAAACCAAAACTTTATGAAATCTCATAGCTGATTACCTTTCTGGTAGGCTGATCCCTTCATCATTCAATTCTTTATAAAGATTCAGCAACCAGCTCTCAGAAGGAGGGTGCTCAGGAGCTTCATCATCAGTTCTGTACCAAAAAGAAACCATTTTTTATACAGCATCAAAGATAAAACGAGATATGCATCTCAAAGTTCATTCTGACTTACTAACTTATCTATCATGTTTTATCCTGCAAGATTTGCCAGCTATCTACCTTACATTGTTAAGAGACACTGTAGATGTTGACTCTGGTTCTGGCTCAGGGCCTCTCGGTGAATCATTCACGTCATCTGAACTATTATTTTGATCTAAACTATGTGGAAAAGCAGTTACAACTGACAAGAACATCAAAGGCCGTGACAGCATCTGGAAACACACAAAAGTTCAGAATCAGCAATGAGAAAAGTCCAATATCTCAAGTCTAACAGAACCAAAATCACTCACGAAATCTAAGCAGGTAAAGTTCTTCAATAAATAGTTGAGGACATAAAAGTTAGACAATCCAGATATTGCAGTGAGCCAGAGACACCGACCTGCATGGTGCTTCCAAGTGTCTTGAAAGGAGCCCATCTCTGAAGCCACTTGAATGGAGGAAAGCCTATCAGTTGCAGCGCTTGAAGACCATTCCAAGCAGACGGACATTTAGCCTTTGAAAACCTCCTCACCGTCTCCAAAGCAGCAACTTTCAGTAAAAACAAGACAGCATCCCCAGCTATCCCTCTACCTATCATAACATGATCATGGAGAGGACCTCCATTTACCACCTTCTCCGACTGACGTCTTGGCACAGGAGCCATAGTTGATGAATTCTTCCTAGTGACTGTAGCAGTCAATTTGGTGCTCTTTATCAAATCCGAACTATCCCGCTGGTCTCCCATAGTGAAGTTGCTATTTAGTAATACTTGCAAATCATACCTAACACATCTACCAGGTAAGACTGAATTGGTAAAGTAAACCCTATGATGACTACAGAGCACCTCTAGTTACAAATTTCCAGCTTCAAAGACATTTCACATGAAGGATGCACAATAATTAACCTGGAAAGCACATCAACCGAACCAAAATTCAATGTTACCGAAATGGTTACAGCAGGCGCAATTTACACAAATAGCAAAATGCAAACAAAGGATTGAAGCAATTGAATCTGGACAATTAGCGCTCCGAGAAGAAGAACATAGAAGCTTCAATTTGATCGAATCAATTACGAATCATCAAAGCAGCAACAATCTATCTAGCGGCAAGTGAATGATTGCTGAAGCATAGCAAAAATTGTGAAGTTAGGGCTCATCTGACCTGGAAGAAGAGAAGATCTTAAGGATTGAGGATCTCGGAAGTGCGACGGTGGCGGTGAAGGAGACCTGCAGTTCCAAATTTGGCGGTTTGGTGCGGAATGAATGATCGGCGAAAACAGGAAGACCGGACAGTTGAACAGGGAGGACTAGCGGCCCAATACATAAGTAATGAGAAGGCAAAAATAAAAGGCCAAATTAAATAAAAACAAGCCTTAAAATACGCCCGTTTGCACAAACTAACCCCTTAAAACTCATACGGAGTATTTGTTAGAATCGCCCATCAAAACCATACCCCCTCGGCCCTCAGTCCCACACTCCCACCATAGATGTCTTTTGCTATTTATGTGCGTTTTTTTAATAAACTAAAAACTATATAAAATATCAACATTTTATTAAATATTTTTAAATAATATCATACATGTTCCTAATAAGTATAGAATTATTTAAAAAAAATTATATTTTATATAGTTTTTAGCTCATTAAAAAGCGTGTATGAATAGTCCAAAGACAACTACCGTAGGACGGAGGGAGTATGTATTGTTAGCAAGCGATTGTTTGGTAAAAGGGTAGGCTGGGTAGCTGATATTATTTCTGTTAAATAAATATTTATAAGCTAGTATGATGCTTCCTCCGTTAATTAAAACATGTCGCTTTTTTTTATTTTTTTTATTAGGTCAAAATTCGAGCTCAGACAAGCCATAAGCTTGAGAGGCCGACGAATCGGCAGACGGGCAACCTTCAACATACAACATACTAAATACACAAATAACAAAGATGAAAGAAAAAACCAAGGAACCCATATAAACCGTCATCCAACGGAGGAGTCGAGGGAGAACTAAGGTGAGTCACGAATGCCGAGAACACGGGAGAGCGCGATGACTCACATGTCGCTTTATGAAGAAAATCTTGTTAATAAAAATATGTCATTTTAGGTATTTTGTCATTCATTTTACCAAATTGCATTGATAATGATTAAATAGGTGTTAGTTGTAGTTTTCAAGAAAGTAAAAAAGTAGAGTAATAATTAGAGATATGAGTGTATTTTTGTTTGTTTTATTAAAAAAATGTGCAAAATTCTAAAATGACATGTTTTAATTAACAGATGAGTAATTGATAAACCTATTTGTTATGGTAGCTGATGAAAACTTGTGAATAGAAAATCAAAACCTTTGAAAAGATTGAGGTGAATAATTGTTGAAAAACTTCGATTCCAAAGGCTAATTAAATTAAGATCTTATATTTATTTCATTTACAACTATATAATAGTAAAACAAAAAACTCTAACGACAACCAATTCCAGAGAGAGGAGCTCCCTCCTCTCTAGACCTCTCTTAGCAAAAATCCCTTTCAAGGGATGTCGATCTAAACATCAATGGTGAAAATCTTGATCTTATCCCCTTATTTGCCTACCCAAATTTGATTATCTACTCTTCTCATCCCAATTTGTCAACAAATTATTTGCCTCCCTCAACCTTATGACTAGTTTGTGCTCAAGTGTATAGGTGATTCCTGGTGCTCGGTGGCGATGTAGTTGTCTGTCGGCCCTCTAGCTTGCTCATCTCCCTCGTCCCTCCACTGTTGTTCTCCTTCACCCCTGCTCCGGTGTCGTTTGGGTTCGTCTCTGGGTGGGCGTTTTGTATCTTTTGATTGGTTAAATTAATTTGGGGCTTTCGATCCTTACCTTCTCTTCACATTCTGGGTGTTCTTTGTGGTGTTTTCCTGGTCGCCACCACCTTTCCCCCTTCGCGCTGCTTCGTTCTGGTGCCACCCACCTCTTGTCCTCGTGGGTGCTACCATTTCAGGCGGTTGTTGCGATGGCTTTGCCCCCTCGCCTATCGTTGTCGGTCAGCTGGCTCCGGCATCCCTTAGAGTGTTGCAGATCTCCCTTCCGTGGCGTGTACGCTGGCCCTTCCATGGCTAATTTTCCTGATCCTTGGCGTGCCAGCCTATACCGGGTCCTTGCACACCAAGCTTTTCCAACTAATTAATTATTAAAAAAATATTATATATATATATATTCTAGAAACTCACCCGGAAGGGTTAAACCAAACCCTGAAAGAGCTTGATCAAAATCCCGAAAGGGCTTTCAGGTGCGTTTTTACTAGGATGTTTCTCGGCGGCTTCTCTGGGTGTTCTTGTCGTTCCTTCTCTTAGTTGGTGTTCTGGAGTCCGGCGTCGGGTATGACTGGGGTTGAGGCGGTGTGTATCGAGGCGACTCCGTGTGTCGGATTTTTCATTGGAGGTTCTTCTTCACTGTCCACAGGGACTCCTGATGTACCGCTCGCCAATGGTGTCATCGCTTATGGCGCTTGGCGTCGGGTTGTAGTCTACGTTGTCCCTGACTTTTTAGGTTTAGGTTCGGTTGTTCGTCTGGATCTGCTGCTTGTCACTGTTTGTATTGTACCTTCTTATTTTAGGTTGTATGTTTGACGGTTCGCCGTTTGCTGACTTTGTCGGGCACTCGAGGTGTCAGGTCTGTCTGGCCCTCGAATTCTTACCTTATCAAAAAAAAAGTAAAACTAAAAACTCTAAAAAACTAGGTAATGCTGCCAAATGGATCCTAAGTCTACTCAAGCCAAGTCCCGGTTAAATCCATGCATTTACCATTGGTGATTTAAATGATATCGAGAATGATACATAAAAGATTAGAGGGTCTACCCAGACTACCATGATATTTAAAAGCTTAAAAAGTCAAACAAGAACTTAATCTGATTACAATCCCTTACACAAGATCTCCTTTCACTTGGAGGAAAAATAAGATGGGAACCAACAACACTTACGAGCGACTAGATTATCACTAGATTTAATAATCTCAGAGTTCAGCACCATCCCTTCTCTTCGTCTGATCATTGCCCTATAACCTTGCAAATAGGCTCACAAGAAGGTAAGAAAGGAACGCCATTTAGGTTTGGAATAGCGTAGACCACAAAACCAAACTATGAAAATATCGTTAATAGAGTTTGGAGAAATAAGATATTTGGATCGTTTTGTTATAAACTAATACAAAAATAAAAATTGTTAAAGAAAAATACAAACGAGTGGTGTAAGATCCATCCTAACATTGCTAAAAAACAATTGACAAAACTAGAACATGATATCCTAGCCCTTCAAATACTGCTACCTTGGGGAAGCTTGTCCCCAAAGGATAAAAATATACTAGCAAAACTGGAAGACAAAAAGAATAAGATTCTGGACTACAATTATAAATTCTGGAAGCAGAGAGCTAGGATTAAACATATCAAACTTGCAGACAGAAATACGAAGTACTTCCAAACTAATGCTAGGATTAGACATTTCAAAAGGAATACATTATCTTTCACCTCAAATGATGGAAACATAATAACATATCCCTCAAGTATATCAGATCAAATAACGGCTGAAATGGCTAAGAGATTTGTTACCCCCTTCCCCCCCCCCCCCCCCCCTAAACACACACACACCAAATATCCTTTGAGGAAAATGAAGCCTTAACCAAATTACCAACAACAAACGAAATAAAGAATATGATGGCTAGTATGGCAGAAGATAAAACTCTTGGACCTGATGGCTACCACCTTGAATTCTATACTAAATATTGACACATAGTTGGACCTTCTGTGTGTAAGGTAATAAAAGCCTTCTTCCGTTTCGGAAACCTCCTATCATAAATAAATCAAACTTTTATTGCTTTTATTCTAAAAATTGAGAATCCTTTGAACATCAACCATTACAGGTCAAGTAGCCTATGTAATACCATTTATAAAGTGATAACCAAAATTCTAGCAAATAGATTGAAACCTATCATCCCTAAGCTCATAAGCCCTTTTCAAGGGGCCTTTGTGTAAGGGATATTAATACAAGATAACACTCTTATAGCACATGAAATTTTCCACAATTTTCATAAACAAAAAGGCAAGAAATGATAGATGGCTCTAAAACTGGAGATGGAAAAGACATATGATAAGATCAACTGGTCATATATTAAATCTATACTCATCAAATTTCGATTTCATCCATTATGGATTGACTGGGTTAAGAAATGCTTAACAACAACCACCTTCTCGGTACTAGTTAATAATACTCCAGGCAAACAATTCAAACCTAATCAAGGAATACGACAAGGAGATCCGCTAGCACCATACATATTTGTTTTGGTATTGGAAAACATATCTAGAGAATTACACCAGAAAGCTTTGCTTGATGATGCATTAGTTGGAATTAAACTAAAAAGGAATGGTATTCCTATCCCACTTCTAACCTTTGTAGATAACACTGTTATCTTTGCAAAAGCAGCACATATAAATCTTAATACAATCCAAAATATGATAAATAACTTTTCCAATCTTTCTGGTTTGACTATAAACTATAGCAAAAGTCCCATTCAATTCTCTCCAAATGTGAACCCTAACCTAGCAAGATCCCTCGCTCAACATATGAGAATTCCGATATCCAAAACCTTAGAAAAATACTTAGACACACCCCTATTTAATGGTAGAGTTAAAAACTGTGTATTTGAGGATGGTTTACATAACCTTAGAAAGCAATTATCGAAATGGAAGGCCTCAACCCTCTCTCAATAAGCAAACTTGAGCTCTAAAACTAATTACCTCATGCAAAACTTTCTATTGCCAAAATGTATCCTTCGACAAATGGACCAAATTAATAAAAACGTATTTTGGAACAAACTTCAATCCGAAACATACACTCATTTTATCAGCTGGGGCAAAATTTGCAAACCAAGACAACAAGGGGGGTTAGGAATCAGAAAATTTGAAGAACTAAATGAGAGCTTGCAAATGAAATTCCTATGGAAAATTCACACGGATAAAAATAACATGTGGGTTAAAATAATAAAAGAAAAATACTTGAAAAATGATAATATCAACCAAATATCTAACTTTAATACTTCTTGACAATTTGGAAGGCTTCTAACGCTTAGGAAAAAAATTAACAATGGTCTTCTTTGGATAATAGGAAATGGTACTTCTATAAACGTTTGGAATGACCCTTGACTATAACATTTCTCATTGGAAAATTATAGAAATAATTTCGACCCTAATATGACAGTTAGCCAACTTCTGACTACACACAAACAATGGAACACGACTATTCTTCATAATTTATTCCCAACCAACATAGTTCAAATTTTTTTGGAAATACAAATACCAGAATGGGATACTTCGGACAAACTCATTTGGAAACTGGAACCAGATGGATCGTTTACAACCAAATCTACAAAACAACTTACGAAAATGGGACATGAAAACAGTAATGATTTCAACTGGATCTGGAAACTTAATTTACCTCCCAGAATCAAAGACCTTATATGAAAAATTATGATTGACGGACTACCAACTAAACAAAGACTAAATAAATATATAAATAGAGTGTCTCTTCAGTGTTGTCTATGTGAAGCTAATGATGAAGACACTTCTCACATTCTTTTACAATGTAAATACACGAAAGACGTAATTGCTCATTATGAAAGACTTACTGGCAAAAGTCGTATAAACACAAGAGTAAAGTGCTTGGATATAGACCTTCTATCATCTAGAACAAGGAATACACATATTGAAAACCTAGGATTTATTTGGCAAGCTATTTGGAATACAAGAAATGACCTCATTTTCAAAAATAAAAAACTATATACACCCGCAAATTTAGTACATCAAATCATCAACAATATAAACAATTGGAAAAATGTAGAAAGAGAATCTCCACAAAATACGTCTAAAAAAAAAGGCAGGAAGACCAAATGGGTTAAACCGGAGGGAGCTATCTACAAAATTAACGTAGATGACTCGGTTGCATCCACAAACTTTTGTCAAGTGGGGGAGTCATCAGAGACTCCAAAAGCATATATTGTTATTGATATTTTCTATCAAAAAATAGGAAATGTTCGGTATTACAAACAGAGGCTGCTGCAATCTGTCTGGATCTACAGCAGACGACTCTAAAAGAGCTTCGAAAAATCATCATTGAATGAGACAATCAAGTTCTAATCAAGGCAATAAAGGAAGAAGCCGGCATTAAGTGGGAAATCATGCTTCAAGTGGAGAAGATTAAAGAGATGGCTAAGCATTTCGACTATATAAAATTTCAACATTACTACAGAGAAGCAAATAGAGTAGTTGTTTATATAGTTAGACATGGAATCATATGTAATAGATTGACTATCCCTTTTAATAGGGAACTGTATTCTATCATCCTTCATGATGAACAAAGAGGGGTTATATGCTCAGCTGATAACCTTCCTGATTTTTACCCACCATAAAATAATAATAATTTATGTTTATCCAAACCCCGGGAACATTACGGGTTCGTATGAGACGGAGTTAATAAACTGACTAAAATTATAAACAGGGTAAAATTTATAAACTGTTGGTAAAAATAGTTAAAAATTTAAACAACAAGATAATCTCCGTATGGGGCGAAAAACAGTTTATTTGTAAAAAGTGGAGTTTATTTGGTTTTTATTAAGGGTATTGTGATACTTTCAAACCAAATAAGATAAAAGAGAAGGGTAAAACAGTACTTGTGTAAAATAAACACCCAAATAAGCACATTTTTTCTAACTTTTTTTTAACATATTTTTAACACATTTTTGTTTATTTTGATCATCCAAACAACAAAAAAACTATTTAAAAATTAAACATCCACAAAATAAACTGTTAAAAAAATAAACGGTTAACCATACACACCTACAGACTACTCCTTGAATAGGTAAATAAAGAGCGGCCATTCCGGGGTTCGAACCGGGGACCTATGGGTACTACCCACAAGTCCTTTCCGGTGAGCCATTTCGGAATGGTTAAAACTTTGGTAGCTTCACCACTTCGGCTTGACCCTACGGATTAGTATACACCGCTTGGTCGTACGCGCTTGTGGGATTTAATATGGCCTAAATGCACCAAGTGAGATTCGAACCCGGGATCTCTCCTTTGGGATACCTCACCCTTACCGCTAGAGCAAGATGTCATTGGTAAAACTTTGGTAAAGTAAACTTTTTATAGTGACTGACCCCACCGCTTCGCGGCCCCATACCCCAGAAACCCCTTGCGGGATTTTTTGAGGAGGCTCAGTACCAACCTCACCTATCTGCACATGGACCACTTCACCACTTCAGCTTGACCACCTCTCCTTTGGGATACCTCACTCTTATCGCTAGAGCAAAAGGTAATTGGTCCTACAGACTACTCCTTAAATTACAACTTTACAACTTTACAAAACCCAAAACCTTTGTAACTTAAGAAGTACGGAGTATCCGAAAATTTAGATTTGACTAGAACCCGCCAATTACGATTCGTAATCCGTGTCGTTCCCAATCAATTCACATCCACCGTCAAACCAAATCAATCCAACGGTGGAAAACAAGTCTCAACGTCGCACACGGATCGCCAATGTCGTCCGTTGGATCATCATCCTCCAATCCACCTATAAAACCCAAAACGCCCCGCCCCAGACTTCAATCATCAGATCTAGTTTCATCTCCCTCCCATTTTTCATCTCTCAATTTTTCTCTCTTCGAAAATGTCTGGCCGTGGAAAGGGTGGAAAGGGGCTTGGCAAGGGCGGAGCCAAGAGGCACCGGAAGGTTCTCAGGGACAACATCCAGGGCATCACCAAGCCGGCGATTCGCCGTCTGGCGAGGAGAGGCGGTGTGAAGCGTATCAGCGGCCTCATCTACGAGGAGACCAGGGGTGTTCTCAAGATCTTTCTAGAGAACGTGATTCGCGATGCTGTTACCTACACCGAGCACGCCAGGAGGAAGACGGTGACCGCCATGGATGTTGTCTACGCTCTCAAGAGGCAGGGGAGGACTCTCTACGGTTTCGGTGGTTGATTTTTGTCTTTGCTGTTGGAATTTCTGCTTGCTGGTTTAGTTTCCTAGGGTTTCGAATTAGGGCTTGTAGATGAACGGTTTCAAGTGAATTTGTGTAATCAATGGTTGCTCGTTTTTGCAACTTCTTGCAATTAATGGATGTTTCGATTAAGTGTAATCGCTGTTTTGATTCCTGAATTTCTGGCCTCCTGATTCTTTTATTTTTAATCCATACGATACGAAGAGGAAGAAGATAAAGATGAAGCTTTCCATTGCAGTAGAATCAGTATATGCTGACTGATAGGTTAATTTATGGCCAAAAAGCTGTTACACAGATTGTTTTCAGGCCACAATCTATGATTTCTTTATCAATGTAGACAATTCCAGTTTATCTCAAAATCAAATCGATGGAAGTACAGTAACAACTTAAATGCAGGAGACAGATAAGTTTAGATTGTTCCATTCCAACCGACTGTAGCAACGTGGGCCTTCTTTCTGAAGCTTCCCAATTTCCCAATTGAGAAGTTCTTTACTGTAAGAACAAGAGTTTTTCAGCTCATCTCTCGGACTTGTGAGAAATCAAAGGTCCATTGGCTTACCTTGGTTGATAAATGGGGTGTTACCCAATCAAAAAATAATAGGCATGGCATGGAGGATCTTACCATTCAGCTCATCTCTTGGAGTAAGTATTGTTAGAGTAAAGCCAGAGCCGATCATAGCATTTTAGAGGCCCGGGCAAAAATAAAATAAGGGCCTTTAAGATAAACTTAAAGATGCACTTAATAGGTAAATCATATATTTACATTATAGCAATATCATCAACAATAAGTTTTACACTGAGTTTTACCAAAAAAAAAAATTGGTTTTACAGTAACAGCTTCATATTGCAACAATAACAACTTGAAAAATAGGCCCTTAGTTCTTGTTCTTCATTTCTTCAAGCAAAATGTCATTATGTCAATAACTGAATGCTTGAATGCTAGAAACTGCATCAAACCATCTCCCTAATTTCTTCAGAATAATCGGTTGAACGAATCCTTGAATTTGGAGGATTTGGGAAAGATTGGGATGTGGTTTTGGTTTCTTGATCTTGTAAAGTTTTTTAGTACAGGGGTAGGGAAGAAAATAATTATTAAAAAGAAGGAGAAAGAGAAGGAAATGAAAACCCCTTCCTAATTTCTTCATCTAGAGTAGTGGAGCTTCTACGAGGAAAGAATGGATGGGACAACCTATTATTTCTTCGAGGGGTTTACTAATTACACGGTTAAAATATCCCCTTTTACACTTATGCGGATTCGCAGTACGCGTTTGCCTTTTTTTTTTCCTTTTCTTTTTTTTTTTTCTTTTACAAATCACATTTCACCACCAAAAATCAGTAGGATTGAATTCCACCATTTCGAGACAAGCTTGAATCTGAACAAATGCCTGATGTGCAATTTTACTCAAATTTAATTTACAAGCTCTTTAGATTGAGCCTTGATTGTGGTCGTCCTTCGCTGCCATTTTCCTTCTTTCACTGTTAATTTCCATGGCTGCAATTTTCAACTTTTGCAAATTAGTACATCAAAGGATTGAAACAAGATAGGGAAACCGAATCAATCACTAATCAGTACGGACTCGGAACCTTGATTGTCGCTGCACTGGACGGAATCGGAGCCGCAGTCACCGGTGAGGCAGACAACCTTGCCGACGGAGCAGAGCGTTCGGTCCCTGAGCCGGCCGGAACAGGACCTTGGAATCTGTACGGTTTTCGATTTGGAAGGGCGAAGGGAGAACCCGGTGGTGGGGAGTTGGGTGATGTTGGCGCCGGAGAGGAGGCCCGCCAATGCGCCGGAGAGAAAAAGAGGGTTCTAGAACGAGAACCTTGAAGATCCGGCGGAAGACGATTGCGGAACAATCAATCGATCGGGAAGGGGGAGTGGAAACAGACCTTTGGAGGAGAAGGGTTGCTTGAGATTGGGCGGTCATGGATTCGCGATTGACCGCGGACCCGTACTCCGCGAACGCCCTTTCCTGCCGTTCCACTTTTCCTACCGCGTACTCGGATTACGCGATTGCAAATACTTCCGTACAATTTGCGAGATTGAATAGCAATCCCGTTCTTCTAGCTTGGCCGACCTATTGCAAAGAATGACTTCTTCTTCTTTTTTTATTATCTTTTTACATTGTTTTAATATTAACATAGCTTTGGGCTGATAGGCCCTTTTCACTTCTTTTGAACTTAAAAACAAGACATCTATAATATACATATATATACACACAAAAATGGGCTGGGCCCCTTCAGATGTTGGGCCCTGGGCAATCGCCCTTGTTGTCCTAGCACCAGGCCCGGGTCTGAGAAAAGCTTAAAATGAGGTGGAGAGAAATGTTGAGTATGATTTTTTTTAAAAAATTGGCCAAAAAAAAATAATTTGGAAAATAGTTATAGATATCAAAGTCTGACTCAAGCCAGCCGAGGAAGTTACATTCTAAAATGAAAGCGTACAAGCGCTAGTAGTCTAGCACACAAGCTGAGTGAGGTTGAAACCAATTGACAATAGAAGGAGTAGTCCACCGACTCATATATTAGTACTTGATATGTTCAACTTTCCGATGTGGTACACTTTTGATCTCATTCACATCTCAACAATAGATCCTTCAAACTATTTGGAAAATAGCAAAAATGCTTATATGCGTATTTTATTTTTTATTTTTTGGGTATTTATTTAACTTAAAAAAATACCGCATAATTGCTATTTGAAACAATAACATGGTTATCATTTTCGACTACTTTTATGAGGATTTTATCCACCAAAATACCTTTTTACTCCCTCCGTTCAACAAAACTTGTCGTTTACTATTCATACACGCTTTTTTAGAATGATAAAAACTATATAAAATATTCATTTTTTTTTAAAATTTTTTTAACAAGTTTGTAGTTATTAATAATAACTACGAAATTGTTAAAAAAAATTATTTAAAATGTCAATATTTTATATAATTTTTAGCTCCTAAAAAAGCGTGCATGAATAGTAAAACGTCAAGTTTTGTTGAACGGAGGGAGTAGTATTTTTGATGATTTCACCCGCCAAAATACTTTATCCAAATTAATTCAAAATAATAGGGTTCTCAATTCCAACAATTTTTGCCAATAAAATATAATTGAAATCGAAAACCATATTGTTTTGGATTAATATGGAGATAGTTTGATACGGGGTTAGCCGTAGGATGGCCCGATCTTCGACAATCAAGACTCAACGACAAGAACGGGAGCAAAGACTCAAGAAACAAGAACAAAGACTCAAAACGCAGCAACAGAAGACTCGACAAAAGTAATGAAAAGACCGATAGATTGGTTGATTCGAACTAAAATAGAACGAGATGAAGACCCCAGACCTCCGTAGAGGGTAGGAACCAAACACCAACGACTACAAAGCCCGCCTATATAACCTTACACAACCAAGCGGACAACTTGGAGGCACAAGGAGGGGACTTGTGATTACCTGGATCACCAAGCTCTCGCGAGGTTGACGAACTCAAAGCAAACCAAGCAGGATCTATAACCAATTGTGCAATCGATGAGCAACGCTTCGAATCGATTGACTTTCTCACCGTTGTGTTTCACACAAAGCAGTGTATTTCTGAATAATGGAAGACGTGAATGTTCTACAAGGGTCGGCCGGTCTAATATAACCCTAACAAACTATTTGGCCGAACATAATAATTAAAATAATAAGAAATTACTAACTTAATAAATTATTCCTAAAATCACTTAGAATAATCATAGTTTCTAAGTTAAAAATCATAAACAAGTCCAACGTCACTTAGAATAAGTTTCTAAGTTAATGATCACCAATTTCCAACAGGCCGGCTGTGCACGCCCGCGCAGCCCCGGTGCGCGCCCGCGCACGTCGCCGACGCCTCACGTGCCTCACTGCTGGCTTCCGTCGTCGGCAACCTGGGTTCCGATGCACATGTACGCCTTCATTGGTGGCTCCGGGAATTGGACCGCGCTCGATAACAAGGAGTGACTCACAAAGAGGAATGAGTCGCGTTGGAGCTTCTTAGCTCGAGCTCTAGTCATCGGTTCGTCTCCGAGTATGATCGGCGCATCCGGAGGTGTAGATGACGGTGTAGAAGATGGTCCCGCATCATAGTTCATACATGGATTAGTTAAAACTAAAGTTCATGTTATTTTCGGTTAAAAGCCGATACTTCATATTATTTTGAGTTATTTTTGTTGACATCAATCTATCTCTCCACTCTCTAATAGTTAACCCCCACCCCTTTCTCCCCGTAGCCATCACCCTCTATATTCAAGGTATTTTTTTAATCGAAATCAACCGTTTAATCTCCGAAAGGCATTTGTGTAAATTGCGAAATACCTCGCATGTTGCATCATTTTCTAAAGAGCTTTTGTTGAACTAATCCAAGTGTAGTGATTGGTGTATTGATCTGTTTTAGAAAAGGTGTGTATGCGAGTGGTAAGGTGAACTAAACCAATGGTTTCAACCAAAAGATATAAAAATATATTTTAATACAATATAGTGGATTAAAATCATAATATAGGGTTATCCAAACACATCCTTAGGGTGTATTTGGATGCAAATACATTGAAATTATAATCCAATTATAAATATAAATAATCAAATAGTTTTGTTTGATTAACACATTTTATACTTTTAGTAACATATTTAAAATATCATAAATTTAAAATAAAATACATTGTAAACGTAAAGTGTGTCGATCAATTGAATTAGTGAGTGTTTAATTAACCTGATTTATAAGATGTTTTATTTAAAATTTATATTATTTAAATTATATTGTAAAAAATAATACACAAACACTATTCAAGTGTTTATCTTTACAAGTGCATTATAAATTTATAATTATAATCAGAATCCAAACACACCCCCCCCCTCGTTCTTCCCCCTTGGCTCCCCTCTGTATCCGCCTTGTCAATCTCCACCTTCCTCGGTTGTTCGGGTCTGGCCGCATACCGTGTCTGGGGTTTGGCTTCGCCTCCGGGGTCGGCGTGGCTGTTTTCTGGTTGATGGTGCGGGTTTCTAGCCTGGGCTTGTCCTCATTCCTTTGGGCTCAAGGCTTTTGCCTTGGGTCCGAGGGTGACCCGTTGTTTGGGCTCGTCTTTTGTTCTTTGGGTCCATGACCTTTGCCTTGGGCCCAAAGCGGCCTCCTTGGAGTAGAAGAAGAAAAAAAAACTTGTGGGCTGGCTAGTTTTGCCGAGTTGTTTGGTGTTGTGATTTTTGGGCTTTGAGGCTAGCAGTTTAGAGCAATGTTCTCCTCTTTTGTCGACACGCGAGAGGTTGTGGACATGATCGAAAACTGAAGGCTCGTCGGTAGAGTTCAAATATGAGGTTTCCACTTAGTTCTCTAGGGATTTCCTGCGTCACCTACACCGACTGACAGACGAGTTATCGCACTTTGCTTCTGTTCTTCCTTTGTTAGTACTATCACCAGATCTATCCGGTGTGTCAAATTTTTACTCAATCAAAAAAAAAAAAATCTCTCCTCCTCTACCTTAAAAAAATAAAAATCAAATCTTTTTACTTATTTACTTATATAAATTTTTTAAAAAGGTTTTAAACCTCGATTTTATTATTTTATTAAATTTCTTTCTATTGCATCGGCCATAGGGGTGTGGGGAGGCCGCCGCCCACTCCGTCTAAATTGTTTTAGGTTGGTTAGGTATGTACGGCCTTAGCTCAATTGGTTATAGGGGAGACATTTGGAGTATCGATCAATGATCGAGTTTCACCAACGGTATTGTGGGAGCATTCTCTCAAATAAGGGGCTCCTTGTATGTAATGAGCACTGGTTTCAGACCTTTGTTATCGGTTAAGTAACCATAATTTATATCCTCTCACAATCTCCGTCGATCGGATCGAAAGATGAGGGCATCCGGAGCGAGCGATTTCACCATTTGGAGCTCAGAGCATGTTTTAGGCTGGTTACGAAGATTGTTGAATATTAAATGCTCGGAGGCCGAAGCCAAAATATGATTGCACTGCACTTGTCAATTACCCTCAATTTGGTGCCGGAGGAACAGAAATGGCATTGCCAAGTGGAATTCCACGTCTCGTAAGGAAGCCACGCGTCGTCATTCTGCAGCTGCCACGTGTTATCATGCACAAACCTCTGCCTAATAACTTGAAAAGAAACCAACAACATACCTCATTTCCTTCATCGTTCTACCTGCAATTGGAAATGGCATCCGATCTGAATCCGGCGTTCGCGTACACGGTGGTGTATGTCACCGACGTCGCCAAATCCATCGACTTCTATTCCAAAGCGTTCGGCGTTACCGTTCGCCGCTTAGACCACTCGCACAGGTATCCTCTATTTGATCGATTATCGCTCCGATTAAGATCGATATGTATGTCTATATGATGGATGATGATTGAAATTGAAGGTGGGGAGAGCTGGAGACGGGGGCGACGACGATCGCGTTCACTCCGCTGCATCAGCACGAGACGGACGACATCACCGGCACCGTCCGTTTGTCGCACTCCAAAGGGGAGCGGGCCCCCATCGAGGTTTGCTTTGACTACGCCGATGTGGACGCCGCTTACAAGGTTAGCTATAGCAATTTGGGATTCTTACATTTGGATGAAATTAATTATAACACAAAATTATGAGATGACATATATATGATCGATCAATTGTAAACAGAGGGCGGTGGAGAAGGGAGCGGAGGGGGTGAAGGCGCCGGAGCAGAAAGAGTGGGGGCAGAAGGTGGGCTACGTCCGAGATCTCGACGGCATCGTCGTCAGGATGGGTAGCAACGTGTCTCCCTAGCTCCGGAGAGAGTGCTTGATGATCGATGATGAAGATGACATGTTATGTTTTAAGTTTGATGGTTATGTTGTCCAGTTAGCTAGCAAGCCTGAAAGTAATCAAGTATAAGGAGATAAGGACATTTCGTACAAACGTAAACATTAGGAATCAAAGATCATCCATCATCCATAAGGATGAATGGATGATAGCCTAGAGCTTCCTAGTGTGCATTTGCAAATAAGCACAATGATAACTCTCTATAATATAACTCTGTTGCTCTTGAAGTCTCTTTGCAGACTATAAATCCTTTCGACCATCCTCATAATCTCCCATGGGCAATTTCCTGGGTCTTCACCCGTTTTTATTGCACCCAAACTATTAGGATGTTCCTTATACCCTTCCGGAGCGCTAACTGTAATCCCATATAGATCGCGGAAGCTTTAGTTGAAAATACTAAACCTCATTGAAAAATACCAATAACATGTCCATTTCAATCTCAAATTATACATCATGTAATCTTACCATGCTTCTTTTTCTTCCGTTGTGATTGGGGTTTTGTTTGTGTAAAGGGAGATCCTCATCAAGACAACTTTCAAAAAGAGAACAGTCAATGTGAAGGATGGGGACATGTCTAAACAAATATTGGTTCCAAATGTACCAAGTCGTCCACCAAGAGAAAGCAAGCTCTACCTTGGTCCCAGAAGTAAGTTTGTTTTCAATGAAGGACATGATATGTTTTATATCTCGTGATTGATTTATCATACTAGGATTTGAAGCAACAATCGACAGAATTTTTTATAGGGATTTGAAGACTGATCCCGGAATTGGGCACAAGATTATTGTGACGGGAGAGTACCACTCGAATTTGACGGGGGGATTAAATAGAAGAAGCCAAAGCGAGGCGATATAGGGTTAGAGCTTGTCAGAGCAAGGGGCCCCTTGCTCCGGCAAACACCATACATAGGTCTGAGTTTCGGAAGAGGGATTGGGGGCGCGTGTAATAGCGCGTTCTTAATGGGTGTATTGTGTAAACTTTAATTGGGTAGTTTCACATTTCATGTTGATATAAAAATACCTACATACCTTGATTTTGGTAAACATAGAGCGGTCATATTTGAAAATCGAACCGAAAACCATCGAATATTACCCTGAAATCATTTCTAGTTCAACCACTCCGACATGATTAAGATGGATTCACATCCTCTGTCTCCCAAAAATAGATTAAAAACAAATAAAAATAAAGGGAGTTTGTAAGAGGGACGGTAGAAGGGGACAAACTCGGAGACAAGAGATTTGCAACCGGTAAATATACCTACATGCCACTTTCAATCATTCCAAGTTGGATTTTGGGATGGTGAGGTTTTGACAAATGTTTCACAACACTTTTCAAACACATTCAAATCACAAATCATGAAAATTAACCCAAAGAGTAATCAACTGAGTCCACTTTTACACTAAAATTTCGCAAGTAAAGCAAATATCATATGATGGAACCTAATCATAACCACCAAAAAAATTCAAACACACAATGAAGTTGTTCATATAATCCGTCCATCGAAAATTCAAGATGCCCGGACAAGTACTCACCACATTGCTTGTTTTTCTTCAACACTAGTCATGATTATACATCATATATATGCACACATTAGTTGAAGCCTTAGTGTTATGTAGGTTACCTTAGTTTCACTCGATCATTTCGTGTCGTCCATTTAGTTCTCTGTCGAGTGCTGCGATGGGATGCCACCAGCTTCGCATCCTCCTCTTGGCGTGGCTCCTGCTCAGCTCGGCAATGCAGGCTCAACCCATCACAATAGGCACGTCGACGTATGCTTATATGCCTCCTCGACAATCAAGCCCCCGGTCTAGTTTCAAGAACGAAAAACGAAGCCCTAAAGTCCCATCTGGTCCGAATCCTTCGGGAAACCATCGCCCTCCAACGAGGGCATGATGCAATTCCTCAAGATTATGTAGAATAGAAGGTAGTGTATGTGCTTCTTTCTATGTTGAAATTACGAATCGATTGTAGAGAAATCGAAGCAGATATATGGTATTGAATTTCAGTTCTCCTCAGCATTAATCCTTTTTTTTTTTTTGCATCTGATTGATCCTGAACAACAGATCACTGATGAATTGCGGATCAAAGATTCCGATTACAGTACTGATCGATCATAAACTGTTTTGATGTACTGCAACACGAACAAGATACGTTTTTTTTTTTACAAACCCTAACTTCGCTTCCATCAACAAATTGTAAAATGCGTCGATCGTAAACTGAAATTGAATAGAAATCCTCGCCGGCATCCAATTTAATCGGCCGGAATTAGGTAACGCCAATACGCAATAGTCAGCTCTCGTTCACCACCGCTCTGCTAGACGACGACGTTTTGCATCCCCTTTTTTTTTTTTTTTATACTTTTGGGGTTACTTTTTAGAACATGGTAAAAACGTTTTTTAGAACAAGACAAAAATACCCCTATAATTATAACAAATTACCCCCTACCCCACCTCGCCCCGCCCCGAATCCAAGGGTGAGCGACCCCGACGAGGAAAAAAAATAAGAATATATATGTGTTATATAAAAAAATTTGAAAGGAATAAGTATCTTTAGTAGCTTAGACTTAGAGATTGAATCCACTCTATTTTGAATTTTAAATAGAATTCAATCAACTTTTCCTCCAATTCGACTAGGCACGAATTTTCATTAATTTTTGGGAAAATTAATTAAAATACCCTCACCTTTGGGGATATGGTAAAAAATATATCCTCAACTTTCAAATGTAATAAAAATATCCCGACCTTTGAGGGTGGTGGTAATTAATTACCCTGTGTTTTCTCACGGGTCAAAAATGCTGACAAGACAGCCTACGTGATTTTTTTTTTTGACAAGACAACATACGTGTAGCCTTTTTTTTACAAATTAGCACTAAAATTGGGTTTTCTTGATCGGTTTTCAGGAAAAAAAATAAAACGATAACAAATTAAACCCGAAAAACGAAATTGATTCAACCAAGCAACTAATTTGGTCAAAATTGCCTCAAATTAACACAACACGACTATTCCTAACACCAAACCGACAACAAAACTAAACCAACAACAACAGCAATGAAGAGGGGAAAAAAACTTAGCCACCCAAATCCGTGAACGAATCAAAGGGGAAGAAGAGACAGCTCAAGATAGTCGACAACAAGGGAGGAAGACTAATATTGAAGAGGCTGGAACCATGAGTTACTTAGAAGACCTGAAAGACAATTCAAGAGGCGACCATGGTCCACGGAAAAATATATGAGGGAGGAAAAGGCGTTGGGTATGAACCCGGTCCAACTCTTTATTTTTTTCCTAAGGACATTGTTCAAGAAAACCCTTGTAAAAAATCCGCGTAGGGTGTCTTGTTAGCATTTTTTTACCCGTGAGAAAACACGGGGTAATATATTACCACCACCCTCAAAGGTCAGGATATTTTTATTACATTTAAAAGTTGAGGATATATTTTTACCATACCCCCAAAGGTGGGGATATTTTAATTAGTTTTCCCTTAATTTTTTTGTCTTTTTGGGTTACTTTTTAAAACATGGTAAAAATGTTTTTTAGAACAAGATGAAAATATCCCATTAATTATAACAAATTACCCCCTACCACACCCCGCCACGGATCCAAGGGTGAGCGACCATGACCCGGAAAAAGAATATAAGAATATGTGTTATATAAAAAAATTAAAAGGTAAAATACAAGTATCTTTAGTAGCTTAGTGGAATAGTGGGTGAGTTCACCCCATTTTAAATAGAATTCAATAACCCTTCCTCAAATCCGACTAGGCGCGTATTTTCATTAATTTTTTTCTCAATCCTTTTTTCATTATTTTAAAATTCTTATAATTTATTTGGTATTTATAATTAAATATAATAATAATAATAATAATAATTTTTCTTGCAAATTTAAGGTATTAACCCTCTTCATGTATATATTTTTAAAATTATTTCTTACTGTATAAAATAATTTTAAAATTATCCATAAAAAATTATACCCACCCCGAAAAAATTTCTACCAGTGCCCACCCCTGACCCCACCCCAAGGTCCCCAACCCATCTCTCTCCTTACGCCTCTCTCACGGAGGAACACGCCCCTCCCTCCCTAATATCATTCAAAAGTGCTATAATTTTAGGGGTGGACATGAGACGGCATGGGATTGGGGTAATTTTGCATCCCAGCTTGTGTATTATTGGCGGCATGAAATCGAAACGGAATTGATTTTTTTTTTTTCAAATCTCGTCGGGTCTTATCCCTCATGGGACAAGATGAGACATATATAGAGCTCTTCGGTTGTAATCATAATAAAGACATGCACTCGCGTGCAAACCGATTTTCCACGTACACATCTTTTGTAAGTTTCTTTGTCCTCCAAGTTTTTTGAACATGACACCGGCATAAGATTCGCTCTGTTTGAGGAAAGATGGATAACTTTAATGGAATTAATCAAAACACGCTCTCCGTCGATGACTACGATGGTAGGAGACTTTCCGACCAATTGGAGAAGTTCACCTATGACACCTATAACCCACAAGTAATTTCCACTCTTTCCCCGCTCATAAACGCGCATGTTGTATTGTAGGTCATCCACGTAGATGTCAAGCCAATCACTTCAAAGAAAGACATATTATACCTAATCGATCACATAGTAATTTGTTTTATATATATGTACAATGGCGGATCCAGGGGGCTCGGGGTGGCTTAGTCCCCTTGGAGTTTGGAAGAAAAAAAATTATGTGTGTGTGATAGTTTTATAATAAATATAACGATAAGGAGTAGTGTATCCCTAAACTTTTCTAGCTTAGTTGGTAAATGGGTAGGGAAAAGGGAGGGTGGGGATCCGTTGTTCCAATCCACCCCTATTTCTCCCTGTTCTTTCTCTCAATTCATCACATTCTCTACCCCTTTCTTAATTTTTTTTTTTTTTAAAAAAGTGTTGTGAGAAGCTAGGGACATATTGTGAATAGGGGAAATGGGGAAAGCTGATCAGTGATCACATTCTGGGAAGGGAAAAGGAAGCTATAAGGGGTTGTGGGTTTGAGTCTTACTTGCCTTCTTTTCTTGTTCTTTTTCCCCGCTTTATTTCTGCCTTTAAATAAGCAACAACGGGTTATCTGATCTCCTTTTTCTTTTTCTTTTTTTTTCCTTCAAATAAGCAACGATGGGGTTTTTTTTTTTTTTTTTTTTTTCAAACAAGCAACAGCGGGTTTTGAATTTTTTGAATTTTTTTTTACAAATAAGCAACAACGTGTTTTTAGTTCGACTTGCAAGTTCTTCCTCCTCCCTTCTTTTTTCTCCCATTAGTGACTAGTCTCAATTCCCAAATCCAAATTTGTTTAAGGTTGAGATTCAATCTTAATTTGAGATTCAATTTGTGGGTTCGAGCCTTACCTGCCTCATTTTCTTCTTCTTTTTCTCGGTTTTTTTTGCCTTTAAATAAGCATCAACGGGTAACCTGACCCCCTTTTTTTTTAGGGTAAATTGCAACTAATATCCCAACCTTTAGGGATAGTTGCTTTTAATACCCTAACCTTGTAAAATTTCACAAAATATCCTAACATATACCATTAGTTGCACTTAACACCCTAGATGAGATTCTTAAATTTAAAAAATTTCCGATATCATACCAATATTATAAAAAATCACCCATATTCATAAAATGTTTTCAATAAACTTCTAATATATTTTGAAATTTGAAATAAAAAAAATATCTTACAATTTAATCCCACCCAACCCACAATCCAAAAATAATTATAACATGTATATAAAATCTACTCCTTTAAAAATATAATATAATTATTTTAGCATTTACTCATTTAATATTTTAATATAATTACTCAAAATAATTAATTATTTATCTTAAACATAATACTTTTACAAAAATAAAAGAATGTAGATTTTATTAAATAAATGGTATGAGATATGATAACCATTTGTAATAAATAGTTACATAATAAAGATGCATTAAAAATAATCTGGTAAAATTATTATTTTTTACCATATTATTTTTAATATATCTTTATCGTATAATTATTTATTGCAAATGATTATCATATCTTTTACCATTTATTTTTTTAAATCTACTTTATTTTATTTTGTAAAACTATTATGTTAAACATTTCTTATAGAATCACTTTTTTAATACCATGGAATTTATGTGTGATACATTATAAGATGTTATGTATTAGTTTTAGTATATATAACATAGTATTAACCAAAAAGGCAATATATATCGTATCAAATAATATACAGGGGATATATAGATGTACAAATCGGCATGTATTGAGACATACTTATATAAATTTATATTTTAATTATAATGTATGTTTTTCAGATAAATAATTAATTATTTTGATTGATTAATATATTAAAATTTTAAATGAGTAGATGCTAAAGTAATTATATTATATTTTAAAGGGGTATATTTTATATATATTATAATTATTTTTTGATGATGGGTCGGGTGAGGTTAAATTGTAAGAGATTTATTTAATTCTCATTTTTTTATAAATGTATTAGGGGTTCATTGAAAATATTTTATGAATATATGGGTGATTTTTTGTAGTTTTTGCTTGATGTGGGTAATTTTTAAATTTAAGAAACTCATTTAGGGTGTTCATCGCAACTAATGGTATAGGTTAGGATATTTTGTGAAAATTTACAAGGTTAGGGTATTGAAAGCAACTATGCCTAAAGGTTGAGATATTAGTTGCAATTTACCCTTTTTTTTATTTTTCCCCTTTAAATAAGCAACAATGGTTTTTGCTTCTTTTTTTTCCTTTTTCTTTTTCTTTTTACTTTTTCAAATAAGCAACAACGGGTTTTGTATATTTTTTTTTTTCAAATAAGCAAAAATGCATTTTTGGTTCGACTTGCAAAGTTGCAAGTTCTTATTCTTCTTCCCTTCCTTTTCTCCCATTAGTGACTAGTCCCTATTCCCAAATCCAAATTTGTTTAAGGTTTAATTGAAAAGGTTAGTTTTTCATACTTTATAGTTTATTTGTCTATTTGTGCTCTGAATTTTAATTTGAGATTCAATTTATAGGTAGGATATGAGAATTTAGGGTTTTAGTTTTGGAAACTTAGGGTTTGTACTTTTAATAATCAAATTTTGTGAATTTTTTTTAGGGTTTGTGAGTTTCAGAATTAATTTTGTGAATTTGTGAATTGAATTTGGGGTTTGAGAATTGAATTTGGGATTTGGGATTGTTTTCTTTTTATTGTTGGATCTTCAACTCCTTCAATTAATCGTGTTTCTAATCCATCTCAGACTGTTGAAGTGGTTGGAAGTGGACTTGATGTTACTAGTATTCGTAGAGATGATGTAAGGAGTGGAAACAAAATCTCGATTGGAGAAACAATGGGTGCTTAACTGCTTATTAGTGATCCGGGACTATGAAAAACCTATATAGGAATTGAACTTGTTTGTGGTAATGAATTCACAAGATAGATTTTATCATCTTCCTTTATAGTTTTTAGCCCCCATCGGGCAAAAATTCTGGGTCCACAATCGGATCTAGGATTTTTCACCCTCACGACGATACCGTATTTATAAAGTATAGGATCGACTAGTGTTTATTAGCATAAAGACATGGTCGCAATGACCACATGTGCACTTGGTCGCAAAGACAACATCAGCAACTGGTGGACCAGTTGCACATGTGGTCGTTACGACCATGGTCATTGCGACTTGTTGCACATGTGGACGTTGCGACTATGCGCTAAATGAAAAACATACCTTATATACGCTAAACAAAATATGTGGAAAAAAAGTGTGTTAATTCAACTGGGTAAAAAATAATAATTTTGGGAGAAAATAATATTTTAGTAATTTGTTATACTATCATTAGATTTATTTTAATCAATTATTAATTAAATTGAAATAAATATTTCAGTGAGGTCACATTAAATGAGAGGTCGTCATGTGACATATTTTGTAGTTGTTTTAGTATTATTATATATTATATATAGATATAGATATAGGTACCGTCTTTTTTTTTATTGTGATAGAAGATTACCTTAAAAAAATTAAAAGAAAATGTTATATATGTGTGTGTATATATATATATAGTTATACATACTTAGTTAAACAAGCCTGGCGTTTAAATCCCGTTGGCTCGTACATGTTTAAACTTGTTAAAAAAAAACTCTCTCCTCAAAATTCTCGCTAAGAAATGGCATAAGCGTACTTTCAATAACATATATAAACAAATTTTCACCTTTCCTATTTATTCTCACTACTGAGGTCTTGGCAAGAACCTTGCAAAATCAAGCAACTGAATCCAAAGATTTAGGATTCACCATCGGTCGGTCCGGTCTTAAGGTCCCTTTCCTCACCCTCACCGACGACATCATGCTTTTTGGGAAAGCAAACCATGTGTCATGCAATAAGCTAAATAATACGATACACCATTTCTACCATATTTCAGGACAAAAAAGTAAACCTACAAAAATCAAGCTTCCAAGTGTCCCCAAAGGCATCGACTTCAGCTATACAAACAGTTACAACTACACTAGGAATCCCACAAGCAAACAATCCGATCATCAATGGCCAGGTGAATCGTGACACTTTTTTGGACGTCGTGCTCAAGACAAAGCAACGACTTTCCAAATGGAAAGCTTCCTCCCTATCGGCTGAAGGACGGAAGGTCCTTATTAAGACCAGTCTTAGCGCTCAACCGCTCTTCCTTATGTAGGCTTTTCTGCTACCCGTATCTATCCCCCATGAATTAGACAAAGTATACAGACAATTCTTCTAGAATAAGGACCCAGGGTACACACTCCTTATCAGCTGGGATAAAATTTGCGCCGAATCTCTCTCGGGTGGACTTGGCCTTTACAAAGCTGAAACTATGAACCTAGCTCTACAGATGAAGCTCCTGTGGAAGATCATTGCTGAACCAGACAGAACTATGTCAATAAGAGTAACACATCATGACAGTGGTCCAAATTGACTTCGATCAGGCATTTGTTCAACCCTGGCCTCCGCTGGTCTATCAGCAACGGTAGGTCGGTTAGCTTCTGAATGGACAATTGGGCTCTCAAAACACCCCTGGAAAAAGTGGCTTTTCAACCTCTAAGTCTCTAACTGATGGGAACTCGAATTGGCGAGTGGACCTTTCATTACGGATGACAATAAGTGGGAAGTTACAAAGCTTCAGACAGAACTACAAGGACTTCTGAGTCCTAACGTAATTTCACAAATTACCACAATTCAAATACCCAGAAATAATTTTCCTGATCGTCTATTTTGGGGTCCCAGCAGAGATGACAGGTTTTCTACAAGTTCGGCTTCGACGCTTATTCCAAACCATACGGGGGACCCTCATTTTCACTATAATTGGTTGTGGGAACTAGATATTCCTCACAAGATTAGACATTTTTCGTGGAAGGTCTCGCGTGATGGACTGCCTACGTCTGAAAGACTTCAGAGCTCTCATGTTTCTCTACCTTCAGGGTGTAGTTTTTGTGGGTGTACGGAGAAGTCCATGTTTCATCTTCTGCTTGAATGCCCCACCATTGTGGCTCTGTTCTCAACCATTGAGTTATGCAAACCAAACATCACTACTATTAACAGGAATACCAAACCAAACCATATCCTTAACAATATTTATACTTCGACAGGGAAACGTAATTTTAGCAGATTAGCGTACGCTTGGTGGAGTATTTGGTATTTTCGAAACCAGCTGGTTTTCCAGCATTTATCTACAGCTTCGGTCCAAGCTATTGCCTTGTTCTGCAAGTCTGCTTACCATACTTGGTCGGCTAGAATAGACGAAACAAGTACACCTACAACGTCGGTACCGCCAAACATCCATGAGAGAGTCATGAATTATTTCTCTAAACAAATGACGAATATGGCCGTTTGAAAGAGAGAAGATCCATGAGAGAGTCAGAAATTATCATTTCGACTTTCCAAAAACATCTTCAAATACCTTTTATTTCAATATTAATAATGAAAAATAGTCCAATTGCAAAAATCAATAGTCCAAAAACATCTTCAAATACATTAATAATGAAAAATTATCACCTATTATTTCAATATTTTAGACCCTAATTGAAACAATAGTCCAAGTGCAAAAATCAAGAGGTTTGAAACAACCTATTTGACCATATAAACAAAGCAAAGATAGATATACACGCAACATAGCAAATAGCACAGAGGATAACGAACAAAAAACAAACAAAAGAAGGGCAGCTCCACATTTTCCGAGTTGGGCTAAACACAAAGAGCGAAAGGTTTGGCTTTTGGGGTCTGCAAACTCCACTGCACTGGGATTGATTTCAATTCTACCCTTTCAATTTTACTTTTCGGTACGTATTTTAATCAGTTAAAAATTATATAAAATATTAATTTTTTTATTAAATTTATTTTATAATTTTATACTTTTTACTAATAAATATTACAGTAAACTAAAAAAAATTAATAAAAAAAATATTTTACACAACTTTTTAACACATTAAAATACGTACTAAGACAAAGAAGTTAAACATCTTTAAATATAGAATATTTATACGAAGTAATTTTTTTTACGCATTAGATTTATACGGTATATTTGATAGGAGGGAGTAGGGACTCAAGGGAGGGGGTATTCCAATTAGGAATTTACTACTCCACTGTAGTTATTTTTCGATGACATGGGGGCTCCCTTTGTTTGGAACCCACACAAAAACCAAATGATGCCCCTACCCCTACCCCTACCCCTACCCCCTATCCCTACTTGTAGTCTCTCCCAAGTTTAATGCTTTGCATGCTCTTGTTTTCTTCACATACATACATACTGTAATTTTATCCCATCTTCTTAATTTTTGGGTTTTTACTTAATTTGATTATTGATGAGTTTGTTGTTGGGAACATGCAACCAAAATATATATATATATATATATGTCTGCCGCAGTAAATCTTTCTTCCGTAGTATCGTATCAGTTGAAAGATCTGTTGTGTGTGCTTTGAAAAAGTAAACCCTAATAACGAATTAAAGAGGGGCAATATAAAGACAAATCATGTTTTGATTGCCCCCAATTTGGTGCAATTTTGCAGACCTTGTTCTTGTGTTTTTCTTTTCCTCCCTTAAAATTAGTGCTTCAAATTTATTTAATTTTAAGGGCGATCACTTCATTATGATTTATGATGTGCAACACTCTATAACAAACATAACTTTTGGGGATAAGTGCTTTTGGTTTGGTGATTATCGGTAGGGAGAATTAATTTGTTATTCTCAAGTTTGATGCATTTAAGTAAGGCCTCTAATATGTATACCTACACATATTTCAAATAAAAAAATTGATATATTCCGATTTGGATAAGAAAATCGACCAAAATTGGACTACCCCACCAGAAATCGAATTAAGGATTTAAGGGCATCTACTCCAATTTTCGGTTTTCAATTAATATATCTTATAGACTTTACTCCGTATCTAATAGTTTCTCCAAAATAGAGAAATAAAATACATATTTTTCTAATTAGTTTTATTCAATTTCAATAGTTTCTCCATTTTAAAGATTTGAATAATGATTTACCTATAAAGAATACTGCCCGTTTAGAAAAAGTATCTTTATTTTTTTATATTGTTTCTCTATTTTGGAAAATGAAAGTGGAGAATCTGTTAAACCAAAAAATTCATTAAAATTATCCAAATACTTCAAAATCTTCAAATGGATAATCCGTTAGAGATACTCTTGGAGTTAAAATTGACTGTTTTCGATTTCATCTAAAGGAAACCGGAATCATCATATTCACTAATTTTTGCCCTGAGTTAAACACTGCATTAAATCACTTCTTTCCAATTAAAATACATGCAATTAGACCTGTCAAACGGGTCATTCGGGTCGGGTTCGGATAGGGTCACTTCGGGTCCCGGGTATTTCCGGGTTGACTAGAACCCGGATTTGACCGGGCTTCGAGTTGTTTCAGATCGATTTCGGGTTTGTCAGTTTTTTCATTTTTAAATTTAAAAAATCATGATTTAATAATTTTGCATGATGACAGTGGCAATGAATGCCTTAGCAAACACCATACATAAAACAAATTTTGAAATTAAGTTTCTTATGACAATTTTTGCAATTAAGTTTCTTATGACAATTTTTGAATGATGACAGTGGTCGGCTTAGCATTAATTGGAAAAGAGAGCAAACACACCATACATAAAACATGGAATTCAGTTGATTAATTTAAATGTTCTGTCATAGGTGCAAAGGTTTATGCTCTTTGGATTGAACTAAAGGCCAAAATACCAAATTGGTATTTAAAAAAACTCCGGTGCCAAATTGGTATTTAAAAGTGCACCGATGGACAAATTGATATTTTTTTGTAGCCGGAAATTCGGTTTGGCCGGTTTTCATGCACCAAACTCTTTTTTTATTTAGTTTTGCCGGTTTTCAACCCTTTTTTAATTTAATTTAGTCGGTTTTCATGCACTGAACCCTTTTTATTTATTTATTTCACACATATAACTCTCCTAGTTCAACAATATAAACGCACATATAAAATTGAATAGTGGATTTACCATCAGTGTTTAATGATGGTAAATCCACTGTGGATTTACCACCGCCACGACCCCAGCCAGACCCGACACCGAACGCAAGAGCTTCAACTCAAATTAGGACCGCCAAGAACAACTAGAAACACCGTCGAGAACCACCTTCGCAAGGAGCGCACCTGCAATCTCTTTCGAGAGATAATCAAGACCCTTTCGGGATTTGTCACTAACCATTTCGGGATTTTTATATATGTGCGGTTATATTGTTGAATTAGGGGAGTTATATGTGTGAAATAAATAAATAAAAAGGGTTCAGTGCATGAAAACCGGCCAAATTAAATTAACAAAGGGTTGAAAACCGGTCAAACTAAATAAAAAAAAGGGTTTGGTGCATGAAAACCAGCCAAACCGAATTTCCGGCTACAAAAAAATACCAATTTGTCCATCGGTGCACTTTTAAATACCAATTTGGCGCCGGAGTTTTTTTAAATACCAATTTGTCCAACATTGCCAGTTTTAAATACCAATTTGGTATTTTGGCCTCAAACTAAAGGAAGTTATTAAAATCAATATCCACAATTTACACATTGAATGTGTTAATTTTTGTATAATTAATTAAAGGGTGTTTGAAGTTGTCCATGAGGTAGAGGTGTTGATATTAGTTTTAATTCATAAGGTCGTTCTTGGATGGACTAGGTCTAGGACTTAATTAATCCAAATTTCTTTCCTTTAGAAAAAGCATAAAATGGTTAAATTGAAAAATCGGAATGTTTCAGGTTTGATTCCAATTTTAACTGGATTATCTAGTTTGGCACGACCTCGAGTTATAAGACCTTGGGAGCGTACGGACATGGCGTCCTCTTTCTCGATAGCGGTCATATATAGGAATGGTCGCATCATAGACACTTAGGCGGTTAGCACAGGATTTGAACCCGTAATCTTAATTCGAAGTAATCCACAAATAGTTAAGATAACCATTCGTTAAATAACGATATGATTACAACCGTCTGATTAAAAATAAGTACTAGGAAACAGTTATTCCAAAAAATAAAAAGACAATTAGTGAACTAGTAGTCAATTACCATTTTACCCCTCATGCAAATTAAACCCCCAAAAAAGAAAAGCACTAGAACTGCAGTTTGCACATCCACTCTCATTCGTTCGTCTCAGTAGCACTGGAGCAGTTGCCAGACAAGAAATCAATCAACCTTTCTCCATCTTTACATGCAGAATCTTCATCATTCGTTTGATCAGAGCTGTTCGAACCATTTGATCCCGACGAATCCCCGCCCGGCCGTAGCGGAAACAGCTCCAGCGTCGTCGTCTTGCACTCCTCCTGATTCCGTTTCGAATTCCTCGGCTCGCAAGGAATCCATCTTCTCTTCTCCATCAATGGCGCCTCCATCATATATCCTTGATCGCAGTGATAGTAGTAAAACCCCGTTTCTGTCACTGTATGTATGTAACAGATGGAAATTAATTACTGGCAATTTTATGATGATTGAAGAGGAAAAAGATTCGATCTTTAATTACCGTTGGGGATGATTGGGGGATAGTAAACTTGCGGCGGCGGCGGCGGCGGAGGAGGAGGATAAAAGCGAGTGAGGAGAGCCAAACGGTCTTGCTTGAGCTTCTGCCGGCGACGGGCTTTGGTGTTCTGAAACCAGTAGAAAACGTTCTTCCCTTCAATGGTGCCGTACACGCTTAAGCGGGCGGTGATCTGCTGTATCTGCTCCGCACTGGGAGTCTTTACACCGGCGCTGTACACGCTCTCCAGAATCTCGATCTGTTCCTTCGTCGGCTGCCACCGGCTCCCATTCCCGGCCATCTCTGCAGCCTCCGTCATCTCCTTCCTCCTCTTATTGTTGCTGTTTCTGTTCTCCATCGATCTCCAATTCCGATTCCTTGATTCATCGATTGATGGAGGGCTTTGCTTTTATAGGGCGGGAATTGAAGTCAAACGAAAGGGCAGAGGGGATTGACATGCGTATTGTTTTTGGTGCGAGGACGTCTCTGAAAACATGGCGGGTAGCGGCTGAGCGGATTAAAGGACGGTATTGCCCCTGCGCGTATCGGGAATGACAGCGGCGATCGGGAGTGGTATAATTGTCCCATTGGGGAGATGGAAGAGCGATTGGGGCTTTCATCTTCAAGGCTGTAGGCTGTAGGTAAAGCCTACGCTTTGGGAGGGGTATAATTCTCCTTATTTCTCCTTTTTTCCCCTTTTCTTTGGGAATTGTCCCATCGGTTTGTGAATTTGTAGATCTGTATCCATAACTTGTGATTAATTTCGCGCTTGCAGGCGCCGCCCGAAACCATTGGAATTGCGAGTTGACTGAATTTGCCGCTCCTCATTGTCTCCAATCTCCATCTCCTGCCAAAAAGGAAAGGTAAACCCTACATGTACTCACTGGCGATTGATTATCCGTTTTTCGTCCTGTTTGTGATTGCGATTCCACCGCTTTTTTTAAGACCATCTCAATTTGTATCGATTCCATTGTTGTTTGATTAATTGATGCATCGCCTTTTCAACTATTTCTTCAAATATGTAGTAAAACAAAGCTAACTAGTCGACTTGTGGGCAATTTCACGCACTTTAGATTTCTATTTCCGTTCTGATCGTACTGCTTGTCGCTTGATATCTGTTAGATTTATGGAAAATTTCCTTTCAACGGTTACTGTCCGGATTGATAAATCTTGCTAGTGTTGTAAGACCTGGATTAATCAGAGGAAGGAAACTCCGATGCTTGCTACTGTAAATTTCATTGACATCTCATGTTGATGAGCATGTCTTGAAATTTTGGCAGGGGAAGGTTTGATTAAAAGCCTAGGTCAGTGAAATGGGAGAGTTAAGATTTTGCATTGACAGAGGGGTACATTCACTAATGTGTATGCTGAAATCCTTGGTCAAACCGATGAGAAAGTTATGAAGCTTTTATCTGTTGACCCCTCCTACTGCGACGATGCTCCAGTCGCAACTCGGAGAATTCTGGAAGAATATACTGGGAAGAGCATTCCTAGGTCTTCTAAGATTCCTACTGATAACATTGAGTGGATACGTATGGGAACTACTGAAGCTACTAATGCATTGCTTGAGAGAAAAGGGGAAAGGATTGCCTTATGTGTCACTAACGGTTTTAGGGATCTGCTACAAATAGGGAATCAGGCTCGGCTAAACATTTTTTGACCTTGCTGTATGTTGGGGGGGGGGGGGGGGGTTATAGAAGTTGAAGAGAGAGTTGAACTCATTCTCAATAAAGAAGAAGAGGTTCAGGGTGCTGGATCCATCGTTAGAGGAGTCTCAGGTGAGCTTATAAGAGTTGTGAAGCCCTTGAATGAGGGATTTTTGAGGCTCTTATTGAAACATTTACAAGATAAAGGTATTAGCTGTTGTGCTGATGCACTCCTACACGTACCCGCAACATGAGATAGAAGTGGAGAAACTGGCATTGAGCATGGGTTTTAGGCATGTGTCTCTGTCCTCAGCCTTGGCCCCTATGGTTCAATCGATAACAAAGTACCAAAGCCAAAATATTTTTTCTTTATTGTTTCCGAAATATTTTTTCTTTGAAAATTTTGGAAGGATAGCATATACTCGTGTTTCCTGCTTGATCAACCCCTAGCAAATGACAGTTGTTGATTTATATTTTTTTTCATCATTCTTCAATCAGTGGAGTTCAGTTTTGACTGAATTCGCGTCAATTGGGTGTAGCTCACTTGCCGAGATAGGGGATTTAACAAATGCAATTCATTCCCAATATTCTGCCTCTCCATTTCCCCCAAACTGAGTTGGTAGTTAAGGGCTCCATTTCTCCTATATTAAGGTCGAACTCCTAAAAGATAACTGACAAGGGATGTTTGGATTCTTGTGGATTTCATTAGACAGCAATTGATTTCTAATTTAATCATTCTTCGCCAATTTTTCAATTAGCAGTTAATTAGTGCATGAAAATGTTGGAAAGTTACTAATTTTCATTCTAACAGATCAAGGGAAATGAAAGGGGAGCTATCTTGTTCAGAGGAAGAGTCTTTTGTGCTATTGGATGAATTTTTGGCCATATTAGAATGTGATCCTCGTATGTAAGTCATTCTAAATAATCTCGGTCGATTATATAAGATATTGTTAATAAATTTCAGCACTTTTACTATTTATCAATGGTTTTTTAGGAGTGGCCAAGAAATAAATATAGGGGTCATTTGTCAATAAACATTCTTTGCTGACATCATTATTTTTTATGTTTATTTTTATACATCCAGCGATGAATTAGGATTTATCCACCCATCTCAAATTTCATTGCTGAGCATAGAGTCAGATGCTAATGCAGAAACAGATGTTTTGGTAAACAAAAACCAAGTTTTCTGGAGTAGAGATCATAAGCTTGGCATATCGACTCAGTATCTTCTTCCGCTGTACAATGGAGCAAAGAGTAAATTTATGTCGCTGCGTGAAAAGTACAAAGCATCTGGTCCCTTGGTTTCAGTAGAAGTAGACATTGGTATTGAACAATTTTCTGGAAGCTCTAGCTTCTCTGAAAATGAAAGCCAACTCTTGAGGCTCAGCAAGGCTGTTTTGTTGCTAAGTGGTGATTTTGGCACTGCATGGAACATGAGGTTGGTTGTTTTACTCCTTTTTTTTTATTGCATGTGTTTTGGGAAATGGATGATATTCGTTACATGAGCTATGTATCTTCTCTTTTAATGTATGCATAGCATAATTTGTATATCTTATTTTTCATTCTCCCCTAAGCAGCCGTGATATGTTGGTAGCTTAGGATAACACATGGAAGAAGTTTGTTTAAGCCATGTATAACCTCATTGTAGGTATAAGGCATCAATTTAATGCCGGATTTGCGTTATTGATGCTATTAAAGGTGGAGTTAGAGTAGATTCCTTATTGGTAATTGTTTTAGTCCTTGAAAATTTTGTTTCAATTTTGAGAGGAATAAAGATCTTTTGTGAGAAACAAAAGTTTCTCCGGAAAACTATTTAAATATTGAAGAGATATACTTTTGCTTCTCTGTCATACAGGAAGCATATTATTTCAAAGAAGCCATGTCCTGCAATCTTGATGGATGAACTCCTTTTGTCTGCTTTGGTTCTCTCTTATGCCCCCAAAACTGAACATGCTTGGAGTTATAGGTAAGACCTTTGATCCTATTTTCAATGATTCTCCAGTTATTGTTATGTTATTGACCCAGATAAGGCACACGGTGCAATAATTACTTTCTTAGTATCCGTCAATATATGCATTAATAGTTATCACACACACACACACACAATATATATGCATTAATAAGTCATCATATGTTCACGAGTTTAAAGCTGTGATCTCTTTTATGACTGTGCTGTAGGAGATGGATTATCAAGCTCATGGCTGGGAATCATGCAGAACTCCATGAGATAGTGGAAAAGGAGTCTGATCTTGTGCAGAAAATAGCAGAGGTTTAGTTTCAGTTCAGGAATTGCATCTTGTTAAATCATTAAGGTTTATTGACTATTCATTCGCAATCATTAACTTGGTTCAATGGGTGTTCCTTTTTTTTTGGATGTCCAAGTGTTGGCAGTGGTCTGCTATGTGGGAGTATTGTTTTTATTTTGAAATTTGAATTTATTGTTTATCTAGTACCCCCTTCTTGGATAGTGTTCAGTGTTCACCATTTCCTGGTATTGTTAGATTTCTTCTGGATAGAGTGAGTGTATCGTGGGGATTTGTTTTACTGTCCATATATGAACACCCATTCGGCTGATGGCTATTGATGTTATTTGATATTAGAGAGTTGCAGTTCTTCTCTGTTCAGCATCCATGCCGAAACTAACCGGATATTCACATTCTTTATAGGTGTCAAAAATGAACTACCGGGCTTGGAATCACCGAAGTTGGCTTGTTTCTTACATGTCCACACAGCAGGTGAGATGCTAATCTACGGTTTATTGTTTAATACTACATCCGTTCTAAAAAGCATATTATTTACTATTCATGCACGTTATAAAATATATAATTTTTTGCTCATTAAAAAGCAGGCATGAATAGTAAAGTGACATGTTTTTCAAAACGGATGGAGTACTTTTTTATATATAAAAAAATTATTTTGGCATTTCCTATATTGCTTGTTTAAATAATCGTTGAAGATGAAGAAGAAAGGGAGGAGTGACATAATGAGTTAGATTTGAAGGAAGGAGGTCGATTTTGCTTTTCCTGATTTTGAGAACATAATGAGGAGCAAAAAATGAGCATGTTTGTTGGCATTTTGGGATGAAGTTAGGCAATTTAGCATGGCGTTTGTGATAACTCTTTGTCAAGGAAGGAGCCACTCTTATTGAGATTTAGTGGTTACTTATCGGATCTAAGTTGCTCAAGACACTGCAAAGAAATTAATAAGAGGCTTTTTGTTATATGGGTGGCATTGAGAATTCAAAACTCGCTCTTTCTTTATTCAGCTTCATTCATAGAACAACGAGTTCTGATCTTTATTCATCTTATATTTATCTTACCAACTAACTGTTCAAACAATAAATTCCTTTTGGCCTCTGGCTATAGAGTGGAACTCCAAACTTTTCCACTTCCTCCCAAAGTTGTATCTATACTCTGTCTTACATACCCTTATATGGTGGCCGTTTTTTATTAATCAAAACAATGAATAACAGCGTTGTCTGAAAGCTATGATTATGATTTGCTTTTCTTTATAGACCACCTTGTCCTGCAGGTTCTTAATCAGTTGAATAAATCCAGAAAATGGGCTGGCCTACATGTTGCTGATAATAGTTGCTTTCACTATCGCAGAGTAAGAAGGCTTCTTTTTAATTTTACAAGACAGAAAAAGTACAATAATTGCATTGAAATGGTACATTATGTTTTGAAATTTGCATTTTAAAGTCTGATGAAAATGATTAATGCCTAAAATGTCATATATTTCGGGACAAGTTTAGATGTCTAAAATGACATTTATTATGAGACTGAGGGAGTATAAGAAATATGTACATGAAATGTTGTTAAAATCGGGATCCTGGATCGGATCCATAAATATTATGTTTCATATTAGATAAATATTATGTTAAATCATAAAAAAATACCCATAAAGATTGTAAAGTTTTAAAAATAAACTAAATATAATATAGACTAACTAAATATATCGAAAATTTATTAGATTTAAAGTGTAAATCTTAGAGATTTCTTTATCTTATAATAGACATTTTATAGGATTGTTAGAATCGTAAAAAAAGATCTTGGATCGTAGGATTGTTGGATAGGATCAAATCGGGATTTTAACAACATTGTACATCTGATATATCCTTATTAGTTTTATTTATTTGCCGGTTCGCAGAGGCTAATGCTTAGGATATTAGATGACTCTAGGCATGAACAGGATTTGGTGGGCTGCTCTAACCATGATACGTTTCCTTACAATCTATGGAAGGTAATTTCTTTCTTGAGTCTTTTGACCCCCTCTCCCAGTCTTTAGATTGTGCTAGCTTTAACTATAAGCATTTCCAGTTATGGTTCTTCTGCTGCTTGTTTCTGCGTTTGTGTATGTTTCATCTTTTTTGTTCTTTATGTGAAATCATTAGACCAAGAATTCAATTGGATTTGAATGTGGGAAGTGCATGTTTCATCTTTTTTGTTCTTTCTGTGAAATCATTAGACCAAGAATTCAATTGGATTTGAATGTGGGAAGTGCATGTTTCATCTTTTTTGTTCTTTCTGTGAAATCATTAGACCAAGAATTCAATTGGATTTGAATGTGGGAAAGGTTGATTGTTTCATATAAGGGGACCATGTGAGATGTAACAGCCAGTTGTTTGGGCTGTGATTGAACTGAGCATTAGTATCTTATTAATAAGGCATTAGAGTTCTTTTCTGGGTATTCAGAAATATTTTGTAAAGGCAGCTACATTCTTGGTTAGTGAGTGCAGGTTTTTCTGGTGGCCAGAGAGCTTGGCTTTGCTGGTGGCTTAGTTGATTCCTTGGGTTGCCTTGGTTTCTCTCAGTGTTTTTGGCATTGCTTTTATTCTTAAACTTGAGTAATCAGTGTTTGTGTGACATATTGTGTTGATTTCTCATCTTAACTCATATCAGAAACTGCAGCAACAGTGCTATCATACCTGAACCCCTTTACCATTTCACTTGTCAAGAATGCTGCCTTAACTTACAAAACAACTTTTTTTATTAATTAAAGAAACCTTGATTTTGCAATCTAGTGTTTCTTGCCACACTTTTCGTGCATCCACGTTTCAAGTTATTCACTGAGGTGCTTATTGCATACCCCCCTGTCCTCTTGGATCCTGATAAAGGGGAGTAACTTACCAATTATGTCTTCATTATATATAGAGATGAAGAGTTGTGCTACAAGTAATCCAGTGATACTTCCCCGTAAAGATTATTTTTATTTTGTTATTCTAACGGATCCTCAAGTGATATGTTTGGGGCACTGCTTTGAGTGACCTCCTAGTTGAAGTTTACTATTCTAAAGTGTTAGATCCTTGTCTTCATGGTCTTTTGATCCCATTCTATCTGTTATTTCCTATAAATGGTGTCACAGGAGGAGCTGGACTGGAATGAGACTTTGATAAGGCGTTATATCGGGCGAGAGGTACAAGAACTAATGACATTGTTTGATTCTACTTTTGCATCAGTTTTTGGCTTCATGTTGCAAATTGCAATGCACAACTGATATTTTTTCACATTGAAACTACGTCTGCCTGCAATGTTAGTTGAAAGTAAAACAATATTATTATTGCATATTATACATTGGACAAACCAATACGTCTTTTGAGTTTCTGGTGTTATGAAAACACTTGGTTGTACAGCTTGCCAAAAGATAAAGCAAACCTGATCAAGGTTTTTCATGTAAAAATGAACCTGGCTCAGGGTTGAGGGATGGTTTGTTTAGATAGAAACAAAAGAATTGCTTATGGCTAGTGCACTCTGTTTCTTGAAAGAAGACTAATTGAAACTCTGGCAATCTACCTTGAAGTAGGTTCATCAATTAACGCATCATGTTGAACTTTATAAGAAATATACTCGGGACAGCATCTTGGATGTACAATTAATTACTACGCATTTGTGGATGTCACACTGTACCTCAAGTGGATCGCAATGCTAATTTATATGGTGTCTTCTTCATCAGGCTTTATGGCTTCACCGTCGCTACCTATCTATTTGTTGGGTAAAACACTTCTTATCTGACCATCATGGTGGTCAGTCAAGCTCTGATACAAGCAACACATTAAATCATCTTACAGTGTTTTTGGACAACGAGATAGATCTTCTTCAGCATTGCTTGAACACTCCAGAGAATGGCTTTGATGATGTCCAAGCACAGTCGACTTATGCAACTGCCTATATGCTGTGGTTGAACAAGGTATGGTATACCGATTCATCCTCTCTTTCATTGCCAAGGAGCTATATAATACTGCAGTTGATACGAACTAATGATCTGACATGTTGCACCCACTTTTATTGTGTTGGTAAAGCAAACATTTGAGACAGCAGGGATAAATCTGGAGGAGAAGCTTCAACCTGATGATCTACTAACATTGTTAATTAAGTCATGCCCTGAAAAGAGTATAGTTTGGGTTTCCTTGTTGGGAAATCATTGAAAGCCGAAATACAAACTTTTCTTCCAGCTAATGAGCTAGGGCGTATTATTCAATACTATCATTTTTGGGTCTATCAGAAACATTCTCTAAACTAGTTTGAGGAAATAGTGCGTACATTCTGACCCTAGACCCCGCCTAATCGCGGGATATACTAGGTGGTGGTGGTTGTTGTTGGGCAACACAATTGTGGTGATACTGATTTCTGGTGTGCTGAATTGCTGCTGATGATAAATGGTTTATGATTGAGGGGCTTTTGTTTCAGAATTTTCCGCCTTGTTTGATTTGGAATGCGTGAATGACTCAAAACCTGGTGTTTTAGCGGTGGAAAAACAATGTCGTCTTCTTTAATGCAAGCTCTCAAGAGCTGTGTTCCCCATTCTTGTTGCATAATGTATGTATGACAATCAAATACATCACAAATGTTGTGTTTGTTGGTATAAGAGTAGCGGACAGGTTAGCTGAAACTGATAGTGTAGCTGAAGTTGATGATTATTTATATTATAGTATATGTTAAAAAGTTAAAATGATGTTTGGCAAACCTAGTTAGGGTAGATGAAAACTTGTGAATAGAAAACCAAAAGTTCCTAAAATCTTGAGTGTAGTTTTTTTTTTAGAACCGAAAATAATTCGAAGCCACAAACATCAACCGAAGTCTGGGACAACAAGAGGCCGAAAAACGGCAGACGAGTTAACCGTCATGATACAACCAAAAGAGCATAAAACAACAAAAAAAACTGAATAGAAAGATCAGAGCGAAGAAGGCCAGCGGAAAGGCAGACATAGAACACCGGGTGAAGGCTGTGAATGCCGAGAACATGGGAAAGCGGAAAGCCGAAGGACAGACACGACATCTCGACGCCGGGGAGACAGAGGCAGAAACCCATTAGTGGAAAGGACATCTCCTAGGGAAATGTGGATCAACGACGTTCCCCCTATTTAGATGAGAGATCTTCGAGAATCACGAACACTTCCACGGTCAACTCGAACAACAGGGCGCCCGAGACTGCAACTTCATCCGGAAACTGTACTGGATATTGAGGAAGCCCTGCAGATCCAAGGAACTGCGAGGGCAATGATGGCGACGAAGCCACCACTGAATAGAGAGCCGGAAACTGCACCTAACGTTGCTGGTCCAGTCAAATCGAAAGATCTGACCAAGGTGGAGGGATATAGAGAGAAAACCTTGAGAGTGTAGTTGTTAAACAACTCCGATTCCAAAAGCTAAATAAAATAAAATCTTACATTTATTTCATTTAAAACTATATAATATCAAAATACAAAACTTTGAAAAGCTAGCTAATGGTGCAATTTGATATTAAACAAAGCATTTTCGGTTCGTTCCAAAACCGACGGACCGGAAACTATAAAGACATGGTGCAATTTGATATTAAACAGAGCGTTTTCAATACTAAAGTGAAATCTCAAGTTCACGCTTGCATACTCACAAAGAGTCGGCCCTCGCTCAGTCCCATGGTCTCGCCAATAGCCACCGCTCGCACGCTCTCAAGACCGTAATTTCAGTTCTGGTCCTGGTCCGATTTCGATCCGATTCAATTTTTGCGCAACCCTAATTTTAATAGTGGTTTTATACATCAACCCTACAACTCTTCATTTAAAAAGTAAATCTATTGTTTAAAAAACCATACAACGATATCTTATGAAGGAAAGAGGGTTTCAACTACCTAGGGTTTGACATCTTGCGGAGAGAGAGGTTTATTTGCACCTAGATTATTAACTTCCACTACAATGTTCTTTATACTCTTTCGAAGCGTTAACTGTAATTCTATACAGATCACGAAAGCTTCAATTTGAAGTACTGAACCAGTCAGAGTTTGTGACTCAAAAGTTCAGAGTTTGTGACTGAAAAATATCAATAACATGTCCATTCTAATCCCGAATTATACCCCTAACACCACAAGCGCCAGAGTTTTTAACAAAGCCGTCTACATTTAGTTCGCAGAAGCCTCTTGGTGTGCGTTCCCAGGGCTGGCCCTGAGCCTTTCGGGGCTAAAGGCGGGGTCAAAATTGGGGCCTCCATATCGAAAAATATAGTTTTAATTTTTTTTCTAGAAATATAAGATTAAACGCTTAAATAACATAAAACTACTAATTGGGGCTTCCTGATCACTTTCTTCTAATTTTTTTCAATTGATTGTGATTATTCAAAACATCTCCAAAAAAATCAAAACTAAGGCAAGTGGCAAGCAGTTGAGTGTATTATTAAACACTCATTAAAGCTAAATAGAGGGAAAAACAAAATTGATTACCTTGTGAATTTGTGAAAGAGAACGCACAAGCACAAGAATGAGAGAAGAAGAACTGAGTCTGAAACGGTGACTGCAATCGAGTACCCTAACTAAAATAAAAGAAAATACCCTACATATTTTTTTTCCCGAACTCATCTTTGCATTTGAGTTTGATTTTTGTTATAAGTGGACTTTTCATCTGATATATACTACTTATGGGTTGTTTTAAACTTGGGCCCATATCTGATATATATTAATATACCTATGTGTTTTTTTAAAACTTGGGGCCCATATGGATTTGGAGCCCTAGGCACAGGCCTCTTGTGCTAGGCCATGTGCGTTCCCACTTGAGAACTTGTGTTTTTGCTTTAGTTAATCTTATTGTTGTGATGTGTTGGAACCTTTGTCCCACATCGAAAAACACGAGAACCCGAGCCTTACATGTAAATCAGTGGGTCACTTCTGCTATTGTCAACTGGTTTTAGGATAGAACCCCACTAGTCTTATGTGCTCGGCTTGGGTGTGCATGATGCGCTCGAACGTGTGGACCCCTCCACGTTATATGGCCCACCGGAAATTTGACATGGTATCAGAGTGGTGCGGTCTAGGACCCTGATCTATTACTGGGCTAACCGACCTTAAGCTAGTCAAGACGTCAACTACAACTGGCATATATAGCGGGGCCAGACAATTGCACGTACTTGAGGGGCGTGTTGTGATGTGATGGAACCTTTGTCCGGCATTAAAAAAAACACGAGAAATCGAGCCTTGCATATAAGTTAGTGGGTCACTCTTCCTATTGCCAGTTGGTTTTAGGATGGAACCACACTGGTCTTATGTGCTCGACTTGGGTGCGCATGATGCGCTCGGACGTGTGACCCCCCCCCCCCCCCCCACACACACACACGTTATGTGGTCCACTGGGATTTGAACTTATCTTATTTGATTTGATCCTTATACCAAGTTTTAACGTTAATAATAATTTATTTGCTTTGTTAAAAATAATATTGTTTCTTAACTCTCATATGGTCTACCATATGAAGCAGATATCGTTGAAGTGACATTTGTCTTGGTAGTCGTTAAAGTTTGGGGTTATTGTTGAATTCATAACTCGTTTATTTGTTGTTGGTTCATATTGATTTATGATAGCTTTCGTTATAATCTTGTAAAACTCTTGAATAAGCTCGTGTATGACACACACACACTAGCACCACACGACTCCATGCTAGACAATCCTGGCTTGTGATTGATCAACTAGCGCGAATCATGTTGGATGGATCAATACAAGCTAACTCGGATGGTCAAGTATGGAACCCTTGTCTGGAATATTGCTTGTGGGCCTATTTTGATATTGGGCTTATTAGTACAAGTTAGGCCAGAGAAGAGCTGGCTGGATCGAAGCTTGCTTTGGTGATTCAGCTTCCGTGTGGCAAAACGCATCGTTTCGATAATGACTCAACTATATAAGAAGCTAGCCCTAACGGCGCACCTCATTTTGAGTTCAATGGTAGGAAACCCTAGATCTGAGAGAGAGAGAGAGAGAGAGAGAGAGAGAGAGAGAGAGAGAGAGAGAGAGAGAGAGAGAGAGAGAGAGAGAGAGAGAGAGAGGAGGAGGAGGAGGAGGAGAAAGCGAAGGCGATCGAGCTTTGAGACGGTCATCCTTGACACGACTTAGCTTCATTCTCCTAGATCTGGAGTTAGCTTCACAGAGGAAGCTCAGATCGAGCATCAGAGGGATTCTTATCTCCAATTTCGTTTCTGTTCTTGTGTTTTCTCTTCGTTCTTGCATGCATTTGCTTTCAAAAGGATTTTTCGTTTTGGCTTGTTGTTAGTTGTGTGTTTGTATGTATACCGAACCGCGTAAACAATTCCTTGTGCTTTTGTTTGGTTTTTGGTTTCATCTTGTTTGTTTCGAGCGATTTAAAAGACGTTTTCCATAACTAGATGAATGTCATATTGGTATCCCAAAAAGGGGACAATTAGTTATATATCCTTTTAAACTTTCTTAATTAGTTATATATCCCTTAAATCTTTAAAATAAATTATTTATCCCTCAAATAATATAATAATTATTTAAAAATTTCTTCTATAAATTCTAATTAAAATAAGTCATTAAATCATAAACTCAAATCTTCATGGAATCAAAATACACAAATTGACAAACCCCAACATTAGCTAAAATCCACAGGTAAATACAGCAGTAATAAAAGGTCCACTCACCAATTCGAGTTCCCATCGGTTAGAGGTTGAAAAGCCACTTTTTCCAGGGGTGTTTTGAGAGCTCAATTGCCCGTTCAGAAGCTAATCGACCTACCGTTGCCGATAGACCAGCGAAGGCCAGGGTTGAACAAATGCCTGATTGAAGTCAGTTTGGACCACTGTCATGAGGTGTTACCCTTATTGACATAGTTCATCAACGGTGCTCCTTTTAGGTATTTTGCAGAAATAACCCTTACCTAGATGCGTTATCTGGTTCAGCAATGATCTTCCACAGGAGCTTCATCTGTAGAGCTAGGTTCATAGTTTCAGCTTTGTAAAGGCCAAGTCCACCCGAGAGAGATTCGGTTCAAATTTTATCCCAGCTGATAAGGGTGTGTACCCTGGGTCCTTATTCCAGAAGAATTGTCTGTATACTTTGTCTAGTTCATGGGGAATATATACGGGTAGCAGAAAAGCCTTGATAAGGAAAAGCGGTTGAGCGCTAAGACTGGCCTTAATAACGACCTTTCGTCCTTCAACCGATAGGGAGGAAGCTTTCCATTTGGAAAGTTGTTGCTTTGTCTTGAGCACGACGTCCAAAAAAGTGTCACGATTCACCCGACCATTGATGATCGGTTTGTTTGCCTGTGGGATTCCCAGTGTAGTTGTAACTGTTTGTATAGCTGAAGCCGATGTGTTTGGGGACACTTGGAAGCTTGATTTTTGTAGGTTTACTTTTTGTCCTGAAATATGGTAGAAACGGTGTATCGTATTATTTAGCTTATTGTATGACACATGGTTTGCTTTCCCAAAAAGCATGATGTCGTCGGCAAGGGCGAGGAAAGGGACCTTAAGACCGGACCGACCGATGGTGAATCCTAAATCTTTGGATTCAACTGCTTGATTTTGCAAGGTTCTTGCCAAGACCTCAGCAGTGAGAATAAATAGGAAAGGTGACAGTAGGTCCCCCTATCGAAGACCTCTTGTGGGAGTAAACGGTGTTGATGGCTCGTCATTTATAAGAACAGAGTAAGAAACTGTATGTACACATTCCTTTATCCAGTTGATAAACTTGTTATCGAAACCGAATTTGGAAAGAATAGAGAAAAGGAAGGGTCATTCCACTCTATCGTAGGCTTTTTCCATATCTAGTTTGACCGCCACATGGCCGCACTTAGCCTTATTAATTATGAAGGAGTGGAAAATTTCATGAGCAATAAGAATGTTGTCTTGAATAGATATGCCTTTCGTGAATGCACTTTGTAGAGGATGAATTATTAGTTTGTCAAAAACTCTCAAAAGTCTTACTGTGAGGATTTTGGATAAAATCTCATAGGATGTAGAGCACAGGCTGATTGGTCTATAGTGGTTGACGACCTCTGGGTTATCCCTTTTTTTGGATTAAAGTGATGAAAGTATGATTAATCTGGCGCAACATTTTCCCAGAGGAAAAAAGGCCTTTACAGCTTTGACGATATATAGGCCGACAATATCCTAATAAGTTTGATAGAAACCGGTGGGCATTCCATCAGGCCCAGGAGCCTTATCTGGCTTGATGGAAAAGATAGCCACCTTAACCTCACTTTTCGTAGTCAGTGCTATGAGCAAAATATTCTCATCAAGAGAGATCTTATTCCCAAGAACACTAAGGTTGTTCTCAAAGGACAGTGCGTGGTTATAATATGACTTAAAGCGTGCTTTGAATTTTGTTACGAACTCGCTCCGTATCATGTTGTGGTCGGACAACTGCAATCCCGAGTCTGTTGTAAGGAACTTTATAAGTTTTTTGCCGCATTTGGCCGATGCGATACGGTGGAAATACCTTGAATTTGTGTTGTTTAACTAGTTGTGTTTTACTTTTGTCTTTTGGCTCCAGTAGCGACGTTGGAAGTCAAGCATTCGTTCCCTTTTGTTAAGTAATCTCCGATGCATATCAAAATTGATCGAGTTTGGATTTCCAATCATATCTTGCTGTAAACCTAACAAACGTTCATCTGTTAAGAAAATTTGTTTGTGTATGTTATTGAAAGTACGCTTATGCCATTTCTTAGCGAGAATTTTAAGGAGAGAAGTTTTTTTTAACAAGTTTAAACATGTACGAGCCAGCGGGATTTAAACGCCAGGCTTGTTTAACTAAGTATGTATAACTATATATATATACACACACACATAACCTTTTCTTTTAATTTTTTTAAGGTAAGCTTCTATCACAATAAAAAAAAAGACGGTACCTATATCTATATCTATATACAATATATAATAATACTAAAACAACTACGAAATATGTCACATGACAACCTCTCCTTTAATGTGGCCTCACTGAAATATTTATTTCAATTTAATTAATAATTTATTAAAATAACTCTAATGATAATATAACAAATTACTAAAATATTATTTTCTCCCAAAATTATTATTTTTTACCCAGTTGAATTAACACACTTTTTTTTTCCACAAATTTTGTTTAGCGTAAGATTTTTTTCATTTAGCGGATAGTCGCAACGTCCACATGTGCAACAAGTCGCAATGACCATGGTCGTAACGACCACATGTGCAACTAGTCGTAATGACCATGGTCGCCATAGGCGGAGCTAGGCGGGGGCAAACGGGAGCATTTGCCCCCCCTTTCATCCGAAAACTTACCTATATTTGTTCTACTCGTCGATAGCTTCGTTTTGATATATTATAAGCCTGAATCCGATAACCGAGTAAAAAGTTATGAACGTTTGAAAGTTAAACACATACTACCTCCGTTCGGAAAAACTTGACACTTTACTATTCATGCACGCTTTTTTATGAGATAAAAACTATATAAAGTATCTAGTTTTTTTAATAATTTTTTTAACAACTTCGTAATTATTATTAATAAGTACAAACTTGTTAAAAAAATTATAAAAAAATGAATATTTTATATAGTTTTTATCGTTGTAAAAAAGCGTGCATGAATAGTAAACGACAAGTTTTGCCGAACGGATGGAGTATTAATTATTTCAAATGTCTTTTAATAAATCATGATGCTTTTATATTTTACTTAATTTGATATTTTGGTAATGTAATTCAACCTAAGAGCTTCGAAACAAGAGGTTATATTACTAAATTCGATAATTATATAAGAAATAGTATGTAAGTTTAAAGTTTGCATTTCTTGTTACGCGTTATTGCATGATAAGAGAACAACAAGTTGCATATGACTTTGTGGGTTTTAAACAATATATTTTTAGATGAAAATAATGTTGTTGTAGATTAAAACGACATCGTTTTCCTTTTAAAGAGAAAAATAACTATATAACAACTAATGACATAGTTTTAAACTAAAACCCTACAATTTTGAATAAAAAAATCTTGTCTTGAACTAAAAAAATATTTTCTTGAACTAAAATATATCACCGTTTAATGTAAAATATCATAGTTATGCTTCTCTAAACAATAGAAAAATCTACCGAAGAATGAATCAACAATTTATATAAAACTTCGCCCCCCCTTCGATAGATTTCTGGCTCCGTCCCTGATGGTCGCAACGACCAGTTGTTGATGCTGTCTTTGCGGTCAGTTGCACATGTGGTCATTGCGACCATGTCTTTACGCTAATAAACACTAGTCGATCCTATACTTTATAAATACCGTTGTGAGGGTGAAAAATCCTAGATCCGATGGATGACCCATAATTTTTGCCCGGGGGGGCTAAAAACTATAAAAGAAGATGATAAAATCTATCTTGTGAATTCATTACCACAAACAAGTTCGATTCCTATATAGGTTTTTCATAGTCCCGGATCACTAATAAGAAGTTAAGCACCCATTGTTTCTCCAATCGGGATTTTTTTCCACTCCTTACATCATCTACGAATACTAGTAACATCAAGTCCACTTCCAACCACTTCAACAGTCTGAGATGGATTAGAAACACGATTAATTCAAGGAGTTGAAGATCCAACAATAAAAAGAAAACAATCCCAAATCCCAAATTCAATTCACAAACCCCAAATTCAATTGACAAATTCACAAAATTAATTCTGAAACTCACAAACCCTAAAAAAATTCACAAAATTTGATTATTAAAAGTACAAACCCTAAGTTTCCAAAACTAAAACCCTAAATTCTCATATCCTACCTATAAATTGAATCTCAAATTAAAATTCAGAGCACAAATAGACAAATAAACTATAAAGTATGAAAAACTAACCTTTCCAATTCAACCTTAAACAAATTTGGATTTGGGAATGGGGACTAGTCACTAATGGGAGAAAAGGAAGGGAAGAAGAATAAGAACTTGCAAGTCGAACCAAAAACGCATTGTTGCTTATTTGGAAAAAAATATATACAAAACCAGTTGTTGCTTATTTGAAAAAGTAAAAAAAAAAATCATTGTTGCTTATTTAAAGGGGAAAAATAAAAAAAAAGGGGGTCAGGTTACCCGTTGCTGCTTATTTAAAGGCAAAATAAAACCGAGAAAAGAAGAAGAAGAAAAATGAGGCAGGTAAGGCTCGAACCCACAAATTGAATCTCAAATTAAGATTGAATCTCACCCTTAAACAAATTTGGATTTGGGAATTGGGACTAGTCACTAATGGGAGAAAAAAGAAGGGAAGAGGAAGAACTTGCAAGTCGAACTAAAAACACGTTGTTGCTTATTTGTAAAAAAAAAAATTCAAACCCCGCTGCTGCTTGTTTGAAAAAAATAAAGCAAACCCCGTCGTTGCTTATTTGAAGGAAAAAAAAACGAAAAAGGAGATCAGATAACCTGTTGTTGCTTATTTAAAGACAGAAATAAAGCGGGGAAAAAGAAGAAGAAAAGAAGGCAAGTAAGGCTCAAACCCACAACCCCTTATAGCTTCCTTTTCCCTTCCCGGAATGTGATCAGCTTTCCCCATTTACCCTATCCACAATATGTCCCTAGCTTCTCACAACACTTTTTTTTTAAAAGGAAAGGGGTAGAGAATGTGATGAATTGAGAGAAAGAACAGGGAGAAATAGGGGTGGATTGGGACAACGGATCCCCACCCTCCCTTTTCCCTACCCATTTACCAACTAAGCTAGAAGAGTTTAGGGATACACTACTCCTTATCGTTGTATTTATTATAAAACTATCACACACACATAAATTTTTTTCTTCCAAACTCCAAGGGGACTAAGCCACCCCGAGCCCCCTGGATCCGCCACTATACATATATATAAAACAAATTACTATGTGATCGATTAGGTATAATATGTCTTTCTTTGAAGTGGTTGGCTTGACATCTACGTGAATGAACTACAATACAACATGTGCGTTTATGAGCGGGGAAAGAGTGGAAATTACTTGTGGGTTATAGGTGTCATAGGTGAACTTCTCCAATTGGTCGGAAAGTCTCCTACCATCGTAGTCAACGACGGAGAGCTTGTTTTGATTAATTCCATTAAAGTTATCCATCTTTCCTCAAACAGAGCGAATCTTATGCCGGTGTCATGTTCAAAAAAACTTGGAGGACAAAGAAACTTACAAAACATGTGTACGTGGCAAATCGGTTTGCACGCGAGTGCATGTCTTTATTATGATTACAACCGAAGAGCTCTATATATGTCTCATCTTGCCCCACGAGGGATAAGACTCGACGAGATTTGAAAAAAAAATCAATTCCGTTTGGATTTAGTCCCGCCAATAATACGCAAGATGGGATGCAAAATTACCCTAATCTCGCGCCGTCTCATGTCCACCCCTAAAATTATACTAGCACTTTTGAACAATTTTAGGGAGGGAGAGGCGTGTTCCTCCGTGAGAGAGGCGTAAGGGGAGAGATGGGTTGGGGACCTTAGGGTGGGGTCAGGGGTGGGCACCGAAAAAAATATTATTATTATTATATTTAATTATAAATACCAAATAAATTATAAGAATTTTAAAATGATGAAAAATGGATTGAGACAAAAATTAATGAAAATACGTGCCTAGTCGGATTTGAGGAATGATTGATTGAATTCTATTTAAAATGGGGTGAACTCATCTACTATTCCACTAAGCTACTAAATATACTTGTATTTTACATTTTAATTTTTTTTATATAACACATAGGGGTGGAAATGGGGCGGGTTATGGGTGGATGAAGCCACTCCATCACCCGCCCCGCGGGTAAAAAATTTCACCCGCTCCATCCATCACCCGCATACCTTTTCACCCGCATCCGCCCCACGCGAGTGATGCGGGTGGAGCGGGTACCCAATGGGTGAAACAAAAGAAAAAAACCAAATCAACACAAGTAGTCCAATTCTAACTCAAAATTACAAAATGTGTGGATTTATGACTTTATGTATTTATATTTTTTATCGGCAAAGCAATGAAATCACGATCTAATTGAAATTTGAAAGTCCAAGGTATATATCGATCTCTCTATACTAATCATATACTAATCCAATATATCTCTTGGTATAACGTGGAAGAGCAAGTCGGGACTATATCCATTGATTCCATTCTAATTGAACTTTGGTGGGCAAAGGACTAATCAAGGATTAGAGTTTTTTGTAGAAGTTAAACCTGAGAAGGGTAAAATAGTAAAATCACACACAGTACATATATAAATTATAGGGTTTTATGCGGGTTTGCGGGGCGGGTTAATGAGTGGGTTAACGGGGCGGGTTATGGGTGAAAAATCTTCACCCATAATCCATCCATCACCCGCTTCACCCGCACCCGCTCCACCCGTCACCCACTTTTTTGCGGGTTTTCACCCGCAAAATTAATGCGGGTAAAGCGGGTGGAGCGGGTACTCGTGGGTTATTTCCAGCCCTAATAACACATATTCTTAGACCATCAGCAACAAAGAGTCACACGAATCAAAACTCATTTCAGCCACATCAACAACTATTCATGTCACGTTAGCTTTCCACTAACTTTTCAGCTTTTTATATTTTTCATCCACAACAAAGAGTCGTGCGAATCAAAACTCACTTTACATTTTTTTATATTTATTAAGCTAAATGTTGATTTATTTTAGTTAAAATTTTTGGTTAATGATATTATTAATATTAATATTAATATTAACATTAATACGTATCGTTAAAATAAAAAAGGCATATGGTAAACTTAGCAAAAAAAAAATTTCTTCCAAACATATACAAAATGGGTGTCATTGGATAGAGAAAAATAAATCGTATTCAAAAATATTTTTTGTTTTTAAAATAAATTATTTATTTAACAAATAAATGGAGATTTAATTTTAATTAAAACCCCCATGCCATGTGGCTGATTGTCATTGGCTAAAAAAAATAAAAAAAAAAATTTTGCTGGATGATGCGCATCAACTGCGGGCACCTCCAGTCAAAATTTCAGCCGGATCAAAACTCCCTCTCTCCTCCATCTCATCAATCTGCTGACCTGGTCATGGCAAATGATTCGACCGATTTGCCGTTGCTGATGGTCTTATAATCTTTTTCCGGGTCATGGTCGCTCACCCTTGGATCCGTGGCGGGATGTGGTAGGGGGTAATTTGTTATAATCAATGAGGTGGTGAACGAGTGCTGACTATGGCGTCAATTGGGTGTAGCTCACCTGCCGAGACATGGGATTTAACAAATGCAATTCATTCCCAATATTCTGCCTCTCCATTTCCCCCAAACTGAGCTGGTAGTTAAGGGCTCCATTTCCCCTATATTGATTATTGAGGTCGAACTCCAAAAAGATAACTGACAAGGGATGTTTGGATTCTTGTGGATTTCATCAGACATCAATTGATTTCTAATTTAATCATTCTTCGCCAATTTTTCAATTAGCAGTTAATTAGTGCATGAAAATGTTGGAAAGTTACTACTAATTTTCATTCTAACAGATCAAGGGAAATGAAAGGGGAGCTATCTTGTTCAGAGGAAGAGTCTTTTGCGCTATTGGATGAATTTTTGGCCATATTTGAATGTGATCCTCGTATGTAAGTCATTCTAAATAATCTCAGGTCGATTATATAAGATATTGTTAATAAATTTCAGCACTTTTACGACATTCAATTATAGAAAGTATTAAAACCCTCCAAACGACAAACATATTCAAACGGAGGGAGTATTATTTTTGTATGGAAAAGGTGTTTGTTATTCTAATATGTAGTTAATGTAACTTGTTTTTTTTTTATATGGGTTGCATTAAAGATTTCACCTAATTAATTACGAAAAATACATAAATTCAATATACCTATTTTATTTGTTATATATAAACTCTTTTAATTTGTTGATATTATTACTTGTTTACCCTTACACATTTTAGTTTAATAAAAAGTTAAATATAATTTAATAATAATACTAAAAACTATTTTTAAAAAAAGGAATTAAGAATAGATATAGAAGATGTTAACTTTTTTATAAATAAAAAGTATCGAAGGGTATAAATAGAATGATATATATGAAAAATGTCTATATAATTAAAGAATTTATTAGGGGATCTATAAACTTTCAGGAAAAAAAACGATGAAAATGGTTTATAAACTGCGTTACCTCTTTCTTCAAAATGCAATTCCCCTAAAATTAAGTAAATCATTGGACAGATGCGAGTTAAAGGGAAATCAGCTTGCCTTAAATGTATTTCATGCATAATACGTAGTATAGGGTAACGAAATATAACAATGTCTCGAAATTCAAGCAACCATTGTAAATTTGGGGCGGTATAAATGGTGATGCATTTTTTTAAAAAAAATGTCCAAAAGAACACTATGAGTACTCCGTATAACTTATTTTCAAATTCTTTTAGAAGACTTATTTTTCAATTTAAAATTGAAATAATACTTAGATTATACTTAGATTATATGATTTGATCATAGAGAACTATGATCCGATCATACTTATAGTAATTTGATTCGATCATACTTAGATCATATGATTTGATCATACTTCTTCAATCGTACTTAGAATCTTAGATTATATGATTCGATCATACTTATATCAATTCCTTTTATTTAAATAACGATCGTATAATCATACTTCCTTGTGAGTTAGATTGATTGATCAATTTACTTTAATTATGATCATTCCTTGAACCTTAGATTAACAATGATGTTATGATTCGATCTCAAATAATATAATTTTAGTTAAAAAATATCAATTAATCTTATTTATTTATTAAAAAAAATATCAACAACATTTTTTAATTCTTAAAAACTAGTCGGTATATTTTGTAGTTAAAAATATGAATTAATCATTTAATTCTGCAAACAATGAATGACGCTACAGTTGTTCTCCAACAAAATTAATTGCTCCAACAAAATTAGGGAGTAATTAAAACAAAGCTCCGCCGCCTGACGCCTCGTCTTCTTCAATTCATCTCAGACAGTAACTATTCATTCATCTTCTTCTTTAATTCACACGGGTTTCAAGTCTGCTGCCTCGTCTTCTCCGAGGGAGACGGCAGAGGCAGTGGAGGAGCGGGAGACAAGCGCTGAGAAGAAATTGGGCCGGGGCAATAAAAGGATGGTCAAAATTGGGGAGCGGGATGGGAGAGGAGAAGGCGAAAACGCAAGAGGCGGAAGGTAGAGATGGTGAGAAGCCGATCGAGTAGGTGGTGAAGGAGGTTAACAACAGGAGAAGAAGAAGAGAGAGGATAGCAGCGACGGCAGACAGAGAAAACCAACGAGGAAGAGGCCGGAGGAAGCTACTTTCTCTTTCTAAGAAGAAGAGGGACTCGCTACACGCCTACACCCAAACCCTACTTTTTCCTTTTACCTTTCCCACACAAATTAAATATACTTATTAATTAATTATTTCTTTTTACTTGAAAGAGCGGCCATTCCGGGGTTCGAACCGGGGACCTATGACTATTATCCACAAGTCCGTTCCGGTGAGACATTCCGGAATGGTTTTACTTTTTCCTTTTTCCTTTTTACCTTTCCCACGCATGTCAATCCCCTCTGCCCTTTCGTTTGACTTCAATTCCCGCTCTATAAAACCAAAGCCCTCCATCAATCGATGAATCAAGGAATCGGAATTGGAGATCAGCAACAACAATAAGAGGAGGAAGGAGATGACGGAGGCTGCAGAGATGGCCGGGAATGGGAGCCGGTGGCAGCCGACCAAGGAACAAATCGAGATTCTGGAGAGCGTGTACTGCGCGGGTGTAAAGACTCCCAGTGCGGAGCAGATACAGCAGATCACCGCTCGCTTAAGCGTCTACGGCACCATTGAAGGGAAGAACGTTTTCTACTGGTTTCAGAACACCAAAGCCCGTCGCCGGCAGAAGCTCAAGCAAGACCGTTTGACTCTCCTCACTCGCTTTTATCCTCCACCACCGCCACCGCCGCAAGTTTATTATCCCCCAATCATCCCCAACGGTAATTAAAGATCGAACCTTTTTCCTCTTCCATCATCATAAAATTGCCAGTAATTAATTTCGATCTGTTACATTCATACAGTGACAGAAACGGGGTTTTACTACTATCACTGCGATCAAGGATATATGATGGAGGCGCCATGGATGGAGAAGAGAAGATGGATTCCTTGCGAGCCGAAGAATTCGAAACGGAATCAGGAGGAGTGCAAGACGACGACGCTGGAGCTGTTTCCGCTACGGCCGGGCGGGGATTCGTCGGGATCAAATGGTTCGAACAGCTCTGATCAAACGAATGATGAAGATTCTGCATGTAAAGATGGAGAAAGGTTGATTGATTTCTTGTCTGGCAACTGCTCCAGTGCTACTGAGAAGAACGAATGAGAGTGGACGTGCAAACTGCAGTTCCAGTGCTTTTCTTCTTGGGGTTTAATTTGCATGAGGGGTAAAATGGTAATTGACTACTAGTTCACTAATTGTATTTTTCTTTTTCTTCTTGGGGGTTAATTTGCATGAGTGCAAGGCTGTTTTGTTGCTAAGTGGTGATTTTGGCACTGCATGGAACATGAGGTTGGTTGTTTTACTCCTTTTTTTTATTGCATGTGTTTTGGGAAATGGATGATATTCGTTACACGAGCTATGTATCTTCTCTTTTAATGTATGCATAGCATAATTTGTATATCTTATTTTTCATTCTCCCCTAACCAGCTGTGATATGTTGGTAGCTTAGGATAACACATGGAAGAAGTTTGTTTAAGCCATGTATAACCTCATTGTAGGTATAAGGCATCAATTTAATGCCAGATTTGCGTTATTGGTGCTATTAAAGGTGGAGTTAGAGTAGATTACTTATTGGCAATTGTTTTAGTCCTTGAAAATTTTGTTTCAATTTTGAGAGGAATAAAGATCTTTTCCCCTCATTATCAACTGAGCAAAAAGTTTCTCTTTTTCCTTTTGTGAGAAACAAAAGTTTCTCCGGAAAACTATTTAAATATGGAAGAGATATACTTTTTGCTTCTCTGTCATACAGGAAGCATATTATTTCAAAGAAGCCATGTCCTGCAATCTTGATGGATGAACTCCTTTTGTCTGCTTTGGTTCTCTCTTATGCCCCCAAAACTGAACATGCTTGGAGTTACAGGTGAGACCTTTGATCCTATTTTCAACGATTCTCCAGTTATTGTTATGTTATGGACCCAGATAAGGCACACGGTGCAATAATTACTTTCTTAGTATCCGTCAATATATGCATTAATAGTTATCATACACACACACACACAATATAGATGCATTAATAAGTCATCATATGGTCACGAGTTTGAAGCTGTGACCGCTTTTATGACTGTGCTGTAGGAGATGGATTATCAAGCTCATGGCTGGGAATCATGCAGACCTCCATGAGATAGTGGAAAAGGAGTCTGATCTTGTGGAGAAAATAGCAGAGGTTTAGTTTCAGTTCAGGAATTGCATCTTGTTAAATCATTAAGGTTTATTGACTATTCACTTGCAATATTAAATTGGTTCAATGGGTGTTCCTTTTTTTATTTTGGATGTCCAAGTGTTGGCAGTGGTCTGCAATGTGGGAGTGTTGTTTTTATTTTGAAATTTGATTAGTATTGTTTATCTAGTACCTCCTTCTTGGATAGTGTTCAGTGTTCACCATTTCCTGGTATTGTTACATTTCTTCTGGATAGAGTGAGTGTATCTTGGGGATTTGTTTTACTGTCCATATATGAACGTGCATTCGGTTGATGGCTTTTGATGTTATTTGATATTAGAGAGTTGCAGTTCTTCTCTGTTCAGCGTCCATGCTGAAACTAACCGGATATTCACATTCTTTATAGGTGTTAAAAATGAACTACCGGGCTTGGAATCACCGAAGCTGGCTTGTTTCTTACATGTCCACACAGCAGGTGTGATGCTAATCTACTTTATTGTTTAATACTACATCCTTTCTAAAAAGCATGTTATTTACTATCACGCATGTTCTAAAATATATAATTTTTAGCTCATTAAAAAGTATGCATGAATAGTAAAGTGACATGTTTTTCAAAACGGATGGAGTACTTTTTTATAAAAAAAAATATATATTTTGGCATTTCCTGTATTGCTTGTTTAAATAATCGTTGAAGATGAAGAAAGGGAGGAGTGACATAATGAGGTAGATTTGAAGGAAGGAGGTCGATTTTGTGTTTCCTGATTTTGAGAACATAATGAGGAGCAAAAAAGGAGCAAGTTTGTTGGCATTTTGGGATGGCGTTTGTGATTTAACTCTTTGTCAAGGAAGGATCCACTCTTATTGAGATTTAATGGTTACTTATTGGATCTAAGTTTCTCAAGACACTGCAAAGAAATTAATAAAAGGCTTTTTGTTATATGGGTGGCATTGAGAATTCAAAACTCGCTCTTTCTTTCTTGAGATTCATCCATAGAACAACGAGTTCTGATCTTTATTCATCTTATATTTAGCTTACCAACTAGCTGTTCAAACAATAAATTCCTTCTGGCCCCTGGCTATAGAGTGGAACTCCAAGCTTTTCCACTTCCTCCCAAAGTTGTATCTATACTCTGTCTTACACACCCTTATATGGTGGCCGTTTTTTATTAATCAAAACAATGAATTAACAGTGTTGTCTGAAAGTTATGATGATGAAACACTTTGAGAATGCTAATGATATCTGCTTGCCAGTGTAATATGATAAAATTCTCTATGATTTGCTTTTCTTTATAGACCACCTTGTCTTGCAGGTTCTTAATCAGTTGAATAAATCCAGAAAATGGGCTGGCCTACATGTTACTGATAATAGTTGCTTTCACTATCGCAGAGTAAGAAGACTTCTTTTTAATTTTACAAGACAGAAAAAGTACAATAATTGCATTGAAATGGTAAATTATGTTTTGAAATTTGCATTGTAAAGTCAGATGAAAAGGATTAATGCCTAAAGTGTCATATATTTCGGGACAAGTTTAGATGTCTAAAATGACATGTTTTTTATGAGACAGAGGGAGTATAAGAAATATGTACATGAAATGTTGTAAAAATCGGCATCCTAGACCGGATTGATAAAAAGGTGTAAGGAATGGAGCATAGAATCGAATCGTAGGATTTAAAAAATGAAGTTAACATGTTTCATATTAGATAAATATTATGTTAAATCATAAAAAAATATCCATAAAGATTGTAAAATTTTAAAAATAAACTAAATATAATATAGACTTAAGTGAAAATTTCTTAGATTTAAGTGTAAATCTTAAAAATTTCTTATAATAGACATTTGATAGGATCGTTAGAATTGTAAGAAGGGATCAGGATCATTTTTTCATTTTTGGATCGTAGGATTGTTGGATAAGATCGAATCGGGGTTTTAACAACATTGTACATTTGATATATCTTATTAGTTTTATTTCTTTGCTGGTTCGCAGAGGCTAATGCTTAGGTTATTAGATGATTCTAGGCATGAAAAGGATTTGGTGGGCTGCTCTTAACCGTGATATGTTTCCTTACGGTCTATGGAAGGTAATTTCTTTATTGAGCCTTTTGACCCCATCTCCCAGTCTTCAGATTATGCTAGCTGTAACTATAAGCACTTGGCAGTTATGGTTATTCTGCTGCTTGTTTTTGCGTTTGTGTGTGTTTCATCTTTTTGTTCTTACTGTGAAATCGTTAGACCAAGAATTCAATTGGATTTGAATGTGGGAAAGGTTGATTGCTTCATATAAGGGGGGCCATGTGAGATGTAACAGCCAGTCGTTTGGGCTGTGATGGAACTGAGCATTAGTATCTTACTAATAAGGCATTAGAGTTCTTTTCTGGGTATTCAGAAATATTTTGTAAAGGCAGCTACATTCTTGGCCAGTGAGTGCAGGTTTTTCTGATGGCAAGAGAGCTTGGCTTTCCTGGTGGCTTAGTTGATTCCTTGGGTTGCCTTGGTTTCTCTCAGTGTTTTTGGCATTGTTTTTAGTCTTAAATTTGAGTAATCAGTGTTTGTGTGATATCTTTTTGTTGATTTCCAATCTTAACTCTACCAGAAACTGCTGCAACAGTGCTATCATACCTGAACCCCTCTACCATTTCACTTGTCAAGAATGTTGCCTTAACTTACAAAACAACTTTTTTATTAATTAAAGAAGCCTTGATTTTGCAATCTAGTGTTTCTTGCCACACTTTTCGTGCATCCACGTTTTAAGTTATTCACTGAGGTGCTTATTGCGTACCCCCCTGTCCTCTCGGATCCTGATATAGGGGAGTAACTTGCCAATTATGTCTTCACTATATAGAGATGAAGAGTTGTGCTACAAGTAATCCATTGATACTTCCCCGTAAAGATTATCTTCATTTTGTTATTCTAAAGGATCCTCAAGTTATATGTTTGGGGCACTGCATTGAGTGACCTCCTAGTTGAAGTTTACTATTCTAAAGTGTTTGCTCCTTGTCTTCATGGTCTTTTGATCCCATTCTGTCTGTTATTTCCTATAAATGGTGTCACAGGAGGAGCTGGACTGGAATGAGACTTTGATAAGGCGTTATATCGGGCGAGAGGTACAAAAACTAATGACATTGTCTTCATGGTCTTTTGATCCCCTGTCCATGTATTTTTGGACGGAGGTAGTATTAAACAGAGCGTTTTCAATACTAAAGTGAAATCTCAAGTTCACGCTTGCATACTCACAAAGAGTTGGCCCTCACTCAGTCCCATGGTCTCGCCAATAGCCACCGCTCGCACGCTCTCATGACCATAATTTCAGTTCTGGTCCGATTTCGATCCGATTCAATTTTTGCGCAACCCTAATTTTAATAGTGGTTTTATACATCAACCCTACAACTCTTCATTTAAAAAGTAAATCTATTGTTTAAAAAACCATACAACGATATCTTATGAAGAAGGAAAGAGGGTTTCAACTACCTAGGGTTTGACATCTGGCGGAGAGAGAGGTTTAGACAAAGATATTCAACACCATATTCAGATGGGTTGGGAAAAGTGGGTGATCAGAGCACTACTTCATCAGCCTTCATGTGTATTGTGCTACGGGAAAGTACTCATATAACTCAAGGCCAAATTTTATAAGGTGGATATCAGACCATGTTATACATGGCTCAGTGTTAGAGACTTAGAGTTGCTATGATGGATGCACAAGCATACGAGGTTTCACAAGACTAGGAATGAAATTATCAACAAGGTGAGATGGACTAGTGTGCATTATAGATAAGTTGAAGGAATCGAGACTAGATTGGTTTTTAGGTATGTGCGGAGGAGAAACTCAAATGCACGATAGAGTTCGGTCTTCGCGATGTCCATAGGTTGCCTCAAGAAGAGTCAAAGAGAGGTTGTCAGATAACATCTTAACCCTTATGGTTGAGCTCATTGGTTGGAGTTAGGGTTTGGGTGGTTAGAACATGTCCAACAACTTCCCTAAAAAAATTCTCTAGAATGGAAAATCATATATTCTAAATTTGTTGGGGCTAAATTCCAACAGAGTTTACCCCCAAAATATAGAGTTTTTTTTATACTAAATTTAAGAAATGATCTATTTTGAAGAATGCAATGGGTTTTTGGACCAAAACCGGAGAATATGTTTGGGTTGCTCTTAGAGTCTAGGTTTGGGGGATCGTCTTTTGTGCTGCTGGGCCTGGTTGTGCTGAATTCGGGTCCGGGAAACAGTCTTTTAGTTGAATAGTCAGGCCCAAAAAGTTGGCCCACAACTTACCAAACTGAAATGAAGCCTTTTGAGCCCATTAGCTTTTGAAGTTATGCGATCTATTTATTTATAGCTTAATTTTGAAATTCCCTTTTTTTTTTTAAACAATCTGATTTCGATCTAGAGTAGTTACACAAGTAGTTCACCCACATACTCAATAATTGGACTGAACACAGGTAAAAATAGCAAAATTTCAAGGTACTTGTTAATTCAAAAAGTTAGGTAGTTAGGTGGCAAATTAGTTTAGGTTATGTTTCCTCTTATTTTACGTACCAAAATATTCCTTTGCATTTCAATACTTATCGTTGTACCTTCGAGATCTTTTTCAAAATACTTGTCTTTTTTTACATCCATTTAAAAAAAAATCACTATAATTTGTGAAAAGGTAGAGTGATAATGAAAATATAATACTCACTCTGATCGGAATATTTGATGTTTTAGAGATATGCACACATATTAAGAAATGTCACTTCCATTTTTAAATACCCCAATCAAATAATTTTTACTCTCTCGTCACATTTATTATGCACAAATGTGATTGGTTAAACAAAAAAAGTACAAATTATATTGTTATTAGTGTAAAGATAAAAAAAAGAGTATAATTATTCATTCTAAAACATCAAATATTGTTGATCATATTTTTACCTCCTAAAACATTAAATATTTCCAAACTGAGCCGATGTAGGAACTTCAAAACTTCACTTCTTCCTCATCTTATCTTATTCTTACTTATTTAAGGTATTAGTCTTTGTTCTATTAGACAACCGAGATCGCATTTTTTTCACTTCGTTCAAATAAAAGTCCGCATCATACGGCTCCGTTCCAAGCTTCCGTCGTCGGCTTAGATCACTATCTATGCATGTAGGAAAAATCGATTGTATTTCGTCCTTTGTTCCCCATAGCAACTGAGGATCAAAATTCAAAAAGCATGTCAATCTTCGGGCTTTATTTGTAAAGTCTCTGTTCCTTGATAATTGAAGCCCAAAGATCTATGAACTAGTCCGTGTTTGATTAGTAAGCAAATAAAAAGCCTGCTCAGAAAGCACGTCTAATCTCGGAGAACTCAAAGGAGAAGTTATATCCTTAGCAACCATAATTTAATAGGACTTGACTAATATTACAATAGTTATTAATTGACATTATAATGGTGACTATATTGTCTAACAAAGACTCGAGTACATGTATAAATGCAAGTACCGAGTTAACATGTTATATGATTGTATATTGTCTAACAAACAGCTCTAAATAATTCAAAATTTTCACTCATATTTATATACACTATAAAAATTAATTAATTAATCTGATATAAAAAAAAAAACCAACAACTTGTGATTGCATGATTTGTCCACATGGTCGTCAATTTGTGATGGAAGAAATTTATCTTTGGGTGTGGTTTCATCAATTGGACGGTGTTTAAACTAAACAAAAAAAAAATAGGGTGTTAATAGGTGAGATTCCAAATCACATGTCATTATCTTAGGATTAATTTTTACGGGGTAGTTTATATATTTAATTCGACTAATTAACTAATCAGATTGAACTAATTAAATTAGTTAACTATGTTTAAACTAGACTAAAGCCATATAATCAAACAAGAAAGAAATCATTGTCGCTGGTGTGGGACCCACCCAAGTAACAGTAGTTGTATAGTGTCGTAAGTAAAAGCCGGATATAATAATATATTGTCGTCGTCTTCACCGGAGAAGGAGAGGAGCCCATCTGCCACCCACTCCCCCGCCGCGCGTGGCTGATGCAATCACCGCCCCCCATCGCCACTCTTTTAAAAGGTGTGCAGTGATTAGTGATCATCACCCCCTTGATCGCTTTATATGTATACAACAAGATATCAAATTAAAAATTCAGTTTTTATTGGACTTCACAAGCGATTACATATTTTTAACCTTTAAATTTCTTGATATGAATTATAATATGTAATACAATCATCTAAGCAACTTGTTATTCATCGGAAAAAATTCAATAGATAAAATAATTTTAAAAAATGGTTAAATATATATATTTTTTTTGTTAGAAGGTGAAAAGTTTGAGATGTGTCAAACACAGTTGTACCACTAACTAAGAGCATCCTTGCGAACGAGAGTTTGGACTCAAAGTCGGAACTCCACGAGGAAGAAACGGAATCCACGGTCAGGTGAGCAAGACGATCGATTGCCCACTTGGCCTTCCTAAAGATGTGAGAGACGGAGATCGTCTCAAAAGAGCTGAGAAAGAGGAGAGCATCCGAAATAAGCATTTCGATTTCCCATAGTGACAACCAGGAGCCCTTGATCGCATTCACAATTGCGAGATAATTGTCTTCCACAACAAGTCTTCGAATCCCCTCTAATGACCTCATTTGATGGGATTATACACCTTACTTATTTAGTTGATGGAATCCTTTATAAAAATTATATAGGTCTTTTTGACCTCATTTGATGGGATGACCTCTAATGACATAGGATTAGCACCTAATTGTCACTCAAATTCTTTGCTTATCAATGAAAAATAAGTTATACATACTCTTTTCGTTTATACAAAATATGTTGTTTTAATTTAAATGGTTATTTTTGTTTAGAAAAAGGTATTATTATAGGTATTTTAGTTTATAATTACTACTAGTATATTATAAGTGTTGAAATGTGAAAGGACAAATGTCTCATATATCGAAAATATAGAAAATATAGGTATTTTAGTTTTTAATTATTAGGACATTATCATGAAAGAAATTCGATAATCTAGACAAGCCTAGAGAAACCGAGAGCCCGAACAAACTGGTAGATGGACTAATCATAATACAAAACCAGAATCAAATATAAAAGCAAATGAGAAAAAAGAAATTACACGTAAATGACATGAAGAAAATTGCAAAAGGAAAAGTCATCCTACATTGTTTACCACGAACCAACAAGACAGACGAATTGATCAATCAAAAGAACGACGCACATATAGAACTCTAAGGATCACTAGCTTGGCCCGCCCTCATAGTCTCCCTTAAACATAATATTCTGAAAATTATTACAAAATAAAAATAGGGCATTTAATTATTAAAAAAATTATTATCATTTCCTGTTCCACTCACAAAACTTCACCAAACTATAAATTTTCATGTAAAATTTATTTCCTTTTATATTCACTTGCTTAATCTTACACCAAATGATCCTTCCTTCATTTCTTGCAAGTTTTACTGTATCTTTTAGGGCATTGGATGACTCACACGCCTTACCAAAATCCCATGTGAGCTGCCCCCTTTCTTTACACAATCTCCCTCCTCCATTTTTTCCCCAAAACTTCAAACACTCACCCTCCCTCCTCACTCTTCAAAGATACTTACCAAACTCGGTACCCTCCTCAAAATCGCCCCCCAAATCTCTCTCTGTTTCTTCCTCCTGTGCTCTGCTTGAATTCTTTGGGCTGAACGAATTACCCTTTTCAGGGATTGAAATCCTCTTTCTCACTTCTCTGCGAATTGAGTGCTTGTTTTGGTTTGTCAAAAAAAGGACCAAGTTTGAATCTTTTTTCGAAAATGGGAAAAAGAAGCCCTAGGAATCAGTAATTTCAGAGCCTCAATCCAATTCCCGACTCAATTCCTGCTTCTGCATTTCATCTCTGCAAGGAAATCATGATATTCGCAAGCGGATTAGGCATTGTAGGCATTGTTCTAAGCCTGGTGTTCGGTTGCCTCTTATTAGCCCTAATTGCAGAGCTCTACTACCTGCTATGGTGGAAGAAGCTCCGAGTCACCACCGCACCTGTTGAAGACGACTACGCGGCCTCCCATGCAAAGGAGCTCTTCTACCTCTTCTGCTGGAATAAACCCCCAATTCCCCCACCCACCACCGCCGGCCGCCGCGAATCCGCGCCGGGGAACGCCGAAGCCCTGGACATCGAGCTCGGTTCGAGCAAGGAGTTCCTCCTCCGCACCACGGGAGGCGAACAAGACGCGATGGTGGAGGCGGAGCTGATGAGGATCCACAACAGGTTTTTGTTCACAATCAAAGAGGAAACGAAGGAGGATCTGGAGTCCGAAGATGGGAGATCCAAAGCCAGCAGGAAAGGCTCAAGAACTCGGAGCTTGAGCGACCTGTTCATAAGCCCGATGCCTTCTCCGCCACTGACGGCCACTCCAAAGGACTCGACTTTAAGCAATCTGGATCGCTACAGCCCCCACGGGTTCAAGTTCAACCCTCTGTTTGAGTCGTCGTCCGGCTTGGAGGCGGAAATCAACAGGCTAAGAACTTCTCCGCCGCCGTCGTTCAAGTTCTTGCGAGACGCGGAGGAGAAGCTGTACCGGAGATTGCTCGAGGAGGCCGAGAAGGTGAACAAAGGCGGAGCTTTCGAAGAAGGTGAAGGAAAGGAAGCGTCTTTGATTAGGGTAGTAGTTGGGAAGAACAGCAATAATCACCATTCGAGCTGTTCACAGGTACTCCCACTGAGTTCATCTCCCACATCGAAACCGGTCGGCGTCGATCAGATCTCACCGGCTTAGTTTCCGGTGCAGTGTTAATTTTAATTTTTAATCCGTACCCCTGTAATTGAATTAGAGAATTTTCTGGTATAGATACGGCCTTGGTATCATCGCAATCAGGGAACAGGTATTGAATTCAAGACTGAAGAGCGTAATCGGGGGTTGTTGGGGTTGGTAAATTTGAGATGATTTCAATCGACTATCATCTCACCTGGGTTGATTGATGACGGTAACTTAGAAACTGAATTGAATTGAATTGAATTTGTAAAAGACTGTTAAAGTGTAGGTAGTAGTAGCTGGGAAGCCCGTGACCGAAATTAGAGCTGTGTTTTGGAATGGAGAGGGCTGAGGATAAATAATCCCGTAAATGTTTAGTTGTAACAACATTTTGTGTTCCTGCTATTGCTAAAGTGTTTTGAGTGGCACAAGCACAGAAATAGTGTGTCTATGTCAATTCCCCAACTCTAATATGAGTGATGCTCCTCTACTTTATTCTATTCCTAATCATATTCGAATTTTTTTTTGTAAATAGCCAAAAATTAGAAAACCCAAAATCAATTCAAAATGACCCGAAATTCGGTCAAATCCGGGTTCGAGAGAACCTGAATGTACCCGGAAGCCGTTTTACTCGGGACTCGAAGTGACTCGACCCGAATGACCCATTTGAAATGTCTAATTGTAATACCTGAAAAATCAAACAACAAAGGGAAGTATAATTGTCTTTTTACTAAAAATGAAACATTAAAGAATAGGGGTATAATTGTCTTTTCATATTAAATTAAGTGAGATTTAACAAGAAAAGGGGTATGTGTGGTTAGTTGCAAACAACCTATATTTAATGGGTGGTTATTTGACAATTTTTTAATAAGGGGTGGTTATTTGCAAACAACAATGAATAATGGGTGGTTATTTGACAATTTTTGAATAAGGGGTGGTTATTTGCAAACAACAATGAATAATGGGTGGTTTTATGCATTTTTCCCTTTCTTTAATCTCCCTTTGCTTCGTTGTATTCAGGGGCAGAGCTGAGGGGGGACTAGGGGGGCACGTGCCCCTTCTCTGATTTGACGAACTACCTAGGTGTATTCTCCTTGTTGATAGCTTCGTTTTGATATATAAGACGCCTTAATCCGACATCTGAGTAAAAAGTTATGAATGTTTTAAAATTAAGGGTATATTAATCACTTTAATTTTGTTTCAATAGACTATAATGATTTTATATTTCACTTAAATTAACATTTACATACTATAATTCATCTCGAGAGCTTCGAAATGCGATGTTATACTAATCATTTCGACAATCAGATAAAAAGTTACACAAGTTTAAATTTTTTATATCTGGTTATACATAATTATATGTTATGAATGCAACAAGTTATACTCTATATTAATTAGGGTTGTTATTCGAGTCAAACAAGTCTAGTATTGTTTCATTATATTTAATTAGCTCATTTAGAAACAAGTCAAGCTCGAGTCGAACATATATTTGAACTTGAGCTCATACTCGTCTTGTTTAGTAAATGAAAAAGCTTGATCGAGCTGAGTCTTTTTCCCAAGTATTATGCAACGTTACTTGCTCATGACATAGTAAATTAAAAAAAAAAATCTGTAAATTTCACAAAATTCGTGCTATTTTAGTTTCAGTCGAGCCGAGATCAGCTTTGAATCAATCATAAAAATGTTCTCATAATTAACTCATTTGTAAATGATGCTTGAGCGACTTTTATTAAGCAAAACTCGAGCTACTTAGCTCATATAACAACCACAGTCTTAACTTAATGTTTATTATATTGCGTTTTCTATACTTATTTAGTTCATTTTTTTCGAATATTTCATTTATATATTTATATTTCTTTTTTAGGTGCGAAAAAAATGAGATTGTTTTATCAAAAGCCGATGATATTTTATCTTAAAATAATATCATTTATTATCGTATTATATATAACTCTTTACGTCACTTTAATCCAAAACTATATCGTACAGTGCCCCCTCCGAAAATTTTATGACTCCGCCACTGGTTGTATTCTATCAATCTATAAACTGTTATATTTACACACAGACGCATTCGAATCTCCCTTCTACTTATGACCAAATCAACAAAGCTTTGACTCACGCAACTTATCTCAAATATTGTTTACTTCGTAAATGTTTAGGTGATAGAGTAATAGAGATTATTTGAGAAAATGACTATTTTATCTCCAATTAAAGTGAAAAAGACCATAAAAGTGTTTGTGCTGCAATTTCAGTAGATTTTTTGTGACTTTAAATTCGTTCTGCAAATTCTCACGTTCACCCTTTCCATCCATCTCTTAGAGATGAAAATTCCATCATATCCACTTCTCCACCTCTCTCCTTCCACCTCTTTTACCCTCAACTAAACACCATGAAATGATCCACATAAAAAAATTCTTACCCCTTCCACTCCCTCCACCTCCTCCAAAAAAACAACTGCGGATATGTGTTTGGCCTTGAGGTGGATTGATAAACCGACAACAAAAAATTGATAAGAGGTATGAAATAGATTAAAATATTATAAAATAATATAAAATTTAAGGCATGAAAATTAGTAGTTTTTTACAAATAAATTCTATGATTATTTAAATTATAGTGCTCCATACACCCTTTATTGTAACGGGGTTCGAGAAGTAGGCATTTATTTTCAATTCACCCCCGATTATTTATTTTTTCACCACTGATTAATGCTGGATCTCATATTACTGTACTACATTGCATTTTAATTACTCCGTATAATGTAAGTATTTTACTTTAATTATAATCACATAAATCGAGATAAAATATGTACATTATAAACACATCTTAAAAAAAAACACCATCTTATCTTTTTATATTATAAATATAACACAATTAAAATTTAAACACACTCAACATGCATAATACGGATGGTGTATTGATTAAATTTAAAAATGAATAATTATGGAGTACAATGAAAAGAAGTTATCCAAATAATCATTAAAAAATTAATATTTTATATAATTTTTACCTCCTTAAAAAGCGTCCACTAAAAGACAAAAAATAATTACTAGTAAATTTGAAAAGGAATGGTAAAATGAGGTACGTTACAGCTAGACTCCAAACAATCATTTGGAATGAGAATGGTGTCCGGCCCCTGCAACAGTAGAAAAGGGAAAAGAACACAGTAAATTCAAGGAAAAGAACATACTCTGTAAAGACACATTCCCTGTATGTCAAAATAGAAAGGGAACAACCTACCAAAAGAGAATGTTCTATGTATATGATTTTGTCGTTCCCTCGTAGTCCGTAGGTCAATTTTAACAGATTAAACTTCATATAAATACTAATGTAATCATGAACTTTTATATCTCATTTTCGTCCTTCGATTCTATGTTAATCCTTTTGATTTGAATCAACGATGAATTCATCTCAAATATCATCATCATCATCATCATCATCTCACTCTTCAAATGAAGCTATTAATATTTCTAATTTTATCTTTGATTCATTTGAGCAGGATCAAAATGTGTAATTTCGTATGCATGCCAATAACAATCTCATGGAGAACATATCAACAATGAAGAAGATGGTGTTTAATGAAAACAAAGAGGTGGAGTTCCTGGTCACATTACCATTTATGGTAACTTGTATATGACTATATATAGTAACTTTCGAACGAGCAATGAAAAATTATGACTATGGTAACTTTCGAATGAGCAATGAAAAGTATGTGCATGAAGATGATCTAAGTGGTGGTTTCGGAATATGAAATGGTTATGAAGAGAGTAATGCAGATCTATTAGAATATTAGATGCATGTTAATTATCGATTATGATTCAATAGTTGGTAGTTTCATTTGGGACTTGTTTTTTCTTCGTTAGTACTTTAAACAACTTAATTTATTTTTTATTATAATTTTGATGAATCTATAATAATAATAAAAAAAGATTAATGTCATTTTATTTAATATTATTTATGCAATGATAATTCAAATATGTCAAATATTATAGTCATATCGAATAACTATTGAATATCTTTACAATACTACAACTTTCATTTTAATTAAAAATCATAATTATATAATATATAGATTATAATTGTATTATAAATAGATTTATATAAATATTAAACAAATAAAAATAAATAAATAATAACATTTGACCTTTCAAAAGAGGAAATCAAATTTGGCATTTCTTTTGAAAATAGGCCAAAAACAAAAAAGGCTAAATTGGATTTTGACATATGATGGGAACAAAGTTAGGGCAAAAATCAATTTTTACATGAGAGATTGCTTAATTCATGGGTTTTAGTTAAATAACAAACCATTTGTAAAATAAGAGTCTATAATTAAAAAATATTCCATCCTAAATAAAGCATCGACCCTTGAACTACACCCACAACATCTCAACCATGTACCCGACCAAGTCTAGTTCAACACTAGCGTACAAAGCATTTTTATTATTTAATTTTTTACATATCAAACTCTAATAATTCAAATTTACCTTAAATCCTAGAGATATCTCATGGAAAAAAAAAAGGGTTAATTAAGAGGAAAATTGATCTTACAAGAGAAATTAAATGAACTATACCTTTCCGATATAAGTATATAATATATTGTTAAGGTGTTGTTGCTTTCAATTCAAATATGAGTGTTTTATAAGAGGTGTTACATCTTTTTCGTAATATATTTGGGGAGAACACCCCACGGAAAAAGCTTAAGCTAAGATCCAAAACAAGTATCATTGGTGGAGTGACATTAGTTTTAGCTAGAGAGCATGGATATGACCTCTTAGGTACCTAACCTACATATATTTAGGGTTATTATTCAAGCTTTTACCAATGTTATTTTGCTACCAAATTTATATAGTTTGGGACTTTCCACATACTTTCATCGATTGGACATTATATCTCTTAGGTGACCCATTACCACAAAGAGATGGAAGGTAATAATGAAAAAATAAAATTAACTAGAAAATTGGTTTACTCTCTCCGTTTATTAATAAATGTCGTTTGACTTTTTGACACGTTTTTTAATAAGCTAAAAACTATATAAAATATTAACTTTTTTTATTAATTTTTTAAAATAATTTTAAACTTATAACTAATATGTAAAAAAATCAATTAAAACCTTAATATTTTATATAGGTTTTAACTATTTCTTTAAAAAACGTGTTAAAAAGTCAAACGTCACTTATTTCTGAACGGATGTAGTATTGTTCACGTATAAACTGACAAATCTTTATATAACTTAGTTAGTTAAGTTTGTTGGGAAGGGACCATTTCAGAAAGTATTGAATTAATGACCTCCCTATCTCGATCGACCTCTCCATCTACTACGTACTACAACCCTTCAACCACTTCTAATCAAGTACTCCATATTTACATATGGTTGATTAGACAATAGATAATTCAGGGCCCGTTTGGTTTGATATCGAATATCAGTCTCCGATATATATCTAGTGTTTGGTATCCCCTATATATTAAAGTGATTGATATCAAATTTAGACTTATTTGATATTACTGGCTTTAGGCTAACCGCTCTGATACCATATCAAAAGTCCGACTTGGATCAATAGGCTTATTTGATATTACTATCTGTTAGGCTAACCGCTCTGATACCATATTAAAAGTCCGACCATTAGGCTAACCGCTCTGATACCATATCAAAAGTCCGACTCGAACCAATAACTGGGGGTCGTGTGCACAAGCGCATATACGCTAGTAGCCTAGCACACAATTGGTGTTAAGGAGTAGTCCACCGACTTATATACTAAGACGATGTTCAACTTTCGATGTGAGACTCTTTTTGTTCTCGACCATCTCTTAACTAGTACTAACATAACATAATCGTATTTAACATTAATACAAAAGTATTATGTATGAGTCTACATAGAGAGAAAACTATGAAGAAAGTAAACAACTAATAGCTATTCATCACATTCAAGCAATAAATCATCAAAACATCAGCAAATGAGCATTAATGACAGCAAAAACAGAATACCCAGAAATGGCCTATCATGCCTTAATCATTGGCGGCTCTCATCCCCAAAACCCTACCTTTGGGTGAGCAAAAGTTTGTCTTATATAGTGTGCAATGCATAGATCATGTGCAAGTCACATGGGACAGTTGTCCCTTATTACATGAAAAAGATAAGGATGGCTAAACATGGCTAGGGACCACATTTATGCAAAATGACAGAATAGCAAAAGTGAGCTCATGAGCTGGTTGGTCGAGCTAAGAGGCTCAATATATCATGCTAAAACATGATAATCTTCATATCCCCCCCTCAAGTTGGACTTGGTGGGAGACCAACAAGTCCCAACTTGAAGGAGAGAAAGTAGTGTTGCTTCACACCAAGTGGCTTAGTTAGGATATCTGCAAGCTGGACACCAGTCCTTACATGCTGTGGCAAAATGAATCCTTCTTGCAATTTCTCTCTGACATAATGGCAATCTATCTTCAAGTGTTTTGTCCTTTCATGAAAGACCGGATTCTCAGCAATATGGATAGCAGATTTACTGTCACAAAACAAAGGAATAGGCAAAGGTACCCTGATTCTCAACCTCTGTAATACACCTTCTACCCATACAATCTCACTGGCTGTGGAAGACATGCTTCTATACTCAGCCTCAGCAGAGGATTTAGACACTGTGACTTGTTTCTTAGTTTTCCAAGATACCAAAGATCCTCCAAAGAATACACAATATCCTGTAAGTGATCTTGCACTAAACTGACAAGATCCCCAATCAGCATCACAGAAGGCAGCAAGACTCATGGAGGAATTATTTGGATAGTGCAAGCCTGTAGAGACTGTCCCTTTTAAGTATCTAACAACATGGATAGCAGCATCAAAGTGAGGTTGCCTTGGCTCAACCATGAATTGACTTAAGTGTTGCACAACATATGATATATCAGGTCTTGAAAGATTTAGAAACAATAACCTGCCTATAAGCCTTCTGTACTTTTCTGGATCCTCCAAAATCTGGCCAGAGTCAGTAGAGAGCTTCAAGCCTTTTGGCAAAGGGAATGAAGCTGGTTTACAGTCATTCATTTGGCAATCATCAATAATATCAAACACATACTTTCTCTGATGCAGTAGAGTGCCTCTCTTATCATGCATAATCTCAAGACCTAGGAAGTATCTTGCTCTTCCTAGATCCTTTATGGTGAAGGCCTTGTGCAAAGCTTCCTTAGTTTGCCTAATCACAAGTTCATCATCTCCTGTGATCAATAGATCATCAACATATACAAGTGCCACTACAATCCCAGTGGGAACTGTTTTGACAAATAGGGAGTAATCCTCATAGGATTGATCATATCCCAGCTTCATCATGAACTTACACAGCTCTGTGTTCCACTGTCTAGATGCCTGCTTTAAACCATATAAAGACCTCTTTAACTTGCATACTTGACCAGGTTTATCAGTAACATAGCCCTCAGGAGGTACCATATAAACTTCCTCTTCCAATTTCCCATGAAGGAAAGCATTGTTTACATCAAGCTGATACAAATTCCAGTTCCTCATTGTGGCCACAGCAATCAGAATTCTCACAGTAGAGAACTTTGCAACTGGTGAAAAGGTATGCTTATAATCCTTTCCCTTAATCTGATTGTAGCCTTTAGCTACCAACCTTGCTTTGTACCTCTCTATGCTCCCATCAGGTCTATACTTGATCTTGTAAACCCACTTACTGCCAATAGCTTTGTGGCCATCAGGCAATTGTGCTAGCTCCCAAGTTTCATTCCTTTCTAGAGCCTGGATTTCTAAATTCATAGCCTCCACCCATTTAGAATGTTGTGAGGCTTGTCTATAGTTGTATGGCTCTGGTTCAGATGCCATACAAGCAAAGGAGTGCAACACTTCAGTATCTTTACTTACTTCATCACCAAGACATTGAGCAAGAAAGGACTGTGACATAGAGTCCCTTGATCTGGTATTTCTGCAAATGTAATCCTGTAGTCTCCTGGGAGCAACATGTTCTCTTACAGATCTTCTTAAAGGAGGAAATACATTGTGATCTTGCAAAATCTCATTTGACGTATGACCAATACTTCCACTAGAGCTGATGGAGTCTGCAACCTGAGAAGGAATTGGAGACTGATAAGAATGATTGTGATCACTGCCCATCAAATCCTGTGATGGTGTAGAATTTGAACTAGAGTCACCAGGCAAATGACTAATGTAATCTTCACTCCCTGAAGCTGGATTCACCAAGGGCAATTCTATTCTCCCTTGACAATGCTCATCTGCAGTTTCATCAATTTTTTCCTTGAAAGGAAAAACATTTTCTCTGAATTCTACATCTCTGCTAACAAACACATTTCTGGAATCAAGATCCAATAACTTATACCCTTTCTGACCAAAAGGGTATCCCAGCAATACACATCTTCTGGCTCTAGGTTTCATCTTATCCTTACTGGCATGAGGCACAGCTGCATAACATAGACTCCCAATGACTCTAAGGTCATCATAGGAAGCAGGTTTACTGAACAGCTTTTCATGAGGTGTTTTCCAGTTCAAAATTTCAGTTGGCATTTTATTTATGAGGTGAGTAGCAGCTAGCAGGCATTCACCCCAAAATCTTAATGGCAAGCCAGCATGAATTCTTAAACATCTTGCTGTATCAACAAGATGTCTGTGCTTTCTCTCAACTCTCCCATTTTGTTGAGGAGTATATGGGACAGACTTTTGGTGAAGTATTCCTTTTGAAGCAAAGAGATCTGTGCAAGCCTTTTGGACAAACTCAGTGCCATTATCTGTCCTCACAATCTTCACACATTTCTCAAACTGATTCTCAACATATACCAAGAAATCTTTCACTGCCTGACAAACCTGTAATTTGTTCTTGAGCAAAAAAGTCCAAGTGACTCTTGTACAATCATCAAGCACAGTAAGGAAATAGGAAAAACCATTATATGTAACACATTTATATGGACCCCATAAATCCATATGGATTAATTCAAAAGGCTTGCTAGCCATGTTTGAGCTTCTCTGAAAAGGAAGCCTGTGATGTTTAGACAAAGAACATGATTCACATTTGAATTCATCCAAAACAGAAGGACTGAACAACTTCAAGTGTCTCAACTTGGAAACTGAACTATGACCAAGTCTAGCATGAGTTAATTCTAAACTTAAGCTAGCTTTATTACAACTTTTCATCAAAACTGCTTCACTTGTACTGCAATTTCCTGACTCAGAGCTGATCTTGTATAATCCATCCTTCCTGATTCCTGTGATGAGCACCTTCCTAGATCCAGGTTCCTGGAAATAACAATGAGATCTAGTGAATATAGCAATAAGATCAGTGTCATCAAGAATTTTTCCCACTGATAACAGTCTGTGTTTGAAGTCAGGCACTAATAGCACGTCACTAAGTAACATAGACTCAGTCAACTGCATTTTTCCCATTTCAGATACAGTTTTAATTGAACCATCAGGCAATCCTATATGAATAGGCTTGCCCACTTTCTCCTTATTACATAAGGCATGTGAATCTGCTATCATGTGATCAGTAGCTCCTGTATCCACTATCCAATCCACATAGTTGCTTTCTTTCAAAACACTATTAACATTGTTGATAGGGATCATACCTGCAAAGTTGGCATATGATCCACCTCCACTGTCACTGTGACCCTTACCTTTCATCTTCCTGAGCACTTCCTGATAAACTGCATTTACCATAGCTGCATCCAGATTCCCTTCTGTGCCTTCATCATCTATGGGGCTATTCTGACTTTGAGTGTTCATTGATCCTGCCACATTTACAGAGCTTCTGCCAACATTTCCATTCTTCTCCTTTTCCTTGAGCTCCTTGAACCACTCTGGGATTCCATGAAGCCTAAAACATTGCTCTGCCAAGTGACCCTTCATCTTGCAATAAGAGCATGTTGAGTTCTGTTTGATCCTCTTCAGTTCTCTCCAATCCTTCACATCCTTCTTGGGACCAGGATTGTTGAGATTAGAACTGTTGCTATTACTGTTCCCTCTATACTGAAAGTTACTGCCACCTCTGTTAGCTGCCAAAGCACTAGAGTCAGTGCTAATTCCCTGAGACCCAGGTGTCCCATTAGAAGAGTCATTACCTCTTTCCACTTGCTGAAGTATGTAATAAGTCTTGTTAATACTAGGCAAAGGATCTGTAACAAGTATAGAATTCCTAGCAGCATCATAATTTTCATTCAAACTAGCCAGAATCTGCATAAGTCTATTCCTAGACTCAACCTCACCAAATTTCTTCTTCAAGTCACAAGTACACTTTTCCAAGGCACCACATGAACACTCAGGTATGTTCTCTAGAACCTGAAGTTCATCCCAGTATCTCTTAAAGATATTATATAGATCAGCAATACACATGTTACCCTGGACAATGTTCCCAAGTTTCCTTCTAATCTGAAAAATTAATGGAGCATTTGACTGGCCAAATCTCTCCATTATTTCATCCCATAAAGCTTTAGATGAATCCATGAACATGAGTCCCTCAGCCACACTCTTGCTCATAGAATTTAAAAGCCAACACCTCACCATATAATCTGCTCTAACCCATTTTTCCAAGTCTGCATGACCAGCAACAGGTTTTACACATGATCCATTGATAAACCCAAGTTTACATTTTGCTCCAAGAGCCATCATCACACCACGATTCCAAGTCATATAATTAGTCCCATCAAAGGGTATAGCAACTAACTGAGCACCCGGATGATCCGAGTTAGACAAGAACAAAGGATCATTAGGATTACCTTGTGCAGCCATTTCTTCAAGATTTCTGTCTCCAGATTCAACCACAGTGAACATATGCAGCGGAAATACACAATAAAGGATCTAAACTTCCCAAAAACCGAGCTGTCGCTCTGATACCATATGAAGAAAGTAAACAACTAATAGCTATTCATCACATTCAAGCAATAAATCATCAAAACATCAGCAAATGAGCATTAATGACAGCAAAAACAGAATACCCAGAAATGGCCTATCATGCCTTAATCATTGGCGGCTCTCATCCCCAAAACCCTACCTTTGGGTGAGCAAAAGTTTGTCTTATATAGTGTGCAATGCATAGATCATGTGCAAGTCACATGGGACAGTTGTCCCTTATTACATGAAAAAGATAAGGATGGCTAAACATGGCTAGGGACCACATTTATGCAAAATGACAGAATAGCAAAAGTGAGCTCATGAGCTGGTTGGTCGAGCTAAGAGGCTCAATATATCATGCTAAAACATGATAATCTTCATAAAAACCACGGAAGAATTATAATCTTTCGGTAGCCCTTTCGGGTCAATTCTCCATCGTCATCGTCTTTCTTTGGTTGAGTGGCTGAGGCTCGAGACACCGACGAAGTACGTATCATTGAGAAAGGCATTTTTGGGAATCAGTCGAACTAATCCTATTTCTATTTCTTCTCTGTAAAGAAGGAACACTCTCAAAGAATTAATCTTTCTTTAGGAAATTAAAGATGTGTGATATTCTGAACTTGTATTCCTAATGGAATCTAATTGGAATAACTCATAATTAAACTCTTATTATAAATGAGTATACTATAGGACTATAATTATACATGATAGAAATAATAAAACCAATTATGAGAAAATAATAATTATGTCTAATCAAATCTAATCTATATGATATAAATCTAACCTAAACATAATATAATAATTTATGTTAACATATCTCGAATACTCTCCGTTCAGTAAAACATGTCATTTCAGAAGGTTAGTTTTGTTCAAAAAAACATGTCATTATAAGTATTTTGGTCTATAATTTACGAAAATGTATTTATAATGATTAGTAGATTGATAGTTGTAGTTTTCAAAGAAAGTAAAAAGTAGTGTAATAAATAATGATATGATAGTATACTTGTTAATTTTTTTAAAATTTGTGAAATAAACTAAAATAACATATTTTGACAAACAGAGAATATTAGCTTATAAATCTGTTATCAAGAAATAGACTCGTATATTGTATTAAAAATAACTTAATAAAAAGGCACTATATCATAACATTGCTTTTTTAATCAACAATCGCTCATTAATGTTGATTAATTTGGAAAATTTATGCATTGAGTTATACAACACACATCAAAATAAGAGTTCTTTTGAGATCTCAATGAATATTATTTGGGAGATTTAGGAAGGAGGTGAGGCAAGTGGCAGTGGGAGGGAAATAAGAGAGAACATGAAAGCATGTGAGGAAGAGACAGAGGAAATGACTTGCATTTCAAAAACCGGTCCAACCAAACCGGCAGATGGGCCCGGTTCGCTACCATAAATACCTTGTTATTATGACTATCTTGGTCACATCATATCATATTTTAAATTCTGTGAAATTTGGTCGGAGAAGGCGATGAATTAGTACGGGCCCCACTGGGCCCACATACCCCATTGGGCGGGCCATCACGTGCGGTTCACGTGCAAAATAGCCTCCACTTTTTGAAGGGCCTCCTCTAGGCCTGATACATGAGTCGAGTAGCTCGGGATCGACTCGGGCTCGGCTCGGTAAAAACTCGACTCGGGATCGCTCGAATGTATATATGAGCCGAGTTTGAGCCCATTCCTGAGCTCGAATCGAGCTCGGGCTCGGCTCGAGCTCGAATCGAGAAGCTCGCGAGCTCGAATCGAGTAGCTCGCGAGCTCGAAGACCCCTAAATCCCTAGGTATAAAACCTAATTACCCTAAATCCAACCCCGCTGCTCCCATCCTTCTTTTTATTTTAGGAACGCTCCCACCCCTAATCTCTCTTACTCTCTCATCGTCTCTTGCTCGCTGCGGCTGCCTGCCGCCGCCCCTCATCATCATCAGATCTGGATTGTGATATTGTAACCGAACAAACGTTCTTAAATCGAGCTAAAATCGGGTATTATTGGATTTGTTGGACTGTGTGGTGTGTTATTGATTGTGAAATTGGGTATTATTAGCTAAGATTGAATCAAAACGAGCTTAAATCGAGCTAAAATAACTCAAAAATTGTAACCGAAAAAACGAGCTCACGAGCTCGAGCTCGGCTCGAGTATAAACGAGCTCACGAGCTCGAGCTCGAGCTCGACTCGAGTATAAACGAGCTCACGAGCTCGAGCTCGAGTACTCATCCCAGCTCGCGAGCCGAGTACGAGCACCTATTTAGGCTCGTTTTCATATGGAGCTCGAGCTCGGACTCGGCTCGTTTATAAACGAGCCGAGCTTGAACACAAGGTACTCGAGCTCGTGAGCTCGTATATCACCCCTAGCCTCCTCCAATGATGCATATTTGCGCTCATTCGGATTCGACTTGAGTCGGATCAATTTTCCTTTTAATCGATTTTCTTTATACACGGTCAAAATATCGCAAAATTCACGATGACTGCTGCGGTTTTAAGAATCGTGAGTATATTCATTGTTAAGGTTTTAAAAACCGTTAGAAACTAATATAGCTATGGTTTCACAAACCGTGAGAGAGGATAAGGTGTAAAGATTGTTACAAAAAATCTCACGGTTTTTGTAGCTGTAGTAATTAGAGTTTTTTTTTTAATTAAAAAAACCATTTTATTAATTTTGTTTAGATAATTTCCTAGGTTTCTAAAATCGTGACCGACACCGTATATTGTGCGATATTTTCACCGTTCTAATTGTAACCCTTTCCTTTACTTACAGATTTTTATATGTTTGACGAAACATGCCACTTTAGAGTACACAAATAAGGTTCAATTACCAACCAATGTTGTAACGGGTGAATTGGTACCTTAGTATAATACATTTGCAAAGTTTTGTGACAAGAAATTATACTGATTTATTACTTATCCAATGTGACAAGATAAAGCTATGTACTTTAATTTGTTTTTGTTTGAATAGAAGTAGTATTTGAAATTTGAATTCTATAGTGGTTAGTGCACTACTTAAAACAACTGTATTAAATTAAACCCAATAAGAAGAAAGAAAAAAAAAAGCACCACCGAGAAACAATATTTTTGAAAGGGTCTAATTTGTCAAGGCTTTAGGTAAAGTAGATTAAACTTTCAATCCTCAAAAGAATCAACTTTGGGAATTTTGAGATTAGCTAGGGATCGGGTTTAGATCATTTCAAATTTAGGTACTGTAATTTTTATTCAAATCAATCGTCTTAAAAGGTTGAACTAAATTGAGTTTTGATGGATTTGAATCAACCCAATTGATTAAGAGCGCTGTACTTTACTTTATTCGTTTCAAAATATACGTCGTTTGATTTTTTGACGCGTTTCTAAAAAAAAACTAAAAACGATATAAAATATTAATTTTTTTAAATAATATTATATGGGGTACTTATTATTAATAAGCGGAGTATCATTTTGAGTAATGTCATAAATGCGAGTATAATCGCATATTTTCGTTGATCACAAAAATTACTTAATGCTATTGAAGTTAAAATGACATAATTTGGTAGGCAAAAAGGCCAGAACATCACACTTTGGCAGGCAAAGCTAATTTTGTTGGGCTTCGTAAAAGGATACTTGTTTATGTATTTGGGCTTTAGGCCCATTACAAACGGTATGTGGTAAATTAGGCCCATGGGCTTTCAGAATGTACATTTCCAACTTTCCTTTACTGGTATATGTATTTGGGCTTTTTGGCCCAAGGGAGTAGATTGTTACAGAAGTAAAATGCTTGTTTTCAATTTACAAACCAGTTTCTGAAATTTCTGAATTGAAGAAGGAATATTATTGTATGCACATTAAACACATCAGAAATTAGACAAAATGAAGAGGATACAAATCGGTAAGATTGAAAACACAATCGTTAGAGACCATATAGAAATAAATGGATAGTAAGATAATTTCAAGCATAAACAAATGCCAAGAAATTAAACCAGTTTATTAAAGTTAATGTGCATATTGATGTTACTATAAGCCCTAAGAGCATCAACATTGGTAAGCCTCAAGGCCCATAAAATTGGCCACCTAAGCAAATTTGTTTAAAAAAAAAAAGGAAATGGTAAGGGACTTAATTAAAGTCCCCTAAATAAGGGTTTGGTTGAATCGGTCCCATAGCTCCCAAATCAAAGCAGGCATTAAATGTCAAATCCACTTGGGAAGTTGGTGTGCCAAGGAGCTGACACGTGGGCCAATCACAAGGCGCCACGTATCAGCGGAATTAATTAAATTATTTAAAACGTTTTTAGTCTATTTTTTGTAAACAAAAAAAAAATTATTTTCAAGTGTGAAATAATTTTCTCTACCTATAGACACCCATTTTGCATATGTTTTTTTTTTAAAAAATTAATATCAATAATACCCATATGCTATTATTATAATAATAATAATGCCAATAATAATAATAAGTAATAAGGATAAAGAACTAAATAATAATAATAATAATAATAATAATAATAATAATAATAATAATAATAATAATAATGATTAAATAATTGAAAAGGGTAAATAGTAAAAAGATAAGTTAAGAGCTCGGTTCCGGGCTCACGAATGGAGGTGAAAATAATTAAAAGCTGGAATGAGACCCTTAAGCTGATGTGGCAGGGGAAAAGTAAGTTAAGGGTCCGGGTGTTAAGGGCCTCAAGTTCCACGAATGTTCATGCTCTAAATTAAAGGTAATCAGGTGGGATAAATAAGGGTAAATTCCTTTGGTTGTCCCTAACCTTTAAGAGTTAGCCACTATCAGTCCCTAACCTTTTTAAGTGTTAATTTTTGTCCCTAACCTTTTACATATTGCTACTATTTGATCATCCCGTCTATTTTCTTGTTAAACTAAACGATAAAATTATTTAATTTTCTAAATAAATCCGAGAGAGATTAGAGAAGGGTTAAGGTTACAAGCATGGTCGTCCAATGAATTTTAGGGGCCCCGTTCAATATTACCCTAATCTTAAAATATTTGATATTTTTTTCCGACTTGCTAATTATTAAAAATAATAATTTATGTGTATTTTTTAACTTATTAAAAAATGTGTCAACAAGTTAAGCATCCACTATTTTGATACGAATAGAGTACTTATTACATTTACCAATCTTTCAAAAACATGTAGCACATAAATATGTAAAATAAATATATTCCTTTAAATAAGATAATAAAAAAATGCCCAAATAAATTTAATATAAGACTTCTTCATATTAGATTTTAAGTCATATATTTTAACTCTTTAATTGTGTATCAATACATATAGATGTGTGTCAAAGTATTTTCACATTAAAAACTCATTTATTATGTGAAGTTATAATAATTTACAAATAAATTTTTTAATATATGTGGAAAATCTTAAAATATCATAAATTATACTCTAATACAAGAGTTTGTATTAAAATAACAAATAAAAATAGTTAATAAGGAGACCCAATAACTAAAATAGTTTTTCAGTTAGAAAAGGCAATTAGAAAATGTACATTTAATAAAAGGTTGGCATTTAGTTGGATGGGAGGACCAAATAGTAGCAATATGTAAAATGTTATGGACTAAAATTAATACTCTAATATAAAAAGGTTAGGGACTGAGCATCCGCAACCAAGGGTTTTCATTACCTTAAGGTAATTAAAAGGTAGCATCATGGTTGTAGGCAAAACCTTAAGGTGAAGGGAGGGAAGGGGTTAATTACCTTGATGTGGAGAGGTAGAGAATGCTTTGGACCATGTGCAAAAGTTAATGCTTTATTTATTTTTTATGTTTTTTATTTAACTAATAATATTATGATTGGTGGAAACTATATGATGAATATAAATAAATGAGAAAAAGGAGAGGATAAGGTAAACTCATGGTTGTGGAGTAAAAATATGAAAATCTTTGAAGAAAGAGGTTGATAAAGTGAAAAATTATTTTAAAGAAAAAATAAATGAGGTGTCAAAATATTATGAAGAGAGATAAGAAAAAATGACGAAGAGGTAACCTTATGGTTGCGGATGGTCTTAGAGTGACTAACCCTTAAAGGTTAGGGATCGGACCACCAAAGAAATTTACCCGAAAAAGAAATACCTTCTTTTATTTGTTCTGACTCTCTTAATGTTTGTATTTCATCTACCTCAATTTCTTCATAACCTCGACTTGCACGAATCCAATTATGGGAGAAAACAAGTGCTTCGACATGCTATTCACATATATAAGATAAGATTGACATGCTATTCACACAGGCACGGACCCTGCCCCATTTTTATAAAAATAAAATACCAGTAATAGGTAAAAAATTTACGAAAAATAATAATAAAAATTATTCATTTGTTTATTAAATTAAGGATTTCATTAATAAAAATTATGTGTATGAGAAAAATTTAGCCTATCTAGACCACCTAAATTTTAATTTATGATTTCGTGTCTGTATTCACATATATAACAAATTGTACAACTTTAAGATATTTGTTTAGTATAGTACTAGTGTAATACCCGTGCCTTGAAGGCACGAGAGTTTGGTCTATTTTAATTTGAACATCATTTTATATATCTATATCTATAATAGTACTATATTAATATCTACGTACTTGTTTATAACAAAAATATGTACGTATAAAGTTTTTTTTTGTAATTTATAAATTAGTTGGAAAGAGATACAATATAAAATTTTAAAATGATTTAATAAGGTAAAGTAGTAATAATACTCAAACACACCACCTAATATAATTGAAATAAATACTCCGTATATAATTATTGTGATAAGCACATGATTGTGCGAATACTTTTGAAGTTATGTAGATATACATAACTTATTCACTATTTTCATTAGAAAGATGGCTAGAAATAGAGGGAAATTAATAGTGAAAATAAAGGTAAGATGGTAAAAATAAAAAGATCCTAAAAGGTAGAAAAGTGATCTAAGAAGCCTCATCTAAGATGTAAAATAATCATTAGTAATGCTTGTAAGTCTTAAAATATTATTTATTTTTCGATATTCATTTAAGATGTCTAAAATAAGTAAATTGTAAGAAAAAAACTTTTAAAAAATAAGTAAAATAAGTAAATTGTAAGAAAAAAACATCCCTTATTAATATCGATTAATAAGAAAAGAAACTTTTGATTACTATGAAAATAGGAAACAAATATGTTCAAAATATGAAACTTGTATTTTAAAATTTCAGCAATAATATTGACCAATAAGAAAATACCATTTGAATAAAAAAATTAAGTTTAATTGTGGGCGTGACATGTCAGCAAAATGCTAGCAGAATTAGTATTATTATTATTAATTAATAGATTTTTATTTTGACATTTGAATTAATTGTCTAGATATTTTTAATACGATTGTGATGAATATAATATAGGAAACAAATATTTAAACTTCCCTTAATAACATCGATTAATAAGAAATGAAACTTTTGATTAAAAAATTCAACTTTAATTTACAGAGCGACACGTCAGCAAAATGCTAGTAGAATTAGTAATATTAATAGAAGATATATTGCAATCGAAAAAAAAAATGGAAACATGTCTCAATATTTACGACAATATAACCGAAAATAAAAAAAAATAAAATGGATTCAAATCATATTTAAAATAGGAAACAAATATTTTAAAGTTTCCATAATAATATTGACCAATAAGAAAAGTTCATTTGAATAAAAAATTCAACTTTAATTGTGAGCGTGACACGTCAGCAAAATGCTAGCAGAATTAGTAATATTAATAGATAGATTAATAGATAGATATATTGCAATCGGAAAAAAAATAGAAACATGTCTCAATATTTACGACAATATAACCGAAAATAAAAAAAATTGAAATGGATTCAAATCATATTTAAAATAGGAAACAAATATTTTAAAGTTTCCATAATAATATTGACAAATAAGAAAAGCTCATTTGAATAAAAAATTCAACTTTAATTGTGAGTGTTACACGTCAGCAAAATGCTAGCAGAATTAGTAATATTAATAGATAGATTTAAAATAGGAAACAAATATTTTAAAGTTTCCATAATAATATTGACAAATAAGAAAAGCTAATTTGAATAAAAAATTCAACTTTAATTGTGAGCGTTACACGTCAGCAAAATGCTAGCAGAATTAGTAATATTAATAGATAGATGTACTTCGTTTGGATAAATTTTAAAAAGAATGGCCCTGTTTCTTAGGATAAATTTTCAAAATAACGATATGTTTCTCAAGTTTTTAATTTGTTGTCTTAGATTTGCATGAGAATTTTTTATAGAAAATGAAATTTTTTTTTGAACTTTATTTCCTAGTAGCAAATTCATATTTTTTTTAACTTAGGGCTCGTTTGGTTCAATGTGGGAATTGAAATTCCCGGGAAGTTATTTCATGGGAATTGAATTCCCAGGAAGTCTAATTCACAGAAATTGTGAAAATATGTTTGGTTAACTTTTTAGTTTAGAGGATTAAATAGGGGAATTGAAAATTTTTGAAATAGAAAATGGGGGAATTGCAACTTACCTAGGAGGGAGTAGGTGAGTTAAATTCCTTTGAAACGGAGGAATTGAAATTCCTGGGAATTTAACTTCCTGGGTTTTTCTGCGGAAAAAAATTCAACCAAACACATATATTTTAGCTACTTCCTGGGTTTTTGTACTTCCTGAGTTTTTCCATTGCCAACCAAACGAACCCTTATTGCCTCGAAGAGAGTGTTGGTGAATATATCAAATTTCCTCTATAAATTTATTATTTTTGTTGCCTTTGATTTTCATTTAGGCCAATGAAATATTTAAGTGTGTGGAGGAGAGATTACGTCGCATTGTATATAACATGTCATGTTTATTTATATCTTACATTTACCATAAAAAAAGCACAAAAATATCATGCAATTTATATAGGATTAGTTCTTATTTACTTATTTTAAAATAATACTATCATTATTTTAAAATAAGTGAGAAATTCTAGCTAGAGAAACATTATTCATTCTTTTAGATTTTTTAAAAATCTCATTAATTTGATTAAATTGCAGAATTGCTCATCATTTAATTGATAAATAAAAATTATTATATTAGAACTTATATACATTTTTTTTATAGCCTATCATATTTTTCCCAACTGCATTAAAAAAGTTAAGAATTTTTTAATGAAACTATTTTGTAATATATAATTCAAACTAAATAACGTAAACTAAACTAGTGTATACCGGAGTATATATTTACCGAGAACTACGTCACCTTTTTTTTGACCCAAAAAACAAAAACAAAAACAAAAAAGTCACCTTTAATGGAGGATCATGATCTGAAGTTAATGCGCAGCCACTAACTAGCATTAATTAAAGCTTAATTAATTAATTGAGTGTAATTAATTAAATTGTCCATGCACATACACACGTACGTACACATGCAGGAGGACGTAGGTTGTGCCACGTAAGCAGTACTGCACGTGACCCCGCACATGCGCAGGCCATCCAGCTAGCTGTCTATCTTTTTCATTCTTATCCTCTATCCCTATGGGTGTTATTCGACCCGAACGAGCCGAGCTTGACGTATTCAAACTTGTTTATTTGTTAAACGAGCTCGAGCCGAGCCGAACCCAATTTTTAAACGAGTTTTCTTTTTTGTTAAAGCTCGGCTTGTTTTAGTAAATGAACGAGCTCGAGCCGAGCTTTAAATATATAGTTTTACTTGGTTATAATATATTAATTTAATGAAAATTTTAGAAATTCCATAGAATTCGATCTATTCGAACCTAAATCGAATGAGCCGATCGAACTTTCAACCGAGCTTAAAATCACGTTCATGCTCGACTTATTTAGGTAAGTGAACGAGCTCGAGTCGAGCTTTATTCGAACCGAACTCGAGCTGTTCAGCTCATATAACATCCCTGTATATCCCCTTCCTTACAAATTAATCCATCTCTTAAGTTAGTTTGATGCAAAACATGTAGCTCAAACAACAACTGTAAGTTTCCATTATGTGTCATACTGGACTGTTACGGGTAATGACCCACCGGCGCGCAAATAGGCTGGCTGGGGGGTGGGTGGGGGGGTGTACGGTGGTGGTTATGGACCGGTGAATGGGTGATGGGTGAACAAAAGGGGAAACATGAACATCAGTAAAAGCTGGTGCAAGTTAAGGGTACGCTGGGAGACTCATCCTAACTTTCCAACTATATTTCAACAGGTTTTTTGGCTTTCTTTCTTCTAAATTATAAAACCACCCCTGAATATTGATTTTTTTTATTTAACATTTTAACTACACATTAAATTTGAAATTATACGACACTGCCCATTAAATACGATTTGGTAACAAATCACCACCGTAAAAACATCCGTCAAAACATCAATAAAAATAACTTATCTAACCCCACTGTTAATCAATTTTTTTTTCATTTATAGTTGTTGAAACACCCCAGATTTGTAATTAACCGAAAATAAAAAGTGTTTCTTTACCCCCACCATCATAATTAATACATCAATAAGACTTTGAATTTGCAATATGTACAAATATGGACGTTAAAAAAAAGGGTGGTTTTGTGGAATTTTTTTTTCAAAATATTCACTAAAAAATAAATAATTATAAAAATATTCACACTTTAAAACTATTTACGAAAATATTCATTTTTGTCAGATCGAACAGAAAAACGTGGTCTGAGACCGCGTTTTATTATTAAGGTCAAAAATCTGAAATTTGGTGAAAAAGTAAAAAAAAAAACTAACACAAAAGACCGCGTCTCTTGTGTTTTTTTTTTTTTTCAGAAAAATTGAAAAGGGGGAATGGAAGAGAAAGGAAGGGGTGGAGGGAGAGAGGGGGGTGGCCGGAGATCCAGGCGGAGGGAGAGAGAGATGGCCGGAGGGGGGCGGAGGGAGAGAGAGGAAGTCGGAGGGGGCGAAGGAGAGAGAGATGGTCGGAGGGAGAGAGAGGAAGGGGCGGAGGAGAGAGAGGGAAGGACGCCGGAGATCCAGGCGGAGGAGAGAGGAAGGGGCGAAGGGAGAGAGAGGGATGGCCGGAGGGGGGCGGAGGGAGAGAGAGGAAGTCGGAGGCCGGAGGGGGGCGGAGGAGAGAGGGATGGCCGGGGTGGGAGAGAGAGGGAAGGGCGCCGGAGATCCAGGCGAAGGAGAGAGGAAGGGATCTCCGGCCGGCATCGTGCTCCGTTCTCCGGCGTCACCAGCAGGGGAGGAGAGGCGGCGTCACCAGCAGGGGAGGAGAGGCTCCGTTCTCCGGCGGCATCTAAGTGTCACCCCTCTCTCTCCCTCCGCCCATCCCTCTCTCTCCTCCGCCCCTTCCTCTCTCTCCCTCCAGCCATCCCTCTCTCCTCCGCCCCTCTCCGATTTCCTCTCTCTCCCTCCGCCCCCCTCCGGCCATCCCTCTCTCTCCTCCGTCCCTTCCTCTCTCTCCCTCCGCCTGGATCTCCGGCCATCCCCCTCTCTCCCTCCGCCCCTTCCTTTCTCTTCCATTCCCCCTTTTCAATTTTTCTGAAAAAAAAAATAAAAAACAAGAGACGCGGTCTGGGACCGCGTCTTTTGTGTTAGTTTTTTTTACCCTTTTTCACCCAATTTCAGATTTTTGACCTTAGTAATAAAACGCGGTCTCAGCCCGCGTTTTTTTGTCCGATCTGACAAAAATGAATATTTTCGTAAATAGTTTTAAAGTGTGAATATTTTTATAATTATTTAATTTTTAGTGAATATTTTGAAAAAAAAATCGGTTTTGTGTACGGGGTGATTTGTTAAAAAATCTTAACAGAATTTTATATCATGGCTGGTGATTTGTTAACAAATTGTGTTTAAGGTGTGATTTTTAATTTAATGTTTTTTCGTAGATATTTAGTGGATGGTTTAATGTAATATCCCTTTTTTTAAAAAAAATATTATAATTATTTGAAAAAAATTGCATGAAAATGAAGAAAGCCAAAGGAAACACTGATGACTAAAGTAGTCTTTATCTGTGGAATTATAAAGCAGCCATAGCCGAAGGGGAATTAGATTCCTCTCCCACTCAACCACCAGCAAAACGGGCCAACCCAAACCCTTACTGTCTTTTTTTCCATCTTTACATATAGCTTAAACGCATCGTTTTGACTCAAAGTCTATGGAGTCTTTTTTTTCCGCATATATTTGGAGTGGAATATATGCCGTATCGAGTAACAGTTTGCTTTTTTTGTTCAATTGAATTAAACACACACTTTTTGGTACAAAATCAAACATGTATACGTTGGATGAATGATTCACTGAATATAATTTCAATTAATATTGTTCTTCACTCATTTTTCCATTAAAAAACTATTTCTTTTCCCCCAATTTCAAGAATTAATTTGCTATACAGAATTACAGACCGTTTATTCCGTTCTTATTGAAAGAGTGTTCACATACTTATTTTATTTTATTTTGTAAAATGTCTCTGCCCTTCTTCTATGGAAGACATCTCGTTGCCCTGTGCCCCCCTCTATAGACGGATTTAGGGGGGCAAGGAGGAGCATTCTCCACTCTTTTCATCAGACGAATTACCTATATTTGTTCTACTCGTTAATAGCTTCATTTTGATATATTATAAGCCCCAATTCGATAACCGAGTAAAAAGTTATGGACATTTGAAAGTTAAACACAAACTAATTAATTATTTCAAATGTCTTTTAATAAATCACGATATTTTATATTTTACGTAATTTGATATTTCGGTAATATAATTCAACCCAAGAGCTTCGAAACAAGAGGTTGTATTACTAAATTCAATAATTATATAAGAAATTATGCAAGTTAAAAGTTTGTATATTTTGTTACACGTTATTGCATGTTAAGAGAACAACAAGTTACATATTGACTTTTTAGGTTTCAAACAACATATTTTTAGACGGAAAAAATGTTGTTATAGATCAAAAGGCTAAAACGACATCATTTTTTTCATTTAAAGAAAAAAATATATAACAACTAATGACACGATTTTAAAATAAAACACTGACATTTTTTTAACTAAAAAATGTTGTCTTAATCTAAAATATCATAGTTTTTTGGTTCCCTAAACTATAGAAAAAATCTACTAAAGAGTGAATCAACATTTTGTACATGACAAAACTTTGCGCCCCCCCCCCCCTCCCCTCAATAAAGTTCTGGCTCCGTCCCTGCCCCCATCCGTTGCAGTTCCCCTTTCTCTTGTCGATCGACCCTCTCCCTCCACTGGATCTAGATCGGGATCATATCGAAAGGAGATGAAAGATCGAGATGGAGAGTGGAGTCTAGATCCAGGGAGCAAGATCGAAGGGAGCTTGGTTCGGATATGCGGGGATAGAGATGACACGAAAAAAAAACCATCATATTTCAGCAACTTCAATGTCAAAGTGCTGACACGATAAAAAAAACAACTCCGGTGTCGAAGTGTTGACACTTAAAAAAAACTGCTGAAACAGGAGGGGGCACAGGGGACGCACGTGGGGGCACAGGGCAAGAGAAGGGAGGTAGACTTTTTGCTAATTTGGAAACATTGGTGGACAATTTATTAATAAAGACCTCAAATATGACCATCCTAGTAAATGCCCCCAATTTCAATCCAATTTTTTTTGACCATAGGTAAGAATTCCACTCCATCGATCAACAAGACCAGCAAAATAAAAAAATCATTAATTAGTTTGTTATAATATTATTATATTAGGGATGGATAAACACTAGTAAACCCTAGTTCCCTATGTAAACTCCTATATAAAGGGTCCTGAAGACCCCAATAATACATCAGTTCATTCCCCACTTCTCCTCCCTACTCTCTCTATTATCATACGTTATCAGCACGATAGTTTCTAAAAGCTAAAACCCTAATTTTTCCGATATGCCGCCGATGATCGCTCTCTCTTCCTGTCGGAGCGTGTGCCCCACCGTCTAATTCAACCTCTTGAAATCCTGGAGTCTCAATTGAGACCATTCATACCTCGCCTTGGGTAGAATTACCGTTTTCTCTTTCATCTCCCGAAGTAGATGAACGGACCATCTCCTGAAGTAGATGTGAACGATTGAAAATCATCCCCGTAGTGATGAATTTTTTTTTATTTTCAGTTTTATTATTCATTTCAATTTGTATTTTGTTTTCTTTGTCTCCAGAAGTAGACAAACATTATCTCCCGAAGTAGATATAAATTGTTAAATTTGCATATCATCCAAAAAGTGATAGTTTATCTCCTGAAGTAGATAAAATAAACACAATTTATGTATCACATCTCTTGAAGAAGATGAAATTCTTATTTATCTCCTGAAGAAGATAAATATTTTAGCTATATATCATGATAAAATTTATCTCCCGTAGTAGATACAATTTTAAAATTCATAATCGTCCCTGGATCGATGATTTTTATAGCTAAACAAGCAAATTATGGTTTCTCCACCAGTCTCCAGAAGTAGACGAACATGTATTTGCAGATGTTCATTTTCTTGTCACCAGAAGTTGACAATATGCCAATTTGATTTGATTTATTTATGATTTTATAATTTTATTAATTATATCAAATGTCTATTTATTTATCATTATCTCTCGAAATATATAAAGTCATCCCCTGAAGAGGATGAACACATTATGCTCATAATTAAATCGTTCATGCAGTAACGACAATCATCTCCTGAAGAGTTGTATATGAAAAGGAAATTCATAAAATGTCTCACTATCTCATCAATACATATTTGTCCCCGAAGTGACAATATTTATTCTTTGAGCTAAATTGATGATAAGTTTGTATAGACTCCGAAAGATGAATTAAAATCATACCATGAAGTGTATGAGCTTTATTTTAAAGTTGCACAAATAATCCATTAAGCGATGTGTAAGTAAAGATATATATAACCCTTGAAGTGGTTGTATATAAGTTGTCTTCTCCCTGAAGTGAGTAATAATCAAACGTACCATTTCTTGAAGAATATGGTCAATGTTTATATGACAATTTACTATATTTTTGAATTGGATCTTATAATCTTTTGGAGTATATGATCGAAATATACATAATAGAGACTAATTGTCACTCGAAGTTGACAAATGAATAATTTTATGAATAAAATCATTTCTTGAAGAAAATGATAAATTGGCAAGTTTTTCTCATGGTTCCACCTGAAGTGGACAAATACAAATTTTATTTTATTTTATTTATTTGTTTTTTATTCATTGCTTTATATTGAATAAAATTATTATGATTTTACTTATTGTAATTCAAAGCTCAAAGTGTTTCCCAAATAAACTACTTATCATGAGTGTCTAATGCGGAGTTTTGTTTGGCAAATGAACATTTGGGAGAAAGGTTTACCACAATCCCGTAGATTGTGAAGTTTTTCAACACCAACCTAAGAGCCTGAAGACTCTACTGGTGTATTTTTATTAACTCATGAAGAGTAAAGAATATTTTATGAACTCTGGAAGAGTAAATGATTTCACAAACTCCAGAAGAGTATATGATCCTAATTTTATCATTTGTACTCCTGAAGAAGTACATGGAAGGTGGGTTTTATCATATTCAGAACTATTTTTGTCTGGTTGATACAACCAATAAAAGTAACCACATAACACGATCCAGTTAAGAAGGCCACTTCCTGACTATCCTCTAAGCATTGCCTGAAGCATGCCCCTCCGGTAGAGGGTGTGAAAGAGGTTATGGTTAAGCGCTTGACCAAAGTTATTGTTGTGGCTTATAGCTAGGTCTGTTATACGGTTATTTCTAAATGTCTTGGAGAACATTAAAAATGACTCATACCTGAAGTATGACATCAACGAAAGTTCTGACAATACACATTCAGTGGCATCTAAATTAAATAAATGGATCACCATATACAAAGTTCAATGGTTGAATATTATGGTTTATTAGTGTCAAACAAATTTGAAAACCCGAAGTTTTCTCAAACAATCTTGAATGGAAAATCAGGATAAATACCATATAGCTCTAGAAGAGGATTGATCTTGTTACCTGAAGTAACAATGATACATATGTATGAATTGACATGGTATTAAACACCAATATCTCATATGACTAGCCAGAAGCAAGTCTTACAGAATTGAGAATGTATATATATGGTTTATTTAACACTCATTTATCCCATTGAAACTTACCACTAACCAGAAGTTAGTTAATGATAAAATGTTTTTCTTTGTGGCATTCGGTCATTCATGTGAAACGATGATGGGCGGGATCATTGACATTCACATACACACCCACTAAAAGGGACCAGAATATCCTAGGACCTGAAGATCCTCTATAAGGGTGACCGAACTTATATGGTCTGTCATCTCGGCAAATCAACAACAAGACCATCTAAATTCAAAGTAAATGCAAAGTCTCTAATGTCTCTTGAATGGATTCAAAGAGACAGCTACGGAACACTATTATATAGACCAGTGTAATTCCAAGATTACAGATGCCTCAATACTTTGGTCATATGAAATATAAGGTAGAGAATGTTATCAAAAACATTGTTGAGCATAAGGTAGCTCACGACGACCCAGAAGAGTCGTTGGTCAAATGGGCCCATGCATGTTTGTATTTCGAATTTGACACAATAACATCTCCCTAATTTTCTCAATAAGAGAGTACGTCATTCAAAGGTTTTGAATAAACAACATATGTTCCGAGATGTACCTCCTCCAAATGAACTACAATGAGACCACAAAGAAGTTGGATGATGCATGGGGTTTGAGTCCCTATTGATATCAAATACCTAGAGCTTTATAATGGTGATAAAATGCTCGGTATTTAGGGGGAGAGGAAATGAGACAATTAAGAAAGAGATTGCATGGAAGCAACTTCTCTATCATTTCATATCCGCGGATAAATACGAGTGAACCAGAAGTTCAATAATTGGAATGATTATAAGGTTTAGCAAATATGTCAGTCAAAGCATTTACTAAAGGCCAAGAAAGTGACAAAGTCACATATACTAGCTCATTTGGAAGTTCCAGAAGTAACTCCAACTCAATGAATATCAAGTGGTTCTCAAGTACACCAGAAGTGTTGAAGATCACTAGGCTCTTGGTATACGATTCCCCAGAAATGGAATGAGCCTATGAGAATACGATGATCATCAAATAAACAAATGGATGTCGACATCGAAATCATAGTAAAAGAGCTAGAAAGAAGCAAGTCGTGTAAAGATGGATTCTTTAAGCATGATGACATTGGACCTGTAGTTCCCACACTGACAAGTGCAACATCAATTGGTTTTAAGTGGGTGTTCATACAAAATAAAATATAAAGACAACTTGATTGCACAAAAACCTATCAAAGGTTATATGGAGAACGTATTCACCAGAAGTGAATATAATTAATTTTGGATCTAACTGTAAATGACGGACGTGTTACTTGGATACACATATAAATGAAAAAGATTGATTGAAAATGCCTGAAGCATTAATATCAAAGTCCCGTCACATGCAATTGGTTGAAGATCCTTATAAGAGTACCTGAAGTACCTATAATTGTGAAAATGGTGACGTTGCATTAGGTCCCGAAGTACCATACAATGTTGTACTCTTTTCCTTGATCTTGGTTTTTATCCCATTGGGTTTTTCCAAGTTAAGGTTTTTAACGAGGCAACTTATGCACCATTTAATACAAAAGATCCCCCTGATAAACAATGAAAAGCACACTAGGTCCCGAAGTACCTTATGCTTGTGCATTCAAAGCAGCTCAACACCAATACATGGAAGTCAAGAACATCAAGTCAATCATGAAGAAATTCCAGGTCAAGGACAATGTTGAGATTCGACCGTAAGCTCATGAAGACAGCGCCATCAAGAAGAAAGAGAAGACTTCGAGAATGATGTTGACTTCAGGGGGAGTATACACGCACTGCACTCTTTTTCCCTTCGATCAGGTTTTGTCCCACTGGGTTTTCCTGACAAGGTTTTTAACGAGGCAGATCACCAAAGTGTATCAAATGTCATATGTATTTGTTCTCTGGATCCTAGTTTTGTCCCATTGGGTTTTCTAGGCAAGATTTGTAACTTTGTAATATTTAAGGATGTTTATCCAAGGGGGAGTGTTATAATATTATTATATTAGGGATGGATAAACACTAGTAAACCCTAGTTCCCTATGTAAACTCCTATATATATAAAGGGTCCTGAAGACCCCAATAATACATCAGTTCATTCCCCACTTCTCCTCCCTACTCTCTCTATTATCATATAGTTCTATATGTTTTTCTTTATCTAAATCTTAATTAATTATTGATTCAATTTCCTTAATTCAATTAATTGACTTATAGATCCATCTTCTTATGTTCAAAAGATATATTTATCCTCTAATTAACTAAACGTTTTCGGTAAGTTTTAAAAGTGCTCTATTTTTAATTCTCGAATTCGAGAAATCTATATAATTTAGACGTAAAAGAGGGGTCGTTGAATCAAAATGTACTCCTTTCCTTTTGTTTTAATTATTATTTAATATTTTTTTTAATGATATATCAATATTTTATTAATTTTTAATTATTGATAAATATGGATTAATAAAAAAAAATTAGTATTTCATACATTTTTTGTAATTTAAAAAATATATATAAATAATAAAAAAACCAAGAGTAGCAAACTTTCATGAATTGAACAAATAAGTATGTGGCCTTGTTGATCAATAAGATTGTGGTAATGTTCGGGGTCTCTATAGACATAAGGGTAGTTTGGTAAATTTCTCAAAATGTAAAATGTAAGCTGTATAAATGCTGTAACTCAGTTGAAGGAAATCAATAAATTAGAAACAAAAGTTTGTTACTTTCGGTTTCTCAGTTCATCTCTTCCGTTCTCTCATTTCTACTTCCATGGAAGTTGTCCACAAGATTCTTGATCTCTGAATCAAGGATTTTATATGGTATCAGAGCGCACGGTCAGAAGATCCTCAATCAGACAGCATTCGTAGGAAGACCAGGAATATGGAAAACGGTGGAGAAGTGAGAAATCCAGGGCTCGGAGAAATCGGGAACAATTTCGCAAACAACAGTCTGAATGATCCGCTAGGTTTGTCAAATTCAGATCATCCTGGAGCTAAGCTCGTCGCAGGCGTCTTCACTGGATCTAATTTTCCGAGCTGGAGCAGAGGAGTGAAAATGGCGTTGGGAGCCAAATTCAAGGTCGCATTCATCGACGGGAGTGCGCCGGAGGAAGAAGTGTCGTCGAAGGACTTGCCGAGGTGGAATAGGTGCGACTATATGGTCCGATGTTGGATTCTAAACTCCGTGTCTGCTGAGATATCAGAGGGATTCATGTATGCAGAATCGGCGAAGCAACTTTGGGATGAATTGCTGGAGAGGTATGCTCAATCGAATGGTCCACTCTTATATCAATTGAAGAAGTCTTTGTCCAATCTTGTACAAGGATCAATGTCAGTGGCGGAATACTTCAACAAACTGAAGAAATTATGGGACGAGATCCTGAGTCTTGAAGGAGTCCAGAAGTGCACATGTGGTGTGATCAGTAAATGTTCTTGTGGAGTGATCAAGAGGATCACCAAAATTGAAAACAAGAACAAGCTTCTTCAGTTCCTCATGGGGCTCAACAACACCTATGACAGTGTTAGAAATCAGATCCTAGCCATGGATAACATGCCGACTGTGAACAAAGCATATTATCTAGTTTACAAGGTGGAAACTGCAGGAGGAGAGAATATGATGACATCTAATTTAGTCATATTTTAGGATTGCATTTGCATCTTAATTTAGATCATTTTCATGCATATTTATCATCTTTTATATTTTATTTAGTTTATTTTGCATTTTCGGAGTCTACACCGAGCTTTTATTTATTTCAGGCATTTTGAGGCCAATATTATGAAAATTCAAGAGTCAATACGGAGCAGCGAGAATCATTGGATCCGACCCTGGAAGCTAAAGTGCAAAAATTGCTAAAGTTGGATGATGGTTTGCAATTAGAATTAGATGCCGGGTTGAATTTTAATTCTCAAATTGCGTGGGCTGAATTGTAATTTTATCAAATTTATAATATATATACTCGTGTGAAAGAACACAGAAGGGGGCTCTTCTTCCGGACTTTGGAGCTGCCGCAAGGCTTCGGCCGATTGTGTCTTAGGTTTTAGTTTAGTTTCATTTCCTTTGTTTTCGGTATTGCACTTTGGATTGAAGACATTTCTGGTTTGCATCTTATTTTAAGCATGTCTTTAATTTATTTTATTGCTTTCTATATTATGTTTAGCTAAATTTTCCGTTCTAGGGTTAGGGCGAACCCGACAATGTCGCAAATTGTTTGATTCTAATGTTTGCTTGAACTTAGTCTAAATTCTATGAATTGATTTGATCCTAGTTGCTTAACCTAACTAATGTGAATCGATTAGAATCCTTTTTAAATTCAAGATGCTACCGCTGCGAATTGAAATTGGATAAATAGATGAAATTCATGAACCCGAAAGGAGAATTGGTTTCATCGGAACCCTAGGATTAAACTTGAGAAGTTGACAATTGTTATTGTGACATTTAAACAATTGTTGAGGACTCTTAAGGATTAATAAATTATCGTAGATTCTTAGGTGTGAATCGGTTAGGCGGAACGCGACAGCGAAAATTTAATTGATTTTCTCCTAAGGTCTATAAAGAGCTTAAAGGGTCTAGATTTGGTTAATTTAGACACAATTACTACAACATGCGACAGCTGAGTAGTGATGACTTTAGATAATTTACCTTCAATTTGACATATTAAGGAGACGAAGTTCAAGTGAACATCGGGTTGAATTCTTTGTGGCATTGTCGTCGGAAACCTTAACCCTGGAATTACTTCTCATATATATTTTCTTCATAATCATTGCTTGTTTTTCTTGGTTTAGTTTAAAATCATATCCCTCTTTCTTGGCTTAGCTTATTAGTTCTAGATAACAATTGATACATATATAATCCCCGTGATCGATATCCGTATACTGCAATTGATCTCGTATTCTTGCGAGGTTGGTTCAGGCTACACTATTCTTGTGTTGGTTTAGACCACATCAGAATACAAGTGTGAGTTCTCAGGAGAGCAATGCCTTTGCTGTAAACAACTCATCTGGATCGAAGAAAACATTCAAGAAAGACAAGGCAGACAAGGTTTGTAGTCATTGTGGGATGAAAGGTCACACAGTGGATGGTTGCTTCAAAATTATAGGATATCCGGACTAGTTCAAGGATCCTAAAGGGAAGAAAACCATGAAGTCTGCAGCTGCTGTGTCAGGAATGTTTGATTCTTCTCTAGATGATGGCCTGGTGATAGAGGAACCACAATTGGACATGGCCATGGCAAATAACATTTATCAAGAGGTTCTGTGAGCAATGAAAGGGAAGGCTCCAATGATTTCTACAAACAGCGCAGGTATTCTTTCTGCTATGAATACCTTTAGAGACTGCAATGATTATAATTTGTCTTGGATCATTGATTCTGGAGCATCTGATCATATGACATTTAATGATTATTTTTTGAGTTCAAAACGAAAACTCAATAAGCCAGTTAGTATCTGTCTGCCTGATGGTACCATAAAGAAAGTTCAGGCGATATGAGACATTGTATTAGCTTCAGGTCTAAGATTGCAAGATGTGTTCTTCGTTCCTGAATTTAAAGCTAAGTTGATGTCAGTTGGAAAGCTCATTGATCATACATGGGTTGATGTGAGTTTTAAGAAATCTGGTTGTTTGTTTCAGGACCCTGAAAGTGGTCACATATTGCTCAGTGCTAAGAGGATTCCAGGACAGCTATACCAGGCACATTTGGACTTGCTTTCTCATACCGGAAGTTGCAGCAATACAGTTAGTACTTCTCTTAATAAAAATCCTAGTTGTAATAAGTCTAGTCAAGCTCAGTTGATGCATGACAGACTAGGTAATATTGCCTTTTCTAGATTGAAGCATGTTACTGGCAACAGATTGAAGATTGATGATTCTTTAGTTTGTGAAGCCTGTGTGCTTGCCAAGATTCATTCTCTTACTTTTGAATTTGGGTACTGCTTGTAAGAAATTTGAGTTGTTACATTTGACCTTTGGGGACCCTACAAAACTCCTAGTTATAATGGAGCCAAGTATTTTGTGACCTTGATTTTAGTAGGGGTGTTTGGTTATATCTTCTGCCTAACAAGTTACAGGTCAGCAAAATAGTGTGTGATTTTGTCACTTTGGTTGAGAAACAGTTTGATGCCAAAGTTAAGATTGTCAGGAGTGACAATGGCACATAGTTTTTTGGGTGCAGGGAATTTTTTGCTCACAAAGGAATTGTGCATCAGACTTCTGCCCCATATGTGCGACATCAAAATGGTCGAGTAGAACGTAAACATCGCCATCTTCTTGAGACAGACATAGCTATTAGATTGAGAGCTAGCTTGCCTATTGCTTTCTGGGGAGATTGTGTTCTAGCAGCTGCACATTTGATCAACCTCATGCCAACAGCAATTCTTAAATGGTCTTCTCCATATGAAAAGTTGTATGGGAGAACCCCTAACTACCTGAACTTGAAGGTCTCGGGGTGCTTGTGCTATGCTTTTATCAGAGGCCCGAGCAAGGACAAGTTGGCTCCCAAAGCCAGACGTTGTGTCTTTATTGGCTATCTAAGGGGTCAGAAAGCTTATAAGCTCTTTGATCTCAATACAAAAAAGGTGATTATAAGCCGAGATGTGTTGTTCTATGAGTCCATTTTCCCCTTTGCTTCTGCACCATCTTCTGTCACACCTGATCCCTCTACTGTTCACCTTCCCTTGGTCAACCCTGCACACCTTCCTGAGCAAGTCTCCCTACCTACACCCGTGACTGTGGTCCCAGATTCTTTGTCATCTCCCAATTCACTACATATATCTATTCCTAACCTCTCTACAAATCAAGCTCCACCCATAGCCTCCACATCACCTACACCTACAACTTCTAGCTCCTCTTCATCCACCAACCAGCTACCTCCACAAATCAACCAAGTTTATCCACCACCTGTTTCACTTAGAAGGTCTGACAGACACATTAATCCTCCCAAATACCTCCAGGATTTTGTTTGTCCTACTAACTCCACTTCTTTGTCAAATTCCTTCATGGTCACAAGTGTTAATGATCCTACCTTTTATCCAGAGGATTATGTTGTGTCCTTATACCAAGTCCTATCCTTAAAGGAACCTCTCTCTTACACTCAAGCTAAATCTGATCCCATGTGGATAGAAGCAATGCAGAAAGAAATCACTGCATTGGAAGCCAATGACACATGGTCACTTACCCATTTTCCTCCTGGCAAAACAGCTATTGGTTGTAGGTGGGTATACAAGATCAAATTCAGATCAGATGGCAGTGTGGAAAGGTTTAAAGCTCGGCTTGTTGCAAAAGGGTATAACCACATGGTCACTTACCCATTTGCTTGCTCTTGCTACGACTAAGAGGTGGCCAATTTATCAACTAGACATCAATAACGCCTTCCTACATGGCTTTATTGATGAAAAAGTTTTTATGAAGATTCCTGATGGCTTCACTAAGGCTGAACCAAGTCAGGTTTGTCGACTTAAAAGGTCGCTTTATGGCCTTAAACAGGCTTCAAGGCAATGGAATATTGAACTTTCAAAGTTCCTGGTTAGCAAGGGATTTGTGAAATCTTGTTATGACTACTCCCTTTTCATCAAATTGATTTCTGATGGACTCATAGCTGTGCTAGTTTATGTGGACGACCTGTTGATCACCGGAGATAATCAAGCTGAGATTGAGTCTCTTAAACAGGATCTGCATTCTCAGTTCACCATTAAAGACCTTGGAGAGGTCCGGTACTTTCTGGGGCTTGAGGTGTCTAGAACAGGTCATGACACTTTACTTAATCAGCGAAAATATGTTCTGGATATCATTCAGGACACTCAAATGGAGGATTGCAAGGTGAGTGCTTTTCCTTTGCCCCGAGGTCTCAAACTCTCCATCAATGAAGGGCTTCCCTTGGATGATCCGAAAAAGTATAGACGCTTGGTGGGTCGTCTATTATACCTAAACCTGACCCGTCCCAATCTCTCCTATGCCGTCCAACACTTAAGCCAATTCATGAGTGATCCCCGTCTCCCTCATTGGCAAGCTACAACTCATGTTGTTCGCTATTTGAAAGGCACATTCAACCTTGGTCTGTTTTACCCCACAAACAATCTCATTGCCCTTGATGCCTTTTGTGACTCTGATTGGGGTAACTGCCTATACACCGAGAGATATCTTACTGGGTTTTGCATTTTTCTGGGTAAAGCTCTCATATCATGGAAGACGAAGAAGCAGAGCACTGTCTCTAAAAGCTCTGCCGAGGCCAAGTATCGGAGTCTTTCCAAAACAGCAAGTGAGCTTGTCTGGCTTGATTCAATCTTGGAGGATTTTAGCTTCTTCATTCCCAAGCCAATTGTCCTCCATTGTGATAGCAAGTCGGCAATTCAGATGGCCGAAAATCCGGTCTTCCACGAACGGACTAAGCATCTCCGATTGGACTGTCATTATGTCCGATAAAAAGTCCAGGATGGTTTCCTTGTTCCTAGTTACATTCGTACAGGCTTACAATTCGCCGATGTATTTACCAAACCTTTAGGGGCTGATTAGCATTCCTTTCTATGTTCCAAACTGGGCTTGTTTGTTCTACAAGCTCAGTTTGAGGGGGGAATATAGAGTACATAAGGGTAGTTTGGTAAATTGCTCAAAATGTAAAATGTAAGTTGTATAAATGTTGTAACTCAGTTGAAGGAAATCAAGAAATTAGAAACAAAAGTTTGTTACTTTCGGTTTCTCAGTTCATCTCTTCCGTTCTCTCATTTCTACTATGGAAGCTGTCCACAAGATTCTTGATCTCTGAATCAAGGATTTTATAGTCTCCTATTAGATCTCTTATCTAGGTGAGGAAAATGTCGTGTGATCCATACTTCTTCATGAGTCGTCTCTTCCCTTACCGTAGTTTCTACTCCCTATCTTCCGGCGGTGAGACGTTGCGTTAGCCCTATGCTATCCTATGTTCTCACTATTCACTTACGTGTTTCAGGCCTTCCACGACGTCGAACATGATGCTATTTGTCCAAGTTTCCAGGGGTTTTTTCATTTTGTTATCTCCTTCAGCTTTTTTGTTGTACCATATGGTCTCACTCCGTCTTACAATCACTCGCCCTCTTAATTTACTAACAATGATTTTGTCCTATATTTCAAATTTCTTACCGATATATTAAAAAAATGAACAAATTAAGGGCTTCCTTATCACGTTTTAATTTCTAAATTTTGGTTTGACTGATTTAAATTTTATTTCTCAAGATAATTAATCATCATGTCAACTAAGGACCAAATATTAATTGGTCCAACTCCACTAAATAGACAATGGAATTTTCCTCAGTGACCATACGCCCCAAAACTCACTCTCTGATCACTTTCTTTTTTCATTTTTTCTGGTGTGGGGAAAATTTTAAAGCTAGCTAGCTGGCTTATAAAATAGAAGATTTTTACACTTATATATATTAATTAGCCAGCGATATATATTAGTACCCAATTATCTGCACGCATGAATGTTAGTAAGTTGGACGGATTTAGGAGTCAGAAAATGTTTAAAAAGTCATTTGTTAATTGTAGAAATATTTTAAAAAAAATTCCATTATTATATATAATTAATCGTTGATTTGTTGTAAATTAAGGATTTTAACATAGATCGTTTATTTTTTATAGGATATATTTCTCCATTAGAATCGCCCTAGGATAGAAAGAACGTTTGATTAATTATGTTACATTTTATCGTGATTGACTGATTGATTCTCTTAGTAATTAAAAAAATGATTTTATCCATATAATTTTTTTTTTGGAAGCAAGATAAGAGTTAGGAAAGCCGCCGCCGAACAGGCTTCTTTCCTAGAGCGTCCGAGCGGACGAGAACACGAAGTTCTGGATGAGTAGCCAAGCTATCATCGGCAGGGATGCAGTAAGCCAGACGCGAAATCCTGTCAGCAACCGCATTAGAATCCCTGAAAATATGATGAATAGCAACATTAGAGATAAATTTAAGATTTATAGTTGTATCAGCCATCAGCAGCCCGATATTCTAAGGGCACGACCCCTAGGAGAGCCTTTATGACGACCAAACAGTCTCCCTCTATTAAGAGATTTTGAATGTCCAGAGATCTAGCCCTGACAACACCCATATGAAGGCCTAATGCTTCAACGTAAACCGCCGATGTGTTATTACAAGTGACCGATTCGAGCGAGTATAATTGCCCTAGGTGGTCGCGAATGACAAAGCCGTACGAACCCGCCCCCGACAGGCAGTGAGAGCCGTTAAAGTTTAGCTTGTGATGTCCCGGTGGAGGCTTTTCCCATGCCTAAGAGTGGATTCTGGAATTCCCGGAGACAGTAGTTCCGTTGTTATAGCCCCTTGAGGATACGTTTGATGTTATAGTGTGAGTGTCATCTATTTTATCCAAGCGATCCACCCAAGTACTCTTGCTAGTGTTACAGAAGAGCGCAATTGCCTGACAAGAAGTCGACGTGGTGTGTTGAAATACCAACAGTTCCTAAAGAACTAGAGACTCCACCAAGCGAAGGCAAGTTTATTTGTAACATTCTTCCTAAAGAACCAGAGATCCGCAAGAAGGGCGAAGGTCATGGGGCATTGTAGCAGAAGGTGGAAGGTAGACTCAGTTGAACTGCCACAGAAACAGCAACCCGACGGAACCGCCACATGAGAGCGTTGTAGGCGATTGGACGTCGGCAGACCATCACGAGCGATTTTCCAAAGGAAATGTTTAATCTTATGAGGAATGTCCAGTTTCCAGAGCCAATGGCAATTGAAATGAGGGTCCCCATCGTGCAACGGGATGATAGATGTGACCGAGCTAGTCGAGAACCAACCATCCCTACTAGGCCCCCAATAGAGTGTCAGAAAAATTGTTATCTGAAAGTTTGATATCTGTGATATTCTTAATGATAAATTATAGTAGTATAAAACCAATTGAAAAAATATACATATAATAAATAAGTTAATTGACAGAATTTGCAACGTTGTCCTAAAGCCCACAAACGCGTTTTCTTTTTTTTTTTTCTTTTTTTTTTTGATTAGGTAAAAATTCGAAGGTCAGACAGACCTGACTCATCGAGAGGCCGACAAAGTCGGCAGACGGCGAACCGTCAAACATACAACCTAAAAGTACAGAAATACAAATAATAAACGAAAAGAAACAAGCAGAAATAAACTCTACATCAAGACGACCCTAAAAGACCAACTCCAAGAAGGTTGAGGAAGCCGCCGAAGAACGAAGCCAAGCACCACCGAAAGAGGCACCGCGGACCAGCGGTACAGCAGGATTTTATCTCCTGTGGGTAGTGCAGACGAACTCCAAGGACACTCGATCCCGGATACGGAGTCGCCCTGAGCGCACCACCACGACCCCAGCCAGTCCCGACTCCAGACTCCACATCCCCAACCAAGCAGAAGATCTCCTAGAAGCATCGGAAGCAGAGCCGCAAGCTGCTCGGCCAAAACGCCTACAAGATTTCACCTACAAGAATATCATCAAGTCCTATCGGAATTTAATCAAACCTTTCGGGATTTCACCTACAATGAGTTAGGCTTATTCACAAAAATAAATCCACCCATTTTTAGTTAAGTTTAATTAATATATACTGTATAAGATTTTTTTATTATTATTGATTGGAGCATAGAACTCGGCGTGCAAGGACATTACATCCAATCTTGCACGCCAAGGCTAGACCCCCAGCAAACTCAACGGAGGGAGATGGACCTCGCCATGGACTATCGGAGAAGACGACAACCAATGTCGCCGGCGATGCCACGTAGCCCAGGCGAAAAGTTAAGTAGCCCCCGGCCACCAAAGAACACGAGCGACTACGGATAGCCACTGCGTCTAGGCCGGAAGAGCGAGATACGGTGACACCGCCACCAAGCGCCGACGGGCGGAGACGACCGGGGAGCAGGGAGAAACACCTCCTAGCGCCACCGATGTGGTTGTGGTCTAGCAAAGTCAGAATTTGTGATGCAGAGCACGTGAGCCACTCGGACCAACGCACCCCGATTTGATATCTGAGAGGAATCCGGCCCAAAATTGATCAAGACCAGTGCAAATCAGGGACGAAAACCCCGAAAAAACAAAAGCCCCAACACAATTTTGGACTTCGAAAAGAATCCGAGGAAAGGAATCGGATTTAGGGTTTCGAAGAATATGGACAAACGATGTTCAGGCTTCCGACGAGGGTGATTTTCAGGCCTCTGAAGAGGTGGTTTTTCGACCTCCGAAGAGGGTGGTTGTCATGCCTCCGAAGAGGTTGGTTATCCGGCGTAGATGATCGGCGGAGGTCGCATTCTCCGACTCCCAAAATGGGGTTTTTTCTCAGACGCTCAAAGAGAGCTTATTGCTGCTAGAGAGTTTGTCAAGAGGTCTAAAAAAAGTATCCTTTCAACCTTTCATTATTACCACAAACGCGTTTTCTTTTTCAATATGGTAAGAATGTTATTTGACCACGGACCAAAAAAAAAAAAAAAGAATGTTATTTGACCAAAAAAAAAACAGTATATATGTTTATATATATAATTTGATATTTGCAGCTTAAAGGCGTAGGGATTTAAATATAAGCTCGATTATAAAATATGAATTTGCAGCTTTAAGCTAGTGATAAAGCAATTTACACTATCCTATTTTTTAAATATGGAGATTGCATCCACCGAATTATCGCTATGATATCTTAAATAATATTCCTTTAGTTAATGAAAATATATTATTTTAGAGAGAAAATCTAATTATTAAGAAAAAAAATACTTTTAATAAAGTGATTAGAGATATTATTTGTATATTTTAATAAAGTGAAAAGATAGAATAATGATATAAATATATATATTTTTTACAAAATATGTAAATTTATAAATTAACATGTTTTATTAATGGACGAGTACTGTATAATACATTTCAGTTCATCATGTACGTAATGTTTTTTTTTTAACAATAATAGTTATGATGTAACATGCATTAAGAGTCTAAGACTGAAACATGAAGAAATTAAATTTGATTGGAAGAGTAAATTATAAAGATTATCAGTATTTTACCTCAACCAATTTTTTTAAAAAATAACAAAAATGACATATTTCAATCAAATTTTATAATTTTTTTTCAATATTAAAAAAAAAAATCTTCATGCTACACACATATAAAGCAATTTCTAATAAATTTTGAATTAAAAAATTATATTTAAACCACAATGTATAATTTTCTTTTAATATCTATTTTTATTTACTTCTTATAATACATACATAATAAAAGGCGAAATCTTGCAACCGCCGCCGTTCCTTATCAACATCTTATGTTACAAGGTGGCCAATTTTGGAGATTACATATATCAAAATCTCTTCCGTAGTAGTAATGGCCAAAAAATGTTGGAATATGATGTTATTTCATATTGAAATTATTGACATATGAACCATACATAAGATTGACGGACTACCTTTGTCATTGCTAATTGATTTTGAGATGGAATGTTGTTGAGTTTGTATGTTGTTCGTGTCTATCGTATGTGAAACCGCACACGACCTCTGATCCTCACTGGACCCAACCGAGTTTAACAAAAAAAAAGTTAATGCTTGAAAATAAAGTCTTTTTAAATCATAAATAAAAGTAAAAAAATAATCCTAATGAACAAATCAAAATTTGGGAGGATTAAACCAAGTTAATCTTCTAGTAGGATTCGCCACTTGCAAGTTCGGCAACTCATTTTTTCTACTCCAAACCAACAAGACGACAAAACCAATACATAAACGGAAGTTCGAAGAGAGGGAGCTTTAGAAAACGAAAGGGAATAAAAATTAGAGAAAACTTATTAACCATGGTTGGTGAAAATATAATGGAATTTTAAACCAAATTGACCAAGTACAAAAGAATTTCTTTTGGAACAAACTACATTCAGAAAAGTACACCCCCTTGATTAGCTGGGAAAAGATCTGTAAACCAAAAGAACAAGGTGATCTTGGGTTGAAACTGGCTGAAGAAATGAACATAAGTCTCCAAATGAAACTCTTATGAAAAATCATTCATGAACCAGATAACATTTGGGTAAAATTCATAAAAGAAAAATATCTTCAGCATGAAGGATTAATGGAAAAATCCCCGCATAATACTTCTTGGCAATTTGGGAGACTTCTTAACCTCCGAGAGAAATTCTCCCAGAGACTACTATGGCTAATAGGAAACGGTGAATCTATAAATGTTTGGAAAGACCCTTGGGTACCAGATCAAAATTTAACGAACTTCCAACAGCACTTTGATCCCGATCTTAAGGTAACCCATCTTCTTAGTACTAACAAACAGTGGAATATCCCTCTATTACATGAGATCTTCCCCAACAACATTGTCCTAAAAATTATAAAATTTAGAGTCCCACTTTGGAATACCCCTGACAAGTTAATCTGGAAATACAACTCCAACGGTCAATTTACAACTAGATCGGTGAGACAAATGACAACTAATAGAAACAACCATACGGACGATTACAAATGGATTTGGAAACTAAACCTCCCCCCTAGAGTTAAGAACCTCTTTTGGAAAATAATCACTGACAGCCTTGCCACAAAAAATAGATTAAATACATACTTCAATAGGGTCCCGTCAAACTGTTGTTTCTGTAATAATAATAATGAAGATAGTGACCACCTCTTTCTCTCATGTCCGTTCACGAGGGGCGTCGAGGGCTATCATTGCCTCTTACGGGCAACTTGTAGGTAAAAACAAGCTGCTAACACCTGACCAATGTAACAATATCAAAGACCTCCTAACTATAAATCAAAACAAGAAGGACATTGAAGAACTCCGTTTTATATGGCAAAAAATCCGGGAATCAAGAAATGACTTGATTTTCAGAAACAAGAAACCAGGCACATCTCACCATTTAGCAACCCGAATTTTGTCAGACCCTGCGGACTGGCAAACTGCAAATAAACTATCCTCTCCTCAAGCCAACCATAGTGCTAAAAGGAAAAGAAAGTCTAAATGGACTAAATCACCTAGGGCTATCTACAAAATTAACGTGGATGGCTCGCTAAAATCCACGGGCGAATGCCATGTGGGGGTCATTATTAGGGACCAGTATGGTTCAGTGATTGATATCCTTCAATTGGAAACGGCAGCTACATCTGCTATCCAAACAGAAGTTGACGCGGTTTGTACAGGTATAAACTTAGCCATATCAAGAGGCTTAAGGAGAGTCATAGTGGAAGGAGATTGCCTGGAAGTGATCAAGACGATTAATGATAAATATCATGGCAGATGAGAAATATCAAGGGAAGTGGAACTGATCAAGAATCTTAGTGCTAGCTTTGACAACATTGAGTTTAGACACTGCTACAGAGAAGCTAACAAGGCAGCGGACTTCATAGCTAGATCTAGAGACAATTGTACTCTTTGTAATCTCCCTAATCTTAGGGATCTCTGTACCATCATCCGGTCGGATGATCATGGTGGCGCTTTACTTTTAGTAAGACTCACCTAATTTTCGCCTACTGTAAAAAAAAAAAGAAAAAAAAAACGACAATGGTTAAATTCCAATTTTGATCACCTCTTTCAGTCACCTTTTCTATCAAGAATACAAGATAGGAAAGAGTGGGATTCAATCCTAAAACCAAATATTCAATCCTAAAATCACTTTTAGACTTCCACACTCAAATCAAATTACAAAAGGTACCGATAGAGAATTAATGAATTATCCTTATCTAAACTCTTAAGTATATAGTATAATGAAGCTTAAATAACAATTATTAAGTTTTGTAGAATAAATTTAATTATGGTGATTCTGAGATCATAATCAGTAAACGTGTTATCAATAACTATGTAAGCAATTATTAACTTGTCAGCGATAACCAGGTCAGCAAGGACGGGGAAGGGGAAGGAAGGTGGTGGATTTTAGTTAATATGGATAAATTGGTGGATACTTTGGAAAAAAAAGACCAAAAATGTGGACATATATGGGTAAATGCCCCTAATTTTTATGGTTTTTTCTAATATGGACGTAAAAGAGCATCTCTAACAAAACCGTTTTATATAATAATATAAATATATAATTGGATTAGTTGATATTACCATTAATAACCAATTTTAAATCGATTGGTAATGGACTAATGGTAATACTAACATTTCATCCCTGATTATCATTACCGTATCAATTTGCGAAACTTGATTCGGTATACTAAACCAATTATATTGATAACCAATTAATTTAATTGGTTACTAATTTAATTGGTTCGGTTGGTACGAGCTGATTCTTTTTGTATTGGTACGATCACTAGTACAAAAAGAGGATTTTAGCCTGGAAGTTTTTGAGTTAATTCATAGCCGAATCTGAACGAATTCTCATCCGGGCTTCAGAAAGGTTGGAGTAAAAGGGGGGGGGGGGGGGGGTGGGGAGTTTTATATCCCATACCAAAATTTAAAATATCCTGACTATTTGCTTATTTATTTATTTTTCAAAAATGATTTAGCGCGTGTTTAGTAGTAAGTGGAGATTATGTTGGAGATTGTGGGGATGAAGATGTGAAAGGTGAAGTTTTATATCCCTCCCTCTCTTTCTTTCAGTTCTCGCGACCGCCATTGGAAGCCTGAAACCGAGCTCTCACAACCCTGCTCTCTTTCTATTCGGTTGTCAAGGTTGCTGCGAAAGTGGGGCTGCCTCCTCCTTACATCTGACGTTGATGCCGACGTCGGAGCCTTTCACCGCTCTCTCTCGACGCCGAAGTTGTTGCGAAAGTCGGGGTTGTTGCGAAAGTGGCCTCTCTCTCTCGATTCACCTCTGGTTGAGTTCAAAGGGCAAAAAAAAAATACAGGAAAAATAAACCCCCAAAGCTTGGGGTCCCAAGCTATTTTTTTTAGCTAAATTTAACCTCTCAAAAGCTCCACCTTCTCCTCCACCTTACATGGCAAATCTCTTGCCAAACACAACAAGTTGCAGGGTTTTTTAACCTCCAAAACCTCCCAAAAAAGATGTTGTCAAACACGCGCTTAGTGGGAGTGTGGGACGCCCAGAGTATATACCTACAAGATCCGGGCTATATTATTTTGTCCTCGATCTACTCCTCGTATGCGGCTGTCGGGCTACATACCTTCATATATCCGAGGTGTACGCATATAGTCACAATCTATTACTTAAAAAGGAGACTTTATATACCTTCATATATCCGGGCTATACCTTCATATATCCGGGGTATATAGTCACAATCTATAACTTAAAAAGATTTGGGTGATGTTGGAATAATTTAAATTACCATCACTCAAGTGCATCATTTCGGATGAGAGAGTCAATCTCTAAATCTAAAGCCTGTACCAATGCATATGAAGAAAGTGTATGAACTTTGCCACATGATCTACCACCATGTTAGCTTCTCTGAATATATGAGAGCATTATCCCATCTCAAAGGACTGGAGCAACAAGCATTAGTGAATTCGAACGAAACATCTCGATCTTCCAAGAGTTTTTCCAAACACCATTAAGTGCATTAATGTTCATCAACGAGTCTCCTTCAACTTCAATTCTTCCAACTCTCAATCGCTTAGCCTCAAGCAATTCAACCATAGAGCAAAGGCATCTGCTTGAAAAGCAGATGAAGAACCGCACTTAGCTTTCGAGTATCACATGCAACGATCCACCCATTCTATCATAGATACATTCAGTTTGGAAAATACTTTTCTTAGATACACTCAATCAGTTTAATCATTTTTAAAATAGATTTATAGGATTTATTCATATGTATTCAGGGAAACAATTTTCTGATGCAATTCTTAACTTATATTCAGAAATAAGTTAGATGAACCGATTAAGTATTCTCAGAAGCAGGGGCAGCCCCAGGGTGTGGCGTGGGTAGGCGGCCGCCACACCCTTCGACCCACGCACCCCCTAACGTATGGAGAAAAAAATATATTTATATATATAATATTGTTGTAACAAGTAAAAGTAGGATGAATATTGAATCAGTTAATTTCGCTTAGCTCCATTGGTAAATGGGACAGAAGGAAAATAAAATTAGAAGAAAGGTTGGGGTTCAATTTCTACCAGCCCCCTCTTCTTTTTTTTTAAAAAAAAATTCACCTCCCTTTAAAAAAAAATAGCTTCTCTATTTCTACCTTCGTATTTAATTATATTCCCACTTTATGACCTCCCTATTATATACAAATCTAGCTATGAACTTATGTGATTTTGGAAATAAATTTTGTGTTTTAATGATTGTGTATATGTGATTTTAAGAATGAAATTTATGAATTAAATTTGGGGTTTGTAAATTGAATTTATGAAGCTTTATCCAGTATTTGTGTTTTGTTACCCTACATATTCAAATCACAATCTCTATAATGTCTTTTGAGAACAAAAAGACATTACAAAGTGGATGAGTTTACAATCCTAATATGCAAAAGCCTTATATTTAGGATGATTAGATTTTGATAAGTTAACAATCTTAAATTTTCAATGAATGGCGAAAAACGAGTGTCATAACAACCAAGCAAATATAAGTCTACTTTTCTACAATCCACTGCTAAGATGAAAGTCGTAGCTTAGGTAAATGATTTTGTTCAAGGTCAATATCTCGGTACGCACTAAAAATTCCATCCCACCTTTCAGAGGGTCTTGCAGCCGCCACTAATCAGAAGTCTATACTTATTTCGGTAAGTTATAGTTTTTTTTTTTTAAATCATGCAAGTTCTATGTAATTATAACCGTACCATTTCTGAAGTTCAATAATATAGCTTAATAGGCCACTTTAATATATATAAATTGGAGTTGGAGACATAGCATATGGAGAAGAAGGTGTCCTTGTTTAGCTCTCCAGTCTCCTCCATTCCATGCATGCATGAGATTGACGATTGAGAGGACACAACTATGCATGTCCACCACACCCACTCTCCTTTTTTTTTAAGCTATCTCTCTCTCTCTCTGAATTAGGACATCTTCAACCAGCTTTTTTAAAAATTTCTTCAAAATGAAATAATTAAAATTATATTTTCTAAATTAATTTTGATCCAGCTCAAACAATTAACTTATCTATTTTAACTATTTATTTAATGAAAAGAATTTTTGAATTTAGAAAATGTTATAAATTTGAGAAAATCTCACTTTGAAAATGTCATTAATTAGTAAATTGACACTCATACTATCACACATACCATTTTACCTAAGTTAAGTTAGTTTTCTAAAATATTTTTACTCTCACTTTAACCACTTTTCTATTTTGAAGATTTTTTTAACGAAAAAGTTCAGATTAAAGATTTAAAGAATTTTATAAATTTGAGAAAATTTCTTAATTTTGTCTGCTAACTTCTTTTTTATTATAGATAATAAGATGGATAATCTTTAAAAAAAACCTCTAAAAAACTCAAATTTCTCTAACATAAGAAAGTTTCCAAAAATACCATTAGTAGATTGACACTCTCACAACTATCCCCACATATATACATTAAGCAAGCTTATAGGTTAAGTATACTCTACATGCCTTTTTAAATTTATTAAATAATTAGCCCCACTAAACCCAAAAAAAAAACTAACATATTAAAAAATAAAAAATAAAAAATAAAAAGGATTTATAAAAAGAAGCATATAAAGAAAGAATAAGATGAAAATACCAGACCCTAGCTAAAAAGAAAAAGCCCTCTCCATCTTCTCTCCAACTAGCTTTCTTTATCTCCCTCTTCCTTTCTCTGGTCTCTCTAGCTACCTCTCTTAACCTTCATCTCTCTCTCTCTCCCCTCTTCTTGTCTTCTCCAATCAATCTGATATTCTCCACCATATTTGCCAAGAGCCCATCAACCTTTACAAAAGAAGCAAAAAGGGGGTGAAAAAAAAGGAGAAAAAAGGAAAAAAATTAACAAGATTGATAGGAAAAAAGGGGCAAAGGAGTGAAATATAAAGGATCACTCAAGGTTTAATTTAGCCATGGTTTTCTCATCACTTCCTCTCTATTTAGATCCTCCCAATTGGCAACAGGTATGCCTTATCACTTGTTTAATTACCCTCCAAAAATTATATATTCCTCTTTTTTTTGAAACAATCCATCAAAAGATTATTATTCCAATTCCTTTTATATATATGTATAAAGTTGATTACTTGGTTTGATTTTCATGTCTTATGTATTGTGTTATTTTTTGTTGTGTTTTTGATGAATCTTTAATCCCCTTTTGCAGCAACACCCAAATCCCCAGCACCATGAATTCCAAAGCCCCCAAGTGTTGCCGCCACCGCCAGCTCAACAAGCTGGCGGTGGGGCGATACTTATGGGCGGGTCCACCACGGCACCGACGTCATCGATCCGGCCGGGCTCGTCTATGGCGGATAGAGCTCGGCAGGCGAAGATCCCGGTGCCGGAGGGCCCGCTCAAGTGCCCTAGATGCGAGTCCACAAACACCAAATTCTGCTACTTCAACAACTACAGCCTCTCCCAGCCGCGCCACTTCTGCAAGACCTGCCGCCGCTACTGGACCCGCGGCGGCTCCCTCCGCAGCGTCCCCGTCGGCGGTGGTTGCCGCCGCAACAAGCGCAAGAAGTCCGGTAGGGCGGCCCCCAAGTCACCCTCCAAAGGCGAGCTGCCACGTCATACTCCCCCATCGGCCTCCGTCGGCCCCTCAGCCGACTTCAGCGGCGGCAATCACCTCTTGCAGGCGGTGGGCCCCCCACCACCGCCACCGTTCTCCTTCCTGGCTTCTTTGCAGAACCTGACGCAGCTTGGGATGGGGAATTTGGGGCTCAATTTCAGTGCCCTAGGAATGGGAGGACCTAATAATTCCGGTTCAAATCTTGGTAAGATTTTTTTAAATAAAATAAAATTATTAAATAATAATTAATTAATCAATTTGAATTCAGCAAGATATTGGAAAACCTAACGAGCAACGAAACAGGTGGTTATGGAGAAGACGAAGTTCATCAGCAGGGCCAGGCACAGCAGCAGCTGCCGAACTTGTTGGCGGGGTTCGGGTCAGTGGCTGCTGCAACATCGTCGATGTACCCGTTTCAGAGCATGGAAGGGATGGAAACGGCGTCGTATGGGAAGGGTATGGGGGTGCAGAATCATCAGCTGCAGCAAGCAGGAGTGAAGATGGAGAGCGTGGGGGTGGGGGTGGGGGTGGGGGTGGGTCAGCACCACCAGCAGTTTTGGAGTAATGGTGGTACTATGAGTACTACAGGAGCAACTGGGGGGATGTGGTCGGATCTCTCCGGTATTTGTTCTTCTTCGCCTTCTACTCATACTATTCTAAGGTGATCGGTTGATTTGGCTCTGATACCATGTGAAAAACATCTGGAATTCGAGTCAGTTTGGATCAAAGGTTCTTTCCCTCTCTTTAATTATCGTCTCTTTTGATCGAGCTAGCTTAAAGGCTTTGGGTGATGAAGAATTGAACTTTTTTTATATAGGTAACTACATAGACAATCAAGAAGTGTTTTCTTTCTTTCTTTCTTCCTCTTCTTTTTTTTTTCTTTTGTTGTAATTTTGATGATCGGATGGATGTTAATTTGTATCTTGTGGCTATATTTTCTTCGTGTTCAAACAATGTGTGTTTAATATCGATCTAACCCTTCAAGTTCTTCCTTTAATCTTAGCTTCTTTGAGTCATTTAACCCTTAAAAATTCACAAACCCTCTTGGAAATGTGATGAAAAGTTATCATATCACATGTTGAACGATGTATAAGGGAATGTGATACCCTAACTTTTATTTTAGAAGATGAATCTTGAACTTATTACGCATGTACAGTTAATATCAATACCGGTTTGCACATTGTATTGTTAGAGACCTCGAGAATTAAGGGTAGGGCGTATTGTGCTTCAATGTCGGAAATTAACAATATTCAAGATGAAAAAGCATGCAATTTTTTTTATCTATGTATACAAGACAATGAAATTGGACTATAACCGGGAGTTACATATGATCAAGATATCTTGATTTACAAGTCTTTAACTTTATATATAATAACTCGCGAATCTACTACTTGAAGTATACTTTATAGGCTAGAGTTTCATTTAGAGATCACACTTTAAATCTCGACTTTCGTGTGCTAACAAACAAGATCCAAGTTTGCAAAGAAACAACCAAAAAATCAATTAATCAATCATCGTATACTAAATACAGAACAAGACACAATACTGATTGACTGAACCATTCCGATCGATCATATCAAGACTACCCAATAAAACATAGTTTTAGGTAGTCTACGAGAAAGAATAGCCAAGTACGAATCCATGACGAACAAGGTATATAGAAAGAGACGACGAGGATCAATCGATCCATGACAGAATCATCCTTCAGCAATCCCAATTTTCTTGCATGAATTTGGTAGTGATAGCAGTCCAACTGTGGAGTGGGTTGTTTGCTTAGTTTCAACGGTGAAAGTTGAAGGAGTGGGTGAAGAAAAAGTAGTGTAAGATTAGAGATTAAAAGGAGGTGTGTACTGAATCTACTGATATGGTTGGAAAACGCCAAAACTCCACTCAAAACCATGCAAAAAAACTCCTCCCCCTCTTTGTCTGGATTTCTTGCTTTCTTAAATTCAGTTATGGATTAGATGATATGGAATGATGATACCATTCAATTCATATATGATATATCCTCGATCATCTAGTTGCATATTTCAATTAGGTCAAAAAAGGAACCCCCTTTCCTAATTATTAGTGTCCTCTTGTTCTACCTCATGTGGGGACCTTATCACACTCATCATTTTAGCTTTAGCCCTAGCTAAATTGGATTGGCCCATTGAGGGGATGGAATGAATAATGATGACTAGTCTTTGCTTAGGATTTAGGTGGTTTGATTATATATAAGACACTGATAAGATGTTTATTTATAGGTTTGCGAAGGCGTAGAAGAGGCAGATCTAAGAAGTGTTGGATAGAATTCGAAGTTATTTATCGAGACCTTATACTCTTGTTTCTTATAGAAGATATGATAATGGATCGGGATCACTATAGCGATATTGCATTTGGGTGAACGATGTTTAGTTTATGTATGTGTATATGTCTAGGGTTTCCATTTTCTGGCCTGATCGTTTGTTTTTCCCTTTATTCCTGCTTTGTCGGCTTCTCTTTACCTTTGTTTGTTTGTCAACTAATTCAGAGTGGAGTGCATACAATCCTGACTCTTAGACCCTGCTTAATTGTGTGATAATAAATTGGAATGTTGTTATTGTAACATTAGTCCTTTGTTAAGTAAAAAATATCTTGCAATTGCTTCAAAGCCAATGTGATATGCTCCTTAATTTGTAGTAGTACATCTTAGAACTTCATGTATGTGTATTATATACATATATAATACATGTTATATTATGATTAACCGAGGAAGTATTATATATATATATATATATATATATGATCATAAACATCAATACATCATTATATTTGATATTAATGCATGCTCATATTGAGTCTCTCTCATTGTTATTACTTGAAATATATGGTTGGGAATTCCAAAAAATATTCCCTTAAATCATAACCATAATCACACAATAATTAACAAGGTTGTGTTAAGGGGGTGTGGGTGGGTGGGTATGTGGGGGTGACTGGGTGGGACTCTAAAAAGCAGGACAAAGAATCTGAGATTTTAACTTTCACAATAACCCAGAAAGAAGCTGTTATTTTTCCAGCCTTTTTTTCCTGCCTTTACCTGTGCCAGAATATGATGATTTCAGATGAACAACCTATATGACTGCATATACTATAGTTACTTTCACTTCATTTAATATCGATAACTAGATGTCGGATATTGAGGGTTGATATCTAATATGATTAGTAGATATCAATATCGTTTGATATCTTGTTATCAATATTTTTTCCTTTTTTTTAACCTATATATTTGATATACAGATTTGAAAAAAAATGTACTTGATATCCCGATAATATCTAATTAATATCAATATATTGATACCGATATTGATATCTGATATGAGATATTAATACAAAATAGGTCTTAGTCTCTTAGATATACCCCTTAACAAAATTTGCAAATGTCATAATCTTTTGGGTTTTACAGAAATATAAAATAAATCAGCTTGTAGAAAAAACTTGTTCCTTCTAAAGATATACTACAAAATTATATATCTCTACATATAGAATATGAGATATTGAGTATCTTGTTATCAAATTTACCCTAAAGTTCGGATTTTTCCAACTTTCTTTGAGTAAATAGTGCAGCTATCTCCAAATGAAAGAATGTGCATAAATGTAAGGTCAAATTCTAGAAAGCCTAAATACATCATTTAGGCAAAGATGCTTGCAAAAGATTAGTCATCTCACATTTTTTGTTGTTAAATGTATGAAATTATCATTTTGCATTTATACTTTTAATATATATTTGAAAGGTAAAAGAGGATAACCCTTCAACAACTTTCATTTTTCATTGGAGGAGATGATCGAGAGGTGAGTAAAGAACATCTAAGAAAACTTCGAACCAACTAAATTAACGAGGAAACACTTGAGAATTGTCAAACATATTGTAAAATGTGAGATGAGTGGTCTTTTACAAACATCTAGCTTTTAAAGGGTAATTTCCTAGATGATTTTTTAGCAAAATGATATATTTAAGGGTGGTTTGATGTAATTTGGCATAAATGTTAAATATACAACTTTGGGCTTTGCTTTATCCTTTTGGGCTTGGCACAAAACAAAAAGCCCAAACAATGAATGGGCCCAAATTAAATATGAAACCTTTGCATAGGCAATTTCGCATTTTTCAGTGATGAAAATCGAGAAGTCCCAACCAGATAAAATGTATGACAGTGTTAGTACTTAGTAGTAGTACTAGTAGAGAACGCTATGCGGTGCAATAAGCAACCACTGGTCCAGGATGTCCTTACGTCCATGTCTAGCAGGCGACAAAACGAACCTCACCTCGTAACCTACATTCGACATTACCGAGGTTTCTTGAGTTCGGTGGCAAACTATGATCTTAATCTATTCTCCTGATGGAGCAAAACAAGGGAGAACAAGCAAGAAGACGACGAAGGTATAGCCATGGAGTCAGTACAAGTAAAGCACAGTCGAAACAAATGGTCACAAGCCTTCCTTAAGCCAACTACCATGAATGAAACAAAACACAGCATAACGACTGCGCGAATTTTACAGATTTGTTGGTCAAGTATGTCATATGATTAGTCTCTCAATACAATCCCCTTCATCTATGTTTCTTTACTTGACAGATTTCTTTCTGAAGGATCATCAAAGTATTCCCCCCTACCCTTTCTTGTTTCCGAATTTCGCAAAAACAATGGATAGCTTCACATGACAGGGTTGGTGATCTTCCACCTTCCCTATCACACAAGCAAAGCAAAGCCCCTAAATGCTTTGGGGGAACTACCAAGAACAAACACCACAAAAACATTACGAAAAAAAGGGAAAGGAAAAGAAAATTATGCTTAGCTATCAGTAGTCGCTGCTGTCGAGGGAGGTGACGTTGGTGATGGAGTTGGTCCTTGTGTCTGTGATACACCCTCGTCTTGCGTCTGAGCCTGGGCCTGAGCCTGAGCCTGGGCCTGCTTTTGCTGCTCAAAGTACCTGTTCATTCGGTCGAGTAGCTGTAAAGCCTTCCTTTTACCTCTTTCCGTGCCACTCTGGGCCATCTCTGAGAGTGGGTCCATCACGCCAAGCTGCTGAGCTGCCACCATGTTGTGATGGTCTCCGCTGCAAAGGTGCAACAAGACTGCTGCAGCGTTCTCTTTGTTCCTCGGTGAGCCATTCCCGATAACTTCTACCAATACTGGTAAAGCATCTGCACTTGCAATGGCTGCCTTTCCTTCTTGATGGCTAGCTAGTATAGCGAGAACGGCCAGGGCCTCATCAACCATCCCTCCTCCTTGCTCGGTGAGAAGCCTCATCAGTATCGGAATGACACCGGCCCTCACAGCTTTCCCCTTGTTTCCTTGGAAGATGCACAGGTTGAACAGAGCAGTTGCAGCATCTTTCTTTCCCCTCTGTGTGCCTTCGTTCAATAGCATCACAAGAGGCGGTATAGCTCCCAAGTTGCCAATGGTAACTTTGTTTTCGTCAACCACTGATAAGCTGAAGAGGGTGGCTGCTGCATTCTCCCTGGCTTCCATACTCCCCTTTTTCAGCACATGGACTATGCCGGGCACTGCCCCGAAGGAAACGATGGATCCCTTGTTTTCTTCGCAAATGGAGAGGTTCAACAAGGCGGTGACTGCGTGCTCTTGCGTACGAGAATCAGGAGTTGATAGGAGACTAATGAGAAGGGGAATGGCTCCGGCTTCTGCTATTGCTACACGGTTATCTGCATTGCGCTTTGCAAGCAGACGGATCTCCCCTGCAGCAGAGCGTTGGTCTTCTGGGTTGCAAGATGTCAGCTTTGCTAGAAGAGCTTCTATCTTGGTGCGTTCAGCAGGAGAGCACGCAGATGTAGTTTTTCCAGGGTGAGAGCTGCTCGGTCTTTTAGGGGGCTCAAGACCATTTGCTTCACACCATTGAGCTATGAGACTGCGCAATACATAATTAGTGGTGAGGGTGCTGCTAGTCAGTGTTTGTTGCGTCTTTGGGCATGTACTGTGACCTGCTGCAAGCCATTTTTCAATGCAGGAACGTTCATAGGTCTGCAGGAGAGCAAAAACCAAAGGTGTTCAATTAAATAAGCACATTAATATAACACTGTAAAATCATATTTGAATTTTGCATCCGCAATGTCCAGATTGTAGTTCAGCACTTCAGCATGCTTTATGAGAAAGGTGACAATATATAACAAAGGAATTTCATAGCTCACATCCAGTTTCAATAACTGACTAGAACAACAACAACTATATCCCGCAATAACTGACTCCTAACTAGAAAAATGTCAGATGGAATCATTCTTGGACTTGCAACAACTTGCAAAATTACATGGTGCAAATGATAAAAAGTGAAGCTAAATTTAAAGTTTGGCTATCATATTAACAAGAAAAGTTTTTTTCACAAATCAATCTAAAGAGTATTCCATTATATAGTAATGCTGTAAATGAGCCTTTATGACAGAAAATAGGTTTCACATAAATACATCCATACGCACCTGCCCAGTTGAAACAATGACAGGATCCTTCATCAACTCTAGTGATATTGGACATCGGAAATCATCAGGGATAATCACTGTTTTTTTACTCCCATCGGTACACACTTGACTACTACAACTTGATGGATTACTCCTTTCTCTTGCAGAAGAGTCAAAAGAGGGAATTTCCGTTTGAACATATTCCTTGAGTTTCTTTAGTAGCATAGACATTTTCTCTATGCTCTCATCGGGATCACCACCAGTCGAACTAACCATCTCATGCAATGCGAGAGATTCTTGTGTGAGGTCATCAATTCCCATTAATTGGAGCCTTTCAACCACTCTCTTCAGCACAGCTGGGTCAACATCAGTCTCATTACTATTGGTATACATAGATGACAAATCTTCATGAAGCTCCACATCGGGTGCATCAATCCTGCCTTTGGCTCTTCGAAACTGAGCAAGAACAAGCTCAACCTGAAGTCAAGAAGTTGCCTTTCATTAAATGTTTGATGCAATGACGGCATGAATTTCTTCTAATTTAACTAAATTTTCTCCAAAGCGTTTACAAAGTATACTGAAGCTCTCATTGCATAATAAATCATATACCTTCTGAACATATTAAGAATGGAATAATTTGAGACGAGTACCTGTTCTCTAACTTCATCGGAGATATCAAGTTTCTCGTAGTCTATTCCATCAAGAGCCTGCTCTAAACTTGCAGTAACCTCATTGAACCTATTCATTATCTGATCTCTCTCCAAAACCTACAAGGGTCAAAATGTAACCTTCAAAATGAGTCGAGAAAGAAAAAAACAATAATAAAACAATGCACAATACCATCCACAAAATTGCTGTGCGGGTAGGGTAACCAAGCAAAAGAACAAAAGAAGAGGCAGAAAAGCTAAAAATGCACAATCAAAAGACATGTATGTGATCTAAACCAGACAGATACACTGCTGCAACCTTGATAAAGGATGGACTTAATTCATTTCCACATTAGATTCAATTTCATCTCCACATTGGTATTATCATTATAGACGTGGGATTAGATTTAATTTCATTTCCACATTAGACCCCAGTTTCTCCCAATAATCTATTCATCAGAAGCTTGTGGACAAGTAAAAACCCAATCCTTGTTCTCCAGATTTGCTTTGAAGCTCCTTAAATCCAAATTCAGAGAAATGATCCTCCTTTCCCCTATTTGGAAGAGAAAAAAAAGAGTAAAAAACATATATTGAGAGCTGATTAAGTCATTAAATGAGATGATTAACTATGCATATCTCAGATAGCTATATTTCCATTTAGGCATTTCACTCCCTTTAAAAACAGGCCAAATTCCTTTCCTGTATCACTAATTACAGCAATTGCCATGGAGAAGCAAAAGGGAAAAACTAATTTCCACATGAGCTCAAATAAGGCAAATCAGCCGTCCAATCTTTGAGTTCACCAATAACAATTGCTACCAAACTCCCGTCAAAAATCAAAATTAACCAGCAAACGAGAAAGAAAGAAATAAAATTCGAAAGTAATCATGACAAAGTAGGAAAAAAGCCAGTGAATTGAAGCAAACCAGGTAAATCTTGCTCCCCTCCCTGCCGAATCTGAGGAAATCCTTGGCGGAATCGAGTGCTTCACCAAAGACGGAGAGAGATTTGAGAGCATCTTCGGTGAGCGACTCCTTGCTGTCCCTGATTTCCTCGAACATAGGGGTCAATAGCTTGAGCCTCCGGGCTAAATTGCAGAACTGCTTCTTGACGCAGCAGCGGTAGTCGGAAATGGAAGAGATGAGGTTAACGGAGTCGATGAGCTTGTTGAGAAGCTGGCCTTTATCGTCCTCCATTACAGAAACGAATGAAGATCAAAATCAATTAATCTTTTGAAGCGGTTTAGAGTCGGGGAGAGGAGATTGGATAGAGACGGGAGAGGAGAGAGAAGTCGTCGTTGGTTCGTCGCAGTGAGGGGGACGGAAGACAGAAGAGAATCACGCCTCCACACTTTTTAGCTGGCTCCTCTTCCTCTGCTAGCCCTTTTTTTTTTAGTATTTTTTATTGTTATTGTTACATTTTTTTAGGTAGAAGGATATGAGATAAATTATTATTATTATTTTATTATTATTATTATTATTATTATTATTATTATTATTATTATTATTATTATTATTATTATTATTATCATCATCATTATCATCATTATTATTATATTTTCTGTTATAACCTATTTACAACATTCGCATTTGCTAAATACATAGCTAATTTTTACTAGATACACCGCAAATATTTACAACTTATTACGGATCATACTACGCATTGTTTTTAGGATTGGGATCCTAGTGTGGAATCGAGATAAGGGCGTAGGATCGGATCGTAAGATTCTAAACAAAAATTAAAAATAAAATAAAAATAAATCATCCCAAACAAATACCTTAATTTTAAAATAAAACAAAGTTGTTCCTCCATTAAACAAATTAGGTAACTAAAATAGTCCAATAATAAGCACTTAACATTCCTAATTTGTCAAGAATAATGTCTCAAAAGGTGACAAATAGACAAGGATAATGTCTTAATATATGACAAACATACAAGAGATAAATCACACATTCAAATATCCAATGACATCTCTAGTTTCAAATGTCATCATCACAATTAACAACATCATGAACAATTTCAGGCACTCAGACGTGGATTTGTCGAGTTGAGTAACGAAACAAAGGGCTTAGGGTTTCAATTCAACGTCTTCACTCTTCCGCCTTCAATTTCTAAGGAGATGGGCTGCCAAAAAATAAAAAAAAAAATAAAAGGTTCATCGTATCCAGAAAGCTCAATATCCAAACAAAACAAACACAATTACACAAATATGATTTTTGCTAAGATCGGATATTTTTTCTATGATTGGTAGATCCTACCGATCCCACAAGATCTTAGATAAATCCTAGCACGAATGAGTCTATATGCCCGATCTGAATCAAAACCTTGCCTAAAATCGTAGGATCGATCGTAAAATCTGAATCGGGATCCTAATAACCATGATACTACGCAACAAGAGACTTCAAAATTTTGGATAAAAAGAGAGAATAGCACCCTCCCATGGCAATCCACAACTTGTGGGCTGTGGCAGCCTTTTTTTTTTAAATATGGGTGGGAATTCTGCAAATTAAACCTTTTTTTTTCCCTTAAATTTTTAGTGCATCTTACAATATTGCGGAGTTTAGCGATGTATAAGTTAAAATTGTGGTGTATTTATCAACTCAAAAAATTAGAGATGGTAATTGGATCGCTCGATTTAGGTATATTTGGATATGGGTCTGAATGAGTATGGGTTGAATATGAGTCGAATTGAGTTATTATTTGATCGGATTATAATCAGGTCAGGTTTTCGGGTCGAGTTAGGTTAAAATTAGTGTACGCTTTTATTTCAAGTTCATGTTCGTGTTATTTTGGTAAGTAGAATCTATCGTTTATATTGACTAAAATTCTTAACCAAGTAGTATTATTTAAGAATATTATGTTTTCCAACGTTTTCAATAGTGTTTAATGGTATTTTAAAAGATACTCCACATCTATCTATCTATATACAAGTATACATATATCTGGGTTTAGAGATGATCAACAAATTTGCGGTGTACAGTTAAAATAGAAAAAATCAAATTATGACATGATGGGGATGTTGATTAATTATAAGAGTAAATCAAGGATTCATGGGACAGATCACAGCTAGATGATTTAGGGTACATGTGAGAACATAATCTGGGTTGAGTACAGCTAAGCTCAAATTTTCAATTTGATTAGGGCTAGCTTATTAATTAAACCCTCTAATTAATAACTTGTGGAAAATAATAGGGAGTACAAACACATTACTCCCCCCGTCTCAAATTAAATGTTGTTTTACTTTTCGACACACTTTTTAAGGAGTGAAAAACTCTATAAAATATTATTTTTTTTAATTAATTTTTTATATAATTTGATACTTAATAGTAATAAGTATAACATTATATAAAAAAATTAATTAAAATAATAATATTTTATAGAGTTTTTCGCTTATTAAAAAACGTGTACAAAAAGACAAATGACAATTAATATGAGACGGAGGGAGTACATTATTTGGTTGGTGCGTTCAAATGCATCCCTGGCAATGCAACATATCATATCAATTATCATATGAAAGGAATATATCACCTCCTTACTTTATCTCTGGAAATTAATTAATTACATAAGTTTACCAATCACAAGTTGGTGTAGTGGTTATGGAGCTACATCCCATGCCTCGAGGTTCGAAGTTCGAATCCCCGTGGAAACATGGAGACGCTTGTGAGTGGGAGGGTCAACCCCTTAAATGGGCCTACAGTAACCCGATCCAGATGTAGAGTGGGCAAAGCCCACTTGAACTGGAAAGGATCTAAAAAAAAAAAATTAATTACATAAGTTTGGATTTTCAATAGGAAATTTCGATCAGGTTGACTTTGTGTGTAAAAGTTGATTGGGAGCATACACGTAGCACAGGAGTGAAGATTCCGCAAAGATGCAAGCTGATGAGGTGGGGATGATATTATCGCTCTGTCTAATAAAAGGGTAACGGATGGGGCAGTTGAAATTGATAAATTATTTTAAATATTTTAGTGTTCAATTTTTAAAATGGTGTTTATAAGAGTATGTTATTGGTGAGCATTTGGACAATATAACTACATAAGCAAAAAAGTTAAAAAAATAAAATAAAAATAAAATGGAAGAACTCAAATTAAAAGTCTCTTAGGTAAGTGACTAAAAAAAGGGCTCGTAATGATTAGAAAAATAGTCGTTGAAGTTTTTAAAAATGTGAAAAAAAATAGAGTAATAATTTGGGGTATAACACGTTTGGTTGGCAACTCAAAAACCCAGGAAGTAGAACTTTTCAGGAAGTAGGAGAAAGTCATGTGTTTGGTTGGTATTTTTGAAATTAAAAATTAACTGCAGGAATTTAACTTCCTTGAATTCCCCAAAATGGAGGAAGTTCATTTACCTAGTCTCCCTAGGTAAGTTCAACTTCCCTCGTTTTGTATTTGGAAATTTCCAATTCCCCTTTTAATCATCTAAAATAAAAAAAATCACCAAACACATTTTCACAATTCCCATTAATTAGACTTTTCGGGAATTCAATTCTAAGATGAAAATTATAAGGGGAAAACTAAATAGGCCCCCGACTTCGTAGAAATAAGAATGAACTGGTATAACAATTTTCGGTGTGTTTGACAAATTAGTAACGAGTAGAAAGGAAAGGAAGAGATCGAAAAGATGAAAAATGACGAAAAGGATGGGAAAGGGAGAGGAGATGTGAGAATCTAAAAAATAAAAAATTTAAAATTGTGTTTGGTTTTTTAGAGGAAAATGGCAGGAGAAAAATATTTTCATTCAAATAGAGAGTATAATGTCTTTATATTAGATTTTCCCATCAAATTCCACCATTTCGGTGGAATTGATTTTCCTTTCATTTCTCACACAAATTGTATGACTATTTTTTCATAGTTTATAATCAAATCTTTTTTAATTTATTTATGTAAACAAATTGTTTTTTTCTTTTATTTCTCACTCATTAAAATCTCATAATTTTACTACAACCAAACATGCTCGATATAGATGAGAAAAAGAACATTTTTAACCCCAAAACAAAAAATGAAAAGAAAGCCGAGAGAGTTACTTTTCTACCCGAAAGTAACTCTCAAACCCTAAAATGGACGACGTCGGAGGTCGGGACGGGACTTATCTACCTGATGGAGCAATTGGGGCAGACGGAGTCGTCGGAGGGGCCCAACACCAACGGCAGGAGCGGGTAGCGCGTTTAACGGCACATGCTCATTCACCCCTCCCTGAATCAAAGAGAGATCGAGGGGGATGCGACGCTTTGAAATGATGGGGTTGATTTGTCGGATGCCAAACTGAATGCCGCTCTTCCATCTCTCTCTATTTCTTTCCTTCCTTCCTTCATCCATCCAAACTTTTAAACACCCAATAACGCCTTTATGCCTACTCCCCATCAAATTTAACCGCTTCGGATATATACACTACTCCAAATCATGCACGTTCTTAAGGACGTGCATGATTAAATTTTTTTTTAAATGTTAATTAGTCACAAGGCTTGCACGTACTTAAGGACGTGCAATTTTAACCTTGTGATTTGTGGTGTATCTAGCAACACCCAATTTAACGGATATTGCTGAGGGTGTCGATGTGGGTCACACGTGTGACCATAAGCCCATTATATCATACAGGTGGAGTTTTATCCTAAAACCAATTAGTAATAAAAGAATTAGTCCACCAATTTATATTTATATATATTATATTTGTAAGTGTTGAAGTAAATATGTACGTTTTCTTATTTTTTTTTTTTTTTTTGTAAAATGTTATCATATCACACGTCCACGATAGTTAAAAGTTAAAACATACTACCTCCGTTCGGAAAAACTTGACACTTTACTATTCATGCACGCTTTTTTAGGAGATAAAAACTATATAAAATAACTAATTTTTTAATAATATTATTTACAACTTCGTAGTTATTATTAATAAGTACAAACTTGTTAAAAAAAATTTATAAAAAAATGAATATTTTATATAGTTTTTATCGTTCTAAAAAAGCGTGCATAAATATAGTAAACGACAAGTTTTGCCGAACGGAGGGACTACTGTATATATGAGCCAAAACATGAATGAGATAAAAAAATTTTTGCAGATAGCAGTGTTGATTTATGCAGCCTCGATCGGGGAGATGAAATTCAGAAATATATATATAATTGCATTTTGCCAATTTGCAATGTATGCTGCATGTGAACTTTATTGCGTCTCAACTCGATCTCTTGTCTCTTTACTCTCTTTGTTTTTCCCTCAATTCATTTTGCTTTAACAATAACCACAACTCCAACAATATCCGTTCAAAGTTTGAAATTTCATTAATGGAGAATCCATTCATTATATATAATGCAATGGATTAGAAGTTGAGATAGCTAGTATTATGTACAATTTGGTTCAAATAAATTAAGTTTTTTTTATTAGGTAATAATTTGAGGACCAGATAAATCTGACTCATCGAGAGGCCGACAAAGTCGGCAGACGGCGAACCGTCAAACCTACAACGTAAATAAAAACGGTGTAATACAAAAAAATTGGCAATCAAACTATCTAGTGAAACAAACGAGCCCAACCCAAAACAGCATGGGACACGAATAAATTAAATAAATTGAATGAGATAATGATTTTTTTTTTTGTATGTTTAGGGGATGAAGGGAAATTTTTATATTATCCACATGTTTAAAATGGTAATTGATATGAAAATAAAGTAAACAAATTTTGTATGAAATATGATTGAAAATGGGTTATTGTTAACACCATGGTTAATGAATTATAATCTAAATACTAAATTTTCTCATTTTTTCCTTCTTGAACTTGGTAAATACACAGCGGTTATCCGGAATTCGAATGAGTACTTTTGAGTACTACCCAATCCTTTCGTATTGAGTCATTCCAGAATGATTTCTTCCGTTTGAGCTTTATCACCAAACGATGAACCGAAGCCCCCAAAATATATAAAATTCAATGTTTAAAACTATTAAATGGAATAGATAGGAACCAGGACTTATCCTTATGAAAATGTCGTGACAAAACAATGTACCCTTCACATGTATCATGTACAGTATGTACAAAAAAATTTGTGGCTGGGGAGGGCTCGACATTAACAACCCTATTCAGCTACAAGTCTAGAAGTGATAGCCCTACCTATTTATGTGCAATTTTTTTCTATTAACCTGTTTTGGGCTGGTCAAATTTGGGCCCACGCACATGTTTTGAGGGGCCCGCTTTCTAGTGGGCCGAATTAGGAGCCCAGATTGCGAGTTGTCTTCTATACCTCGTTTGATTTGAGCTGACGGCAAGGAGAGAGAAAGGTATAGTTGTTACATACTATTCGACCGGGATACATGTCAAGTTACCCCAACAAGTATTTTTGTTGCATAGGTGATTTTCTGATGCGAATGAATGTGGTTGAATCGATTGAATGAATGAACCCAAATTGATACGACTCAAAACTTTTGATTCTTTCACATAATAAACTCTAGATCCGATCTGTACCACTTCGATATGACCCACGAAAAGGTTTGAGGTCGATGGTTTTGGGGGAAGCACTAGAGTTTTGATATTACGCGCAAAACACAAGAACTTTGAGAGGGGAGAGCAAGAGTAGTGAATGATGATTTGCAACTCTAAACTAATTTTCGATTAAACTCTATCCAAAAGGTGATTAAGTTAAGAGATTTGACCTTATCACATATCTTAAAAAATAATAACAATAATATTTACTAGATAAATATCGGATGAAGAGATAAGTTGGATGAGGTCGACCCTTTGGAGGAAGGATTGGACTTGGGTCGTCCACCTCTTATACTCACTCTTTAATGAAACATGTCACTTTAGCAGTTTATACCGTTTCTAAGAAGATTAATAAATACTAGTTCTTTTCCCGAACCTTGTTCGGTTTTTTTTAATAATATTTTCGGTTGAGTTTGACGTATTAAACAAAATATTCGACACGTCAATTTTTTTCTAACATATTGCCCATGCTTATTCTGATGTTGTTCTTTGAAATTTTCTTTTATTAAGATGATCGATACTTCAAATTTGACAAAAAAAATAGTAAATCAGCCGCTTCCACGCTTCTCCTAACATCCGTCATAATTGAAAGCAAATAAAAAGAAACCTTATAGTTTTTTGCTTAAGAAAATTGAGTTTGGACCTTCTATGATACTTTATCTATTACATATTATGTTACACTTTTTAAATTGGTCTAAATTATAAACCGATTTGATAAAGATACCTTAAGTTTAAATGTGTAAACCTTGTATAGCTAAACAATAAACAAACAAAAAAATTAGTGTGTGATTTTTATAATGTCTAAAACCCTTAATTAGAAAAAGGTACGTACTCTATATGAACCAAAAAAATAAAAAGTGCTCTATGTTTTCGTGTATAGATCCTATAAGGCCAAAACATTTAAAAAAAAAAAGAGATATACTTCTCAAATGAGTCTACATTATAAATCAATTTCAATTAAGCCCACTTTAAAAAATTAATTTTAAATTCAATTCCATATTTGAAATATTAAATACTTGGATGCATTTCATCGAACGCCCTATGGAAAATGATTAAACCCATCAAACCACAATTTATAACCTTCTATTTTACTTGAATAACACCAATATCTAATGATGAAATTCGATCAATAATTTATAATCTTCAATTTCACAAATTTCATCAATGGAGTAAACAATTTATGCATTGTTATCTAAATATTTTGCCCAAAAAATATGCCAACGAAAATATCTTGGATCGGACTAGAACCGGACCAGGACCAGACCGGAAATTACGACCTTGAATCGGACCGGAAGTATTACGGTCTGGTCCACGGTCCAAGGAATTTCAGATTCCGGTTTCTGGTCCAAACCCGGGACCAGACCGGAATTTTCGGGTTGAACCGGAATAAGACCGGATTTTATTGTTATTAAAAAAAAGGGAAATTCAAAATGGTACCCCTGTAGTTAATGCAATTCCGGTTGGTGTCCCACACTTTTATCTTTTCCGGATGGATGGTACCATTGTGTTTTCACATTTTTCCGTCCAGTGCCCATCAAGTTATTAAGTCATTAATTCCGTTTATTTTATTTAAAAAGAAAGAGAAAATTAATTAATTTTCTTCCACCTCGCCTTGTCCCGACCGAAGCATGGCCGCCTTTTTCCTCCTTCTCCGCCAACAGTGATTCGACTCTAGGTGTTAGTGTCGCGCGCCGCCTTCAACTTTTCCAAGGTGTTGGTGTCGCCGCCTTCAACTTTTCCGGCGACGAAGATGAAGAATGCCCGAAAAAAAACCCAAATCAGACTCGTCTCTAATTTCTATCACAAATTGGCCAAATTGAGTGTAGATTTTATAGATTCTACACCGAGATTCTCCCATTCCTCAACAAATTTGAATAATAAACCATCAAATATCAAATCTAGATTTTGGTCGTAAACCCTAACCCACATATCATCGAATGACAATTTTAAGTCTTCGTTCGAAAAAACCTCATTTCTGTATGCAGAGCTTATGCATTAACCTCATTTCTGTATGCAGAGCTCTTCCTTCGACGGTTTTTTCGAACGAAGACTTAAAATTGTCATTCGATAATCACTTAAAGCGACCGATATACCCGTTCGTGTGTTGATTGATTGATCTTTTGATTAATTTCATCGATTTTAGGCTGTTTTCAATTAAAACAATTCGTTCGTCAGATTTAGGTTTCGATTCGGAAGAGAGAGTTTTGAGCTTTTTGCAATGTGTTCAGAAAAAATGAAAAGGACTTGGGGTAATTTAGGTGAAATTATCTTGTCAATAGTCATTCCGACGTCTTGCCTAAAGCCCTTATGAAAAAAAATCGGGGCGTTTTGCAAAATGGCCACCAAATTGGACCTAATTTGCGAAATAGCCGCATTTTGGGACAAATTAGAGAAATAGACGCAATATAAACAATTTTCTCTCTCCCCTCCTAATTCTCTCTCCTCTCTCCCCGCTCCCCGGACGTCTCTCCTATCTCGCTCTCTTCCGTCTCAGATCCGCGAAATTAATCGGAGCATCTGGAGTCGATGGCGAAATTGGAGGAGTCGATGGCGAAATTGGAGCATCTGGAGCGCCGGAGAGCGAAGGCCGGAGCGGCCGGAGGCGGCGAGGCCGAGCGACGATGCGAGATTCAGATCCGGCCTGGAGGCCGAGCGAGATCCGAGCGAGGCCGAGCCAGATCCGAGCGAGGTCGAGCGAGATCCGAGCCGGAGGCGGAGCCGAAGGCCTGCGAACGTTGGATCTGGAGAGACGAAGGTTGAAGAAGGACTTAGCGAGCGAGGGAGGGAGGCGGTGGTGAGCAAGCGTCGGAGCGAGGGAGGGAGGGAGGGGCACCGGAGCGAAGGAGGCCGGATCGAGCGAGGGCGGGGCGAGCCGCCGGCGGTGGCGCGCGAGCGCGGATGTACCTGGTCCTTCTTCGCAGAAATTGGAGGAAGAAGAAAGAATTTTGATGAAATTACAAAAATCACCCTACAAATACGAGAAATTAAAAAAACTATCTATAATTTATTATGTGATTCATAATCTATATTTTTATTTTTATTTTTGCACAAAAAATGTTATATTTGCACAACATACGATTATATTTGCACAATTTACGGTTATATTTGCACGACAAAATGTTAAAAAAAATAAAAAATAAAACTAGACTTGCTTCAATTTATTCTGAATCGCTTACAGTTTATTGAGAAAGTATGAAATTATATTGAGATAAAATAAGATCATATTGAGTATAAATTCACAAGCTAGTCTCGGTTGTTTGGCAAAAATAACATATAGTTGAGCAAAAATAAGAGCAAGTTGAACAATAATTTATTGAGAAAGTATGAAATTATATTGAGATAAAATAAGATCATGTTGAGAATAAATTCACGAGTCTAGATTGTCGTGCAACTCTTACAACTGAGTCGTGTGATTCTTACAATAGAGTCGTGCAACTCTTAAAACAAGAGTCGTACAACTATTAAACCCGAGTCGTGCAACTCTTAAAACAGAGTCGTGCAACTCTTAAAACAGAGTCGTGCAACTCTTACAACAGAGTCGTGCAAAAATAACCTATTGTTGAGCAAAAATAAGATGCTGTTGTGCAATAATTTATCGAGAAAGTATGAAATTATATTGAGAAAAAATAAAATCACGGTGAGAACAAATTCACAACAGAGTCGTGCAACTCTCAATACAAAGTCGTGCAACTCTTACAACAGAGGCGTGCAACTCTTAATACAAAGTCGTGCAACTCTTAAAACAGAGTCGTGCAACTCTTACAAGAGAGTCGTGCAACTCTTACAAGAGAGTCGTGCAACTCTTAAAACAAAAGTCGTGCAACTCTTAAAAAAGAGTCATGCAACTCTTACAAGAGAGTCGTACAACTCTTAAAACAAGAGTCGTGCAACTCTTAAAACAGAGTCGTGCGACTCTTACAACGGGGTCGTGCAACTCTTAAAACAGCGTCGTGCAACTCTTGCAACATAGTCGTGCAACTCTTCCAACATAGTCGTGCAACTCTTCCAACATAGTCGTGCAACTCTTACAACAGAGTCGTGCAACTCTTACAACGGGGTCGTGCAACTCTTAAAACAGCGTCGTGCAACTCTTGCAACATAGTCGTGCAACTCTTCCAACATAGTCGTGCAACTCTTCCAACATAGTCGTGCAACTCTTACAACAGAGTCGTGCAACTCTTACAACGGGGTCGTGCAACTCTTAAAACAGCGTCGTGCAACTCTTGCAACATAGTCGTGCAACTCTTCCAACATAGTCGTGCAACTCTCACAACAGAGTCGTGCAATTCTTAAAATAATATTGAGAGAAAATAAAATCATGTTGAAAACAATTTCACAAATCTCGATCGTTTTGCAAAAAATAACCTATTGTTGAGCAAAAATAAGAGTCGTGCAACTATTACAATAGAGTCGTGCGACTATTAAAACAGATTCATGCAACTCTTAAAACATGATCGTGCAACTCTTAAAACAGAGTCGTGCAACTCTTGCAACATAGTCGTGCAACTCTTACAATATAGTCGTGCAATTCTTAAAATAATATTGAGAGAACATAACATCATGTTGAGAACAATTTCAGAAATCTCGATTGTTTTGCAAAAAATAACCTATTGTTGAGCAAAAATAAGAGTAAGTTGTGCAAATATAAGAGGACGTTGTGCAAATTTAATCATAAGTTGTGCAAATATGACCCTAGTCTAGTTTTTATTTATTTTATTTTTTAAACTTTTTATCGTGCAAATATAAGAGTACTTTGTGTAAATATAACCATAAATTGTGTAAATATGAACCAAGTCTAGTTTAGAGTTGCACTTTTTCCCGTGTCAGCACTTTTTTTCCCATGTCAGCACTTTTTTTAGAGTTGTACAAGCATGGATAACAATTTTCACAAAGAATCGAAGAAGCACATGACAAATGAATCATAAGCCGATCAAATGATGTCGAACAATTCCATCAAGCCTGGACAACAATTTCACAAATATGATCCAAATCTAGTTTTTTTCCTACATGGATAACAAAATTTTTTTACTTTATAATATTATTCGTGCGCATTTTATTCTAATTTGTGCAATTTTTATTCTATTTGTGTCGGCACTTTTTTCAAATTTTTTTTTTTCACGTCAGCGCTTTTTTTAAAATAAGATCATGTTGAGAATAAATTCACAAGTCTCGATTGTCGTGCAAATCTTAAAACAAAGTCGTGCAACTCTTACAATAGAGTCGTGCAACTCTTACAAGAGAGTCGTGCAACTCTTAAAACAAGAGTCGTGCAACTCTTACAACAGAGTCGCGCAACTCTTACAACAGAGTCGTGCAACTCTATAAATATAAAATATTATTCTTGCACCGTCATTTTATTATTATTCCAATATTTTTGCGCGCAAATTAATATTATTCCAGAAAATAGTGCAGAAATAAATACTATATGTGCATTTTATAATATGAGAAAATAAGTATAAAAACAATGTCAGCACTAAAAATACACATAAAAACGATGTCAGCACTAAATATTTTTGAAACTCTATTCTTCCCTTTCAGCTTATGTATGAAGCTTCTTGTTGTTTTATTGAATTGTTAATGATTTGCTAAGAATGGAGCATAGAGGTTGTTAGTGTTATGAAATGTGGAAGATTTGCATGCCATTTTCTGCCTGTTTCTGTGAGGACAAACCAGAAGATATTGAGGAAAGGACAACTCGCAGCAAGGCTACTCATCGAAACTCTTAAAAAGATGGCTTGCTTATTTGAAGTCATTATGGCGGTGGACCAGTAAATCTCCCGTCCACAGACGAAAACAGAGTTTTAAACAATTTCATCCAAAAGAAGAAAAGGCAAAAGGAAAGTTCTCTAGGAATGCCATTATCACAAACATTTAGTTTATATAGCTGCAAAATAACTTCAGGAAGCCAACCATCTTATGAGTTGTAAAATCAGGTCTTACAAAGCTTACAGAAACTCGAATCCATTGCAACACCCACACTAAGAATTGTCACCACGTCTCCTTTATCACAAGTGATCAAAGCTTTACGTACTATCCCTGCTTCAGTTGATCCTGCTAGCTGTCCCGACTCTCCTACGCGCCTGAAAGATGCCATAAGAGAGGCAAGAGGAGAGAGCTTAAAATTAGCAGACTTTTCATCATGAACAAACCTTAACAAAAGAGATGCAAATTCTATACACTGGTCAAGGCACCACTGGTCCTAATTTACCTCCGTCTCAAGAGGGGAAATGGAGTAAAAACAAACTTAAAAAGTTTCAAGAGGTTACTCTTTTGGAGAAATGGAGTTAAAACACATTTGAACATTGAAAAACAGCAACCATTTGTAAAATAAAAAGAGAAAAGGCTGATCACATTCCATAATAGCTAGCAAAATATGTGAACTCCATTTAACTAGACAGGAGATGAAAAGCTATATTAGCTTCAAAATGACAGGGCTTATGAATTTAGTATCTGAGATTCTGTTTCAGGTAGTCATGGACAACTTGACTTCATGGTGCATTCATTACACTGGATTCAAGCTCTAGAGTCAAATGCAGTCAATTCATCAAACAACTCTGATGCTTGCATCAAGTTGGGGCAAAAGAATCTACAATTTTGTTTTTCTGACAAGAGTATTATGCTACAAGCAGGGTAAAAGAATTAATAGCATAGCTACTCACCCTTAATTGTAAATAGACACTTAAATCATCTTAACCCACCGTCAAGTAAAGAGGTAAAGGAAACCAATAAAGCATAACCACAAAGAAAATACAGTTTTCTCCCAAGTAATGTTGCTTGGTTGCACAGGTTCGACGTGATTTATTTTTCAATTCACATCAATATTTTTTCCCTATTGGATCATCACCCTGTTTTATAATGCATTAAGAAGGCTCATCTGATCTAATTGTTCCCGGTTGAGCAATATGCAATAGGTCATGAAAAATAATGAGGCACCCAAAACCAGAACTCTGCAGTGCACTTGGTAAAAGTACATTAGGATAAGAGAAGAACTGGTGTCTTACTCATGGAACCTATTATGCACTTTTAGAACTTAGAAGTCATCCAACAGAAAGCGCCAAGAGGAAAAAAACTATGAGGACAGAATGCTCATGTATTATTTTAAGTGTCAACACAGTAAAGCTCTATGAGGACAGAATGCTCATGTATTCTTGATTTTGCTGAACAATTGCGATCGTGGTCACCAAATTCAAAATGGAAAGCATACTCATTTTTCATGGTTACACACCCGAGGAAATCCTAATTATTTTTTAGGTAGCCCATTTGTGTGTTTTTTTCTATCAACAGTAGGCATGGCAGTTGTGAGAACTAATCAAGGACTTCCAATTATTCACATGCAACCAACTACAGTCAAATGCTCATGTATTCTTTTAAGTGTCAACACAGTGAAGCTCTTTACCTAATCAAGAATTCCAACCTATTCAGGCACTGAAGATTGTGACCTAGAAACTGCTAAAATTCAGAATAACGATGTTTCAACTTGAAAGCAGTAATCCTGAGCTTCATGCCTTCATGGTTTCTATTGAATTCCAGAAAGGCAGGAGTTTTTTTTTTTTTTTTTTGCAAGTTAAATGTAATGAAAATTTGATCAATTAAGGAAACATATTACTTAAATCATCATCTATTATACCTGTGGCATATGATACATTGAATGAGAAGATGGGAACATATCTGACCCATGCATATGCGAAAGTTCCTGATTGTTTGCAGGTGTATAGGAGACCCCAGTACTACTAACTGAAGGAGCATGCTGTTGTTGCTGTTGTGGACGATTTGATGAGTATGCACCACTTAAACTGAATCCAGCACCCCTTCCCATCTATAAAGAGCAACCGAGCATTAGAAACATAATGATAAGAAAAAAGGAGTAACTCACAGGAAAGTGCTGAGAGTGCATCATGGACATATTATCATGAAGTTGGTCTTTCTGATGCAAATCGACACCATAATCATTACTTCCACCTGCTAAAAGTTTCACAAAAATGAAGAAGTTGAAGGTTATTATTGCACAAATAGAAAAAAGGGTTAAATAATGTGCACACATCCACTTCCTATAATGATTTTATAACCACCTAATCCAGTAACGAAATTGTGAATGCTTCCTATTAAAAATAACAGCCAAGTAACAGCAAAATCATGAAATTGTCAAGCACCAGCAAAATTGTCAAGCACCAGCAAAATCATGAAATTGAACCAAAATCAAGCACCAGCAAAATCAAGAAAAAGAAAAAGACCAGCAAATCAAGCACCAGCAAAATATTAGATCGATTTCCTTATCAATCGATCTCGATCGATTGATAAGGAAAAGATGGATAAGAAAAGATGAAATGAATTAACAGCTTGATCTAAGAAAAGACAATCATATCAGCCTGTTAATCAAGTCAAGAGAAGCCCCAACCAAGATGTGTAGACATGACCATACGAGTTACCAAAATTTGAATCTAACGCCATAGAAGTGGGCAGCACTGGTTAAGAAACACAAAGTAAATGCATATACAACCAAGATAATGATCATAGATCGAACCGGAGAGGCAAAGAGAGTATCCACCGACAAGTTTACCAGCCCTGTGAGCACATTTGCCTGCATCTAAAGAGTTTATCAAACTTTTACCAAGAAACGAATATGAAAATTTTGAGTTGCAATGAGGATAAAAGTGTACCATCAGAAAGGTCCCAAGTAGGTTTTGATTGATTGCGTCTTCGAGCAAGGTAAACTTGCTTCCAGGCATGTGCTCAGAAAGCATCAATACTGCCAATACCTGCAAAATGATAATGATGTACAAGGATAAGTGCAGATGAAACACAATTCATTTAAGTAAGCACTAAGCAAATACATGACAATAGGGAGGAAAGCTATGTAACACATAGAACAGGTAGATGACACAAAAATTGATCCCCTTCTAGCAACTTGTGACCAATTGGCCATGAATCATGCATAACAAACCCTGAACTAATGAACCTGGTGTTCGATTTTAGGAATCAAACACAAAATTGTCACAATCATACCTAAATCTGATGTATAGTTTCACATATTCCACTATACAAGACTATAGAAGACCGAGTACACAGAAAATCAAAGGAGCAAGAGGGGGAAAGCGCCTGCTTCAGGCGAAACTAATAGAGAAAGAAGGAACGGACCTAATTCAGATCTCGACGCTCGCTCGAACTCGCTCCGGCGCTTGCTCGAACTCGCTCCGGCGCTTGCTCGACCTCGCTCCGGCGCTCGCTCGACCTCGCTCCGGCGGTCGCTCAACCAGATCCGGCCTCTCGCTCCAGATCTCGGACGGCCACATCCGACGCTCGCTCGCCACTAGACGGAGACTCTGGCGCCGGATCGAGAGCTCCATCGGCCATCGCCTTCAATGGGGAGCAGAGAGAGAGATTGAAGAGACGATGGGATTAGGGCCAACGATCGGAAAAAAAAAAAAATAAAAATTGAGAATTAGTATATATAGGGGCTATTTCGCAAATTTGTCCAAACCCGCGTCTATTCCGCAAATATGTCCAATTAATGTGCCTATTTCGCAAATTTTTTTAAAAAAATCGGGCCATAGCAGTGGACTTTCTACTGGGCTTGTGCAGTAGCATGCGACATTCCTGACCAAAAGTAAGGCAACCTTTTCTTTTAGGAAAAATGACTAAAAATAATATGAACTATTGATGGTGAACCAAAAATAATACGAACTTTCAAAATCACTAATTCGTGTACAAACTATACCCTATTAAACCAATATTGATACGATGTCTAGAATTTGGAAACTCAAAATTAATTTGGGCTTAAATTAAAATTAACAACAAATTTGGGTACAAAATTGTAAAATTTTGACGGAAGGTCATCATCTCTACGTTCTCAATGGAAATCAGTTCATCGTGTTCTTCAATGGAGATTGATCTCGCCAGAGTTCGGGCTGGATGGGTGGCGCCGGCCTTGTCACCGTGCCCTTTCCGGATAAATTGGAGGTAGTGGTGCAACCGCCTAGGGTTGTCGGCGGTGAGTCGTAGGGAGAAGTGGCGGCATCTCCTTCTTCTCCGACTTTGATTCCGATCTGGGCATGGATACGAACGAATCGAGGCTAGATCTGCTTGATTTTGGATGTGGTTATGATCCCTAATGCCTCCATTGTTATTCTTTGAAGGATCTGAATCAGATTTTTGGGGTTGTTCTTCTTGAACAAAAACCCTAGATCTGGAAATTGGGGCATTTGTTGCTCAAATTGAACACAGAGATTGAAGAATACAGGGAAAGGATCACGTGATATGCAAATCTCCCATCTTGATTTTTACTTTTCGATCGATTTCAAAATGGATTTTGCGATTTGGCTTCTTTTTTTTTGTTTTACGTTCTTACTCTTGTTCGCCGTCTACTACTCGTCGGAGGCTAGATCTGCTGGAGGCGTCGTTCGTCGCCTGCTCCTCGTCGGAGCACATGGAGGCGGAACGGTGAGTCCCAGTGGGAGGATGAACTTGATTTCTCCTCCTCGCCGCCGCCAATGTCTTCGTACTGATTTGTCTGCCCAGATTCATTGAGAACATGATAGAGAGAGTATGAACTTATCAAAATTTCACAAATTTGTACCGAAATTTATTGTTCATTATTTTTAAGTCCAAATTAGTTTTGAGTTTCCGAAATTTAGACAACGTATCAATATTGGTTTAAAAGAGTATAGTTTGTATACAAATTGGTGATTTTGAAAGTTTGTATTATTTTTGGTTTACCGTCGATAGTTCGTATTATTTTTAGTCATTTTTCCTTTCTTTTAAAAATAAAAGCTCACAAGTCATCTCACAACCCTAAACGTGCGCCTCTCTCAACTTCATCTCTCTCAACCTCTCTGAGTCGCTGCGCTCCATCTCTCAGCCTCTCTCAGTCTTCTTGCTCGGATTGGTCGCTGCTCGCACTAGCCACTCTCTCGCCCAGTCGTCGCCTCCATCGCTGCCGCCCATCGCCGCCGCCTCCATCGCTGCCGCCAATCGCCGCCGCCTCCATCGTTGCCGCCTCCATCGCTGCCGCCCATCGCCACCGCCACCGCCACCGCTTATCAGTCATCGTCCGTCATACTTCCATCTGAGCAGGCATCTCTCTCCAGTCTCCACTGTCCTCGCCCTTCGTCATCGCTCATCACCACCGCCCTCGCCAGTCGCCACCACCATCGCTACCACCCAACTGTAGTCCGACATCGGTCAACTGTAGACCGGGACCGCGGATCGCTACCACCCATCTCTTCTGAGTTTCCGGTCCGCTGCTCCCTCACCGACGGAAACCCAAACCCTGAAAAAAATTGAAAACAGGGAAATTCAATTTCAGTTTTTTTGATGGGCAGTCAAGAGAACGTGGGTGAAAAATGTTTCTTAATTTTCCTCAAATAAGACACGTGGCTCATTCTTTTACAAATACAAAGAGCTTGCTTCTAAAATAATAAGTATAAGGGGTGGATATGCTATTATACCTCATTTATTACCATTTTTGTTCACTCTATGGAAAACTACAATACTCCCTCCGTTCCAAAATACATGGGTTTTTAGTTTTCGCCACGCTTTTTAAGGAGTGAAAAACTATATGAAATATTATTTTTTTAATTAATTTTTTTATATAATTTGATACTTATTAGTAATAAGTATCAAATGATATAAAAAATTTGATTAAAAAAATAATATTTCATTGAGTTTTTCGCTCCTTAAAAAACGTGTCAAAAAAGAAAAGCCCATGTATTATGGAACGGAGGTAGTATATCTTAACCATCTAATTAATAATTTCAAGGGCAATTTTAGGAAATCAATCAGCAAGGCCGGGGAAGTTTTTAAGGAGTATAGTTTGCTTGATTACAACTTATATATGCTTCCTATGAAGAAGTTTGGTTACAACTTGACAACATTGTGCAATTGTTCATGAGGATGTCGATTGTTGATTCGGCTATGATTGGGAATAACTGTTTTCAAATTTTCACCAGCTATGCAAGATGGAAATGTGATTGGAACAAAGATATGATGCAAGTCACATTAACTTAGACCTGTCAAAACACAACCCGACTCGGTCGACCCGACTCGACCGCCCGGAAAATTTTCGACCCGAACCCGAAAATTTTGACCCGAAATTTTTTTTCGACCCGAACCCGAAAAACCGGAAATTTTCCGGGTCATCTGGGTTTCGACCCGGTGACCCGATTGACCCGGTAATTTTGACCCGATTTTACCCGATTGACCTGGTGACCCGGTTGACCCGGTTGATTTTTAATTAAATATAATTAATTTTTTTTTATATATAATTAAAATTTATTGCAAAATTATCAAATCATCATTTTTTTAATTTAAAAAGGAAAAAATTGATAAACCCGAAATCGACCCGAAATGACCCGAAACCCGGTCAAACCCGGGTTCTAGTCAACCCGGAAATACCCGAGACCCATTTTACCCGGAACCCGTTTTACCCGAGACCCGAAGTGACCCGATCCGAACCCGACCCGAATGACCCGTTTGACAGGTCTACATTAACTAGATAGTAACTAGTAAGTACTTGTTGAATAAAATGCTCACTAAATGTATCTCGCTCCAAAAGACTGCAACTTGAAAGCAAACCATTATCCTTCATGATTTTTATGCAAGTAACACCTCACACCACATACATTTTTTCTTCTCAATGTGGAAGTTTCTTTGTACAATGCAAATAGAATGAGTGTGTATCCGCCATAGCAAATTTATATCATTGTGACAATATCCAGGGGCGGATCCTGTACCGTCATTCAGGGGATACTTGAAGAGTTGAAGGTAAAATTTTTATCATTCCGAGAATGTTTAAAGGTAAAAAAAAAATTCTTTTGTAATTTTTTTCCGGAGTTGGGGATGCTTGACGGAAAAAATGAAGAAATTAACACTAAAAAAAAAAAAAATTTTTTTTTTTTTGGGGATGCTTGAGCATCCCCCATCATACAAATAGGTCCGCCCCTGACAATATCAATCAGGTTTTATCAACCATCCTCTATGTTTTAGTGACACCACCTAATTAACGATCTTCAAATTGCTGTCATGTAGCCCTTAAACTTTTTATTTGATCAAGTGATTAAGTCAAGCCTAAACTCTCAAAAAAAAGGAAAAAAAAACAATGAAAACAAAAGAAATCGAAAAGTGATTCAAAAGCTAGAAATTAAGTTTGTGTGAGAACTTACAAGAAAGAGAGTTTTGATTACTTTCATATTTTAGATGTGTACAAATAATAGGATGTGGCTCACAATTTCTAGACAAGCCCCATGTACAAAGAAGGATCTAGATTCTAGACTAAAGTAAGCATGGCTAGAACTTTCTAGAATACTCTTAATTAAGGTAGGGTCTTTAATAGACCTGTCAAAACACAACCCGACCCGGCCGACTCGAAAAATTTCCGATCCGAACTCGAAAATTTTGACCCGAAATTTTTTTTCGACCTGAACCCGAAAAACCCGAAATTTTCCGGGTAATCTGGGTTTCGACCCGGTGACCCGATTGATCCGATTTACCCGATTGACCCGGTGACCCGGTAATTTTTATATATATAATTAAAATTTATCACAAAATTATCAAATAATGATTTTTTTAATTTAAAAAAGAAAAAACTGACAAACCCGGAATCGACCCGAACCCGACCCGAAACCCGATCAAACCCGAGTTCGAGTTAACCCGAAAAACCCGAAACCCGTTTTACCCGAAACCCGAAGTGACCCGACCCGAATGACCCGTTTGACAGGTCTAGTCTTTATACATGTTGAATTTGTTGGGGTTTGTGGGTTGTCCCACATTGAAAAATGAGGTAAATACCAAACCAAAATATAAGGGAGGGGAAGCTCTATACAATGGCTTAAGCTTTTGTGTAAAGTGGTGGATCCCGACCTTATAAACAAAAATAAAATAAACCCGACATGATTCCTGATTTGACACGACCCGACTCGAGATTCTCGGAATCTCACGGAATTCTCTACAATCTCCATACTTATTTCATTGCGAATTGGGTAGCTTGCTAGTATCACGACGTTTAATCCCTCTGTCGTTATTTCAAATCTTTTATCGGTAAAAAAATCACAAAAGTAAGATCGCAACTTTGAAAGCAAAACACAATTTTTTTTTTATTATAAATTTCTCACATACATATTTCTTCTTCTCTTGATTTTTTTTTTATTTTAAAAAAGCACACAAATATTAATCTCTCACAACAAAACTCAAAACAACACACCATAAAACAAGAACACACAAGATAATTCAAAGCTGAGCAAGTGATCGATCATGATCCTTAAAGAGGTCAAATGAAATCCATGGAACTGAACTTGAATTGCAGTTTTAATTAGCCGGAGATGTCAATGCTCTTAACTTGAGGCTTCTTCTCCTCCGCCTTAGGAACGGTGACAGTGAGAACCCCATTCTCCATGGTAGCCTTGACCTCCTCCACCTTGGCGTTCTCCGGCAGCCTGAACCGCCTGAGGAACTTCCCGGAGCTCCTCTCGACGCGGTGCCACTTGTCAGTCTTCTCCTCGTGCTCCTTGCTGCGCTCGCCGCTTATCTGGAGGATCCGCCCCTCCTCCACCTCCACCTTCACCTCCTCCTTCTTCAGCCCCGGGACGTCCGCCTTGAACACGTGGGCCTCCGGAGTCTCCTTCCAGTCGATCCTCGTGCTCGCAAGCTGGGACGTCTCGCGCGAGGTTTCAGAGCTCGGGAGGAGGCCGTCGAAGGGGTCCCATAGGTCCAGGGAGAAGGGGTCCAGGACATTGGTCCTCCGGCCTCCGAAGATGCTTGGGATGATCGACATTGTTGATGATTTGGTTGAGTGATGATGAATGGCTTTCTGGGCTTTGATTCGTTCTACTTGTGGAGAATTGGGAGGGGTGGGGATCTGAATTTATAGGGGAAAATGGAGGGATTTCTGGGAGTTTCGTGGGGTTTCTTAGATCATCTGGAGGATGTAAAGATTGATGGTGAGTTTTCTATGACATTCTATAAGGTTCTTAGACCAACTGTTGAATCTTTCCCTGGACTGCCTGGAGTGACTTATTTTTGGAATACCGTGGGCTTTTGGAAGAATGGATCAAAGCTGATAACCATATGGGAATGGGCCTATCTGCTTTTCTTTTCTTTTCTTTTTTTAAAGGGAAGGCGATTAGGCCACTACGTACGATCGGTAGATCAAATTAGAGCATTCGATAATATGTAGTAGGCTTGACGACAGTGGGTGTGTGATCAGGAAAAGCCAAGAAATAAGATAATAGCCTTAATTTGGAAATATTTTGAATTTTAATTATTTAGCTTTTCTTTTAATTAGATTTCTAGGGTCTATTTTTAAAAAAAATTAAGGTCTATATTACAAATAGGTATAACATTGATAGGATAGACTAATGTTACAAAAATGCAAAACAATTCTTGATTGGTAAAACATATTTGACAATGTGGTTGAAGATGATTGATTAATTGTGTTAAAAATATGTTAAATTAAAAGTTTCATAAGCTAGTAAAATATTTGGTCATACTAATTAATACAATAAGATAGTTAATACCAGGGGCGGATCCTAGACCGACATTCCGGGGATACTTGAAGGTAAATTTTTCATCATTCCGAGAATGTTTAAAAATATTTGGTCATACTAACTAATGTGGTTGAAGATGATTGATTAATTGTGTTAAAATTATTTTTTTTTAGATGCTTGAGCATCCTCATCCATACAAGAGGATCCACCACTGGTTAATACAAACTAGTTAATGAAAAAGGAGAAAATGAACATATTTGGAATTATAGAAAGAAAGGTTTTGAAAAGTTTGCATTTTTTTTTTTTTGATAAGGAAAGAATTCGGGTGAGCAAGCTCTACCCGGCAGCATCCTTGCGGATGAGGTCAAGAAGACCTAAATTTGTTTGTATATCGACTCCCCGGGCAGAGTGGCAAAGGTGTGCAACCTTATCCGCCACTCTGTTGCCCAAACGGGGCACATGAAAGAAAGACACTTCTTTCATAGTCGATAGTAAAGTTCTGATATCGGACAAGATCAGCTCTACTTCCCATGGACATGATGTGTTTTTGTTAAAATAATTTATGATAATTAATGAATCACCCTCAATGTGAAGTTTCTCAAGTCGTAAGTGGATTGCTTGTTGAATTCCCAATTTTAAAGCAAGTGATTCGGCTATGACCGGGCTTTGCATACCAAGTTTCTGATAACTTATGTTTATCGGTCGACCTTCCCAGTCACGGATGATGGAACCAGCCGTGCTGGTCTTGTCAGATAGTGAGGAACCATCAAAGTTTAGTTTGAAAGTGCCCCTAGGGGGTTTCCGCCATTTCGTATCTTTGCCAGATTTCCTTATGTGGTGTTGAGCATGATTTCTGGTAAGATGGGGGGAATCCCCTACGGAGTCCGTATCAGATTTAGAAGCATTCTTCCAGTTGAAGATTTGGTTTTTTATGAGCTGTAGTGTAGTGGCCCGTTGTGGGATAGGGATATGGCTAAATATGATTTGGTTACGTGTGTACCAAGTATTCCACCAAGCAAAAGCCAGCTTCATTTTTGCCTCGGGACAGAGCGATCGCCCTAATACTGAGAGAATGGGTTTGATATCCCTATCTCTATAGATCATATTGGCTATGTTGGAGTCAATTTTTTGAGGAAGCTGATAAAGTGACCGGGCAAATGGGCATTCTAACAGGAGATGAGCCTCATCCTTTGTCGCACCATTGCACAAGCTACAAGAGGAGGGCACAGCCACACCCCGAGAGGCAAGCCTAGAGGCCGTGGGTAGACCATCTTGACATATCTTCCATAGAAAGTTTTTTATCTTTGGTGGTGAGTCAATTGACCAAATCCAAGCGTTTTTATCCTCACGTTGCGAAGTTGGCGAGGTGACCAGTTTGTATGCACTTGAAGTTGTAAACCATCCCTTATTGTCAGGCCACCAGTATAGGCGGTCTTCAAGTGCAGATATGGGGAGAGGGATGTCAAGAATTTCTTTGACGATGGTAGATGGAAGCGTACTATACAGTTTCTCCGACCACCACTTGCCCCCCAAAATATAGTCACTAACCAATTCCTCCATATTGCGTATTTGGGGGCAGTCTTCCCTGGACTGGAGAGAAGAAGTAGTGACCCAGTTATCAGTCCAAAATTTAATGGATCTCCCATTTCCAACCGACCAGATAAGACCAGTTTTAAATTTATCCACTAGCGGAATAAGTTTAGCCCATTGCCAGGACATATTCCCGGTTTTTCTATATTCAAAAATTGAGTTGGATCGTAAATATTTATGTTTAATGAGCGAAACCCACGCGTTATTTGGTTCAGCTAGTATTTTCCATATTAACTTCATTTGGAGAGCAACATTCATATCGTAGGCTTTCCGAATGCCAAGTCCTCCACATTGTTTTGGTTTACAGATTCTATCCCAGCTGATAAGAGGTGTAGACTGGAGGTCTTTATTCCAGAAAAACTGCCTATTGATCTGGTCAAGATCTTTGTGTATTGAGTTTGGAAGCATGAAGTTTTGCATAATGTACATGGGTTTTGTCATAAGGTTGGAGAGAATGAGAACTGCACGACCTTGTTGAGATAACGAATTTGCTCGCCACTTACTCAGTTGTTCTTTGGACTTGCAAACAACATCTTCAAATGTTTGTTTGTTAACTCTGCCGTTAATAATAGGGCAGCCTAGGTATTTTTCCAGTAAATATTCACTGGAAATGTTCAGACAGTTTCGAAGCTTGGCTATCCTAGTGTTGGAAATTCCCTTTGTTGGCTGAAAACTAGATTTCTGGTAATTAACTTTTTGGCCAGAGACTTTGCAGTATCCATCTATTATAGATTTAACTTTCTGGGCAGCATCTACACTACCCTTGGAAAAAACAATAATGTCATTTGCGAACGAGAGGAACGGAATACGGGGGCCGTCTCTACCAAAGGAGAAACCAATGGGGTTGTTGATAGAAATTGATTCAGCGGTTAGTCGTCGAGCCAGAACCTCAGCACCAAGAATGAATAAGAAGGGGGAGAGAGGGTCTCCTTGCCTAAGGCCACGACTTGGGAGAAACAAATCAGTAGGGCCGTTGTTAACCAGAACTGAGAAAGATACAGTCGTTATACACTCCATAACCCAAGAAATGAAAGTGATATGGAAGCCAAATCTTTCTAACACCTTTTTAGTAAAATTCCAATCGACTCTATCATATGCTTTTTCCATATCCAATTTTATTGCCATCCAACCAACACGCCCCTTACGGGATCTGAAGGAGTGGAATATTTCGTGTGCTATTAGCACATTATCTTGAATTGCCCTATCAGACACAAATGTTCCTTGAAGTGGGTGAATTACCTTACCTATAACCGATTGAAGTCGGTCAGTAAGGATTTTTGATATTACTTTGTATATTGAAGAGCATAGACTAATTGGTCGGTAGTGACTAGTGTTGATCGGGTTGTCGCGCTTTGGAAGAAGGGAAATAAACGTATGATTTATTTGGGACAAACCTACACATACACTAGGTGTATGTGTAGAGGCATACACCTCCAATTAAAATGCAACACCTGTATTTAAAAGAATTTTTTTTTTTTGTAAAAATTCAACGTAATTTGAAAACTTTTTAAAGTACTCCTATGTTGAAACATTTTAAAATTACTACGGAGTAGTATTGTTTACAGATATTTTCTTAATTTTGGTTTAACTGTATTTTTTTAAAAAAATTATGAAAATGATTTTTTATTTCATCAACTTTACTAAAACTTACTCCATATATTCCCAACTTCATAAAAAGAAATTACATATATCAAAAGGATTTTTTTAATTAATTAATTTTTAATTAATTAAATTAATAATAAATAACTTACTTTCGAAGATATATTCCCAACTTTATATTATATGATACTCTCTCTCTCTTCAGCAAAACGAATCATAACTATATACTTACGTTTTTTACGGAATACTTGTATTTATATTTACCATTAATTTAAAATGAATCATAACCTAGTATTATTTCAATTACTTTCATGATGAAAGTAATACTTATATTGATATTTATTATTAATACTACATCTGTTTGGAAATATAAGTCCATTGACTATTTGACACGTTTTTTAAAGAGTTAAAAACTATATAAAATAATATTTATTTTATTAATTTTTTTACATAATTATATACTTATTAGTAATATATACTAGTATAAGACTATGTAAAAAATTTAATTTAAAAAATGTATTATTTTATATAGTTTTTATATACCTTCTTAAAAAATGTGTCAAAAAAATAATGAACTTATATTTCCAAATGGATGGAGTATTAAATTAATCATAACCAAATATCAGTAGAAATTACAAATGAACAATTTTAAATTCATCTATTTTTGTTCGGTTAAGTTATACAGTACGATCATTCTTACATATATACACTTTATACATGTCTATCTATATATACTCACTACGTACTATATAGTAGTATATTTAAGATAGAGATGGATTTTTTTTTGAAAAACATTTGAAGATCGTGGGTGGTAAATGGAAGGAAACCGCCTACATTTTCGTTTTCTTTCTTACTAATTTTTTTTGCCCAACACTAGTCTAATTGTAATTAAAAGTGTATAAATTAAAAGATACACCCAGTGTATCTGTATCACTCACCATTTATTTGTCTCAAAAGTTTTCCAGAATGAAAGAAACCCTTCACTGCTTTAATAATGGATGTTCCAACAATATCCCAATATGTCTTGTAGAACTCGACCGTGAAGCCTTGAAAAGTTTGCATTGAGTGACTATTGAAAATCCAGTTCTAAAAATTAATTAAATTAAAATCTTATATTTATCTCATTCAAAACCATAAAATTTCAAATGCTACGAAAAACTAAATTGTGTTTGATGGAGTCTAATTTCAAAGCTACTATCTTGTTCAACCCCCAGCAACACTTTTCTCTGCCACTTTAATTACCATTTTCAGATTGTCAAACTGACTCGCTGAACGACTTGGGGGCCAAACTCTGTCGTCTTCATTGTCGTTGTTTACTATTTGCAACTAACGCATTAGTGTGGTGTTCCGACTAGGCTTCGGCATGTCAACAGCATCACAGGAGGTAGGTTTTGGGAAAGGGGAAGGAGAAGGCGACCATTGAAGCTTTGATCCCTGTCCACTGCCACGGTTCCCAGATCTGTGGAATCTACCGTGTAAATAGAGATAAATCGACAGATAGATTAACGGTGCTAATAGCAATCCGGTTTATAACTTGAAATGTACCGTAGACCTAACAAAAGTGAGTCATCCCGTCCTTGTCAATTGAACCAACACATTGTGGAGACATCTATGATGATTTTGAAATCCGGACAACTTAACCTCAATAGGTTAAAGGAGGGGCCAAGTTAAGACATAATGTAAATGTAAATTGATTCCACATAAAGACACCATTAAAGGTCAGAACAGAAACCTTTCATGGGTGCAATTACAAAGATATACTTCTCTGCAGCTAAATCTCCATATAACAGAAACCCTTGCATTGCCGTATGTAAGAATCGACTGTGCAAGGATCCAGAATACCTAATCAAGCAAACTATGCACCTCTTACATCATCAAGGATCATAAAAGTCATATATGCTGAATAAGAAAACAGGGGAAACCAGAATCAAGGAAAACTTGGGGTAGTTTATAGAACATAACATGCATTGCTGAAGATGATAATGTAAACCCCTGCAGGAAGCATAATCGAAATAAAACTAAGCTATCAAAAAACATCAAAAGATAACAAAATTGCCAAGAGAAGTTCATAAAGTTTTAGTCTCACAGAGCTAGCGATACAGTCTGAGGAAGGCCTTGGTTGTATTTCTTCTACTCGTCTTCAGTGTCTTTACTCTTCTTCTTATCCTTCTTCTTCTTCTTCTCACTGCGGCTGGTGTCATCAACCGCTGGGGATTCATCGTTCTCAACACCCTTGCTCTTCTTCTTCTTTTTCTTCTCTGATTTCTCATCGTCTGACGTTTTGGCTTCATCCTTGCTCTTATCCTTCTTCTTCTTCTTGGATTTCTCTACATCAGGAGTCACAGCTTCGACCTCTTCCTCCTTATCCTTCTTTTTCTTCTTCTTCTCCTTCTTCTCGGACTCAGCCTTCACCTCATCTTCAACTTTCGCCTTCTTTGCATCAACAGCAGGGCTACTCTCCAGTTCCTCCAACTTGCGCTTCTTTTTCTCCTCCTTTACATCTTCCTTAACAATGACCTCACTCTCCACCTTCACTGGATCGGCAGCTGCTGCGAGCTTTGCAATCATAGAATCCCCACCGGTAGGAAGGACAACATTCCTCCCCCACTCCGCCGGGGTGCTCTCATTCGGCTTCCCGTGCTTATCCAACTTTCCCTCCGAAATCAGCTTCTTCTTCATTGAAGCCCTCGGCCCCAATCCCCACTTCCTCGGGTAAGTATCCCTATCCATAATCACCCTCTTAATCTTTGCAACAACCCCGTGATCACAAGTAGCCATGACAGCAGTAGTCATCTCTGCAATCCCCAATGCAATTGCCTCCCCCTTAGTAGTCATCAGCACGACCTCCTCCCCAACATCAATGTCATTCTCAAACCTAAGCAGCCCAGGGATCATAAACTTAGCACCGTAACAGATAGCATTCACCGCAGAGTCCTTCACAACCAGCCTCTTGTAGCTTGTCAGCAACACCTCCAAAGGCATCACCACCCTCCTCAAATATGACTCATCCCTCTTGTTATCGAGAGTCCACTGTGCATCCAACACATCGTGCATCGTCACCATGTTATCCTTCTCGCCACTAATCCCAGACCGAACCCTCCTAAGCTCCTGCATATGCGCTCCCACACCCAGCAAAAGCCCCAAATGCACACACATTGTCCTAACATAAGTCCCGGCCTCACAGCTAATCCAGAACACAACCAGATGCCGCTCGGCATCGTACTCAAGCAGCTTGCTTTCATAGATAGTCCTAATCCTAAGCTGCCTCTTGACCGCAGAGATCAACGGCGGGCGCTGGAAGACCGCGCCGGTGAGGGTTTCGAGCGCCCTCGCCACCTTGGCGATATCAGGCACGGCGGAGTGTAACCTAGCGACACAGACATACTCCTTCCCGGCACCTTGCTGGGATTTAACTAACCTAGTGGCTCTGTCTATGCAAACAATTAGGTTTCCGGTGACCTTAGGATCTAGAGTACCGCTATGGCCGGTCTTTTCTACCCTGAGGATGCGTTTAATCCAAGCAACAACTTCATGAGAGGAGGGATTAGAGGGCTTATCTAAGTTCAGGACACCGTACTTGAGGTACTCGGCGAGCGGCCGCTTCAGAGGGGAGAAGCCGGAGGGGATCGGCGTGTAGTGGCCGGTCCGGACGTTGAGCTTGTCGTAGTTCTTGAGGAGGATCGGCCACTGGGAGGTGTCGATTGACGGTGTGAAGCTCTGGGGCTTGATCAGGTAATCTCCGTAGCCGGTGGTGTCTGGTGCGGCGGCGTCGGCGGTGGTGTGTGGTGCGGTGGCGGCGGCTGGGGGGGCGGGGGATTCTTCCTGTATGGACTTGCTCTTCTTCTTCTTCTTGTCCGATCGAGAGATTTCGACGTCCGCCATTGAAGATTTTGGGGCGGTGGAAATTTTAGGGTTTTGGGAGGAGCAAAATGGGGAGAAATGGGTTTAAGTGCGGGAAATAGTGAAGTGAAACCTTATAATGGAGGTGGAGGCTGTGATGAGGGTTTAGGGTTTTACTCCCTCGCTGACCCGAGGGCAGTTTTGGGTTTCAGCGATATCGTTTGGGCCGTAATTGGGCCTACAGTATGTGTTTGTAGAATTTTTTTATTAATTAGGCCCAATTATGAAAGCCCATTGGAAGAAATGCAAGTTACACACAATCGACCTCTTTAGTCTAGATTATGATGAAATAGTACAAATCTAAATTACCACACTCATCGGGGCCTAATGACCCTAGCTAAATGTTTCGAGTCACTATACTTAGTAGGGGTGTTATGTGAACGCGAGTAGCTCGAATTCGACTCGTACTCGCTCGATAAAAACTCGACTTGAATTTGTTCATTTTCTAAACGAGCCGAGTATGATCACATTTTTAAGCTCGGTTTGTTCGAATCAAACACAAATAGCTTTAATTTTATGTAATTTCTAAAATTTCCTTTAAATTATTGCATAATAAGCAAGTAGAACTGCAACAAGTTCGACTCGAACTTGTTCATTTCCTAAACGAGCCGAGTATGAGCGCATTGTTAAGCTCGAGTCAAAATTTAGGCTCGGCTCAAACTCGTTCATATTCTAAATGAACTGAATATGAACCAACAATACTCAGCTTATTCGGCTCAAATAACAGCCCTATCTATACATAGGTTGTAACAATTTAAAATTGTATAAAAGTGCCCTATAAAAGCTAAATTAATCATTATTTAAAATAGGGTCCCATTTTCGCCTCAAGCCTATGAAATCTCAGGTCCGAATCAAGCCCTATAAAAGCTAAATTAATCATTATTTAAAATAGCTATTGTTTTCATGAACCTCTCTCTAATGGGTCCTTTCAAATAAATAGATAATTAAACTTATATTAGTTGGGAAGTTTCGTCGGGGGTCCTCCCAAAATGGCAAAATCGATCTAATGGCTTTTGTTCTAAATTTGGGCTGGTCGGTATCACAAAATAATGAATAGAGCCTATAGTGAATTGCGATTCAAGAACCACTAGTGATCGATTTGAATGGCTTAATCAACATTAAAACCTGAATATCAAATATAACGACAAAGATGGTTAGCCAACCATGAACAATTGCTTCAACAATCCTCAATGTTCCAAATTGAATAAAACGCCCTAACTACTTATCAAAAATAACGTGCAACTGCAAGGGATCCAAACGCTACTTTTCTAGCTCTTTCCCACCTTCCAATATTACTACTTCCTTTTTATTAGGAAATAATTCGAGAGTCGGACAAACCTGACTCTTCGAGAGTCCGACAAAGTAGACAGACGATGACCCGTCAAACATACAACGAAAAATAAAAAAAAAACAGTGCAATATGAAAAACAGTGCAATATGAAAAACGACAATCAAACATCCCCTGTCTAACAACGTAGAATAAATAGTGTATATATATATTATGGAGTAGTTTTTGCTTTGGAATCTTAACTCTAATTAATTAGGACAATTTTGGACTCCATAAATTCTCTAGGCTGGGCAAGCTTAATGGGGAGTGGGGACTTTCTGCATCTCCTTTGGTTATTTGAGTCTGCGACTTGCACTCATATCTTTCACTAAGGTCAACCAAGTGGTTAGCAAGGTGATCCACCTCGGCTCAGGCATACTATGGACTATGATGTGATCACATCTCATTAGAATTTTCTTTTCCTCGTTCAAAAGGATGCCATTGTGGATCAGTATGCATGGGCTGACAGCACCTAAAACTTTACCTTGTATCGGAAAAAAAAAAAAAAAAAAGTGAGTACACGGGAATCCATTTTTTCCCTACTATAAAATAGGTTTTCAATTTAAATCTTGAAAGCCCGCAAAGTACACTATCTTAGTAATTTGACGTCTAATTAACATCATGAGTTTTGGTTGCTAGTTTTAGCTCTTCTTTGACTTGTCCATACTTACACATGCACCCCAGAAAAAGAAACACAGAAGCTTATATAAAAGCAAGTATATATATTGAAAATGCATTAAGTTTTTCATGATATTAATTAAAGAATGGTGTTTTGGTAGGTAAGCCAAACGTAACGCTATAAAAGGAAAGCCAATTGTATAAGTTGCTTTGCCAAGTGGTAATTGACAAATTATTGGTGGCTCTTAACTTTTACATTTTCGTTGGTCCTTATTCCACACAACTAGCATCCAAATTATGACCCCAATACAAAAAAGGATATCATTTTCATTGTCTTGCATTATATTTGATTTACCACTATTTATTATATAAATATTATCGGATATTTTTCCTTATAATATAGCTTAAAGAATTAATTTTGATTTAGAAAATATTCTCCAAAATTATTTTTAATATATATTATTTATCCATTATTATGTAGGATAACATATTTGTAATCTATTAAAAAGATTATTATTTAATTTATAGGCAAATTTGAATTTTCACCACTTAACAATTTATATCATCTATCAAGCCAATTTTCCTTGTTGAGATATGAGAATCGAAAGTGTCAACAGTGAAAGACTATATTGATGGATTACTCTTCTGTTATGACACGTAGCTAGGCCGGATATGCGAATGCCTAAACTTTCACGGAGGATTAAGAAGGGAGAGATAGAGGTCAGAGAGTAGGAAGAAGATAGAATACCGAGGAAGAAGAAAGAGAGAGAAAATAAGGTTTGATTAACATTCAACATAACCTTGCAATACATTCCATGTATATTTATATTATAAAATATCTATTCCTAACATCTTCGATCTTATTATCAATTGATTTTATAATAAAATCTCGTCAGATTAAATATCAAATAGTACACACATGGACACGGCCAAACGCTCCATCATGAATTCAACAAACTTCACTATCCCTCCTGGATTGATTTAATAATTAATTAATCAGCAGCCGTGGTCATTTAATTTGTTTAATTAAGTGAGTGTTATGATGCATTGATACGTGTATAAGTGTATTGTATGTATATAATGCATTACAAAAGAACCACACATATATATATATATGACACGTACGCAACATTTTCAAACGAAGCCAAAGGCCCAAAGTCTATCAGCGATGGTGACCGGTGCCACCATTGCAAAAATCCAACGCCTTTTTCTATCGTTTTATGATGGGGAGATTTATATTTTGAAAAATATCTTCCCATTTAATATAATTTATATCGATCATATTCTTATTTTTAATATAATACGGAGTATTAAAATCGCTTTCAATTCACACAGCCAACTCAATCAACAGATCGAAAATGTCAAAAGTGATTTTTTTCTAGCCTCACGTCATGGGTCATGGATGGATGGGCAGTGCAGAACGAGAAATATTTGAGGTATGGGTGAGATTTTAATATATATATATATATATTGATAAGGAAAAAATTCGGGACGAAGATCTGAAAGAAATATAACCACAAAATACATTAAAATAACACCCAAAGTAAACCCGGAAAAACCCCAAACCCTAAGCAAACCAGCGGACACAACATCGAGAGGAAGGAAGATCGGCGTGGAGAAGTGGATAGCGAGCGCATGGGACAACATCAGTTGACACGATGTCTCGCCCCCGGAAAGACGGAAAGCAGAAATCCTCGTAAGGCAAAGGCGACTCATGGGAAAGTGTGGATCACACGACGTTCCCCCACCTGGATGAGGGATCTTCGGAGACCACAGACACCGCCAACACGATCATGTCGATCAACTAGGGCCGTAGAACTGCTCCTCAACCGAAACTAACCACGAACCAACAGACGAAAACCAAACCAACACGAGGAAATGAAGCACAGCCGCAAGGAGGACGAAGAGCGCGGGAAGAATCCGGAAGTAATTATTAATTTATACATAAACATAACCCATAGAGTAATTTTTCAAGTTTTCTTTTTAATATATACCGGATTAATAGAAAACATAAAGAGTAGTTTTTCATGTTTTCTAAAAAATTTCTCCACACAAAACCCGGGCCTACAACCCACACAATTGGGCAGCCTTCGGGCCCAAGGAGGCCCAAAAGGGCAAGGCAGGAGAACGCGAAAGCACACGCACGCAGTGAAGGCGATGAGGAACAAGCTCTCCGAGCGGAAAACCAGTACCGCCTAGCAAACTTCGCAAACCGGGCATCGGAAGAGGAGGGCAATAAGTACTATTTTCGGGCGCTGGCAATGGTGGTTTGGTGGTGTCGTGGTGGCGGTGTGGATGGAGACGGAGATTGGAGAAAACGGAGAGGTAACGGCGAGCCGCACCTGCCGGACCAATTCCGCCCCAGGCCGAGGGAAAGACAACAACGAGAGGGTGAGGACGCCATCTCCGACGCCGAACCCATGCCAGGAGGAAGAAGGATACGAGGCCCCAACCCAGCGAGAGACAAAGGAGGCCAGAGAAGAACGAGAGGGCGGAGACAAGCCCAATCGAACCCTAGATCCAAAATTCAAAGCCACACAAAACAAATCGGTTGAAATCGACAAAGAAACGGAAATCCTTGTCCATGGTTCAGCAAAAGCCCCAAAAAAATAGAGCCGGTTGATGAAGAATAAGAGGTTTGCGATGGGGGCTTCAAACTTCACGCTAAAACAGAACGCCGACGAAAGGGATTGGACGAAAGGTGGTGGCCAGGGGAAGAAAAACTGTTGCAACAATGATTATCCAACCACCGCCGAAGAGGGTTTCCGACCTCCGACGAGGGTTTCACAACCTCCGAAGAGGAGATTTGGGCCTCCGAAGAGGGTTTCACAACCTCCAAAGAGGGGTTCCGACCTCCGAAAAGAGAGGGTTCCAAAAGAGAGTTTTTTCGCAAATTATTAGGTTTTATTACGCTCCCAGATTTAGCTTTCATGACTATGCATGGTGAGATTTTAATATTAGAAGGCAACAGATAAATTAGATGATCGAAATTTGAAAAAAATGAAAAAGTAATCTATTACTATTATAAAACCAGAAGCATCTCTCGTCTACGTGGCTTCACCAAAAAGCTTTGTTCCACTTGGCACCCTCTAAATAAATCTACATCCCTCACTCTCTTATACATCTACACCTGGACGAGTAATATACCTCTACATCATTAGTTTTTGTCACGTCTTAGTAACCACCACTTGTCATGTCCTAGGGCAATTGAGGTTGAATTTGGATAGAATTTGGGAAAGGAAAAGGAAGAAGATGAGAGATAGAGTTGAGAGTTTAGACTGAGAGGAGAAGAAGACGTTTAGAGGGAGAGAACAAGAGAGAGTAAAGTATGTGATTATTCCTTGGATGCCCTCCTAATACAATATTAAGGGTATTTATACATAATACCCTTGTCCTAATACCCTAGCTTATTAAGAATCGGAGCTGTAATCCGATCCTTGTTTCCACCAATTGAAGAAGCAATTGAACTCAGAGAACAGAAAACAGTAGCTCACCTTACCCCGCCATTCAATGGAGGTAGTGAGAAGGAGAGAGTATTTGTGGGAGTTTTCTGATTTCATTATAAGGGAAAATTGTCCAAAAAGTTACACAAACAACTAACTGAAGCCAGGTATTTATACTGCTATGTACCAATCCTATTAGGCGTAATAACCAAGCCTAACAAACTTAACACAAAATTAGTTTAGCATCTATTCTCCTAACTCGACGTGTACTCCCAATATAGCTACTATTCCATACATAACATTACCGTCCCCTTATAAAACTTTGTCCTAAAAGCTTATACAATATAAATGGAAATGAAATGTACAAGACAAAATCAAGCCCATAGCTTTCATCTGCAATTCAACACTCAATCATGCAAAGAATTTGACAAAATGTGGTGGTGACATGGTCAACTAGAAAATGTCAATTCATCAGCTTGTAATATTTTTGTAGCAACTCATAATGCACACACGAACCAAGCCCATCTGCCACTTGATCACAAACTAATAACAGTACCCTCTAAACAAACGCTTACCACCAGGATAAAAAAAAAAACAAATGTCATAGTCACATCACTTTGCACCTCCATAAACTTGATAAGCTTGAGCATTAGGAGCTTCTTTCCCCCGTCATAAGGTAATAAGATGAAATCATCCCTCTCAAACTCAAACTGGTCAAACAAGTCCCCCATGCCGACTAAGCTGCCTTCACCAAAGCCTCATAAAAGCAATAACTTGGTCTCCTTGAAATAGGGTGGTTAAATGAGCCGAGTAGGTTCTCGTCTTCGCAAACGTTGTCGGAGAGGAGGAGAAAATTAAACATAAGAAAAGGGGAGAGAGGGGAAGACGAGGGAGATAATAACAAATGAAGAGGGAGAGGAGAGAGAAGAACAAGAAGTCCCTGTCCGATGAATATTTGCTTAATTTGAATTGCTCAGTGGACATTTGCTTAATTAAGTTAGTAATTAGGTCTACCAGCCCAAATTCTTCTCATATATGCATGGAATATTTTGAATGTGGTTGCCCCACATCGGTAATATAGAAAATGCTTGAACAACATATAAAGTTAAAGGGTTACTCCTTTCATTGCCAATTGGTTTTGAGATGGAACCCTGTTGGCAGGGGCGGATATAGAATTTTTTTTCGGGGTGGGCACAAATTTTTATGGATAATTTTTATATTATGTTTATTAGAAATAATTTTTTTTTAAAAAATATATGAAGAGAATATCTTATATTTGTAAGAAAATTTATTAATATTGAATTATAAAATACCAAATAAATTATAAGAATTTTAAAATAATGAAAAATGGATTGAGGAAAAAATAAATGAAAATATGTGTCTAGTCGAATTTGAACAATGATTGATTAGATTCTATTTAAAATGGGGTGAGCTTAACCACTAAGCCACTAAAGATATTTGTATCTTACCCTTTATTTTTTTTACATAACCCATATATTCTTGTATTTTTTTTTCCAGATCGACCGTTGGATTTATGTGTTGTTCAAGTCTCTCGTATATGGACCCGCACACACGACTTTCCTCTAATTTGTCTTAGTCCAACCGGACCCAGTCGACTTTAACAATATCCCATTTCATTTGCTGTACCAATACCCAATTAGTCTGCTAGAAAATAAAATGTTACGACTTCTTATATGTTGTACCGATCGAACTAAATAATAATAATAAAATGTCATTTTTTGCGAAATTAGAAGAAACAATTAATATGCCCCAATTTGTGTATAATACGTTATAAAAAATGCAAGAAGGTTTTGTCCATTGCATGATATTAAAGGCTGAAATTCATCTCAATATTTTTTTTCTACGGGTACTTCTCAATATTTCATAGAATGAATTAATTCATTAAGCGTCCCATATGACACACAATAAATTAATTTAAATTTCATACAAAAAATGACAGTTATTTAATACGACAAATATACAGTTCTTGTAATGTACACTTGTATATTTATCAAGACACCAATATTAAAACTTGTTTATTTTAATTCTATATCCTAGTTATGTCACAGGTGTTCAAGAGACGTGAGGTATTGCATATTCAAAAAAATACAATTGATGATATTTAAAGTTATATATGACCCCAACTAAGTACTACCTCCGAATTCGAATAATTAACCTTTTGGCCGATTTCACAATTTTTAATAAAGTTAAAAATGAAAAGAAGATATGGACCAGCTTAGCTTAGCTCAAGCTCAGATTAGCCAAGCCAAATAGCTCGGATAAGGGTGGTTCAATGAGAGCTAGTAGCTAGGTGGATGAGGGACACGTGTATAGTGAGGATAGGTTTGGCAGTTAAGGCCTATATAAGGCCTGAACCTCTTCTGTAACTAAGGGTGGAAATGGGGCAGGTTATGGGTAGATGAAGCCACTCCATCACCCCCGCGGGTAAAACATTCCACCCGCTCCATCTATCACCCGCAAACTTTTTCACCCGCATCCGACCCGTGCGGGTGATGCGGGTGGAAGGGGTACCCAATGGGTGAAACAAAAGAAAAAATCAAATCAACACAAGTAGACCAATTCTAACTCAAAATTACAAAGGGGGTGGGTTTATGTATTTTTATTTTTATTTTTGATCGGCAAAGCACTGAAATTACGAGCTAATTGAAATTTGAAAGTGGAAGGGTATATATCTCTATACTAATCATATAATAATCCAGTATATCCCTTGCTATAACGTGGAAAAGCAAGCCGAGACCATATCCATTCTAAATGAAATTTGGTGGGCAAAGCACTAATCAAGGATTAGGATTTGTAGAAGTTAAACTGGAAAAGGGTAAAATAGTAAAATCACACACATTATATATAAAAATTTTAGGATTTTATGCGGGTTTGCGGTTCGGGTGTGTGGGGCGGGTTAATGGGTGGGTTAATGGGGCGGGTTATGGGTGGAAAATCTTCACCCATAATCCATCCATCACCCGCACCCGCTCCACCCGTCACCCACTTTTTTGCGGGTTTTCACCCGCAAAATTAATGCGGGTAAAGTGGGTGGAGCGGGTACCCGTGGGTTATTTCCAGCCCTATCTGTAACAGACAAGTGAAAGGGAATGAATCCCAGCTCTAATAGCTCACCTTTTGCCTCCATTTTCTCTCTCGATTGAGCTTCAAACTGGTGTTTCCAGTTCATATGGTATCAGAGCCGAGGTTCGGCATGGTGCGGTGTGGTTTGGATTCCTGGTCTAATTTGCTAGCCGACCTTAAGGCATTGATTCGTCAAGTGCAACTGTCAAATAATGCGTGGCCAGGCAGTTGCACTTGAGGGGTGTGTGTGGAGAATATGAGTTGTGAGAGTGTCCCACATTGATTAAAAATTGAATCCAAGCCTTGCATATAAGCCGGTGGGCTACCCCACCACCTAACACCAATTGGTTTTAGGATGGAACCCCACTCGGCTTGTGGGCTCGACTTGGTTAGCGCGTTTGCGCTTGGCGTGCGTTGCCCCCCCCCCCCCCCCCAACCACACGTCGGATGACCCAGCGTTATTTCATAGAAGAATAGATAAATTTTAGCAAATAAATAATGTGAAAAAAATAGATCAATGAAAAAAAAAAGAATAATATGGGAAGTTAGAGTATTAATAGAGTATCTTGGAAATCAAATATAGTTAATGAGATAAATTAACAAAATTAGAAATTTCTATCATTAGTAGTGTTTACGTTAAAAAGTGGTCGAAAGTCCAATTATACGGATATAATAGGAGTATTACTTTAATGAATCTAACCATAGTGATGTATTGACGTGCACACATTTTTTTGAGAATAAATTTCATTTGTCATAAGAATGAAATAGATAGAGACTCGATTAGGGTCTCTTTTGGAGGTGCATAGAGGGATAGTTGACTTATACGAGTCCCGTATTTATATAAGACCCATAGTTTGGTCTTATATCTTTTGTATCCTTGGAGTTTATCCACTCATCTATCTATTTACCGGTTCAAGAAATAGATAGAGAAGAAATAGATAGAGAAGGGTGACGGATCCTAGGTCTAACCAAACGATTTTTTACCTTTTCAAAAATAAAAATTAAAATTAAAATTCACCTTCACCTAGGGAAGGGTGACGGATCAGGTGGAATTCTCGATTCATTTCCATCTTCTCCCATGACTCGGTCAGCTGCCCGCTTATTTCAGTATCTCCACGGGCAGCTCCAACCTCTGATTCTCTTTTTCGTTTTCAGACACCCCCTTACTTAAAACCCGAAGCTCTCCCGTTTTGCCTTTCCATTCGTCACCTCCACCACCACGCAGTACGCACCCCTCCCTCACTTCCTCCTCCCGGCGGTGGTGGCGCGCCGTTCCTGCTCCGGCGCCGCTACTTTACCGGATCACTGACCACTCCAGGAAGGAGAGCGATCAATAGCGATGGGACAGGGTCTGAGCTGCACGGGCCGCCGGCCGGAAACGAACGACGTTTTCAGAGCTGTTAAATCGGGGGATTTGGAGTCCTTAAAGAATCAACTGGATGAAGATTCATCTCTCTTGCGCCAGATCACTCTCTACGATCGCCAATCTTTGCTTCACTTAGCCGCCGCCAGTGGCCAGATCGACGTGAGTTTCTCCCAAATTTCATGTTATTACCTCCTCCGATATGTGATTTAATCGATTTTTTTATTACGGATATTTAGGTACTTTCTTGGCTTTTGGATCGATCCCTCAATCCCGATGTGTTCAATCGCCACAAACAGGTCCGGTGACATGCTAGAAAAATGATTTTGTGAGTTGCTTATTTGATCTTGATTTTTCTAGGGTTTGATTTTGTCAACGATTTTTCAGACCCCTCTTATGTTGGCTGCAATGCATGGAAAATTGTCATGCGTGCAAAAGCTCATTCATTCAGGGGCCAATGTAAGATTAATCCCCTTTATCTTTTTATGTACGCCTGTTTTTATCCTTCCTTTTACTTCTATATTGGGAAATGTCAGATGAATCAATTAAAGTGATAAGGAAAATATGAATCAAATCTTGGAGCTGTTTTACTTTTCACTGTGTCAATTGCTGTAGAATCAAGTAATTGAAGGATTCAAGGATCCATTTTGTTATTGGGATTGAGTTACTGATTTGGTATATGACCTAATTTGTTGTTATCAGATTTTGATGTTTGATTCCAAAAATGGAAGAACATGCTTGCACTATGCAGCTCACTATGGTCATTCAGAGTGCCTTGAAACCATACTCTCTACAGCCAAATCATCTCATGTTGCTTCTTCTTGGTAAGCCTTTCTCCTGCTCTCATTGTTATTGTGTTTTCCCAGTTATAAGTTAATTGATAGCAAGTTATTGTGATTGATTGTAGGGGATTCACTCGATTTGTAAATGTTCGAGATGACAAGGGGGCAACCCCTTTGCATTTGGCTTCTCGTAGGAGGCGGCCTGATTGTGTTCAAATCTTGTTAGATAACGGTGCTCTAGCGTCGGCTTCAACTGGAACCTATTGGTAATGATAATACAGATCTGTCATTGCACTTGCCTTTGGTTTTGATCTCAAATTTGTTACATGAATTTAATAGTTTTCCTTGTATCAGCAGCTATCCAGGGAGCACTCCACTTCATTTGGCTGCGAGAGGTGGGTCTCTAGATTGTGTTCGCAAGTTGCTTGCTTGGGGCGCAGATCGCCTGGTTAGGGATGCTTCTGGGTAAGTTCAACTCCCCTTCGTCCTTTCGCCGAGTTATGATTGAATCTTTAAAAAAAAAAAACTAATATCATATTTATTGCGATTAATATCAGCAGGCTGTCAATGCCTTGGAATAAAATCCGTGGTAGAATTGCAATTGTTATAAGAAAGGACCTGTGAATGTAGTGTGGTTATTATAGTTTTGGCTTTATGCAGGCGAATACCTTTTATGGTTGCTTTGAAGCACAAGCACGGGGCATGTGCAGCCATATTAAACCCTTCATCAGCTGAGCCTATTGTCTGGCCGTCTCCATTGAAGTTCATCAATGAACTTAACCCTGAGGCAAAGCTTCTACTAGAGCAGGCTCTGATGGAGGCCAACAAGGAGAGGGAGAAATTCATCTTGAAGGGGAAAGCAGACTCCATTGCATCTCCATCACACTCTGAATCAGGGTCTGATGTTACTACATCCGAGGTAGTTGGCTGTTGAATGTCTACCATTTGCCATACATTCAGAGAATGCCTACATTATTGAAGGGCAGGGAATCTGATTTGAGTGTATCTACTTTTAGGATGATTTGCAAGATAATTTCTGATTTAGCTAGCTTTAGCATTTGCCTTTATGTCTCCGGCGGTGACTGAGATTTTTGCCTCTTTGACACAGATTGGTGAGAATGAACTATGCTCCATATGCTTTGATCAAATGTGCACAATTGAAGTCCAGGACTGTGGTCACCAGATGTGCGCACACTGCACCCTATCCCTCTGCTGTCACAACAAGCCGAACCCTACAACAGCCATCCTAAAAGCTCCTGTCTGCCCATTTTGCAGAAGCAGCATCGCCCGCTTAGTGGTTGCAAAAACCCATGCGGACAATGATGTCAACGATGTTGATCTCAGCTCCTCGAAGTTGAAGAAGTCGAGAAGGTTCACCGAGTGCGGAAGCAGCAGCTTTAAGGCCCTCTCAGAGAGGCTTGGCTCTTTCAGCAAGATTGGTGGTCGTGGCTCGGGAAGGATCCATGTTGGTGACGATTTGATTGATAAATTTGACTCCTAATTAGGGGTAGGAGGGTTCGATGAGGCGATTGGAAGCATTGCCCTGTACCCTCCAAAAAGAGAAGCCAAGACTCTGAAATCAGGTCTGAATAGTATTATACATAAGAAGCTTGATCTGCATTGTAGATTTTGTTTAGGAACAATAATTGGTTCACCGACGAGTGCCTGTGTGCAGATCTAGGAAAGGTCAGTGTTGTTGTCCTCCTTGTTATACCTTTGGTTGGTTTGGTGTGATATTCCTCTGCTTGAGAATGAAATTGCATTAGGAGAGTTTTAGAGAGCCTATTACTAGAAGGGGTGAAAGAACAAATTCTTTGTAATTTTTTGTACTTATATGACTGTTCTTGATTGCTGTTGCCTGTTGGCATTAATGTATTTATGTGAAACAAGTCTACCTACACCCCTTATGGGTGCACTTGAATATAACTGTGGTGCAGATACACATGAGATCATTCCATCTCATAAGAGCCTACTCAATCAGAGCATGTGTAGATGTAGTTTGTACACTTGTACTACAGGAAGGACAAAAATTGTTCCATCAAAAGCAATTCAGTTTAATCATTGAACTAGAGCATGACTGATGACACTGCCATGGTGAGCCATGCTTCATTATGTCAATTGGAATTGATGATACAAGCAATAGTTCTGTAAAGAACAACAAAGAAAATCACTCTTTTCTCATTTCTGATTGAATCTGAAAAACAAAGAATTCAGTCAAAGACAAGAACACAAAGCAACATTGATGCAATGACAACCAACAATTGCTCACCTCAGTGGGCAGCAGCTTGGCCACACACGCAAGAAAGCAGTACCGGGAGACCTTGATCCAAGCCTCTGCTGTAACTCCTTTCGGCCTCTTCGGCTGGCCTTGAACCTGATTGAAGACGGGGAGGAGGAGGAGGAGCAATTTGTCCATTGACAAACAACGAATTCGAAGCTGAATTGTGCTGCTCCATCAAGATCTCATCAGGGACTTGATAGGCATTGGGGCTTCGGGTTCTTCCATACGTGTTGCCAGTTGTAGAAGCTCTTCTTTCGACAGCGAGGAAGTGGCCGAGAGATGGAGGGTTAGTCGGGTTCCCGTTCCTTACATCAGTGCTGTGCCTTGAACACAGGGAAAAGAGCCAAATCCTGGACTTGCAGGGCTTCTTCGGTTTTAAGGGCTCCGGCCTTCTTCCTCTGATTGATCTCCTTGAGAGTTCTAGGATACTTGAAACTCCTATCAGGCTTCCTAGTGTGATGCTTCTGTCATGGAAAAAGGACCCTGTGGACTGGAAAAAAATAGATACATTGGTACTTACTATTCCATTTATCTCCGCAAAATTAAACCTGACACGACAAAATGAACATGTCACATATGAAAATGTGTCCTCTTAACAATGGAAAATTGACACACGAAAAGGGTTAAATTTCGCAAATATTCGTTTAGTGTTAGCAGGTTATGGAAATCACTCAATTAGGAATACTGTACCACAAAACAAGTTTACCAAATCACAAGGTTTGATGTGTTTTGAGGGAACAAACAAGAAATCAGAGAATAAACTTAGTAAGAATTCAGCAATTTTCTGGCTGAAGAACCAAAACTTTTTTTTTTCCATATATGTCAGCTACATTGTGATTCATTAGACTCTAGGTCATGTTATAGCCTTCACCTAAAAGAGGGGGGATTTAAAAATGTGGGAACTAGGGAGACTGTCAGCATCAAAACATTCTACATTTACACATTCTTTTATACCAATTGACACTCACCTCAGTGTCTAAATCTGAGGATGAATCTGTAGAGGGAGTGGAGGAGCCAGTAAGCATGGTGTTGAAAGAAATGGACCCAAAGTAATCCCTAGCTCTTCCTCCCAAACCAACTCTGAAATTCAGTGGCTGCAAACCCAGAGGCCACCCCTCTTCCTGCAAATCAACATTCAATTCAATCACCCAATCCAAACAAGAAGCAAAAACAGTACCTACAAAATCTAGAAAACCCAACCACAGAAAAAAAGGCATGATTTTTTGTTGCTTTAGCAGAAAACCCATGTTGGAAAATTAACAAATACCTGCCGAGCCATTGTAGCAAATTAATAGCTCCACAAGTACTTGTTCTTTGTGGGTGTGTGGAACAAACAAAGCAAAGTGTGCAAATATATTAAGGAGGTCACCTCAGGGATCCCTTAAGAGCTGTCAATTTCCTTTATGTTGCTTGGTGTTACACCTCACTGTCATCAAAACACCTACAGAAACAAAACCATGAAAGAGCTCTTTAAAAGGAGGAGAGAGGGGGAGGGAGGGAGTTAAAGAGAGGGGGAAGGGTCAAAAAGCAGGCCAAACCAATGAGCAAATGGTCTTATCATGGAAAGAGGAAACAGAATAATTCAGCAAGCAAACAAAAATGTGAGAGCAAGCAAATGCAATTGCAAATGCTGACTGCTGAGGGTTTAGGAAAGCTGTCACAGTGTGTGTGAGAGAGAGAGAAAGTGATGCCTTGCTAGCTAGGGTTGATACTTAACTATGCAGTAAAATCTGCAATTAAAAGTGGTAAAGATGGGTCCTTTATTTTTATATTTTATTTGTGACTAGTGGGTGGGTACCAAATTGGCAAGTTTTCCTTTGCTTGGAATTGAAATTGTTGGTTTTGTAGTTGTAACTTATTTTGATAGGTCAATTGGACCAAATTAATCAAATTGAACTGCAAAAGTTCCCTCTAAGTGCAGGGTTGTTGAGGTTCCATTGAGGATTATAGGATGGTTGTTGCTGCTAGCTTTTAATGATATTTGTTCAATTGCCTTACTTTTCATCTATTGTTTTCATCTATTGTTAATTTGTTATAGATGAAATCGAAGAATATTATCAATACGCATTGTTTAGAATACGAATCTCTCTATTAAATAAATAAATAACATAACATAACATAAAATTAGCATTATAAAATGGATAATGACTTAAATTTATACAACAGACGATGAATCTAGAACTTAAAATTTTGGTCTTTCCCATGAGCTTGGGTATGGGTTAATAATCTCTGTGATAGGTGGTTATTTTTTTGTGATTATCTACACCCAAAAGGGGTAGAGCTCAAGTAGGTTAATATTTTAAAAGTGCACAATTAGGTTAATCATAAGCTCAATCTAATGTGTTGAATGTCGACCAAAAAAAAAAAAATCTAATGTGTTGAAATGTGGATCTTGAAGAGGAAGACACTAGTAATTTACCAATGTGGGCCATGTGTGGGGTCAGTATAAGATTTATGCTTTGAGCAAACAGGGTCAGGCCTGATGAGAAAAGCAAGGCCAGTGAGATCTCATTAATGGAAGAGGCCCAACATTGAAGGGCAAAGGGTGCAGAGGGGTCCCAAGAATCACAGTGAGGGAGGGAGGGAGGGGCCATTGAATCACACCCTTTACCCATATGAGATTAAGAAAGGGGAACTTCAGGGAAGAAGCAACTCCCTTCAGCACCAATTTATGGCTTTTCTTCACCATCATTGTGATTTGTGATGAGAGTGGGAGGATGTTGTTATTTCTCTCTCTGCAACAACAAAAAGTCTCCACCTTTTTTAGCTTGTGTTTGCTTTTTTCACACCCTTTTTTCCTTGAATGGTGTTAGAGACTTTGAAGCATACTATTTTCATTATATTACCACTTCTTGATGGTTTCAAATTTTCAACATAGGCATGTGAGATTTTTTTTATATAAAGTAGACGTTATGCGGTTTTAGAATAATCCCCCACAGACCCAAGGACTAGCCTACAAAGCACTTAAAGCGAAAAAGCCGAGAGACAAGCCATCAAACAAGCTCATCAAAGTCAACGAAGGCTTGAGCCACCCAAATTCTCACAAATTGTAAGAAGTGAGCATTCAACCTTGACCTTTGGTAATGGACATTTTTCCCTTACCATTAAGAGAAAAATAAAATTAAAAAATAGACATGTGAGTGGAGTGAGACCTTAAGTTTTATGGTTGATGAATCTTTGAGTTTTTTTTAAATATATGTTATCTTTTATTAATCAAAATGTTAATAATAGAGTTGCTCTGGCTAGGGTGTGTTCTAGTGAGGGTGACAAACAACTCTTTTGTTTGTGATTTTCCTATAGACGTTCTATAGCTTATTTTTTTTAAAAAAAATGTTAGTTTGGCTTAAAAAAAAAAAGAGGGAAAAAGACTCAAATATTTTCAAAATGAGAGAGAGAGAGAGAGATTTTTACCTTAAGGGCAAGCCTAGCGGCTCTTGTAAAAATTCTCTAAAATTGAGATCAAAACACTAAAATCTCTAAAAAAAAAATATCCTCCAACTCCAACACTTTCTCTATTATACATATTTTTTCATTTATTATATATTATAATAAATACAGAATTTCATAATATAATAAATGAATTTTTTAAACTTTAGATTTTTTGAGAAAATTTAAACTTTAGATAAGTAGTATAGTTTTCGTACCTTGTACGAGATTTATCCCATCAAATAAATAAATTCGATTTATTTATTATTATAATTTATTTTGTTGAAAATATCAATGTCTTCATTTTATTATTTTTTAATTACTAATCATGAATGATTTTTAAGGATGAAAAAAACTTTATAAAATATCAACCTTTTATTTAATTTTTTTTTATAATTTCATACTATATAATATTTATGATATATATTAAATTATATAAGGAAATTATGAATCCAATAAAGCTTCATATTTTGAATCCCATTTTAGTTTCATATATTATACTCCCTCTGTTAATTAAAACTTGTCGTTTACTATTTATGCACGCTTTTTTAGAATAATAAAAACTATATGAAATATTAACATTTTTTACATTTGTTTTTATATATTCATACTTAATTGTAATAAGTATGAAACTATTTTAAAAAATTATTAAAAAATGTTAATATTTTATATAGTTTTTAATGCCTAAAAAAACGTGCATGAATAGTAAAACGTCATGTTTTAATTAACGGAGGAAGCATAATATTTATAAGTCCAACTAAGCTTTCTATTTTGAATCCCATTTAAATCTTATTTATGACTTAAATGGTTGGCATGAGACTTGATGAAAACATTTAATTTTCGAGATTTTTCTCTTCCTCTAAATATAGAGAAATTTTTACCCTCTCTCCTCATTTTTCTATTTTACAAAACTATATTTTACAAAACTATATAGAGGAGCTGTTGGACCATGAAATCCAGTTTTTTCTCTAAATTTTCCATTTTTCTCTATTTTAGAGCTTCTCTTGCTCTAATGAGTTTACCCCACACTACTTTAGTTTTGATATTTATGTATCACCATTAACAGACATTATACTAAAATGAGGAATTCACGTGTTAATATATGAAGCTTAACATTGCTCAAGTAGTAATCATGGAAATGGTTTAGTTGATGGTGAACTAATTTAAGTAACTCAATCCATCATTCATTTTCTTTTGTTTCTTGGACTTTGTAAGGTCATTGTTGAAGTCGGTTTTGATTGGGATTTGTGGGGGTCCAATCAGGGAATGGGCCGATTGTAGCCCACCATCTAACTCATCCAACGGATTAATTGGTTAGATTGGTAAACCAAATCCTGTTTTTATTTATTTATCTATATAAACTCTTAATTTAAAAGAGTTTAGGATGACGTGTCAATCGTAGAGACATTTTAGGACTATTAATCAATCATATTTTTTTTTTGCCATTTTTTTATTTTCTTTAATTCTCTTTTTTTGTTCTTTTTTCTTTTAATTTTTTTTCTTTAATTCTACTAACCATTGAGCTTAATTCAAAATATTGAATTCAATCTAATATAATTATTGGGCTTAACTCAAATTTATTTACTAACTATTGACTTAATTCAAAACATTGAATATAACTATTGATTATGACACATCACATTTAAACAATGTTATAATGATATTGATATTATTATTACTGAGTAATTTAAAATATCTATATTTATGTATTATACTTTACATAATATTTTTTTTTTAAAAAATCTGAGATAATTATAAGATACATTTGTTATAAAGTTTTTTAATGATTTTTATCATAACATTTATTAATATTTTATAATATTTTTATATATAATATTTTAGTATTAGAAAAACGCGTCATGGCGCGGGGATCCTACTAGTTTATTTTAAATGACAAAACGAAATCCTGTTTAGAAACAGGTAGCACTCACCTTATCCGCTTAACCATAGGCGAGAGATTTTCAATGATCCTGTTTGTCTTCATAACCTCATTCGAAAGTTCGAAAAGATGCTATCAGATAGTCTCATCCTACTCGATCCTAAAATACACGTCGTTTGACTTTTTAACATATTTTTATGGAGTTAAAAATTATATAAAATATTGATATTTTTATTAATTGTTTAATCATTTCAAGCTTATTAAATAATAAGTTTGAAATTATTAAAAAATTATTATTTTAAATAGTTTTTAACACATTAAAAAATGTATCAAAAAAGTCAAATAACATTTATTTTAACTTCGTGGAACTTTCGATTTTAATATTTTAGAGTTTTAAAAAATTATTTAAAAATAAAAATTTAATTACTTAGTTTTTTTTTTTGGTGGAGCTTTTAGAATTGTATTTCAACAGCTGTTCACCTCGAACTTATCTCTCATCCTTCGTCACCTAGTTTGTTTCAACTACCTGGTATTGCCCCAGATAACCCAATAAAGAAAAGCACTTGCAGCAACAACAAACAACCAAAAATAAAATTAAATAAAATTTGAGAATTTCAACTAATTAATCCAATCTAAAACTTCAAGACTTTCCCATCACTAATTAAGAAAAAAAAAAAAGCATATACATTAATTATCAAATTAACGAGTGGCCTAATTCTGTACGATGCAAGCTTTAGGATATCTAGGGCTCAGCGATCGCGCGCAGTTCTCGACCCCTCCACCGGCAAAGGACACCAGATTCTCCGGAGATTCAAATTCCGACACCTGATTCTCCCGATGAAGCGCTTGCTCAAACGCGACCGGCGGTAAATTCTCTTCGGCGCCGGCGGGCATTGCAGAACCGCGGGGATCCTGTGCTCCTCCGACGTCGGCGTCGTGTATCCGTCGTCCTCGTCGCAGTCCCCTTGGAGGCCCGCGGGCGGCGTCGCCGGTGCCACAATGCCGCCGCTCGGATCACAAGAAATGGAATTAGCGTTCCTTAATTCTTCAGGAAACTGTGATTCTCCGTTTAGGGATTTGAGATCCATGTGGATTGATTGATCGGATGAAAAAAGATTCGGTTTTTCAGTTTTTGGCTGTTGCTCGATCAGAAAATTAGGCTGTTCATATCAGAATATATAAAATATCGTTGGGAGTTCACCGCCTTATTGTGATCTGATTTCGCGCCAAATTAATATGAAAACGGAGGGAAAATGTAGTGCGATCAAACAAAATCTTCTCAGGAAATCTATCTTAATCTCTATACTATACCTATCAGTATAAATATATTTATAAAAAATCTTTATTACTTTTTTTATAAAAAAAAATATGGCTTTCTATGGAAGATTCCCAAATAGAAACATATTGCATTATTTTATTTTATTTTATTTTCAATCTGGATTGCATGATTTGCTTTGCATATGTGCAGTTTAGCGAATCGTTATCAATATGTATTATATTGATAACGATTCCCAAATAGAATCAGCATTATTTTATTTTATTTTATTTCCAATCTGAAGATTGCATAATTTGATTATTTTATTTTATTTTATTTCCAATCTGAAGATTGCATAATTTGCATATGTGCAGTTTAGCGAATCGTTATCAATATGTATTGATACAATTAAAAATAAAATAAAATAATGCTGATTCTATTTAATGGAAGCCATATTTAAAAAAAAAAGTAATAAAGATTTTGGGTGATAATTAAGGATGACTTCTTTGTTAATAGGGAGCAATCCAAAGGATTAAGTCGAAGAGATCTAATAAATAATTCTGGATAAGAGCTCGTGGGTTTGGTGGAGTCATTATATATAGATGGGCTTATTAAGAAAGCATGTTCATGAAAGATTTTAAAGAGGTTTACCATTAAAACAAATTAATTACACCAATAAGGTAAATATTAAAGGGTAAAATCTCAAAAATCGTTTCAATAATTCGTAGTTTCATTGTTTTACTTTTTTTTTTTCATGGTTTTTGTACTTTTTAAGCTTGTCCGACTCGATATTTATTTTTAAGGTATATATATGGTTTTATCGAGACTATATTTAAAAAAAATTACTTTTTAAAAATGATTGATTGATATCATATTTAAGAACTCGATATAGTGGTGGGTCTTACGGGGGCTTGAGATGGCCGAAATCCCAATTTAGAAGAAAATTTGAGGGGGGTGGAGTAGGGCTGGCAAATGGTACGGAAATTACCATACCAACCACGTACCAACCACAAACCGACTATTTTGGTAACCACACTTGTGGTAACCAACATGGTGGTAATCATCGTGGTGGTAACCACGTGAAGGTGGTACGGTAATGGTAATGAAATCTGAAAACCATGGTTACCGAGTATATATATTAATTTTTTTTTATTTAATGTTTTATTGTTATTACCTTTGATTTTAAGTTTTTAATTTATATTTTTTGTTTTGATTTTGACCTAAATTTGTCATTTTGAATGTTTGAAGACTTTGAACTTGTTTTGTTTGAACTTGCATGAACATTTTGAATGTTTGAACAATTGAACTTTGTTTGTTTCTCGAAGACTTTAAACTTGGTTGGTTTGAATTTGTTTGTACTTTAGGTTTTGAAGTTGATTTATTTGAACTGTTAAAAGATGGTAATCATATTATGTTTTGATGACCATCGAAAGGTAGTCAAGGAGTTTCAAAAAAATACAAACATAATTAAAGCTTGGTAACCATGGTAATGTACCGATGGTAACCACAAATCGTGGTTACCACATATGCGGTAACCATGACTTGTGGTTGGTACATGGTATGAAAATTTGTGTACCACCAGTTTGTGGTTGGTACGTGGTAATCACCATTTTTTTGTGGTAACCGTACCATGCCAACCCTAGGTGGGAGTTATGCTTGTGTTTTTTTTAATCATTTTTGCTAATTTTAAGGATAAAAGAGTTAAAAAAAACTTATAAAGATAATCCGGATTCATAAAGTACTGGCAAGACGTAAGAATATCTACTGACAAGATAATTAGAGTAGGTTCCAATGGATGTGCATATTTGCACGTTTCTTTGGACGTGCAATACTTGCACGTCCTTTCCGATGTGCATGCACGTTTTAAAAAAAATAATAATAATGCGCATGCACGTCCAGGCACGGTGGTTGCAAACCCACCTTCACGTTGTTAAGGACGTGCATGCACGTTACTTCCGACGTGCATACACGTCCTTAACAACGTGCAGATTTGCGGTGTATATAGCTGAAACGATTTTTTTTTGGAAGCGGTTAATTTATAGAACGTAATGTGTAATTACAAAAGAGGGCAAGTCCAACTAGGGCATGCCCTTTATCCTACCCGACCCCATCCCGGGGTGTATCCCAAAAAACTCCACAAAAAACTATCACCTACTCAAGTATACCTCCCCATCTCACGTTTAACTCGATCATAACACTACCCATTACTCGATAAGTCGATAGTAGTTTTTGCAACCACCGCCCCTCCCTAGGTGTTTTGCCTTTACACCTTAGGGAGATGCGAAACTTGCAAGTCTCCACTATACGAACCGCCCACTCTCTGGGCTTACACAACTCACCTCTAAACACCACACCGTTTCTATCTATCCAAGTGTAATATATAAAGGCCAAAAACACTAACAATTTGACCTTAAACTCTACCTTCCTCTGATTTTGTCGACTCTCGCATGCAAACCAACGAAACCAATCTTCAATTCCGCCTGGCCTATACGGTAAGCCGACCCACTGCCACACCCATTTCCTTGCTTCTTGTATTACCTCACATTCAAACCATAAATGCAGCTCAGATTCCTCCGCCTTCCTACACAGACGACAGATTGCAGCCCCGTCTCCCATCCAATGCTTCACGATTCGCCCTGTCTTCAGTCGCTGATGAACAACTACCCAGGTCACGAACAACCATTTTCGGAATTGGGCGCTTCTCCACAACATATCTCCCCAATCCACCATTGGTCCCTTCACTCTTAATTCCTCATATACCCGAGCACATTCAATCCTCCCCCTTGGTGAGACAAATCTGGCGTCAATTTGATAAGAGGACAACACACTTACCTTGCTGAGTTTGTCTCTAACGCCAAGGAGTCCTTTCCAAACCCAAGAGTCATATACCCGAGTATCCACATCCTATATACTAGCATTCTTGAGGTGATTAAATTGCACCCATCTGCACCAAACACCCCCACGTTGAAGGATGATGTCGCCTAGCAAGGATGAGAACAAACTCTCGTTCCAAACTTTCGTTTGCTTCACACCCAATCCACCTTCAGCATTCGGTTTTGTCACCATCTCCCACACAACCACCCCATTTTTACTGCTTCCATGGCCACTCCATAAGAAGCTTCTGCACAAACAATCTAACTGGTTGCCGACGGCGTTCGGGAGAAGGAGATTTTGCCCCCAAAAAGTCACGAGACCCCCCAAGGCAGCCTTAATGAGCTGGACTCTCCCTGCATATGAGATGTTCTTCGTTGCCCACATCTTCATCCTACTGTCAACCTTATCAATCAGCGGCCTGTACTCAGCTATATTCACCCTCCTAGCATGTAACGGAGTACCCAGATATGTCACCGGGAAGCCACCAAGCTGATACCCCAAGTGTTGCACTATCGCATCTCTTTCCTGGTCATTAGTTCCAGCAACATAACAAGTACTCTTCAACACATTTATCCTGAGTCCAGACGCTACGAAAAACCTATCTAGACATTCTTGCAGCACGGCAATAGACCCCAAGTTAGCTCGACAAAACAACAACAGGTCATCAGCAAAAGCTAAGTTGACGAGAGACAGTTCCTTAACTTGCACTTCGGTGGAAGTTGAAGTCCAGGTTCTCAGTAGCCTCAATGAGCATCCGATTCAGCACTTCCATACAGATTACAAATAGGTAGGGGGATAAGGGATCCCCTTGCCTTAACCCCCTCCTACCCGGGAAGTACCCTTCTGGCACTCCATTAATCAGTATGGAAAACGAGGATGAAGTCACACATCCCATGATAACTTCGACCACGTGGCCTGGGAAATTCAAGTACTCCAAGGCTGATTTCAAGAAGTCCCAGCTTACATAATCATACGCTTTCTGCAAATCAATCTTTAAGGTGCACCTAGGGGAGACTCTCTTTGTTCCGTAACCATTCACGATCTCTAACGCAACCGCGCAGTTCTGAGCTATGGATCGACCCGACACGAATGCCCCTCGGTTATCCCCAATCAAATCAGACAGCAGAGGCTTAATCCTAGTCACAATGATTTTGCTCACCGCTTTCATGATAGTATTACAGCAAGAGATGGGTCTTAGATCCTTTACATACGTTGGATTCTTCACTTTCGGGATCAGAGTCACAAATGTTGCATTGAGCTGCTTCAGAACACTTCCACTGCTGAATATTTCCTTCACAGCTTGACAGAAGTCTTTGCCTAGGATCCCCCAGCACTTTCGAAAAAACATACTTCCAAACCCATCCGGGCCCGGGGATTTGTTTATATCGATTGACCACACAACATTCTTTATCTCCTTGTCTGTCGGAGCAGCTAGCAGTCCTTCAAAGCTGGATGTTGGAACAGCTACACGGCTACACCACCCCTGATTGTTGGGAAGGGAGTACACGCCAAGTTTGAACCAAACAACTCCATAAACGAGTGAGAAATATGTTTTCTGAAATCCTGCTCGCCCTCCATCAACTCATCTCTTTCGTTTCTCATCGATGTAATGGCATTGATTGCTCTCCTTTCTTTTACACTTCTGAAGAATATAGAGGAGGTATTCTCTCCCATTTGAATCCAGTGGACTTTAGCCTTCTGAGCTGTCAGACTAATTAATCGATTGACATTAGCCCTTAGCTCTAGCTCCACTTCTTTAGCTCTTGCAGCAAGAGACACATCCGTCTTTTCATTCAATAAGCGAATCTGAATATCCTCCAAGCACTGTTTATTTAGCTTGATTTGACTTTGCAATTCCGGGAACACAACCCTATCCCATGTCCGAAATGCTTCTTTGACATTCTTAAGTTTTTGAGCAAAGATATACTGTTTCGATCCTACTACATCCTCCCTACACGCACTGGAAACCATAGCTAGGAAGGCTTCCTCTTCGCACCAGAAGTTCTTAAACTTAAACGGGAATTTTCTGGCCTTGAATTCACTACGCAACGTTACCACTGACGGCAAATGGTCAGAACAACCATGGACATAAAAAAAAGCCTTTGTATTCAACATGATATCTCTCCAGCTATCATTTACCAGAACTCTATCAATCTTTCTTTCTATTTTTTCTTCTCCCACTTTCCGGTTGTTCCAAGTATGACGAGCACCTATGTATTCTAAATCAGACAACTTACAGTCCACCATGATGTTGTTCAATTCCTCAAAATCGTCATGAGTTGCAGCCATGGTAGGCCATTTATCTTCCACTTCCAATATGCAATTAAAGTCACCCATCACTACCCACGGAGCAGAGCAGTTAGCAGCTATACTTCTGAGTTGATTCCACAGCCCAACCCTATCCCTTTTAGCATTCTCAGCATACACAAAGGAAGCCTCGAACTTGAACTTACCATCCCGAGTTCTGACACTACAGTGCATAACTTGAGCATGAGCAAACACAAGTTGAACCTCAAAGATTGCAGGGTTCCACGTGACCCAAATCCTACCCTTACCGCTACTGTTACCAACACACCCACTGTTTTCAACAACCTCCTAGTCGTACATCAGACTGTTTCTCACTTTCACTATATTTTTTTGCAACACTTTTGTTTCTAAAAAATCCATTAGCGAAATATCTTTCTCCCAACAGTAGCTAGCTAAGAGATTATTCTTCACGTGATCATTAAGACCACATGTGTTCCAAGCTCCTATTTTAATTCTATCCATGAATCATTTAAATGTGAGTGCTACCCTAACCCATAAGTGAATCTGTACGGAGCTCAATCTGGACGTCCTCCATCAGTCCCATGTCTCTGCTTTCCTCCTCTGGCAACAGCAGAAACCGACTGGCCAAATCCAACTTGGTATGAGCAGTACCGATCTCAGCATCCTCCCCTGACTTCTGAGTAAACAAATTCTTTTTCTTTCGATTGGTTTGGGGTGACCAGCCGGACTCAGGACCCTCCTTACTCGGACAATCGAACTTTGAACAACCCTATCTTCACCCTTCTTATCTGAGCTAGGTTTCGCTTCAGCATTATCACCCTTTTCCTTGCCTGCTATCCCATTCTCTGTTACTATCTGAGAGTCACCACTCCCTTCCTGCTCACTGTTCGATTCAGCAACTCTGTGCAACTCATCACTAACCATCTTACCAACTGGGTGATTTTTTGGAACCCAAGCGAGTCACTTGCCATTACCAAGAGATGCAGCAGCTGTTCCAGTTCTCTTAGCTCTAGCAATAGCATACTCTTCAGTCGCATGACCAAAACACACACATTCACCACACACCTTAGGAAGCCACTTATAAATGATCTTCTGAACACAGCTTACACCATAATCATCATCTATCTCAATGCTTTTACACACAACTTCCTTAGCAGATACCTCCACAAGCATACGAGCATAGAAGATGCTCTCTCCTTTAGTCGTACGCTCGTCCACACAAATTGGAGTACCCACTGCACACCCAATTCTGCTTAGTGTCGCCTGATTGAAATAAGATGGATCCAGATATGGCAAACAGACCCACACTGGGATTCTTTCGAACGAATTCCAAGAGATGGGCGATCCAGGCTTCCATCAAGGTTCTCATTTAGCCGAAACGATTTTTATTCCTTTACTTTCCATCAAGGTTCTCATTCATTTACTTCTCTCCTTTTCATGTCATTGTTGTTATCCTATGGCTAGCTACTTCTTGTATTTTTCCTGAGAGATATGTGTTTGAACTTTAACTTGATTGTGCTTTTACTTGTTTTTTCATGAACACCTTATTGTATAAATTTAATAGTCTTAGGCTCCGTTTGGTAAAACACTAGCGGATGGGGTAGTTGAAGCTGATAAAATTATTTGTGTTAAATAGTAGTATATGTTAACAAGCTAGTAGTATGATATTTGGTAAACCTAGCGGTTGGAGTAGCCGATCAATGGAAACTTGTGAATAGAAAATCATAAGCTCCGAAAAGTTTTGGTGTAGCTATTGAAACACTCTCATTCCAAAAACTAAAAACATATTTATTTTATTTATAACTATATAATATCAAAATCAAAAGATCCAATAAGCTAGCAGATGGTGTTTTTTATGCATCTTTTGATAATACAGTATACATCTACTACTTATATTTAAATATATATATATATATATAATATATAAATTATACTCCCTCCGTTAATTAAAACTTAACGTTTTAAAATTCACACACGCTTTTTAGGTGTAAAAAACTATATAAAATATTAACTTTTTCAATTTTTTTTAATAATATCATACTTATTACCATTATTTATGAATTTATAAAAACAAATGTAAAAAATATTAATATTTTATATAATTTTTATCATTCTAAAAAAACGTACATAAATAGTAAACGACAAGTTCTAATTAACAGAAGTATTATCCTAACTCCGAAATAGTATCCTATATATCTTTGTCTTTTTTTTTTTTTTTTTTTTTTATCGTCATATCACCATATTAATATCATATCTCATATCGGTCTCCCTCTCCCAACAATGAGATTATGAATGATGTAGACGAGGCAGCCACATTGTTCTCCAGTTGACTTGTTACTCGTTTCTTTCCGGTCAGAACCAGCCATTGAATTCTACACCGTTCCTGTAATATTAATTGCGTCATAATCCGATATTAATACTCCGTATACCAGTGGAGATCTTCTGCTCCACCTCCTACACCCCTCCCTACGTCACAAAAATATTTTCACATTTATTTTATCTTCAAAAAATTATATTTATATTACTAACATATATTTTGATATATTTATAAAATTTTATTTTGAAAAACTATATTTTACCATTTTTAAAAATTAAAAAGGCAATATTTAAGAAAATGCAATTATTAAAAATTTTAAAACTTGATTTTTTTAAGATAAAATTTTATAAATATATTAAAATAGATGTTAGTAATATCAATATAATTTTTATAATTATTTTTAAGATAAAATAAATGTTAAAATATTTTTGTGGAGTAGGGAGGAGTGTATATATGTGTTGTAGCCTTGTAGGGGATCTCAAGTGTCCGTATACTGTATCCGGAAAAAATATCTAATCATCAAGTGATAATTGTTCTAATCATCACCCACCATCGCCGTTAATTTTCTTTTTTTTTATTAATGACGTGGAGGTTCTACGTTTATTGCATGACTAATTCTCACTGACTGAGTTATATCACTAGCATGTAAAGCACTTGAGTCGGATAATTAAACCAAGCGGCAAACCACAAGACAGACACAATTCATATGTTAAGATATGAGTATCCACCCCAACGCAAATGTCACTTATAAAAGTTGAACTCTTGACCTAATAGTACCGAGATATAAAGAAGTGTCTCACTCTTTCCACTAAAGGAAAAAGGTTATTGGTAGGGGTGGGCACGGGACGGGACTCGTCCCGCGAAATTTTTTCGGGACGGGATTGACATTTTTTTTTCGGGACGGGATGGTGTCTGGACGGGACGGGATCGGGACGGGACGGGCCTTGTCCCACATATAAAAATAATAAAATATTAAATAAATTTGCAAAGTGAAAAATGCTTTCATAATTCATTATTTAGTTTAATATGTTGAATACGGTATTATTCTCAACTATATTATTCAATAATAATAATATTATTATTAATATTAATATTAATATTAATATTATAATACTATTATTAATTCATACAATGATTGTATAATTAATTATAATGTTCAACATATTTGGCTACATTATCTTACTAGATCAGGACGGAAAGGAATTGAGACGAGATTTACCAATATTGTCTAATTATCAATTGATAGTTAGGAAGAATACCGTATTTAATTAGCTATTTGCCTCTTGTAACTCTAAATGAGCGGGATGTGTGTGTCGATCTGACGGGATCCTCTCCATTGACTCAGTCTGGAATTTCTGACTTTATGCCTGGTCGTGCTGTTGTTGATGCTGCTCGACGTAAGTGTGTCAAGTATCAAGATTTGTGTACGTCAGCTGGTTATGGTTTCCTACCCTTCTCATTCTCTTCATTGGGGGAGTTGGATACAGATGCGGTTGCATTGCTGAAGCGGATTCAGAAATTCTCGGTATCTCAGGATGCTGGGCTCGTGCTGCACGTTATATTTTTACTAGACTTGACTTTGTTATCGTTAAAGGAGTGGGTGCCCAGATAGTATCTCGGTCACCCACTAATTTCTTGTAATCTGTTTTTATTATTATTATTATTATTATTATTATTATAATAATAATAATAATAATAATAATAATAATAATAATAAAAAGAATAATAATAAAAATAAAAATAAATAAAAATAATAATCCCACGTTATAGTTAAAAATAAAATAAAATCAAATAACTTATTTTTATTGTTATTATTATAAAATAATTATACTTTACAAGAAAAAAATATAATATGATATAATAATAATAATATAATAATAATAATTTTATTATAAATTAATATTATTATTAAATTATATTATAATATTATATAATATTATTATTATTATAAATTGAAAATTATTATTATATTTATAAATAATATTTGCTCAAAATAATAATACTAATAATATATTATTATTATTCTATAATATTATAATATTATTATTATTATAAAAATTATTATTATTATTATTATTATTATTATATGCGGGACGGGACGGGATTTGCGGGATCCCACCGGGATCGTCCCGCGTTTCGTCCCGCATAATTTTTGCGGGACGGGATCGGGACGGGATTCGCTATTTTGTCCTAAATCCCACCGGGATCGGGACGGGACCGGGACGGGATCGGGATTTGCGGGATTTGTGCCCACCCCTAGTTATTGGTGTCCGCGTAAACTTAGCTCAACTGGTTACATGGGTGGTGGTTGGGCAAAAAATCAAAGATCGAGTCTCATTAGCGACCGTGTGTGAGAGCAACTTCTCAAATGAAGGGAATTCCTTATGCCCAGCTAGTGAGCATTAATCGATCCCAGCCCTCATTGTCGGTTGAGTCACTATGATTTACCTTATCCCACCTAGAAATTTGATTAGTAGAAATCAGATAATCAATGTTAATTATTTGTAAAAAAAAAACACTCTTCTCAAATCTTATGATATAACACTACGCTAATCCAAAAGAAGATTAATGTGGAGTAGCATTTTTTGAATAATACAATTATTAGGTGGTGTTTCATTGAAAAAATTATAAGATATTTAAAATAACGTAATTTTAAAATAAAAATATATAAATTAATTATATTAAATTTATAATGAAATTACAAAACACGTACAATATACGGAGTATATTGAGTATTTGATTTGTACAATTTATACCATATTTTATTTTAAATTTATATTATTTAAAAACATAAAATTTTAGTTAACTATCTGCTTATTTGATTTATCCGATTTTGATTTTCTTTGTATCACAAGGTTTATCGGCTTCTCGAACTCAAACTAACCTTTTTATTTATCGTTTTGAATTATTTTTTTATACTCCGTATAAAAAACAAAACCGACAAAGACGACTTTTAAATTGGAAGAAATAAATTGTGCAACGGAAATCTTTCCACAAAACCGACTCCGTTTATGTCAAAACCAACTCGGTTTCTAAAAATACACAATCTCTCTCTCCTCTCTCCTCTCTCCCCAGAAAGGGATTCCAGCTCCTGGAGAAGCGACCGGCGACGGCAGTTACCCGTCGGAAATGGAGATCATGACTCCATCGTATCCGCCCGGGACAATCGTTGACCAGTATCCCCGGTTATCCTCTTCCTCGCGCAGCTATGTCGAAGCGTTGGATCGGATGAGTCAATGCGAGTCGAGCTCGAGTTCGCATTCTCGGCTAGAGGAGGTGGTGGAAGAGGCAGGTGCCGATGATTCGGTGTATGTTGCGGTCGGAAGATCGACGGAGAAGGTCATCGCTATGCTCCGGTGGACGTTTCAAAAGTTCGGGAGTTGCCCGGTGTGCCTTGTTCACGTCCATCAACCCTCTCCTTACATTCCTACCCTCTGTGAGTTCAATTGTTTGATTTGGTTCACTAATTTCAACCTGGTGAACTCGGAATTGCTTCAATTGATGCTTAATTTTGTATTGTGAGAGAAATTATGTGCGGATGTTGAACTCTGAAATTGATTCAGAGAATTGCATCATCTCCATTTTTGTGAGTGGTGACAGATTTGTTTAATGCTGCAGTGGGGAAACTACCAGCAGCTCAGGCAGATGAAAGAGTAGTGGCTGCATACAGGAAAGAAGAGTGGGAAAAGACAAGGAAGCTGTTGGATACTTATTTGAGCCTTTTCCATGGAAGAAAGGTATTGTAGCCTCAGCTTGAAATTTTCCATGGCTGTAACTTCAATTTGCAAATATGCAGTTCCAAATACATACCTAATGTTTTGCTGCTCCTGACCATCCTTGATTACCACATAGGCACATACTCATCAAAACTGGTTTTAGTTACAAAAGTGTTCTTTTCACATCTATAAATATTGATGTTCAATCCATCTAGTAAAAAAATCTAATAACTATTGCATATGAAGGTCTTAAGACTATTTGTTTTGGTAGTTTCAGCCTGTGAAATGTCGGTTTACTGTTTTGATCAATCCAAACTAGTGTTTTATTCTACTTAGGTGAAACCAAGCATAGTAACCACTGAAGCTGAGCAAGTGCCGATTGGGCTTGTGGATCTGATTAGCAAGCATTGCATAAGAAAGCTTGTTATGGGAGCTGTTCCTGAGAAGTAAGTTGTTTCTTTGAGCTTAGAATTACTTTGAGATGGGATTGTTGCCTTCTTTTGTGATCAAGTAATCTTGAGGCTACTCATATTATAAAGTGACTCTCAATCTGCACTGCAGCTGGATGAAAGTGAAAAAGGGTTCTAGCAAAGCGAGCTATACAGCAAAAAAAGCTCCTCCGTACTGCGAGATATGGTTTGTTCACAAAGGAAAAAATATATGGACAAGAGAAGCCTTTGAAGGCTCTCACTTGGACGCAGTCATTTGTCAATCAGATATCGTTACAGGAAGAAGCTTAAGATCAAAATCATTGAGATGGGAGAAGACTGAATCCTTGCCCCATGGTGAACGCATTCGCTTTAACTCATCCCGTGATAACAAAAGGGGGATGAAAGACTGGTCTCAGAATATAGATGTTGAAAGAGAAGCTGACTTAGCTTTGTCAAATGACTCACAATCCTTGTGTAGCTCAATTATCAAAAGTGACCAGTACTATGCTAGTAATTCATTTCGGGTGGCTAGTACAAGCAACCGGTCTTCATGCGCTTCATTTGCTGAGGAACATATCAGTTTGGATTCTCAGAAGATGGAGGAAGAAGTGTTGCTTAGTCAGCTTGAAGAAGTGAAAGCGGAGTTGGCGAAATCAGAGCATGAAGCGTATATAATGGAAGTAAAGCGTGAAAACTTAGAAGCTGAGGCTATGCACACCATCATCAAGGTGAGACTTAACACTAACTTGTTTCCGTGAAGAATTTACTAGTGTAAGTAATGTTTCGGTAGAGATGAAACTATTTTAGTAGTTGCAAAGCAAACGATGCTGAATGTGTTCAAACTATTTGAAAAGTATCCTGAACATAACACAGAAAGTGTTCTTAGATTTCGCTTTTCATTGAACTCAAATGAATTGCTTTTTGAGGTCTACCTTGCCTTGATATTTCTCACATACTTTCGATACAAAATTGTAAAGAAGGCAGCCATCTGTGTGAAAGCACCTTTCATATTCAGCCTCTTTTTTTATGTCAGACTTTTGAAGAATATTTTTGAACTGCATAAGCCATAATGCTTTTTTTTTGTGTGTGCGTGTATATCAACCAAGGCAAGGGATTTTGAAGCTGCTTATGCACTTGAAGCTAAACTGAGAAAGGATGCTGAAGATACACTAAGAGCAACAATACATGAAAGAGACACAAAGTTTGAACAAAGATTAGAAGCAACTAGAGAACTTCAGCAGGCCAGGACTAATGTAGCAGTGCTTAGTAGTCGTGTGCAAGAGGCTGATTGTCGCTGTGATGGAGCAGCTGATGAGATGGTATTCATCGAAACATCTATTTCAAGTTTACGACAAGAGAAACAGAATCTTCGGAAGCAGACTATGGAAGCTGATTTCTGGCTGGCTAAGTGGAGAAGCAGTAGGGACGCAAGAAATACATCTCAAAATAGATACACTGGATTTTTGGATGACATCCCCAACGTGGTAGAGTTTTCACTTCTAGATCTACAGGCTGCAACGTGCAATTTCTCAGATAGCTTCAAACTTGGAGAGGGAGGGTATGGTTGTGTCTACAAAGGTGAATTGTTGAACAAGACAGTTGCCATCAAACAATTACATGTGCATGATATCCAGGGGCCTTCACAATTTCAAAAAGAGGTCAGTATTTGCCTGTTTAGTACTAGTTCATATCTATTGCCTCTTAGCTGTATAAAGATGTCAATATCTGCTAATTTACATCTTTATGCAGTTGATAATAATCATATGAAAAGTTTCTTTTTTTTTTTTTGGTGAAAATATGAAAAGTTTCTTGTACTGTCAAAAAATGCATCTCTTTTGACGAGAACCTGATTGAACTGAAGTATTAACTACACTGATGGCCATTTGTACTGCATGCAGGTTCAAGTTCTTGGGAAGATTAGGCATCCTCATCTGATTACATTAATTGGGGCATGCCCAGAAGGTTGGGCACTTGTATATGACTACTTGCCCAATGGAAGTCTGCAAAATCGCCTTTTCAACAGAAGCAATGCTCCTCTTCCATGGAAGGATAGAACAAGGATCATCTCTGAGATCTCATGTGCACTGCTATTCCTCCACTCAACTTACCCTGAAAAGATTGTTCATGGTGATCTGAAACTCGAAAACATCCTGCTAGATTCTGAACTGCATTGTAAAATATGTGATTTTGGGATCTGCAGATTGGTGACAGATGAAACCCTCCACTCTCCAAGTTTTCGTCGTTGTGCTGAACCCAAAGGCGCATTTCCATACACAGATCCAGAATTTTCTAGGACTGGTGTTTTAACACCTAAGTCAGATGTTTACTCGTTCGGGGTGGTAATTCTGCAGCTTCTAACTGGCAAGTCCCCATGGGGGCTGGTGGCTGATCTTCGTAAAGCAGTTTCTCAGAGGAAATTAGCTTCAATCTTGGATCCATCTGCTGGAGATTGGCCAGCTCCTGTGGCTAATAAACTGGCAAAGCTAGGCTTGGATTTCTGTAAATCAAACAGCCAGGATAGGCCATCTCTTACACCAACTATTGTCTGGGATTTGCAAAAGCTCCATCTTTCAGAAGAAAGACCTATTCTATCCTGCTTTTTGTGTCCAATTCTTCAGGTACGTTTACCCTAACTTCCCTTCCCTTTCCTGCTTCCTTTCGTTTTTGGTTGGTTTGCCTCCGTCCAATATGTTGCTTGCTAATGTGTCAACATAAAGCATTAGGATTTAGGAATCTAGGATCATGACTTCAATTTGGTCCGGGTTTCACAAAACCATTGTGTTATCCTATATATGCTATCTTACTTTGTTTCTAAGTGAATTAGATTTCTTTACAGCCGGTCCAGTTTACATGACGTGGTCATCTAGCAGAAGAAGAGATTATGTGCTGATTTTTACAACATTTTGTATTGTGTTTCAGGAGATCATGCTGGATCCTGTGGTTGCAGCTGATGGCCATACCTACGAAAGAGAATCTCTGAGCGGATGGCTAGAAAATGGCCGTGAAACATCCCCGTTGACCAATCTTCCATTAAGCCACCTGCATCTCTCACCCAACCACACCCTTAGACGCGCAATTCAAGACTGGCTTTGCAAACCTTGATCAGCATTTTCAGTGTAGAAAGTTAGGAATTGTGACCTTAAGAACATAGCAGGTTTGTGAATTGTGAGACAGTGTTTTACCTCCTTATTGGCCTACCCGACAACCACGAAAAGAGAATATCGAAGGCAGCTTGTGAAGTGTACTGTATGTTTGTATAGCTTAGGTATGGTATAATCCCCCCAAAAAATGAAAAAAGAATAAGTTGCTGACTTGCTTTATACATGGTTTGAAGTAATTATCAGTTTCTGAGTTCTGACTTGAGATTGTTCTTGTATCCTCATGAGTAGTTATTCAAATATAGTTGATAGTTACATTCGAATAACTGCCCATTACATTAGAATAACATACTACAATCCAAACCCAGATGAAACAATGGCAATTTAGGCCAACCCCAATTTAGTATTGACCCAAATGTAAGCCTACTAAGAGTATCAAATGCATCCAAATGGGTCACCCGAAAACAATCCGGGTCAAATTGACGTTGATTTCGTGTGTCCCTATTCCATACCCTCTTTCTTCCGATAATTCCATTTTGCACTGGGAAGTAAGTACCTAACAGGCTGGCAAATTAAGCCCGGGCCCAGGCTCACTATCACAATTTATACAAAGTTACATTATTCACAAACTTTTTTGTGATGCTATGTTTTTAAAAAACCGAGGGATGACACCAATTTACATTTCGGAAATTTTGCGAGGTACCCTTGGGGTATTGCAATTTTCGCGAGGTATACGACTCTTTTACATATTTCGCGTGGTACCCCTAGGGTTTTGAATCATTCCGCCTCGTGCCCTTCCATGTTAAATTTAACGGATTTGGTAGATCTCCGTTAGTTTTCAATTAAAAAAAGAAAAAGAAAAAAGCACAGAGAAAGAGAAAAAAGCAATTAGGGGGATGGACGCACACAATCGAAGAAGGCGATGAGCTATCAGAGAATGAACATTACTGGACTACTGGAGACGCCGAACAGCCATGGCGATTTCCGGCAGTAGACAACGGGTGGCAGGACTGCGTGTGGTGCGGGTACAGATCTGCAGATTGGGGAGAGAAGGTTACACAGAAGAGATTAATTGGATGCCTCGAGTTGAGTTTTTCCGCCGATAACAAGAGCAGACATGCCGTGGAGAGACCACATATGGCGGTCTCCGGCGGTCATGCCGGCCTCTTTCAGGGTGCCCAATTGCAGATGCCCTGGAGGAGCAAGAAGATGGGGAGCAAGATGGGGAAGTCGAATTGAATCGGCCGTTTCGGATTCGAACAATTAGAGCTTCTTGCTCCTCCGTCGATTGAGGGCTCCGTTGACACCCTGAAAGCGGGCTTCAGGTGTCCTCCATCGAACTAAAAGTGGGCTTTGATTGGCTCCTCTGGTTGCGAGTGCGAACCCCAAATCTCCCACCTCCAGCTCCTCCGATGCGGTGGAGGGCTGATTATGGCTTCTTCCATAGCTGCGGCGGTGCCCACTTCCAGGGAGGTGCAGAAGTCGGCGGCAGTGAGCGTGGCGGCGTTGGCGAGGATCTCTCCCGGTGGAGACGGAGGAGGAGGAAGCCCTAATCTCTCCTGGCGTTGGCGTCATCGCTTTTTTTTTTTTTGAAGCAAGATAAGGTTTAGGTCGGGTCGGCCGCAGCAGAGGCCCTTCCTAGCGCATCCTTCCGGACGAGAACTCGCAGTTCTGGATCATCCTCACAGCAGACGTCGGCAGGGGAGACATGGGCACTACGCGCAAGGTAGTCAGCCACAACATTCGATTCGCTGAAAATATGACGAATAGCAACATGAGTAAAGGACGAAATATCAGACAGTATATCCGCTTGTAGCATCTGAATCAACCAGGGACATTTCCAATCCCCTAGTAGTACTTTTATCACCAAAAGATTGTCTCCTTCGATCAGAAGTGTAGACAAGTTCAGCGCCTTAGCCCTTGCCAGTCCCATCATGAGGCCGAGATTTTCGGCATAAATAACCGAAATATTTGTGCAAACAGATCTGCCAGCCGAGACAACTGAACCATCAGAGTCGCTTCTTTCTTTCTATTGTCCGTGCTTTCTTTATTTCCTTTTTTTTAATTGAAAAAAGAAAACTAACGGAGATCACCAAATCTGTTAAATTTAACTAAGGAAGGGCACGGAGCGAAATGATTCAAAACCCTAGAGGCACCACGCGAAATATGTAAAAGAGTTGTATACCTCGCGAAAATTGCAATACCCCAGGGACGCCTCGCGAAATTTCCGTTTACATTTTTAGCTTGTAAACGGCTATAGTTTAAAAGTGTGTTGATACTTATGAATGGAGATAGTGTGCATACATATGTGTTATTAGCTCAGTGAATATGGTTCATTTCTAAAATAATTAGAAAAGTAGTATACCGGTTTATAAGCTAAGTGTATAAATGTGATTTTTTTTTATATTTTCACATATCAATACATCCTCATAAGAGCAACTATGATACCCTGAAATTCCATTTATAGCGGTTTTACGTTTCTGAATATGAAGAAACTCCAAAATTCCGAGGAAACGCCTCGAAAATGTTTTTGAGATGTTAGAAACTTTGACCGTTTCATCGACCCGAAAAGTCAGAAACTTTGACCGTTTCTGCTTGGTAAAAAACGTTTCTGTCTTGCCCGGTGTAATTTTTTATAATTGAAAAAAAGTAAAAAAATCAAACTCTAAATCATGATTCCCCTTCCTCCCGTCTGAAACTCCCATGTCTAGCCTTGCTGTCTCCTTCTCCATTTTTGGTCTTCCCTTGTCTTCTCCCTTTCGGCGACCCTCTCTCTCATCGGTGTGCTCTCCTGGTAAACTCTCACTTGCTTAGTGCTCTCTTCCTCTCGACTCTCACTATGTCATCCTCAAATGCGAGTAGCAGTCCTGTCGGAACTCGGAAGTCATTGTGTTGAACAAAGCCAACAAATCGACTTTGCAGCTAATGGAGTCAAAGAGAAATATGGACATTTAAAAGGTTTATCATGTCTTTATTGATTTTGTTAAGAAGTAAGGACATTGTTTATCACGATATTGAACATTTCAATTTGTAATCTAATGTAGCATTCTATGTGTATGACTTGGTGATATGTTTATTATTCTTATTTAGACCTTAAAGGAACATATAATTCATGTTGCCGTTTTCTCGGCATTTCCATTTCTTACAAAATTTGGATTATCGTTTCCCCGTTTCCGTTTCCCTTCCAGTTTGCGTGTAACATAGACTTGCTTAAAGCAACTAAGAATATCTCGTCTAATTGACACTTTGACACTAAGTGTAATATCTCATTCTATTTTTAGCTAACCCATTATCGAAAGTCATATCGTTTCACTAACCACTTTGATACTACATTGAAGTTTGTTAGGATTAAGGAGGGAAGGTCGAGTGATGTACATGTATACCTACACCGGTATTGATAATATATAAGTTCAATTAGGTTCATCTTAAAAACCAATTGATTATGGTAAGATACCGATTTATATATTAGACTTGTATTATTCAAACTTTTGACGTGAAACCCTTTTTTTTATAATCTTTTCACATCTTTACAATTTGTTTTTGCTTAAATTTTCTTGAGCACTATTTCCAATTTTATAGCTTGAAACTTGCATTAGTCTTTAAAAATGTAATTTGTTTGAAGATAAAATATAATGACAAATGCAAAATATATAGTTAGAATTTGTTGTTTTGTTTGTGTGTTGTGTGGGGATGGGAAAAATGATAAAATATACCCTCCCTTTTTTGTACGACATTTGTTATTTATGTGCAATTTATTAGAATGATAAAAAAATATAAAATAATAAGTTTTAAAAAGATCTAATAATTTCATCCTTACTTCTAATGAGTAAAATTTATATTAAAAAAATAACGTTAATATTTATATAACTTTTATCATTTTAAGAAAACGGGTATAAATAGCAAAAGTCGAGATCGTATGAAAACAATGGAAGGAGTATAACTTAACCTTTATTGAAGGAAGATGCGTAACTAAGGGCGGGCTGAAATATACTCCAGTCCGCCCTATTTTTTTTTTAAAAAAATATAAATATAAATAAAGAAATAAAATGATGTATTTTATTAGAATGAGAGTTTTGTTAATGAAATTATTAATATATGACAATTTTAGTTTATTCAGCCCAACCAAATTTTATTTTCTTATTTCAAGACGGGTTGAAGGCTCTTTTCAAATAATTTTTTTATATAGTAATTCCCATCATTTTCGATCAATAATAAAAATGAAAAACAAAAAGGTTGTTATAAACATATGATCGATCAACACATTGATGTTCCAACATTAGAAAGGAAGAAACTCCAAGTTCACACTTAGTAATGTGTGTTATTGATTTGCTTTGGGCCCTCACGCCGGTAACATTAAATAAAGACACTTAAAACACAACATACAAAAGCATAACGCCTTTCTAAAGTCGGCATGAATATATATCACCAAACTCACGAATCAGAATTTCCAAAGAAATGAAGGACAAAAGAATGTATAAAGAGGAGTCCAACTTGCCGAAATTGTCCCCTCATGGATTCCTAAAGTAATTAATCAACAACATCGCCAAAGACCCAAAGAAATATGACAAAGAACTAAAAGAAGCATATATCTATCTCCCCGAGTGTGTGCACTGTCAGGTCTCGTGTGCTGATGAATGGGGAGCTTACGGAGGTTTTTGAGCCGAGTCGGGTATTAGACAGGGAGACCCTATCTCCCCGTATTTGTTCATTCTTTGAATCGAAAGGCTCAGTCATCTTATCCAAGGGGCAGTGGATGGGAGCGAATGGAAACCGATCAAAATCACTAGATCCGGTCCCGAGATTTCTCATGTTATGTTCGCTGATGATCTCATTCTTACTGCTGAAGCGTCGGTTGAGCAAATTAAGGTCATAAATGGGATTCTCGAAAAGTTCTGTGGCCTCTGGGCAAAAAGTTAACGCTGCGAAGTCAAAGCTGTTTGTCTCTGCTAATGTCGATAGCCATACCGTTGATGGGATCAGGAGGGAATGCGGGTTCGAGGTGACTACAAATCTCGGCAGCTACCTTGGGATGCCTGTGCTGCACAAGAGAGTTACCGGTGAGACCTTCTCCCATATCATCGAGAAGGTCAAGGCCAAGCTCGCTGGGTGGAAGAGTAAGAGGTTAAGCTTCGCTGGCCGTGTTACGCTCACTAAGACGGTGTTGTGTTCTATACCGGTCTACGCTATGACTACGGTGTCACTCCCAAAGGCTACGTGTGACAAGATTGATAGTCTCTGCAAGAGCTTTATTTGGGGCGACAATGAAGACCACAGGCGGATGCATATGGTTGCTTGGTCGGAGATCTGTAAACCAAGAAGAGTTGGGGGACTCGGTTTGCGCTTTATGAGTGAATTGAACCTTGCTATCCTTGGTAAGCTTGCCTGGAGGTTTTTATATAGCAAAAATTCTGACATGTGGAGTGTCATTTTGCAGGCCAAATACACTCGGAATCATAACTCGGCGGGTATTGCTTCCTCGGCTGTTTGGACTGGGCTCGTCAAAGGATTGAATGTTGTTGTTATTCCTGGTACTCGGTGGGCTCTCGGGGATGGTCGTTCCATCCGTTTCTGGACCGACAAATGGATTGGGAACGAAAGCCTTGGAGACATGGTGATCGGAGATGTGGCGGAAGGGATGGAATCCTGGACGGTTAGGGATGCCTGGGAGGACGGAAGTGGGTGGAACTGGACTGAGTTGGCGCCCCTGCTGCCTGCCGGAATGATGCTGAAACTTGCGGCGACTGCGATTGTGGAAGACGACTCGGTTCAAGACACACTGTGTTGGAGTGGCTCGAGTGATGGGCAATTTTCCATTAGTAATGCCTATGAACGCATCATCAACACTACCGACTTTTGTTGTTTGGATACGCAGGTTTACATGAAGATTTGGAAGCTTAGAGTTACGGAGAGGGTGCGATGCTTTGTTTGGAGGCTGCTGAAGGGTGCTATCCTCACTAACGCCGAAAGGCTGCGTAGGCATTTGACCAGCAGTGGGGAATGCTCAACCTGTCAAGGACATCAGGAGACTCTAATTCATCTATTTCGCGACTGCACTTGCATTCGAGGTATGTGGGTTTCGGTTTGTGGGGGAGTTAGTAATCTCAATTCGGTTCCCTTTGCAGAATGGATCAGAAGCAACTTGATGGACAGCAAACCGGGAAGGGATGGGATAGACTGGGCAAGCTGGTTCGCGACAACACTATGGTGGACGTGGAAGTGGAGAAACAACAGAGTCTTCAACAACAAGGAGACGCCGATCAACAAGGCTGAGTTCATAGATGACAGAGCAAAGGAGTATCGGAAAGCTGAAGGTACCACGGGGACTGGTTCGGGAGGTGCTGAGAGGACTACGGTGATGGTGAGATGGAGCATGCCTGAGCGTGGCTGGGTGAAGTTCAACACTGATGGAGCGGTTAATGGTGAAGGGCTCGCTTCTGCTGGTGGAGCTCTTCGGGATGACGAGGGGACTTGGCTTTGTGGATTCGGCCATAACATTGGGCGGTGCACTGTCCCCATGGCGGAACTTTGGGGCATTTTGGATGCTCTTCGGATAGCCTGAGATGGTGTCTTTCGGAAGGTGTTGGTTGAGACGGATTCTGCGCTTGCAGTGTCTCTGATCAAAGGGAGAATTTCGCATGGTCATCCGCTCTTCAGCCTGGTACGGCAGTGCCAAGGCTTTTTCTGCTGGGATTGGGGTATCCAATTCCACCATGTCTTCAGGGAAGCGAACGCTGTCGCCGACTCCCTCGCCGCTCTCGCTCTTTCTATGCACATAGGGTTGCACCTGTTTTCTTCGCCGCATGCGTGCGCCTATTGTCTTGTTGATGAGGACTTTAGGGGCATGGCCACTCCCCGTCTCATTCGCGTTTAGTCTCATTTATGTGGTTTTCTTGTAACCCTTACGATTCTGGTTTATTTACCAGTTCGGGGAGCCGTTTCTCCCTGTTTTCCCATCCAAAAAAAATAAAAAAATCTAGCTTCTCTCTTTTTTGAAATATAATGGGATAGTACACTTCGCAGAAGAGATAAAATTCTAAAGTTTTAAGGTTTAAATTTCATTAGTGGTAATTATGTCTTGCTATGAGTTTGAGTCCGTTTGATGGCTTGCCACTCCATTTTCCCGATTCGATGGTAGTCAATAACCTCGGAACCTTTATATCGATCATTAAAAAAAAAAAGAAAGTTAAATGAGGTGTTTTTTAAAGAAAACTTAAGACCTCGAAGGAGAGGTATTAGCCAACTCACATTGTTGGAATATAGGGTTGTCCCACGTTGAAAATATTGAGATATATTATAAAGAATATATAAGTTTAACGGATTACTACTCTTATTGTCAATTAGTTTTGAATTTGTATGTTATCTATAGAATTGAATAGAAAAAATGGAGGCAAAATCATAAGCATGCGACATCTACGACTCCGCAAACGGCTTGTGAATTCATGCACTTGAATCTTGCTAGTGATTTTGTCTCTTTTTTTTTTTCCTTTTTTTGCACATGCATCCTACATTCCTACGTATGATTTTGCCTTTATTTTTATTATTATTTATTGAAAATTTGCGGTCTTGTGCAAACTTTGGTTAATATTGGATGCTTTTTTGCAAAGTTCGGAAAATAACGATTGGTTTCTTGTAACTTCAAAACACAAGGGTGCCTTTGTCCAAAGCATGGTAAATAAAAGTACTCGGATCACCCACATTGGTAGTTTTTAGAGGCAAAAAAATATTCTAATATTAGAGAAGTGTTAAAAAATCCAATTTTGAATTGCTTGGGTAGCAACTCCTCTAAAAATCGAAGTAATAGTTTGCCAAAGTAAAAAACGAGTTTGGAAATAAATTTTACTTAAAGTAAATTTTCCTTAAGTAAATCGTTTTTTTCAAGCACTCATTGATATAGGGGTGGGCACAAATCCCGCAAATTCCGGGCCCGTTCCGATCCCGATGGGATTTGAAAAAAAAAATGGTGAATCCCGTCCCGGTCCCATCCCGCAAAATTTACGCGGGACGGGACTTGGGATGGAGATTCTTCATCCCGCAAATCCCGTCCCGTCCCGCATATATATTATATATATTTTTATATTAATATATTATATACGTAAATACAGTATACCTAAGTATATATATATACATATCATATATGCAATGTATATATGTTAATATATATATATATGCAGTATCAATGTATATATACAGTGTATATATGTATATCATGTAGCTTATATATGCAGTATATATCATACAGTGTGTCAATGCAGTGTATACATAAGTATATATCATATATTCTATCAAAAAAAAGTATATATCATATATTTAGTGTATATATATATAATACACTGTAAGAAACTATAAACTATAAAAATATTATAAATTTATAAGTGTTATGCCTTTTAGAAATTGAAAAATATTAGAGAATTTAAAATATTTTTTTATTTGAGGGACATGGCCCGTCCCGTCCCGTGAAGGATATGGCCCGCGCGGGATTGAAAAAAAAAATAGAGAATCCCGTCCCGGAAAAATTACGTGGGACGGGACGTGGGACGACCTCCATCCCGTCCCGTCCCGCGCCCACTCCTACATTGATCAAATGAATGGTGGAACTAGAACAAAAGTTATATATTTTTAAAATTATTTAGATGATGGGGCAATCCCATTAATTGATAGAGCAAATGCAAATAGTTGGATGCTCAAACACCTTAAGACGAACGCGAGCTTTGAAATGATTTTGCTTAAATATAAGCAGATGTGCAATGCTCCACCAAAAACTCAAGCAAATGGGGTCCGTACCTGGTGTGGATGCTCAAGTAGAAAACTACCCCATTTGCTTGAGCATTTAGTCGAGTCTGCTCATTTGCTCAATCAAAATTACTTCGGAGCTCACATTGATTATCCAACAGCTTCTTCAAAATAGGAATTTTGGTGATTTTTGGGGAATTTTAGGTGTTTTTTAGGTCCAATAGATTCTCCATTTCATTCTCCAAAATGGGGAAGTAGGAGTAGAAATGGAGAAGCTTCCCCAAATCTGCAGCATTCTCTAAAACTAAATGATTCCCCAAATGGTTGAAATGGAGAAGCTGTTGGAGATGGAGCAAAAATAATTTAGAGAATATGCCTTTCAATTCTCCATTTTGAAGAAATTTTTGGAGAAGTTGTTGGAGATGGTCTAAGGTGCTTAAACAATTAACCATTTGTATTTACTCGGCAAAATTTGACCCGCTAGTTACCGAAGGTGATGTCTTATCCTTTTCTGTTGCCTTTTGTCTTGTTTTTGTTCATATAAATAGTTTAAAAAAGGGGAATCTAATTAAAATACCCTCATCTTTGGTGGTATGGTAAAAATATATCCTTAACTTTCAAATGTAATAAAAATATCCCGACCTTTAAGGGTAGTGGTAATATATTACCACAAGTTTTTTCACGAGTCAAAAATGCTGACAAGGCAGCCTACGCGGAATTTTTTATAAGGGTTTTTCTTGAACAATGTTCTTAAGAAAAAATAAAGAGTCGGACCGGTTTCATATTCAACGTCTTTTCCTCCCTCATATCTTCTTCCGTGGACCGTGGTCGCCTCTTGAATTGTCTTCTAGGTCTTCCAGGTAGCTCATGGTTACTCTTCAATGTCAGTCTTCCTCCCTCGTGATCGACTATCTTGAGCTGTCTCTCTCACATCTTCTACCCCTTTGAATCGTTCACGGATTTGGGTGGGTAAGTTTTTTTTCCCTCTTCGTTGTTGTTCTTGTTGGTTTAGTTTTGTTTTCGGTTTGGTGTTATGAATAGTCGTGTTGTGTTGATTTGAGGCAATTTTGACTAGATTAGTTGCTTGGTTGAATCAATTTCGTTTTTCGGGTGTACTTTGTTATCGTTTTTTTTTTCATAAAGAAACCGATCAAGAAAACTCAATCTTAGTGTTAATTTGTAAAAAAAGCTTCCACGTATGTTATCTTGTCAAAAAAATCCACGTAGGCTGTCTTGTTAGTTTTTTTGACCCGTGAGAAAACACAGGGTAATATATTACCACCACCCTCAAAGGTCAAAATATTTTTATTACATTTGAAAATTGAGGATATACTTTTACCATATGCCCAAAGGTGGGGTATTTTAATTAGTTTTTCCTTTAAAAATATACAACTTCATTTTGTTTGGAAAGGGAAATATACAACTTTATTCCAAACCCACAATTTAGTTAAGTAAATGGGTGTGTAAAAAGAATCTATTTCCTCAAGCAAAATTGAATTGTAGCAAAATTTGTTTTTAGGCCCACCATTTACTTTAGCAATCCAATTAAGGAGCGAGGCTAAACAAGGGATGGTTATGAGCAAAGCAAAAAAGTAAATAAGAGGTTAACTTGTGAAGCTACCCCCTTATCTTTGTAATTATTGTGACAAAACACACAGCTAGTGTGCATATCCATCCCCATCAGATCCGTCCATTTGCACCTCTGTTGTCCACTTTCAATTGCTTTCCAGCTAACTCCTCCCCCTAAAATATTGCATCCACACTACAATCCAATCCTATACATGATTCTCTCATCCCATTGATTTCACCAAAGTACCCCCTCCCTTTCCCCTTAATTGCTCACCGCCCACCACCTGCCCTTTGCCCATCTGCCGCCGTCTACCGGTGCTGCTGTGCCTCTCTTTACTCTCTCCACATTGCCTCAGAAAAAGGTTACAAACTTGCAATGTCAAGCAAACACTTTGATCTATGGATTCGTTTGGCGCGATGAGCTTCGGCATTGCGCGAATTGATGATGAGGAACCCATTTGGGCAATTGGATGTAGCAAATGGCAATGTTTTCAGCACAAACAGAATACATGATGAACACAGAAGAAAAATGCAGGAACTTTAATTGAGGGGATCCATTGGAATTAGGATGTATCCAATGGAGAAATTTTCTTTCCCATTATCTCTGTACAAAAATAAAAAAAATTCCCCTTCTAAATCTGGAAATTGGACAACTAATTGAGATTCACCCTCTTCCAATTTCACACCATCGCCCATCTGATCTTTCATCAAATTCAGCAAACCAGAAGGTAAAGGGAAAAAAAAAAAGGTTGCTGCTTTCAGCTGCAGCCATGAACAAGCTATCAATGCCCCAAATCAGCCCAAACCCTCCACCAAATTGTAAATAAATAAACAAAATTTGAACAATTCATCAACAAAAAATGTTGGAAATTCACGAATCTCATACCGATAATAATAGATACAGCAGCGCCACTGTGAACACCAGAGCTAAGCTCCCTTGATTGACTGACATACCAGCCGCAGATTTGATCTCATCCCTCAGCCCCGGTGGTGAAGACGGATCAGTTGGCGTACCCAACGGCGCCGCCCCCACCTCCGGCGGATCAGCCACCGGATCGTCACCACTCGAATTCCTCATTCCCAAGTTCACACCTTTCCCCTTCAACTCGCCGAAAATCTCCCTCGGCAGGAGCACGTGGGAGATCCCGAAAATGGAGACGGGGTTCTGGTCGAAAACCGTCTGGGTGACCACCGCCTGAACCACGCCGGAGTTGAGCGCCACCGACCCATTCACCTTGGAGATATTCAGTGTAAAGCTCCCGGCGCCGTTAGCCTCCGTGGCGAGCGTGGGCTGGACGGGGTTCACGATCGACTCGAGAGAGCCGAGCGGGTAGTACGAATGGAGGACGTGGAATTTCAGGACAAGCGCCTTTCGATCTGCGGGTAATGCCTGCAATTGAACGTCGGGAGGGAGGTCTGCGAAGGCGGCGTCGGTGGGAACGAAGAGAGTGATGCCAGCGCCGGCCTCGTCTGCCTCGAACTCATCGATGACACCAGAGGCGGAGAGCATTGACGCGGCAACGTTGAATCCATGGCCATCGATCAACGCTTTGGTGATGTTCAGCCCCGGGGAAGGCGGCCGGAGCTCCGACGCGACCAAATCGGATCCGTAGGGGGAAATCAATGAGCTGACGGTGAAGATCGAGACGTTGTAGGGAATCGATCTGACGAGAGTGAGGACAGTGGCAGAGGAACTGGAATTGAAATTAGGGTTAGGGTTGAGATTGGGAGAAATTGGGGGTTGGATAGAAACGACGCCGTTGGAGGGGTTGAAGGTGAGATTGAGGGAGCCGAGATCGGCGGGGGCGCGGCCGGTGGTCTGGAAGAGAGTGGGAACGAGCTGGCCGGAGGGAGGGAGGCTGCGGAGGTCGGACCAGGTGAGATAGCGGAGGAGGACGTGGTAGCGGACGACGTCGGAGAGGGAGGTGGCGGCGGCGGAGGTGTGGAGGTGAGAGTTGGGAACTGCGAGGATGGTGAGGGAGGTGCGGGAGGAGAGGTCGTCGGAGACATCGGAGGAGGAGAGGAGGGAGGAGAAGTGGGAGAGGTCGGGGTAGGAGGCGAGGATGGAGGTGATGTTGAGGGCGGAGATGCAGGTCGGGGCGAGGAAGAAGATGAGGAGGAGGTAGGGGAGTGTGGAGGGGGAGGAGATAGTCGGAGCTGTTCTGCGGCCGTTGCGGGCGGCCATTGTTGGGGTGGGGATGAAGCTTTTTTTTGCAGAGGCGATTGGGGTTTTGAGGTGGATGGGGATGTTAAGGTGTTCAGTGAAAGAGGGGAGTGATGGATGGATGGATGGATGATGATGATGATGATGTTGATGGGCATGTATGCATAATGTATAGGAAACACAGAGATCATCAGACCACCAAGAAATAATTAATGACTTTTTAATAATTGAGATACCATGCAAATTTTACATAATTTGAGGGTCATCTGAGGGTCATCAATCGGAAAATAGATACTCCGTAGTAACTTACCAAAGGGACGGTCTGGTCATTATAAAGGCTTTTCTGGGGGCTAGTCATGTTCCTGAAATATTGAGCGGCTAATGACAGATACAAAAACGCATTTAAACTATATGTCTCAGGTTGCTATTCGTCATATTTTCAAGGGTTCGAATGCGATGGCTGACAAGATTACACGTTTGACCTACAACATCCATGTCGATGATAACATGGTTGATCCAGAACTTGATGTTGTCGTCCGGTTGGACGCGCTAGGAAAGAGTTTCGGGCGGCGCCAGCTTTCCTAATTTTTATCCTGCTTCAAAAAAAATTACGGAAATTTCGCAGGGTGTTTTTTAGGTATTGCAATTTCCGCGAGGTATACAACTCTTTTGCATATTTCGCGTGGTGCCCCTAAGATTTTGATTCTTTTCGTGTCGTGCCCTCGGGGTTAAATTTTAACAGTTGAAACTTGAAAGGGAAGTCCGTTAATTTTGAAATTAAAAAAAATAAAGAAAGAAAGAACGCTCAAAAAGGAAGCGAAGAGGGAGGGAGATAGATAGAGAGAGCCCACAACGAGGCATGTGAGGACGACAAGAGAGATCACGTCGATGAGGACGACGCCAGGTCGGAGCTTACCCTCTGAGTCGTTATATAGCGAATCAAGAGCGAGAGGGAGAGATCGAAAGGGGACGCCACCTGAAAATCTCAATTAGGGACACACGCGAGGATTGTTTGAAAATAAGAGTCATCCCAGATTTATTTTGTTTTTTTTTTATAAGGTCGAAATTCATCATTTAACACAAAACTTAGGTCATGTTTTTTTTCCCAATATTTATATCCTAAAAACATTTTAAGTATTTATGCCCAAATCTTGATAAACATATCGTTCATGTTACTATCGTCGGTAAATGGTTGACAAATTCATTAATGTAAGATCAATAAAGGGATAATAAATCTAAAACAGTAAAACAATCACTTGTAGTTGTAATGTTGGGGCGGCCCATTGAGTATATCCAGCCCAACACCATTGAACTTAAGGCCCAAATAAATTTAAAAAAAAAATCCGCCAATGACGAATCTCTCTCTCGGCATTTGTTCGATCACCATGAATGTTAACACACCCCACACCCACACCAGACTCGATGTCCATTTCTTCGCCTACTTGGCTACTTGTGTTTCACAATCCAGAGACAAGAAATGGAGTCCCCTCATCCACAAATTATTCCACGGTCGGGTTCTCGTGTTTTTCGTTGTGGGACAAATTTCCAATACATCACAACAATTTGTATTGAAGTAATGGGACGTTGTAGTTAATCATGTTGTGATGGCGATGACTGATGAATGATGATGGAGTTTGGGAAGACGACGATGGACGGACACAAAGCTCGAAAGGTCGAAATAGTATCGGCTTATATAGTTTTTTAAAAATTAATTTTCTATGCTAAATTTACATTGATCTTCTATTATACTACTCTCTAATGTTTACATTTGGGGGAATGTTCAATTCATGAGTTTTTTCTATTTTAAAATTTGCAACCACGTGATTTCCTTAAATTTTCGTTTGTTAACCAAACAGGCAATGAATCAATGGTCTTTTTATTGGGTTTGCATTTTGAGATGGCCCCCCCTCCACGTTATTTGCCACCCTTATCGGGCCCATTTCTCCTTCAAGGAAAAAATAAAAAAAATGAACTAGTAAAAGTAGGTGGGTTGATGGATCGGACCCGGCGGGTCACAGGACCCAAATCCGTGGCGAGACGGGTTGACGGATCAAGGTGAACCTTCGGGTCACGGGTTGATCGCAGATCCGTCGGGTCACAGGAATTTAGAAAAATGTTATTAAATAACATGTTTGTTGTTGTGCGGAAAAAGGGGGAAGAAGGACTTGCACGGTTTCTAGTTGTTTACGTATTCTTTCGGGTAAAAAAAATAGTCAAAGTCCACGTAATTCTTTTACCTGTTTGAATCCCCGCTTATCTTCCCGTGTCGTCATATGAGCTCCCGATCGATGAAGTGTCGTCGTCGAATCCTTCATCCGAATATGATTCGGTGGAGAGGTACATAGTTACTTTGGGTTCTTTCATTTGCCCACTTCCAATCGCTTGGTAGAACTTGCATCTCGAGGTTCTGAGGGAGTATAGATGATCTTTGAGCCGTTAAGATCTGTCCGCTTTGGCTAAAAAGTAGCTCGACCGTTGCGGTCGAGCATGGTGCTCCAAGACACATTTCACTAATACAGATTTTTACTAAAAAGTTATGTATATTTTTACACATATTTTGTGCTAATGTGTATATTCTAAGTTTCCAACAAAAAATATTGTGAATGGTCTTAACTGCACTGGATCTAAAAAAATATATGAAAGGTTTATTTTACTCTTCTTTGGACATATAAAAAAAAAATATGAAAGGTTTATTTTGCTCTTCTTTGGACATAATTCAATCAGGGTAAGCGCGAAACAAGGGTCTTCCTGTGTCCCGTCCCACATAATTTTTGCGGGATGAGACCGGGCCGGAATTCACTCTTTTTTAAATCTCATATAGGCCTGGTCCTTGATAGATTACATAGGTCTCCTATTGTATAGTGGGCTGAAAGCCCGTTAAGGCCCAATACCTTGTAACCTATATATATGTTATATCAATGAATGGAAACCCTCAAGGAGGACATTACAATCAATCTCATGATCTCACATGGTATCACAGCCTAAGATCCAAAGACCCTAAATTCTTTTTCTCTAACCTTAGCCGTCACCTCCTTCTCTCTCTCTCCTCGCCGCCGCCCTCCCACCGTCACCCCCCCCCCCTCCTTCTCTCCCACCGTCCGCCAACCCCTAGCGCGCCCGCGCCACCCCCTAGCGCGCCTGCGCCACCCCCTAGCGCGCCCACGCCATTCCCCCCGCGGCCGCGTCACTCCCACCGTCGACCCCCTCCTTCTCTCTCTCGCTCGCTAGCACTTCCGCACACCGCCCTTAGCCTTCCCTTCTTGTCCCAATGGCTAACCCACAACCTACCGACCCTATTAAGCCACCCTACCATTCCGCCCTAACCATCTCCAACATCAAAAATTGCATCCCAATCATTCTTGATCATGAGTCCAGTACCTACACCATGTGGTCGCACCTTTTCACGACCCATGTTAAGGCTCATAAAGTCCTCCACCACATCGACTCCTCCGCTAACCGTCCTGCAAGCGAAGACGACGATCTCTTCGCTCAACTTGACACCATTGTTCTTCAATGGATCTTTAACACCATCTCAAAAGATCTATTGACCACTATCCTTGACCCCAAAGACAACGCCTTGCAAGCTTGGAAGAAACTTCAGGATCTCTTTCAAGACAACAAGTCCACCCGTGCTGTCTATCTCGAGCACGAATTCTCAGGTTGCAAGCTTTCCTCTTTTCCGTCGATATCTGCCTACTGTCAGCACATCAAGACCCTGGCTGATCAGCTCGACGTTGTCGACTCCAAACCCAGTGCCACCCGTCTGGTTCTTCAGGTTCTCTCTGGTCTCCCTTCGGAATACAACGCTGCTGCTACTCATATTCAGCAGACAGAGCCTCTCCCTACATTCGAGAAGACCCGGTCTCAACTGATCCTGGAGGAGACTCGCCTTCAACGTCAGACAACCGACGCCGCCAAAGACAAGACGACGTTGGTCTCATCCAGCGACATCATCGAGCAACTCGCCCTCCAGCCAGGCCGCACCAACGATCAGCAAGGACCTAGAGGCGGCGGCCGCAGCAACATGATAACCGCCACCCCTCTTGGTACCCCAACCCTGGCTACCCTCCTTGGATGCCCTATGGCTACCCCGGTGCGTCGTTTCGTGGACCTGCCCCATATCTCAACCGCCAGCAGGGCTTGTTGGGTCCTGCTCCCCGTCCATCATCCGATCAGGCATACCCGACTGATGTGCACAACGCCTTCTCTTCCATGCAGCTGACACCTCCTGACGGCTCTTGGTACATGGACACTGGCGCTACCTCTCATATGACGAACTCCTCAGGTACTCTCTCATCTCATTCTTTTAAGGGTCCTGCTCATTCTATTATCGTTGGCAACGGTGGTCGCCTTGCTACTTCGGGCATTGGCCACACCACACTACCAACCCCTACCAACCCTTTGCACCTAAACAATGTCCTTATTGCCCCCAAACTTGTCAAAAACCTTATCTCTGTCCGTCGGTTTACCACTGACAATGATGTTTCTCTTGAGTTTGATCCGTTTGGTTTCTCTGTGAAGGATCTTACTACGGGGGTTACTCGCCTGAGATGTAATAGCACTGGGGAGCTCTATCCTGTGTCGTCGCCCTCACCATCCAGCCCGTCAAGTCCAGTCGCTCTCTCGGCATCATCATCCAGTCTTTGGCATGCTCGTCTTGGTCATCCCAGTCCTGCAGTTTTAGATTTACTTCGTTCTAAGAGTCTTGTCATTTGTAATAAAGAGCACCGCTCTGGTTTATGTTCGTCTTGTCAGTTAGGCAAGCATGCCAGACTTCCGTTTCAGCGTTCTTTAAACACTACTTTCGCACCTTTTGATATTATTCATAGTGATATTTGGACATCTCCTGTGCCTAGCAAGGAGGGTCATAAGTATTACCTTTTGTTTCTGGATGATTTTACACACTTCTTATGGGTTTTCCCTTTGCACTTTAAATCTCAAGTGTTCCCTATCTTTGCCAAATTCCATGCTTACATTAAAACACAGTTTCACACCTCTGTCAAGTGTTTCCAATGCGACAATGGCCGTGAATTTGACAATAAAGATTTCCACACTTTCTTTAATACCAATGGGATCTCCTATCGCTTATCCCGCCCCTACACCTCGCAACAAAATGGCAAAGCCGAACGAATCATCCGCACCATCACCAATATGATGCGCACTCTTCTCTTCCACGCATCCATTCCCCTCCCTTATTGGCCTTACGCCTTGGCCACCACATGCTACCTCCTCAACATTCTCCCTTCTACCACCCTCAACCATCGCTCACCGTTTCAGGCACTGTATTCTGCTTTGCCCATATATGATCACCTTCGTACATTTGGTTGCTTATGCTTTCCCAATCAAGCATCCACCGCCCCCCATAAGCTTCACCCTCACTCTACCCCTTGTGTCTTTCTTGGCTACCCGTCTGATCATCGCGGTTATATTTGCCTTGATATCAAGACTCACAGGATCATTCTCTCTCGTCATGTCACCTTTGATGAGTCGCGATTTCCCTTCGCATCTCCCACACCCCCTGTGTCGTCGTCAGAGTCTGAGTCACCATTTCCTCACTTCATTCTTCCCAGAGCTCTCCCGGTGCTCCTGCGTCTCCCCCTCCCCCACCTCCCTCGCCACCCCCCACAACCAGACCTCACACCCGCAGCGTCTCCGGTGTCTTCAGACCCCGACAGATCGTCTCCATGACCACCGACCATCACCCCGCCATACACCCCACATCCCCTACACCAACATCCCTGCCCCAAGATGGCGCGCCCACGCCCCAAGCAGGCGCGCCCGCGCCCCAACCTGACGCGCCCCGCCCTGGCGCGCCCGCGTCCCCGGCTGGCGTGCCCGCGTCCTTCGCCTCTCCTGCCCCCATCCTTCCCGACTCCCTTTCCCCCTCTGCCTCCACCCAGACCTCCCTCTCCCCCGTTCCCACCTCCCACAAAACAGCCCTCCTAGACCCGAATTGGCAGGCGGCTATGCTCGACGAATACAGGGCCCTTACGAAGAATGGTACTTGGGTTCTTGTTCCTCGCCCTCCTGAGGCGAACGTCATTCGTTGTATGTGGCTCTTCCGTCACAAGTTCCGCTCTGATGGGACATTGGAGCGCTACAAGGCCCGTCTGGTGGTGAACGGTAGATCTCAGCAGGCAGGTATTGATTGTGATGAGACCTTCAGCCCTGTGGTCAAGCCTGCCACTATCCGAGTGGTCCTGAGTCTGGCTCTGTCGCGCAACTGGGGCATCCATCAGCTGGATGTCAAGAACGCCTTTCTGCATGGTCATCTGAATGAGACGGTTTACATGTTTCAGCCTCCGGGGTTTGCTGATGCTGAGCGTCCAAAGCATGTCTGTCTCCTCAAGCGCTCTCTGTATGGTCTTAAACAGGCTCCACGGGCATGGTTCCAGCGGTTTGCCTCTCATCTGCTCCGCTTGGGTTTCACTGGCAGCCGATCGGATACGTCTCTGTTTATCTATCGCAGAGGCTCGGACTTGGCTTTCCTACTGCTCTATGTCGACGACATCATTCTCACCGCCTCTTCTGATGCTCTTCGAAAGTCCATCATCTCGAGATTGAGTGCCGAATTCGCCATGTCTGATCTGGGTCCGCTGTCTTACTTCTTGGGAGTTGCCGTTCAGCGGCATGCGTCTGGTCTGTTTCTCTCACAGAGTAAGTATGCTGCTGAGATTGTTGCTCGTGCTAAGATGGTCCACTGCAATCCCGTCGCAACCCCAGTCGATACATCCAACAAGCTCAGTGCTCATTCGGGTCCTTTGGTTGATGATCCAGCACTGTACAGGAGCCTCGCTGGTGCTCTTCAGTATCTCACTTTCACCAGGCCTGATATCAGTTACGCCGTCCAGCAGATCTGCTTGTTCATGCATGCCCCTAGGGAACCCCATTTTCAGGCTTTGAAGCGGATCATTCGGTACATCAGCGGCACCCTCGAGCTCGGCACCACCATCACTCCTTCCTCTAAGCTTGATCTTGTGGCATACACTGATGCGGATTGGGGTGGTTGTCCAGACACACGTCGCTCCACGTCTGGTTACTGTGTCTTCCTCAATGACACTCTTGTGTCTTGGTCAGCCAAACGTCAGTCCGTCGTGTCTCGCTCCAGCGCTGAAGCCGAATACAGGGGTGTTGCCAACGTTGTCTCTGAGTGCTCTTGGCTCCGCAATCTCCTGCTTGAGCTACGATGCCCCTTACAGAAGGCCACTCTGGTCTACACTGACAACGTCTCCGCCGTCTACCTGGCTAGCAACCCAGTCCAACATCAACGCACGAAGCACATTGAGCTTGATCTCCACTTCGTCAGGGACAAGGTTGCCATTGGACATGTCCGCGTTCTACATGTCCCGTCCTCTTATCAGTACGCTGATATATTCACCAAGGGTTTACCTAGACAGTTATTCATTGATTTTCGTTCCAGTCTCACTGTACGGACCCCTCCCGTTTCGACTGCGGGGGTTTGATAGATTACATAGGTCTCCTATTGTATAGTGGGCTGAAAGCCCGTTAAGGCCCAATACCTTGTAACCTATATATATGTTATATCAATGAATGGAAACCCTCAAGGAGGACATTACAATCAATCTCATGATCTCACAGTCCTCACGTGATGGGACAGATCCTATCCATCGAATAAAAAATATTATTAAAATATTTAAATTCCTATAGATTTTAGGGTATTCAAAGGCTTAACACATATAGATCTATAATCATTTTATATTTTATGATTTCTCATATATATACACATACACATATATTCATGATGGGACATGATTTGCGGGATAAGGAAATCTCGTTCCGTCCCACGTAATTTTTGCGAAACGAGACCAGGACGAGATTCACTATTTTTTTTTTTCCAAATTCCACCGGGATTGAAACGAGACCAAAACGGAACAAGAATTTGTGAGATTTGTGCCCACCCCTAATTTCAATCGTGGATCTAGGACAAAATTTGGGGAGGTGAGAGTTGATTTTTTATTTATTTTTTATATGCATATATGATAAATATCTTTTATAAAAATGTACTCCGTATTAAAAAATGTTAAATATGTTACTTAAATAGACAATTTTAGGTGAAAAAAAATTAAGAAAAATAAAAAAATTATAAAATGGTGGCAATGAGATTTCATCTCATGATTTTATATGGTTTAAATATACCCTCTTTACAACTAATTTAAATAAACTTTGTCCTCCATTACTTTTTTTAATCTTTTAGTCCTAAAATTATTTAAATTAAAAAGGATAAAAAAATTCTCTATTTTTATCTTCTGGACTTGGAAGTTTCAACCTCAAACTCTCAAAGAATCGATCATCCCTTTCAATTCACTTTTACGGAGTAAAGTTTTACGACAAAAATACAAAGTAGGAGAATATATTAGGCCAACTGAAGTTTGATTCAAAATGTAAATATGCAGGATCTCAACAGGTGTGAGAAACGGACGGCCTGGATTTGATTCACAACTACAGTGATTGACAGATTGGTGAGCATATATTAACGTACACGCTAGCAACACCTAAGCCAGTACGTCACCGTTTTAGGTACTTGAAAAAGTTTAAATTTGGACTCAAGTGCTGTAACGCCGACTTCAATTCAATTCGGTGAAATAAAAGAAAGAAAAGGATGTGTGCCCTATCTACTTACTCTTATTGGGGCCCACGAGTTACCTTTTGTGTCTTATTTTTCTGGGTCTATCGGAAACATTCTCCTGACCGAGTCGGGTAAGAGTGCGTACATCCTGACCTCCCAGACCCTACCTTTTACTCATCTCTATCCGTCACATCAGCATAGCATCCATCCATCTGTTACTTTTTTCCACTTTAACAACAACATCTATAGCATCCCACAATTCATCTTTTTTTTAACCAGTTCAATTTACGAATATACCCCTCTATAACAAATATTTCCAACATGTTTATAATGTTATTATAATATTATATTAGTATTTACTTCCTAAAATTTAATTATAAAATTTCCTTCATTTATAAAATGAATAAGTAAAAGTATATATGATCCACTTCTGAGATTCCATATACGGAAATGTATTATAATAAGCAATCGGACATCGAATGCCCAAGATCCAATTTACCGAGGAAAATTACAATATAATTATATCCAAAGAAATCATTTTTTTTTTCAAAATATATTCAAAATTGATGTCTACATGTAGAGAAAAATGAATCTATATAGTATTATGGTTATTTTTTTTTTAAAAAAAATTACATTTTAAATAGCAAAAATGACATTATATGAATGTAATTAAAATGTGCCAGATTAAATCTTAACCGTTGGTTCGCTTTGATCTAAGTCGTTCCTCCCCACCTTGTATTGGTAAATCAAGAGCGGCAATTCCGGGGTTCGAACCGGGGACCTATGGGTACCACCCACAAGTCCTTTCCAGTGAGCCATTCCGGAATGGTTACGTTCCTCCCCACCGCCAGTGAGATCATGACACATGTCCCACCCTTTTGTAGAGGTAATGAATGAAATGAAGAATGAGAAAATTAGCATCGATGCTAATTTTACATCTTCCAAGCATCCCAACACCCGAATTGATAGTTTTTATTAATTTTTTTTTACAAATAAGCATCTTAAATAGTACCGTTAAAAGTGCTCAAATACATGGCCTTTTAGGCCTTGAAATTTTGTCAACAATACATGGGTTTTTAGGGTTATAGGGTAATTATTGTTGTGATGTGTTGATGATTGTCCCACATCGAAAAACACGGAACCTCAGGCCTTGCATATAAGTCAATGAGTCACTCCTCCTATTGGTAATTGGTTTTAGGATGGAACCCCGCTGGTCTTGTGTGCTCGGTTTGGGTGCGCATGATGCGCTCAGGACGTGTGGACCCCCACGTTATATGGCCCACCGGGATTTAACAATTATTACATTTAAAAAAGTACAATAGTAATTAAAATTAAAGAGTTCTCATCTCTATAAAAATAATGAGATTTAAATATAAATAGGTTTCCTTAATTAACGTGCAAGGGTCTAAAAGACCATGTATTTTAGAACGGATGGAGTATACTATACTGTACCGTACAATATATAGATGGTTAAAACTTAGGGTTTATATTAAGATATTAGGCCATGTTTATCAGAGATATTAGGGATATTAGAAATACTAATATTTTATTCTTCTTCTTTTCCTCACATCATTCTAGCATCACATTCTTTTTTTTCCCTACTATACTTTATCAATAGCATTCCAAAACCAATCTTTTTCTATCAATTCAATTTACAATTATACCCTCACCCGTAATTGTTTCCATCATTTCCTACTAAATCAATTTACGATTATACTCCTCTAGATTAATTTATTATATTCATTTTTCGTTAAAAAATATTATTCGTAAATTAATACTCCATACGTTACTTAAAACTTGACGTTTTACTATTCACGCACACTTTTTGAGGTGTTAAAAACTATACTAAAATATTAACTTTTTTTATTTCTTTAAAATAATTTCATACTTGTTACTATTAAGTATGAATTTATAAAGACAAATTTTAAAAAAAAAGTTAATATTTCATATAGTTTTTATCATTATAAAAAAGTGTGCATGAATAGTAAACGACAAGTTTTAATTACTAAAGGGAGTATTATTTATAAACTAAACCAGTGACTATATATAACCCAATATATAAATCTTATTTGAATTAGTCAAAATACATTGATTACATCAAAAGAGATTGCACCATGGACAATACATGAACTTAAATTCCAACTTAACAAACATAATAATAAAAATGAAAACCACTAGTTATCTCCGACATTGGAGCCAAAATTTTGCCAAATGTGTTCCTTCAAATCTTCTCTAAGACAACGGTGTGTAACACTATCACGTACTCCGTCTCTCACACATGTATATACTCTTGCATGACATTGGGAGTCCTAGTTGAATACATATAAGTAGCTAGATTTGTCCATCGGGATAGGTTTACCACTTATGCCTTCTTCAAACTGCAAAATCTCATACCCATGGTGGCTATAGTCTTCTCGCTCATCCTCCACGATCACGTTGTGCAAAATGATGCATGCTCTCATTATCTTCCCAAGCATTACTGCATCGTAAGATAGTTCTGGGCTGCGAACTATTACAGAACGATATTGTAAATTTGTAACACTCCAAATGCTCTTTCCACATCTTTACGAATGGAAGCTACATGTTGAGCAAATAACTTCATTTTGATTCATTGAGGAGACTTCGGTGACTTCACAAATGTAGCCCGTTCCGGGTAAATCCCATCGGTTAGATAGTACCCAATGGTATACTTGTGTCCCCCAACCGTGAACTTAACCATTGGAGCTCGACCTTGCAAAAAATCATCAAAAACAGGGGAACGACCAAGAACATTAATATCATTATTAGTATCTGAGACTTCGAAGAAAGCATGTCAAATCCATAGTTCATATGATGCAACCACCTCAAGTATAATCATTGGGTGATTATGATCTCCATGAGTAAATTGACCTTTCCTTGCAGTAGGGTGATTCTTCCATGGACAATGCATACGATCAATGCTACCAACATCCCTTGAAAGCCATGAGACTCCCCCACACGACCACACTTAATAATCATTAGATGTCTGTTGCATTTGGTTGACAAAGTTAAGTTACTCGTCTCCAAAACATTGGATGATTCCATCAACATATGTAACAAGCACAATCTGGTTGTACTCCAAATAGACAAAGGTACTCCTCACAAGCATCAACAACAAGGCCATAGGCCAAAATGCGAATTGCACTTGTAATTTTCTACAAAGCTGAAATGCCCATCCAGCCCGTGCAATCCGGTCGTTTTTGAAAGCACACCATTCCTGCCTCTAATCATTGAACAATACAATTGAAGACCCCCTTACACATTCAGAATCGTCGACAAAAGACCTCATCTGGGTATGTTGCCACCTCCGAGAAGTAATCATTGGATAATTGAGCAAAGCCTCTCTCCCCTACTCTTTCAATGTAATTGCGACAACGTCTCCGTCGAGAACTGCTGAAGGGCAGTGGCTGCATCTTCCCATTCAACATAGCATATATGCTTGTAGCTCCTTCATGCTTTCATCGGATCTACTGCTTGAAAGAAAGGGGTTTGTGTTTGACGAATTGGAGTAAGATCCATATATTTTTAGGGCTGAAGAGGAATGAGTTTGGTGTGCCTCTTCCCGAATGCTAAATTGCCAACTTATATAGAACGGATTTGACAATAGAACAAGGCAATATCACATGGTGGCTTTACAAATAAAATTCCCGAAGACAACTCTATGACACAAGGGGGCAACACTTATCACACGCAAGCTTTTCAGAAAACTCTTCCCGAAGATAAAGATAGATTTGATAACTTTATGGCATAAGGGGATAAAGACTATCTCATACAAGCTTTTCAGAAAACTCTTTCTAAATATAAAGATAGATTTGACAACTCTATGGCACAACGGAACAAAGCTTAATTATCTCATGCAAGCTTTTCAAAAACTCTTCCCAAAGATATAGATAGATTTGACAACACTATGCCACAAGAGGACAAAGCTTATCTCATCTAAGCTTTTCATAAAACTCTTCCCAAAGATAAAGATAGATTTAACAGCACTATGGCACAAAGGAACAAAACTTATCATATGGAAACTTTTCAGAAAAGATTCACAAACATGAAATGCTTCAATTAATAAAGTAACATGCATTACAAGTACAAAACATGCATTACATTAAGGAAAGATGCACTACGGAATAGGAAACATGCATTACGAAATAGAAAACATGCATTAGGTAGAAGGTCCTCCTTCTCATGGGAAATACTGATCATCGATCTCCTTGAATAACTTCATCAGCTTGCAGTTTAAATCAGGTTGTTAAGAAAGTCTATCTTCTTCACACCTGCTATGCCATTCATTTTGAGCTTCTCCACTCGCTCCATGCCATCTATTTCCAGCTTATTCACTCTCTCATAGTCTTGCAACCTCCCCCCCCCTCCCCCCCCCTTCCCCCTCTCTCTCTCTCTCTCTCTCTCTCTCTCTCTCTCTCTCTCTCTTTGTGTGTGTGTTCTCCTTAGCAAGCTGCAGCTCATACATTTAGTTGAACTTGTCAACTTTATCTTTCTCCATTTGTTCGGTAAACTCCTTATCTGCTAACTAATTAGACGACATTGCCTCGCTCCTCCCCCTTTTAGACTTCTTGATGCCCATGGGACACTCTATGGGGTTCACATTAAAGACACTCGTAGAAGTATCTGAACCCGGGGTATCCCTTCAACTAGTTGATCGAGATCTTTTGGAGCTACCAATGCTTACATTGCAGCGACAGATTTTGTCTAAGTAGTCAACACTCCACTTGGGCTTATCACGCAATGCAAGCCATGGATGCTCCTCTTTGAAGCGCTTCCCATCACTCTTCAAAGCATAAATTTCATGCGAACTCATGATAACATCTTTATCCGCCTCACCGGATGCTCTCAGTACAACTTGCCTCTTGAAAACAACCAACAAACTTCGAAACATTAAAGTTAATTTTTTGCCACCAAGCCTTATATTTCGAGGGGGTTTCTTTCCACTTGGTGTGGTTATACTCCTCATAGAATACTGCAATTCTACCTCAAAATGCTTGTGAATCTTGGTCGGTGGAAATACTGATCTAGATACTAATAAGGAGATTACCATCTTCAACACTCTAGTAGGCCGGCACGACCTAGATGAACTTCATCACCACCTTCCGTTGCTTCGCCCCGGAGATGCACCATGAGCTCTGACACGACCTCGACCATGAGCACGAGCACGACCTCGACCACGAGAGCCTCCATTACCACCTGTTGGGACCTCAATAACACTTGGTTGGGTGTTATATGTTGTGATCGTCTACAATAGTTTAGCATTTGCACTTTTAGGAGTGCCATGGATAAAATTTTATGGGCTTGAAACAAGCACTTGCTCGTAATATAGCTCATATCATACACATAAGAAAGAGATATGTTTCCCAAGATAGAAAAGAATAAATTCTCTGATTGATTTTGGGGTGGATCCATGATGAGGAAGAAGAGAAAGATGTGAAGTGAGTGTGATTTGCAAGATTATTGATCATATGTATTTATAGCTAAAATTGAAAGTGGTGTAATAGTGTGTACACCCTCATGAATTGGGAAAATCAGAACCAAGATGATGAGACTACTCAGTGTACGTATCAATAGGTTTTCATGCATTTGGTTTGATATGATAATTCACTTCTTGAATCATCAATGTTATTATCTATAACATATGTTATAATCATTTATTTCAAAACAACAAAATATATTCTTCAAATAATAATTATTACTAATGAAAGATAATTACAAATGTTTTTTTGAGATATTATTATACATAATTGTTTCAACGGAAAATCATTTTTTTAAAATATGTTCAAACATATTCAAAATTGATGTCTATATGTAGAGAAAAATGAATCTATTGTAGTGGTAGTTTTTATTTGTGTTTTTACATTTTCATTGTCAAAATTTGAATTTTGTAAATGTAATTTTCAATCAGCAGGACAAATCTCAACAGTTGGTTTCAGCTTCATCCCAGTCGTCCGCTACTTGCCCAGTCCAATGTCGACACACGTCCCCTCTGTGTTCAAAATTGCTGACGACAAGGGTTGCACCACACTGCGTTTTAGCACTTCACTTGTGCAAAACGGTGCCATTTTGATCTGGCTTTTCCGAGAAAAAAAAAGCAAGTCTGACACACCATAATTACATCCGATACTATCTACGATACCAACTGAAGTATCGATTGTCATCGAAGCTATCAACCTGAACAATAAAAATTAATATTTTTTTAACCACAAGCATCGCTAGCATCACCGATAAAGTTGCCATAAACATCTTACTTGCTACTCGTAATATTTAAGATGGAAATGGCCCCCCGGGGCATAGCTCACTGGTTGAAAGGTCACCCTACGCTGGGCCTAGAAGCTTCGGGTGGGAGGTTCGATTCCCAGGAGGAGCATTATTTGTTTCTCTTGTGGAGTGGGCCTCCTGGAGCCAAAGGGTATAAAGGGGGGTGGTTGGACCATTGGTGAGGCACATCCCGCGGTTTACCTCCCCAAGTCGATGAGGGGTCGGAGACTTGAGGTTCATGACTAGTCTAAGTGTAAGCTTGGGATACCTGGATAAAAAAAAGAGTTGGAAATGACATTGGATTAGTAAAATCAGGTAGTCCTTAATTGATGTGTTTTTTTTTTTGGATAATGAGAAAGAAAACGTGATTTACCTGTTACATATTAAAAAAAATGATTTATTTGTTGATGATAAAGTAACGTTGTACTTCTAAAATTTGTTTGAATGACAATATAGATTTATACGGAGTAAGACACAATAAGATTATCCACAATGGGTTTGGTTAAAATATACATATTTGTATAAAATGTCTAAAAATACAATCACTTTTTAGAAATTTACTCCATTGGTAAAATGTGCATTTTTTACACATCATTCAAATACAATTCATTTAAAACAAAAAAAAATCATAAAAATTAAACCAATAATATTCTTTTTTTTTTGTAAAAGTTTATGCACATGGAGAGAGGGAGGGTAATATGTTAAAATTTGCACATCACATACTCAAATGTTTACATTTGCACATATGCAAAACAACCAATGACGCTAAAAAAATGTGTACAAAATACACATTTGCACACAACCATTAAAATGATCTAATATAATATAATACTCTCTATGTCTAAAAAGATATTTTTTAACACGTTTTTAAAAGCTCAAAACAAAATAAATTAGGGAGGTGCCTTGGGTTCGATTGTTTCGTCATCCACGATCCTCTCTACATGATTTATAGTACTCTTTCCATGTGATGAAAAGTGGGTGAACGAATCATCACATGCCAATCTTAATTCTTAACTTGACTATGGTTAATTGTTCATTAATTCATTCATTAATCTTCAAATTGTTTCTATGTAGTAGTATCTATAATCCCTTAAATGGGTATAGTAACATAACCACTAAATTAACTCGTAATTGGTTATGGGGAAAAACAAATCTCCAGGACGACAGAATTCTATCAGGTTTATTGAGACATAGTTGGACCCATAGCCACCAAAGCAATAAAAGGATTTTTCCAATCAGTGAGAATTATGAAATAAATAAACCAAACTTTCATCTCATTAATTCTAAAAACAGATAACCCCCGAACAATAAATGACTTTAGACCAATCAGTCTTTGTACAACTATATATATAAGAAGACAATAGCAAAAATAATTGGAGATAGATTAAAACCAATCATAAAAAACTAGTACACCCTCTACAAGGTTCAGTCATATCAGAAAGAGCTGGTCAGGATAGCATCCTCATATCCCATAAAATATTTCACTCCTTTAGAAACAAAAAAAGGGAAAACGGGATGGATGACGATAAAATTAGACATGGAAAAGACATATGACAAGGTTGACTGAGATTTCCTGATCGGAATACTTAGAAAATTTGGAGTTGTCCAAAAATAATAAATTGGATTGAGCAATTTGTGAGGACGGCTTCCTTCTCAGTTTTGATCAATGAAGGGTCGTCAGAACCATTCAAACCAGAAAAAGGACTAAGACAAGGAGACCCACTCTCACTCCTTTTATTTATTATGGGCGCATCAATACTATTCAGAAAGCTTCAAATAGAGAGTAACAACTCAGAGGATATAAATGGATTCAACATTATGAGAACGGGACCAAGAATACCATTCATGTCATTTGCAAATGATATGATTATTTTTATGCGTGCAAACGAAAATGCGGCGCACAAAGTGAAATTTTTTTTAAACGAATATTGTGAAGCATTGGGAAAGAAGGTCAACTTTAGTAAATCAACTTTCCAAACGATCCCGGAGGTCACAAGCGAGCAAAAACAAGCGATTCAAGACACCATGACCATTACATACGTACCCAAACCGGCTTGAAAAATATATGGGTTGTCCTATCATCAATGATAGAGTGAACAAATTAACATTTGAGAAAATGGTAAATAAAACTAAGACCTAGCTCACTAAATGGAAAGCTAATGCCCTATCGCAAGAAGGTAGAACAACACCCATCAGAGCAAATCTAGCAACAAAACCAAACTTCATAATGCAAAACTTCATGCTTCCGGCTGAAATACACAGAGAGTTAGATCAAATAAACAGATCATTATTTTGGAACAAAGAAAACTCATACAAACCTCTCCTTTGATGAGATAAGATATGTAGAAGGAAAGATGAAAGAGGAGCAGGAATATACAAAACAAAGGATATGTATAAAGCACTGCAAATGAAATTAATGTAGAAAATCCTAGCTGAACCAGAAAATCCATGGGTACAAACAGTGGAGCACAACTGCATAAGTATCTAAAAGGACAAGGAATACTAAAATACCAGAAAACGGGAAACACATCATGACAACGGGAAACACATATGATGGGATAAGATATGTAGAAGGAAAGATGAAAGAGGAGTAGGAATACACAAAACAAAGGATATGTATAAAGCACTGCAAATGAAATTAATGTGGAAAATCCTAGCTGAACCAAAAAATCCATGGGTACAAACACTGGAGCACAACTGCATAAGTATCTAAAAGGACAAGGAATACTAAAATACCAGAAAACGGGAAACACATCATGACAATCGGCAAAACTGATGTCACTAAAAGATGAATTTTGTAAGGAACTGGAATGACAAATAGGCAAAGGGAGAACAATCAACTTTTGGAAGGATAATTGGCTAGAAAACGAACCATTAGAAGAACGATAATTATCGAATCACCAAATCGACACAAGCATCACAATGGATAAATTTATAGATATACACCGGAAATGGAAAATTGATGAATTGACAAGATACCTACCCACAAATATAGTCAAAAAAAATGAAAATGTATATATACTTGACAACACCCTTGAGGATAGGTTGTATTGGAAACATGGAAAGAACGGATGGTTCTCAACGGCTAGCGCCCTGAAATACATCACAAATAAGAATGATAATGAACATAACAACACCAAATGGGTGTAGGAATTGAAAACGACACCAAAGGTAAAAAAACTTCACGTGAAAATTATATTTAAACAAAATCCCAACAAAAACGAGACTGACAAATAAGGGAGTCGTGATACCAACAAGTTGTGAATTATGTGATCAATCCGACGAAACCTCGACCCACCTCTTCATCAAATGTCATTGTACAATGACATTAATTAGAAAAAATAGATTCACAAATAGAAAAGGTATTGCATGATGTTGACACAAACAACGATAATATAAAGAACAATATGAACCACATCTTTCGAAATCTGAAGAAAAAACATAGAGCAAAACTTGCAACAACCTGGTGGAGTATATGGACGAACATAAATAGGAAAATATTTGACAACTGTAACTCTACAACAATCCAAATTATGGAAATGTTTAAGAAATAGGCGTTGAAAAACTGGGAAAAACGAAAAGTATTGAGAAAAGTATTGATAAGAATAACAGGAAAACTACAAACAATACAACAATACCTAGAAGAAAAAGAAACTTGAGATGAGAAAAAATAACCTTCATATACGTACAACCTAAACTTTGATGGTAGTCTCACCTCTTCTGGAGTTTCTTTTACATGCTTCATCATTCAGAACCACCTGGGCTCCCCGATTGCGATCGACGGTGCACTGCTAGGGCCTAAGAACTCTGTAGAGTCCGAAGCACTTGCTTTGAGGCTTGGTCTACTGAAGGCAAAGAAGTTAGGCATTTCACGCAATATGATAGAGAGCGATAACCTGTTGGTTATTAATGCTCTTAATGGCGGCTGGTAGTACCCTTGGGAGATCGAAGTCCTTCTCTTCGACATCCGGCTTTTGCTCCACCAATTCTAGGTTGTCTCAATTTCTCATGTCTTCAGGGAAATTAACCGGTGTGCGGACCGTGTCGCTCACTTGTTCTAGACTTTGATCTTGGCTGATCCGATGCAAGATAGAAAGCTTTGTATTTGCATTCGCAAGGATGTCATTGGTTGGTGGACTAGCAAGGGCTAGCCTCTTCCAAATTTTTACCTGTATCAAAAAAAGTTCTAAGTAGTTAGTTCATATAGTATTGAATATCTCTAGACATTATCAAATAATTGAACAAAATGATAAATACGAATCCCTTTCTTCTTTGGAGGAAGCACATTTGAGTCGAGGATGTTTAGTTTTGTTTGCCAATAGCTCGTGCCTTTTTTTTTTATACAAAGCAATGATTTGAGGATGGTCAACCGCGATTCAACCATCTCCCAAGAGCGTCCAAATGGACGATGTTGGAAATCTCTATAGGAGTCTGCTCCACGACAAACGAGGAGGAGAATCCAATGTGCGCCAACCTATTCGTGACCTGGTTCCTTTCTCTAAAAGTGTGCGAGAAGTTGACAAGCTTGAAAGCATGACAAACCGAGGATGTCCGAGACCACCATCTCAATCTTCCAAGGGCACCACCAAATACCCTTTAAGACATTGATCAGCAACAGGCAATCTCCCTCCACCTCAATCTGAGCACGGTCCCTCATCGAGGCCTCTTTCGAAGCCACCTGTAGACCAAACAGGAGACTAAGACATTCCGCCTGAATAGCGGAAACCCTACTAAGATCCCGGTGAGCAACACAAGAAATAACGGACCTCTTCCAATCACGTATCACGAAACCAATGGTTGCTAACCCGGAGTCATCTCTAGCGCCATCAAAATTTAGTTTGATATAACCCTCAGCAGGTTTTTTCCATTTTATAGTTTTTGGTGCCTTTGTCCTAGTTTGGGTGGCGACCCTCGTAGTAATCATATCGTCCTCTAGTTCGTCATTGTGTGCCTTCCTCCGGCTTATTCTATATTGTTTGAAAACGATACCAAAGGTAAAAAAAAAAATAAACTTCACGTACGTGGAAACTATATTTAAACGGAATCCCAACAAAAACGAGACTGACAAATAAGGGAGTTGCGATACCAACAAGTTGTGAATTATATGATAAATCCGACGAAACCCCGACCAACCTCTTCATCAAATGTCATTGTACAAGGACGCTAATTAGAAAAATAGATTCAGAAATAGAAAAGGTATTGCATGATGTTGACACAAACAACGATAGTATAATGGACAACATGAACCACATCTTTCGAAATCTGAACAAAAAAATAGAGAGCAACACTTGCAACAACCTGGTGGAGTATATGGACGAATAAAAATAGGAAAATATTTGACAACTATAACTCTACAACAATCCAGATTATGGAAATGTTTAAGAAACAGGTGTTGGAAAATTGGGAAAAAACGAAAAGCTAGTATTGATAAGAATAACAGGAAAACTACAAACTATACAACAATACCTATGAGAAAAAGAAACTTGAGATGAGAAAAAATCACTTACAGATACGTACAAACTAAACTTTGATGGTAGCCTAACCTATTCTGGAGTTTCTTCTACATGCTTCATCATCTGGAACCACCTAGGCTCCCCGATTGCGATCGGCGGTGCACTGCTAGGGCCTAAGAACTATGTAGAGTCCGAAGCACTTGCTTTGAGGCTTGGTCTACTGAAGGGAAAGAAGTTAGACATTTCACGCAATATGATAGAGGACGATAACTTGTTGGTTATTAATGCTCTTAATGACGGCTAGTAGTGCCCTTGGGAGATCGAAGTCCTTCTCTTCGACATCCGGCTTTTTCTCCTCTAGTTCGAGGTCATCTCAATTTCTCATGTCTTTAGGGAAATTAACCGGTGTGCAGACCATGTCGCTCACTTGTTCTAGACTTTGACCTTGGCTGATCCAATGCAAGATAGAGAGCTTTGTATTTACATTCGCAAGGATGTCATTGGTTGGTGGACTAGCAAGGGCTAGCCTCTTCCAATTTTTTATCTGTATCAAAAAAAAAGTTCTAAGTAGTTAGTTCATATAGTATTGAATATCTCTAGACATTATCAAATAATTGAACAAAATGATAAATACGAATCACTTTCTTCTTTGGAGGAAGCACATTCGAGTCGAGGATGTTTAGTTTTGTTTGCCAATAGCTCGTGCTTCTTATTGTTTTTTTATACAAAGAAATGATTTAGGGATGGTCAACCGCGGTTGAACCATCTCCCAAGAGCGTCCAAATGGACGATGTTGTCAATCTCTATAGGAGCATGCTCCGTGACAAACGATGAGGAGAAGCCGATGTGCGCCAACCTATCCGTGACATGGTTCCCTTCTCTAAAAGTGTGCGAGAAGTTGACAAGCTTGAAAGCATGACAAGAACCGAGGATGTTTGAGACCACCATCTCAATCTTCCAAGGGTACCACCAGATGCCCTTTAAGACATTGATCAGCGGAAGGCAATCTCGCTCCACCTCAATCCGAGCACGGTCCCTCGCCAATGCCTCTTTCGAAGCCACTTGTAGACCAAACAGGAGACTGAGACATTCCGCCTGAATAGCGAAAACCCTGCCAAGATCCGGACGGGCACCACAAGAAACAATAGACATCTTCCAATCACGTATCATGAAACCAATGGTTGCTAACCCGGAGTCATCCCTAGCGCCATCAAAATTTAGTTTGATATAACCCTCAACAGGTTTTTTTTTTCTTTCCATTTTATAGTTTTTGGTGTCTTTGTCCTATTTTGGGTGGCGACCATCGTAGTAATCATATCGTCCTCTAGTTCGTCATTGCGTGCCTTCCTCCGGCTTATTATATATTGTTTGATATCCATTCATCCAGATTCTTGATATCGTTGTTATCAAATAGGATTCTATTTGTCATTGTCCAGATACCCCAAAGAGAGAATGCAAGGATTGACTTCTGATTTGCCGAAAGATTTGCAAAAACTTTGTCTTCCTTTTTGTCCCAAAAGTCTTTAGCTCTGCTTTCCTCTTTACTTTTTACTAGATTAGTGCCCGCACAGTTGTGCGAATGTTTTTTATATAATAATTTTATACATATGTAAAACATTTATATAAGTTAAAATACAGTAGGATTCTTATCACTTTATCTAAATTCCTTTTAAAATTTAAATAAATTTTATATTAACATTCGTTCAACTAATGATTTTCCTTTAGTATAGTTGCATTAATTCAATAATATATTATAAATTCCTAAATCGATTATCTTTCACAACTAAACAAAAATAAACTAATTATTTTTATTCATAAATGTAATAAAGTAATTTATTAATTACCTGACTTATTATTACCTAACTGTAGATTATACAACGCGCACACACATATAACCTTCATTGTAATCATTGAAATGTGAATAATTGATTAAAGTAAATATATAATCAAATTATAACAAAGTAATTTATTAAATGGATCTAATCGTTATTTATATATTATCCCATGAATCAAAATTATAAAAGATTATATGTTTTTATTGAAAAAAGTAATTTAAAAAGACAATCAATCTGTTAAGATTTAGAAAAAAGAAAAGAATTTTCACCAAAAAAAAAAGAAAAAAGAAAAGAATTAATTAATTGTTTATTTAAAGAAGTAATTTGATTTATAATAAATAATAATTTATTTAAATATAAAAAAATATTTAATTGGTTAAAAACAAACCTATATTAAAGGAGAAGTCGCCACATGTCGTAGACGACTTCTTCTTTAGTATTATTAATTGATTTACATTATTTTTGCTTTATTTTCTCTATCTGTTTATAAATTTTATGAAGTAAGAATTCGAAATCATATATACCCGAGTCTCGATGACCGAAAAGTCGACAAATAAGAAACCCTTAAAATATATAATACTCCCTCCGTTAATTAAAACTTGTCATTTTAGACATTTGCACATTTTTTAAGAAATCAAATAAAATCAAACAAAAATACACTTATACCTCTAATCATTACTTTACTTTTCCACTTTATTGAAAACCACAACTAAAAAACATCTAATCATGACAAGGGTAATTTTGGAAAGTGAACACCAAAATACCTAAAACGACATGTTTTTCTTAACAAAATTTTACCCCTAAAACGACATGTTTTTCTTAACGGAGGGAGTAGAAAACAGAAAAGGTTTTGTACATTTCAGCTCTCTAGATTTGTTTTCTATAGGATATACATAATTGTTGTTGTATTATACTACGTATATGGTTAACTTTCTTATTACTAGAGTAATATATTAATAATTCATTTAAACTGAACATAAACGATGCAAAATAATTTACCTTTCTAAAAATAACAATACCACATGCCATTGTCTGGCCTGGACAAATCAATTTTCAATTCGAAGAATCCAACGGCTAACGGCCTCCATCACCAAAGCTTGCAAGTTACAATCGCCACTTACAATTTCAATACCCTTTTTCTTGGCACATAGTTTCAGACTTCCATTTGTAATAACTACTCACTCCGTCCGCGAAAACTTGTCATTTTAGCCCCTAGCACAATTTTTAAGAAATCCAATAATCTACTCTATTTTTTACTAATTTACCCTAATTTATTATTCTACTTTTCACTTTATCGAAAACCACAACTCACAACTCATCAATCATGTCAAGGGCATTTTCGTAAAGTGAAAGCAAAAATACCTACAATGACATGTTTTTATGAACAAAATCGAACCTCAAAAATGACAAGTTTTCGCGGACGGAGGGAGTAATAAGCTAGGCCGGGTAAGTTAGATTAAATTATCCTAACTTTTTTCGTGTATATATCTTATACTACATTAATTATAGTTGGAAAATTAGAATCTATATATCATCCAATGATAGGTCTTCTAGAAAAACAAATTCCGGTCTAAATTAGTTTACACCAAACAAGCATTATATTATTCCAGTGAAATGAGTCGAGTATTGATTTCTCACATTAAACATATATTTATAAATAACCTTAATTTGGATCTGGTAAATGAACAAGTCTAACCCATGATTTTTCTTAGTTAAATTCAAATTAGTGTCATGTATAGGGATTATATGTGTAAAAGGGATTAGTATAAATATTCATATCTTGTATTAGAAAGATCGTGAATGAATCAAATATCAAATTATCTCTTTCTCCCTAACCCTAACCTTTATTCTCTCTCCCTCCTACATCTCCATTTACAGTACGTTTTTCAGAAAATAGAAATCATAAAATTTCAAATTCGAAATTGATTCAAAAGTAACCTCGCTTTGATACCAATTTGTTATATTAGGAAAGAAGATAAGTTTAGAGCTAGAGAAGAAAAATGTAATTTAGTATGGTATTTGATTAATTTATGATTTCTCTAATACGTGTGTTTATACTAATTCCTAATACCTTTATAAAACAATTTATAAAATGCCCCTACTTGTCAAATAGGAGTAGCTATTGAACTCAATTTAAGTCAAGCTTAAGTCAACAATCGAGTTCTAATCGAATTTTTTTTCGAATTGAGTCCTACTGTAGTTAATTTGAAGCTACCGAGTATGTCATATGACAGCCCCACTTACGTAAATCAGTAACAGACAAAACATAAAGTTAGCAATTGAAGGTACCCCACCACTCCCAGAGTCCCAGGGGGCCCATTCCCCCCGCCATTAATACACCTCTACCTCTCTTGATCCCCCACAGTTGTTACTTCTTATGCGCCACCGCCTACAACAGTACAACTACAAGTAGAGCAAACCCAAATTAGGTCTCTCATTTTCATTCTCTTCTTTTGCTCACTCAGAGTTTCAAGAAAGCACAGCTTATCTTTCATGCTGCCTTAAAGGATTAAGCCCCTCTTTCTATCAAGGTTCCAACTTGGTTGGTGGGTATTCAATCTTTGATTGCACTCATTATTGTTTTGTTTCTTTTGGATCACTATTCCAAATCTGTTTCCAAAGTGCCATCATTCATTATTCTATTTTCTGTATGTTCTTCTGAAAAGTTACATGAGCTGTAGAGAGAGAGGGAGAATAAAGATTCCAACTTTTGGTTTCACACGCTGAAGATTTTGTAGGTCCTTTGGGAATTCGGTAGATCCAAGCTGGGGGGTTCTCCCTTTTAAGATCTCTGAACTTCTGTTTGTTCTTCATTTCTGTGGTCTTTAGGGTTTTGCTGCCTCAGATTCAAGGCAAATGGGGATTTGTCTCAGCTCCCGTATCAAGGCTGAAAGCCCCTCTAACACAGGTAGTACTCAATTTCTTCATTATTGAACTCATCTTAAGATCATTTAAGAGCTTGATTTGTCCTTTTGGGTGATTCAATTGAAGGTGGTTAAAAGGTATTTGTGCTGTTTTCACAGTAATTGAACTCTGAATTTGGTCAAATTTGGTATCTGTGCTGTTTAAGGTTTAATTAAATCCCTAGATTCTGAATATTGGTCTCTCTAGGTAGTAAACACAGTTTGACTATATTTTATATTTATATTTATACCCATTTCTTGATTCCTTCTGCCCAGTTTGATAAACTAATAGTGGTACTGATTCACCATTTTCATGTGATTGTTTAGGGGAAAGTTTAAGGAGTGTTAACCCAGATGACAGTACTAGTGGTAGTAGTAGTAGTAAGGCCTCATCTGCATCACTGCCCTTAACTCCGCGTAGCGAAGGCGAAATCTTGAAGTTGTCCAATTTGAAGAGCTTTTGCCTCTCTGATCTAAAGATGGCCACTCGGAATTTCCGCCCTGATAGCGTGTTGGGAGAGGGCGGATTCGGATCCGTTTTCAAGGGTTGGATTGATGAGCATTCGTATGCAGCTGCCAAGGCTGGGACCGGTATGATCATTGCTGTAAAGAGGCTCAATCAGGAAAGTTTCCAGGGTCACAGGGAATGGTTGGTAAGTTCTAGAACCTTTCATTCATTTATTCATCTGATATGCGCGAGGTGGTTGGTTGTACATGGTTTTTGTCATGCTGAAATGTGTTGGAAAGGCGAAAAACACAATGAATGACTACCTTTTATCGGTCTTGCAGGCGGAGGTTAATTATCTTGGGCAGCTCTATCACCCTAATTTAGTTAAATTGATAGGATATTGCTTGGAGGATGAGCACCGGCTTTTGGTGTACGAGTTCATGCCTCGTGGAAGTTTGGAGAATCACTTGTTTAGAAGTATGATTTCCAAGACCGGTTTAACATTTTTTGCTGTTTGATTTCGAAAAAGTTTTGAAACTGAAGTAGCTTTACAAATGCTGTTCCACAGGAGGTTCTTACTTCCAGCCGCTTTCTTGGGACATTCGGTTGAAGGTTGCACTAGGGGCTGCGAAGGGGCTGGCTTTTCTCCATAGTGCCGAAACAAAAGTGATTTATAGGGATTTTAAGACTTCTAATGTTCTGCTTGATTCGGTATGTGACTTGTCTAGATGACCATCTTACATTTTTGTCTTCCTTCTGTATGACAATGTTTATGAGAACTTACCACAATTTGATCACAGAATTACAATGCAAAACTTTCTGATTTCGGGTTGGCCAAGGATGGTCCTACTGGCGACAAGTCCCATGTCTCAACTAGAGTAATGGGAACATATGGATATGCAGCTCCCGAGTATCTTGCAACCGGTACTGATTACTACACATTGTTTCGCATTTCAATATCTGCTTTTTTGCTCTACATTACGTATAAATGCTGATTTCACATACTCATTTCAGGCCATTTAACCTCAAAGAGCGATGTGTATAGCTTCGGAGTGGTTCTCCTCGAAATGCTATCAGGCCGAAGAGTAGTGGACAAGAACAGACCATCTGGTGAGCAGAATCTGGTGGAATGGGCAAGGCCCTACCTGACAAACAAGAGGAAAATATTCAGGATCCTCGATAATCGTCTTGAAGGGCAATACAACTTGAATGCAGCCCACAGAGCAGCCACCCTTGCATTCCGCTGCATCTCAGCTGGAATCAAGATCAGGCCAAACATGGATGAGGTGGTGAGAGAGCTCGAGAGGATTCAAGATTACAAGGAGTCAGAAACCGGAGACAAGGGTTCGAAGGATAGGACCCGGGCAAGGAGGAAAAGCTCAGGGGATGCAGTTAACACGAAAGCCCCAGGCACCAGTCCTTGTTTGAGACCGCCTGGGGCTATTAGCGCTACTTATCCGAGACCATCGGCTTCTCCTCTGTATGCCTGAGTAAAAGAGGATGATCAAACAACTTTGACAAGTGAAAGACATCAATCTTTTTTTGAGGATGAATGTACAGTTTTTGCTCAGCTGCTGTATTTTCCATGATGATCTACGAATGCTAATGTTAGGTTTTCTGATTTATATATTAGATGCAGTGAAATGGTTTGTGTATGCTGTAATTCAACAAATTTAATCTGTTCTAAGCTTCTAATATATGATGATATCTTTGATTATATTCATTTGTTTCAATTGTAATCATTTTAAGGACTTAACTGCAGGAAATGTGATTCATCAAAATCATTTGTTTTTCTAAACAATCCTGTATTCCTGTGCAGTGAAAACTTCACAAAACCACCCCTAGCTTTTCCAAATCGCACAAACCACCCTTGAATTAGGACACTTGTCACGAAATGGCCCCCAAAATTAGGAATTTTACAAAACCACCAAGAAAATATATTTCTTTAAAAAATAACCCAAAACCATTCTTATGCTTCAAATATTTTGGTTATGGTTATCCACCCCGAAGTGTATAGCATCAACTTTCAACTAAAATCATTTTTAGCAATAAAATTTGCGATTTGGTTTGCACCTCTTCTACAGTGATAGTCCTTTGTAGTGGGCTACCCCACCTAATGCCAGTTGGTTTTATGATGGAACCCCACTCGACTTATGTGCTAGGCTATTTGCGCAAGGACGCACATGTGCACACGACCCCCGATCCCGAGTCCCAACGGACTTCAGTACTCTGTCTTCACAAACTGAGCCATAATACGAAAAATATCCTCCCTGATTTTCTTGATCTTCTGCAAGATCTCAACTTTGTTAATTTGAACAAAGAAAAGAAGGTTGATTGTGCTTCAGCTTTCAAGAGATCACATATCATCATCATAATCATAATCATACTCATATAAAGTTAAAGAAAAAAGTAGGGATGCACTTCTAATTTCCTTCACACGTGAGAATGTGAGAACCTCTGGGATGCAGAGTGGTGTGGCTCAAGTCAAAATAATGTATTGAAAAAACACCCAATCTTTCTTTTTCAAACAACTAGTGGTGGTGTGTCTTTTAACTGGATTAGTCAAAACAAAGTCCATATGAGTTGAGCTTGATGATAAGCACATCCATCAAAATTAGGAATAAAGCAGGTGCATGTGAGGGCTATTTGCACCATAAGATGATGCTTCATAGTCTTTGGTTTCATATTGGTAATTGCAAGGCTCAAAAACTAAGGCAAATTTAGTCCATTGCAGAAATTCATATGGTGACTGAGTCAATTCTAATATTAGTATGTAAACCTTAAGTTTTGTAATTTCGAATAATCTATATAAACTCTTAATTTAGAAGCGTTTAGGATGACGTGGCAATCTTAGAGGAATTTTAAGAGTCTTAACTAATTATTATTTTTTTTGCTATTTTTCTTTGATTTTTTTTAATTCTCATTTTTCCCCTTTAATTCTCTCTTTTCTTTAATTTTACTAACTATTGAGCTTAATTCAAAACATTTGAATTCAATCTAATATAACTATTGGGTTTAATCAAATTTATTTACTAACTATTGGGCTTATTTCAAAACATTGATCATAACTATTGATTATGACACATCACATTTAAACAATGATGTAATGATATTGATATTATTATTGAGTAATTTAAAATATCTATATTTATGTATTATACTTTAAATAAGATTTTTTAAAAAGAATTTTATGAGATAATTATAAGATAAATTTATTGTAAAGTTTTATTTAAGGATTTTATCTTAACATTTATTAATATTTTATTAATATTTTGTATATAATATTTTAGTTTTAAAAACGCGTCATGGCGTGGGAATCATACTAGTATTGTTTAAGATAAGAGAGGATCAAAGAGATTTTCATTAAAAATAAAAAATTTGGTCAGGGTTTTCGTATATTTTTGTAGACAAAAATATTATAACACTAAGCTTATCTGCTTATGACACCAATGACATAAGCGCGTACGCGGCCGTCCCACCTTTCGATCCACGAGCCCCCGGAGTGTAAAGGAAAAAAAATATTTATATATATGATTTTGCTGTAATAAGTAAAATTAGAATAGACATTGAATCAATTAATTCACTTAGCTCAATTGGTAAATGAGAAGGAGTGAGAATTAAATGATATAAGAGAGCTTGGGTTCGATTCCCTGCACCCTTTTATTTATTGTATCTTACTTTTGTTATCCTTTTCTTTATTTCAATTTTTTTTTTCTTATCTTCATTTTGCCTTTGATCGTAAATAATAATTATAGTAAATTTAGACATATTACCTCTTCTATTTTATTAATTATGATGATGGTAAATAATTTATTTATATTAAAAAAATTAATTATATCCTTTTATTTAGCATATCTTGAATATATATTTTTTTTGCCTAAAAGACTCAATTATAGGATGATGACATTTCAAATTATTTTTCTTGACTTTAGTAATATATAAGATTTCATAAATATTTTATACTTTTAAAAAAATACAACATTCAAAATTTCAACATCCTATTAAACAAATTAAATTTACTTAAAATTAATTAGAACCCATAAAATAGGCGAATTAAAAAATTATAATGAAAAGAGACTTATAATTAATTGAAACCTTTGTAGAAAAAGATAATTTATATTGTATAATGATCTATAATATTTGTACTATATCATATGACATAAATATAAACTTTTTATTGTAAAAAATCTCTACAATGAACTTTATATAGTCGGAAATATTTTAAAGTTATGAGAACTAATTTAGTTTGTAAGAATTCGAATACTCTTACATACATAATATTAATTTGTATAGGAATTCAGGTGCCAAGAACGACTATAAGATCATAAGCCTCATTTTAATAATTGTACAGGGCCTTCAAAATTGATTGAACGCTCCTCCAAATCTTAAGCTTGTATTTTTTTTTTAATTTCGCCCCACCTTTCAGAGATTCCTGCAGCCGCCACTTGACATAAGACCATACTTATGAATCCTTATTTTGCAAGAGGACTTTTGCATCTTATTACTTTCGTTAAAAAATATAAGTCATTTTAGTTTTTTTTACAACTACTAAGGAAATTATAAAAACATTAACATTATATCCCTTAAAAAAGACAAAAATAATCATTCTCGTATTTCAATGTCTATAAAATTTAAAATGACTTACATTTTCAAACGAAAACTAGAGATTAAAATGGTTTATACTTTATACTCCCTGTAGAGTATATATGCCGTTTGACTCTTTTTTATCACAGTTTTAATGAGCTAAAACTCTAAAAAGTATTAACTTTTACGTATACCATTATTTTCATAAAATAATTAATAAAAATTTGATATTTGATAAAAAAAAATATTATCCCTGAAAAAGTGTATTGAAAAATAAAAACTTATATTTTGAAACAAATGAATTTGACAATGGAGTAAATGAGTTTTTCTAAAATTTTCTTAAAATGGAGAAAATAACTTCCCTAAAATTTTCTTAAAATGGAGAAAATAACTTCCCTAAAATTTTCTTAAAATGGAGAAATAAAAAATATATTTTTAAATTTTTTTTTGTTTTAACTTTAACACTTTTCCGTTTCGAAAAATCATTTAGTTTGGAAAATCCTGAGAATTTTAAATTCTCTATATTTTTTTTCTATTTCTCCATTTTGAAGAATGTGATAAAAAATTTATTAAACAAAAAATATCTTAAATGTGTTGAATTCTCTCTATTTTCTGGAAAACTCTTAAAATGCAGTTGACTAAGGAATCAGAGTTACCATCATACAGTATATTTCTTCTGATCGAACAAACAATTACAAATTCACTAGAATGAATGTGTTACATGATCCTTAATTTCACAATTTCCAAACATTTTAACTATGGAAAAAAGGGAAATTTCAAATGGAGAAGAAAAGGACAAAAAATCCAAACCTGCAAAGGCGTGAGGGTGAAACGGGAAGAAGCAACAAACGGCAGAGCAAGCAACCCTCTTTCGCTTCCCTCGCTCAATTTCCAGAGATCATCTCACTCACACCTCTCTCTCTCTCTCTCTCCGTTGCCCCCCACAAACCCTAGTTTTTGGTTTCTGCTTCTCACTAGTCGGCACTGATTTCTCTCCATTTTCTGCCTGGTAAGTGCTTTACTCTCCCTCTAATGGAAAAATGTATGCTTTAATCCCCTGTTATTTTGTTTCTATTTCTGGTAACCTCTGCGTGTTTGTTTTGGTAAAGTAGAGATTAGGGTTTACTCGCTTCTTTCTCCCATTGCCGAGAATGCTTCATGCCTCATCGACTGTTGTTTACAAGTAAAGTGCTTGTTAAGAACTTGTGCTGATCAAGCTGATTATTTTCACTCGTTCATTGTCTGTGAGTTTGCAGTCGGACAACTTGTTGGTCATTGGCTTCCCTCGACTTCCACGGGTTCAACGCGGCTCTCCAGTACCAGATTAACGCTTTAAGGTTCAAGTTCTTTCTTTTATCCTTCTATCTTCTCCTGAAATTTGTGCGGTTTGATTGTTTATTGGAAAGCTAGGGTTTGTTGAACTTATTTGTTGATCAAGGGGACTTGGATTCAATTTTTGTTTGGTAATTCTGTATCTGGCTAATCCACTCACTTATTTACTAACAAATTTTTGTTGAAACTGGTATTTGTTGATCAATTGGCAATACTCGCCATTATCTCTGTGGATATCCCTCCTGCTAAATGTTACTGTATGATTATTTTATGTTTAATTTTTGATGGATAATGCATTTTTTATTTCATTTGCGACTTAGTCACTTTGAAATGGGAAGTTGTGCAAAAGAATCGGAGTTAGATAAGTGTGTCGACAGAGCTTATAGACAACTAAAGGAGGGAATTTATCAAACCTCAACCGAGCCTCCTAGAGGAATTTTCAAATGCCCGTTCTGTAGAGAAAAGAAGGGATGGGATTATCGATATGATGATTTGATGGAACATGCTAAAAGGAGAGGAAAAGGCTCAAAAGATATGCAATTGAAACAACAAGGCCAGCATGTGGCATTGGCTAAGTATTTGGCCAAGTTCCATGGTCCAAAGGCTCCACCACCACCAGCTTCTGGAGAAGAGAGGAAGGTTGATGCTGCTTTGAGCAAGGATTCGTCTAGAGGAGAAATGAAAGTTGGATGTGGGAGTTCAAGTAAATCTGTTGGAGGACAGGATAATTGTGGAGAACAGGACAGGAACAAGAAGTTTGTTTTTCCATGGAAGGGTGTCCTGGTAAATTTCCCGAGAGAGCTTAAGAATGGAAGATATGTGGGTGAGAGTGGCACTAAAACGAAAACAGAATTGATTGAGCAAGGGATACACGTTGAGAGTGTTACTCCCTTATGGACTAGGGAGGGTCATTCGGGGTGTTGTGTTGTTGATTTTTCAGGTGATTGGGTTGGGTTTGGATATGCCATGAAGTTTGATAACACATTTGATGTTGACCACCGTGGGAAAACGGATTGGAACATGGTTAAATCCCGTGGGGATAAACTTTATGGGTGGGTGGCTACAGAGGAGGATTACTACTCGAAGAGTGTTCTTGGAAACCATCTTCGGCAGAAGTTCAATCTGAAATCAATTCACGATGTTGAAGCTGATGAGGAGAGGAAAAAAACAAAGCTTCTTGCGCAACTTCAGAGTAACATCGACAAGAATGATTTGGAATGTAAAAAGATGAAGAGCACGCTTACTGCAACTTCATTTTCTATTCGCATTGCAATGGAGGAGTCAGATGAAATGGTAGAGATACATAACAAAGGTTTGTTATTATAAAGTTCTAGTGTTATGCTATTCCTTTTTATTTATATGCAAGTGCTATCACCTATCCTCACAGCGATTCCCCTCTTTTTCATCACTGAAAGTGTCAATCTAAGCTTAGTGTTTAAAAAGTCTCCATAATATCTGTTCTGTTTCTTTTATAACAATATGCTTTCGTTGCTTTTATAAGAATATGCTTTCGTTATTTGATAGATTTGTAATTTTGGAGTTTTGGATGAGCTCATAGTGTCGTAGGCAACCTTCATTACATTTCAGTTGGAAGCATGCTAGAAATTGTATTTGACCTGGCAGTTAGAATTTACTGCAGTAGTTGTTGCTGCCATACTTGGATGTCCTTTTGTAGTAAATACGTTTATATGTTAAGGTTTGATTTAAAGTATATTTATTTGCATGATAGCAAATTGAGATTTCTTTCTGGCTTATGCTCATTCTTACAACTATTTTGTGTCTCCAATTACTAGAAATGAGTAAATTGCACCGAAAGAAACATGAAGAAATGGAGTCTATGCGCATAGAGCATGAGATGATTAAGATGCGGATAGAGTCTCAAAAGAAGCAACTCAAGCTCCGTGAAAAGGAGTTGAAAAAGCGTGAAGTTCAGAATGAGAATGAGAATAGGGAGCTTTCACGTCTACAAAGAGCGGTACGATTCATTTGCCTCTTACTATCTACTTGTTTTGGAACTAGCTGATATCCAAGTGACTAAACTCTAGCAGCTTAATTTGTTCATAAACCTGAGATTCAAATGGCAAGTGGCCAAGTGGGTATATAGGGTTTATATATTAGCTTATATGTTCTTGCATTTTTTACGAGCTTGAAATCTTGCTGGTTGGTGAGTATCTTCATGTTTCTGCAGAATGAGCTAGCGCAGAAGGTACAAAAGCAAGTCGATGAAAACATGTTGAAATTGGCTGAAGAGCAAAAGGTTGATCTTGCAGAATTTTCCCAGTCAAATTTCCTATGCTTCAATTCCATCTGTACTAAATTACAACTAGATTGATCTCTAATTCAATTGTTTCTATTTTCTCATTACCAGAAAGAAAAGGAGGAACTTCACAAAAAAATCATCCTGCTAGAAAAAGATCTTGAACATAAACAAGCTCTTGAATTGGAAGTAGAGCGTATGAGAGGTGCCATGAATGTTATGAAACACATGGGAAGTGATGAAGATGCAGATGTCAAGAAAAAGGTGGAGGATTTAGAAAAAGAACTTGAAGAAAAAATAGAAGAGCTGGCGGACATGGACGAACTTAAGCAAGCTTTGATAATCAAGGAGCATAAAGCGAGCGAGGAGCTGCAAGAAGCTCTGAGCGCTCTCATTAATGTGTGTTGCATGTCTCTTTCATCCTATTTAGATGATTAAGATTTAATATTAATTGGTTGTATTGATTTTCCGTTACATATTTATATTGACAGGGTTTCCAGAGTGCTTTGACTAAAGGTGGTAGACCTACTATTGGTGTAAAAAATTTAGGAGAGCTGCCTGGTAAGCCATTTGAGGTTGCTGCTAAGAGTAAATATCCTGCTGCTGTTGCTTCCGAGAAAGCAACAGAATGGTGGTCGCTGTGGGAAGCTTATGTGAGGGATTCCAGCTGGCGCCCATTCATTCGCATTTCAGAGGGAGGAATCGATAAGGTATAGTTGATTATGTTGGAAGTTGGAACCCCGTGGATCATGAAACTGCTGTGTCAATGTGGCTAATTTGTCTTCATTAAACTGGCTTTCTTTAAGAAGTTTTTATGCTAGTTTCTGCCAATTTGTTTTGCTCATCAGGAAGTAATCAATGAGGAGGATGAGAGACTTCAGGAATTGAAGAATGAACTTGGTGAGGGACCCTACGACGCTGTAGTAACTGCCTTGACAGAGATGAATGAGTACAGCCCACAGGACCGAACTCCACAGATAGTGCTCTGGAACTCCAAAACCCAGGAGCGATCAAACTTACGCGAGGGTGTTGTTTTCCTTATCAACAAGTGGAAACTAGCAAGGAGTAAAAGGTGATTACCAGTTGCTGAACCCCAAAACTCCTGTTCATTCCTTTTGCCTACTGATGCACTTCCTCGTGTCAAAAAACAAGTGACAAGATTAGGTATTCTTGACTGAGTAGTTATGCATATTCAAATGCAAACACATCATTAGAGTTGATACTTATTTGCCTTGAACAATTGCCCCTGTGGCATGCGTAAAGTCCCATCCGATGACAGCCCTACATTGTATACCAAACAAGGGTATCCAAAGAAACAAACAAGAGAGTTGAATGTTTGGATTGGGGGCATCCAATGTTCTTTCTCTGTTCAGTTTGTAGTTGTAATTTGATGTGGATGTGAGGAACAGTTGTTGCTACCACCAGGGTGAATTGAGATAAGGCCATCTGCAACCCCACCCCCACCCATGTGAGTCTCAATATATACATCCAATTGAGCCTTTTGCTTGTTGACAATCCCTTTTATGCTTGACAGGAGTTTACCAATTCCAGCCGCTTCTTTAGTTGGTCCCGAAAGAGACGGGGAATCTTGTGTTTCGTTTTCGGTATTATGTACTCTTATGCGTCCAGCTGCAACGTATACGTGCGTGTCGTCGTTGGGACTACTTCACATGTCAGTCCTCGCGAAGAATCACGCGTGGTTCGGCTGGAAGTATGGCTTCAAAATTTGTAAATGTCACAAATCTCTCACCCTCACAAGTGTAACAGAAACAACCAATTTAGTAACAAGCCAAGAAACTGTCTGAATTTTTCACTATTTTGGGGCTTACAATAACCAAGTTCTAACAACAGTACAGAGAATCAGAGATGAAATATCCCATTTGCCATAAGATATGACACTATATGATTTATATATTTATATTAATATCATAGAGAGCGGGCCCCAAGATTTTCTTCGGCCTCTTCAGCCCTACAACTCCCAAGGCCCCAAACCCCAAATTGTAAATGAGGACCTCAACAAGTCACAAATTACAAAACCCACCCCCACCCCTCCCCAAACAAGAAAATAAAAAAGTCAACAGAATTACCCAATTTCTAAATTTCCCCCCAAAATACCCCCCTTGAAAATTAAAGGCCAAAAAAGTGATAGAAATAATACAGTGGCGGTAGAATTAATAAAAAAAAAAAGAGAGAAACCTTTCCCCCAATTTTCAAGGAAATGGTGTTTTTTCTACTTTTTTTTTTTTTTTAAAAAAAAGGGGTTTCCAATTAGACTCTGAAGTTTTTGCCGGTGAAAGTTTGACCAAACTGCCAGTGAGCCGGAATGATGTTCCAAGAGGTGGACTTGCGGTGGTCGCTGGCGGTGACCCTGAACGACAGCGCCTGGCCCACCAGCACCGCGTTGGATTGCCAATTTTGCCCCCAGTTCCTGCTCAACGGCATCCAGTCAGTCCTTGACCCCTTGACGCTCACCCTCACGATATCCCCTGCACCCGCGACGTTGGTGATCAGCACCAGGTTGAAGTAACGGAACCCGTTTATTGTGAACCTTATCCCCCCTTGCTTCCGGCACGGAACCCTGTTCACACCGTTCCCCAACATGAGTTTCCTCATTAGCTAAAAAAATATTTTCTTTAATATCAATAAATAAAATATCTTTCAGTTATTTACACTTAAGATATAGTAAACCATTAAAATATAATTAAAAAATTAAACTAAATAATTTTTAAAAAAAAATTAAATTAAGTCTCCTATCTTATGTCAAAGATATATATATATTTAAAATATAGTAATTCTTAACCAAAAATAATTAAAACTACGAAAAGTAATTAAATTGAGACCATTTTTTTTTTTAAAAAAAAATAGTCCAAAAAATGACCTAAAACGGCCATTGGGGTCCACTTGGGATCAAATAAAACGTTTACTAACTAACCTAAGTACCTAACTAATCAAATAAATTCCTGAAAGGTGAAATTAAGTAAATATGCGTGATTAGCAGGGGTAAATTAGGCAATCCAACTACTAAATCCATAAGGGCAAAGCAGGGGAGGAAAAACAGAGCGCTTACCGGCGGAAGGCGACGGGGACGATTCCGGCGCGGTACTCAGCGATCTTGAGGAACATGGGCATGGCGAGGTCGAAGTGGGTGCGAGGTGGGTTGCACCACCCGCCATTGTCGCTGGGGAGGGCGTAGTTGGGCGGGCAGAAGTTAGTGGCGGTAATGAGGATCGAGGGGCTCCCAGGGTGGCACCAACGCGGGTCGTCGGCGCACTTGAGCTCAAAGCAGGCGCCGCAGCTCAGCCCGTTGTTGAACAGCGCGGTGCTCAGCGCCGCCGTGTTCACGCCGTAGCCCTGCGAGTACAGGTTCCCGTACCCGCAAGCCCCTCCTGCAATTTTCCCAGAAACAGAGGAAAACAGAGTGAGCATCTAAATTAATGCTTAATTTCAAGCGCATTGTGAAAACAGGGGAGTACCCATGGTGCCGGACGCGTCTCCGCCTCCGTAGAAGGTGGCGTGGGCGCTTTCCCAGGCGCCGCCGGAGTAAACGCCGGGGATTCTGGCGTCCGCCGAGTGGAATGCCCCGAGGACGATCAGAGAGACAATGCAGAGCAAGCCAGATAAAGCAGCCATGGCGCGGATTGCAGAACAGAGCGCCTCTATTTGGGGGAGAGTAGATTTGGGGGTGGGGGATGTGAAGAAGGTGAGGTGGGTACTTAAAGAAGAGTGAAGTGGGGGCAATTTATGGAAATTTCTTTAAAGTATTATCGAATTTAATTTTATGTAAAAAAATATATTAAAATGAAGTGTTTTATTTCATTTTTACTTTTCAAATTACTTTGATTGCGGTGGTTTTAAGCTCAATTAGGGGCGCATTTAAGTATGATTTACACTCAATTAGTTAATTGGTCCACACTATCTTTGTGGGGTATACTTTGCGGTTGCTCGATACTGTGACCGAAAATACGAGTCAAGTTTGAGTCGAGTCCAATTTAAACCGAAACGAAATCTAAAAGGCTAAATAAATAGTGAGGGGAGTGTAGGCAATTTCCCCTGTTTTTGTTTTGTTCCGTGGAGTGTGGTGAAAGAATCCCATGTGAGGGGATAATGGTCCTTTGTGACTAATTAATTGTAATTATACAGTGATTAAATAAATTGTAGGGAGTATTTGTTATGAATAATGGTTGCTTGTTTCACACCCAAGGCCAAGGGCGAGCTCCCACTTTGCGACATTTGCACCTCTTTTTTCCCTCTCCTGTATACATCAAAATAAATTAAATTTCAATACTATATGGCTGAATAGTTAAAGTTGCTTCTTTTTTAAATTTGGTGTGTATAAATGTCAGCGAATTCATACTGGTAGTACATACACTAGCATAGACCAATAGAACTGACAGGTGGCTAATTTAATTTCATTAATTAAGATTACGGAGTAGGAGTATTAATTAAGGGGTTATAAATGCGCTCATTAATTGTACTATCGGAGTGAACACTGGTTGACGGGGCGCCAAAACGGCAGCGTTTCATGTGTTTCGGTATTCGGTGAGTTAAAAAGGGTAATTATAAAGTGAGGCGCGAAGTGCGGCAGAGATTGGAGTTGGAAGAAACGTTCACAGTTCACTACGGCGGGAGGTGGGCCCCGTTCAAATTCAAACAAACAACGAACGAGAGGGGAAATGGCGCTGGCGGGGACCCGAGTCCGAATACATGAATCCGGATCCGGGTGCTATGGTAGACTTAGGGAGGGGCGGTGGGACCCACCGTAACAGCTCCGCAAGTCCGTAATTAACGGTGGAGTACCAAAAAATGGAAAGAGCCCAAGCAAAACTGGAAGAGCACAACTGAAAGCCCCCTCGAGACACGCGCACTCGTCCCCGCCCGGAGTCTCCTCATCCTTCCACCGCGCCTTTGCCTTTATTTTGGTTTTACTCCCTCGGTTCGGCAAAACTTGTCGTTTTAGAGTTTTGTTTTTGTTCGAAAAAACTTGTTATTTTAGATATTTTTGCATCTACTTTACTTACTAAAATACCCTTGATTTGATATTTTTTTTCATCTACTTTACTAAAATGCCCTTGATTTAGGAGATCCCACGAATTAGAGAAGACTCGAAATTGATGTTTATGTGTAGAGAAAAATAAATTTAATATTATAATAAATGATTCAGTATTATTTTGCATAATTGTATTCAAATAATTTTTTTTCCCATTGTAGGATCAAACATACTCGAAATTGATGTCTTTGTGTAGAGAAAAATGAATCTAATATTATAGTAAATGTTTACAAAATAGTAAATTTTGCTTCCCAGTAGGCAATAAGCTTTGAATCCTTATCCACCAAGAGGATGATATTGCATAATTCTCTATTGAGGGAGGCCCATATATTACCAGTAATTCTAGCTTTGTCAATATAATCGACACTTGCGTTGGACTCTCTATAGGAGTGACTGAATTTGATGTTACATAAGCTGTTTTTCATACTTGGTATCGTTTCCATGAGGATTTGCCAGGGGGTATGTCGTGATCTTCTGTTGTTTTGACAACACTGAGAGTCTCAGACTCTCACCTTCAACAATATGTTCATTAGACCTTTGCTATGAGCTATCTTGACACCTATATAGAAGACAATAGCTTCTATTTGTAGGACTTTTTCATTTTGAACCGTGCTTTGGAAAAAATAAAATAGCTAGTAAAATTGTTGAAGATGCTGTTCGCAATAAGCTCAAAACGAAAAATCAATACTCCCTAATTAATGTATAGGGTAGTTACTAGCTATAGTTAGTGTTGAAACGTGGTAATTCATACAAGCTTAATATGTGTTAGTTAGTTGTACGTGGCCACCTACCCCCAATAACTTGCCTTGTCTCCCCTTACATCCTTCGTTTGATACTTACTGTTATCATTTGTTTTTTTTTTCCCAATGTGTAGTTTTAATATTAAGACGTGATTATTGTTTTTCACAATTATTCAGATTTTCTAATAATCTATGTCCTCAAGGCATAAGTTAAATATATGTTATATCAGAGGATTTGAGAGAGAAATAGAGAGGAAGATATATCAGAGGAGGGGGTAAGATGAAGAAGGAGAAGATAGAACGTGAGAGAGAGAATAGAAATTAGGAGAGATAGGTAAAGTTTGGATTATTAGTTATTACTTTCATGCCCTCCTTAGTACAATCCCTCAAGTATTTATACATTAATGATACTAATACCCACTACAAGGGTACCCTTTACAACATATAAGATCACTACAATATATTGGTCAATATGATGATTTTTTTATATTAAATTAACCACTTTAATATGCCTTGAATCAGTCGTTGATCGACGACACACTAGGGAGTCCGGGGGCAATGATGGTGGTCTCATTGAAACACCGATGCTAGCAAACAAATAAAAACTCATGAAATACTGATCCTTGCAAACTTTATATGTTCTTTGCCTCCATAATACAAATCTGGTTCTTTTACCTGTGGTCGTAGGTAATACATTGTTATCGAATCACATTAAATTTGCTTTATGTCTTTCTTTATCTGTTTGTCATTCTCATTACAGTTCAAACATTTATATTTATTTCTTCAATAGCTTAGATGATCAACTATATATGTTTCTATATATCCTTGTAGCCGTTGTAGGTTTCCTACTAGCAACGTGAATAATGCAACAAACAGATGCAGCTCTCTAAACTAGAAATCCAGTATGGTACGGGCATTGACTAATCCACGTGATCTAAAATATACAGTTAACATTTCAACGCGTAATTTGATGTTTAAAAACAATATAAATTATTTATTTTTAAAAAAATCAATTTAATATTTTTTTTATTAATAATATTAAGTTTTAAAAAATATAATAAAAATATTAATTTTTATCTTAATCTATACTCCTTAATTTAGAAGACTTTGCTTAGGTGTCGGATTCTCCTTTTTTTTTTTTTTTTTTTTTTGATTAGGTAAAAATTCGGATGGAGAACCCTATCCAAAAGCATCCTGTCGGATGAGGTCAAGAAGACCTGTATCGAGGTAAAGCTCAGCCCCCCTGGTAGAGTAGCAAAGGTGTGCAACCTTATCCGCTACCCGGTTACCAATACGGGGAATATGTGATACACTAACATTCCTTATTCCTTGGAGAAGACTTTGGATATCGGACATAACCATTTCTATTTCCCAAGGGCAACCAACTTGTGATCTTAGGTAGTCCGTGATAATCTTTGAGTCTCCTCCTATTATTAGATCGGTTATGTTTAGTTCTCTCGCTTTTTCTAACCCTAGGCGTAGAGCTAAGGCTTCAGCTATAAGGGGTGATTGTCCACCATTAGCTTTTCCGCCAATGTTGATTGGGTCTCCATGCCAGTCTCTGATGATGTATCCAATGGAGCTGTTTGTGGCGGATTTAAAAGATCCGTCAAAATTTAGCTTATATTTACCCGCCGGAGGTTTCCTCCATTGATAGGTTTTCCTATTGTTCTCAGAGAGCCCTTTTCCTTTACTTTGTTTCTGTATGCCGTCATCCTCCATTTCATTCCATCTACTAGCTTTCCTCCAGCTATCAATATTATTCGTGATCATTTTCTTGATAGCCTCTGCAGAGGGGATGGTTTCATTTCTAAAGATTGTTTGATTTCTTATAAACCAAATGGTCCACCATCTGATTGCTATCTGTTGTTTCTTCTCCATCGGAAGAGTAGAGCCTAAAATTTGTAAAATTTGATTCATATCTCTGTTTTCTGTAATTAGGTTGTTAATGTTTTGAGATATTTGTCCAGGGAATTGTTGTTGGAAATTGTTAATGGGACATTCTATGAATAGGTGAATATCATCTTCCACGAACTGGTTGCACAAGGTACATGTGTTCGGTACCGCCACCCCTTTTAGGGCCAGCCGGGTAGCCGTGGCGAGGCCTTTTTGTTTTATTTTCCAAATAAAGTTCTTAACTTTAGGTGGGGCGTCGAGTTTCCAGATCCATGAGAATTCATCTGACGGTCTTTGTGGTGTGGATGAGATTAAGTTATAGGCACTTGTCGTTGTGAACCATCCTTTTTTGGCGGGCCACCAATATAGTCTGTCTGTAAGGGGGGTGATTGGCAAGAGGATTTTCATAATATCCTCTACTATGGGCTTAGGAAGCACTGATACAAGTTTTTCCTTCCACCATTGTCCTCCTGCTATGAAATTGCTTACGGTATCATGTGGATTAATGTTATCTTGAGAGTCTATTTTGTCCTTTAGAGGTTTCGTAGCTACCCAATTATCTTCCCAAAACTTAATTGATTTCCCATCCCCCACCTGCCAGATGAGTCCCGTTTTGAATTTGGGGATTAGATAGCTCAGTTTCGACCATTGCCACGAGGCATTGCCTTTTCTAGAGTAGGTAAGGATGTGGTTTTCTTTCAGATACTTATATTGTATGATTTTGACCCAGTTATTTTCCGGTTCAGCCAAAATTTTCCAGAGGAGTTTTAGTTGAAGGGCTTCATTCATGTCTTTGGCTTTTCTAATTCCTAGTCCTCTATCCCTTTTTGATTTACATATTTTGTCCCAACTGATTAATGGGCTATGTTGTGCATCTTTGTTCCAGAAAAAGGTTCTGTTGATTTGATCTAGTTGTTTGTGGACCGCTACCGGAAGCATGAAGCTCTGCATTGAGTATAACGGTTTTGATGATAAGTTAGACATTATTAGGGTTGCTCTGCCTTGTTGAGAAAGGGCATTCGCCCGCCATTTGCTCAATTGGTCTTTAGATTTGCATACCATTTCGCCAAAGGTTTCCTTGGTAACCCTCCCATTAATGATGGGACAGCCTAAGTATTTTTCTAGGTTTCGTTCAAGGGGTATGTTTAGAATTCCTTCTAGGTCTCGAGCTCTTGATCTAGGAATACCTGGAGTGGTTTGAAAGGACGATTTGTGGTAATTTACCTTTTGTCCTGAGAACTTATAGTAGTCTTCAATTATCTCTTTAACTTTTTTACATGCATCATTACTTCCTTTTGAAAATATTATTATGTCGTCCGCAAAGGCCAGAAACGGAACACAGGGGCCTGAATGGCCAAATTTAAATCCGATGTTGTTGTGGTTAGATTCTGCATCCCTCGAGAGTTTACGAGCAAGAATTTCTGCCCCGAGCAGGAAGAGAAACGGGGAGAGGGGATCCCCTTGCCTCAAACCCCTTGAAGGTTTGAAAGGATCTGTAGGGCCATTGTTTACTAAGACAGAAAAAGAGACTGTGGTCACACATTCCATAATAATATCCACAAATTTTTGGTTGAATCCAAAATTTTGAAGCACTGCTTTCGTGAAATGCCAATCTACTCTGTCGTATGCTTTCTCCATATCAAGTTTTATTGCAGCCCAACCCTTGGTACCTTTTCTAGTACGAAAGGAGTGGAATACCTCGTGCGCTATTAGGATATTGTCTTGGATTGCTCTATCGGAAACAAAGGCTCCTTGTAATGGGTGTATAAGTTTTCCAATTACCATTTTCAGTCGGTCTGTTATTATCTTTGAGATGATTTTATATAAGGTAGAACATAGGCTAATCGGGCGATAGTGTGTCGTCATGGAGGGGTTATCAATTTTTGGTATGAGGGAGATAAAAGTGTGGTTAATTTGTTTTAACATTTTTCCAGAGTGAAAGAAAGCTTTTGTAGCCCGGATGATATCAGAGCCAACGATGTCCCAATAATTTTTGTAGAACTCAGCCGTCATTCCATCAGGGCCGGGGGATTTGTTGTTCCCAATTGAGAAGACTGCTTTTTTGATTTCACTGTTTGTTGGTTGTTGAATAAGTGATATGTTTTCCTCTTCTGTAATGACCGGGTTGATTTCCGAAAGGTATTCTTCTAATTGGGGGGTCCTATACATTTGTTCTCGATTAAATCTTTTCTCAAAGTCCCTTTGAATTTCCCTTTTAATGTTTTCATTGCCAATTATGTTAGTTCCTTCTGCGGAGGTAATTGTTCTAATTATCTTCCGATTTCTTCTCCCTGTGGCTACTCTATGAAAATAGGAGGAGTTGGTATCTGCTAACTTTAAGTGTTTTGATTTAGCTCTTTGGTTCCAGTAGGTTTTATGAAAAAGGAGTAGCTTTTCTCTTTTAGATAATAGATTTTGTTCTTTTGTGTATGACTCTGGGTTTTGGTTAGTTTTTTGAATAGATTGTATTTCGATTAAGGCCTCATCAACATCTTGTATTTGTCGGAATATGTTTCCAAATGTTTTTTTATTCCAATTTTTTGCCTTTTGTTTGAGGATTTTTGATTTGTGTGTAATTCGGAACATAGCAGAGCCTGCACATGAAGCTCTCCATGCTTGCTTAACAATATTTCGGAAGTCTCTCCTTTGCAGCCAAATGTTTTCAAATTTAAAAGGGGGTGGTTTAAAGCTAGTGTTTTTGGAAATGTTAATTGAAATAGGACAGTGGTCCGAGTTAGAAAATGCTCCATTTTTAGTTGCCAATTCGGGGAACATATCGATTATTTCATGATGGACAAGCACCCTATCAAGTTTTTCCAGAATGTTGTCTGGGCCAAATTGCTTCTTTCTCCAAGTAAATGGGTTACCGTACGAGGGAATCTCCAGCAACGAGCATGCATCTTTGAAATCCATTATTCTAAGAAATCTTCCAGGTAGAGTTTCTGCTCCTCCGCTCTTATCCGATGATTGACTTATTTCGTTTAAATCTCCCATGATTAGGCATGGAATGTCGCTTTGGGTAATTAAATTATATAGATTTCTCCAAAAGTCATCTTTTTCTGAGGGGTTTGGGGGGGCGTATACAAACAGCATTAGACACTCAAAATTCTCTTTTATGTTCTCGTATTTTACGCCAATAATTCTTGGGAGATGAATGATCACCGAGATGGATTCGTCTATGAAGGAGTTTTCATTCCAGAATAGGGCAATACCCCCGGCACGACCAGAAGCCGGGGACCAACACATGTTTGTGAATCCTGCATTTTTCCATAGAGATTCCTTTGGTTCTGTTCCAGTCTTTGTTTCTGCTAAGATTAGCATTTGTACATGATCTAGCGAGCGTCATTCGTTCATGTTAGTCCAGAAGGTTCTTTTTCCAATCCCCCTACAGTTCCAGTATCGTATGATCATGACCACTTTGTTTTTGCATAGGAGAGCAAAAGGTGATCCCTCCCATACCCATATCTTACTCTTTTGAGTTTCTTTTGTAAATTTTTAGTCTTTGTAAATATTTCTCTTATTGTTTTATTCGGACTACATTTACCGCTATCACAAAACATCAACAAGCAAAGGGTGATTTTCACGAGACAAAACCTCATAAACCCCATATATGCTTCAACAGGGATGTAGTCAAGATATAGTTGAGTTATACCTGGAAGCCGAGTGCAATGAGAGCATATAATCACCCGAATGTTCATATGACAGATAGCGTTTCCAAGCATTGATAGATCAGCCGTGAAAGTTGTGCCCTCACCAGGAAAGTTGATAAAACTATTAGAGGTTACCAAAGCCACAGATTGTTCTGAGCCCTTTCGGGGGGTATGTTGTGAAGAGGCATGAGCCTCAAACACGGGTTTGATCAAACACGAGTAGACCGTGTGGTTTCCTACACAGCGCAACAAGTACACCAACAAATGTGTCAGACAAGAGGGAGTTCTACATATGACGGTGGGGATTACGCTACATATGTACAACCGGTAGCGAAATGTAGTTAGCCAACCATCACGACTATATATTTGCACCCAAGAGATTTGAGAAATACACACCCAATTCAATACAAATTGGTTCATATAGCGAGCTAGACAAGAGGGAGTGCTTATGTTACTAAACTCCCGATTCATTGAATGAGTAACAAATAAGATACAAGGAAAGGTTATCATCAAGTTCTTATTACATTTACATTTACTAGCAGCAAGTTCCCAATAGTTGATTAGTAGCTTTTTTATGACGGCTTTTTTAACAAACCGCATAATCCACCAAAATGTATTGATAGTAGGTTTGGAATAGCACATATACACAACATAATTTCCATTCCACATAATCACTTGACAAATATAACAATTCACACAAGTTTGATCTGGTCCATTTAAGCATTTAGCCACGTTCTTTAATGCAAAGAAATAGATATGACAGTGGAAATTTATAATTGTTATACATACTCTGAAAACAGTGTTACCAAGATCAGGTACATACCATTTAGCAAGCTCATTACGCATGAATAACATACTCCTACAAGTAGCTCTACACAAACTCCGTACAAGGCTATTAAGACACAACAGATAAACAAGAATGATCATCAGCTGCAGTTTATTGTTCATAGAGGGGGTGATTGAAAGACTTTTACCCACTATACCCATCATCAGAGGGGATGACCAAAAACCTTCAAGTAACCCATTCTTACACTTACCGGGGACAGAGGCTTGACATTCGCCAACTCCTAGCTGCTCAAACCCGAAGGTCTTCAACGGAGAACCAAGGGGAGCAACAAAAGGAGTGGAGAGCGATTTAGTGAGCAAAACCATTTTATCCAAGTTGGTGAGACCCAGAATATCATAGGAAAATTTTGTGTTAAAAATATTAATTGATTCCTCAAGCAAGATTTCATTCCACCATTTAAGACCATTATTAAGTCCCAAGTAAAATATTGGTTTGCAAAGGCAATGTGAAATCTTATAAAAGATGTCATCCATTAATTTAGTATCATTCTTAATCACCTGCACAATATTACGATCATATTTGTGTCTTACCTCCCCGGAAATGAGAGTAGTGGTTACTTTGAAGCTATGCATCTTCGACCACAGTTTATCATCATTAAGGGTGCATACACTAGCTGACCTTGATGCCAAGTACTCCTGGACACATGATTGAATCGTCTTTGGCTTCTCGATGTCGATCATCGACTTCTTCAATCTCTTCTCCATATTTTTTTTCCTTTCTTTTGGAAAACCATCAACAGGGGCCGAGATCCCCACAGATGGAAGACCAGAAGAAGTTTGTTTAGGGCCCTTTCGGGGGGTATTCAATGGAGGCACGAGAGACTCGGTCTCCATGGGTGTTTTTCCTTTGTCCTTGGATGAGGAAGCTATTTCAGCAAGGAAAACCAAGAGATGATTAGTGATTATAAACAAGTAAACAATGTTACTAGGAGAAAGCTTGAGGAGAGACATGTAGGCATACGATTCATTAATAAAGCAAACACCAGAAACATTTTTCCATCCACAACCTGCAGTACTTGATACAACAACGGTAACAAGGAAGGTAATAACATCAAAAGGGTAAATATAGAGATTACACTCAAAAGGAGGTGACTTCTTCATAATCACCTTGAGAGAGGCCTTGTCCAGCTTTTGATGAAATAAGATTGACCATTCAAGGTTAATCTGTTTCAATTCCCACTTGGAAATTACACTAAGGTTATACTTGAGTCGGTTATAGAGTGGGATTAGAATTAAGACATGATTAGATAAAGGGGCATTCCATCTAAGGTTATCCTTGGAGGGTGTTAACAAATTTTGGTAGTATGCAAACAATAATAAAATGCAGCCGTGTCTACTGGAGCAAAGAGACCTCATTGTCAGGTTAAATTCATAGCTTAATTTTAATACGAGACGAAGGTGGTTTGAAGTTTTGCAAGGACACATCAATTGGATTTTACTCTCATTATTTGTTCCTTCCAGGAAGTCACCCCCATACATATCATATAAAATTATAAGATCATAACACTTTGACAAAGCATGTATCGGAAAGGTAATACACGTTACAGACCTACACATTCTGTCTTCACAAACGGTATTATCAATATTCAATTGAAAATACCAACTGCACAGTGACAATAGCCAATAATAGTTGTCAACATTACTGTCCATAGATATATGAAGTGTTTTACAATCCAAGTGCTTTGAAGGCATGAGAAACAAGGTAAATTTTTGCAAATGCCAATTGGTAACATTCCACCATACAAGCAAATGAATTATTCTCTGAATACAAACTGATTTCTCATCCAATAAACCATCAACCCACTTATACAGAATGGAGTCACAATAATAATTTTCATACAGATGCATATCTTGACAAAAGACATGCCCGAAATAACTTGAGAATAAGTTACTTAAGAGAATGACAATGAGCACGAAACGATCTCCCCAAACAAATTTAGGATTCAAACCTTTCAGATTGGACGAAGCCCAGATGGATTCACCAAAGTTTTCAGAACGATTGCTTGATTCAGATTTTAATAGCAGCCCCGCCACCTGCTGCTCATACTTACACAAATCAGAAGGTATTGTGCAAGGAGCAACAAAGGAGGCAAGGAAGCTCTTCCTCATATTGGGAGACTCGGTAAACACAGAATCATCACCAATAGCAGCTTCATCAGCATCCAGGTAATGAAAAGCTTTAGATGAATCCGAGGCATACAAGCCCAATATAACATCATGAGGGTTGTGAAGGGAGACGAGAGATCCAAAGCTACTCAAAAGAGCCAAAGGCAGTTTTATAAAGGGATAATCATCCAAGCCCGAAAAGGGTATCAGTTTCATGAATAGGATTTTCAAGCAGTATACTAAAATCAGCACACAAATTGTTACCTGAAAGGCAAAGGCCAAAACAGAGCTCCATAAAATAGTTGTAGTTGCCATGGGAATCACCTTAATCGTAGTTTGATCAGGGCCCTTTCGGGAGGTAACGGGTGACGAGGCATACACCTCAATCACAGAGCTACAAGTGTGCTTACTCAGCGTGTTTCCCATGAAAGAGTTTAGCAAAAGATGAGAGCAAAAAAACGTGTTAGCTATCAATAATACACAAATAAAGTTGATATTCAACATATTTTGAGAACCCTTTCGGGATGTGGAGGGTGAAAGGGCATGAGCCCCTAACACGGTTTTGTTCAAGATGCACATATCAACTGTAGTTGTTAAGGAGATTACACTACCAACAGAAGGGAGCGAAATCCCACCAGGAGATGGTGTCAACACAGAGTTTTGGAGGCCCTTTCGGGTTGTATTCGGTAGAGAGACACAAGGTCCCTCTATGGTTTTGTTCACCCAAAAGGTGAGTTTTTTTGCACAAATACGCGAAATCCCACCAAGAGATGGTGTCAAGACAGAGTTTTGGAGGCCCTTTCGGGATGTATTCGGTAGAGAGACACAAGGTCCCTCTATGGTTTTGTTCACCCAAAAGGTGAGTTTTTTTGCACAAATACAAGTTAGATCAAATGAGAGATAGAGAAAGTACCAGGGCTCCGACCAGCATCGGCGACGCGCCCACTGCCAATGCCAAGGGAACCGACCACCGCCAACACCACCAAACCGGTAACGCCAGCCACCTCTCCTCCAGGGACAAACAGACCATCCCGGACACCCACAAATTAAAGAGTTCTCCCCCATGATTCTGACCTTCTTTCTATTTGACTCGAACTCCTTCAATTCAATCGACCCCACACAAGAACACGGGTCGATTCGACTCGCAATCCAATGATCCTCCTTCTTTCTGACTCTCTTTCTTGGAAAATTTTGTTTACACAGACTTATAGAGGCGAAATCGAACAAGGCTATAAAGAAAGAGTTAGGGTTGTGGGATTCAATGATTCCACCGATCGATTCTACACCACAGGAAGGAACATGGCAATGAAAGGTCAGAAACTCGCCGGAAGAGGAGGCGAAAAGAAGATTTGATCGAAAAATTCTAGGATTTTGGGTTTGCAAGGTGGGAGTTGAAGGAGGTGTTTTGGAGGAGAGATTGGGGGCGCGTGAAGCGCGTTCTTCACAAGGGAGGGTTTCCATTTTTTTTCTCTATCCCACTTCCGGATTCTCCTTAATCCTCTGATTTTCACAAATGAAGTTTTTTTTTTTCCTTTTTTTAATTATTTATTTTCTTTAATTTTTTTATTCTTCTCTTTATCTCTTTAAACTAATCACATTTTTTTTTTTACTTTTTTCTTAACATATATATTTACTAACTATCTATATCTATATAATACTTTAATTTAGAAGACTTTGCTTAGGTGTCGGATTCTCCTTAATCCTCTCATTTCCACAAATGAAGTTTTTTTTCCTTTTTTAATTATTTATTTTCTTTAATTTTTTATTCTTCTCTTTTATCTCTTTAAACTAATCACATTTTTTTTCCCTTTTTTCTTAACATATATATTTACTAACTATTGGGCTTAATTCAAAGCATTGTACTTAATCTAATATGACTATTGGTCTTAACTCAAATTTATTTACTAACTATATACTCTTAATTTATAATACTTAATGCTTTTGTGTCATTTTCTCCTTAATCCTCTCATTTTCACCAATTAAGTTTTTTTTCCCTTTTTAATTATTTATTTCCTTTAATATTTTTATTCTTCCCTTTATCTCTCTTTAAACCAATCACATTTTCTTTTTCTTTTAATCTTAACATATTTACTAACTATTGAGCTTAATTCAAAACATTGAATTCAATCTAATTCTAATATAACTGTCTATATATCTATATCTATAATACTTTATTGTAGAAGACTTTGCTTATATGAATTTTATCTTAACCTTTATTAATATTTTATAAAAAAAATTATATTATTAAGATTTTCGTTTAAAAATCGCGCCATGGCGCGTGAATTGTACTAGTTATATTTTAAAAGGGAGGAGTAACAACAATGTAAATTAATAAGTACTTCGTAATTAAATTAAGGGAAAACTAATTAAAATACCCCCACCTTTGAGAGCATGGTAAAAATATATCCTCAACTTTAAAAAGTAATAAAAATACCCCGACCTTTGATAGTAGTGGTAATATATTACCACGATTTTTCTCACTGGTAAAAAATGCTTACAAGACATCCTACGTTGATTTTTTACAAGAGTTTTTTTGAACGGTTTCCTTAAGAAAAAAAATAAAGAGTTGGACCGGCTTCATACACCACGCCTTTTTCTCTGTCCTATCTTCTTTCGTGATCGCCTCTTGAGCTGTCTTCCGGTCTTCCAGGCAACTCATAGTTCCTCTTCAATGACAGTCTCCTTCCCTCGTGGTCGGCTATCTTGAGCTGTCTCTCTCACATCTTCTTCCTCTTTGATTCGTTCACAAACTTAGCTGAATAAGTTTTTTTTTCCTCTTTGTTGTTGCTTTTGTTTTCGGTTTAGTTTTGTAGTTGTCGGTTTAGTGTTAGGAATAGTCGTGTTGTGTTAATTTGAGACATTTTTATCGGATTAGTTGCTTGGTTGAATCAATTTCATTTTTTCGGGTTTAATTTTGTTGTCGGTGCATTTATTCCCTAAGGAGACCATTTAAGAAAACCCGATTTTAGTACTAATTTGTGAAAGGCTTCTACACAGGATGCCTTGTCAAAAACAAAATCAACGTAGGCTGCATTTTCAGCATTTTTCACCCATGAGAAAACTCGTCGTAATATGTTACCACTTCCCTCAAAGGTCGGGATATTTTAATTACATTTGATAGTTGTGTAAAGCTGCAATCAGCTTGATCAGCTCAAGAACAAGCAAAATCTGTATTTGGAAACTTCTATTTGGAGAATGCCATGACGGCTGTATTGATCATCAGATGGGGGAATCCCCAAAACCCTATTAATTGTCTAAGGATCCATCAATCCTTATATAGTCCTATGTCACACAGCAATCACGTGACATAACTTAAGATTATTACAGCAAGGTCCAAAATGAAGCTGAAATAACATAAAGGGAAGCAAGGAAAGGGAAATTGCTAATTAACCAGCAAAAGTGATGAAATGCATATAAAATGCACATCACATTTTATGATATTCTCCATATCCCCCCTTCAAGTTGGACTTGTAGGGAAACCAACAAGTCCTAACTTGGAAGAGAGGTAAAGATGTTGCTTCTCACCCAATGGCTTGGTCATGAGATCAGCCAATTGGATGCCAGTCCTGATATGTTGTGGAAGAACAAATCCATCTTGTAGTCTCTCACGAACATAATGGCAATCAATGCGTAGATGCTTGGTTCTTTCATGAAAAACTGGGTTTTCAGCTATGTGAAGGGCTGCTTTGTTGTCACAAAACAAAGGTATAGGTCTTGGGACCTTGATCATAAGAGCTTGCAAAATACCATCAATCCAAACAAGCTCACTGGTAGTCATAGACATGCTTCTGTATTCTGCTTCTGCTGAGGATTTTGAGACTGTATGTTGCTTCTTTGTCTTCCAAGACACAAGAGAAGTACCAATAAAAACACTATAACCAGTGAGAGATCTAGATGTGAACTGTCATGCTCCCCAATCCGCATCACAAAATCCTGTGACTGTAAGAGAAGCTGTGTTTGAGTAGTGAATGCCAACGGATAGAGTGCCTTTCAGATATCTGACAACATGTAATGCAACTGCATAGTGAGGTTCCCTTGGTTGGGTCATGAATTGACTCAAGTGCTGAACATCATATGATATGTCTGGCCTGGTAAGTGTTAAGAATAACAACTTACCAATCAATCTTCTATAGGATTCTTTATCGTGCATCAATATTCCTGACTCTGTAGACAGTTTGAGACCTCGTGGAAGAGGAAATAGAGTTGGCTTACAGTCTGTGAGTTTGCAGTCTCTCAATATGTCAATGACATATTTTCTTTGATGTAGCAAGAGCCCTGACTGATCTCTGTATAATTCCAATCCCATAAAATATTTGGCTTCACCAAGGTCCTTGATTGTGAATTCTGAATCCAGGGCCTGCTTGGTTTGCAAGATAACTTGCTCATCATCACCAGTGAGAAGTAGATCATCTACATAAACTAGAGCAATCACTACTCCAGTTGGTACTTTCTTGATAAAAAGAGAGTAATCTTCTGCTGATTTGCTAAAGCCAAGCTTCAAGAGAAACTTGCTCAATTCAACATTCCACTGCCTTGAGGCTTGCTTCAATCCATAGATGGATTTATGAAGCCTACAAACTTGTCCTGGTTGACCAAGAGAGAACCCTTCAGGAGGCTTCATATACACCTCTTCATCTCTTCATCTAGATAACCATGCAAGAATGCATTATTGATATCAAGTTGATGTAGAGGCCAATTCTTAATGGTAGCAACTGCAAGCAATACCCTTACAGTAGTGAATTTTGCTACTGGTGAAAAAGTGTGCTTATAATCTTTTCCCTTGATTTGATTATAGCCCTTTGCCACCAGTCTTGCTTTGAATCTTTCAACATTTCCATCAGGTCTATATTTAACCTTATAAACCCATTTACTTCCAATTGCCTTTTTTCCTTCAGGCAATTCAGTCATGCTCCATGTTTTATTAGCCTCCAAGGCCTTTAACTCTTGCTGCATAGCCATAATCCAATTGGGATCCCTAGCAGCCTGAGAGTAATAAGAAGGTTCATACACTGCACTCATCATGGCGAATGTGTCAGCATAAATAGGGTCCTTTTGAACAATGGGCCCTAGACAAGTCACAAGGAAGGATTGAGACATAGAATGTTGTCCTGTGTTTCTACAGACAAAATCATTCAGCCTTGTAGGTCTGTTCACAATTCTTGTAGATCTTCTCAATGGAGGGAACTCAACTGGATCCTGAAGGAACTCTTCAAAAGTCTGTGGAGAAAACTGAGGTGCTTGAATGGATTGGGAAGAGCCTTGATGTTCAGGACTAGGCGTGTCTTGAACCACATCATTTTGATGATCATGTTGTGAAGGACTTTCAGCCACTGTGGAAATTATAAAATCCTCATGATCATCTTCTAGACTAACCAAGGGAAGAGGGGCCCTTAGTGTTTCACTGTCCGCCAGCTCTTCCTTACTCATCTTGAAAGGAAATAAATTTTCCTTGAATACCACATCTCTACTAATGAAAATGACTCTTTTCTCAATATCCCACAGCTTGTAGGCCTTTTGTCCATGAGGATATCCCATGAAAACACATTTTCTGGCTCTAGGACCCAACTTATCTGCTTCAGAAGGTGTTATAGATGCATAACACAGGCATCCAAAGACTCTCAACTCATCATACTTGACTGGCTTCTGAAACAATCTTTCACAGGGAGTATCCCAATTCAACACTGCACTGGGAAGTTTGTCGATCAAGTGTGTTGCTGTTAGTACACACTCACCCCAGAATCTAATGGGCAACCCTGCATGAATCCTCAATGCTCTAGCAGTATCAATAAGGTGCATGTGCTTTCTCTCTACTCTTCCATTTTGCTGGGGTGTATAAGGCACGGATTTTTTATGAAGAATCCCTTCTCTAGCAAAGAATTCAGTACACTGTCTCTGCACAAACTCTGTGCCATTATCTGTTCTCACACATTTCACTTGCCCTCCAAACTGTGTCTTAACATAGGCTATGAAGTCAAAAATAGCCTTAGGCACCTACAATTTGTCCTTCAACAAGAAGGTCCAAGTAGTTCTAGAATAATCATCTAGAATAGTTAAGAAATAAGTAAAGCCATTGTAAGTGGGAACCTTATAAGGTCCCCAAAGATCCATATGGATCAAGGCAAATAAGCTTTCTGCTAAGCTCTCACTCCTGTCAAATGGCAACCTGTGATGCTTAGACAATGCACAAGTTTCACAGCTAAAATCACTTAGAGCTCTTTGATTAAACACATTCAAATGCCTCAGTTTGGAAATAGAACTGTGTCCCAATCTAGCATGCACAATATCCAAGTCAACACTGACTTTGTTACAATTTTTTGAAAAAAGAAACTGATGTCTGTTTCTACTTCCATTGGCTTCATGATCCTTCTTGATCTCTTCTCTTTTGTTCACTTCTGAGATTCTGTACAGGCCATTCTTCCTTTCTCCACACATCACCACTCTTCTAGTTCCAGGGTCCTGTATGTAACAAGAGTTTCGAGTAAAATAAGCAACCAAATCATGATCATCAAGAAGCTTCCCAACTGATAATAAGTCGTGCTTGAAGTCAGGCACCATAAGAATATCATTCAAGTTAACTGATTCTGATATCTTCAGATTACCCATCTCACTAACAGACTTGATGATACCATCAGGCAGTCCAATGTGAACAGCTTTGTTCATCATGGTTTTGTTAGAAAAACATGAGGATGCAGGTACCATATGATCTGTGGCACCTGTGTCCACAATCCATTCATATGAAGGAGTAGATACTGCAACAGAATTGACATTAGAGTTTGCCATTTTACCTGCAAAATTGGCAAATGAGTTTTCACTGGTACTCTTCCCCTTCATCTTTCTCATGATCTCTTGATAAACAACATTGACCGTAGCAGAATCCACATGGTTTGATCCTCCTTTGTCATAGATCATGTCATCCAGTGGACTGTTCTCATGAGCTACAGATCTTGAGCCATCTCCTTCACAGTGTCCTCTGTTGGACTCCACATTCATAGCCCCTTTGCTTCCTTGAGTTCCCTTGTCCTTGTCCCTGTTGGACTTAAACCAGTCAGGATACCCGTGAATCTTAAAGCATTCACTCATGGTATGCCCTCTCATGTTGCAATGAGTGCAAAGTTTTTCAAGCTTCTGTAACCTCCTGATTTCCTTCCAATCCTTCTTGAAAGGTTGATTCCCAGAAGCACCTGCAGATGAGCTATTCTGGCTGTACTTTCCTGCAGCAAAGGCACTTGAATCAGTGGATCCTCCTCCTGTCCCTCCTGAAACTGGATTTCCATTCTCTACTTGCCGAAGGATGTAATAAGCTCTATTCAAAGATGGTAGGGGATCCATGGCCAGTATCTGATTCTTAGCAGCTTCATATCCATCATTCAAGCTCATTAACAACTGCATTAGCTTGTTTCTAGAGTCAATATCTGCAATCTTCTTAGCCAGATTACAAGTGCATCTAGCCATAACACCACATGAACATTCAGGCACACTTTCTAGCGCCTGCAGTTCATCCCAAAACATTTTCAAGGTATTATACAGCTCTGCAAGACTCATACTACCCTGTGATACCTCATTGAGTTTCTTCCTGACTCTAAAAATCATTGGAGCATTGGATTGACTAAAGCGTTCTACCACTTCATCCCATAGTAGCTTGGCAGAATTACCAAACATGAGACTCTCAGCTATGTTTTTAACCATAGAGTTTAGCAACCAGCATCTCACCATATAGTCAGCTTTGATCCACCTTTGCAGATCAGGTGAATCATTTGCTGGTGTTGCACTAGAGCCATTTATAAACCCGAGTTTACTCTTTGCTCCTAGAGCCATTGTCACACCTCTGCTCCAGGTCATGAAATTTGAACCATCAAATGGAATAGCAACGAGTTGTGCTCCTGGGTGATCAGAGTTCGACAAATAAAGAGGGTCATTGGTGTTACCTTGAGCTGTCGTTTCTTCTTCTGAGGATCTGTTGTCTACGGGTTCACTGTCAGTGCCTCTGAACATGAATCACACACGATCAAATCGCCAGGAAAGGATCGAATCCCTTGCGCTCTGATACCATGTAAAGCTGCAATCAGCTTGATCAGCTCAAGAACAAGCAAAATCTGTATTTGGAAACTTCTATTTGGAGAATGCCATGACGACTGTATTGATCATCAGATGGGGGAATCCTCAAAACCCTATTAATTGTCTAAGGATCCATCAATCCTTATATAGTCCTATGTCACACGGCAATCACGTGACATAACCTAAGATTATTACGGCAAGGTCCAAAATGAAGCTGAAATAACATAAAGGGAAGCAAGGAAAGGGAAATTGCTAATTAACCAGCAAAAGTGATGAAATGCATATAAAATGCACATCACATGATATTTTTCATAAGTTGAGGATATATTTTTACCATACCCACAAAGGTGGGGGTATTTTAATTAGTTTTCCCTTAAATTAATTAAGTATTACTCCGTATATCGAGCTGTATAGCTAGACAAGACAACTACTCCGTAAACAGTAGTGTGGTTGTCTGTACTGTTTAACATCATGTAATGCATAGGTATTCTCATTCACATTAATTCCACAAATCAATTATTGCAAATAATTAGCTTTATACTCATTAAAGGAAGAAAGAAATTCCGTTACTGGATACAGATGTGCCATTGAACTTGGTGAATGTGAATGATAACAATCACATGCAATGCAAGATTCATCCACACAGTCGCAGATCGTATCGGTCATGACTGTCAAGTCCGTCTTTTTTTTTTTTTTTTTTATAGATATAAGCAGGGTCCGACGACGGAAATTCAGAGTATTTTAAATAAAATGTAAAAAAGAACACAAATATTATCTAACTCAATTGGTAAATACATTAAATGAAGCAAAAGTAATGAAAGAAGTTATGAGTTTAAACCTCGTTGTTTACATTTTTGCACTAGTTTTTATTCATGAGAAATTTTTCTTATTATAAATGTCATATCAAGCTTTACATTTTTCTTTACTACCTCCAATCCAACTACTTTTTATTCATACCAAATTTTCCCTATTATAAATATATGTCATATTTAAATCAAATTTTACAATTTTCTTTTACTACATCCGATCCAAAATAAGTGTCGTTTTAGACTTTTGAATTTGATCCAAAATAAGTGTTGTTTTATGTTTTCTCTAGGCAATTTAATAGATTGCTTAATGAAAATTGTTGTCGAAAATTGTATTTGTTGATTATTTTTTCTTTCAAACTCTCCACTTACTGGTTGAATTAACAAGATGATAAACATTTAATAAATGATAAGATTTAGAAAAAAAATGTATAAAATCAAAGATAATTAATACTTTGCTTAAAAATTGTGTGAAGAGCTAAAACGACAATTATTTTGGATCGGAGGGAGTAATATTTTCATAAGATTATTCATTATGTTACACATATATTTTTTAAAAAAAATTCTAATTTTTATTCCTATGAATTTTTTTTACTGTTAATGGCATATTTTAACCACAATTTATGAGTTTTTTTGTCACACTTTTCAATCCTTTCAATTTTTTTCCCATTTACAAACGAAAAATTCTTTTAAAAAAATTATAATTTTCTTTCAATATTAAAAAAAATCGTAATCATGCTACACACATATAAAAAATATTAAATTATTGTATGAATTTTTGTAATAAAATATCATATTTATATAATAATTTATGGTTTTCTTTCAATATATTTTAAAAAAATTTAGGAAAAAAAATCTCAAACAAAAATCCCCCCCCCCCCTATATATAACAATTCCTACGACGGTCACTGGATACAAGTAGAGTTGTGTATGATCGGTCCAAACCGAATTTTAGGGTCGAACCAACACACACCGAAGTTTTTCGGTTCGGCTTTCGGTCCGAGAATTTCTATTTTTCGATTTCGGTTTGGTTTATGTTAAACCGAACCCAAAGTGAGTTGTTTATCTTCTGTTTTCACAGGACCTTGATCATCTGATGAATCCACTTCTAGTATTATTTCATTCAAAAGGTCTTCCATGCTCTAGCTGGGCTCGTCCTTTGCTAGTTTGTTGAATGTACTTCACATTGTAACCTATGAACTCTAGAACTTATTTTTAAAATTCTGTTTTATGTTACTTTGGTCGATCTCGAGTTAGCAGACAGTGTTGTACTCGAAGTTGAGTTGATGGCAGTTATGGTTTATGTTTTAAGCACATGTTCTTAGCTAAGTTAGTGGCTTAGTGGGGTGTAGTTACCCGAGTAGTTTCTAGCAGTCGTGACAATGGTTTTAGGTGTGTTTGTAATGCAGTTGGTTTGGGTTAATGGTGAATTAGTTTTAGCTCTCTCTCTCTCTCTCTCTCATGTGTGTTGTGTTTTGGAGTCTTTGAGTGTGCACCAGCATCCAATTGATCCCCAATTCGAGTTGTAACAATTGGTATCAGAGCAAACTAAGGTTTGTGATCAGGTTTCAGTTCTGGGTTTGAGTGATTGTGAGATTTATACACACGGGAAACACATTTGAGTGAAGTTCTGGTCAAGATGCAGAACTCAGGAAATGGCAGTGGGAATCCTCAGTTGCCAATGTTCAAGGGGGTTAATTACCACTTCTGGAGCTTGAAGATGACAACTCTCTTCAAGTCTCAAGAAGTGTGGAACTTGGTTGATCAAGGGTTCGAAGATACAGTTGTGGGAGAACCAGATCAGCAAATGAGAGAGAAGAGAAAGAAGGACTCAAAACCTTTGTTTATGATACAAAGTGCCTTGGAAGATGAGATATTTCCAAGGTTTGCTGTTGCAACAACATCACATGAGGCATGAGAAGTGCTGAAGCAAGAGTACGTGTTTGGGAGATAAGAAAGTGATCACAGTTAAGCTGCAATCACTGAGAAGGGATTTTGAGACCTTGGTGATACAAGACAAAGAGTCTGTGAAGGCGTATTTGACAAGGATCTCAGAAATTGTCAACCATATGAGAGCATATGGTGAGAAGTTAAGCACTGAGACATTGGTGAGTAAGGTGCTGAGAAGTCTTCCAAAGAAGTTTGATCATGTGGTAGCAGCAATAGAGGAGTCAAAAGACTTGTCTGTGTACAAGTTTGAAGAACTTACAAGTTCTCTTCAAGCACATGAAGAGAGACTGAGAAGAAATAGTGAGCAGAAGGAAGAGAAGGTTTTTCAAGTGAAAGAGGAACCTTCTAAGACCAAGCAAGACAATCCATCAGGCAGAGGTGGTTATATAGAGGAGGTCACAGAGGAAGAGGGGGCAATAGAGGTGGCTCCAGAGGTCGTGGTGGTAGAGGCTTTGGTAGAGGCTCACAAGGTGGCTCAGGAAGAGGAAATGGTGGTGATCAAGACAAGGATCACTAGAGAGAATCAAGTAGGGGTCAGAGAAATGAAAACAGATCAAATAGAAGCAACATTCAATGTTATTACTGTAAGAAGTATGGACAAGGAAACTTTTTGTTGGGAAAAGCAAGAGCATGAGCAAAAGAGTGCCAATTACTCTGAGAGCAGTGAGAAAGGAGATAGATTGTTCATGGCTTTCACACTGGCGTCTGAGAGCACCAATGACACTTGGTATCTTAACAGTGGGTGCTCAAATCACATGACAAGTGTGAGAAGTATGTTCACTGATCTTGATGAATCTAAGAAAGGGAGAGTCAGGTTAGGTGACAACAAGGTTTTGTAGTGTGAAGGGAGAGGTGTTGTGATTATCAAAAGTGCACAAGGTGGAGTGAAGTTTATGACTGATGTGCAATATGTTCCAGAGTTGGCTCATAACCTGTTGAGTGTAGGACAGCTACAAGGGAGTGGCTATTCCTTACTCTTTGATGAGGATCAGTGCAAGATTAGAGAGAAGAAGACTGGTCATCTTGTGACTGTGGTTCCTATGACAAAGAACATAATGTTTCCTTGTGATCTGTCTGCTAATGCGAGCAAAGCAATGACTACAAAGGAGGAGGATGCAACCAGGTTATGGCATCTTAGGTATGGACATCTAAACTTGCAAAGTTTGAAGATGTTGAGCACTAAGACAATGGTCCAAGGTTTGCCTAATATAGGAGAACTTGACTTGTGTGAAGGATGTGTGTATGGGAAGCAAAGCAAAGGGTCATTCACAAATAGAGAAGCCAGGAGAGCTGGTGACTGCTTGGAGTTGCTCCATGCAGATTTGTGTGGACCTATGCAGACATAGTCCATGGGTGGAAGCAAATATTTTCTTCTCATCACTGATGATTTCAGTAGGATGAGTTGGGTATTCTTTTCGAGATATAAGTCTGAAGCATTTGGAGAGTTTGTCAAGTTCAAAACACTGGTTGAGAAGCAGTCAGGCAAAGTGATAAAAGCTTTAAGAACAGATAGGGGAGGAGAGTTCATTTCAAATGAGTTTATCTCATTTTGTGAGGAGCATGGGATCAGAAGAGAGCTTACATCTCCTTACACTCCAGAGCAAAATGGAGTTGTTGAGAGGAAAAATAGGACAGTGGTGGAGATGGTTAGGAGCATGCTAAAAGCAAGAAATGTTCCAAAGAAGTTTTGGTGTGAAGCAGTAGCCACTGCAGTTTATGTGTTGAACAGATCTCCTACTCGAGCTGTGCTAGACAAGACACCTTTTGAGGTGTGGAGAGAAAAGAAACCTTTAGTGCAACATTTGAGAGTTTTTGGTTGTATTGTCTATGCAATGATCAACCTGAGATCAAAACTGGATGGCAAGGTAGAGAAGTGTATTTTGATTGGGTATGCTAGCCAATCTAAATCATACAAGTTGTTTGATCCAGTGAGAGGGAGAACAATTATAAGTAGGAATGTTGTGTTTGATGAGGAAAAGGAGTGAGATTGGATGAAGTGAAGTGTAGAGCTGTGACCAAGGAAATTGTCATAGTAGAGAGCTCCCCTGAAGAGATAGATGCAGATGACGAGGCAGATATAAATGAGTTGAACTCAAATTCTTCTTCAACACCTTCAACTCCTTTAACTCCAAGGAGTTCATCAAGTAGTGCAGGGTCTCCATCCTCAGGCTCATCAGGTGAGTCACCTCCCAGGAAGTTTAGATCACTCACTGATGTGTATGATAGAAGTGTGAGGTGTGGTTTGGCAAGTGATCTAGAGAGCTTTGATGAAGCAAAAGACAATGAGAAATGGCAATCTGCTATGAAGGAGAAGATGAGATGCATTGTGAAGAATGAAACATGGGAGCTGGTGGAACTGCCTCAGGGAAAGAAACCAATTGGGTTGAAGTGGGTCTTCAGGACCAAGTACAACACAGATGGGGTGGTTCAGAAGTACAAGGAAAGGCTTGTGGCGAAGGGTTATGCTCAGAAGGAAAGGATTGACTATGAAGAAACATTTTCCCCAGTTGCAAGACTTGAAACTGTGAGAGTGGTTCTAGCACTTGCTGCACAGTGGAGGTTGCCAGTCTATCAACTGGATGTGAAATCTGCTTTCCTCAATGGAGAGCTATTGGAGGAGGTATATGTAGATCAACCCCAAGGCTTTGTGAAAGAAGGAGAAGACCATACGGTGTTTAGATTGTACAAGGCTCTCTATGGACTGAAACAAGCTCCAAGAGCATGGTACAACAAAATTGACTCATTTTTCTTAGAGAATGGGTTCTCAAGGAGTGAAAATGAGCCAACATTGTATGCGAAGAAGGAGAGCAAAGATAAGTTCATTGTGGTGTGCTTGTATGTGGATGATATAATTTATTTCAGTCCTGAAACAGAGATGCTTATGGAGTTCAAGGGTGCTATGATGAGCAAGTTTGAGATGGCTGATCTCAGCCTATTGCAATACTTCTTAGGCTTGGAGGTAAGGCAAAGCAAGGAAGGTATATTTTTGTGTCAAGAGAAGTATGCTCGAGACATGATAAAGAAGTTCAAGATGGAGGATTGTGATGTTGCTCAAGCACCAATGAACACAAATGAAAAATTGAAGAGGGATGATGGGACTCCAGGTGCAGATGAGAGACTGTATAGGAGCTTGGTTGGTGGTCTGAATTATATTACACACACTAGGCCTGACATTGCCTATAGTGTGAGTGTGATCTCAAGGTACTTGTATGATCCTACACATCAACATCTTGGTGCAACCAAGAGGATTTTGAAGTACATTGCTGGAACTGTGGGGTATGGCCTGTTGTATGAATGTGTTGATCAGTTCAAGCTCAGAGGCTATACTGATAGTGATTGGGCAGGGTGTCACGATGATAGAAGAAGCACTTCTGGTTCAGTGTTTGATTTAGGCTCTGGTGCAGTGACTTGGAGCTCGAAGAAGCAAGAGACTATGGCCCTTTCATCATCCGAAGCTGAGTATGTTGCAATGGGGTTAGGTGCTAAGCTGCAGGCATTATGGTTGAAGAAATTGATGCTAGATTTGGGATGCAATCATGAGGATGCAGTGGAATTGTGGTGTGATAACAAATCTGCTATAGCCATGACTAAGAATCCATCCTTTCATGTCAGGACCAAGCATATAGAGGTGCAACATCATTTCATCCGAAGGTTGGTAGTAGAAGGGAAGGTGAGTGTGAATTTTTGTGGAACAAATGAACAAGATGCTGATTTGTTTACAAAAGCTTTGAATGGAACCAAGCATCAGTTCTTTAGAGAGAAGATAGGGATGAAGACAGTGTGAATTAAGAGGGGGTGTTGAATGTACTTCATATTGTAACCTATGAACTCTAGAACTTAGTTTTAAAATTTTGTTTTCTGTTATTTTGGTCGATCTCGAGTTAGCATGCAATGTTGTACTCGAAGTCGAGTTGATGGCAGTTATGGTTTATGTTTTAAGCACATGTTCTTAGCTAAGTTAGTGGCTTAGTGGGGTGCAGTTACCCGAGTAGTTTCTAGCAGTTGTGACAATGGTTTTAGGTGTGTTTGTAATGCAGTTGGTTTGGATTAATGGTGAATTACTTTTAGCTCTCTCTCTCTCGAATGTGTGTTGTGTTCTGGTGTCTTTGAGTGTGCACCAGCCTCCAATTGATCCCCAATTCGAGTTGCAACATAGTTGCTCTTCATATGGTATACTTGGTAATGTTGACGATAGGAAGTTAAACCAGATGTCTTCCAAAGGTTTTGAATTTGTGAAAATGTCACCAACTACTGTCATATACCAACATATAATTTTAAATACTCCAACACTTTCTTCATTACACTATTAAACAAATATTGACAAATATATCAACACCACCATATAATCAAGTGGAGTACGTATAAAACTAGCTATATATGCTATTTGAATATATGAACACTGAACAATGATCCTTCCATGTCCTGCAATGTGGTCGTGTTATCTTTGAGAATTACAGAGATCGATTTTATAGAATTATGGAAATTCGGTTCAATTATGTTAAAATCGAACCGAATACAAACCAAATTGATAAATAACTGAACTGAACCTAATTCTTTCGGTTCGGCTTTCGATTTGAAATTTTGAGATTTTTGATTTGGGTTCGGTTTGTTTTGGCTCGGTTCGATTAGGTTTTAGACCGATGGACAACTCTAGATACAAGGCAAATATTTAGGGATGGTCAACCACGGTTGAACTAACGTCTAAGAGCGTCCTAACGGACGAGGTCATCTATCTCAGCTAGGGGCACTCATCAAGTATAGTTGTCCTGAATCCGAGGTGCGCCATCTGGTCAGCTACTTGATTTCCTTCCCTAAAAGTGTGAGCGAAGAAGACGTTGTTGAAAGATCTGCTTAACCCGAGAGCGTCCGAAATTATCATCTCAATTTTCCACGGTTTCAAGTACGTACCTTTTATGACATTGATCGTCGTCAACCAATCCCCTTTCACCTCCAGAAGCGAGAAGCCCCTCAACACAACTACCCGTAACCCGGCCTGAAGACCAAGACATGCACTCTGCTTGTAAAGTGAAAATCGGGTTGTGGCCCTGCGCTTCGTAAGAAAGAACAACACCCTGGATATTTCGAACGACAAACCCATAAGCGGTAAGTCTAGAGGCAACTTAGATCCATCAAAATTAAGTTTCATAAATCATTCTTTGGTTTTTCCCTCATTTTACCACATTCTGTCTTTTGGTCCTTTTTGAATCGAGTATTCCACGATTACACGACTGATTTCACCACATCTCAAATGTGGTCGAATCGCGATGAGATGATCCAACACCCACCGCAACATGATGCGTTAGGCTTTGTATGGCCCGGTCTATAGGGATGGCAATTTCACCCGCATCCGACCCGAACCCGAATCACCCGACCCGAAAAAGTGGGTGAAAACCCGAAAAAAAGCGGGTGGAAAGTGGATGTGGGTGAAGTGGATATGGGTGGTGGGTCGGGTGGGCTGAAGATTTTCTCCACCCGACCCATCACCCGCCACCCGACCCGATCCATATAAAATATATATATTTTTATATAAAATGTATATTTTATATAAAAATATATATTTTATGTAAAAAAAAATATAAACTTTGTAAACCCTAATTTCCCTTACCAACTTCCCTTCATCCACAGGCCGTCACTCCGACAGCCCCTCTTGTGTGTCTCTCTGTTGTAATACGCTCTCTCAATCCTCCCTCCTCATAGACTACGTTTGCACTCGCCGGCGAGGGCCCGAGCAAGCAGTTGTTGCCGACAATGCGCCTCATCCTCACTTGTGTTGTTTAAGACTTATTGTATGTGTTTAAGGCTTATGTATGTGTTTAAGACTTATTTAAGACTTAAATGTGTAAGATAATCATATTTTATACACTATTTTGTGTACCAAATTAATTGGAATTCAATTACATGCATTTAGGGAAAATCACCCACATTTCACCCATATCTCACCCATTTCACGGTTTTCACCCGATCACCCGATGGATATGGACGAAGTGTATATGGGTGAAGTGAATATGGGTGGGGTGATGGGTGGGAAAATGGGTCACCCATGGTGGGTCGGGTGAAATGGGGGTCCATCCACCCACCACCCGACCCATTGCCATCCCTACCGGTCTAGTCCGGTTCAGGACCTACCCATTTCCACCCGTTTCCCCAACCCAACCTGATCCCCAACTCAACCTAATCGCTTTGATACAATAACATTCAAACGGAACGGTGTGACTCGTCGCATCGTACTGCGGTGGGTGGGTGTCATCATATGCCACCAACCCACCGCATCGTATTGCGATAACTCGGTAAGTGCGTTAATTGTCATTAACTCCACCTCTTCAAATTACTGTAGTTAACAATAATAAAATTAATGGTGAAAACAACAACTGAGTATTATTTAAGTGAGTATTTTTCCGTAATAGCCGTACCATTTATCCACTACTGCGCAAACTGCGATCGATGATTCGGCGGAAGACCAAGTTAGTTAATACATTACTGTATTGTGTTGGAGAAATGTTCATGTGGGGGGTTTTATTTATGTCTTTTGAACTTCCTTTTTTGTCCCACATTGAATACTAAGGGGTTTTGGGGGGTTGTTTTTAAGGAGGAGTTATTGAAGGGGTTATTGAGAGTTGGGATAGGGATCCCACACGCGCGCACCACCACCACCACCGACGCCGGTCCGTGTTCGTGACACGTGGGCTGGTCACGTTTTGCGTCGAGTTTTTATTTCATCATTAAATTGGCCTCGGATAGAGTTGAATTAGGGTTTTTGACCAATTCAACTTTGTCACACGTTTTGAAAAACGGTTTCTGATTTGGTCCGAGATTTCAGGGAGGTGGAGCGTCCTCTCTTCTGTTTTAAAAACCGACGCCCGCCTTCGTTTTCAATACATAACAATTGAAACTCCTCCTCTTTCTCTCTTCTTCTTCTGCAACCGTTCTGGGTCCTGAGTGGTTCCATTGCTTCGACGGCGAGTGCACGCCAGAGAAGCCGCTGTGTATCCTTGGGGGGCGACGCCAGTAGCCGACCTGCACCGTGGTGTCGGGGCGATTTCGCTTCTAAGGCAGTGGTTCCATTTATACCACGCCACAACCTTAAACACTTTCAAACACATTTTTTCTTTTCGATTTCCAAAGCGGTTTTACCTTCAAATTGAGGCTACATTCGCAGATTACATCCAACAATTTAGAAGCAAAATTCGAGTTTCTGCGATGGCCTTCCAGTTCTTCAAACCGCTCTTGGATCTGTCGAAATTGGACCCGCTGGATGGGACGAACTACAAGCGATGGTCGCAGAAGATGCTCATCTTCTTCGAGCAATTGGAGATCGACTACGTCCTCCTTCAAGAGGCCCCTGCGCCTACGTCATCTGCTTCTTCAACCTTTGTCATCGGCGCTGCAGACAAGGGCAAGGCTGTCGACGACGATGCTGATGTTGTCGACAAGGGTAAGGCTGTCGACAAGGGTAAGCAGGTTACTGATGATGACCTCGCACAGGCTAAAAAGTACGAGTCCGACAATAAGTCAGTGCGAGGCCATCTTCTCAGCCATGTCTCTAACCCTATTTTTGATCTGATCTCTACGCATAAATCTGTTAAATATATTTGGGATCTGCTGGAGAAGAAATATGGGGCTGACGATGCAGGGAAGAAAAAATATGATGTGGGAAAGTTTATGCAGTTCAAGATGGTCGATGATAAGCCTATCATGGACCAGGTGCACGAGTATGAGAATCTGGTGGCTGACATACTCTCCGAGGGTATGAAGATGTGTGAGATCCTGCAGGCGAATTTTCTGATCGAGAAGTTGCCTGATTCGTGGGGTGGCTATCGCAACCATCTGAAGCACAAGAAGAAGGATCTGACCCTGGAAGAGCTCGTCAGTCACATGAAGATCGAAGAGGCTAATCGCCTCAAAGACAAACCTAAGCCTAAATCTGCTGATACTGTGAAGGCTAATCTGGTTGAATCTTCTGTGAAATCTGATAGGTCCAAGAAAGGAAACAAATCTGAAGGTTCCAAGCCTAACATGAAACCAAAGAAAGGCCAGAAGTTCAAGAAGTCTGGAAATCAGCCGGACAAGCAGCAGAAACAGGGAGGCACTGGGATCGGCTGCTATGTCTGTGGCAAGCTAGGCCACAAGGCTTGGCAGTGCCGCAATCGAGCTGACATCCAGAACCAAGGACAGCAGCAGAACAAGCCCGCAGCTCCAGCCCAGCAGCAAGCCAACGTTGTCCAGGACAACAACCAGCTGATAGCCATGATCACTGAAGTCAGCCATGTGGGAGGCCAGGTTGATTGGCTCTTGGACAGCGGAGCCACTCGACACTTCTGCGCCAACAAGGACCTGTTTGCTGAGTTTGAGGATGCTACAAACATCGACCAGGTCTACATGGGCAACTCGAGCATCTCTCGAGTGCTAGGCAAAGGGAAGGTTGCACTCAAACTCACCTCAGGGAAGTCTCTTACCCTAGTGAATGTGCTTTATGTTCCTTCTCTGCGCCGAAATCTGATTTCATGTGGTTTGCTTGAGATAGCTGGAATTAAGCAAGTGACTGATGCTGGCAAAATGGTTTTAACAAAAAATGGAGAATTTGTAGGAAAGGCTTATAGGGATGATTTTCTGTATGTGCTTGAGACCATGATTGAGAATAATGAGAATGCTTCTACTTCTGCTTATATTGCTGAGTCTGTTGATTTATGGCATGCTAGACTAGGACATGTGAATGCAAAATCTGTATGTCGATTGCATGATATGGGTTTGATTCCTAGCCTATCAAAACATGACCATAGCAAATGTGAAATATGTGTTGAGGCCAAATTTCATAAACAACCTTTTAAAACGGTGTTAGAAAGGACAACTGAATTGCTGGAGTTAGTCCATTCTGATTTGGCTGATTTTAAGACCACTGAGAGTAGAGGTGGCAAGCGCTATTATATCACATTTGTGGATGAACATTCTAGATATACTAAGGTATACTTGCTTAGGTCTAAAGATGAAGCAGAAAGCATGTTTTATGTCTATAAAGCTGAAGTAGAAAACCAATTAAATAGAAAGATTAAAAGGCTTAGATCCGATAGAGGCGGCGAATATGTCACTCATTCTTTGAGAGAATTTTGTGAGCAAAATGGCATTATTCATGAGTTTACAGCTCCCTATAGCCCACAACAAAATGGTATTGCTGAAAGGAAAAACAGAACTTTAAAGGAAATGATGAATGCTATGCTTTCTAGTTCTGGTTTGCCTGATAACATGCGGGGGAAGCTGTATTGTTCGCAAATCATATTTTGAATAAGGTACCTCACAAGAAGCTTGACAAGACACCTTATGAGCTTTGGAAAGGGCATCCGCCTAATCTGAAATTCTTAAAGGTGTGGGGGTGTCTAGTTAAGGTGGGGTTACCTTCGTTCAAAGTTGATACTATTGGGTCTAAGACTTTTGATGCAATTATGTTTGGTTATGCTGATAACAGTGTTGCATATCGTTTTATGTGCTTGAGTGATCGTACCTTGTGTGAATATCGTGATGCTGTTTTCTTTGAGCATGTGTTTCCTTTAAAGAAATCTGCATTGCCTGCTAATGATTCTTCATCTTATGATGCATCTTCATCCATGCCTAATACTGTTGTGCCTAATGCTCAATCTGATCATGATGAACCTAGGAAAAGTAAAAGGCGTAGGAAGGAAACTAGTTTTGGTCCTGATTTTGTGACTGCATTTCTAGTTGAACTAAATGATTTAAATGAACTAGATGAGACGTTCATTAGTCTTCATATGATAGAAGATGATCCTAAGACCTATGATGAGGCAATAAGTTCACTAGATGCTAGTTTCTGGAAAGATGCTATTAACAGTGAGATAGAATCCATTATGCCAAATCACACTTGGGAACTAGTTGATATGCCTAAAGGAAATAGAGCCATTAGTTGTAAGTGGATCTTTAAGAAGAAGCTTAAAGTGGATGGCTCAGTTGATAGATATAAGGCAAGACTAGTTATAAGAGGATTCACTCAGAGATATGGCATTGACTTCTTTGACACTTATTCTCCTGTTACAAAAATTGCCACCATTCGTGCATTGTTTGCTTTGGCTTCTAGCCATAAAATGCTTGTTCATCAGATGGATGTTAAAACTGCATTTTTGAATGGTGATCTAAATGAGGAAATTTATATGGAACAGCCTCCAGGGTGCGTGGTTCCAGGACAGGAAAACAAAGTGTGCAAGCTACAGAAGTCATTGTATGGACTCAAGCAAGCACCAAAGCAATGGTATGAGAAGTTTCACACAACTATCCTAAGCTTTGGATTTGAGGTAAACATATCTGATGCCTGTGTCTATTCTAAGAGGTTTGGTGCTGATTGTGTGATTATATGTTTATATGTGGATGACATGTTGTTATTTGGATCACACATAAATGCTATAAACATAACCAAACAGTTTTTGTCATCTAAGTTTGAGATGAAAGACATGGGTGAAGCTGATGTCATTCTAGGTGTTAAAGTAACTAGAAAAGAAAATGGCTTCATTTTATCACAACCTCATTATGTAGAGAAAATGTTGAAAAGGTTTGGTAAATTTGATGTTGTGCCAGTTAGGACTCCTTATGATGCTAGCATGCAATTGAAGAAAATTTTTGGAATTGGTGTTTCCCAAAATGAGTATGCTAAAATAATTGGGAGTTTAATGTTTCTGATGAACTATACTCGGCCTGTTATTGCATATGCTGTTAGTAGACTCAGTAGATATACCCATAACCCCAGTAGTGAGCATTGGATTGCACTTAACAGATTATTGAGATATCTTAAGGGCACCTTTGATTGGGGTTTACATTATGTGGGTTATCCCCATGCTTTAGAGGGATACTGTGATGCAAATTGGGTAACTGACAATGATGAGGTTAGCTCCACTAGTGGTTATGTGTTCACTTTGTGTGGTGGTGCTATATCATGGAAGTCATCAAAACAAACTTGCATTGCTAGATCAACTATGGAATCTGAGTTCATAGCATTAGATTTAGCTGGTCAAGAGGCTGAGTGGTTGAGAAGCTTACTGGTTGACTTACCTTTGTGGGGGCATAAGACCCCAACTATTTCTCTATATTGTGACTCACAATATGCTATTTGTGTAGCTAACAGCAATACTTACAATGGTAAGAAGAGACACATACGGATTAGACATGAAGCTGTGCGACAGCTGATTGCTACCGGTGTCATTTGCTTGGAGTATGTGAAGTCCGAGAGGAATTTGGCAGATCCGTTGACGAAAGGGCTGAACAGAAGGATGGTCCTTGAATCGTCTAAGGGAATGGGGCTCAAACCCACGTGAGCTGAGATACACCATACCCATTCCCAGGACAGGTGTATGAGAAAGGATGAGTCTAGAACTCTGAATGAGTCCATAGTCCAGAGTTGGGTGGTCCTATTGAGAAGGACTTGATGGATTCACCGAAAACTGTAGAGGTTGAGCCTTGTGCTCTTAATGATACCATAGCCCTGTAAGGGTGGTCCTATTGAGAAGGACTTGATGGAATCACCTACGAGAGTGTGAAGGGTTGGTCGCCTTCTATGGAAGACTAGGGTTGTCTTTCTAGAGCACTCTTCAGCACCCAAGGTATGAGATGACTATTACAGTTGACAGTCAGATCGCGGAACCACCAGGGCAGTGGTGAAGGTATGTGCTGTTGAGGTCAACTCACGGGTCTGGAAGTTCAAGATTCGTTCACTTCTATGTCTTGTGAGATACTCAGATTCACTATGTGTTGGTTCAAGATTCGTTCACCAACATTTAAGTACTTTCTCCATGAAACCAGCTCAGAACGATGTTTTTGTCTTAAAACCCCAGTTCCTCACATTTGTGGGGGACTGTTGGAGAAATGTTCATGTGGGGGGTTTTATTTATGTCTTTTGAACTTCCTTTTTTGTCCCACATTGAATACTAAGGGGTTTTGGGGGGTTGTTTTTAAGGAGGAGTTATTGAAGGGGTTATTGAGAGTTGGGATAGGGATCCCACACGCGCGCACCACCACCACCACCGTCGCCGGTCTGTGTTCATGACACGTGGGCTGGTCACGTTTTGCGTCGAGTTTTTATTTCATCATTAAATTGGCCTCGGATAGAGTTGAATTAGGGTTTTTGACCAATTCAACTTTGTCACACGTTTTGAAAAACGGTTTCTGATTTGGTCCGAGATTTCAGGGAGGTGGAGCGTCCTCTCTTCTGTTTTAAAAACCGACGTCCGCCTTCGTTTTCAATACAGATCAATTGAAACTCCTCCTCTTTCTCTCTTCTTCTTCTGCAACCGTTCTGGGTCCTGAGTGGTTCCATTGCTTCGACGGCGAGTGCACGCCAGAGAAGCCGCTGTGTATCCTTGGGGGGCGACACCAGTAGCCGACCTGCACCGTGGTGTCGGGACGATTTCGCTTCTAAGGCAGTGGTTCCATTTATACCACGCCACAACCTTAATTTTTGATATAATTTTTTATAAACATCAACTTTAACAGTATAAGTCACTTAGAGCATTCACATTGATTTCGGTTTCTGCGGTTTTTTAACTATGTTTTATTATTTTCTCACTCCTTAAAAAACTCAACTCTATTGTCAACCCACATCCATTCAACCCATTTTAATACTATATCTATTTAATTTAATAATTAAATTAATTGAATAACCCCACTATTTTTTTCTCTCTCTCTCCTCTTCTCACTCTCCACCGTCACATTTTTTTGGGTTTCTTGAGTTTGTTGTTGAGTTGTTAGACCATCCGCATCAATGCGGGTTTCTAGAGTTTCTTAATACCACTTTATCACTTTCTCTCTCCTTAAAAACCCAAATTTACTTTTTCATCCACATCCATACGAGTTTCTAGATTTTCTTAATTTACTTTTTACCATTTATTGTATACTCAAATATATTATATTTCACCATTTAATTTTATATGTCATAAATTCATCTTTAACAAATTTGCTGAAAAAAATAATTTAACAAATACGATATTAGTGTCTACGAGTAGATAAAAAAATTATTTTTTTAAATAATATCTAAAAAAAATTAAAAAAAATTAAACGATAAAAAAACAACCGAAAATAGTTACAAGTATAAATGAAATACCACAATTTGTACCAAATATACGGGGCATTTAATTCTCCTCCAATGGATGGGTGCCACATCACCATATTTTGTTGACCAAAGCTTTTTGGTGGGTTTCTACGGCTTCTTGAAGAGTTTGTAAATAAGAAACTCTCAACATCACTTTTAAGCCTAATTTCTCTCTCCCCCTTATTTTACTAATTTTTTGTCTTAAAACCCTCCCTAAAAACTTGCGTTGTGGATGCTCTTAGGTAAGAAACTATCAACATAATTTCTTAAACTATTCATCCCTCCTCCCTTTATTTAATTATTATTTTCATCTTAAAAACTCTTAAGAAACCCCCAATCTGGATGGTCTAGAGATGCTAGAGTTTTTCGACAATAGATATATTTTATTTATTTGAAAAAACTAAAACTAAAAATTCTTAATTAACTATTTATAGTTTTTAACTTTTTAAAAAAACATACTAAAAAGGTAAAAAAATCATGTATTGTAGAATAAGTCTAGCATCTCCAACTGGAATTTAGTCAGGCAATAGAGTGGCGGATAAGGTTGCACACATCTGACATTCTGTCTCGGGTGTATTTAAAATCATTGGTCTTTTAGACCTCATCCTTAAAAATGTTTCCGAGTAAAGCTCGTTCATCCGAATTTTTTCCTAATAAAAAAAAATCTCCAACTGGAATTTGAAAATTATGAATAAAACTTGCGATAAAGTTAGGCTATATTTTAATTATCTAACAGCAAGTGGGATATATATTTAACACTAAGGGATCGGTATTCTTAATGTAGATTATAGGTTGACTTAATTAAAATTTTATAATTTGATTGATGGTATAAATAATCAAGTCAAAAGTTCACTTGCTAGTTAAGATTGTCGAAGATAGTTCAACCAATTCAAAATTATATTGTGGATGAAGAAAGAAATTTAAAGTGAATGCAATTGCCGCCACAAATAGGGGCTTGATTAGCGGCCCAACTCCGCAAATACTTATATTATTTGACCAAAAACTATGGTTCATGAATTCAATACTCCGTATTTTCTAAAGTTTTTTTTACTAATTGAATACCTAACATATATAGTAATACATTATATATGGACTATTTAAGGGTTTAATATATGACATGGCAGCCCAAAAAATATAGTTTAATATTGTATTTAGATTATTTTTTAATAAAAAACACAGGAAAATATTTTAAATGCCGTTTTGAATTCATGCAAAATATAATCTGGACGGGCTTGAATAAAATCCCGAAAGGCTCTTAAGATGAGCCCGTAAGGGTCCTTACAGAAATACCGAAAAGGGCTTGAAAATCTTGAAAGGGTTTGAAAAAATCAAAATGTAAAATAATTTAAATAATAAAAACCTTTTGGTATTAACTATGTGGTCATGTTATACAAACTTTTGCAATTTTTTTATTTAATTATCGTAATATAATATAAGTATATAACAATAATATTGTTGATAAAATATTTAGTCTCGATTCCTTTCGAGGTTGAACACACTTGTTTTTTACGAGTTTTAAATTCCGCGTCTGATTAGGTCGGTTTTCTTGTGTGCTGTTGCTCGAGCAGTGTGCGTGACTTTGCTGCTGACGTGTGTAAGCGATCTTCTTCTTGGTTGGATTCCGGAGTCGATTCTGGATGGAGTCATGGTGGTGCTTTTAGGGCTTCTCCGTATCCAAAAAGAAGCTTCATTAGAGTTTTGCCTGTACTACCCACAGAAGATAAAGTCTTGCTGTATCGCTGGTTTGTAGTGCCACTTCTTAATGGTGCTTGACCTCATTTTTCACCAGCGTCCTCAACTTTTTTAGGATTAGGTTTTCTTAGTTCGTCATGTTGCAGAGTTTATTTCTGCTTATTCACTACGTCTTGTTCTGTTTTTATTGTATATATGTTTAGACGGTCTCCAGCTACCGACTCGTCGACCTCTCTAGATTCAGACATGTCTGATCTTGAATTTTTACTTTATAAAAAAAATAATCATGCAAAATATAAAAAGTGTAAATGTATAATTAAGGATTAAAAAATATCGCATTTATTTTTCGTTTATTGATCAGATATATTTTTTCGACAGATAACAATAGTGTAAATTACTAAATTATAAGAAGAGCAATTTTCGTGAGCTAAATTCTCAGGCATTGTACTCCCTATATTTACGACTAGCACTTAATTTTTTATCATGGATTTTAATTATATGTATGCTTATTTAAGTGAATTTATTTTAGAATAAATGTTGGACCTACAAATTTATTCTTCAAGCAGACAAAGAAAGAAAAACGAGAATAAAAGTGGATTCAAAGTGTGAAAATTAGACATTGTGATACCAAACTTCCAAGATGAGCATTAACCAGCTTCCCTACACTTTAATATATTATTGACTACTTCTATTTATAATATGCCTAATTTGCCTTTGTCGGAAATACACAATTAATATTATACCGTGATAATAATACTTATATATACACGAGGTTTTACATGAACAAATCTCATTAATTATTTATTTCACTTCCCCATTTCATTGTCTAATTTTAACAAAAAATCATGTCATCCCACATCTTCTATAAACATTCCCCCATCTCTAATTTAAACTCACAAAAAAAAAAAAAAGAGATCATTAATTTCTTACAATTTATTTTCATTCCATAGTCTTTCAACAAACATGCCCTAAAACTGAGATACCTAACCATTAATTAATTGCATAATGTTATTTATATAGGGTTCGTATGGGACGGAGTTAATAAACTGACTAAAATTATAAATAGGGTAAAATTTATAAACTGTTGGTAAAAGTAGTTAAAAATTTATGAAAAAATATAAACTCCGTATGGGGCGAAAAACAGTTTATTTGTAAAAAGTGGAGTTTATTTGGTTTTTATTAGGGGTATTGTGGTACTTTCAAACCAAATAAGATAAGAGAGAAGGGGTAAATTTGTAATCGTGGAAAAAGAAACTCCTAAATAAGCTGCTCCAACCGGCTTATATTTAAACCAAAATTTTTAACCGACTTTTGACTTCTTTTGGCTCCCATACCCCAATTAAACCGGTTGAATTTTTTAACAGTTACAAGTTACTCATTTTAACCGGTTTATTTGGGCAACCATACACAGCCATAGTGTTGAAGGGTCAATTTAACCCAAAAATTAATTGTTAGGTACAACCCCATTCAAGGTACATAGAGAAAAATTCCCTTTGTCAAAGCACATAGGTTGAGTTTGTTGTGGGCAATTCAAATCCATCTTTCATTAAATTTAATATACACAAATATGAAAAGCTGGAAAACAGTATTGAAATTAATACTGAATCCTTATCTGAATAGATATGTCATATGTATCAAGGGGGTGGGAAGAACACACATGGCATGGCATGAAATCCACTTATCATCATCACATGGGTGGTGCCTAAAACTATTTAAATCAGACAAAATAAGTGTGAATGTGAGATGTTCATTCAATTAAATATGTAAGTGATATCCAGATTTTGGTTTTCTTTTCACTTCCCACCCTCACATCCTTATCAAAATATTTATTGTGGGCATTGTTCAAGGCCTTTATCTAGTTCCACACTTCCACGTATCATTTTATTTTTATTTTAATAATGTTTTGGATTATTGTTGCCTTGATAGGGCCTGAGAAGTTGTTCATCTTGGAGTTGTAAAACTACAAACATTTGGTATCTGAAGATAGGTGTGGGCCCATCTTGGAGATTTATGAAAGACCTATGAGTTATGACACTGCCATTCAAAATCATGCTCATCCCCTCATTATCATCATCTTTGAAGTATACTCCATCTGTTCCAAAATAAGTGTCGTTTGTCTTTTAGTGCACATTTTTCAACGAGTTAAAAAATCTATAAAATATTACTCCATCTGTTCCAAAATAAAAGTCACTTTCATTTTCGGCACGCGTTTTAAGGAGGTAAAAACTCTATCAAATATTATTTTTTTTAATAAATTTGTTTTTATAAGTTTATACTTAAGACTAACAAGTATGTAATTATTTAAAAAAATTGATTAAAAAAATAATATTTTATAGTGTTTTTACCTCATTGAAAAACGTGCACTAAATGACAAAAGGCATTTATTTTGGAACGGAGGGAGTATTATTTTAGTTAAATTTTTTATACAATATTATACTTATTATTAATAACTATGAAATTATATAAAAATTTTGATTAAAAAATAATATTTTATAAAGTTTTTAACACCTTAAAAAACATGCCGAAAAGGTAAGTGATACTTATTTTAGAACGGAGGGAGTAGTAATAAAATTGAAGAACACTATACTAAAAGAGGGGATATAATAGATACACCGCAAATCAATGAAGTCATCTCACATAAATCAACATTCAATTATACTTTTAATCCTCTTTAGGAGGACAATTGGTTTCACATCAAAATGGACGTGTGATTTGTAGTGTATATAGTTTCTTCGAGTTAGTGGAGAGCGTGATATCTGAAGTCTAGAGTTCAAGCCCTAAAGTGCTACATAGAGCATTTTTAAATCCGGAGTAATTGGGTCTAACTCGATCACTCATTCAAAAAGGGTAACAAAAAAAAAACCTGAAGAAGAGATAGAGGGAGCCTCTTGGTTATGACTAGCTAGTGAGAGTCACAAGGAGTATATGTCAAAACCAGATTTTTTTTTTTACAGTATGCAAGAAGTGGGTGGTCCTTACAGAAGTAAGGTGCCACCATGATCATCCCCGCGGATGATGTTACACATATCCCTAACAGTAGGGATATTATAAAGCGTACAAGTATCCCTAGACTTAGCTATAAAATCAGCAACCTTGTTTGCTTCCTGTAGCAGTGTCTGAATTCTATGCTGTTAAAGCTCGAGCTAAGATTCTTGATAAATTCCACTTCCCTCAAGATCTCCCATCTAACGTGACTTCTGTCATTAATGGACTTAGTAACTTTCAGACAATCTCCTTCCACTATGACTCTTTAAACCTCTAGCTATGGCTAGATTTACACCTGCACAAAACGCAGCATCGTTTGTTTGGATAACAGATGTGGTTTCCGTTTCAGATTGAAGAATATCAATCACAGAACCAGTGTGATCCCTAATGATCACTCCCACCTGGCAATCGCCCTTGGGCTTTAGTGAGCCATCTACATTAACTTTGTAGATTGCCCCAGGCGGTTTTGTCCATTTCAAAACCAGAAATTGTTGGGAACTTGGAAGCATCTCTGAAAACAAAATCCAACCATCTGCCAAATTTAAATATTTGAGGGTTGGATATTTAATTAGTTATTCAATCAATCCAATAGTCAAAACTAAATATTTGAGCATATATGGCAAAGTTTTGGGCCTTGAAGAAAGGACGCTTAATTTCATCAGTAGCTTTTGTTTTCCCTTTAAAGAAGCATTTTGCATTTTGTTGTGTGCTCATTTTAATCTTGTACTTGAATTATCACGATTTGATTATGTAGTTATGTTTTCTTAACGTGCATTATTATTCTTATTATTTATATAATTGTTGGTAAAATATGATTTCAATAATATTTAAATATTATTATTATTATTATTATTTAAATATTTATTCAAAATCAAAATAATTAAAAAGTGGGTGAAAAGCTCGGAAGTGAGATGCATGGATGTGGGTGAAATTGCTAAAAAGGTAAAGGGATATTTTTATGCTAATGTGGCAGGGTAAAAGTGAGTTAAAGGAAGAGCATAAATGTTCTCGGTGTGCATGGCCTTAGATCCTATCAAGTTCTTGGGATAAAATCAGATCATTATCAATTCAAAACAATTTTGGATATGAATTTTGATCAAGTTGGGTTATTTCGAGTCGGGATAAATTATGCAAAGTAATTTATATTCAAAATAATCAAATTTAATTTCAATATTGGGTTCATGTCATGTTGTCTTATTTCTAGTTGGAGTCGTTAAGTTATTAGCCGGGTTAAATCATGTCAAGTCGAGCCGATTTTCAAGCCATGACTTTTTGCTAAAAATTCGAGTTTAGTTGGGAGAGAGTCAGACTGGATTTTTCAAACTATCTCCAACAACTTTCTCATTTCGAAGATTTAGATAATCATTTAATTTTAAAAAACACGGCAGATCTAGAGAAGAATTTATTTTTTTCAACTACTTTTTCATTTTGGATAATGAGATAATCTACTGCACCAAATCTAGAAAAGTCTTAAAATTCTCTAAAAATTTGAAAATCCCTAAAATAGGAAATCTGATGGAGATGCTGTGACGGGCCATGTTACGTCTTGCTAGCTCTAGTAAAAAAAAACTACCACTATCCATATGAGTCTGGAAAGATTTGTTGCACAGGCAAGGACTATGGAAGGGAACAAATATGTCAGATAGAAAGATGAAGAAGAGATGACTGTGTTGACCATTTCAGACACACTAAGTGGCTAGAAATTGCACTGTCATTTTTTGTTTGCTCAATTGCTGCAATCACTTGCAAAATCTTGATTTTGCAAGGCTCAAAAAAGGCAGGCATGCACGACAATGGCAAAACGCCATCATGAAAAATCAAACCTATTGAATAAATTACCCACACAGGGAAAAAATAATTCAAAACAAAGCAATAGAAAAACATTGCCTGTGTAGGGCAGTGCTTATATCTGCCTTTGTACGTTCAGTCTTTGTCCAAAAAGGTTCAGTTGGGTCAAAGGGGAAACAGCTAATTTTGTTGATGCAAGGCAATCCCAACTGCATTCATGTTTCCTTGTTTCTAATTTACGCAATGCTATTATTCACATAATCATCACCAATTATGTGACTTGCATAGCATTGTACTATGATTTTAATTTTCCAGTTTATCGAGCTAAAACGCTATTAAAAATGTGTAATGTGAAGATGAATGGCAAGTTACAGATCCACTATTAGAGCATCTCCTATTCTCCCATGGTAAGCCGAAAAAATAGGTTTTGGCCTAATTTTGCTCCCACCTTAAACCAAAACCCATTTTAGTCTTTTTTGTTTTTGGCCTATTTCTAAAACAAAGTCTAAATTTGACTTTCTATTTTTGAAGGTCAAATGCTATTTATTTGTTTTTAAGTGTTTAATGTTTATGTAAATCTATAAATAATACAATTATAAATCTATATATTATATAGTTATCATTTTTAATTAAAAATAAACGTTGTAGTATTATAAAGATATTCAAGAGTTTTTCGATATAAATATAATATTTGACATATTTAAATTATCATTACATAAATAATATTTTTAGAAAATGACATAAATCTTTTTTATTATATAGATTCATCAAAATTATAATAAAAAATAAATATTATGTTGTTTAATGTACTAAAGATAGAATCGAGTGATGAAAATGAGATGTGAAAGTTCTAAATTATATTAGTATTTATAGGAAATTTAGCCTGCTAAAACTGGCCTACGATGGGAACAACAAAACCGTATAATAAGCCAAAAGAGAATATTATATAGAATATTTTCTTTTGGTAGGCTATTTTCCCTAGTCATTATGGCTTACGAGGAGAGATGCTCTTAGGGGTGTTATTTGATCCAAACAAGCCAAGCTTGACATGTTCAAACTTGGTAGTTAAACTAGTTCAAGCCAAGCCGAACCCATTTTTTAAACGAGCTTTTTTTCATGATCAAACTTGGCTTGTTTAAGAAATAAACGAGCATGAACTGATTTTTTTTTTTAGTTTTAACCAATTCTACTTGGTCATAACATATTAACTTGAAGGAAATTTTACAAATTTCACAGAATTTGAGTTATTCGAGCTTAAATCGAATGAACCAAGCTTTCAACCAAGCTTAAAATCTTGTTCAAGCTCGGCTTATTTAGATAAGTGAACGAGCTTGAGTCAAGATTTTTTCGAGTCGTTCAGTTTAGGATTGTGCATGATTCGGTCCAAACCGAATTTTTGGGCCGAACCAACACAAACCGAAACTAACCGAACCGAACCGAAGTTTTTCGGTTCGGCTTTCGGTTCGAGAATTTTCATTTTCGGTTTGTGTTCGGTTTCGGTTCGGTTTGTGTTAAACCGATTTTTTTTATACACTACATAAATACAGTGTATGTATATTTATATACTTTATATATACACATATTTAATGTGTATACACATATACAATGTATAAATATACATATATAAACTGTATTGTATGCGTATACACATATACAATGTATAAGTACACAGATATACATTGAATTTGCATGTTTATATATGTATGTGTATACACACATATGCACTGTATTTGCATATTTTATTTGTATACTTTTTATATTTGTATACTTTATATTGGAATATACATGTATATGTGTAAATACAGTGTATATATATATATTTTATTTTATTTTAATCAAAATTCGGTTAATTATGTTAAAACCGAACCGGACACAAACCAAACCGGTAAATAACCGAACCGAACCTAATGCTTTCGGTTCGGCTTTCGGTTTGAAATTTTGAGATTTTCGGCTTCGATTCGGTTCGGCCCGGTTCGGTTTTAGACCGATGCACAACCCTAGTTCAGTTCATATAACAGCTCTACCCATCGTCGGCCCCTCAGCTCATACTATTGAAAAGTTGGTAGAAACTGCTAATCGAATATATCTAACATTGGCACTCGCAATGTTCCACGAAGAGTCTTCAGGAAAGGAATTTCGGTACAAGTTTGCCTCCCAAGAGTTGTTCGATAGCAAGTTATTATTCAAAGTTACATGGAAACTCGAAAGCTCTTGCTAACGAACAAAGGCAAACAAACCAGTAATAGCCACCGTGAAAGGAAAATGTTCCAGGGATGCAAGAAAAGCAAGGATACGATAACTGAAGGAGCACAAGGGCCAATTTAATAACGACGATAAGGTGAACCTCGATACCCTGAGATCCTGCTGGAGGACGGAAGGTACTCGTCTCGTGATGCTATGGGTGAATAGATTCGACTAGTGCCGAGACCATACTCAGGATCACGGTGATCAATAGGCTCCCTAGAAGGCAAGTAACGATTACGACTTTCATACTCGTAGAGTAGTCGTGATCCTGAGTATGAAAGCCCGTGATTCTCATGTCCAGTGGTCACGCCTGGCCTATAGTCATCGAGAACTGAGGTCCTCCCATAGCCGTAAGATGATGTATAAGTAGGAACTGCTGGTGGAGGTAGAGCATCTAGATGCAAAGGTGCAGGAAGAGCTGATGGTACATAAGGCTCCCTTTCATATGCATCGGCAAGGCGAGGGTACCTGTTGTTCAAGATGTGGGGAGAATGTCTTCTACCCTCATCCAGTAAACGTCGTGCATCACTCTCATCCCGTAAACGTCTTGCATCATCCTCAAGTCGCAAACGTCTTGCATCATCGTCGAGCCGCAAACGTCTCGCGTCATTCTCAAGCCGTAAACGTCTTGCCTCATCCTCGAGCCGCAAACGCCCTGCGTTATCCCTGGCCCGAGCACGTCTTGCATCATCCTTGGTCCGTGCACGTCTTGCATCATCCTTAGCCCGTGATCGTCTTGCATTGTCCTCAAGCCTTAACCGTCTTGCGTCACCTCTAGCCCTTGGACGTCCCACATCACCCTGTACCCTTGATGATCTGACATCGCCATTTACGGTTGGACGTCTCTCATCACCTTTATCCTTCGATCGTTTTACATCATCTACAGCCCTTCTCCTTTTGACGTCTCTCTCGGAATCAACTACAGCTTTTCTCTTCTCCCTGCCTTGTTTCACTTCATTCTCAGCTGTTGCTTTCTTCTTCTCTCTCTCTACTACCTTTGGTCTGTCAATTACTGCCTTGGCCTTAGACAGCGTGGCCTTTTTGTCTACACGGAAAAGCTCGCACAAATTCGTTACCTGGATAGAATTTTCATAATATGCTTCAGCGTGCAAGATTTATAGGGAATATATAGACTGCAAAGTGCATTAACAGCTAGGGGGACGTATGTAACTGCATAGAAATGGTTCACGGAAATAGTATCCAACCTGCTTAGAATTTAGCTCACAACTGAACTTATTTTTGGTGTAGTAGTTATCCTTTATAACTTTCTTAAACTTCTCCTCCGGCAGGGGATTACAATCATGGTCAATGGTGAACCGTACCTATCGCAAGCCAATCATTAGGAAGAAGCAAGGTTGCTTAGTATATGAAATAGCTTGAGCCATTTCATTGTTCAACAAAGTTAAGATCAAGCAGCTTGCAAGTTGTCTTATCGCAAGCCAAAAACTTGTACCAAATGGGAAGCGGTGTATGTGAGAAACAATTAGATGGTTCTGATGAGAAATCAGGAGATTAAGATAAGATATGAAATGTACACTAACCTGAGAAGGGAAATTTGAGTGGAAAGCTTTGGGTTCAATATTATAACCCCCAGGTCCGGCAGCTTTATAGATCCCATATAGGAGCTTCAATTGAACATCAAACAGAAAGAGCTTCATTCCTTTCTGCACCTTTAAAACGACATCCTTCTTGCTTGCAGGGAGCCCGAAGATCTTGTAACGGTAGCAGTCCTCCTTTGTTTTCGAGCTGCACATGAATATCATCCCCATCGTCTCCACTTTGGTTGAAGATTTGTCACCTAAACTGCTTTTTTCAGCCTTTCTGTTGCTTACCTTACTCATTTTTTCACTTTCTGATGCCACCTTTTTTGTGTCAGCTTGCTCATTCATCTCACTTTGCCTTGACTTAACTGTCACCTCATCGGTGATTTGGCGAGCATTCTTCTTTGCTCTCACTGTGCTTGAACTATTTACATTATCCACCGGTTTGGCATCAGGATTCTCTTCATTCTTCACATTCTGATTTGTTCTCACAACACTAGACGGCTCAGGCATCTCTGAAGATTGTGGTTCCTCATCATCCTTGGCTACCACTTTCCCCTTGACCAGTTTCCTCCTCTTAACAACCTTCTTAATAACCTTCTTAACAACCCTCTTTGGCTTGAGCACCTTATTATTCAGAACCAGCGACAATTCTTTTGTAGTGTTTGTATCATCATTTATGATTTCCTCTTTCTCATTGAAAGTCACTGCATCAGCAGCAGAACTTTTCACCCCATCCATGGGTTTGGCATCAGGGTTCTCTTCATTCTCCACATTCTGATTTGTTTGCACTTCAACAGATGGCTTAGGCATCTCTGAAGATTGTGGCTCCTCTTCATCCTTGGCTACAACTTTCCCCTTACCCAGTTTCCTCTTCATTACCACTTTCTTCGGCTTAACCACCTTCGTATTAGGAACCAAAGGCGCTTCTTTAGTAGTGCTTGTATCATCATTTCTTGGTTCCTCTTTGTCATTCAAAGTAACTGCATCAGTAACAGAACTATTTACGTTATCCATGGGGGGTTTGGCATCAGGGTTCTCTTCATTCTTCACATTCTGAATTGTTGGAACTTCAACAGACTCAGGCGTCTCTGAAGATTGTGGTTCCTCTTCATTCTTGGCTAGGACTTTTCCCTTAACCAGTTTCCTCCTCTTAATAACCTTCTTAACAATCTTCTTTGGCCTGAGCACCTTCTTTTTAGGAACCAACAACACTTCTTTTGTAGTGTTTGTATCATCATCTATGAGTTCCTTTTTCTCACCTAAAGCAACTGTCTCAGTAAGAGACTCTGAATCCTTTTCTTCTCCTATATCTTGATTTGATAAATTTCCCATCACAGTTTCCTTCCTAACATTATCTTCAGAGACTGTAAGCATTTCATTAGCACCTTCTTCACTGGCTAACCCTGCCCCATTATTTTGCATATCTCTAGACACGGTGATTTGTTCCTCTTTGTCACATTCACCATTCAATGTCTCTTTCTCTTGATTTCCTACCTCCCCCACATTCTCACTGGAATCTACATTTGTATTATTTCCAGAAAGTACTTCATTTTTCAATTCATCATTGCTCTCTTTATTTACTATGCAATTAGAAGCATCTACAATTCTGTCATCAGCTATTTCAAAGACGGTCTTCTCTGCTGATATAGATGACCCCCTTGTCTCTTGACTTCCACCTCCTGCTCCTTCCACAATCATCTCAGAAATTTCTTCAGTATTCAGGTTCATCACCTCCTATTTAATAGGCTAAGCAGCCAAAACTCTCTATTCTAATTGGCAAGGATGCAAAACAAATAAATGCAGCAACAAGTTAGATGATAGGGGTTATCATTTCCTTAGAACAGAAGAAGTCAGTAAAAATTAGTAAAATCAACCCATTAAATAGCACACTACACTTTGGAATCCCGGTTATAAATGAAGGTGTAACATACCAACTGCAATAAATTCTCTTTAGTATTCAAAACCAATGCTCTCTTAATCTGTTATAGAGCTGTTAAAAAGAGTCGATATCATTGCATGGCACTAACTGCCCCTCCTTAAACTACCAATACAATCTTATACGGCATGGTGTTTAGAAAATTCCTAAAAAGAAATCCTAGCACTCTAACCAAACCCCATTTTTACCCAGCTACAGATCCATACCCGCTGCCCCTCACCATGACATCTCCTCACTGGAGACTCCTGAACCCTAAGCGGAAGCCTCATTCCCTGTTGGTGACTCGTCATCCCACACACGAAAAGTTATAGTTTATTTTGTTTTCAATTCAATTACTGCTTATAATCCTTAAAACAAAAAATTTATTTTTTCTGTGACAAGCAGTTTGGCATTATAGTGTGCATTAATTTCCATCCGTTGTGCTTAAGTAGCTAGAGGAGGTTTAGAACTTTTCCGAGCTCAGCTGTTCACAAAATTCTACACTTCTATAAATCTAATAGTCAGATGTCACTCAGATGATTGAGAACTGAGAAAGAAATTCAAGACAAATTAGATACAAACAATACCAAACAATCCAACCTATTTACCTCCCCCTGCCCACCCACTTTTCTCTCCTTCGGCATTAAAGTCTTGTACTTCTCTCATGATGAATCATTTTCCATCAAGGCCCCCCGTTTTTTGTTTCATTAACAACAAGACTCCCCCCAATGCAGTACATGGAACTCAGAGAGAGGAGAATCACTGGAAACCATGGAATTGGATTGTGGACAGCGAAGAGAAGAGAGATAGTTCCTAGGGATACAGATCAAGAGAATGCAATCTTAAACTTTCATTTAACAGAAACAGAATCATAGTCCACTCAGTCTTACTAAAATTTTCTGCAAAGCTATAATTTAAGCAATCTTAACTTCTCACAACAACAAACGAAATTGTCATTCTATGAAAATATATAGAGTGATAGGTTTCATCAAAAAATAGAAGATAGGAAGAAGCAGCAAACCTTGACCCAATTGATAGCTTTTATAAGTTGATTCAATCAAACTCCAAGCACCAGTAGCTCAGATGCATTCCAGAGCTGGAAAGAACGAACAGCTGGCGACGGCAACAAGCCCTCAGGAAAAGATTAAGATTCTCTTTTGGTGATCGTAATTTTGCTAACCAGGTCAAATTCGAATCTGCGGAAGCGGAAAATTATAGCTCAAGTGACTTAACTCCATGAATTCAAATTGAGCAACCTTAAAGTTCGAATCTTCTAGAATTAATTCCAATTGAGCAAACCTCGAGTAGATCACAAACAGAACTAGACAATTCATCAAATTCACAGCACCAAAATTAGGAGGATTGATTTGTAAGAACCAGTATTCCCCAAAATTAGGTCATACACCGACAAACGCACAATACCGGAAATAAGAATTGAGAAATTACCATAGAGGGTTAAATAGGTCGAATTCAGGAAGAGACCGATCGTCGCTTGCTACACCGGTTGTCGATTTCTCCGATGGCGGTACCACGGAGTCTGAGACTATGGAATCAGGAACTCAGGTTGCGCTTGGTTGGTTTGGGGTTCTCCAAACTCCCCCCTTGATCGATGTAGAATTGTAGATGGTCGGATGCTGAATGCCATATTTTTTTCGGTTTTTCCCAAATAAAAAAAAAAGGGAAAAGATAGACTCGGGCCGGCCGAATTTATGGGCTGGGCTAATGGTTATGGGCTTTTAAGCTTGATATTTTTTTTTTGGATGAACTTTAAGGCTTGATATTTTTTAGAAACAAATTGATACTCCCTCCTTCCAAAAATACATGGACTTTTACTATTCATGTACGTTTTTTTAAGAGCTAAAAACTATATAAAATATTAATTTTTTATTAATTTTTTTTAATAATTACAAACTTATTATCAATAAGTTTTTAGTTATTAAAAAAATTAATAAAAAAGTTAATATTTTATATAGTTTTTAACTTCTTAAAAAAGCGTGCGTGAATAGTAAAGTCCATGTATTTTTGGACGGAGGTAGTATTTGTTATAATACTACTACTTATTATAGGTGATGTTACACCTCTTCATATCCCCACCTTTATGTATCTTCTATAACACCCACATGGTGGAAAACCAAAGGTCCATATTGATGACCCTCTTATCTTGTAACCCTCTTCATCTATGCCTATATAAGGCATTGTAGTTCTCATTGAGAGACACACCAATACAATACAATCTCTCCTCTCTACATATTTCTTGTCTTGTTTTATCACGTTATCAGCACGATCCGCTCAGTAAGAATTCACCGATATATATACATGCATGAAATGTCCCACCTATACTCATATAGTCATATGCTCGGCCTTGAATGTTGTGAATTACATATTATATCCTACGGCATGATTATACTATACCTACAATTTGATTTATTTGCGCCTACTCTTTGATTAATTAGCAATATGATCGATCATGTGAATGCAGTGGTATGTCCTATGCTTGCAATTTGATTTTGGTGTTATAACCGGCATTGAAATTTGATTAATAGCAATGATTAATTGATAGGCAGTAGTATTGATATATGTATGTTTGTTAATCTGTGTGCATATATGCATTAGTAATATATATGTGATCGCATGCCATTATACAAGTCTCACCTTTTGTTTATCCGATTAAATTGTATAACATGATCTTGTTTAATTTGTTTGGTTATTCCCTTATATTATCGTATATCGTATATTATGATCTATACATTGTTGTTGTCTCATTTTTGTTATATCTGTTGAAGAGATTAACGATTATTGAGTTATCCCTCGAAGAGGATATACTATATATATTTGAGAAAAAAAAAGAAAATTGTCCTTGAAGAGACAAAAATATTTATCATCCCCCGAAGTGGATATACATGTAATATTAAGCATCCCCGTAGAGATGATCGATTATCTCCCCTGAAGTGGATGGTTGATAGAAATTATAATTTGTTTCAGTGCTGATTAATCCCTAAAATTGTTGATTTCATCTCGTTATTATCTCCCGAAGTAGATAATCATGGTGTTGATTTCATTTTATATATATTTTTTTTATAGAAATGTCAAACCTTTCACGGCTGGAGTTCACCGCCCTTGATGTTTCCGGAAGAAACTATCTCACATGGGTGCAGGATGCGGAACTCCACTTGATTAGCCAGAATTTGGGAGAGACTATCATACCAGGCAATAGCGCATCTCAGCAGGATTGTGCTAAGGCGATGATCATGTTGCGTCATCACCTTCACGAGAGCCTGAAAGCTCAATACTTGACCGTGAAGAGTCCCTCGGAGCTCTGGACAAGTCTCAAAGAGCGTTATGAGCACCAAAAGACCGTTCTCTTGCCTCGTGCGAGGTATGAGTGGATGCACTTGAGGTTGCAAGATTTCAAGAAGGTCTTGGACTACAACTCTGAAATACATCGTATTGCATCTAAGCTGAAATTATGTGGAGAGAACATACAAGATGCGGATATGTTGGAGAAAACATTCTCAACTTTCCATGTATCAAACCTTGTGCTCCAGCAGCAGTACATGGAACGTGGGTTCAAAACATTTTCTGAACTCATCTCAAGCTTGCTTTTAGCGGAAGAGAACAATCAGTTGCTCATGAACAACCATGAGAAACGACCTACAGGTTCCGCCCCACTTCCTGATAACAATCAAGGCACGCCTGAAGCGAATGCTACATCCTCCCGAAGAGGACGTGGACGTGGTGGTCGTGGACGTGGTCACGGCCGTGGACGTGGTCGTGGATATGACCAAGGTCGCAATCCCACATGGGTAAACCCCGATATCCAGAAGAATAATGGGAACAAGTCCAAGAAACAGCATGACAAACCTGCCCCGAAGGCGGAAAGCCTTTGCCATAGATGCGGAGCACTTGGCCATTGGGCCCATACCTGTCGTACGGCACCCCACCTTGTGAAATTATATCAAGATTTTGTGAAATCCAAGGGTAAAGGTGTTGTCACTAATTTTGTCGAATGAGAGAGCCCTGATGACTCTTTCTTTGACGGACTTGAGGATGCATATCTTGAGACATCTGATTTCCTTCCACGAGATGGAAATGACAAGATCTCGCCCATGCTTGAGAGAAATGTTGTTGATCTCCCAAATGATGCCGCCGATCTCCCAAATGATCGCACCACCCTCTTTGATTAAATCTTGAACTATTTGGCTATTTTCATATTTTCAATTTCGCATCCTATCTTTACCTAAAGTTTGCTTGCTTGCTATTTCCCTTGTTTTCAATGTAGTGGACTTATTTTCCATTTTAAATAAAGTTTTGGGCAATATCGGTTTTTATTTATACATGTTTTATTTGTATAGAATGGACCACCCAAGTGGAAAGTTCAATGGTGGGGAGCTTTGTCTCATAGATAGTGCCACGACTCATACTATTTTGAAAAACCCAAAGTTTTTCATGAACCTGCAAATGGCAAAGACCAGTGTCAATACCATATCTGGAACAAGCAATCTTATAGAAGGTTCCAGAAGAGCCTCTATCTTGTTACCCGAAGGAACAAGAATATATGTCAAAGATGCTTTGTATTCCAGTAACTCACAACGGAATTTGTTGAGTTTCAAAGATATAAGATTAAATGGTTATCACATGGAAACCATGAATGAGAATGATATTGAATATCTATTTCTCACATCTTTTAAGACGGGCCAGAAGCAAGTCTTAGAAAAGATGAGAACATTAACACCTGGTTTATATGGAATAATTATATACCCCATTGAGAGTTACAATGTCACAAACCAGAAGTTAGTTGACAATGAAAAATTTTCTTTCTGGCATGATAGGCTCGGTCACCCAGGTGATAAACACGGAATGTTGCATTTGCAAGGCTCTTAGCCCAGATTATTAAATTAAGGGCTCACTTTCCTGATTACTCGATTAAAAGAATCAGGTTAGACAATGCGGGAGAATTTACATCTATTGTCAATCAATTGGTATTGTGGTTGAGCACCCAGTGGCTCATGTCCATACCTAAAACGGCCTTGCAGAGTCGTTAATCAAGCGGTTACAGATAATAGCTAGACCGATGTTAATGAGAGCTAGATTACCTTCATCGGCTTGGGGCCATGCAATTTCGCATGATGCATCTTTGATTCATCTTAGACCAACCGCTAATAATAAGTTCTCCCCATTACAGCTTGTCTCCGGAAGAGAACCCGATATTTCATATTTGAAAATTTTCGGATGCGCGGTGTATGTCCCTATTCCCCCCCCCCCCCCCTCTCAACGGACTAAAATGGGACCACAAAGAAGGTTGGGAATATACATGGGGTTTGAGTCCCCATCAATTATAAAATACCTAGAGCCTATGACTGGTGATCTATTTACAACTCGGTATTTAGATTGTCACTTTGATGAAGCAAAATTTCCAACTCTAGGGGGAGAAGATAAGGAGATAATTAAGAAAGAGATTTCGTGGAATCCCACTTCTCTATCATTTCTAGATCCAAGAACAAATGAAAGTGAACTTGAAGTTCAAAGGATCATACATTTGCAAAGTGTTGCAAAGAGATTACCAGATGCGTTTACAGATGCCAAGAAGGTGACGATGTCAAATATACTAGCTGAAAATGCACCAGCTCGATTGGAGATTCCTGTAGTAACTCCAAACCAACAAATAGCTAGTGATTCTCAAGCACGCCGAAAGCGTGAGAGACCACTAGGCTCTAAGGATACAATTCCCCGGAAGAGGAAACAGACAATAACAACACATAAAGGTGTTGATACTCCTATCACTAACATCTATGAAGATATAATCCGAGAAGAGATATTATCTAAGGACCCCGAAAGCAAAGAAAAGGAGGTCGAAGATAATTTTGAGATGTCAATTAACTATGCAACTACCGGTTTGGGGTGGCATCGAAATGACATAGTCCTAGATGACATATTTGCTTATACGGTGGCAATAGAAGTCATGGATGAAGATGAATATGATCCTCAAACAATGATGGAATGTCAAAATCGAAATGATTGGGAGAGTTGGAAATATGCAATCAAAGTAGAGCGGGATTCATTAAACAAACGCGGTGTTTTTGGACCAGTAGCTCCAACACCAAAAGGCGTTAAACCAATCGGCTTTAAATGGGTGTTCGTACGAAAACGCAATGAGCGTAATGAAGTAGTAAGATATAAAGCCAGACTCGTTGCACAAGGCTTTTCACAAAAGCCAGGAGTGGATTATATAGAAACGTATTCACCTATAGTGGATGCAACAACACTTAGATTCCTAGTTGGTTTGGCGGTTGTTGAACAACTTCAAATGCAACTTATGGATGTAGTAACTGCTTACCTTTATGGATCATTAGATACAAATATATACATGAAAATCCTCGAAGGATTAGAAATGCCTGAAGCATTAAGATCAAAACCTCGTCACATGTACTCCATCAAGTTAAAGAGGTCCTTATATGGGTTGAAGCAATCAGGTCGCATGTGGTATAACCTCCTTAGTGAGTTCCTACTAAGGCATGGTTTTATAAATAACCAAGTAAGCCCTTGCGTCTTTATAAAGAGGACAAAGTCGGGTGTAATTATAGCAGTTTATGTTGATGACCTAAATATTATTGGGACTCCTGAAGAGATTCAACAAACAGCTAATTACATGAAAAAGGAATTTGAAATGAAAGATCTTGGAACAACCAAGTATTGCCTCGGCCTGCAGTTCGAGCATAAAAGAAATGGAATTTTCATCCATCAGTCAACTTATGTTGAAAAGGTCCTAAAACGCTTTAACATGGATAAAGCATATCCATTGAGTACACCTATGGTCGTACGATGACTTGATGTAGACAAGGACCCTCGACTAAACAATGAAGAGATATTAAGTCCTGAAGTACCATATCTCAGTGCAGTTGGTGCACTTATGTATCTTGCTACGAATACCCGACCAGATATAGCTTTTGCAGTTAATCTACTAGCAAGATATAGTTCAATGCCAACAAAAAGACATTGGAATGGTGACAAGCACATTCTACGTTTTTTACGTGGAACAAGTGACACGGGGTTATATTTTGAAAGATCTAAAGGAGTACATGGTGCAAAATTGGTTGGCTATTATGATGCAGGTTATTTGTTAGATCCACACAAGGCCATCTCGCAAACGGGGTACTTATTCATGTATGGTGGAACTGCCATTTCTTGGCGTTCAACAAAGCAGTCTCTTGTAGCTATATCATCAAATCATGCAGAGCTTATCGCATTGTATGAGACAAGAAGAGAAAGTGTGTGGCTCAGATCACTCATCCAACATGTCCAGGAATCTTGCGGGTTGGTGTCCATTGTAAAACACCCGACAATGTTGTATGAAGATAATGCAGCTTGCATCGTCCAAATCAAGGAAGGTTACATTAAAGGTGACAAGACCAAGCATATATCGCCGAAATTATTCTCCACTCATGAACTCTAGGTTGAAGGAAAAGTTGATGTCCAGAAGATTGCATCAAGTGAAAATCTGGCAGATTTGTTCACTAAAGCATTGTCTACAAGGGTATTTAAGCAACTGGTACACAATATGGGAATGCGCGCTTGAAGGACGTGTGCAAAGTTGAGGGGAAGTAGTTTGCTCTAGTATTGTACTCTTTTTCCCTTGATCTTGGTTTTTATCCCAATGAGTTTTTCCAGACAAGGTTTTTAACGAGGCAATACGCAAACTACGAGGTGCACATCAAGGGGGAGTGTTATAATACTACTACTTATTATAGGTGATGTTACACCTCTTCATATCCCCACCTTTATGTATCTTCTATAACACCCACATGGTGGAAAACCAAAGGTCCATATTAATGACCCTCTTATCTTGTAACCCTCTTCATCTATGCCTATATAAGGCCTTGTAGTTCTCATTGAGAGACACACCAATACAATGCAATCTCTCCTCTCTACATATTTCTTGTCTTGTTTTGTCAATATTTAGTTCATAGGTACTTAGGTCACAATATAGGAGGGGATTCAAGGTCCTCTAGCTAAACCAGTGAGACTTGACGGTAAAATGTGAGAGTTTCTACTGCAAGAAACAAGCGTAAAGAAAGAAAAAATTTTAAACTGCAAACATTGATTTTTAATCTCACATTAGTACCAAATAGAAGCATTTAATTGCATAAACCGTATCAAAATAAAACTCAATACTCGTGCTACTAATTCTTCTTTGTTGCCGTTAGATTCAGAGATTGAAAGGACCCTTGCCGCTCTAAGGCGAGAAGCTCGTGATCGCTTTCGCGAACTCCCTTTTGATCAAGAAGAACCTACAACAGAGATGGCTAACAACGCGAACCGCACTCTTAAGGAGCTTTCTGCTCCTGATCTGGCACAACAACCCTTGGTGATCCAATTCCCTGCACTTGCAGAAGGAGTTAACTTTGAGCTGAAGTCTGGGGTAGTTCATCTTCTACCCAAATTCCATGGGTTGAGTGGGGAGGACCCCCACAAGCATCTGTCTGAATTCCATAGGGTGGTTGTTGGGATGAAACCAGAAAACATAACTGAAGAGCAAATCAAGCTGAGAGCTTTTCCTTTCTCTTTGAAAGATGAGGCAAATGAATGGTTTTTCTATCTACCACCTGACTCTATTTCTACTTGGGCTGAGATGAAGAGAGTCTTCCTAGAGATGTACTTCCCTGCAACAAAGCTCAATGCTTTGAAAAGGTCAATCAGCAGCATTGAGCAGTACGCGACGGAGTCTATACATGAGTACTTTGAGCGCTTCAAGAAACTCTGCGCCAGCTGCCCATGCCATGGGTACTCTAAAAAGGATTTGGTTCTCTTTCTCTTTAATGGGTTGACTGATATAGAGCGCAAAGCAGTGAATTCTGTTTTTGGAGGAAACATGCTGAACAAGACACTACCTGCCGCAGCTTGGGATGTGTTTAAGGAGCTATCTGAGGGCTCCAGGCAGTTCAATAAGAGCCCTCGTGCTAGGGGTGTACTCGCTGTTGATGCTCCTATGACTGCACTTCAGACTGATATGGCAGAGGTAAAGGAGATGATGAAACAATTGGTTATTGATAGAACTCCTCAACAACTGAAGGCATGTGGTCTCTGCAGTCAATACACTCATCCTATGGACATGTGCCCGCTTCTACAAGATCCTAATTTTGATTTGAATGCCATTGGGAATTTCACTCAACAAAGGCTTAGGCAAGGCAATTATGGAAATCCTGGGTATTCCAACAACAACAATTACAACAGAGGCTATCAGCAAGGCTATGGGAACTACCAAGCTCCTTTCAATCAGCAAGGGGGGTAACAGGGAAGACCTCAACAACAATATGAACCTCGACAAGGAGGTCAACAACAATTCAAATGAGGATAATGAGGATCCACTACAGAAACTGTCACGATTGGTCATGAGGAATGATAAACAACGGTCAGAGCGGATGGCAAATCTAGAGAAGCAACAATCCGATCGGATGACAAATCTTGAGAATCAAATGAGTCAGCTCATTCAAATCTTAAGTGCTAAGGAGGCAAATAGTTCAGGAAAGCTTCCGTCACAAACCCTCGAGAATCCGACAAAGGAGAATGCCAGTGTTGTAACACTTAGGAGTGGCAAGGAGCTGGTTGTCATAAATCAAAAGGACGATGAGGAGATAATGGACGAGGAGATAAAGATTGTTGAAGACGAAAATGGCCAAACCAGCGTGCGGCGGCCGCAGCACCCATGCGGCGCCCGCCGTCAGGGACGGTATTCATGCGGCGCCCGCCGCAGGCGATCCCACCGCCAACTCCGATCCTGGTACGTTCTCCTCCCCTCTTTCTTCTTCTCTCCCTCTTTCTCCTCCTTCTTCTTCTCCCTTACCTATGGAGACTCCAAAGCCCATTCCGCCCTTCCCGGAAGCCTTGAAAGATACACGAAGATATGAGAATGACAAGGAAATCTTCGAGACATTCAGTAAGTGTGAGATAAACATTACTTTGCTTAATTTGGTCAAAAGCATTCCTAGATATGCTAAATTTTTGAAGGAACTTTGCACTATCAAGCGGAACCAAAAGCTAAAAGGTAAGCAAAAGGTGAAGGTAAGCGAACATGTCACTGCTGTATTTCAAAAACGTATGCCTGAGAAGTGTAGTGATCCTGGTATGTTTGCTACTCCATGTGTGATAGGTGATACTAAATTTGACAAAGCCATGTTAGATTTAGGAGCGTCTATTAATGTTTTGCCTTCTAATGTTTATCATGCTTTAGGATTGGGACCTCTGAATGATACTCGGGTAGTGATTCAACTTGCTGATCGATCTACTATCTACCCGAAAGGGATTGTTGAAGATGTCTTGGTTATGGTTGACAATTTGATATTCCCCGCTGATTTCTTTGTGATTGACATGGGTCCTGGTAACAATGAAGGCCCTATTTTGTTGGGCAGACCTTTCCTGAAAACTGTTAGGACCAAGATAGATGCTATTCAGGATCTCTTACTATGGAATTTGATGATTAAAGAGTTGAATTTAATATTTATGATTCCATGAAATTCCCATCTGATGATCCTTCTCCTTGCTTTGTGGATGTTATTGATACTATGGCACAATATTGCTTTGATTTGGAGTGTGTTGATGAGATGGAAGTTGCGTTACATGCTCCTATAGATGAAATTGCTAGAGATTATGTGTTGTCATCTGATTTGCAGGAGGCTATAGTAGCTTTAGACCATCGATCTCCCACCTATGTGCCACCAAGGGGAGACCGCATCGAGCTGACCATTCCTACTGGAAAACTTCTGCCATCTATTATCCAAGCACCTGATGTTGAATTGAAACAACTTCCTAATCACCTTAAATATGCTTTTCTTGGTGAAAATGATACTCTGCCTGTCATTATTTCTAATAAATTGACCTTTGGACATGAGGAGCGATTGGTGACTGTTCTAAAGGAAAACAAGGAGGCGTTAGGATGGACGATAGTAGACATTAAGGGCATCAGTCCCACCCTCTGCATGCATAGGATACTATTGGAGGATGATGCCAAGCCATCTACACAACCTCAGCGGAGACTCAACCCGTCAATGATGGAAGTGGTAAAGAAGGAGGTGTTGAAGCTCCTTCAGGCATGTATGATCTTTCCCATATCTGACAGCAAATGGGTGAGTCCTACTCAGGTTGTCCCTAAGAAGGGAGGTATTACTGTTGTTGAGAATCAGGATGGTGAATTAGTGCCTAGAAGGGTACAAACTGGATGGAGAGTCTGTATTGATTATCGAAAATTGAATGCAGTTACTCGCAAGGACCATTTCCCCCTTCCCTTTATTGATTAAATGCTTGAGCGCCTTGCCGGCCGTTCCTTTTATTGCTTTTTAGATGGCTACTCAGGATATTTTCAGGTACCAATAGCACCGGAGGATCAAGAAAAAACGACATTTACATGCCCTTTTGGCACTTTTGCATATCGCAGAATGCCTTTTGGGTTATGTAACGCACCCGGGACTTTCCAACGGTGTATGGTCAGCATATTTTCTGAGTATGTAGAACGCTTTATTGAAGTATTTATGGATGACTTCACTGTGCATGGAGATGATTTTGATACTTGCTTGCATCATTTGTCACTTGTGCTTAGGCGGTGTGTAGACACCAACTTAGTCCTTAATTCTGAAAAGTGTCATTTTATGGTTGAGCAAGGCATTGTGTTGGGTCATATTGTGTCTAGCAGGGGTCTTGAGGTGGATAAGGCTAAGATTGATGTCATTCAGTCTCTACCTTACCCCACCAATGTGCGCGAAATTCGCTCCTTTTTAGGCCATGCAGGGTTCTATCGCAGGTTTATTAAGGATTTTTCTAAGATTTCTGCACCTCTTTGTGATTTATTGAAAAAAGAAGTAGCTTTTGAGTTTGATGACAGGTGTAGAGCGTCCTTTGATGAGCTTAAAGGTCGCCTGACTAGTGCTCCTATAATCCAAGCACCCATATGGTCTCAACCTTTTGAGATTATATGTGACGCGAGCGATTATGCTGTGGGGGCTGTTTTGGGACAAAAGGAAGAACGGAGCTCTCATGTCATCTACTATGCCTCCATGACTCTGAATGGAGCGCAAAGGAACTACTCAACCACTGAGAAAGAGCTCCTGGCTGTGGTCTTTGCACTGGAGAAGTTTCGCTCCTATCTCCTAGGAGCTAAGGTAATTGTCTTCACTGATCACGCTGCTCTTCGCTATTTATTGACTAAGAAAGAAGCGAAACCAAGATTGATTCATTGGATTTTACTTTTGAGTGAATTTGACATTGAAATCAAAGATAAGAAAGGTGCAGAAAACTTAGTAGCGGATCACCTCAGCAGACTTGTCCAAGGAGAGGATAAGCCGGAAGATCAAAGACCCATTCACGGTGAGTTTCCTGACGATACATTGTTTTACTTGACTCACACTTCTTCTTTGCAGCCGCAGGAACAAATAAGGACGGAAGATGCGGCGGCCTCAGCAACCATGCGGCGCCCGCTGCACGCTGTTCAAGCCACCGTTTCACCTCTTTCCCTCCCATCTGACGAGGTAAGTTCTGATATTCCTGAACTTTTGATGGGTGTTCATACTCCTCGACCTTGGTTTGCCAATATGGTGAATTTCTTGGTCACGAGAGAATTTCCACCAAACTTTACAAAAGCTCAGAAGGATAAGACTCGACATGACTCTCGCTTCTATGTTTGGGATGACCCCTATCTTTGGAAACATTGTGCTGATCAGGTAATTAGGAGGTGTCTGCCAGACAATGAGGTACAATCTGTTCTTACTTTTTGTCATGCCCATGAATGTGGAGGCCACTTTGGTCCTCAAAAGACTGCTAGGAAAGTTTTAGAAACAGGTTTCTTTTGGCCTCACTTATTTAGGGATGCTAATGCCTTCTGTAAATCATGCGATAGATGCCAAAGGATTGGGAACATATCGGCAAGAAATGAAATGCCACAAACTAAGATCATACTCCCTCCGTAACGCAATACTTGTCCATTTGGGTGTTTTCACACTTATTAAGAAACCTACAAATAGTAAGTGGATGATAGAATCTATAATTAAATGAATAAATTATTAGTCAGTCATCCCAATGTAATTAATGTTTATTGCTTTTTACTCCATGCTGCAATTACACCATCTGTACTCTGTAGTGCTTATAAACTCCCAATATCCATATATTCCCAATGTCCAAATACAAGTGGGGGTTAGTTGAAGAGGTGTGCAGTCCATTCACTTTCAATTAAAAATTTGGAGGCAAAACAACACCTGAAATTAGAGGGAATGTTGACATACGTACAAAGAGGCAAACATCTGTTAAAATTTGTGATTTCAAATGTTGAAATTTTTATAAATTTAGAGGGAAATTATAATTCAGAATTTATATATACCCCGTACCCATTTTGCATCAAAACACATGAGATATACCCATGGAGCCAATGAGATTTGACTTAAATACTCTTCCTGCAGAAGATGTTGATGATCTTCCTCATGAACATGTCAATGTTGTGGCGCCTGCAGAATTTGATTTGAATGACATGCCCATGGAAGAGGTTGAAGAAGGTGAGTTGTCCTAGTTTTACTACTCCTAGATGAACTTGTTTACTCCTTTAACTTATAAGTTGGCTAATTAGTGGATTTTTCATATCCTAGATGTTGGCGATGAAGTTGAAGAACAACCCAAACACAACAAATTCCTATCAAATGGGGAGAGACAGATGATTTACAATGCATTGCTTGAGAGGAGTGTCGATGGGAACCTCAAGCGCAGCACACCACGAGAAGTGTCAACACTGTTTTCGGTGCACCCGAAAACAGTTAAACGGATTTGGCAACGAGCAAAAAGCACTCCGATTGGCACAAATGTGGATGTTTCTCATAGGAAAACAACAAATTGTGGTCGGAAGCGTGTCGAGATCGACCATGATCTTCTTGCACATATACCATTGAATCGGAGAACTACCGTGAGGTCTATTGGTGAAAAAATGAATACAAGTCATATGACTATTCATAGACGTTATCGAGAAGGCCTTCTACGACGCCACTCAAATGCCATCAAGCCGTTAATGAAGGACGATAACAAGGTGGCGAGGCTGCGATTTTGCACATCAATGCTAGATACAGGTACTTTGCCCCATGACCCAAAATTTATGGATATGGCCAATATTGTTCATATAGATGAAAAATGGTTCTATATGACTAAAAAGTCAAAAACATACTACCTGCTCCGGGAGGAAGCCGATCCTTTGCGTTCTTGTCAAAGTAAGAACTTCATTGGAAAGGTGATGTTTTTAGTTGCTATTGCAAGACCACGATTTGATGAAGAAGGTCGTGAAGTATTTTCGGGGAAAATAGGGGTATTTCCCCTCGTCACTAAGCAACCAGCATTGAGGCGGAGTCGAAATAGAGAGGCAGGGACGTTGGAGACAAAGCCAATCACATCAGTGGCGAAAGGCATCATTCGAGCATTTTTTATTGAGAAGGTGCTTCCTGCAATTCAAGCTTTGTGGCCAAGGGAGGACTTAGGGAAGACCATTTTCATCCAACAAGACAATGCCAGGACTCATGTACAACCGCATGATGAACAATTTCAAATGGCCGCTGCACAAAGTGGGTTTGATATAAGGTTGATGTATCAACCGCCCAATTCGCCGGACTTGAATGTTCTCGATCTAGGATTTTTTAGAGCAATTCAATCCTTGCAAGACAAGGAGTGTGCACCCACCGTTGACGCACTCATTAGTGTGGTTGAGAAGGCCTTTCGAGAATATCCCGTACCGAAGATCAACCATGTGTTTTTGACTTTGCAATTATGCATGAAGGAGATTATGCGTGTTGAAGGATCCAACGGATATAAAATTCCCCATATAAATAAGTTAGGGCTAGAGAGGAGCGGGTGTCTTCCGAAACAGATAAGTTGTGACTTAGATTTGGTTGAAAAGGCTTGGGAAATTCTAGGAAGAAACGAAGAGTGAGCAACTAGTTTTAGTAATTCATCCATTTTTCCTCTTTAAAAGTTCATATGCACTCTTCTCTGTTGGTGTCTTTCACTAATTTATTTGCACTAAATTGGTCATTTGCAATCTTAAACGAATATAGTCTCCATCAAACGAAATACAATCATTGTATTGATAGAAAATTTCATTACTTTCAAATAAAAACTCAAACGCATGATCGATCGTACGTCATTTTCCGCATCAAGATTACATTACTCTGAAGTGAAAAAATATTTTGGAAGTAAAACATTAAACCACTGCAGAAGGAAACGGTTGATGCTTTCACTTGGATCGAGCCTCTTGAGTACGATTGGGTATCTATTCAAATCAAATTCAAAGTCTCCGTGTTCATCTGTCGGAAGACCGTTCAAATCAAAACAGTGCTCTACCGTGTGAGTTTTTTCATTCTCAACATCCTTGGCTATGACACTATAGTAGAGGGATAAAAAATTAGACCAAGAAGAATTAGCACAAGGAAGAATTGCAATTGCACCAGGAAGAATTAGCATACGGAATTAACTGTAAAGGGATAAAAATTAGAGTACCATGGCAAATCCTCATTTTTGTCCATATTGCAATTGCACCAGGAAGAATGGAGGAATGGAGGAATTAGCATACGGAATGCACAGTGCAAGTAATGTGCCATATAAGGAGGAATGGAGGAGTATATATTTAATGGAAAGAGTAGTTGGAACTTGGAAGGGTTAAACATTTAATAGATACATTTAATTACAATACCTCTTTCCTATACAATGTACATTTAATTATCATCTAAAAATGGAAAGATTCAATCAAAGTGGACAAATATTTTGTTACAAGAAAAAGTGGTCAAATGGACAAGTATTGCGTTACGGAGGGAGTATTCTGTGAAATTTTTGATGTTTGGGGTATTGATTTTATGGGTCCCTTTCCTAGCTCTTTTGGGAATATCTATATTTTGCTTGCGGTGGACTATGTCTCCAAGTGGGTGGAGGCAAAGGCCACCAGAACTGATGATTCCAAAATAGTTGCAGATTTCCTAAAAGACACAATTTTCGCAAGATTTGGGGTGCCTAAAGCTCTAGTCAGCGACAGGGGGACACATTTCTGCAATAGGACCATCACTGCCCTGTTAAAGAGGTATCATGTCACGCATAGAGTGTCCACTGCTTATCATCCTCAGACCAATGGACAAGCGGAAGTATCAAATAGGGAGATTAAGAGCATTCTGGAGAAAACAGTGGCCCCTAATAGGAAGGATTGGAATCTAAGGCTGAATGATGCTCTTTGGGCTTATCGGACTGCCTATAAGACTCCCATTGGTATGTCTCCCTATCGAATTGTGTTTGGGAAGGCTTGTCGCCTGAAACTCTTTACATATTATTATACTCTCCGTATGCTTTTATTGTGTGATTATACTCTCCATATGCTTCTTATTTCAATACCGTATTGCACATGTTTGTTGCTTGTGAATTTCAAATGATTGAAGCATGTTTTCTTTAGCCATATTATACCTGTCTATCTTAGATATTATCCTTTGCTTGAAGCCCACCTGAGCCTTAAAGCCTATTCTTTTTAATAGCTCCACAAAAATATATCATAGCCAATGATTAGTCTGACCCTATCCGGGAATTAGGAGAAGAATTGGTGAAAAATCTTTATGTTGGAGTTGCTTTGAATGGAGATGATGTATGTATAGTTGTGCATTGTGAGAGGCATAGCCAAAATAAGGTAACCCTTCTTGCATAATAGAGATGACTTATTATTAGGGGCCTAAGGAGGATAAAATTCACTTAGGAGTAAAAGTCTTGTAAGCTTAGACCTAAGGAGGATAAAATTCACTTAGGGGCAAAAGTAATCATAAAAGAAAAGAATTCATCATCCAAATAGAAAAAATGCATGAGTTGTATGGCTATTGAAATCGAAGAGTTTATTGTTATGTAATGGAGTGTATGTTATTGGAATGGTTTGTGAAGTATGGAAGTTTTGGTGTTGTTCTGGTTGGTTGTTGTTCCTTTTTCTCGGATTTTTAGGACCACAGGCCTAAATATTTCTCATGCCTTATGTTCCTACCAAAGCCCCATTACAACCCTATAAAATTCCTCATGATGTTGTTTGCAAGTGATAACTTTCACGGTGTATAGAGCATTTTGGATTGAGTTGAGAGTTGAACTTTAAAGCCTAAACACATGAGAGCTTGAGTGAAACACATCATCCCGATGAGGTTGGACTAAATTTGCTTTTACTATTTGATCGCTTATATATTTGCTAGGATATTTGTTCTCTTATTCATGGCTCCTATTGCTTGATGTTGCTTTTCTAAAACTATAGCATGAAGATCTTATTTGTGGGATGATCAATTCTACATTTGTTTTTTATTGCTTGAGGACAAGCAAAAGCTTAAGTGTGGGAGAGTTTGATAGCATGTATTTAGAGAGTTATAATAGGTTGCATTTAGCTTAGTTATGATGCATATCATGCATGGTTTAAGTATAATTTGCATATTTGTTCTCTGTGTGGTTGGAGTCAGAATCTACATGCTTTTATTGATTATTTCAGGTAATGGTAGATCCGAGGAGGAGACATGGGTTGATAACGCATTGGATGAGAATGTCTAGTTGATCGAAGAAGCTTACATGAAGATCTCAAGAGGTCCTGAGAAGAAGAAGCGAGCCTAAACGAAGAACAAGTCTGCAGAAGTTGTCGTCAGACATGCTGAACTTGTTTTGCACTTTTTGGAGGCCTCGGTTGTCCGATTGACTATTATGACCATGTGTTGGAAAGCTCTTTCATAGAGCTACAACTTTCATGTTGACGTCGAGAGCTGATTCAAGACGGAATTTCCGTGAAAGACCAATGCAGCGGCCGCCGCATGGTGTGCAGCGGCCGCCGCCAGGGACGTTGCAAAAAGAATACTCATGATGCGGCCGCCGCATCTGCCGACAGCGATTATACGCTACGTTTTATTAAATGAAAACCCTAGAATCTTTTGATTTCTTTTATGGCCGACTTTGATGTTTTAAAAGGCCATGTTTTATGTTATTTTCACAACTTCTATTCTATTCTACGTTCTATCAAACAATTGGAGAGAGAGCGATGTTCGCCATTGGCGGCTAAACTCTCTTCGTTCTATCTACAATTTGAAGCTTTTTTGGATTGGATTGTGAGTTTCCGAATCTTGTCTCTTGTTTCCTATATTTGAATGCTTCAACTTCTTTGTGCTTGATTGTTTATTGTTTTGTTCTATCTTGTCTGACCAACTTGTTAGATCAATTCAATTGCTAGGGTTTTGTAGATTCCTAATTGCGAACCTTAACCCAAGTAGCAAACTTATCCCTTTAGGGCTGATTGAACTAATTGGATGGGTATGAAGTTGGATGTGTTGTTAAATCCCTCTTTAGGGACTGCAAATACCTTGGTTAATCTCTGAACTTAAAGCTATCAATTGAGTTAAATCCTTCTTTAGGGACTGTTCGATTGATAAGGGTTTCTAGGACTGATTGGACTAATAACTATATTAGGTCGGGACAAGGGCATTCATAGGAAGATTAAAAGGACAAGAGGAAGTTACAATATCAATTCAACCAAATAAAGTGAATAGTTGTAGGTAGATCGTGTTGAAAGTTAAACTTAATTAAGCTTTTAATTTACTAAGTTTCATGTATGCATTCAAGGTGGAAGTTCTTGCATGGTAGAAAACGTAGGATTAATTCAAGCCTTGAGTTTTAAAGTCATAAGTTTCTAGCTTTAATGTATAGGAAGTTGTGTTAAGATACATGCACTACTAGTCCTATAAATAGGCTATGTATTTTGAGTTTCAATAAGAGTGAAGAACATCAATAAGAGTGTAAACACATTTGAGAGCTTTTGAGCTCCTATTCCTCTTCTAAATTGCCTCTTCTAATATTATTTCCTCTTCAAATTCTATCAAATTGGTATCAGAGCTCGGTTATGGCTAACTCAAGTTTTCCGTTCCAATTTCCTCGTCTCACAAAAGAAAATTATGAGAATTGGTGTCTACGCATGAAGGCACTTCTTGGTTCCCAAGATGTGTGGGAGATTGTCGAGAGAGGCTATGAGATGCCTCAAGACGAAGCTTCGTTGACTCCCACCGAGAAGGAGGTCCTTCAAAAGACCCGAAAGAAGGATCAACAAGCTCTCACTCTCATCCACCAATGTCTGGATGAGTCCATGTTTGAAAGAGTGGCCAATGAGACGTCCGCTAAGCAAGCATGGGAAATCTTGAAAACCTCTAACCAAGGGGTTGACAGGGTGAAGAAGGTGCGCTTGCAATCTTTGCGAGGAGAATTTGAAGGTCTCCGAATGCAAGAGTCCGAATCGTTTGCGGATTTCTTTGCAAGATTGTTAGCCGTTGTCAACCAAATGAAGCGATACGGAGAAAGCATCAAGGATGCCCGAGTTGTTGAGAAGATACTTCGTTCGTTGCCAACGAAGTTCGATCATGTTGTAGTCGCCATCGAAGAGTCGAAAGACTTGGAGACTATGACGGTTGAAGAAGTCATGGGTTCTTTACAAGCCCGTGAGGAGAGGATCAAAAGCAGAAAGGACGAGCCAACAGAGCAAGTCTTAGCCACCAAGCACTCAACTCAAGAGAAGAGTGATGGCCAAGAGAAGTCTCAAAGAGGAAGAGGACGAGGACGTGGACGCGGTTCCTTTCGAGGAAGAGGAAGAGGAAGAGGCGGATCATCAAACCATGACTCCAATGATGGAGAAAGTGGTCAATCCTCGAGAGGACGAGGAAGAGGAAACTTTGGCAGACAAGATAGATCGAAAGTTCGATGCTATAATTGCCAAAACTATGGGCACTACGCTCGAGATTGTTGGAGTGCTCCTAGCAATGTTGAGGAGAAGGCCAACTACGCGGATGATTCGAAAGTGAACGACGCCACTTTGTTGCTAGCCTACCAAGGCGAGGACAAAGACAAGGACGTATGGTACCTTGACAATGCGGCGAGCAACCACATGTGTGGTGACAAGAAGAAATTTGTTGAGCTCAATGAGTCGATCACCGGAGGTGTTACATTTGGAGACAACTCCAAAGTTCCAATCAAGGGAAAAGGTACAATTCCGATTCGTATGAAGAATGGTGGTCATCAATTCATAAGCAATGTTTATTTTGTTCCTAACATGAAGAGCAACATCTTGAGTTTGGGACAACTTTTGGAGAAGAACTACGAGGTGCACATGAAGAATCGTAGTCTCTTGCTCCAAGATGATCATCAGAACGTGATCGCAAAGGTGCCAATGACGAAAAATAGAATGTTCTTGTTGAATATTCAAACGGATGTCGCCAAATGTCTCAAAGCTTGTGTAAATGAGACACCATGGCTATGGCATCTAAGGCTCGGGCATGTGAACTTCGGGAGCTTGAAGTTGATGTCTCAAAGAAAGATGTTGAATGGCTTGCCTCAAATTGACCAACCAGATCAAGTTTGTGAAGGGTGTCTTGTCGGCAAGCAAGTCCGGAAAAGCTTTCCAAAAGAGAGCACTACAAGAGCAAATCAGCCACTTGAACTTGTCCATGCCGATGTTTGTGGACCAATAAAGCCAGCTTTGTTCGGTAAAAATCGGTACTTCCTGCTCTTCATTGATGATTTCAGTAGAAAGACCTGGGTTTATTTTTTGAAAGAAAAATCCTAAGTTTTTTCTATGTTCAAAAACTTTAAAGCTCTTGTGGAGAAACAAACTGGTCTTTATATCAAGTCTCTTAGAACTGATAGAGGTGGCGAGTTTACTTCTAACGAGTTCAATGAGTTCTGTGATTTGAATGGCATCAAAAGATTTCTGACAGTGCCAAGATCTCCTCAACAAAATGGCGTGGTAGAAAGAAAGAATCGGACCATTCTCAACATGGCCCGAAGCATTCTGATGACAAAGAAGATGTCGAAAGAGTTCTGGGCTGAGGCAGTTGACTGCTCAGTCTATCTAGCCAACCGATGTCCAACGAAGAGCTTATCAGATCAAACTCCTCAAGAAGCATGGAGTGGAAGAAAGCCAAGTGCATCTCATTTGAGAGTGTTTGGGAGCATTGGCTATGTACATGTGCCAGATCAGGTCAGAACGAAGCTTGAAGATAAAAGTAAGAAGCATGTCTTCATCGGCTATGACCAAAGATCGAAAGGCTACAAGCTCTATGATCCGGTGGCGAACAAGATTGTCATCAGCAGAGATGTTCAGTTTGATGAAAATGATGCATGGGATTGGAGCCTTGAAGACATGGAGAGATATGATTTCTTTCCAACTCCTACCGAAGAAGAGCAAGGCGAAGGTGTTTATCCAGAACCTACAACGCCGTCTCCATCACCAGGCGTTCAAAGTTCACCATATTCTTCAAGGACATCAGCATCGCCATCATCCTATGAAAGCTCGAGTGGGAGACCTCCAAAAATGAGAAGCCTTGCAGAAATTTATGCTCAAGAGGAGGATTCGCATGATGATCTAACTCTCTATTGTTATTTCGCTGATTCTGAGCCCGTGGATTTTCAGGAAGCAGTGAATGACGAAAAATGGAGAGTGGCTATGAATGAAGAGATCAAGTCGATCGAGAAGAATGATACGTGGGCCCTGACAACTTTACCAAAAGGTGAAAAGCCCATTGGTCTGAAGTGGGTTTTCAAGGAGAAGAAGAATGCTCAAGGAAAAGTTGAGAGGTACAAGGCAAGGTTGGTTGCCAAAGGCTACAGCCAACGTCCAGGGATCGATTATGGTGAGGTGTTTGCTCCAGTTGCCCGATTAGAGACTGTTCGTTTGATGATTTCACTTGCTGCTCAGAGAAAGTGGAAGATTTATCAGATGGATGTGAAATCAGCATTCTTAAATGGCGTTCTTGAAGAGGATGTTTATGTTGAACAACCTCCTGGGTATCTCATCAAAGGCCATGAAGATAAGGTGCTGAAGTTGAAGAAAGCCTTGTATGGCTTAAAACAAGCACCACGAGCATGGAATAGCAGGGTTGACAAGTATCTGCAGGAGAACGGGTTTGTCAAATGCCCGAATGAGTATGCTCTCTATGCCAAGGTCTGTGAAAATGGTGATACTCTATTTGTTTGCTTATATGTTGATGATCTGATTTTCACGGGTAACAACCCGAGAATGTTTGGAGATTTCAAGCAAGCCATGACGAGAGAGTTTGAGATGACTGATCTTGGTCTCATGTCTTATTATCTTGGCATTGAGATTAAGCAATCAGATGATGGGATTTTCATTTGCCAAGAAAGATTTGCTAATGAGATTCTGAAGAAGTTCAGAATGGATGGTTGCCAGCCCGTAAGTACACCAACGGATTGCGGGGTCAAGTTATCAAAGTATGACGAAGGTGAGAAGGTTGATTATACAACTTTCAAGAGCCTTGTTGGAAGCTTGAGATACTTGACATGCACTCGCCCAGACATTCTCTATGGAGTTGGGCTCGTGAGTCGGTACATGGAGACACCGACATCAACACATTTCAAAGCAGCAAAACGTATTCTTCGGTACATCAAAGGTACTATCAGCTATGGTTTGCTTTATTCTTCTTCAAATGAATATAAGCTTGTTGGTTATAGTGATAGTGACTGGGCCGGAGATGTTGATGATCGAAAGAGTACTTCTGGTTTCGTTTTCTTCATGGGAGATACTGCTTTCACTTGGAGTTCAAAGAAACAGTCTATTGTTACTCTTTCTACGTGTGAAGCTGAGTATGTTGCTGCTACATCTTGTGTTTGTCATGCTATCTGGTTGAGAAGATTGTTGGGAGATTTGCAGATGCCGCAACCAGAAGCCGCAGAGATCCTTGTTGATAACAAGTCAGCCATTGATTTGGCTAAGAATCCAGTGTTCCATGATCGCAGCAAACACATTGACACGAGGTATCACTTTATTCGTGAGTGTGTTTCCAGGAACGATATTGAAGTCAAGTATGTGAAGACTCAAGACCAAGTTGTAGATATTTTCACGAAGCCTCTGAAAGCTGAGACTTTCATCAAGTTGCGGTCTATGCTCGGAGTTACAAGGAATTAAGTTTAAAGGGGTGTGTTGAAAGTTAAACTTAATTAAGCTTTTAATTTACTAAGTTTCATGTATGCATTCAAGGTGGAAGTTCTTGCATGGTAGAAAACGTAGGATTAATTCAAGCCTTGAGTTTTAAAGTCATAAGTTTCTAGCTTTAATGTATAGGAAGTTGTGTTAAGATACATGCACTACTAGTCCTATAAATAGGCTATGTATTTTGAGTTTCAATAAGAGTGAAGAACATCAATAAGAGTGTAAACACATTTGAGAGCTTTTGAGCTCCTATTCCTCTTCTAAATTGCATCTTCTAATATTATTTCCTCTTCAAATTCTATCAGATCGGTCTTCTCTAAATTGTTTTGCATCAATCTGTTTATAGTTTATTTTGTTTTCTTTCTAATACTTGATTCTCTGTGGGATCGACCTCTTACTTCCTTGCTATACTAGTTTGTAGGTTTGAGTTTTATTTTGATACGGTTTATGCGACTAAAAATCTCACATTAGTACCAAATAGAAGCATTTAATTGCACCAAAAAAAAAATGCATTTAATTGCAAATTCAAATAAGGTACTGTAACAACGTGGCTCAATTGTTTAAAGGGAAGGACAAGCAAGCATTTAATAGCTGCATCAGTAACCATGCATGGAGATTACAAAATTAATGAAATAAGGACTTGTTTATTTAGCACTTTCATCCCCAATTTAATGAACGATGCTTCGTTTATCTCGTATCGTATGAACCTGAATAAATAAAGAAATCAGTAAAGACAATCATCATCTTCCCCAATTCAAGTACTGCATATTCATTCATCTTGATCGTCAGTTCAATTCGTCATGTTACCTTCTTCATCAACCAAAGATGATCATCACAATCTCCGCGCCGGAATCCGCAGAATCCCTAACTCCTCCCGGTGGCATATCCTCCTCGTCTGCACCTTGCTAATTATGCTACTCCTTTCTTCCAATGGCGGCACCTCCTTCACCTCAGTTAACTTCTACTTCATCAGCAACGAAAACAGTAGCCGATTTCAGATTTCGACTCCGCAAATCGCCGATTCGGATCCATGTATTGGCCGATATGTTTATGTTCACCGGATTCCGTCCAGGTTCAACTCCGATTTACTCGATAATTGCAGCTCTCTCAACAAATGGATCCACATGTGCAAGTTTATAATCAACGGCGGATTTGGTCCTCCCTTGCTCAACGACTCTGTTGTGCCGGCGGGGGTTTTCTCCGGCGGAGGCTGGTACTGGACGAACCAGTTCTCGCTGGAGATCATCTTCCACGAGCGGATGAAGCGCTACGAGTGCTTGACCGACGAATCGTCGAAAGCTTCGGCGGTCTTCATCCCTTACTATCCCGGCCTTGACGTCAGCCGCTACCTCTGGAGTCCGAACTTCACCCTCCGCGATGCCGGCTCCTTAGATCTCGCACATTGGCTCCGGTCGGCGCCGGAGTGGAGATCTATGGGAGGTAGGGACCATTTCCTCGTCGCCGGCAGAGTCGAATCGGATTTCCGGCGTGGTGTCGACTCCGTCGATTGGGGGAACCGGCTCATGCTCTTGCCGGAATCGAACAACATGACGTTTCTCACAATCGAAGCCAGTGCAGCTCCTAACTGCACCGACTTCGGCGTCCCCTATCCGACCTGGTTCCATCCTTCCGGCGACGAAGAGTTGAGCCGGTGGCAGGAACTACTCCGGCGGAAGCGACGGCCATACCTCTTCTCCTTCGCCGGCGCTCCGAGGCCTCAACTCAGCAATTCGATCCGCAGCGAGCTGATCGACCAGTGCCGATCGTCCGCGAAATGCAATCTCAATCTCTGCGAATTCGGAATGGAGAACTGCGATAATCCGGAGAGTATAATGAGAGCATTCCAGACCTCCATCTTCTGCCTGCAACCTCCCGGCGACACGATGACGAGACGATCGTCGTTCGATTGTATCCTCGCCGGTTGCATCCCGGTGTTCTTCGACCCGCGATCGGCGTACCTGCAGTACCGGTGGCATTTCCCGGAGAATCACACGAAGTATTCCGTTTTCATTCCGTTGGAGGACGTGAAGAGTGGGGCGGTTAGCGTGGAGAGGAAGCTGAGCGCGATTCCCGCGGAGCAAGTGGCAGCCATGAGAGAGGAGGTCTTGAGGTTGATTCCGAAGATTGTTTATTCAGATCTCGAATCCATGCGCAGCGGAAGAAGCTTCGAAGATGCTTTTGATTTGGCGGTCAAAGGAGTTTTGGATAGGATCAATGGTCTCAGGAAGGATTCCGGACTCGATTCATAGATTCATATAGACCTACTGATGATCCAACTTCTCAATTTGATAGTGGTTCATAGATTTATAAACAGTGAGCATTCATTCATCAGTCACAAATTTCCTGATCAATTGTGCTCATCATCATCAACTCGTTTGATTCAAACTTGTTCGTTTAACAAACAAACTGATTATGATCACAATTTTCTTTTTCTCAAAATAACTTGATTTTTGTGAAGTTAATAAAATTTTCTAAGTTATGGTGTCATAATCAAGCAGATTGCTCATTCTCAGTTTGAAAAAAAACTCGATTTGAACTTGTTTGTTTACAAACCCTACTGGATATGCACATATTTTTCAAATCGAGCCAAATTTATTCTTGAATCGAGTTGGTTTGTTTAGAAATAACCTGAATATGAACAATTCAACTCAAATAATCTCTCAATTCGTTTGTTTGAATAATTAGTGTGAGGCTGAATAAGATTTGACATTGAAAAAAAAATGGAATTAATTAATTCACAAAAATCAATATTTTCCCTACAAAACTAACCCAATCTCCTAACTAAAAATGAGTGAAATTCCCATTTTTATAATCAAAACGCCCGGAAAAATAAGGGTCCCAAGGATGCGCCTCCAACCTCCCGAGCCACTCATACTTCCAAGCCTGCGTCTCATCGTAGCCGAAGCTATCGTTCCGGCCAGCCCTCATATCCTCCTTAATCCTCCTCACCCGCCCCAAAACCCCGTCCACCGCCACATCAAACGCGTCGTTTAGCGTCTGAAGCTTACACCTCGGGTCTGCGTACACCACCCGAGGTATAAGCCTCACGACCTCCTCCCTCATCTCCGCAACCTTCTCCTTGTTTATCCTCCCGAGCACCCCCTCCACGCTCGCCTTCCCGGCTCGGACATCGTACATCGATATGAACACCGAGTACTTTTCGTAGTCTCTCGGGAAGTGCCAGAAGTACTGCGCGTAGGCTGACCCCGGGTGGAAGAACACCGGGATGCAGCCTGCGAGGATCGAGTCAAATGTCGACCGCCGTGTGTACGAGTCGCCCGGCGGTTGGAGGCAGAAATGGGAGTTCTGAAACACTTTCATTAGCTCCGCCGGCTTGTGGCACTTGTTCTTCCAGTTGTTGCACTCCACCATGTTGCACCTGCTCAAATATATCACTTCAAATTCAGTTCATTCTATTTTTTAATTGTATTACTCGACCCAAAAAACCCGACGTGATAATTCGATCAAATGTAGACCCGATCTGAATTCGAACCATTATCGAAACTCATGGCCCTAAAAGGCTAAAACGACCTAACTCAAGCCGAATAAAAAAATTACAAACTAAAATTGAACCGACCCGAACCTAATCAACCAAAACTTTTTAGTTTCACGAGCTAAAACACAATTTAAAGTACTTATTAAGGTCAATATTTTGAGTTTTTTTTTTTCAACATGAAAAGATTTGAAACACTAAACAATATGCGGCCCGATGCATCGAGAGACAGAAACAACCAACAGACCGATAAACCCAGACAAAAAAAAAGAAAACACAATTTAAAGTATTATTAGCAAATTTTTTTTTCTAAATTTGATTAACAACTTTAGTGACATGGAAAAACAAATCGCACCTTTTTGACTGCTTGCACTGAGTTATAAGCTGGTTGCGGATGGAGTCGGGGCGGTCGGGCCTCGGGGCCCCGGCGAAGGAGAAGAGGTATTTCCGATTCCGGTACCTCATACGGGCCTGCCAAGAGAACACCTGCTCGTCGTTGGACGGATGAAAGTACGTCGGGTACGGGATCCCGAAATCGTTGTTGTTCCAGGGGCTCGATTCGATCACCAATGCCGTCATGTTTCGGGCCTCCGGAAGGTAAAGAAACTTGGTGCCCCAGTCCGGGTCTTTCCGGTTCTCCGACCGCCGGAAATCCCACGTGATCCGCCCTCCGATGAAGAAGTGGTCCCGGCCCGAGAACCGCCTCCACTCGGGCTTGCGCCGCAGCCACTTAATCAGCTCGAAGGCGGAGGAGTCACGGACGCGGGAGTCGGTGTTCCATAGGTGCCGGGCCACGTCGAGGCCCGCGTAGAAGGGTACGAACACCGCGGTTGCGATCGACGAGTCGGTGGTCAGACAATCATAGAGCTTCATCCTGTTGTGGAAGATCACCTCCAGGAGGAACTGGTTCGTGCCGAACCACCCCGGGCCCGAGAACACCTCCCGGTCTGAGCCCGGTAAAGGCGGGCCTAGGCCCGAGTTTTTCACATATTGGCACATATCCATCCATAAGTCAAGTGACCGGCAGTCCCTCAAGAGGTCGACGTTGAACCTCCTCGGGAGGATATGGACGTAGATGTATCGCCCCGCGCATGATTCCGGGTCGGGTTTCACCTCCACGTTGCACGTCGACGCCACAGGAGGCGGTGGCGGTGGTGGCCGAGGAGGCGGTGGATCAGTTTTAGTAGTCATTTCTACTCCATTTTGAGTTTGATTTTGTTCCATTTTCGGCCCATTATCCTCTTTGGGAGTTTTCTCCTTCCCACGCCGCCTTCCTTTTCTCTTCTGCTTTTTCTTGGAAGGCGGCGGGGGAAGAGGTGGCGGTGGTGGAGGAGGAGGAGGTGCGACATCCTTGGCGATCTCAGCCTTTTCTTCTCTATGATCATCCAACTTAACATCCAAATCCTCCTTTTGAGCCGCTTTCAAGGGGTTATTATTGTTAAGATCATTGTCCAAAACATCTCCATGATCATCCGGCGAGGAGCCGATACTCGAATCATCACTAGGAGGGCTCGTTTCGTTGTCGTCGGTGGTTGCTCGGAAAGGGATCGACTCTTGTTGGTTCACCGAGTAGACGTAGTATTTGGCGAGTGATCGGACGCTGAGGATCAAAGACGAGTAATTCAGGCATAGCAACAAGGACCATAGGGCGAAGAGCGCGAAAATGCCAAACCACACCTGGTTTCTACATATCCCCATGATGGTGTGGCTCTGGGATTGGTGTCCTCGTCTGGATCTCGGTGTGTTCGCTTTCCGAATTCTCATCAACCTTGCTCAGATTGATGTCGAATGCTTGGGATAATGAAGGAACCATGAGTGTTTCAAATCGGATGGATGCATGAAGAGGGAGGAATTGAAAATGCAGTTAGGGATGTGGATGAAACTTATCATACAGGCTAATGCAGGAAACTTGTTTTCTTTCTTTCTTTCTTTTGTTTGTTGTATTGACTTAAACACAAGTTTAGGAGATCAGAGATTTTCATGGAAGTTTTATTGAATCATTCAAGAGACTTTGTGTTGTTTAGTGTAGGGTGTTTGGTGTTTGGTGTTTATATTGACCGGCCAACACGTGTACATTTAGCTGACACCGGTGTTGTCTGGTTTTTGAATTCTTGCTTGTTAAAAAAAAGGGAGTTAAAAAGAAACAAAAAAAAAGGAACCATGATTGTACAAAAAGCAATGGAAATGAAAGCAAGGGCAAAAACAAACTACTTAACTTGTTGCACAAAGTTAGAATACAAATCAATGAATGTAAAGATATTTTTTTTTTGGTCTTACAAATGGACTTGTTGAGCTCTTACTACATTGTTAAGAACCTCTTTTTAGAGGCTTTGAGAAGTAGGAGTCCCACTCATGATTCTCCACACCACCAAAAAGCCTCTGTTTCCAAGCAAGTTCTTCCTCGGAACCGGAGTTCGAATCCCTTTCCTCCTTGATTTCCTTCCTTGACACCTCTAACCTATTCAGGAATTCATTCACTGCAATGTCGAATGCATCTTCAAAGCTCGGTTCTGATGCATTCGCCAAAGGATTCGCATAAACTATGCTCGGAATCAGCCTTATAACCTCTTCTCTCATAGACTCAACTTCCTCTTTCGGAATAGCACTCAGCTTCCTCTCAATGCTAACATTGCCACTTTTCACATCCTCCATGTGTATGAAAACCGAGTATTTCGTATAATTCCTTGGTAGGTGCCATATGTACTGAATATAAGCTGATGCCGGATGGAAAAACACCGGTATGCACCCAGCTAGGATCGAATCGAAAGCTGATCTCCGGGTGTATGAATCACCCGGAGGCTGCAAGCAGAAAACCGACCTCCGGAACAGGCTCATCACACTCAATGGCTGATCACAACTCTTAGAAGTCTTATCACACCTTAACAACCTACATTTCGCTTGTGACGAAGAAGACGAATCCAAGCATTGGCGGATGATCTGATTCCTAATGGAGTCACTCATTTGTGGCCTTGGGGCTCCGGCAAAGGAGAACAAGTAAGGCCTTGCCTGCCTTCGGATCCTTCGTTGCCACTTTCGCACATCATTTCGTGTCGAAGGATGGAAGTATGTTGGATACGGGATAGCGACATCGTTGCTATGCCAAGCACTCGATTCAATTACCAGACTCGTCATGTTCTTCAGCTCCGGCAAGATCAAGAGCTTACTCCCCCAATCCGAGCTCTTCTCCGATACTCGCCTAAAATCCCAAGTGACTCTCCCTGCTACTAGGAAGTGGTCTTTCCCCAACATGTGCTTCCACTCGGGTTTTCCTCGAAGCCAAACAAGGAGATCAAGTGCAAGAGCATCCCTTGTCGTCGTGTTGTCGTCCCAAAGGAACCTCCCTATGTCCAAGCCTGCGTAGTACGGGACAAATATAGCCGATGCCTGTGTCGAATCATTCGTCAAGCACCTGTACTGCTTCATTCGATTGTGGAAAATGACTTCCAAGGAGAACTGATTCGTCGAAAACCAGGCATCGGAGCCTGCAATGTGAGGGCCTAGGCCGGCATTTTGGATGTACTTGCACATGTCGGACCACCGGTTGAGTGACCGACAGTCCTCGAGCAAATCGACATTGAACCGGGATGGAAGATTGTGGACATAAATGTATCTAGAGTCACACTCATCAGGGGGAACTGTTCCATTGGAGGGGAAGGCGACCGGATCAACGATTCGGCCATCGACGAGATTCGACGAGGTGAAGGCACTGATTATGACAGAATAGTTGCAATAACACAAGAAGAAGATGCAAAATGTGGAGGAGGCTGAGAAAGCAAACCAAGCTGATGCGATGATCTTGTGTTGCTTCAGAGATTTGTTCAGGAGCTCCATCGTCATGATTTCTGTGGAGAACTGTCAACAAATTAAGAGTCTAAAATTCACAAAGTTTTGATACCTGATTTGTGAAGAACACAAGAAATCAAAGACAAAAAAAAAAGCTGAGAGGAGTTTCTTGAAGAAACAGAAAGGGATAATAATGATACGCCTTTGAGTGTCTCATAATGTGCCCTTTAGACAATCATAACGTTACCATTTGAATCAAATTCATATAATTTATTATGTATTTTTTTATGAAAAAAAAATTAATGAATAATGATAAGAGGATCTTGTTTGTAGTAAGGAATTTATGGTTGACAGAAAAAGACACTCTCAATCTCATGCATGTATCCTTCTTAATTTTCCATTAAGGTGTGATTTGGTTCAAGGGGTGTAATAAGACAATAAAATTCATGTATATTTTTTCGGATAATATATATATATATATATATATATATATATATATATATATATATATATATATATATATAGAGGATAGATCATCTCATCCATTGATTTAGGGAAATTGGATGGTTGAGATTATTTTGTAATATTGATTAATTGAAAATTAAAATAAAAAAAACACAACATTACTCCCATGTACCCAGCGCGTGTAGCACGTTCCAACCCTAACCCACAATCATCCTCTTGCCTCCACAGAGGATAGAGAAAGAGAAGGGAGGCAATCAGGCGAAAGAGAGAGGCCAGCAACTAAGGCGTCGAATGTACGAGCACTTGGGACTCCGGCTTCGGCGGCGACTCGGAAATTTCCGGCAGTCGAAGGCAAAGTGCGACCACATCAGCCGTTGTTGAAGTTTTGAGAAGCGGCCTGCACTTGGGACTCCGGTGACTTGCGAATTTCTAGCGATCGAAGGTGCAATCCGACCAAATCAGCCATCTGCACCCCCCGAATCTAACCTCACTGGCGAGTTGAATCCTTTTTGTGTACTTACTAACCTCACCGGCGAGTTGAATCTTGTGGCGGTCGGGCTTCAATTGGATTGCAGACTTGCACGGGGAGTCTTCCATCGAAGACAAAGGGAACTTGAAGGAGATGGCGGAGGCGGCAGGCGAAGAAGGTGACGACTCCTTGCTCTCTCAATCTAGACACTCGTCTTGATCCGGTAATCATCGTCTCCCCCGATTTCACTTCCATTGATGTATAAAATTTTGGTTTACAAGTTGTTTTTGGTGGATTTCATTATTTCAATGTGTTTATTTGGCGGTGCTTTTTTGTTCAATTTGTGTGAGGGTTTTCAATCATCTCGTCAATTCCTCCGTCCTCGGCAACCACCGTTGAATGGTGCGGCCGATTCATTAGGCGAGAAATTAGGGCTTGTCGAAGGAGACGACGATGTCGATTGCAGGTGAATCTGATGGCTGTGATTTTGATGACAGTTTGTTTAGGACATATTGAATGTATCGATACCATCGAATAATCATTTGATATAATCGAATAATCCACTAATATCGTTGAATAATTTTTAGTTATTTGTTAAAATGACATAAGTAACGGAACCATTGAATAATGCAATGATACCATCGAATAATCAAGCGATACCATCGAATAATCAAGCGATACCATCGAATAATCAAACGATACCATCGAATAATCAAACGATACCATCGAATAATTTTTGGTAAATAGTTTAGGGCATTTTTAGGGTGCTAGCCGATTAGAATAATCCATCGATACTATTGCATAATCCATTGATACGATCGAATAACTCAGTGATACTATCGTATAATTCGAAGAAAAAAATAACCGGCCCATCATGTGGCAAGATATCATCGAATAATCCATCGATACGATCGCATAATCCGTCGATACGATCGAATAATCCAGATATACTATCGAATAATTTCAAGAGAGTGCATCACACACACCCCAAATTCAGCAAGTGGGCAAGAAAAAACGTGGGTCCCACTGATTTTTAATTAAAAAAAAAAGCTAAAATTGCCTTTTAATCTCACCCATCCATTTCATCTAATCAATGGCCCAGATTTGTTCTCATTATACACAATAAGGTTTGTTTACCCATGAACCACCCTGTATATATATATATATATATATATATATATATATATATATATATAAAGTTTTATTTTATATATAACTGCAAAGAAAAACCATCAAAAAAATGTTTTGACCCCTTTTAAGTTTTTTCTGAATCCACCATTACCTTTATGATCCCAGGTACACATGGAATGATAGAATTATATAAAGGATTACTTTGTTTTGAAGCCAAACAAAGGGTAATTTTCACTCTTTAAGCCTAGCTAGATAGATCGATCTCAGACCCTAAAACAAGGATGTATACGTTTTTAATTTGCATTAATTATGCCATCGATGATCGATCTATCACTTCATATTGCTTTCTATTCACTCCAAAGTAGTTCATCATACTGGACCTACCTTTAATATTAGCATAGACCTTCTGCACTAACGATGTGTAATACTCTATCCGATCCAGAAAGAATGTCGTTTGACTTTTTAATACGTATTTCAAGGAGCTAAAAACTATATAATATATTAAATTTTTTGTTATTATTTTTTTTATAATCTAATACTTATTACCAACAAATATTAAGTTGTAAAAAAATAATTTTAAAAAAGTTGATATTTTATATAGTTTTTACCTCCTTAAAATACGTGTTAAAAAAGTCAAACGACATCCTTTTTGGATCGGAGGTAGTAACTAATAGCACTTGATTATTTTTAGGATATAAATTTATACTAAAAAAAAATGGATTTTTTTGCTAAGTGTCCATTTTCTACAAGGTCTTTTGCAAAATGTCCACTTTTATTTCCCATTTTGCAAAATGTCCTAATATTACATTTTTTCCCCTCCTTCCCATTCCCTTCCTTCCTTCCCATTTTTATTTTGACCATTGACCTGTCAAAGTCAATGAATTGGTGACACAACTTTGGTGACAAAAAAAATAAAAAAATTGGTGACACGTTTTTTTTTTCGATTTTTTTTTTTTACGAAATTAGTGTCACCACCTTTATAGGTGGTGACACCGGTCAATGGCTTTGGTGACACAACTTTGGTGACACGTGTATGATGATAAACAAATTTTTGGATGACAATTTTTTTTTTTACGAGATTAGTGTCACCGTCCTATCGCTGTCACCACAACCCATATCGCTGTCACCACCACCCATATCGCTGTCACCACCCATATCGCTGTCACCACCTCTATCGATATCACCTCCCTATCGTTGTCACCACTCCTACCGCTGTCACCACCACCTTTATCATTGTCACCACCACCTCTATCACTGTCACCACCACTCATATTGTTGTCACCACCCTTATTGTTGTCACCACCTCTATCGATGTCACCGCCCTATCGCTGTCACCACCTCTATCGCTGTCACCGCCCTATCGCTATCACCACTCCTATCGCTGCCACCACCACTCCTATCGCTGTCACCACCACCCCTATCACTGTCACCACTACCCATATTACTGTCGCCACCCTTATTGTTGTCACCACCCTTATTGTTGTCACCGACCTATCGCTGTCACCGCCCCTATCGCTGCCACCACTCCTATCGCGGTCACCACCACCCCTATAGCTGTCACCACCACCCCTATCGCTGTCACCACCACCCCTATCGCTGTCACCACCCTTATCGCTAGTCACTGTCATTACCCTTATCATTGTCACCACCCTTATCATTGACAACTTCTTTTGATGACACCTTTATTTTTAAGATTTTTTTTACGAGATCACTGTGGTGACATTGTCGGTGGTGACACATGTGGTAACAATTTTTTTGGTGACAGATTTATTTTTAGAGTTTTTTTTATAGGATCATTGTCACCACTGATGTCACCACCCTTATTAGGTAACACTGTTGGTGACACATGTAATTTCATGAGAAATAAAAAATATAGTGTAATCAAGCACAATATGCCAAAAAAAAAAACATATAATTTCATAAAAAAAAATATAATGTAATCAAACACATTATCAACAAAAAATATAGTGTAAATATCGTGTAATCAAATACAATATCACCGAAAATTAGTGTAATCAAACACAATATCACTTAAAAATATAAAAGAATAAAAGAGCTTGGCATGTTGTTACAAATCTAATCGAAACGGAGACCACAAAATCACAGTCCAAAACCAGCAAACAATAAAAGGGACTTCATTAAGCAGATGTCATAATTCAAGTTTACAAACTGACTGAACCCTTTCATAAACACATCCATTAACTTATTTATGAACCCTTGCAATTACAGTGCCAACTCCCACCTCTATGAAGACTCTACAAACTAATTTCCATTCACTTGTGTTACTTCTCCAAATCGTCTCTATGAGATGGCATGGAAGCTGATCTTGTCATGAAAAATCTTGCAAATGACCTTGAAACATTATAGAGCCACAAGCAGGAATCCACCCATAATCATTCAATATTAATAGCATTCCCATCAGGCATTTAAACATCAATAAGGCCATGATAACACTTCTCAGACAATATATCCCATAAGAATTTCAAATATAGCTGTGTAGTCACAACTGTAGATTGCTAACCAAGAAAATCAAAGATTTCAGAGAGAGAGAGGGAGATTGGAGAAATTGAATAAATCCAAACCGATTGAAGTTAATTGGCGTGAGAAATTGAGATGAAATTGAAGTGCAAAACGAAGAGGAATCATTGAGTCACCTCGTTATCGTCATCGATGCATCGGCGATTGAAGAAATCGGAGCCATGGCACACTGAGATCCTCCATGGGAGAAACCGAAGAGAATGAAAGTGGAATCGGAGATGATTTGGTGCCAGACAATCCAGAGACCGTAGAAAAAGGGAGATTAAAATCATCTCCGATTCCACACTCAATTGCATCCTCAGCGGTTCGGATGCCTGCCAACTTACGCCGAGCGGCCCGCTTGGAGAGGTCATAGCCGGTGATTAGGGCGAGCGTCGACGTTGACAGGTTCTTCACGAAGGAGTTCCTCACAGCGTCAATGAATCCTTTGAACGGCAAGACGTAGTTCTCCGGTGTCAGCGCCTTATGAACCCTCACCGATGTAGCCATCCACAAGGTTCCGTGGACCTGGCCAGAAGAAACAAACAGATCCGAACAACAAGCAGCGATTCAAGGTCTTTTGGGGCGAAATCGGAGATGCAGGCAGCGGCAACAGGACTTCGCAGATCCGAGGAGGCGGCAGCGAAACAAGAAGCGAGATGACACGGCGGGGATACGAGACCAACAGGAAGGAGGAAGAAGGAGGAAACCATGGATGAGGACCTTGAGAGAGGAGGGCGATGGCGGAGATCTGATGGATCCCTTCGTTTCTTTGTCTGATGGGTAAAAGAAAAACTGAGTATAATTTAATGGGTAAGGGTAGTATGGGGTTTTCAAAAAAATTTAGGACATTTAGCAAAAACTGATTTTAAGTGGACATTTTGCAAAATGGGTTTGACAAAATGGACCTTTAGCCAAATTTCTTCAAAAAAAATTCTAAAAATTGCACCAGGATTCATGTTATAAATAACTATTAGTATATATATATAAATGATGAAAATCATTTTTTAAAGCTTTTATAAAATCATATTACAAAATAATCAATTTTTCATTTATATAAAAATTTAAAGCATGATTTTTCATCATTTTTTAAAAGCATCTAGTTATATAAACCATAAATATAATTTTTGTAATTTTATTTAATAATAGACTAATTTATATATAATCTAAATAATTATAAGTATTACACATTGTGTTACATGGAGCTTTAAGAGAGAGATTTTGTGATTGTGTCTCAATATATAACACATTAAGTTTGTAATTCTCGTTTGTAAATTAATAAACTAGTTATCAATTCAATATTGTGGTTTTATTCTCCCAAAAGGCCACAAATATTAGGGTTCGTTTGGTTAGCTCTCTACTTCCCGGGAAGTTCAAAATCTCAGGAAATAGGAGTCAATACATGTGTTTGGTATGTTTTTTAAAAATTAGAAAACCCAGGAATTTCAATTCCTAGGAATTTAAATTCCCATGAAATGGTGGAATTGAACTTACCATGGAGGGGTAGGTAAGATCTACTTCCTCCATTCTTTTTTTCCAAATCTTCTATAAAATTTATTTTTTATAAACAAAATCACCAATTTGTCCATATAGATTTTGATTTTTAAACAAAAAGCAAAAGGTTACAAGAGTAATTTTAATTAAATTACTATGAAAATTCCATGTTTAACCAAACAAAACATAAGAATTGAATTTGAGGGAAATTATTTTCAACCAAACATATTTTTACATTTCCCATGAAGTAGAATTCATGGGAATTACAAATCCCGGAAAGTTACTTCCTGGGAAGTCTACTTCCCACGTTTAACCAAACGAGGCCTTATATTTGTTTTGTTTTTATAATCGATGTGGGATTTTCCAGCTTCAACATCAATTATATATGATGATTTGTGATGTATGGAATTATGCCAAAGGTATCTGTGCAAGCTAGCAAAAGCAACAATAATCCAACTTAATTCAACACCAATGGATGATTAATCATTTTGTATGAAATTATTGTCAAAGGTAGACCTGTCAAACAGGTCATTCGGGTCGGGTTCGGGTCAGGTGACTTCGGGTCTCGGGTAAAACAGGTTCCGGGTATTTTCAGGTTGACCGGGTTTCGGGTCATTTCGGGTCGATTTCGATTTTGTCAATTTTTTCCATTTTAAATTAAAAAAATCACGATTTGACAATTTTGCAATAAATTTTAATTATATATAAAAAAAATTAATTATATTTAATTAAAAATCAACCGGTCACCGGGGTCAATCGGGTAAAATCGGATCAAAATTACCGGGTCAATCGGGTCACCGGGTCGAAACCCAGATGACCCGGAAAATTTCCGGTTTTTCGGGTTCGGGTCGAAAAAAATTTCCGGGTCAAAATTTCCGGGTTCGGGTCGAAAATTTTTCGGACGGTCGGGTCGGATCGATCGGATCGGGTTGTGTTTTGACAGGTGTAGTCAAAGGTATATGCATGTCCAAAGCATAAGGAACAATAACAGGGAGTGTAATTTGCAAAGGATATGATTGTAGGCATCCAGCTGGATTGGAAGCAAGATTTTGGAGGGCATGAAAATAGTTACTCCCTCCGTTCAACAAAACTTGTCGTTTACTATTCATGCACGCTTTTTTAGAATGATAAAAACTATATAAAATATTCATTTTTTAAAAAAAATTTTAACAAGTTTGTACTTATTAATAATAACTACGAAATTGTTAAAAAAAATTATTTAAAAAGTCGATATTTTATATAGTTTTTAGCTCCTAAAAAAGCGTGCATGAATAGTAAAACGTCAAGTTTTGTTGAACGGAAGGAGTATTTTTGTTGGAAGGAATTAGCATGCAAATATAAAATCTTACATTAAAAGTTGAGAGTGTTTTAAGTGGACAGATAAATAGATGTGTTATTTTATTCATTGTCAATTGATTTTGAAATGAAATTTTATTTGTTTAATTATGTGCTAAACTTAAGAGTTACACACATCTCAATCCTTCAAAGAAATTTCATGAAAAAGATTCACTGAAGGAACATAATGTATCGCTCCTTTAAAGAAATTTCATGAAAAAGACTCACTGAGTGTGTCGCTCCCCACATTGTTGTTAGCTGTTTAATTATGGTAGGAGGGACAAGTAGGCTACCATCCTCCGGGGTCTCCATATATACTTTGTTTGGTTGGATGTCCATTTGTAAACCTCCATTTAGGGATATAGCCTTTTGATTTCAAAAAGAAAATTGATTTGCCTATTAGACAATCTTCATCCTCAGCTTCTTCATATATACACGGTCCTGCTATTTGCACGGCGAAGTTCTCGCCATCGGCACGGTGCCGGTGCCGGCTTCTCAAATCGGCAGAACATCATGCCGGACCCGGACTCCCAATTCGACATAGGTTGAGGGAATCCTGCAGCTTTCGTCACATCAGTCAAATCGACTGGAAAAGCTAGCACGGGACCTGCATGCCGGTGCCGGACTCCGGATTCGGTTCGGTCACATCAGTCAAATCGACTGAAAAAGCTGCAGATTTCCTGCAGCTTTGCCTCGGGCATTGGATGCCACACTGGGAGTCCGGCACCGGCATCCGACGCTGCCGATCTGGGAGTCCGGCACCGGCACCGTGCATATGGCGAGATAACGCCGTGCAAATAACAAAAAGGTATATACATGATGAGCATTGAGCAGGTTTAGTAGAAATATAGGATTCCGATGCTTTTTTTGTTTCTTCGACTCTCTAACAAAATATTCTTTTTAAGTTTTATGTACATTTCTTGTTCAAACCGATTTATGACAACTAAAATACGGAGTAATATATAATCATAACAAAACAAAACAAAAATTACTCTTTAATTAACTTTAATTAAACGGTACAATGGAATGCTACACTTGTAATTAGATTATCCCCAATTTCATTACATTGGCCGGAATGAGATTTCATATAGAGTTGTTAAATAACCTCATGTTAAGAGTTTTAAAAATCTAAATTAACTAATTAATTGATTAATCTATGTAAAAAAGAAGGCCAGTACGTAGTATCACGTGAGAGTCGTTTGATCAATAAAAATGAAAATAACATGATCCAAGTTATTGACTGAGAATCAACAGTTTGTGGGTAACCCTTTTGCATTAATTACTGAAATCAGGACAATAGTTTTTTTTTTTATTGCTTCTCAATTCTCATACTGTAGTGTGTATATATTATACTCCCACTTGCATACATTAAAAACAGATTTATGGCTGCGCCACATCATATACCATACTATATGATATAATAAATATAATATAATATATATATATATATATATATATATATATATATATATATATATATATATATATATATATATTATGGATCATATACCACATATGCTGAGAATTAATGACCAAATCTCCTACTCAATTAATGTCAGCAACATGTGATGACCTCTTCTTTTCTATAGAATCCAAAGATACAGCTGTATCTTGTTGCTATACAAAATTACAGATTACATATTTGATCCATCCATTTGGTCTAATTAATCACATCTTATTCTTAGAACCACCGGCGGAATTAGACTCTCGGTGATGAGGGTGCCGAAATTTTACATTATATATTTTTTTATTTATTAAGTACAATTTTTTAAAAAAAATATTAAAAAGGTAATAAATTTGTAGTTTAAATATGCAATTTTTTTATGAAAAATCGAAAAAAAAAAGGGGACATACTAAAAAAATGTGATTTTTTTTATCATAAATAAAAGTGTTTCAAAAAATTTCAAAAAAAAACTATAAAATTATAGTTTAAATGTTTAATTTCTTTCAAAAAAAAGGGTAAAATAAAAAATTAAATTATTTTTGTTTATCATAAAAAAGTACTAGTGGAATTCCCGCGCCATGGCGCGGTTGCGACGGAAAAAGAAAGGTAAATGAGAATATAAAATATTTATTTTAAGGAATGACCAAATAAAATATAAACAAATGTTTAGAAAACCTAAAACAACAATATTGTTCTTCAACGGAACACGTGTTCAGAAAAGGCACAAAATTGGTGCTATAGACTTCATCCATGCAAATCCTGGAGAAAAAAAATATTGATTAAAACAAAAGGGATGAATTTGTATGAGGGATATTATTTATAGGTTAATAATAAATGATATACAACTAAACGGTAAACATAAAAAAAGGAATAATGAACAAAATGTGCAACTTACATAAGGAAGACAAATTAGTTATTTTTTAGGATGGCACCATGTTATCCCAACCAAAAGAGAAGGTCATCGATCTGATTAATGAAAGTAATGAGACCAATATCAGTATAAGATTTAAAAATAAGCATATTAAAAAACGTGTTAGCAAGTGTACCTGCTAGGCTAAAGCTTCCAAGACTTCTTTGTACACCTGAAGTAGACACACTTTGATGACGGAGGATTCAGCAATCTCATTGAGGCTAGTGTATTTCACAATTGATCTGGCCATGTTAATATAGGAAGAAAAGGAATGATGAGATTAAGCGTGAGGAAAAGAGTTTTAGAGGAACATATTTATAATAAAGTAAGGGCAAAAAGAATAAACAAACACTAAAAGGTTGTGTACAACACGATATATGAAGGAAAATAAATAAAGAGGGAAAATAAGAGAAAATAAAAATCGGTTAGGAAAGAACATCAGAATAGAAGGGGTAAAAATTAGAAATTGAATTTTATGGTATAATTGAGAAAAGAATAACATTTAACATATTTGTTTAACAACGAAAGAGGTGAGGTAAGATGTTTTTCTAATCAAAATTGGGTTGATTAGAAGGAAAAAAAAATATGAATAATATGGTAATAATAATGGAGATTACAATGTAATATAAGGTAATGATGTAAAATTCAGTTAAGAAAGAATATTGGAATAGAATATATGCAAGTGTATTGGAATAAATAATAAAATAAATAAAGTTTAATTAAAGCATGAAAGAATAAGAATAATAGTTTTCATAATAATTTTAGGTACATATAATTGCTGAAATAAGGATTACATAAAGCTGGAAAGAATCAAGCAAACAGAATCATAAGTTCATATGATTACTAAAAAAATAGATGTATTGTAATTCCATACCAATGCACGGTAAGAAAAAAATCAGTTCAGAACTATAGACGTATGGGGAAGTAAAGAAGCTATAGGTACTTGTACGGGGAAAATCTTACCAAGATCCTAATTATGCTTTCATCCTCAAAAACTATAGCAATAATAATTCACTTTCTATGTTGGAAAAATAACAAACTGCGGGGTGGATCAATCTTAGGACCCAAATTGATCCATAACGAAGCTTTGGATAACTTATATTTCAGCAAAGGGACTATAACCTATGAAGCAAACAGAAGAACTATTATCTAACATCGGAAGAAACAAAAACCCTTTAAAAGTTTTCAGTAGTATTTAAGTGCTGGAGAATAACTGAGAACAAAATGAATCATTCAACAGTATATGCAAATTAAGGTTGCAAAAAGTATATCTAACATAAAAATAACATCAGAAGGAAGAGTATATTGTACCATATCCGTCAGAGCCCTTGTTCATGAACCTTATAAGATGACCAGTAGGGGCCAAGTTTATATCACTGAAGTAGTATTCCACCTGCGTATTAAAGTTGTTACACTTAGTCTAAATCTTACTAAAAAAATAGAAGAAGAAGAGTAAGAAGAAAAGGAAGCGTATGTGTGCTCAACTATATAGCACCCATCAAGCTCTTAACTAACACTGAAGGTAGAATCATCTAAATTAGATCATTCATGAGTGATCTCGCGCACCATGTCACAAACTTTCAGTTCATTGTTTATTTTAGGGACATCATCCGAATTAGAGAGAGAGTGCAAATCTGACAAGGTTCATACCAGCACTGAACATTAGATGTAAACTATTTTGGTTGAAATTAATTATTCAAGAGAAAAATACCTCAGAGCAATATTATTCTACTTCACAAATCTCATAAGCTTCATAAGTCACTGTTTCACTGAGCCACCAGAATAAGTGAGGATACAATATGAACAACCTGGAACTGGAGGAAATTAAGAAGGGAAATTAGGCATGACCCTTGCTACTGCTATTTCTTATTGGAGAAATTAGGCAAAAGTTAGACATATCAGAAAGATGGAGAGGAGGATACGGCTTAACCTCAGAGGAGGAGGAGCCCTGAAACTGGACACAGACGAAGCAGGCAGAACAAATGCCTCAAGGCCGAAGCACAACCACCGCCACAATGCAACAATAAAAGACACCGCTTGAAGCACAACAAATCACCGCCACAAGGCCGAGCAAATGGCGGATCTTCACCCACTATACACATGAAACAAATAGGCGAAAATCCGTAAAATTGAGGTTATAAAAACAGAGAAAGATGGAGGAGTGGATGGGATAGAACCTCAACAGAGGAGGCGGGCGAATTCATCGAATCGGCAAGGCAAGGCGGAAGATCTCAAATCGGCGGAGGAGTCCCGTGAATTGAATAGCCAGAGGTGGGGGAGGCGGGGAATTAGAAGGAGGTCAGGAGTAGCGTGGGTTAAGATTGGGAAAGAAAAAAAAAGTATTAAAGGAAATAAAAAGAAAAAAAAGGTGATTGGTCAGAAATGCGAAAACGAAGGAGAGAGCGCCACGTGTAAAAAACTCTTTGCTTTTAAGTAGTTATATAGATATAGATTGAAAAAACTACAAAATATTAGTTAAATTTTTTAATTTAAAAAAAAAATCATCGATACAAAAATTTGTCCAAACTAGAGGTATGAAGATTTGAATATCTAATCTCTAAATTAAAGTGGTTAGTGGTAACCCTTTAACAACTAAATTAATTATTATTTTACTCTTTCATTATTAATATCATATATAATTAGTAATTACCTATATAAATAGTACTAAATGTATACATTCCATCAAAAAAAAAAAGAAGTACTAAATGTATAATTGTCTATATGTTACAAAAAAAAAAAAAAAATTGTGGGGGCCAGGGGGAGGCTGTAGCCCAACAGGTGTTTGTTAGAAATTGGGATATATGGGGTTATTTGGCAATTCAGGTTAATTAGAGGGTTGAATATGTAATTAGTAAAAGTGATGCATAAATAGGCTATTAGCCATTGTACGGGATATCATGAAAGAATACATAACTCATTCTCTTCCCTACCTCTCTTCATCCTCAATCTCTCTTATTATCTTCCTCAATCTCTCTCACAAATCTCCATGGAAACTTAGCTTCCGACCTTCGGGTCTTGACATTGTTCACCGATTAAGGAATACACTTCTATAGTTCTATTATTTGAAAATTTTTAATTGGTTAATTATTTAACTCCATTTTCTTTTAAAAAGCTTCAACAGCTAGATAAATGTATTTATTTTTTCTTTTCTTTTATAATTTTCTTCATTATATTAGATAATATTACCTCCATTTTAAATTAAAATACATGTAATTAATATTCATTTATATTTTTTTAGAATGATAAAAGTTATATTATAAAATATCAACTTTTAAAAATAATTTCATACTTATTAGTACAATAACTATGAAATCATTATAAACAATATATATGTTTTATATATTTTTTATCTCTTTAAAAAAAATGTGCATGAATATTAAATTGATATGTTTTTTTACAACGGATGGAGCATTTTTAATTTTCTTTTCATGTATGTTAATTGTGTGTATGTTATGATATAAAGGGTTTTTTTTTTTTTTTTGGGGGGGGGGGGGTGGTGTATTATAACTATATTAAAAATTAACCATTTATATACTATGTATAATCATATTATTTTTAAAAATAAAGTAAATATTTCTATATTTATAATATGTACTTTGGATTTATATTTTATGATCTAAATATCTGAAAATTGAAAATGATAATACTACGTAACAATTAAGAAGAAGAAAATCTGACTGGAAAAAATGAATTTAACTTGTTGAATCCGACTAAAAATAGTTTTAAAAGATAAATAAATAATTTATGTTTTAATTTTAACATATCTGAATGGCACAAGAAGTTTTTTATCATCCAATTAGACAATTAGTTACATTATGATTCTTTTTTTATATATGCATACATCAATTAATTGTTAAAATGTATATGAATAGAAAGAAAGGTATGTTGTAGCAATTAAACTCCTTAAAAGTAGTTAGGATGGTGTCCTAGCTTATAGGATACGTTAAGCAAACCCAACAGATTCCCCATTTTGATTTTTTGGAGAATATTGGAATGATATTTGGTCCAACAGTTTTTTCATGACATTCTCCAAAATAGAGAATGAAAAGAAAAAATGGATATTATTCCTTAAATTTGGAGAAATCTCTATATATTCGGAGGTAAACTTCGTAATGGAAAAGCTGTTGGAATTGGGATAAGAAATATTTAGAATACATAACTTCTAATTTTCTATTTTAGAGATTGTTTTAAGAAATCTGTTGGACATGCTCTTTAGTACTTAGGAATTAGGATGGTGTCCCTTAAATGTAGTTATCCTACTTGCTACATTATACCAATTTATTCTCAAAGTAAAAAAGACTGGGCTTCTAGAATATAATGTATGCATTTTAAACAAAAGGAGACTTTCCATAAAAAAAAAAAAAGGGAGACTAAAATTTGAAACTAAGTGCATGATGTTCGATCTAATCTCCAAAATACATGTTCCATTAGTGATGGATTTTTTTATATAAAAAAACAAGAAGAAGAAGAAGTCCATCATGTTTAAAACTAAGTTTAAAAATAAAGGGTTTGTAATTTATACCTAACCCACTCATTAACCAATGAGTCATAAAAGGTAGCTTGCAAAATCTAATTCAAAGTAACAATTAAGGTTGAGATTTTGGACTATTATTATTATTTTTTAAAAATGGAAAGAAATTTGTACATCGTATCAGCAACCAACTAACCATTATAAATATTGAAAATAAAACTAAGAAAATAAATAATTAACAAACAAAACAACACCAAGAAAGGAGATGTTACTTGGCGGCGTTTGGGTTGTGGAAGAAGGTTGTTGAGAATGTGAAGAGACTAAATGAATCTCAAATTGTAAATATGGAAAATAACGTCTTAGTATATAACCTAGTGGGATACTCCTCCTATTGTCAATTGATTTTAGGATGGAACTCAGCTCGACTTATGTGCTAGGCTATTAGAGCACGGGCGTACGTGTGTACACGACCCCCGATCACAAGTCCCCAACAAACTTCGGTATGGTATCAGAGCGGAAACGAGACTTTAGTAAAGGCTCCTCCCTCTTGACTTCATTCTTAAGAGACGTCATTTTTGCGATGGTGTGTTTCTGCTCCGTCTTTCTAGCGGCAAGACGCCATGGTGGCTTATTCTCTCCCTGTGCTCTCACTATTCGCATTTCATCATTGGGTCTTCCTCACCTTCTTCTTCGCTCGATTGATTGTGTATGAAGAATATGTCCTAGTTTACTACTTCCTTTCTTTATGTTCCATTTCATTCAATTTCTCTACTTTCCTTACCTTGCTGTAATAAGCCTCTTGACATGCTCTAGGCACGTGTTCTGCAGTGCTCAGGTGTATATAAGACAAGCTGTCACCTGATGGCACAGTAGGGTTTTGAGGATCAACATTTTGCAGCTTTCATTATGGCCGTTTGGCCTCTTTCCTCTATTGAATTAGATAGCACAAGCTGTGCATTTATTTTGCTGTGTTTGATTGCTGTTTTTCAGCAATTTGTGCAGGATTACTGAGAATCACAGCCCTTCACATTGTGGTTATTTGCAGATTTGTTCGGATCCTTTTCTTTTGTGCTTGATTTCCTTTTTTATGGTTTGTTCATCTGCTTTTTTTTTTTTAACGGATTTTATGTTTATCAATCATGGCTTCTTAAAACCAAGAAAACTAGAAGATGATTTTTTATTAAAAAAAAATGAAAAGGTAAAACTCGCATAGATAAGCAATGACTTTACTCTATAAATTTAGTGTAGATCACTTATTGAATATTGCAGTGGTGGCATATGAATATAAAACTAACTAAAGATCACTAAATTTAAATAATACACTACATATTGGAGCACCGAATCATAATCTAGTACGAAACACTTGATTTACATACTTCATGTTGTCCAAAAATGCATCCAGCATAGGATCTTTTTTTTTGTAACAATTAAGTTTGCAAAGTAACTAGAGCATATGATTATAAAAAATAAATAAAAATAAATAAAAAAAGGGTGATGAACCATGTGCAATGTCATTCATCCACTAATCTGATACAACTCAGCAAAATTAAAAACTACACTGAAGCACAACAGTTAAAAGTTAAAAACACATCAAACAAACAAAAAACAACAACAAAAGAACGTCCAAACTTCAATTCATCATCTACCCGGATAGTCAGTGGTCACTCACTCACTCACTACTATTCACAGTATCTGTTAGCAAGTACTCCCTAATCCTACCCACTGTTGAAAAAAAACCACCACAGGCAAGAGATTCGAGTACACAGAGTACCAACCCAAATTTCCTCCTCATTTTTTTTACCCATCCAACTTAAAAACTACGGATTAAATTTCAAAAAAAAAAGCCCCCGAAAAATGGAAGAAAATAGAGTGCTAGCTAGCCTTTGTAGGGGTCAAGAAGCTCGTTCTTGGCTATGATTACAGAGCTCCTTCCTCAGCTTTTGAGAGAACATCTTGCAGGCGTCCATGCTCAGATCTACGGCTGCCGCTAGCGCCACGTATGCGGCCGCATCCTCCGTGCAGCTCACGTGCTGCACACTCACTTCCACCTCCGGCTTGCTGCACCTCCCCTCCCCCTCCACGCGCGCCGACATCACGAACCCCCGCCACGCGCTATTCGGGTGCAGGCTCCACCCGTAGTCTCCGCTGCCCCTCGGGCTGCCCGTCGGCGACTTCCCTCCTGCGTTCGATGATAAATCGATCGAGAATTTCCCGCCCTTGGCCGTGCTGAGCGTCGCCTCGGCTATTACTACGCCGGCGGCTCCCATGTCTGGGATGAGCTCGAAGCGGTAGCCGAGCCCGTCGGAGGATCCGCGCTCGCGCCAGGCCTCGAGTCTCCCCCACGGCTTCCAGGTGCCTTCTCCCGGCCGGAGGATTAGCCAGCAGCCCGGGTTGGACCGGCTCACTCGGTCGGAGCCGGGCGACGCGACGAAGGGGGTCACCATCGACGCGGCGGCGACCGGTGAGCCGGAGAGGTCGTGGACTGTTACTGACCAGCCCTTTCTTTCCTTTCCTCTTTCTTTCTCGCTTCCGAATGAGCTCAACCATCCTCTCCCACTCCCGTTCTCCGAAGGCAGTGATCTGTTGATTTCAATCACAACAAGTTTTCCAGAACATTAGTTTCGGAATTGAATTTCTGCAATTCGATCACAAAGCAAAACCTAGGGTTTCGATTTGTGCTCCACACGATTAAAGCAAATTGGAAGTATAAAAAATGGAGACAAAAGGCTATGTACCCTAGATTTGCTTGTCTAAAGAATCAGATTGAAGAACAAGTTAGCTAGTGAGAGAATCAACAGAGCAAACGAATAATGTGATTCAGATAACAAAGAATGCACAGTTCAGTTCCAACCTCGCTTTAGTGTTTCAGACGTTTGAACGAAGTCCTTATAGGTCAGATTGTAGAAGAAAAGGCAACTAAATCTTGCCATGAATAAACTGTTAATCGCTTTGAGTTTAAAATTGGAAAGTGCAATGCAAAGGACACAAAAAGGAATCTACGAGTTGGCGAAAAAGGAAATTACACCGAAAAGGAGAGAGAAAGAGAGAGAGGGGGACCTGGAGAGCTGGTTTCTGTCGCCGGTGTGGCGGAAGCTGAAATTGCAAGTGAAAACAGGCTGGCGGATGCTGCCTTGGTTGAGGAAAACCTGCGGACTGCACTCCGGCTCGCCATCGAACTGGAATACGAATCGCGGATCCGGCTCCGCCTTGACGAGCAGGTGAAACTGCGCCGCCGGCGTTTTCGACTCCTTTCCGACGCTAATCCATCCGCTGTGGAACACCGCGGCTCGCGATTCCACGACGGAGAAATCCAGCGGCACCGATATCTTTCCGAGGAGGCGGCCGGAGTTCAAACCGCAGGTGGCGCCCGCTCTTCCGGTGTAGATCGCGATTTTCAAACAGAGCTTCCCTGCGAAGATGGATTTCCCAGCCAGACGGTCGAGGTCTTGCTTGCTGAGGTGAAAGGTGGCCGCCGGAGGCTGGGATTGGCCGTCGGGAAAGTTATTCTCCGGCGGAATGTAGGGGATAACCGCGGTCTGGAGAGGAAAGCTCTTGAGCTTGATTTTGCAGAAACACGGAGACGACGTCGGGTGGACGACGGTCCGCGCCGGCTTCGCCGCCACCGGGACCTTCAAGGCTAAGTTTCCGACAGTAAGGCGGACGAAGGGACAAGGATCCATCCTCTGTAATATAGAAAGAGAGAGAGACGATATAAGGCGGTCAATGAAGCTGGAATTGGATTCGAAGGTTTGCCGCCATTAACAGACTACAAGATAGCAGGTGGAATCATGAAATCCGCCATTATCAACGGTTTGTTATCCTCCAAGCAAACAAATTAACTTGAAACGAAAGATGAATCAAACAAAGTCTTCGGATGATAACCGAAAACTGTGTTCTCCGAAAATAATCAAAGGGAGGAGGAAGAGGAATTGAAGAGGCGTGGGGAAAGGAAGCATTTGAAGTGAGGTTTGGAGTACAGCTGTATCCAGGCTGTCAGTGTGCAATGCCTCAGCCGAGAGTGAGGTTGACGGTATCTGTGGGCATGAGCTCTCCATGGCCCCCACACAACTCCTGGGCTCCACTTTTATTTTCTTTTATTACTATTATTATTATTATTATTATTATTATTATTATTATTAGAAACAATCCGTCATAACCTAAGAGCATCCGTATCCCTCTAACCCATTTAGATTTCTTGACTCCATTTTTTATCTTTCTCTCTTTACTATTCTTTAACTAACTCATTATACATTTTCACTCACATCCCTATCACCCACAAGAGTTTTTTAACTCCCTTTTTATCTTTTATCTCTTCACTCTTCATTCAACTTTTTTTTGATGTGATCCCCAATTTCTCTCTTTTGTAGAGTGTTTAAGAGTTTCTTACGAGAGAACATGTCAAATCGTTTCTTAACCCATTTTTTACAATCTCGAATAAAATAGTATTAAATGTCTTAAATTTGGGTTAAAGAACCCCCATTGCCCATGCTCTAAAAAAACTAAAAAACATCCAAATAGGACAACTCAGATGAAGAAGATGCAATCACAAGAACACTCAAACCAAAGAAAAGTCATTAGATGGCATAAACCCGATGAAGGTAGTTACAAGCTCAATTTTGATGGCGCTAAAATCTCTTTTGGTTGCGCTTCTGCAAGATTCCTTATTAGAGATGACGAAGGAAGATTGGTCGCCTACAACGCCAAAAGGTGCGGGAAGGTGTCGACATTACAAGCCGAAGCGATTGGATAGCAACTCGGGCTCATGGAAGCTCGGAAGAGGGGGATTCGAAGAGTTATTATGGAGGCCGATTGTCTCGCAATCGTCAATGCGATCAAGGGAGCATGGCAGACACCTGGGGAGATCGAGATGTTTATTTCGGATGCTCTTCTTCTGCTCAGTTCCTTTGAGACCATCTTCGTTTCCCACGTCTCCGGGGAGGCTAAAAGGGCAGCCGATTGTCTTGCTCACCCGGCCTTGGTTTCCGCCTCTTTCCCTTGAAGTTCCTACCTTGAGTTCCAAACTCTAGTCCGTAAGAACGCTCTTGGGTGGAGGTACAACCGCGGTTGACACCTCCTAAATTTTCTCCTTATAACCAATTTTTTTTACTATTATTATTATACCGTATCGGACTTCTATCATATGCCCTTGGAGGATAACAATCTCAACAAGAAAATATTTTTTAAATTTAAATTATTTTAGCCTTTTTAATACTGTATTGTTTTCCTATGGTCGCTTATTTATTTAGTAAAGAATTCCTGATTAAGATTCTTAGGGGTCTTATGTGAACACGAGTAGCTCGGATTCGACTCGTACTCGCCGAAAAAAACTCTACTCGAGCTTGTTCATTTTTTAAACGAGCCGAGTATAAGCACATTTTTAAGATCGGTCCAAAGCTCGGCTCGTTCGAATTAAACTCGAATAGCTCGAATTTAATGGAAATTTTAAAATTTCTTTTAAGTTACCGTATATTAAGCAATCATAACTGCTTAAAGCTCAACTCGAGCTCGTTCATTTCCTAAACGAGTCTAGTATTAGCACATTTTTAAGCTCGAGTCAAAATTTAGGCCGGCTCGGCTCGAGCTCGTTCGTATTCTAATTGAATATGAGCAAGCAATACTCAGCTCGTTCAACTGGAATAAGAGCCCTAAAGGTTCTTATCTTATGAAGGCGTATGATAGAAAGACTGATACCGTATATAGGACTAGGAGTATATATTTAGATTATTATTTATTATTTATTTGAATCTATTCAAATTATCTACAATATTGTATTAACGCATTCTTCATGTGTGGGACAGAACCTATAGTAATATAACAAACTAATACTGTATTTATTAACAATTGTGCGGTTTTTTATAAATTTTATTTTATTATATCAATTATCTTTGAATTAATGTAAAATAATACTTATAAAATAAATATATGAGGTTGAGAATAATAGATTTTGTAACAACTTAATATATATGGTTGAGCATAATACTTATATAAATTTTATTATATTATATCAAATATCTTTGAATTAATTGTGCTAAAAAGTAATAAGTTTTATAACGATTTAAGATAGAAGTTGAGAATTAATATAAATATTTTGATGATAAGATTTTATTGTTGAATAAATAATTAATTAATAATGAAATATTATCATTAGATATAATTAGACCTGTCAAAACACAACCCGACCCGGTGACCCGACCCGAAAAATTTCCGACCCGAACCCGAAAATTTTGGCCCGATTTTTTTTTCGACCCGAGCCCGAAAAACCCGAAATTTTCCGAGTAATCTGGGTTTCGACCCGGTGACCCGATTGACTCAGTAATTTTGACCCGGTTCACCCGATTGACCCGGTGATCCGATTTACTCGGTTGATTTATAATTATATATAATTATTTTTTTATATATATAATTAAAATTTATCACACAATTATCAAATAATGATTTTTTTAATTTAAAAAAGAAAAAATTGACAAACCCGAAATCGACCCGAAATGACCCGAAACCCGGTCAAACCCGACTTCGAGTCAACCCGAAAAACCCGGAACCCGTTTTACCCGAGACCCGTTTTACCCGAAACCCGAAGTGACCCGACCCGAACCCGAATGACCCGTTTGACAGGTCTAGATATAATGAACTAAAATAATCAATCTTAATGACTAAAGATAAAATAATTTAAGGTACAATATTTATAAAATAACTCATGATAACCTGATAAATTTTGTAACCACTTGAGATATAAGAATAATATATAGGAAAACACGTGGATAAAATATATAATATCATTATCTAACATGACTTAAATATATTGGATCATCATTATTTGATATTTTGATGTGTCAAAAAAACTCAAGTCAGATTGCCCCAGAAAATGACTCAATGACTCATAGACAAATTTCACTAGAGAAAAGTTTCGTTCTCTATTTTAGTATATTATATTTATATATATAAACTTTGTTTAAAGAAAGAGAAGATATGGTGAAAGAAAAAAGAAGTAAATCTTTAATTTATAGAAGGATACTTCTTTTAAAATTAGAACTATAATTTATCATGTAAAATTAAAAATACAATTTAATGTATAATAAACTATATATTTATTATATTTATATAATGTAACTTTTATAAAAACAAGTATAGGTATAATTTTACATTAAAAATATATTATATATAAAGTTTAACTAGTGTACTTTTACAATTATCTATTTTAATATAGATATAATTGATTTTATTTTTTAAAAAAGAAAGCTTTAATTTTAATGATGCTTGATATTATATGAATTTTTTTTTGAACCAGAAATAATTTGGCAATAAGGGGACCTTATATGTTAAGAGCATCCAAGCGGATGAAATTGCGAAACACTGAATCGTCAGGTGTCATAGAGCCTGAGAAAGCAATATTGAGGTGCGATAAGCGGTCCACAACTCGGTTTGCCTCCCTAAAGATATGATGAATCTCAAATGATTGAAAGAAACCAAGGGAGACTAGACTATCGGAGACAATTATTTCCGAGTCACCCGTAGGTTTCCCACCGCCTTTGAGGTTGTTGATAATGTGAGTTGTCACCCTCGATTATTTGAAATCTTCTTCTATTCTATTGTGTCTGTATCTCTAAAAGGGAGAGGTGGGCTTTAAAAGAAAAAGAAAAAGGTGGGCTTTGTAATTGATAAATTTATAACCGATAATATCCTAATTGCAAACGAAATATTCCACTCTTTTCAAGACAAAAAGGGGTCCTCCGGCTGGATGGTTGTCAAGCTAGACATGGAAAAAGCTTTTGATATGGTTCGCTGGGACTTTCTGCTTAAAATCCTGAAAAATTTTGGATTATGCAGTACTTTCAGCGGTTGGATTAAGGAATGCATAACAACAGTAATCTACTCTGTTCTAGTCAACAACGAACCCACTGACTTTTTCACCCTAACAAATGGGCTGAGACAAGGCGACCCACTATCTCCATACCTCTTCTTACTCGTCTCTGAAGTCCTTGCAAGAGGACTCCAATCTGAGTTGACACTACCGGGTAGTCACCTTGGCATCTCGATCAAACGGGCTTGCTACAAGATTCATTTTCTGGCTTTTGCAAACGATATTATCATTTTCGACTCTGCCTCTAAAAAAGCATGTGATCAAATCAACGCAATCACTCATAATTTTTGCCAATACTCGGGTCAGTGTATCAATTTTCACAAATCAACATTTTATACCACACAAAACACTTCTAATACTGCAATAAACACCATTAAAAAATGAACTACAAATATCATACACAACCAACTTAGGGAAATATTTAGGATGTCCTGTCATTACCACTAAAGTTTCCAACTCCACCTTTGAAGACATAACAAACTCGATTAAAACTCAACTTACAAAATGGACAGCCAACAACCTGTCACAGGTTGGAAGATGCACTCTAATCAAATCCAATCTAGCTGCAAAACCATTGCACATTACGCAATGTTTCTTACTACCGTCTCATATCCATAAGGAACTAGACAAGATCAACAGAAATTTTCTCTGGAACAAAGAATCTAAACACAAACCCCTAATCAATTGGTCCGAGGTGTGTAAATCACGATCTAATGGAGGACTGGGCATGCGTCTATCAGAAGACATGAACAAAGCCCTTCAACTTAAACTTCTCTGGAAAATTCTTGCAGAACCAAATAAACTTTGGGTTAAGTTAGTAACTCAAAAATATTTAAAAGATAACCACATTCTCAGCTATGAGAAAAAAGGAAATGTATCCTGGCAATCGTCAAAATTGGCTTCCCTTATTCCTCTCTTTAAACGTGGTCTAAGACGGGGCATCGTGAATGGCAAATCAATAAATTTCTAGCATGATCTATGGATTGGGGATGACCCATTGGTAGCTCATGTACCAAATCCAAACTTAATAGACAACAACCTAATAGTTGACAGGTTTATATCCGACGACCATCTTTGGGACATCAATAAATTATATAACGGCTTAGGCAACCTCGTCAGCAGGGAAACTCTGGAAAAGATTATCCAAACACCAATCCCAAAGCACATCCATCAAGATAGGCTATACTGGAATCCTAGTAAAAACGGATGGTTCTCAATTGCTTCAGCTATCGATCTCATCAACAAATAAAAAAATCACTCCATAGCTCAATTGCACTGGATATGGAAACTAGATGTGGCCCCAAAAACCAAAGATTTTCTGTGGCGAATCTCAAAAAATGGATTACCTACATTTGTCAAACTTGCATCCCGCGGTGTTGGCATTCCCACCGACTGTCCTCTATGCGGCATGAACTTCGAGGACACTGACCACCTTCTATTTCATTGCCCAATAATAACACAAACAATACAACACCTCTCTCCAAAAACCTACAACATAATTCGTGTAGCCTATGATTCCACCTTCAACACAAATGAGACACTATGCGCCCTTTACACATCATTAAGTAAAGCAGAATTTTTATCACTTGCTACAGCTTGGTGGTGCTCTTGGTATTTCAGGAACAAAGCCCTCTTTGAAAATGTTACTCCTAAGTCCTAACCCTAAAACAATAACATCATTCATAACAAACCAAATAACTATTTGGGAAAAAGCAAAAACTGATGACATATGTGCATAACAGAGTATTCACAACAAAAAAGCCAAGTCTAGGGAGCATCAGAAAACGCATAACTAAATGGACTAGACCGAGACAAAATCGGTACAAACTTAACTTCGATGGAGCTTTATCCTCCAGCAACATTGGCTCGTATGGGTTTCTCATTAGGGATAGCTTGGGTTGCATTCAGTATGCAGAATCTGGCTCCTCTCCACTACCCTCCGTTATTGGATCAAAATGTTTTGGTCTATGAAAAGGCGTGCTAAAAGTAGTAGAACTAAATCTTTCACGTATCTGCATTGAAGGCGATAATCTCAGTATTATCAAAAGTCTCAAGTCAGGTACATCCTGCTTTGGCGAGATCGAGATGCTAGTATCCGACTCTCTGAGTGCTCTGAACATGTTTTCAGAATATGAGATCTCTCATATATTTATGAACGGTAATCAAGCAGCTGACCGTCTATCTCACCTTGAGATTGCTTTCTCCGACTTGACTTGCCCCCCAAATGCAGTTTTTAAGAAGTATCATCCGCAAGGATGCTCTTGGCTAGTTGACTTTGCCAACGACTAAATTCTTTCTTGTTAAAAAAAAATGGATTAATTGACTCTGTATTTATTCAAATTTATTTATTAGAGGAAGATTATTGTTTGGTACGTGGATATGTCTGAATGTAAAAGGGGAGAGGTGGGCTTTGCCTCGTGGGGAGCCAATGGAAGGGGGAAACGTGGTGATCTGTTATCATTTTTGGGGAATGCCTGGGAGGGGTCCCCTCCCTCTCTCATCATCTCTATTCTGCAATGCGTTATGTCATACGGAGTATGTGTATGTAAATAGCGAATAAATTAGTGCAAATTATTTAAGTAATCTTCACAAGATAAAATGATTATTTACTCCGTAATTTGCTAAGATTGTTGAAATTACGTAAAGTAGTTGTGAAATAGATGGGTTATTATAGATACACAGTAAATTATGATTAAGCAAATACATATCTTTATTGACTTAGTACTATATCCGAATCAACGTGCAAGTATACACTAAAAATCGAAGGCAAATCAGGGTTTAGATACCACGTTTATATAAATGTGTATCCCTAAATTTTGATTAGCGGTATATTTAATTTTCGTGGTATATTGCAAGGGGAGAACCAATGAGACTTCCTGTGCAATGTGCATAAGCCACGTCTAATTGGAAATCGCTCACCATGAACAACTTCTAATCCCAAGTTGCTCTCAAGTTGGCTTCATTTTCCCCAATTTTTTCATACTTGAAAAGTGCAACCGTCGTTCCACCGTTGCTCCACGTCCGATCTAATGATAACTTTTTTTTTTTTTTTTTTTGTTTTGTTTTTGTTTTTGTTTTTGTTTTTTTTATTAGGAAAGAATTCGGGCGAGCGAGTTCTACCCGATGGCATCCTTGCGGATGAGGTCTAGAAGACTAGAATCATTGTTAATATCGACACCCCAGACAGAGTGGCAAAGGTGTGCAACCTTATCAGCCACTCTATTGCCTAATCGGGGAACATGAAAGAAGGAAACTTCTTTCAAAGTCGATAGTAGAAATTTAGCATCTGATAAAATCAGTTCGATTTCCCAAGGACAGGTAGATGTTTTATTTAGGTGGTTTATGATTATCATGGAGTCGCCTTCAATGTGGAGTTTATTGATACGAAGTTGTAGAGCCTTTTGGATTCCCATTTTAAGGGCAAGCGCTTCCGCTTTCAAAGGACTTTGTTTGCCAAGTTTTTTATAACAGATGTGTATCGGATGTCCTTCCCAATCTCGGATTACGGCTCCAGCCGAGCTATCATTATTTGAAATTGTGGATCCATCGAAATTTAACTTGAAAGTTCCCCTAGGGGGTTTTCGCCAAGTAATGTTACCATACTTTCTTTTCGTCCTTGGATGTTTGGAGATTCGTGTGCGTAACGGGGGTTTATTGATACGAAGTTGTAAAAAGGGATCTAATGATAACTTGTTTGTATATAAAATACAATACAGTATTAATTTATATATATATATATATATATATATAAAAATTAGTTTTTAAATGTTAAATACATGTTAAAAAAAAATGTATTAAAATGGGAGTACGTTAATGTGGGTTAGGTGTTAACAGCGGTAACAGCGCACGTGTAGGTCCGGTATGATGGAGTGGGGATGAAACACCAGGAGGCCCCGTGAGGACTGACTAGCTGGCTTCTGAATCCCAACTCATTAGTCATTGCACCACTCACTCTCTGCCACATATTTTTCCCCAGTAAATTATCAAATAAAACCAAGGTCTTTTTTTTTAATATTATTATTATTACAAGGCGAGAAATTGGGTTGTGTCAACCTCAGTTATACCACCGTTCAAGAGAACAAGAAGTTCTGAATCGATACTCCTAGAAGAAGCGTTGGAGCCCATGCCCAAGTGCGCCACACGATCTGCTGCCCTGTTGCCTTCCCTGAAAATGTGGGTAACGGAGGCCTCCTCGAAGGAGCGAAGAAGGAGAAGAGAGTCTGAAATTATCATTTCGATCTTCCGCGGGCATTTCCAAACGCCATTGATAGCTGTTAGGGGAATTCTTGTTGGGCCCGACCAGAAAGCCCAACATATAAGCCGAACCGGGGCACCATCCCAAAACCAATTGGCATTAGGTGGAGTAGCCCATCCACTTATATGTTAGGTTCAGAATCATCCCACTTCCGATGTGGGATTCACAAGTGTCCCAACAAATCCCCTTCTCACTTGCGAATCCATCACAAGTCTAGCCCGGTTGGAATTGAGACCCCCACGCAACGGGTTCGACTAACCCGTCATCGATACAGATGTGGAGTCCATCTCAATCATCGGTGCAACCGGCCCACCCGCCGAACCCGGCTCTGATACCAGTTTGTTAGGGGAATTCTTGTTGGGCCCGACCAGAAAGCCCAACATATAAGCCGAACCGGGGCACCATCCCAAAACCAATTGGCATTAGGTGGAGTAGCCCATCCACTTATATGTTAGGTTCAGAATCATCCCACTTCCGATGTGGGATTCACAAGTGTCCCAACAAATCCCCTTCTCACTTGCGAATCCATCACAAGTCTAGCCCGGTTGGAATTGAGACCCCCACGCAACGGGTTCGACTAACCCGTCATCGATACAGATGTGGAGTCCATCTCAATCATCGGTGCAACCGGCCCACCCGCCGAACCCGGCTCTGATACCAGTTTGTTAGGGGAATTCTTGTTGGGCCCGACCAGAAAGCCCAACATATAAGCCGAACCGGGGCACCATCCCAAAACCAATTGGCATTAGGTGGAGTAGCCCATCCACTTATATGTTAGGTTCAGAATCATCCCACTTCCGATGTGGGATTCACAAGTGTCCCAACAATAGCGTTAATAACCGCAAGACAGTCACCTTCCACTTCATGTCTTTTGATACTCCTTGCTCGGGCTTCCAGTAGACCAAGCCCCAGACCAACAACTTCAGCTTGCAAAGCCGAAACCTTCCCGCATCTTCTGACATCACAAGCGACCATCCTCCCATCTTCGTCTCGAATCACAAAACCTGCAGATGCAAAGCCCGAAGGGATTTTATTGCCGTCAAAATTTAGTTTCATGAACCCCTCTTTGGGTTTCCTCCATCGAATAATATTTCTCTGGCGTAGATTATTCGGCGGTTTGTTTTGCCTGATTTTTACATCATCGTCATCCAGATCATCCTTCTGGGATTTTTTTTCAGTTTATTATGTGTTGTTTGGTCATTACTATCAGCTCATCTATTCTTCTTAGACTTTGGTTTTCAAATAAGATCTTGTTTCTCTTTGTAAATAAAACCACGGTTGAATAGTTATTCACGACACATTCTTATTGGAAATGTTTTGTTTTTTAATTAACAAAAATTACACATGAGTATATATAGTTAAAATATAATTATATCTATATTTTGATGATTTATTTGGTCAGAAGCTATAGGGTGTGTATGGACAACCGAAAAAAGGTTAAAAATTAATCATTTATGGTTGTTTATTTCTTATTGGAAATGTTTTGTTTTTTAATTAACAAAAATTACACATCGTAGTGGCAGAAGTTTTTTTAAAGGGGAACAAAATTCGGTTTGATTTAAATTTCATTTCACAATTTAGATAAACGTACAAATCTATAGATCAATTAATTTTGAACGAATATATGGATCTCATACCCACTTCGATCACACCAGGGGAACAAAAGTCGTGAGCTGTTACTTGAGTTGTGCTGTTTTGGCTGGAGGAAAGAACATGTTTAGAAACAAATCTTTGAGCTCGGTCCACGTGCGGATGGATTGTGGAGCCAAACCCTCGAACCAATGAAGAGTCTTTCCTACAAGCGACCAACGAAAAACCTTTAGTTTAAGATATTCTAGATTTGCATCATCAGCAATAGTTTCGCATAAATCTAGAAATATAGTTATGTGCTCTAAAGGACATTCTTTGGGTTTCACCTCGAATTGATTCCTCATAATCTCAGAAATAAAAGAAGGACGAATTTTAAAAGAAACGCGAGGGAGAATGATAGGAGATTCTGGCACTGCCAGAGTAGGGTGCAGATATTCGTTCGCGTTTGCAGGGATGTGCTAAAGTTGTTCCTCGAGTGCTCTTCTAGCTTGGGCTTCGCAATCTACCCTTTCCTCCCACCTTTGTTGATTCCGTTCATATTCCGCCTCTCGCTGGGCGTACTCTGTCTGCCTGGCGGTGAGCTCTTCCACTTACCTCCGGAGCCTCTCAAGCTTTTGCGCCGGAGTAAGTTGTACCTCGCTCGTTCTCGTTGTCAGTAAATATTAGTCTTCTCCTTAGCCTTTGCAGAAGATGAAAGAAGCGTTCTGGTTCGAGAAGAGGATCAAATCTGGGTGTGCGATCAGTTCTTCGCATTCACCTGTAAAACAGAAAGAAAAAGAAAAAGAGAGTAAAAAGGGACTAAAAAGGGCGCGATTGATAACTTCCCCGGCAACGACGCCAAAATTTGTTAGGGAGGGAAACTAGTCGAATAAATATAAATATAACCAAACTCCCTGTCCAAACAAATAAAATACAAGAATCCTCCCCGCTGTAGTGGTAGGAAATCATGATCATATCCACGAGAAAGCGTGTCAGCGCTCGTCTTTTCAGTTCCAAAATCGCTCAGATTTTGAATTCAGAAGACCACTAGATATCGACTAAGGTAGGTTGATATCGACTGATACAGTCGACTTCTTCTTCAGACCTGCACACAGAAAAACAAGCAGAGTTGAAATTGAGCACAAGCACTCGATATCGACCTTAGGCAACTCGATATCGACCAGGGTTGATCGAAATTGACTGGTGCGCAAAAATTCGAAACTTGCAGAAAAATAATAAATAAAGCCGGAAAAGAACATCCGAAGAATATAGGATGAATAAGAAGATGATGAACAGAAATAACACAATTTCAGATTTATAAATCAATAAACTAAAAACTTCCAAGATCGGGGTTCCAACGCCACAACAATAACCATGTAAGAATTATGCCAAAGTATAAAAGATTATGTATTTTCATCAAATAACTTTCGTCATTACCAACTAAGAATGTAGAGGTTTTCACATAAACTCTAATTGTTACTACCCTTTTCACATAATTAATCCAAATTTATATTAATATCACTTTCGCTAATATCACTTTCACTTCAATAATACAAATAAGGATTTACCTACTACTCTTGTAGAAGAATCATGCAAATAGGGATAGAAGATGAAATTGCAATAAAGATCGTACCTTTTATGCATTAACTCACATGGCTATCGTCGGGCTCACCCCGACCCTAGAAGTAGGGTGACTACTCGCTTCTCATCATAGTAACAAACATAAAAAATATAAAGGAAATGGCTAATGGCATTAAAATAAACGAAAGCTTACAACCGAACAAAGCCAAAACGTCTCGTCTCGCTCTAACCTCAATCAACCTCCACTCTCTCGCTATCTCTCTAATTGTCTAAGTACTTGTGTGATGGAATGGAATGTCTAAAATCTAAGCCCCTAGGGCTTTATTTATAGTGATCGACCCTTGCTATCCAAGGAAAAAACAACTATATCTTTACCTAAATCTATCTATCTATATCCTAAGATAAAACATTGATAAATAAATTAAATGGAAACAATTAAAAATCCTCCTAGGTAAATTAGGGAATTACTAAAATCTCGTTCCTTCCATTGCAAGTAAGCCCACTCAAAATTCGGACTCGGATTGGCTCGAAATCGGCTTCTGATGGTCACTCGATATCGACCAAAGTAGTCGATATCGACCTGTTTCTTCTCAGCTCACTCGATCTCGCCTTTAGAGGTGGAAATCGACTGCATGCTTCAGTGCTTCACTCGATATCGACCTGGTTGAGTCGATATCGACTGATTCCTTTCTTCAGCTCGATGTCCTGGCGTTCCTAGTGATGTATTCACTCGATATCGACTAGATGGGTCGATATCGACCTCATTGTGCCGAGTCGAGTTTTTGTCCTTGCTCTGCTCGATTTCTGGTCTTTTGATTCCACTCGATATCGACCAAGTGTACTCGATATCGACTGCTCTAGACAACTTTCTCCTCTTCTCCAAATGGCTCGTAAAACGTTCCGATTTCTGCGAAATTAAACAAGAACTAGTGTAGATCTCCATAATTGGCAAATAACCATAAACTACACATTTCCTGTATTATTTTAACCCCGAAATATAAAATATGCACAGAAATCGACATAAATTTTAATGCAAAACATGACAAATTAAGGATGCGACCATACCAGCACTAATGCACCGGATCCGGATCCCATCAGAACTCCTCGTGTTGCATCCCCTTTGCACCCCACAAAGAAACACATGGCAAATTAAGTGCACATCAGTTATCTAGTTTTTTCTTCTTAGTCCACTTTAATCGGATATCAACTCCCGATATATTTTTATTTTTTATTTCAAGAATATAATTTTTTTATTTAATTAATAAAAATTAATATTTTATAAAAAAAATTTACTTCTATACTCCGATATATAAATTTTTTACTTCCAAGCCACAAAAGGCATTTCGAACTCTAGGATCTCAGAACTTAGCAGTTGCTTAAGTATTACACATGAAAACTTATTAGAAAAATACATTGGATGTCCGATTATTAACGGCAGAGTAAACAAACACACTTTTGAAGACATCATATGTAAATCTAAAGAGCAACCAAGTAAATGGCGAGTTAATCCTCTATCACAACAGGGACGTGCAATCCTCATTAATACAAACTTATCGGCCAAACCGTTGTATACAATGCAAAACTTTTTGTTACCCTCATCAATACATAAAGAGCTTGACCAGATTAACAGAATGTTCTTTTGGAATAAAGATCTACAACACCGCCCGCTTATTAGCTGGGATAAGATTTGCAGACTGGAAAAATATGGGGGAATCGGGCTTAGGAAATCGAAAGAGATGAATGAAGCCCTCCAAATGAAACTACTTTGGAAAATATTGGTTGAACCAGAAAATGTCTGGGTGTCTCTCATTAAACACAAGTATCTTCGTTCAGCTAACATCCTCGAATACGTGAAAAGTGGAGATTCTTCATGGCAATGGGCCAAACTGACAACTCTTATAGATAAATTTAAGACTGACCTTATTTGGTCAGTAGGAAATGGTTCATCTATCAAATTTTGGACGGATAATTGGATTACAACAAGCTCTCTGCTATCTAGGGATGATTGCCCCCAAATTAACAACATAGAATAAACTGTCAGTGACTATATTTTAGGTGGTAGATGGTGGACGGAAAAACTTAGCAATACATTACCAAATGACGTAGTCAAAGAAATCCCGGACATTCCACTTCCTGTTTCCCCCTTTGAGGATCGCTTATACTGGTGGCCTGATAGGGCTGGTTGGTTCACCACGTCAAGTGCATATAAGCTAATCACGACTCAATCCTCACTGAACATAGACAATAATGCCCGGATATGGAATCTGGATATTCCGCCTAAGATCAAACATTTTCTATGGAAAGTTTGTCAGAACGGCCTCCCTACGTGCCTCTAGGCTGGCTCAACGTGGGACTTCTGTTCCTTCCATCTGTCAACTATGCAGTTGAAGATGGCGTTCACTTCTTACTAGAATGTCCATATGTTCACCCTCTCTTTCGCTTACCTACACACGTTAACTCAACTATATCTAGTATGATAAATCATTCACGGGAAATAAAACCTATCTTTTCATTCATCGGAAACAAGATTACATTCGTTGCCAAGGTGGAGGAGCTTGCCTTTTCTTGGTGGACGGCTTGGTACATTCGAAACCAATTTGTTTTTAGACATGTCCCCATACCTCATAGAGAAAGTTCATTACGTATCATTAAAACCCATAAGGAAAATTGGAATAAAACAACTCACTTTAAGTATAGCTTGGATGAGGACTTCCCCTTACGCACCCGAAGCTCCAAGCATCCGAGGACGAAAAGAAGGCATAATAACATTACTTGGCGAAAACCCCCTAAGGGTACTTTCAAATTAAATTTTGATGGATCCACAATTTCAAACAATTATAGCTCGGCTGGAGCCGTAATCCGGGACTGGGAAGGATATCTGATACACCTCTGTTATAAAAAACTTGACAAACAAAGTCATTTGAAAGCCGAAGCGCTTGCTCTTAAACTGGGAATCCAAAAGGCTCTACAACTCCGTATGAATAAACTCCACATTGAAGGTGACTCCGTGATAATCATAAACCACCTAAATAAAAGATATACCTGTCCTTGGGAAATCGAACTGATTTTATCAGATGTTAAATTTCTACTATCGACTTTGAAAGAAGTTTTCTTCTTTCATGTTTCCCGATTAGGCAATAGAGTGACTGATAAGGTTGCACATCTTTGCTACTCTGCCTGGGGTGTCGATATTAACAACGATTCTGGTCTTCTATACCTCATCCGTAAGGATGTCATTGGGTAGAGCTCGCTCGCCCGAATTCTTTCCTAATTAAAAAAAAAAGGGAAAAAAAAAGCGGGAATGGGTCTCAAAGTTGAGTTACCTTTTTAACCCTGTTATTTACTCCCTATGGACATTTCTCGCCTCTCGCATTCTTCTGCAATTCCTCTGCGTATCTTCATGATTCATCTTTTTCTTCTTTATCCACTTCCATTTCTTTTTTTTTTCCTGCAGAAATGGAAGAAGAAGTAGAGGAATTAATGATTCGGCTGGCCAATCCCATCTCCCTCTTCTTCATCATCTCCGCCGGCAATTTCCGAAGCCGTCACCTTTTCTTCCGCCGTCACAACAGAGGTGCAAGTGCAGGGTGACATTGACACCACCGGCGCCAACTTCTGCCACCGCTTCCGCCGATACCGTCGCGATTTCTTCCGGCGTCACCCGGCTTCCCGGAATGGATTCTACCGCTTTAACATCTCCATTTCCGTTGTGGCCCCTGCCGACATGAGTGACGACGTCTGGTCTTGCGTCATCGTTCTCATCACATTCTGGTTCTTTGGTACTTCTCAAACCCTATAATTTTGAAATCCCTAAATTTGAATTTGTGAAATTAAATTTTAGAGTTTGCCTGTTTGACGGATTTGGGAACAATGAAATTTGGTAAAAATGATCCGCCCCGTCACTGGGATTGATTCAGTCGCAAAAAGACTCATCAAAAAAAGTATTTTAAGGTGTGTATTAATTGAATCTTTGATCGGAGCAGTTATCTATAGGATCAATTTAACAATTTAAGGCGCCAACTCTTTGTAGGGTGCAAACTAGAGAGTGCCATCTTCCATAGCAGGTCTTTTTGATGTCATACTCTAGACTGCCCTCGTTCTTGGAGGACAAAATGTTGGTTCTTTGTTTGATGGCTGACCATCTTATGAGTCCTATGCATTTTTTTGTTGTTATTTGTTTACACTGTGTCAATCTGTTATTTGTCCAATTGAAATACCTAATTACATACTTAGAGGACTTTAACAAAAATGAAGAAATCAACCACATGATCGGATGTCAAAAAAAAATCAAGTTTTGATGGATAAAGGATGCCAATTCAATAGTTTTGCGTTATTATATTGTACTCTGTTCTTATTTTGAAGTTAAAAATAAATTGTATGTTATTCCATGTCCTTTCATTTGCTAAGTTATCACAGGATACACAAAGTATATTTGTGATTTGGATATATCAAGTGCTTGATTTGTGATTGCTTGCTGTGAAATTCTGAATATATCAGTGTAGAATGTGAGTTATCTAAAAGACGCTGCATATCAAATGAAAATATCGAAAGTCTTGAGAATCAGTAGCTAAGCCTTCTTATAGGAAGCTCTGGCAACATCAATCTCAACAAGCTTCTTGAAAATCAGGTTAAAAATAAACCTCATCTTTTGATCTATCTCCACTACACTAATAGCAGTTGTAGCTTTCATCTACACCTTGAAGCTAATCTTCTACTTAATTAGAATTAGTATCTTAAGAGAAGCCTTGGGTTGAAAGCTATTAACTTGATGAAAATTTGTTGGCATGGAATATAAATTGGGTTTGATAATATATGAAAATGTTTTAGTACTGCCTTTCAGTTTCAGCCCTTCCAAGGAATTGATATCAGCAGATTGATATCCGAGATGATCAAGGCAATCCACGAATGTTCGAGTCAGAGAAGCCCCAAATTGAAGGGGAGCAATAATGTTTTGCCCGATGTGATGTCTATGGCGTCTGTTAGCTTATTCCTCGAAGCGATCCTGCTCAAGAGTAAAACTCTCAAGGAGCTTGGGAGAGCCACTGTTAATTGCAGTTGAATTGATTTTGGTGTTTTTGAGGTTGATGTTTTCTTTATATTTATTGCAGATGCTGCAAATGAGTGCAAGATAATTTGTTGATGTAGTCAAATCTGCGCTACCAACAGGGATGATGGGGAGGAGGACTGGTCAAGATGGGAGAGTGCATTTTATGAGATGTTCCACAAGGCACTGGAGCTGTTCCCGGAGCAGTGGAAACAGGCAGGACACCTCGATCGATGATGCCATTTCATCGTATAGACAAGCTCTTGTGAAGCCTTAGAATTTGGATCCCAGAAGGGTAGCTGCTGTGCAGAAGAATCTGGCATCCACATTGCTATATATATGGCAATGGCGGTGTTGAAATGAGCCTTCCGAGTCGAAACTAAGAATCTTAATCACAGGACTTGTCGAACTTTTCATCGTGTTCGATATATTGATTCAATGAAAATAGTCCATCAGTTGATTTTCTGTGACTTAATTAATGCCAAATTAAAAAATTGCTCAAGAATCTGGAAAATGGTATTTTGGTATAATTGATCTATGATTTCTCATTCTAGATTTTGATAGTATCGCTGAATTGGATACTTGGAGCCATTGAATTAATGTTAAATAAGACTGAAGATCTCAAGTAACTCAGCTCGTAATTGTCTGATCGATCAGTTAGTTGATTGATTCTCCCCAAATCCAACATATTCCCCTTGTTTGTTGACAGGTTCCTTATTGCGCAGCTATGTTTTCAATTTTGATAGGTTTCTCGCAACCTTGCGTGAGTTCATTACAACTTGATTTAAGCTACTTTTAGTCCCTCTAGAATATTACAGTTTCATGGAAAATACAGGGAACTACCTTGTTTAATTAGAAAACCAAATACAACTAGAAAAAAAAAAGTGATACATCTCCATCAGGAACATTTCTATTGCTTTCGTGTCATTCAGGATGGATTTGCTTCTTGTTGGTGAGACAATAAACATATTTGCTATAAAATTCAGTAAAAACAAACCTTTTACATATAAAAAATGTTTACAAAAAGATGCATAAATGTAGATATATGCATCACCCTAGCTTTACTGCCTATACAGAGCAAAATTGAACAATATACATAACATTTTCTATATTTGCCAAACCATTCTACTAAAAATTGGTGGCTATTATCTGTTATAGCAGCTCGAAAATACCGTTTACGATGTTTCAGACAGATCAGATTTTGCAGATTTGATCACCCATTGCAACACCCTATTAGTAGACAAGAGGATCGAAGGAGTAAGTAATATATAGGTTGGAGATGTCCGCAGTATTTTTTTAAAATCTTCATAGCACCAGTTACGATCCTGTAAGATATGAATAATCAAAATGTAATAGGTGCCAAATAATCTATCTATAATTTTTAATAGTAAAGAAAGTATTCATAACCTCATTATTCATCTGGTATAATTCGTCAGCTGTATGACGTAGGATAATTTCTGCTACATTTTGGTGTGCAACTAACTGAATTGTTCCTTTTCCATCAGTTGCCTTGAAATTAACTATCAATCTGCATTTAAACAACTATGCAATTTAAATTTATATCAAAATTTGCAACTTTTGATTTATAAACTAAATATAATGTGAAAAAATGAAATCATAACCTTCTAACTGAGAGGCAATCATGTTCAGCACAAGAAGGGCATTCATCAAGAAACATTTCTTCATATCTAATGTTTGCACTACAATGATTACAACCCAAATACATATTAATCTGATTGCCCTTGAAATTTGGGATGAAAACAAGTAGCCAATGTTGTTCTTCTTGAATAGTTTCATCTACCTAAATGAGTTGATGCGCTTGACCTCCATGTATTGGTGTGAATTTATACTCCCCCTGAATTCAACATTGTCCTTGACCTGGAATTTCTTCATGATTGACTTGATGCGCTTGACCTCCATGTATTGGTGTTGAGCTGCTTTGAATGCACAAGCATAAGATACTTCAGGACCTAGTGTGCTTTTCATTGTTTGATCAGGGGATCTGTTGTATTAAATGGTGCATAAGTTGCCTCGTTAAAAACCTTAACTTGGAAAAACCCAATGAGATAAAAACCAAGATCAAGGAAAAGAGTACAACATTGTATGGTACTTCGGGACCTAATGCAATGTCACCATTTTCACAATTATAGGTACTTCTGGTACTCTTATAAGGATCTTTAATCAATTGTATGTGACGTGGCTTTGACATTAATGCTTCAGGCATTTTCAATCGATCTTTTTCATTTATATGCGTATGCAAGTAGCACGTCCGTCATTTACATTTAGATCCAAAATTATATTCACTTCTGGTGAATACATTCTCCATATAACCTTTGACAAGTCGGCTTTTGTACAATCAAGTTGGCTTTATATTTTATTTTGTATGAACACCCACTTAAAACCAAATGATGTTACACTTTCCGGTGTTGGAACTACAGGTCCAATGCCATTATGCTTAAAGAACCCATTCTTGCATGAGTTTCCTTTTTCTAGCTCTTTACTATCATTTCGATGTCGACATCCATTTGTTTATTTGATTATCATCATATTCTCATAGGTTCTTTCCACTTCTGGGGAATCGTATACCAAGAGCCTAGTGATCTCCAACACTTCTAGTGTACTTGAGAACCACTTGATATTCATTGAGTTGGAGTTACTTCTGGAACTTCCAAATGAGCTAGCTAGTATATGTGACTTTGTCACTTTCTTGTCCTTTAGTAAATGCTTTCAATGACATATTTGCTAAACCTTATAATCATTTCATTTATTGAATTTCTGGTTCACTTGTATTTATCCGTGGATATGAAATGATAGAGAAGTTGCTTCCGTGCAATCTCTTTCTTAATTTTTTAGTCTCATTTCCTCTCCACCTAAATACCGAGCATTTGATCACCATTATAAAACTCTAGGTATTTGATATCAATAGGGACTCAAACCCCATGTATCATCCAACTTCTTTGTGGTCTCATTGTAGTTCATTTGGAGGAGGTATATCTCGGAACATATGCTGCTTATTCAAAACCTTTGAATGACATGCTCTCTTCTGGAGATAATTAGGTAGATGTTATTGTGTCAAATTCGAAATGCAAACTTGCATGGGCCCATTTGACCAACCACTCTTCTGGGTCGTTGTGAGCTACCTTATGCTCAACAATATTTTTGGTAACATTCTCTACCTTATGTTTCATATGACCAAAAGTGTTGGGGCATCTGTAATCTTGGAATTACACTGGTCTATATGATAGTATTCCGTAGCTGACTCATTGAATCTATTCAAGAGACATTAGAGACTTTGCATTTACGTTGAATTTAGATGGTCTTGTTGTTGATTTGCCAAGATGACAGACCATATATGTTCGGTCACCCTTATAGAGGATCTTCGGGTCCTAGAGTCTTCTGGTCCCTTTTAGTGGGTGTGTATGTGAATGCCAATGATCCCGCTCATCATCGTTTCACATAAATGACCGAATGCCACAAAGAAAAACATTTTATCATTAACTAACTTCTGGTTAGTGATAAGTTTCAATGGGATAAATGAGTGTCAAATAAACCATATATATATATATATATATATATATATATATATATATATATATATATATATATATATATATATACACACACATTCTCAATTCTGTAAGACTTGCTTCTGGCTAGTCATATGAGATATTGGTGTTCAATACCATGTCAATTCATACATATGTGTCATTGTTACTCCGGGTAACAAGATCAATGCTCTTCTGGAGCTATATGGTATTCATCTTGGTTTTCCATTCAAGATTGTTTGAGAAAACTTCAGGTTTTCAAAATTGTTTGACACTTATAAAACCATAATATTCAACCATTGAACCGGTGATCCATTTAATTTAGATGCCATTGAATGGGTATTGTCAGAACTTTCGTTGGTGTCATACTTCAGGTATGATTCATTTATAATGTTCTTCAAGACATTTAGAATTAACCGTATAACAGACCTAGCTATAAGCCACAACAATAACTTTGGTCGAGCGCTTAACCATAACCTCTTTCACACCCTCTACCGGAGGGGCATGCTTCAGGCAATGCTTAGAGGATAGTCAGGAAGTGGCCTTCTTAACCGGATCGTGTTATGTGGTTACTTCTATTGGTTGTATCAACCAAACAAAAATAGTTCTGAATATGATAAAACCCACATTCCATGTACTTCTTCGGGAGTACAAATGATAAAATTAGGATCATATACTCTTTTGGAGTTTGTGAAATCCTTTACTCTTCTAAAGTTCATAAAATATTCTTTACTCTTCAGGAGTTAATAAAATCCACCAGTAGAGTCTTCAGGCTCTTAGGTTGGTGTTGAAAAACTTCACAATCTACGGGATTGTGGTAAACCTTTCTCCCAAATGTTCATTTGCCAAACAAAACTCCGCATTAGACACTCATGATAAGTAGTTTCTTCGGGAAACACTTTGAGATTTGAATTACAATAAGTAAAATCATAATAATTTTATTCAACATAAAGCAATGAATAAAAAAACAAACAAATAAATAAAATAAAATTGTATTTGTCCACTTCAGGTGGAGCCATGAGAAAAACTTGTCAATTTATCATTTTCTTCAAGAAATGATTTTATTCATAAAATGATTCATTTGTCAACTTCAAGTGACAATTAATCTCTATTATGTATATTTCGATCATATACTTCAAAAGATTATAAGTTGCAATTCAAAAATATAGTAAGTTGTCATATAAACATTAACCATATTCTTCAAGAAATGGTACGTTTGATTATTACTCACTTCAGGGAGAAACAACTTGTATACATTCATTTTAATTTCTACACTTCTGGGTATGCAATTTTAAAATAAAACTCATACACTTCTGGGTATGATTTTAAATAATCTTTATGAGGATATACAATATATCTCTTATCATTCATTTACTTCAGGAAATGAATATTGTCACTTCAGGGACAAATTTGTATTGATGAGAGAGAGACATTTGATGAATTTCCTTTTCATATATCTCTTCAGGAGATTATTATCGTTACTGCAGGAACGATTTAATTAAAAGCATAATGTGTTCATCCTCTTCAGGGGAGAAGTTTATTTATTTCGAGAGATAATGATAAATAAATAGACAATTGATATAATTAATAAAATTATAAAATCATAAATAAATAAAATCAAATTGGCATGTTGTCAACTTCTGGTGACAAGAAAATGAACATCTGCAAATACAGGTTCGTCTACTTCTGGAGACTGGTGGAGAAACCATAATTTGCTTGTTTAGCTATAAAAATAATCGGTCCAGTGACGATTATGAATTTTAAAATTTTATCTACTACGGGAGATAAATGTTATCATGATATATAAGCTAAAATATTTATCTTCTTCAGGAGATAAATAAGAATTTCATCTTCTTCAAGAGATGATGATATGCAAATTTAACAATTTATATCTACTTCGGGAGATAATTTTCAATTGTTCACATCTACTTCAGGAGATGTTCCGTTCATCTACTTCGGGAGATGAGGATTAAACAAATATAATTTAAATAAATTAAATTAAATAATATACATACATATAAATAAATAAACATAAATAATAAATATAATTTCATCACTACAGGGATGAAATTTATCGACTTGATCATCTCTGTGGGGATGAGATTTATCGTTTCATCGCTTCGGGGATGAGATCAATTTATCATTCATCTACTTCGGGAGATGATTTCGTTCATCCACATGATATATAAATTTAACAATTTTATCTACTTCAGGAGATAATTCATCTAATTCGGGAGATGAAAAATAATTAAAAAAAACATAAAAATAAGATAAATAAAATAAATAAATAAATAAATAAATCATCACTACAGTACAACTTCGATTGATTCAATCACTTCAGGGATTGAGATTACTTTATCAATCGCTTCAGGGATTGAGATTCCACTTCAGGGGATACAAGTGATTGAGATTACTTTATCCGCTTCAGGGGATATTATAACTTCGATTGATTCAATCACTTCAAGAATTGAGATTACTTTATCCGCTTCAGGGGATACTACAAAATCGATGGATTAACCACTTCGGGGGTTACACATCATCTTCGGAGATGTGTGAATAAATCACAGGGGCAAAATATGAATCCCTGAAAGTTTTAGGCCGCTTTCTATATATATATATATATATATATATATATATATATATATATATAATATAGGGCCAATCTGTGATTTCAAAAGGACTCTGGGCTGGTTTTGTAATTCATCCATATTTGCAACCCAAAACAGATCGTCTTCATCGCTTTGATTTTGTAGAGAGCGGCGAAGAAGCATCCAAACAGCTACGGATGCGGCCATGGATGCGAGCCGTTGATCGGAGTATTCCGATGCGAGCCGGTGATGATGCAGATGACGGCGCGGGATTACTGGGCGGCGTACGGGCTGGGCGAAGAAGGTTGTCGTTGTTACCCGTGTGCTCTTTCCTTCTGGTGAAGGCTCCGACGTACCGAGCACAGCAACGGCGTCTCGACAGATCCGAGCTAATTAATTTCTGTCTGCAATCGAGCGAGATGAAAGTTAATTTCAATTAAAAACTGATAGCGGTATAATCGGTGAATTACATGAAAATTGAATATTCTTCCCTCTTGCTAATACGTTCGTTAGGGTTTAACTGGTATGTAATATTGATATAAATACAATAAACAATCAAATCAAATAACACTGATCGAGAATATGCAAGGGGATAATCGATTGAAATTTTTTCAAATAAAAGTAATAGAAAACTCATCTTTGGTGAGATTTCGAATTGGAGAGTCACAATCAAACTTCTTCGTTATCTCTAATCGGTATAGGAGCAACCCGTGCTGATAACGTGTGATAATAGAGAGGGTAGAGAGGAGGAGAAAGAATGAACTGATGTCTTATTAGGGTTCCAAATTACCCATTATATAGGTGTATACAGATGAGCTAGGGTTCCTAGAGTTTATCCATTACAATATAATAATATTATAACAATCAAACCATTTCATTAGAAAAGTGGCATCAAAGCGAAAATAAAATGTAGTAAAAAATAGCATCACAAAAATGTCACCACTAAAAATGTCATCAATCAAGTTTAATCACATTTTATGCTCTTGTGTCATCAATAATAAAAATGTAATAAACATTTCACCATAAGTGATTGCATCAATGAAGTGTAATTACAAACGTGTCATCAGTGAATAAAAGTAGAATCGATGAAAATATATTGATATACACTTGATTAAATTTAAAAAAAAGTGGCATCAAACGATTTGATTAAAAAAGTTGCATCAAATAATTACATTAGAAAAATGGCATCAAAACACACATTAAAAAAAATGTAATCAAAACACTACAGTAAACAAAAATGACATCAATGGTGCCATTTTTCTAATTGACATAAAAAAGTGTCATCAGTAGTCAACAATAAAAAATAAAGGGCATCAATGGTCAACGTGACATCATAGTAAACAAAAAATGTCACCAAGGTTTGAAAAAAATGACATTAAAAAAGTGTCATCAAACTATTTTATTAGAAAAGTGGTATCAAAGCGAAAATAAAATGTAATAAAATAAATAAAATAAAATAACATAACCAAATGAGTTGGTCAACGTTGACCGATCAATGGTCAACGGTCAAATAGTTGACCATTGGCCATTATTACTCCATTTGTGATGGATGATACCTTAACTAATTAAATTAATTTGGGTGCTAATCACCTAATTAGAAATTCAAAATAGGCCACCTTTTCTTTATCCTCTTATATATTACCGAGTATTTTGATTTATTAGTAGATTCTGAATCTCAGCGGTAAGATTCCCAAGAATTTACATTACTCCCTCCGTTTTTTTTAAGTGACTTTTTCAAGTCATGCACGTAGTTTTAGAACGATAAAAATATATTAAATATTAATATTTTAATAATATTTTTTTAATAATATTATACTTATCACCAATAAGTATGAGATTATCGAAAAAAATATTTTAAAAATTTATTATTTCATATAGTTTTTCACACCTTAAAAAACGTGCATGAATAGTAAAAAGTCAATTAAAAGGAAACGGAGCTATAAGCCACAACAATAGTAGATTCATATAATTTTTCATAAGTGGCTTTGGAAGTGGACTGATTAAAAAAAAAAAAAAATAGTAGATTCTGAATCTCAGCGGTAAGATTCCCAAGAATTTACATTATCTTTGTCTTAATACATTTTCTAAAATTTCTCCTTTTTATTTTCAAAATCTTTTTTATCTTACCATGAAATCGTTTGAGCTATTTTTGACGATGGATTTACGCTGAATCACGTGATCAACAAACACTAAACAACCCCACCAATCACGTGATCCTAATTCCTAGTGATAAAGACTAAACCCCACCATTTTTGCTGTTTTACACGGCCCCGTATTATTCACGCCTCATATGTAGGTAATATATAAGCCTCCCACTCCCACCCCATCAAGCCTTTCTCATCAAATCGATTGATCGTTTCTGAAAACAAATGACAATCGAGGAGCGGCGGAATCCGAATGATGCTGCCATCATGAACGTCGACCAAGTCGAGCGAGCCGATTCCGGTGTCGACAACGACGACCATGAAAATCGAACCGGTAGGCACTCACATATTATACCTCTAGTGACGGAGTCAGGATTCCCGCTAGTGCTTAAAATATTCCCATTATTATGTATACGTCCTATGTTGTATGGAAATTCAAAACAAATTGGCGTTTCCCGTCTCTGCTTCCGTTTCGTATCTGTTTCTGTTTTCATGCATATGCATGGCAACCTCCCAATTTTTTTTACTGAACTGATCGCAACAACTATTTCAACAGGCCGGGACGATGTTGACGACGAGCTCCCACATCATAACGACAATAATTATAGGCTTCGGCGTGTTGCCGCTAGCGTGGGCCACGACGCAACTGGGGTGGATCGCGGGTCCCACGATCTTGTCACTATTTGTGATGGTAACGTACATGTCATCCATGATGCTCGCTGACAGCTACCGATCGATACCCCCACCCCGTCACTGGCCGGAGAAACCAAACTTACTCTGCCGTCGTCGATTCCTACTTAGGTAACATTTATCTTAACAAGTAACATTTTGATAACGGCCTATATAAAAACTCAAGTTTTTGTTCGTTACTTTAATATACATATATCATATATGTATATATACATACAGATATCATATATGTATATATACATATATATATATATAGGGAGTGGTTCCCTTGTGCACACCTCTTATAGTATATCTAGTGCACAAACCTCAACCATTGATCTTAGTGAAATTGAGGGCCTACAATCCGCCACGTGTACGAGTGTTTAAAAAAAAATCACCTTTCAACCCATAATTTGGAGAGTAGGGCGCGTGATTGACGGTTCCAATTATAAAACCCTAAGGAGGCCTTTTTCTCTTCTTCTTCACGTGTACTGTGTTCCAATTTGAAGCTTCGGTAAGTGAAATCCATCACCATATATCACAAAACCACACTCCAACACCACAATCGAATCATCATCGGCGTCAAAGTCGTTGTGTGTGGCTATTCCGTCGGCGAGGGTAGCAGAGGAGCAACGGCGCCGAGATGGATTGGATTCATCTGACACGGCGTGGTTGCGCGCCGCCCGTGCCATCGAGCCTCCTTCCATGGCTCCCCCCTCTCACTCAATCCCTTCCTTTCGATTGCGGCGCCTATTCCGGCACAACGGTGTCGATTGCGGCGGCCTCCGGTGCGGAGCAGCAGCGCAGGCGAGCGGAGGCGCATCCCGTCTCGGCCTCAGTCCTCCGTCCAGCGACGCCGAGCATTCAGCCACAGAAATTGACTCCGACGGCCTCTCTCCTTGTTGTGACTGTAAATTCGACCCGGACACCGATTTCGAAATGAGTAAGCCACAAAAATTCTTGGATTTTTTGGGATCGAGTGTGATATATAGGTGTTGATGGTCATATTTGTGTGTTGATTGAAATTATTCACCGATTGCTCTTGTTTTCATTGTTAATTTGGGTTATTATTTGGAGATTTTTGATAAGAACTTGAGATTCAACTGATTGGGGTTTGATTGTGTACGAATTATGAGTTTTTTCTGGGTAATTATTCGCCTAGGGTTTTGGTGGTGTTACCATGGTTTTAATTGGTGATTATTCAACTGGGTGATTATTCAATTGATTGAGCTTCTTTGGTTGAAAAAAAAAATGGTGGATTATTCGGTGAAATATCAAAGTTTATTCATAGGAATGAAAGTTATTTTTGTGGTGTTATTCGGTGAAATAGCAAAGTTTATTTAGAGGAATGAAAGTTATGGATAAACTCGTGATTTATTTGATCATTGATTATGGACGCTTTTTTTTTTAAATCTTGTCATTTTTGGATGATTATTCATCTGTGTGTTTGAGATCATAGTGATGGAGGATTATTCGGACAAATAACAACTTTTATTGAACTTTTATTCAAATGTGGTTAGTTATTTATTGACGTCAAATCGACTAAGTGATAAACATACCAATTCCACCGACTGATAAACATAACAATTTCATTGAATAATCTTCATATTCAAGGTGAACACAATCTTGAAAACGGTCTATTAAAATTGATAGATGGTTTTATTCACAGAGGTATACCATAACATTTCAACTGAATAATCTCCATATTATGGTTCAATGTACGCATAAAAGCATCCGATTCAACTGAATAAAAATTCTACCAAATTGACAATTACACGTGTTGTTGGTTCGAAGATTAACTACAACACACCGCTTGCTCGAAGGGTTTCTACGCTTTTATGAGTGAACATACTATATTATCATAACCCATTTATATTGAGTAATTGCCTACCTACAAATATCTTTATTTGCATCACATCCGATATTGTGAATCAATTTAATAGTATGTTTTATCTAAATCTCAATCTTTACCAATAAAAAAGATAGGATAAATAAAGTGATAAACTACCTTGTAAAAAAAAGATACGGATGAGATAAACATTAAACACATCCAAAAAAATATAAATAAATTGGACACCATTTTTTACTGTTCATCGGGTCCCACTAATACACACAAATCCACCCTCACATTGCAGTACTCTCACGCACAACAGAGGGAGAGTTTGGCTGATTTCAATGTGGGTCCCACATTTCATTTATCAAAAAAGGGAAAAATTGCTTTTAATCTAAGCCACTCATTCCAACCAGATCAAGGGTTCACAATTGTGCACAAGGTACACCCTAAGGGGTGTGCACAATTTACCTATTCCCTATATATATATATATATATATATATATATATATATATATATATATATATATATATATATATATATATATATATATATATATGTGTATATATGTATATATGTATATATGTATATATGTATATATGTATATATGTATATATGTATATATGTATATATGTACATATGTATAAACAGGGGCATGAGGTGGCTCGAGCCCCCTAGAAAAATTAATATATACACACACATGTATATATAGTAAAAGAGGTATTAATTAGACAAATGTACCTTGTAGCACAATTGGTAGGAACTAAGTATGAGTAGGTTGAAGATATTGGGTTCGATTCCCTTCCAGCCCTCATTATTCTATTTTTTTAACCTGCTTTTTTTGTTTTTCATTTCCCTCTGAGGCGAGCCCTCCCGGAATTTGCCCTGGCTCCGCCCCTGTGTATATATACATATATGTATATGTACATGTATATACATATATGTATATGTACATGTATATACATATATGTATATGTATATGTATATACATATATGTATATGTATATGTATATACATATATGTATATAGGGGTGTGCTCCGGTGAAAACCAATATATGTATATATATCATATATGTATATGTATATACATATATGTATATATATCATATATGTATATGTATATACATATATGTATATATGTATATATGTATATGTATTTACATATATGTATACACTACAACAAAAATGATTATTAGTGACAAAAGTTTCAGTGTCAAATTATTTTTCCTCAGCAAACATGGTCTTTGGCGACGAACATATACGTTCCTCATAAAAAGGGTCGTGAACTTTAGAGAGAGACTTATATTCCTCACTAAAAGTGATATTCAGCGACAAACTTTTCGGTTCGTCGTTAATTGGTAGGATGATATGGTCGCCTAAACCATAAGGAAAATAGCGACAAATTTGGAGTTTTTAGCGAGGAATGAATTCGTCACTAAAATTACATTCGTTGAGGAATTTATATTTTTGTCGCTATATGTTAGGTGAGAATTATGTAAAATTAGACAAGTATATTAGCAACAAAAAAATGCAATTTCTCGCTAAAGTATGTGTTTTCCGAGAAAATAATTTGTCACTAAACGTCTTTGTTGGCGAGGAAATTCCATTTTCGTCGTTATTGCTTGGGTAAAAATAGAGAACATGACTCAAAGTCGTTAACGAGAAAAGTTTAAACTCCTCGCCATATGTTCATCTTTTATGAAGAATATTTTTGTCGTTAAAACAACCATTTAGAGAGGAATATATCAATTTCGTCGCTACTTGTGTAAGGGAAAACCATGACAAATTTTATACGTTTGGGGAAATTATGTCAAACATGTCAAATTTGTTGGCGACAAATATTTTAATTTCTTGCCAAAAGTATGTATTTCTTGATGAAAGAAATTATCGCTAAACATATTACTAGCGAGGTAATACCATTTTTATCATTATTGTAGTAGCCTATGCGGGATTTGAACCCGCCTCTTTGTGCTTGAGCACATCGCTCACTATCTAAGCTAATAGACTTAAAAAGAAAAGAAAATTGACCTAAAATAAATACTTGCTTGCATTGTTTCGATCCTTGTGAATTTTCTCAAGTAAGATTTTTTTTAATATGACAACAAAAGCAAGGGAAAAGATCAACAGATTTTCAGGTATATTAATTTAACCTATATAGCCGATACAAGAACAATTTTAAAGCATAAACTCATACTCCTACAACATAAAAATGGCTTTAGATAACTACCAATTGGACAACGAACTTTTGTCTTAATTGTTGCTAGCTTTCAATCTTTTTCCAAACAGGTTTAATCTGATAGACAGTTTAAGAGCACAAGGCAAGCATTCCATTTTATATAACTAGTTATGCAGAAGAACAACATATGTATTGAAAAATTAAAGAATAAGTACAATGGAAAATCGCTCGGTCTTTTAAAGCACCATAGGAAATAAAGAAAGCACAAGTACAATCTCCTAACTTGGTTTTTACAGAGAATAATAGGCTTACTAAAACTTGGAAGGTTGGCCATTGGATTCAATACCACTGCTAGATGAACATGAATCCTGTTGCTGCTTGAATTAATATTTCTTGGATTGGCAGTCAAATTAGCCGCATAAACTGAATTTGTTGAGATTGAAGGTATTGGGATAACATATATAGCGTTCAATGTCGAGATCCAAACTTACTGAAAAAAGATTCATTCTGACAGGACAAACGAAGAGTGAGTGTTTTAACAAGATCTATGATTATGTATTTATGTGTGTGTGTTTGTAGATATAGAATAATTCACCATTACAACAAGTCTATAGTATTAACCAAACAACGAAGGCAATTAAAAAAAACAGAGAAAGAATGAATAATCACAGTTCACATCTAAACTTCTTAGTAGGGTAATTTATGTGAAGGCTTTCACTGAGAACTACACCAAGAAATTATGTTAAGGGGGGCTATTTATCATATTCAATCAATAAAGCTACCCTATTAAGAACATGGTAAAGATAACAGTAGTATACACTAGAAGTTGCAGGAAATCAGAAAATCAGCAGCAACTGTCAATGAAAATCAATTTAGATTAAGTACAATAGCCTTAAAACCATTTCCGCCATTCCCTTGTCATATTCTCTTGTTTTCCGTGAGGCTGCTTTTTCGGCCATTATGTTATTCATTAATTCTTAGCTTTATAAAAAAAAATTGTTTTCCCAAGTACAAATAGGACTCTGGAACCTTAGAAAGACTCCATTCTTGTGTTTGATTGGATTTACACATTCTAAGTTTACCTCGTGAACTGAGTGCAAGACACTTGCTCCTAGAGGCCCAAGTGCAAACAAAAAGGAAACAAGGACGGGAGAGAACACAAAGGGACTCATTATTTACATGCACTTGTCACATAAAAAAAAACCAAATGTATAGTGGTAATTGGTTAACTACTGCACCCAAGAATAGGAAGCTTAACTACGAGGAAGGCCAGAATAGGAATGTATAATGAACTAAGTTAAGAGTCAAAACATAATGAGTCATTTTCCTTTTCTTAATTCCTTTCAACATCTCAAATAAAAATAACTATTATAAAATCGGTACATAAATTTATAGTTGTATTTGGTGGAGTTAGTCACCCAAAAATCTGACAATGGGAATGAAGTAAAATAGGCAGAAGAAGACATTTTACCTTCTTTCGAATATTTGGATCTCGGAACATAAGCGTTCTACGTCTGGTGCCAGATCACGAGCCATTTCGGCCGAACATATATTACCCAAAGCACAAAGAGCAAGCCCCACTATATGCTGGTTTGAGTGAATGAGATCTCAACAATGATAACATACCCAAAACACAAGATTTTTTTTTAAAATAACAAGAACTCGATGCTGCTTCAAGGAATTTGTTCATCATAGCAAATAGCACCTGATAGAGAAAACCATCAGTCAACTTGTTATGAATTAAAAAAACCTCAAGAACCTACGTTCTGCATTTCCCTGGACATCTCAAAGCTGCATGTCTACTTGTAGCCTTGCACTTTAAATTTTGAGATTCAAAACTGAACAGATAGGCCTCCATTCATTTGTAATAAAAAAGTATGCTAAAAGAGCAACAAATATAATCTAAACAATAAGGGAAAAAAATTGTCTTACCATTTTATAAAACGGTCTCATTATGTTCCATCTACGATGAAAGTCCAATACAACCCCCCTAAAGCTTCAATTCCTCAGTGAAGTTCATTTTTGTAGGGTGCATTGGTCACAGACACATAAAAATGGAAAGAAACATAGCAAAGGTGCATAGATGGTAAGATGTAGACACTTGCTGCCTTATGACCCTTGCATCTTCAATCCCATCAAGGTGGAACATTTAAGTACAACCACTAGTACAAATACAATGTAATACAACAATACAAAGAAACAACACAACTTTTCAAACCTCGAACTGCTCCTTCTCAATCATCAAAATATGTGTCCGTGAAAACCACTGATTACTCTCATCCCAATCTCTGCCCGCCAAGAAGGTAGGAAAACAATTAAATAACAAGCAGCTTCATTAAACTTGTAAATTCACGCATCCATTTAACACCCTCTGAAGCTTTCATCTGAATAGTCACTACGCCTTACCCCATCGGAAATCAAAATCGAACTCATTTCCTACTTCGACCAATCGAAGTGCCCAGCTCCCCCCTTAATGAGGAAAAATGAATGACTTCAATTGCAAGCATCCACAGTTAAAAGGTAAGAACTCAAATTCAATCACTGCCTTACCAAGCAGTAAAAGAAATTGGGGCAAAAACAACATGCAGATCCAAACTGCGATGCGAATGAAAAAGCGCAAAGAAAGGAGGTCGATTTAGATGGAGAAAGTCGGAAAGCAATAAAGAAAGGAGAAGAAGTCGATGTACCTGACCAGTGGAGAGAAGAACCAAACAGTGGAGAGCACCTGCTTCGATTAGATCCAAGCAGCCAATTCTGAACAGTGGCCGCGTCGGCCGATCGGATCCAACCAAAACGCCGACTGGAGAAAAGGACAGAAGAGGAGGATGACGAACTTGGACACCGGAGAGTGCCGGCCGATCGGATCCAAACAGACCACCGACTGGAGAGAAGGACAGAAGAGGAGGAAGACGAACCTGAACAGCGGAGAGCGTCGGTCGATCATATCCAAGCAGCCAAGCACAATAGGAGCTTCGATTAGAGAATGGAGAAGAAGAAGAGCATAAGGGCGAAGAAGAAGAGCTCGAGCCCTAGCCCCAAATCGAGCCCAAAATTAGCAGAGTGGTTGAACTGAGAATTTGTTAGTATTTTGTAAAATTGTAAAGTAAATGAAAAAGGTAAGGTGAGTTCCCTCCTAAATTTTTCATTTTGTTTAGTTCCCTCCCAAAATAACATTTGTCTTTAATTCCCTCCAAAATTTTTGATCGTTCTTTTATTTATTTTATCCATTATTTAGTTTAATGATCAAATTAGAGTAATATACAATCTTAAAATTTCTTTTTATTATTATTTAACTTTCAAATATTAAGTTATAGTTATAAATAATTTTAACTTTATTACATTTTTTTCTATTAATTGAGGTGCTATAATTTTATATTTTATAATTTTTATTTCTTTTTAAAACTTATATATTTAAAAAAATATTTAAATTTTTTAGTTGTTATAGAATATATGTTATATGATCGGTGAATAAATATATTGTTTAACAATACATTTGTAAGTAATCTTTCTAGGACGATATAATGGAAAATATAAGTTGAAACTATTTTAGTGGACCTTTTCTTTTCTATTTATTTAGGAATTCTTTCTTTAGTAGTAATAATTTTCAACTAAACATTCAAAATATACTATAGTTATTGAATCTCAATTATCAAATTAAATGATATGAAGTTTTGATAATTCTTACTTTGGACCAATATCATAATATTTAATAATTCTCATTTAGATTGCAAGAATCTTCTCTCGTTTAAGTGAAAACATTATACATTTTTACAAATTTATTTGTTATTTTACTAGATCATCTAATTATCAGCCAATGACGGGTTAGCTAGATATTGCCCGGGGACAAGCAAGGTCTAAGCTATATATTCTAAAATAAACAGTATATATAAATCTCGATCAAGAGATAAAACACACGTCCTAATAGAAAAAGGAAAGATCCCCAAAAAATTTTGGGTCGGAACTTTAGAATTCCACATAAGGGACTTGGAAATCGACCCAGAAGTTAGCTATGACATTCTGAATTAGACGTATTCCGACTCGAAACGGTAAAATACCAACCCGAAAGTTAGATATGACATTCCCAATTAGACGTATTCTGACCCAAAACGATGAAATATTGACTCGGAACTTCGTGACCTTGAAATTTCCATTATTTCGGGTCGGAATATTCAGTTGACATCAACTTCTTGGCTCGATTTCGCTATATTTCAATTCGAATTTGCAAAAGTGTTAAACATAAAAGTTTTAGATTTTTGAATTAGCTTTCTAAAAAATTAGAAAGCCTCGATCAGAAATTTTTGTAGCTCAAACGACTTATTTTACCTAGACGTTTCCAAGGAAGAATTGTCTAGAAGTTGTCGTGTTGACAATAAGCTCTTTTTAGTTTGATTATTAGCACCTAGAACCATTATGCAACGCTCTTCCCACGTTCATGGGTATCTCGAACTTGACTTCAATGAATGTTATTCCATCATGATTCCAAAATGATATCGAACAGACTCTGAATCATATATTTTTTTGGTGGGACTTTGAATCATATTAGAACACTTAAAACACGAATGCAGACATCTATTCTAAAAAGAAACTATACAACTATATAAAAGATATGCAAAATATATAAGAATGACATAAAACCGACTTTAAATTATATCATATGAAATGTAAAGTACGATGATATCAGATATGAAAAAGGTAAATAAGTGATGGACGGATCAAATGGAGTAGAATAATAAACAAATTGGTCGATGAATTATAGATCTATATATCAATTCATAACCCATTTTCATCCCTACATATTTAACACTTTAAATAATATGAATAACTTTATTGATTTATTTTAATAGTGATAATTTTGATATATTCATTTACTTCATTTGATTTTAGTATCATGTATGAATATATGATCACTTGGTAATTAACTATAAATTATTCTAAAAATAAAATTTGGTAATTAACTTATATTAATATTACTACACAGTACAAATATACATTATAATATATATTGATTAAGAATCGATAAGATATTAAATGACTTTATAATATTAGGATTTATTTTTGCGATTTAAATAAAAAAATATATAAATATCATTCTTATCAAAAGATGTTAAATACAATAATATTTTTTCAAAAAACTTAAAACAACGCTGAATTCTTGCCCGCACTGAAAAGTCCCCCCCGACTCCTAAGAAAACCCTTGCCAGTTGCCACCATTTTCAGATCCGAGTTCCTCTCGTCACGTCTCGCTCTCGCCTCCTTCTCTAGTATCTCTTCTTCTTCTCGTCGCTTCCTCGTCGTAACCCTAACCGCGTGGCCTCTTCTCGCCTATCGGAAATCGCTATGGGGACCCGAGATACTGCCCATCCCATCTCGCTCTCTTCCGGGAGGGAGCACCGACATCACCCGCCGCCTAATTGCCATCGTTGCACCGCTGCTCGTAGGCGTCGTTTGACACCTTGTTGCTGGCCTTATCCTTCCATCTGACCACGGAACCACTACATCGCCTCCGTTCGCCGCACTTGATGCCACTTTTCTCTCTTCTCAGGGGTAGGTCTTCGCTTTACTGCTTCCGATTGGATTTGATTCAGAATGAACATCAATGGTTTCTTACCTCTAAGATAGATTCTTGTTTACGTTTTATTTTACTCATGTCAATTTTGAAACAGTCAGATCATTGTTAAATTTATTCGCCCAGATGTTCAGATGCTGAATTTTGCCTTTGGATTTGAAATCTAGGACTTTCTGCTTCACAATTAGGTTTAGCAATTGAATTTTCTCTATTTTGGCCTTAAATAGACTATGGCAGTAAAAAAAATTAGTTCAATTTTGGGGTTCTCTTTTCTTAGTGATGGAATATATTAACTAGGTTACAAACTTGTAGTTGAATACTCAAAGTGGTGTTCTGATTTGATTCCCACTGAATGGTATATTCTATATTCTTGAAAGAGAGTAGCAGATTATGTAAGTTCATAAAAAGTTTTTTGTCTTCTTTTTTTTTCCCACTCTATACGGTTGTTGTCAATTTAATGATGATCAGTTATAGAATGCAAGTGAGGCCTCTCAATGAACCACAAAGGGGGCCTTGGGAATAATGTATGAGGCATTGTACCACTTAATTTTCTAAGAGAATCACCATCTCCATCTTTAGGTGCTAAACCAAAGTGAATGACTTTCCAAGGTGATTTCTATTTCTATGAATGAGATTTGCAGCTTGTTGTGGGGTAGGATTTGTTTGTTGGTTTCGTTAAGATCCACAGAGTTAAATGAGAAAAATCCAAGGCAATTGGTTCGATGTTTACATACAAGTCATACAACTATTTTTTATCACCAAATGTAACTCAGATTTTCACAACACTTCTCAACATGTTAGTTTTTTTCCTTCCTGTTATCTTCTGTTTAATTTAGTTATAAAATGATTATTCACTATGGTAGCTGTCCCTAAGAATGGGTTTGTTATGAATTGGGTTATCAACTAGAACCTTATCAATTATTTGCACAAAATTCTTTAGATGTCCTTCCTCATAGTTATCCTTTTCAATTGTCATTCAATATTCTTAAATTAGATATTGATGCAAGAATGCATGACTTATTTGACCTTTCCTAGAATTAGCTACGAGATGGGATTTTCAAGATCAAAATGATTGTTTGCATTGAGAAGATTAGGGGGATTGTTTGCATTAAGAAGATTAGATTTTATAAAGCTGCTCATATATTTTATTTTATTTTGCTGCATATCTGTTGTCGGATTTGGCTGTTGAATCATTATCCTCTTTTGAGATTGAGTAGAATCTGCTACGATGGCACTTGCTCTTTTAAATGCTAAATCAGTATTTTGTCAAATGTGGTCATTCATGTGTACTTGCTTGAATTGATCGAGTCTATTTAGGGAATCTACTAATTTTGGTTGGTCTAGGGCTGAAATGTGCTTCTGATTTGTTGAGCTTTATTGGTGATATTGGTTTGAATATGGTCTTACTATCCTTGACTTTTGCATTAAATTTAGAAGTGGAACTTGATTGAGGCTCTCTTTCGATGAATTGATTTAACAAAAACTAGTTGGAGTGAGCGCACCTTGCCCTGCTTATTCAATTCATGCAACATTATCTTCCATCATCTTGGGTAGGTTCCTCATTCTCGATATATTCTGAATATGAATACGTATTTTTGATATGACTAATTACATATTTCTTAATCTTGGCTTTTTTTTTGCAGCTTTACTGACATTTTAAGCTGGGCAATGCTCCTGGAAATTCAGGTTTAGTAATTGATTATTTGGTTTGTGCACTTTTGGCAGCTTCATATCTGTTGTTTCATATATGGGTTTGATCTATTTAGGCATTTCCTTCTTGTACAAGAGCTTCAGATGCAGGTACACATGTCTTTTCTCTTTAGCTTTGGCAGTTTATTTAAGTAACATTGTTATTATAATTATCACTGGCACTAGGGTAGTGTCACATTACCTAACAAAGATGTATAAAATTGGGTAGTTGGCAGCTATGTTGTTTGCTTTGGCACATTGTGGGGGCTCCTTTACTGTTTGTAAGGTTGTCAAGTTGGGGAAGTCTCCTTTACTGGTTGGAAGGTAGTTTATTTAAGTGCTGCATTTGTAGTTCCTCACTCGCTTTTTTGCGCTTCAAGATGAAATTGATTAGCTTAATGCTCAACTTAGGGATCAAGATGAGTATATTGAAAGGATTCGGGCTAGTGTAGCTGCATTAGAAGACAACATTAAGTAGATCAATGACAGATACGAAAAGAACAAGTTGCGGGACAAACGCAAGTGAGTGGTTCTTTTGTCTATTTCCCTCAAACTTTTTTTTTTCCATCCCATTCTACCTTTAGATTATTTGTGATAAATTTATATTTTGATGATTAATTTCCTTCCTTTAAGTTCTTATGGTCTCAGGAGAATAAACTTTCTTCTTAAATTGATAAGCTGAATCAGAAAAACCAAAGGCGCAGAAGAACCTTGATCAATGTACCCCTGGGGTGAGTGTTCTTTTTATTTTATTCTACCGTTCTTTCCTTGGACTTTTGCTCTTAGTTGACTATGTCATTATTTTGTTGACTCTCTATCTTTAATTTTTATAAGATGTTGTTTTAATTTTATAAAATGCATTAGGCTTTGCGAGTAACTTGATCTTAGATGTCCTACTTGAAATATGCCCTTTTTATTACATTTTCTACTCTTAAGCAATCTTTCTTCTACTTGACTATTTTGTGCTTCTCTCAAGTTGAGAGTCTTGAGCATATGTAATTTTCCTTTGGTTTGTGTTCATGGAAGGATGCCTGTTTTAGGGCTGTAAGGGTAGTGTCAAGTAGCCATTGCCATATTTGTATCATTGTATCTTGCTTTTGTCAAAACTTTTTCTGTTTTGTTTTGTTTCATTGCAGCTACATTTCAATAATATCAAAGAGACACGACATATAATATCTCAGAGGCTAACATACTTGGGCGTGGTGGATTTGGTGCAGTTTGCAAGGTAGTTCGGAAATCTGAACAATTCGCAAAATGAAAGTTTTGAAACATGCACAAGTTAAGTCAATAAATTGTTTTTGCTTTTGTTTTTGCATAATGCTAGCAAGCAATTCAGGGCAAGGCAAATCCGAATTCAAGGATGAGTTTCTGCCTAGTGGTCAAACTTCACCACATGAGTCTCATTAGAATTTTTAATGTGTAAAAGGCGAACAAAGACATGTGAGTTTGTCTCTAATAGAAACTTGGATTGTACTCTCATTTGAGGTATTTATTTATTATTGATGTATGCATACATTGACCTATATAGTAAAATTATTTTTGTCACAGGGTGACAAACCCAATTTTCATCACCAAAAGTCTATTAATGTGAACAATCATTTTTTGTCGCCATAATTTCGGGTGATGCTGCTAGTGCGACGAATATGCGATAATTTTTTTCGTCACAAATATGTTTGGTGATGAAATACAGGCTTTGGGCAATGAAATCATTTATCACTAAAAGCTATTTTTCTTGTATTTGCGAGGAATCTACTATATCAGCGATGAATTTTATATCATCACTAAATACATTTACCAACAATGATCGATTCTTTTAATATTTTTGCCGATAAAATTATTAATTTTTTGTGACAAAAACATATGTCGCGAAATAACATCGGATCAGTTTGATATCATCATTAGCGAGGAAATATACAATTTTGCGAGGAATTAAAGTTTCTCACTATCTACATTCTACGACTACTATAGAATCCTTGACTTTTTTCGCGACAAATATAATTACCTTTTACGGTGAATTTAATAGTCGCTAAAGACTTACAACGACAAAATTGAATTCATCGCCAAATATTTTTTTTGCGACGATTTCATTTTTCGACATTAGACTCTTTTGTGAGGAGCTTTCTGTGACCATTTAAAAAGGAAGCGTATTTCCTCGCTAAATATCATTAGCGACGAAATATCAATTTTCAGCGAGGGAAATATTCCTCGCTAAAAGCGACTTCTGTTGTAGTGATATATACATATATGTATATAGGAGTGTGCTCCAGTGAAAAACAAAATTGCGATTAAAAACTGTGAGTACTGACTTTTTAGCCCGGTTGACTTGTTTTATAGCCCGGTTATGAATAGAACCTATCTATAAAGTCACAAATTTTAGCTTGGTTAATTCTGAATAAAACCGAGCTATAAAGTCATTATGTAATTTTAAAACATGAGTTTTTTAGCACGATTTTTAGGGTTGACCGAACTATAAAGTCATGTGTTATTTTAAACCGGGAGTTTTTTGCACGGTTTTTAGGTTGAACCGAGTTGTAAAGTCACCGTGTGATTGATGTTTTTAGCACATGTTTCAAATAAACCAAGCTATAAAATAGTCTTCACGGTTTTTACCATAATTTGAGGTTTTCACCGGAGTCAATCCCTATGTATATATGTATATATGTATATTAAAGTAACGAACAAAAACTTGAGTTTTTATATAGGTTGTTATCAAAACGTTACTTGTTAAGATAAATGTTACCTAAGTAGGAATCGACGACGGCAGAGTAGTTTGGTTTCTCCGGCTAGTGACGGGGTGGGGGTAACGGTAGCAGTCAGTGAGCATCATGGATGACATGTACGTTACCATCGCAAATAGTGACAAGATCGTGGGACCCGTGATCCACCCTAGCTGCTTCGTGGCCCACGCCAGCGACCACGTTGGAGCCTATAACTGCCGTTATAATGTGGGAGCTCGCCGTCAACATCGTCCCTGTTGAAATAGTTGTTGCGAGTTCAGTAAAAAAAATTTGGGTAGTTGCCATGCATATGCATGAAAACAGAAACAGGTACGAAACGGAAACAGAGACGGGAAGCGGCAATTTGTTTTGAATTTCCATAATTTTACATAAGAATGCTTGTTTACGAGTTTTCTAAAAAAAACGAAAATAGAAAACAACATCCGTTTGGAGTTTCCGTACAACATACATAGGATGTATACATAATAATGGGATTATTTTAAGCACTAGCGGGAATCCTGACTCCGTCACTAGAGGTATAATATGTGAGTGCCTACCGGTTCGATATATGATCGATTATTTAACAGGTGGAATGAATATTCATCTATGTCGTCTAGCTCAACTTGCAAACTGTATAGGAACTACCATTGGTTACACCATTACTGCATCGATTAGCATGGTGTAAGTGTCTATATTGATAAATGTAATATAGGCGAAAAAATAAACGAATATTGGATGGAATTAATATTTTTTATTTTTCGAGTTTTTACAGGGCGATTATGAAATCGAATTGTTACCATAAGAACGGTCATGATGCGGACTGTGTGACGAAAATTTTTCCGTACATGTTAGGGTTCGGGGTTATACAATTGGTTCTGTCACAACTACCAAACTTTCACAAGCTCTCTTGGTTGTCGATGGTCGCGGCTGTCATGTCCTTTTCCTACGCTTCCATCAGTTTTGGTCTCTCCCTTGCCAAAGTTATATCAGGTACTGGGATTTAATCGATCTGTTAACTTTATTATTGATGTAAGTTATACGGAGTATCGTTTATTCGGGGCTTGACAAAAGATGTTGAAAACTAAAGAAAATGGACCTTATGATTGATGCTTGTTTATGTTTTGGGGAAAAGACGGAGAGAGTGTGAAGACGAGTTTAACGGGAACACAGATAGGGGTGGACGTTACAAGGGCGGATAAAATATGGAGCGCCTGCCAAGCCTTGGGAGATGTATATGGCCTGCTCATATGCTTCTCATATGCTTTCTCCATGGTCCTCGTTGAAATTCAGGCAATATAATCATCCTTTCCTATGAATCTCTTTTGATGTAGAAAGTGATATTTTATAGCTATATATTGTTAAGTTTTACACAATAGCTTAAACTTATACAGCCCAATCCGGAAAACCCGACCCGTACGCTCGGTAAATTTAGGGTCAAGACCCGGAATTTTTGACCCGAGATTTTTTTTGACCGAACCCGAATTACCCGGTAATTTTCCGTGTCAACCGGGTCCGGGTCATCTCTCGCTCTTTCGATCTGTTCTCTCCTCCTCTCCTCCTGTCGTCCTCATCAGCACCACTTCCGATCGCCGTCGTGCTTCCGCCGGTGGAGTTCTGTGGGAGGTTGTGCTCAAATCTCGGTGGAGGTGTGCAGATCCGGTGGAGTTCACAGAATCGGCGTTCAGATGCTGCCCTCTTTCGACTTCGGCCTCGAAATCGGCCGCCATCTCGTGGTGAATTGCAATCGCCGGAGTTCGCGCGGGGGCCCTTCCTTCTCCGAGATCCGAGATCTCCTCGGTGGATCCAGATCCGAAATCTCCTCGGGATGATCCTCCAGATCTCGCATCCGCTCAGATCCGATATCGAGAGATGGCGAGAGGCTCGAGGTCGAGCAATGGACTCTGTCGCCTTTGAATTTACGGCTTCCAATTCTTAGATCTGAGGTCGAGATTGAGCGAGCGAGGTCGAGGGAGCGGTCGGAGCGAGCGATTGAGGGAGCGGTAGGCCTTTGAATTTACGCCTTTTAATTATTATTTTTATACCTTATTTTAATTTTGATAACATACTACTAATAATAATTCTATTTTTACAACCATTCCCAAAATATTCCCAAAAGAAATCTATCTTTAAAAACCCCATTCATAAATCAAAACCGACATTTATCATTTAAATCTTTAACAAATTCCCAAAATCATTTTATTAACACAATCCCGGCATGTTTATTTTCAAAATCACTACATAAATAAATTCCGACGTTTAGTCACAAAATAATTCTATTTTTACAACCATATTTATAAATCACACAATATTTCTCCTCAATTAATAGTTAATACCCTTTTCAAAATAACTTCATAATATAGAATAAAATTCAGAATTCCATTTTTCACAAAATCAGGATAATATAAAATAATAATACTAATATTAATAATTATATAACAATCGACTAACAACATATATACCATATACATAACACAATATGTAAAATAATAAAACAAACTTAATTCGGAATTAATAGAAACACCTAAACACTCAGCCCAATAAAACAAGGGCCCAACTCTTTAAAACCCAATCTGAAACCCAGAACAACCCGAAATAAAGACCCAGTCCCCAAACCCGGATCTAACTCTATCACAAAACCAACCCGGAATGAAAGGTAAAGATCCGGCCCATGACCCGGAATATTAGGCCGAACCTATCTGTCTTAGGTTGTGTTTGGCTGTCCATCAGCGTTTTCAAGACGCTAAACATTTCATCTCCCTCGTAAGCTTGCAAAGCGTTTCATCTCCATCTCCCAGACGGAAGCGTTTGATGAAATCCGACAGCGTTTGAGATTGGAAAAGACCGGATTATCCCCATTTCTCTTCTTCACATGTCCCCGTTTCCGTTTTCGATCTCACAGTGAGGTATGCATCTGTTGCAATTCGATCTCTGAATTTGCTTTTGAAAATCATTGATGGCCACTTGCTTTTGTTTGCAGGGGTTCTTCTCAAGTCCCTTTTCGTCGTCTCCACCAAGCAATTTCACTTTCACGGCCTTTAGGTAAGAGATCGGTTTCGATCTATCCAATTTCGCTTTCACCTCGTTGTCGTACACTTGTCTCTATGCAATTTTGATTTGTAACAACCCTAATTTTCGATTGAAGGGCCTGAAATTCGAATTGCAACAACCCTAATTTTCGATTGAAGGGCCTGAAATTCAACCTCTAAATTTACTAGCTCTTCTTCTGAAATAGAATTGAAGGGTCTGACATTGAAGCCTTAACTTGATTTTTGGTTTGATATATATTCAATGGGAAAAACACACTACTACAGAATTGGGTTTATAACCCGGATATTTCACACTTTGTAACCCGGATATACTCCGGGTTAAAGGTCATCGGGTTATATAGTTGGGTACCTATATAACCCGGACCCAATATCCGGGTTATTTGCCTTCGAAAATCCGGTTATTTTAATACATTATACACCAATTGTCCGGGTTATTTGGGGTAGCTATATAACCCGGATATATGACATATCCGGGTTATATAGTATGGATTATATAACCCGGATTTTATAGTTGGATATCCGAATGTTACCCTATATACACCGGACCTCCTTAGGTCCGGGTTATATAGTCACTGTTTTTATTAAAAAAAAAAAGGGCGCTACCCGGTTCATAAAACTGAACCGAAGAACCCCTGGGGTTTCCTACCCCGGTTCATGTATTGAACCGACTAGAAAACCTTTTATTTGACATAAGATTAAAAAGAACAAATCCTAAAAGAGAAATAAAAATGTTTCACATTATAAAACTATTAAACCAACCATGCCAAGACAGGTTCCTGGAGAACAAGCAAATCATAGGAAATTTATCCAACTATTGTTCACCAATTAAGTAGCCAACAATACATGATATTTGCTTCATTTATACAACAAGCCAACAAAACTCGACCATTTCTCACTTCTATATATAAACCCTGCTCTCATGTTCTTGTATGCTTCCCAGAGTAAACGTACTGCTGCTTAAGTACCAACCGAAAATCTATCATAAGAAGAACATGAGTTGTAAATGAGAACAAAAGCAATAGGAAAAGAATGTGAAATGAGAAAACTACATGTAATGCAAGGTATAGCAAGGCTTTATGGCTGCTGCAAAATTTTGTAAACATACGACCCTAAGTTGTGACTGATGGTCATGGAAAGAAAATCAGGAAAGAAAATCAGTGGGCCATGTACAACTAAGTTCTCTGGAAGACTATCAAACTTACTTCTTAGGGCACTAAAGGCATTGGAATTCCCTGTCTTGAACTTCTCCATATCTTTCAGGAACAAAATCAGTGGGTCATTTGTACTTTCACTATTTGCAACCTGTTGGGAATAAATTTAGTCATCTGATGAAGAAAAACACACATTCTGACTCAGGAAAGCATCTCAAATAAAAAACCCCCATCAATTGCGTGTTTGTCATTGTAGTCACCAGTGGATGGGCTTTCCCAAGACAACATATTAGATGCAAACCAAATTTCACATAACTCTCAGCTTAATGGAAAAGAAACAACAAAAGAAAACCAATAACAAATACTCCCTCCGTTTCACAATACATGTCCTTTTAGTTTTGGGCACGTTTTTTGATGAGCGAAAAACTCTATAAAATATTATTTTTTTAATTAATTTTTTTATATAATGTGATACTTATTAGTAATAAGTATCAAATTATATAAAAATAATAATTAAAAAAATGATATTTTATAGAGTTTTTCGCTCATTAAAAAACGTGCCCAAAACTAAAAGGACATGTATTGTGGAACGGAGGGAGTACGTAGTATAGAATTTAGTTGGACAACCTAACTTAAAATGTCTAGTAGTGTCTATTCAAAACCAAACTAAGAAAAGCAACTGACCAAATAATCCACAATTATCTTCACAATGACCGCCAAGGATGTTGCCATCAAGTCTTGATTTATCAAATCAAATCCCAATTTTTTAGTATGCATTTTCTTCAAATTAAAACCGACACCACTTCATCCTTATAGACAGGAAGTCGTCCCCGGAAACAGATACATTAGAAGGAAAATAGTGAATAGTTTAATAGTTGAACAATTATTCTCTTAATATGTATCATGCCATGATAGTAATAATAATAAAAGCAAAGCAAAATATCTCTTGCATTCTCGTAAAATTGCCCAATGGAATACTCTAAAAGCGAATATTGAAAGATAAACATATAAAAATTATGTGAAAAAAATTAAAAGACTTCATGGGTTTCAATAAAAGATGTCCATATATAGGCCTAAGAGTCATATTACTTTGATCCTAAGTGACTGAGACTATTCCATCCAGCATTTTCAAGTTACCATTTAAGAATAAGGGCACTTTCCCCCTATCTATAATCAAATATGAGAGTCCATATGTTCTCTTAGCAGACATAAGAAGCACCAATTCTTCCAAGTATACTAGAGTACACACCCGTGTTTAACTAATATCTAATCATGGTATGCCAATGTAAGATAAATGCTAAAAACATCACCTTTTATCCAAAGAAAAAAAATAGTTCTAATGCTTGCTGAATTCATTGACAACTTTATAACATTTTCTAATGCCATGGCAAATAGTTAAAAATAGATCCCAGTCTCTCATAGGTGCAAAAAGAACAAAGGTAGCAGATTAAGTGCATTTGTGTAAATAAACGGGTAATTTTACTGAAATCAATCAGGCCCCCTTTTCTCTTTCTCAGTATAAGGAACAAAAAAATCAGATTCCAAAGATACTTTAATTGGGTAGCTTTCAAAACAATTGATCTACATACTTAGCAAATCACCAAGAGGGTTGACTTTTTTAATAACATTTCCATACTAAACCACATCAATTAATTAACTCGCATTCAAACAGCCTCAACCTTTATCAAGAACACCAATTACCCCGAACCCACAAAAGAAACTTTGAACCTATTTTTTTAACTCGATCCAATTACACTACCATCTGAAAGAAGAAGGTGAAGAAGCAAACCTGTAGAATCAACAATGGACAATTGCTGGAAATGAGCCAAAGACTAAAACGAAGGTGGGTTGTTGGCCAGTTGGTTATGTGATGAGCAAAGGAAAGGTAGATTGGGAAGAAGATAGGAAGATATGGTGGTGGAAAGGAGACAAAGAGGAACAAGAGGACATGACTCGTTGGATGTTATTGATTTATTGAATATTATTGCTCTATATGTGTGCACATGCCATTTTTTTCACCTCCAAGCAACAAAAATCTTTCCACCCACCCCCAAAAGATAAGGGGGATCGAACCATTCAGTGTTTTTTAATGCATGATTAACATGGATTAGTCTATTAGGGAAATTAATCAATAAACATGAGATAGTATGTTTTGAACATAGAAATATGGAATTGATCAAATGGAGAAATTAAGGACAACACATAACATAATTGGGGTGGTGAGTGGAAAGTGAGATGATCTTTTGGAAATGTTGAGATTAATTTTGAGATTTTCTGAAGGATCTAAACAAGCTAACCAGGCTATTCTCCTCTATTAGGATGGACAAGCGCATGTGTTAGATATTCAGTATATAAGTTCAGTAAGGTTCTATGTTAAAATCAATTTGTAATGATAATAAAATAAAGAGCTCACTAACTTATGTATTAGTCTTTTATTGTTCACAATTTTTATGTCAAACTTGTTTTTGCCTATTTATATTTCAACATATCTCTTTATATTTCAACATGGAGAGGCTTGGCAAGATCACGCAACTGACTTAATAAAGATAACCACAAACTCAACATCACAAAATGAAAAGAAAAAAAAAACTGCCAAACAAAACCCTAACATCCCCAAACACAAGCAGTAAACTTTACTCATAAACTGGAATAAGGGGGGATTGAACAAGATGGAGTAGATAAACTGTCAATTTCAATAAGATTAACCAATAAAGGACCATAAAGATAAGATATTGTAAAACAGAGTCATTTTATGAGTAAAGACCCTTCAATGTAAACCTATGAATCCTTTGATATCCAATCCAAACATATAACAGAAATTTGAGGGAAAAAAATGAAGATGGGATAACCCTAAAATCCGAACTCATCACAATCAAACCATATCAACACATATAACCATAATCACTCATTATTTCAACATAATTTCAGCACAAGTTCATCACAAATACACTTACATCAGCACAAATTCACTAATTTCATCCCAAATTCATCCCTAATTAACCAAAATTTCAACTAAATCTGAACACAATAGTGTAAGAAAAGCGTTAAAAACATACCTTTTGTATTCTCGAAGCAATTCAACAAAGATGGGGTGATGCACTTCGTCCTGACAGCAATAGATCTGGAGACAACAATAGAGGCCGGGATGACGGCAGCAATAGATACTTAGAAAGTAGCAGCAATAGAGGCAGCAACAAACCTTAGAGTCAAGCGGCAGTTCGAGAATGACCGGGACGAGATTGTGAACAACGAGCGCTGGGAAGAAGAAGCCAAGGGCGATCGTCGGGAAGAGGAAGGCAACGACGATACTAGGTCGAGGTTGCGAAAGGCGAGCGGTGGAAGAGGATGCCAACGACAAGCGGCGGGAAGAAGTCGCCAAAGGCGAGCGTCGGCCAAGGGAAGAGGGAGGCGGAGAACTGGTTTGAGGTTATCGGGTTTAACTGTTCCCACCGTTTCCTATTCTATCTTCAAGTTAGAAATAGGTAATAACCCGGATTTAGGGATTTTTTAAAAATAAATATAAACCGGGCGTTTATGTATAGAGTTATTTGATTAAAAAAATGCTCTTTTATACACCGGGTGGTACAATAACCGGTATATAAAGATCTGCTAAATCTAATTTTTTCGGTTTCACCACTTTATACACCATGTATGGCACGCCCGGGTTATATGCTATGGATTATTTGCCCAATTTTGTAGTAGTGACATCATGCCCGATGTTTTCCAAATTTGAATTTGATTCTGAATTTTTGCTGCAGTATCTCTAGTTTTGGGAATCTAAATTTTGAACTCATGTTGCTGTAGTAGATTTCAATTGTTGTAGATTCAATTCACAAAAGTATATGGGAGAGGGTACATTATCCATCTCACCGGGAATTAGGACCTCTCTTAGCACTACTAAATGCCAGGAAATCAGGAATGGCTGTTTGTGAAGGATCTAATGTACATAGTAAAGGTTGGAGAGGGTGAAATTCAGCTGGAGATTGGAGGTGCTATTGTGCTAGACAGAAAGGTGTTAATACTATCATCATCATCATCAAGCTGCAGGTGAATAGGTTTATGTAGTTACACATCTTTATGCTTCTTTAATTTATCTTTGAAACTTGAAAATGGTTTGCAGTTAGATTCAGAGCAAGTTGAAACTTGGGGGAAAAAGCAATACTTTTTTTTTTAACCTTGAGATAGAAAACAATCATGTAGTTTACAATATAATGGGGATTGCATGTAGTTCACTGCTATCAAATTAATCTACACTTTCATAATGTATAGGTTATTAATATGGCAAGTTTATGCAAGCGAATGTATGGAAGAAAAGGTAGTTTTAAATGTTCAAACTCAAGCTATCTATATAGCCTACATGCTATCTTTATAGCTTACAACTATATCTATATAGCTTTCTATTTCCCCCACATTTTGACGAACACCAGTAATTTTCACCATTCTGGAAACTAAAAAATAGAACCTACCACATGCTATATATCTATATAGACTACATTATCAGTGCAGCTGGGTTTTGTTTTTGAAAAAAATGTGTGTAAAGCTCTTTGATCCAGAAGAGCTCTTGTTGGTCAAGTGTTCTCATTATCTGTATTTATAAATATTCTTCAGTAGATATATTCCTGTGTAGGTAGATATCCCGCAGTGTTGAAGAGCATCTTACAACTTACATAGAAATCTTGCATCTTACATCTTTGCTGGCTATTCATTTTGAGAAATTTGTTTTTTACAGAAATATGAAATAGAAATCTGTTTTTACAAAAATCTGTTTTTACATAGAAAACAGATTTTTATAAATAGAAATCTGTTTTGACATAGAAAACAGATTTTTATGAGTAGAAATCTGTTTTATAGAAATTTATTACATCTCTCCTAGAAGTTGATTTCTTGCATTCCTTTTACAGAAGTTGGTTTCTGTCTTTGAAAGTCTATTGGATTCTAAATGTTGTTTTCTGTCAAAACAGATTTTGGTAATTGATACAGGGTGGTAATGGTACATCAAAACAGATTTCTGTCTCGTACCATTTTGGTAAGTTCTTGCATTCACCTACTTATGTAAAAGCATGTGCTCTAAATTTCTGAAAGTTGATTTCTGAAATTTGTTTCTAAAAGATGATTTCTATCAAAAAAACAGATTTCTGTCTCTGAAAGTCTGACCTGTCTGAGGCTCCAGATTCACCTACTTATATTGCGACAATTTCCGGTGACATTCATATTGTTACAATAGACTCTGGTGTTCCTCATCGGCTACCAGCTGGCAAGCGAGGCACTGACCAGGAGAACTGTCCCAAAATTGAGGAAAGTTTAGAAACAGATTTCTTGCATTCACCCATTGTCACAAATTTCATGGAAAACAGATTTCATAAACATCCCTAAAATAGGTGGATAAAGCACCTTACTGCACTCCAGAGATTAGCCATTAATTACTGCTACCATCTAAAGTGGGAGTCTCGTCGTGGGCTGGCACATCTAACTGCCCTCAAAAGTCTTGTCTTTATACAATGGTGAAATAGGTGAAGAAGATGATGAGGATTACAAGATGGGAAGTGAAGTAGGGATGCCATGGAAGGCTTTACAGGGACTTGAGGAATCGATACTTGGATTTCGGAACAGGACATTTCAATTGCCCAAATACGGGATTCAATACCTTCATTCCCTGCGACATTTGGATTTACGTTTCTGCCGAGAGTTGTATTTGAGTTGGAATACACTTTTGGTCAATATGAAACTTGTACGGTTGTATTTTAGGGATGTTAAGAGTGTGATCCATGTAGAAGAGGACAAAATGATAGATGGATTTATGAATGTCCCTTGCAAGATGTAAGGTTGTGTTATCAAAGATGAAGGAAGGGAATGACTTGGCTTGTTATTGAATGTGTTATTCAGCTTGTGTTTTGTTTTAACTTGTCATTTTGAGACTATGTACTTTTAAGTTCTAAATGTATTTTTACATGCAATCAAAATGAGCAAAATTGACAAAACAAGCATAACAAGAAAAAACGAGCATAACAAGCAAAAACGAGCAAAGGAGCTCGAATTCGAGCGCCAGCTTGTCTATTTACTCGCGAGCCGAATATGATCACAAAATCAAGTTCAATAAAAAAAAAATCACCCCTATTGACAATGTATGATTTTGGCTTTATAGCCCGATATTGTTGCTAGGCTCGGTATTGTTGCTAGGCTATAAAGTCATGTATTTTTTCTCAATTATAAAGGAACTTTATAGCCCAGACCAAATATGACCGGATTGTAAAGTCATGCATCCAATAAAAATAGACCCATTTTGGTAATTTTACTATTTAATCTCCAAAAGGCTTGGATAATCAATAGTCATGCCAAACAAGATGCTCAATCTTAAGCTAGATTAAAATTTTCATCTAGATTATAATCTTAAGCTAAATTAAAAAATGTGCATGTCAAACATGCCCTTAGTTAGGATGGAGGACGAGAGAGAGAGTGATAGAAAGAGATAGATTGAGAGGGAATGCCCTTAGTTAAAAAATGTGCATGCCAAATTCTAAGGCTTCACAAGAGCTTGTCTATACGATGAAATGGCATCATCGATCGAGGTGTCCTGCCTGTTTCCACTGCTCCGGGAACAGCTCCAGTGCCTTGTGGAACATCTCATAAAATGCACTCTCCCATCTTGACCAGTCCTCCTCCCCATCATCCCTGTTGGTAGCGCAGATTTGACTACATCAACAAATTATCTTGCACTCATTTGCAGCATCTGCAATAAATATAAAGAAAACATCAACCTCAAAAACACCAAAATCAATTCAACTGCAATTAACAGTGGCTCTCCCAAGCTCCTTGAGAGTTTTACTCTTGAGCAGGATCGCTTCGAGGAATAAGCTAACAGACGCCATAGACATCACATCGGGCAAAACATTATTGCTCCCCTTCAATTTGGGGCTTCTCTGACTCGAACATTCGTGGATTGCCTTGATCATCTCGGATATCAATCTGCTGATATCAATTCCTTGGAAGGGCTGAAACTGAAAGGCAGTACTAAAACATTTTCATATATTATCAAACCCAATTTATATTCCATGCCAACAAATTTTCATCAAGTTAATAGCTTTCAACCCAAGGCTTCTCTTAAGATACTAATTCTAATTAAGTAGAAGATTAGCTTCAAGGTGTAGATGAAAGCTACAACTGCTATTAGTGTAGTGGAGATAGATCAAAAGATGAGGTTTATTTTTAACCTGATTTTCAAGAAGCTTGTTGAGATTGATGTTGCCAGAGCTTCCTATAAGAAGGCTTAGCTACTGATTCTCAAGACTTTCGATATTTTCATTTGATATGCAGCGTCTTTTAGATAACTCACATTCTACACTGATATATTCAGAATTTCACAGCAAGCAATCACAAATCAAGCACTTGATATATCCAAATCACAAATATACTTTGTGTATCCTGTGATAACTTAGCAAATGAAAGGACATGGAATAACATACAATTTATTTTTAACTTCAAAATAAGAACAGAGTACAATATAATAACGCAAAACTATTGAATTGGCATCCTTTATCCATCAAAACTTGATTTTTTTTTGACATCCGATCATGTGGTTGATTTCTTCATTTTTGTTAAAGTCCTCTAAGTATGTAATTAGGTATTTCAATTGGACAAATAACAGATTGACACAGTGTAAACAAATAACAACAAAAAAATGCATAGGACTCATAAGATGGTCAGCCATCAAACAAAGAACCAACATTTTGTCCTCCAAGAACGAGGGCAGTCTAGAGTATGACATCAAAAAGACCTGCTATGGAAGATGGCACTCTCTAGTTTGCACCCTACAAAGAGTTGGCGCCTTAAATTGTTAAATTGATCCTATAGATAACTGCTCCGATCAAAGATTCAATTAATACACACCTTAAAATACTTTTTTTGATGAGTCTTTTTGCGACTGAATCAATCCCAGTGACGGGGCGGATCATTTTTACCAAATTTCATTGTTCCCAAATCCGTCAAACAGGCAAACTCTAAAATTTAATTTCACAAATTCAAATTTAGGGATTTCAAAATTATAGGGTTTGAGAAGTACCAAAGAACCAGAATGTGATGAGAACGATGACGCAAGACCAGACGTCGTCACTCATGTCGGCAGGGGCCACAACGGAAATGGAGATGTTAAAGCGGTAGAATCCATTCCGGGAAGCCGGGTGACGCCGGAAGAAATCGCGACGGTATCGGCGGAAGCGGTGGCAGAAGTTGGCGCCGGTGGTGTCAATGTCACCCTGCACTTGCACCTCTGTTGTGACGGCGGAAGAAAAGGTGACGGCTTCGGAAATTGCCGGCGGAGATGATGAAGAAGAGGGAGATGGGATTGGCCAGCCGAATCATTAATTCCTCTACTTCTTCTTCCATTTCTGCAGGAAAAAAAAAAGAAATGGAAGTGGATAAAGAAGAAAAAGATGAATCATGAAGATACGCAGAGGAATTGCAGAAGAATGCGAGAGGCGAGAAATGTCCATAGGGAGTAAATAACAGGGTTAAAAAGGTAACTCAACTTTGAGACCCATTCCCGCTTTTTTTTTCCCTTTTTTTTTTAATTAGGAAAGAATTCGGGCGAGCGAGCTCTACCCAATGACATCCTTACGGATGAGGTATAGAAGACCAGAATCGTTGTTAATATCGACACCCCAGGCAGAGTAGCAAAGATGTGCAACCTTATCAGTCACTCTATTGCCTAATCGGGAAACATGAAAGAAGAAAACTTCTTTCAAAGTCGATAGTAGAAATTTAACATCTGATAAAATCAGTTCGATTTCCCAAGGACAGGTATATCTTTTATTTAGGTGGTTTATGATTATCACGGAGTCACCTTCAATGTGGAGTTTATTCATACGGAGTTGTAGAGCCTTTTGGATTCCCAGTTTAAGAGCAAGCGCTTCGGCTTTCAAATGACTTTGTTTGTCAAGTTTTTTATAACAGAGGTGTATCAGATATCCTTCCCAGTCCCGGATTACGGCTCCAGCCGAGCTATAATTGTTTGAAATTGTGGATCCATCAAAATTTAATTTGAAAGTACCCTTAGGGGGTTTTCGCCAAGTAATGTTATTATGCCTTCTTTTCGTCCTCGGATGCTTGGAGCTTCGGGTGCGTAAGGGGAAGTCCTCATCCAAGCTATACTTAAAGTGAGTTGTTTTATTCCAATTTTCCTTATGGGTTTTAATGATACGTAATGAACTTTCTCTATGAGGTATGGGGACATGTCTAAAAACAAATTGGTTTCGAATGTACCAAGCCGTCCACCAAGAAAAGGCAAGCTCCTCCACCTTGGCAACGGATGTAATCTTGTTTCCGATGAATGAAAAGATAGGTTTTATTTCCCGTGAATGATTTATCATACTAGATATAGTTGAGTTAACGTGTGTAGGTAAGCGAAAGAGAGGGTGAACATATGGACATTCTAGTAAGAAGTGAACGCCATCTTCAACTGCACAGTTGCACAGTTGACAGATGGAAGGAACAGAAGTCCCACGTTGCGGGACAAGGTAGTGTCTAGGTGGTGCCTAGGCGGGACAAGGTAGTGTCTAGGCGGGACTAGACGGGGTCTAGGTGGTGCCTAGGCGGGACAAGGTAGTGTCTAGGCGGAAATCCGCCTAGAGGCGCGCCTAGGCGTAAAAATTCCTAGGTGGCCTCCCGCCTAGCGCCCAGGCGGTGCCTAGGGGGCGCCTAGGCGCGATTTTTAGAACACTGCTAAATATGTGACAATATGACTTTCTCAAAATATATTATTTCTTATAACACATTGCGTCATTACAATAATAGGTTAACAATCTATATAATATAAACCTTAAAAGTTGTGTTCATGGACAATTTATTGACATCATTTACACCTTTAAAGTTTTTACTATTAGATCACATCTATTCATTTTGTATCACAAAAACTTACTTAGCTTAATGGTTATCAATGTTATAGGGAGCCCAATGATCTAGAGTTCGAATCTCATTATTTACATGTTCCTTTTATTTTTTTTCTTCACTCTGTGGGGTATTTTTTGGGAGTACGATAATCTAGAGGAATTTCTTTGCCATCTCTAATTGGATCAACTTTTGAATATCCAATGAATAAGGTTTAAATTTCAATAGCTTTACTTTTCATTCTTTTTTTAAATATCCTTCACTATTTCGATCATTAACTTTTTCCTCCTTTTTTTCATACATAAACTAAAAACATGTATATGTGTTGAAGAGATAATTATATAAAAAAATTATATTTAGGCACATTTTTATATATAAAAAAGTTTTAATTTTTTAGTTGATGACCATTTTATTATCTTAATCTACAAAATCTCTTTGGTCGAATAATCTTGAACTAACTTTTTTAAAAGTCACAAACAATAATATTATTAATAAATAAAACACAATTTGTAACTGACACAACACAATTAAGCACAATTTGTAACGGACTCAATTAAAGTGACACAGTTAAAGTGATTAATTAAATAAGACTAAAATGTAAAGCCAAAATTAATTAAGATGGTACCAATAAATCTATGTTTTTGTGCTATATATACCTAATCAAAGGTGATATACAAGTTACGTTGTACCTCTCACTGCACTGGAGATCGTGAGAGAATTAATCTAGCTACAACATCTCAAGGTAAGTCCTCCCATCCCCTCGGTTGAAAAAATAATATTGCTAATATTTGTGTGGATGCGAAATTTGTTTTATGCGAAATTTTTACTCAAGCTAAGTCCTCTCAAGGTAAGAGTGCCGGTGTTGAACGACCAAGGAGGTAATAACCCCTAAAGAAACACTTATTTTTATCAACTTTATAATTTTTTTTTCAACTTTATACAAATTGGGAAAAAAAAAAAGTACGTGTTTCCCAATTATTAAAATTTTTATCAGCTTGAGTAGTTAAGGTTAACTTATTTTAAGCAATATTCTCAATTGACCTACCACGAATTCTAGAGGTCTTAATTTGGTAATTAAAGGTATTTTTGTTAGTTCTCTAAAATACTTTTTCAATTACACAATCGATTTATCTTAATTTATGGGGGTTTCAATAGGTAGCCACATAATGCACAATTGCTTTTATATATAGAAAACAAAAATCTTTAATTTGGATGATTTTGGGTATGTCGAATGATTGTACATTATCTATTCAATTTGGAGGAAAGTAGTAGAAAATAAATGATATTATAAAGTATGTATTATTTAAGAATAAAAATGGTTTGTACGAAATTAATTGTGTTAGTTTTCTTTTTCATAATCAAGTATTAAATGTGTACATATATGTTAGTTTATCTTCTTTTTTAATGACTTTCAAACCATTATATATACACACACACATGGAGGTACGTGCATATATGTTATTCTTCCAAATGCGATTGTTAATTGGAATATTTATATTCATTGTATTTTTTCAATTTAAAGAAAATTACAAGTAATTGCAATGTGGATATTTAAGGATACTATATAGAAAATGGTGCAAATGCAATTGGCCTGTAATTGAGGGATCCGTTGTTAATAGGGATCGTAAAGTGAGTCGGTTGTAACTACAAGTAGGACAAGCTGTATCTGATTTGGGATATTCAGAATAAATCAAACAATCTATCTCTCTCTCTCCATTCTCTCTCTCCTAAATCCCTCTCTCTGAACTCTACTTCCTTTCATCACCCATTCCTTTCATACAGATCGGCCACCACAGGATAATATCAAACTCTTGATCATCTTAGCCAACAAGAGTAAGAGGCTTAACAACATTCCGTGAAATATTTGTACTTTCATATTACTGATAATAATTACTTATTCATAAATTCATAACATTAATAGGTAATTTTTTGAAAAATTAAAATTTAAATAAATTAATAGGTAATTTTTTTGAAAAAAATAACAAGTAAATAAATTTAATACAAAATTAAAAATTAAATAAATTAATATGCTCAGTTGTATTATATGAAATAGTTTTTAAAATGCAAATATTTCACTTAGCCTTTAACGACTCCATATTCTAAAATAAATAAACTAAATTTTAATTTTTTTATGGATATATCACACTCATATAATTGATAAAAAAAAATAAAGCAAATACATGTCCCGTGCGTAGCACGGGTCTGCCACCCTAGTTACAATAAATTATCCGTTACAATACAATATGGAATGACATCACAAAGATATTATTTATTGTAACACACCAAGTCATTATGATAATATATTACAATACCATTTTTTTCATTACACTAATTATCACTCCAAACATCTCAAAAGACCTTGTAATCTATATCTTCCATTACTTTCTTCAACCTAAATTCAATAATGTATTTTAGGTTTGAAAAGACAATCAATCACACGAAAATTAAATTACATAATCAATCACTTAAAATGAAAATGGGTATGTACTCATCAAAGCCGGTTATTAATGGGCACTACTATTTACACGGCGAATATATCGCGTTTTGCACGGTTTGCAACCGCGCATTACGAGTGCGCGGATCCACGCACTCGTAATGCGCGGTTGCGCTTTTTTTTTTTTTTTAAAGAACTCAGTGTGAGCATCGGAGGTCGCATCCTCGCCAGTGAAGACTCAGATGGACTGACGCCGAGTGATGTATTCTCGCAAATAATGAAACCGAAGGGGCATTGATATTGCTAGTACAACCCACCTGAGTCTGGACTGTGCCTTTGGGTCAAGCTATTCATTGTTACCGTTGGTGATTCGCTTACTTGAAGTTGGAGGGCATGTGAATTTCAGAATTTTCACCATCATTAAATTCATTTTATAACCAATAATGTAATCCTGGGCAGAAGGAAGAAAACAAAGTGCAGCAGAAAGAAGCAAATAAGGAGGAAGGCGGAAGGGGCTTTTATAGCCGAGGAGATCGGTGCGCCGGTGATGTAATGACGGAGCAATGGCGCACTCGCAGTCCACGAACGGCAATCGGCAGCTCCGTAATGCGCAGCTGCGAATCCTGAGACTCCCGTGAGCCCCACGACAAATCCGCGCACTCGTGATGCGCGAACACCACTGCCACTGCGCACTCGCACTCCGCAACTGTGGGACCCTCCGTGCATTTGGCGAGAAACTCACCGTGCAAATAGCAAATCTGTGTTTAATGTGTTTATGCGGCAAAGATATCCCTTTCATATCAGTTTGCTATTAATTAGGGAAATATATCAATATATCTCTGTTAGGCCTTATGGTAATCTTGTCGTTTAACATGCTTAATTAATTGTTTATTATCGATCAACAAGACAACAACGGCAAGAAACTAATTAATTTGCTCCTACTGGTTGGCAGAAAATGATTATCTGAAACTGAAACCAATTTTTGTGTAAAATTGACGGGAGAGGTCTTACCTAACACGATTACGGTTGGGACAAATATTATCCCAACGTCGATTAGAATGGAAAAAGACTGCAAGTCTACCGGCCATTTGTTTAAACTTTTGCGTTAGAAAGGTAGATCCTGACCTTAATTATCATCAAAAATAAAAATAAAATTGACATAACTTGTAAGAATTATCACTTCATACTAAATTAGGGTTGTTATTCGAGCCGGATGAGCCGAGTATTGCTTGTTCATATGCAGTTAATTTAGGATATGAACGAGCTCGAGCCGAGCCTAAATTTTGACTCGAGCTTAAAAATGTGCTCCTACTCGGCTCATTTAGGAAAGGAACGAGCTCGAGCCGAGCTTTTTTCGAGTTTTATGCAGTTCTATTTGCTCATTATACAATAACTTAAAGAAATTTTTTGAAATTCCATAAAATTCAAGCAATTCAAGTTTAATTCGAACGAGCCGAGCTTTGGACCAAGCTTAAAAATGTGCTCATACTCAGCTCGTTTAGAAAATGAGAGCTCTAGTCGAGTTTTAATTGAACGAGTACGAGTCGATCGAATTCGAGCTACTCGTGCTCACATAACATCGCTAGCCTAAATCAAACCCTGTTAGGGTAACAAGCGCACAACGGAAATAGCGGAATCACGAATGGAGAGAAATAAGGCAAGATAGAAACACACACCGATTTTTACGTGGGAAACCCGAGTACCGGGAGGAAAACTCACGAGCGGCAAGAGCCAACAAATCCACTATCAAATAAGAAAGAGTACAATGAACCTTGTAGGAAATACAAGGGGTAATGGACAAAACTCTCTCTTTACAATATAGTGGAATAGAATGTGTTTGTATGATGAAGGCTTTGTGTGGAGACTTGGATAGACTAATGTGGATGGAGCTTGAATGGTGTGGGATGATTCAAGGGAATGATCCACCAAGAGACTAAGCTTGAGTCTCTATTTATAGGGATAATGCTTGGGTAGGAAGAGATGGATAAGGCTTGAGAAGATTCTAGAGAAAAGTGGAATGATAAGGGCAATAGAATTCTCTAGAGAGTGGTGGATGGTTTCGGAAAGAACCACATTTGTTCCAAGCAAGTGAGAAACTTTTAGAAGCTCTCAAATAATCCATCTTGATGATAACTCCTTGGCCCAAATGTGAACAAGCCTAATTAAGATTAACCAAGTCCAAATGAGGATTTGAATGGCAAAACCCAACAAACCCTAAAATCATACAACAACCAAAAAGCTATACATTTTTGCAATTTGGCGCATCTCTCTCTCTCTCTCATAAAACCCTAATGAACGCTCTTACATGCGCTCCATCTTCTGCCCCATTGTGCGATTCAGCCGCCGCCCCGGTTCTCATGGCTTCCGCCTCTGTGGCTAGCCCGCTCTCTCCCACCACTACCCCTATTATATCTGGCCTAGACCTCCATCTCCCTATGGTTAGCTACCCCCATCCCGTCGCCCTCTGTCCGACCATCTCTGATGGTTTTAGCCATGACCTGGCTAATTTGGAAGAGGTGGCGTTGCCGGATTCGTCCGTCGGTGGGCGGCTGCTTTCCACCTGGATGGTCATCATACCCTCTGGTTTCACATTTATGAGGGGTGGGAGGGTCCTGTGGTGCCCGGGGCGGAGACGTCGCTTCCTCCGTTGGCGTGGCTGGCTGTTCATCTATGCACTCGATTGGGCAGTCTTGTCACTGGAATTCAGCTTCTCCTCCTCTGTAAGTTTCCTTCTCTCTGTTGCTCACTAGCATCTTCACTATATATATCATACCACAGTATGCAATTGGGATTACGTTTCCCCTTTTATCGCTCCCGATCTTTGCTCTAAAAACCTATTTCAAGTGCTTTTGCTCCATCTCTCTTTCTGTGCTCCCATGGCCTCTAAATCCTTCATGGATGCTCTCAAAGAAACTCAATTGTCGGCAGGAGTGCCCGCTGACTCCACTCAAAATGCCCCTCCTGTTGCTCCGGTGCCGGCCTCCGGCAGCCGCCCTCATGTGTCGAAGTTCTCGGCCTCGGAAAAGGGCAAAGCAGTGCAATCTGATGCTGCTCCTGAGGGCTCTGAGGATCGTGATGATGAGTCAGATTTTCTCAACAAGCTTGTTGATATGCGTAAGGTTGTCCTCCTTGCTAATCAAAAGATCTTATTTTGTACTATCTATGGAGGTTTCTCGGACTTTAACGATCTCAAGCTGAAGATCCGTAGTGAGTGGAGAAATTGTGTGGGTCCGATCGAAATTGTCGATCGCACTGCTGGGTGGTTCGAAGCTCGCTTCGTACACCTATCTGACCTGAAAAGGGTGTGGGATGATCGTCCTTATCATTACAATGGTCAATTGTTTGTTCTCCTCAAATGGTTTCCTGATTTTGATCCCTCGACTGCTGTTGTTACCCATGTTGATTTGTGGGCTAGGATTCCCAATTTGCCTATGGAGTTTATTTCTAAAGAAGCTATGAATGTGATTCTGAAACGGTTCAAAGTGGGCTCTTTTATCCGGTTTGATAAGCTTTCCTATTTGAAAATTCGTGTTGATTTTACAAGATTCTGTCTCAATGTTGCTCTTGATAAGATAATAGGGGAGATTGCTATCCCAGATGACGATGACAAGCTAATGCCCTTGAGGGTGTACTACGAGGATTTTCCGAAAGGGTGTGGGTTTTGTGGCATGTTCAGCCACGTCTATGACGACTGCCCTGATTGTATTCCAAAACCGAAACCAGCCGTCAGTCGGGTTTGCATCTCGGGTCCGGAGGAGGGCTTTGGGTCATCCGAGGATCTGGATTGGACTAAGGTTGGTCCGAAGAAGGGCAAGGGTTTGTCTAAGGCAAGCATCAAGCCATATATGGCGGGTATAAAAGGAATTGTGGTGGAATTTGTTTCTACTGCTCCTACAGTCTCTCCTCCAAAGGCTAACCTGATGACAACTGATACGGTCGTTCAGACCGAAGAGATGGCTTCGAAATCTGATGGGATCCTCCCCGCTTCTAAGGATGATGCACTGGGCGGGTGTGAGTCGGCTCCGGCGACCTGCACTTCTCCTGGTGCCACCACTGTTCTGCCTGTGCAGGCCATGGAAGTTGATCCTAAGGAGCCGGTGGTGGCTGGTTTGGGCGACCCTGGTCAGATTAATGCTTCTTCGGAAGAATCCTATAAGTCGCAAGGTTCGTCCTCGACTGCTCGCTCTGTCAGCCGCCGCCTGGGCAAGCATGGGATTAGCTCTCCATCGACCTCGGCGGAATTAGGCAAGCGCCGTGAAGACAAGCCGCCGGAAGACTCGGCCTCATCGCTTCTGAAGAAGTCTAAAAACTAGTTTTCTATGTTTTACAACCCCAATCTTTTATCGTTTGTTCGTTTGTTGTCCTGCGTTTTTGGCCTACTGGTCTTGTGGTGGGTTTGGCTTGGTAAATGGGGTTGGAGTGGGATTGTGTTGGCCCATCTCCAGTTTTTGATCTCCCTTGGTGGGAGTCTATATTTCTGTCTTGCTCTTTATGGCCTTCTCGGCTTGATATATGCTATTGGGGTTGCTTTTGGTGGTTATGTTCTTACCTTGCCCCTGATTGGGTTATCTTGCTTGCTGATTTTCTCTATTATGCAAGCTTGGCTTTATTGCATGCTTTCTGCGGTTTTTGTTTGGACTACTTGCGCCTTCTTGATGTCTCTCAGGTACTTCATGAGTGCGGGTTCTCTGAGTTACATCTCGTTTGCTACTCGGCTACTTCATGGCTTCTTTGGGGTTGTTGGCAAGGTAAGTTTGCTATCCCCTAGCAGCTATACTGATCTAGGAGTTTCTCTTACTGATTTAGGAGTTTCTCTTAACTCGGTTGATTTGGATCTTCTGTTCTCTCACTATTTCCTTCATGATTACTTCCTTAATCATCATCTTAAATCATTTTTATGTATTGATTTTGCGACCTGTTTCTTGCCCTTTGTTGCTTCCTTCTGCTGCTATGGTGGTTGTGTTTGTCCTTTGTTTTCAGCTTCCAAGTGCACGTCTCCTCTTGGTTGCTGGCAGGAGCTGGGTTCCGAGAACAACGTCGGTGGGGGCTGCTTCTTTCTTGCAGCTGTGGCCGGACTCCCTCGGCTAGCCGTCCTCTTGTTTGTTGCCTGGGGTGTCTCTTCCATGTGCTGCCTGTTACATGTCTTGCGCTTATTGTCCTCGGACGTTGTTTTCTTTCAATTTTATGTCCAGTGTTGTGTTTTCCTGGAATTTTTTTGTAATCTATGTATATCCTAAGTGCTGTCCTCCTATGGCTATTACCATACTTTGGTATTTATTTCATGGTTACTCGATCATCAGCGCTGATCGCATGCTCAGTAAATCGTTCCCACCGGAATTTCTTATCTCGTTGTCCTTACCGGACGTATGCACCGAACATAATTTACTTACCAGTCAAAAGATTGGGTGTTTTAAGACACCAGAGTTTGTAAAAGCCTACAATCGGTACAAGCACTGCAATTTAGTTTACACCACGGTTAGCTACAACTGGTTGGGTTTTCTTAAACCCCGTTCATACCATTTTCGGATGTTGGTCTCTACAGAACAACCATCTCTTACTCAGAGTAACAACACCATCTTTAAGAGCTATAAACTCTTAGCCGGCATTTCTGCACACAAGACGACCTATGAGAGGTCGTCACCTACGGGGAATCCACCCCAGGTCTTACACAACCCATCGATTTGGCTCACTAGGGGCCTTCCTTATCCCTCAATGAGCTATGTGCAAATCATGATCGGTAAACCATTACCTAACGAGGAGTATAAAATTTTATCTGTCACCGACAAACATATCAGCTCTGGTCGAGATATCCCACACACAGATTACTCATACTCAAATTTTCGACCCTCACCTGGACTTCATTACCGTGTCTACTGTAACCAAAACATCACACATATGGTCGATGGCTTAGCGACTGCGCAAGTCGCCCATAGATTAGTACAAAACGGTCGCCCAATAAGGTTTTTATGAATATCTGTACTTGGAATTCCCGCGGCATCCGGAGCCGTAATTTCTGGACAAATGTGGATATTTTCTGTCAAAACAATAATATAAACGTTATAGCCCTTTTAGAAACTAAGACGGACAAGGTTCCCTCGGAAAGTACACTACGTAAGTGTGGTTTCTCGAATGTGGCTTTTGATCCGGCGATTGGATTTTTCGGGGGAATCTGCCTTCTATGGAAAAATATTTCTGCTACCCAAGGTTCCATCGACCTTATATCGGTTCAGCAACGATTCATTCACTTTAACTACTCGGACTACGTTACGAAACACTCGTTTGCGTTTCTGGTGGTTTATGCCCCTCCTGATGAGCGCCGCAAATCAGCATTTTGGGATTCGATCGCACTTTATATTCAGTCACTTGTTATTCCATTCTGTATTATGGGAGACCTTAATGAAATAGTGACACCAGCTGACAAACTGGGAGGAGCGTACCCTTCAAACGCCCGTTTCACACGGTTACTGGACTTAAAGAATAGACATTCACTACTAGAGGTACTTTCCAGTGGGGGCCAGTTTACCTGGCAACGAAAATCGAATGATGTGATTATTTGCCTGGAAAAACTGGACCGCCTATTATTCCACACGGACATGCTTACTATCTTTGACTCACTTCGTATGCAGATCCATCCTTTTACACGATCCGATCATGCGCCGATCTCCACAGACTTTCGCCACAACATCCAGCCTAAAAATAGACCTTTTAAATTCGAATTGGCTTGGGCATCAAGGGCTGACTACAGAAACTTAGTCTCGCAGGCTTGGAGGGCGAACCCACAAGGTTCTTTAATGTTCAGATTGCTTAAAAAGGCAAAAGTTCTTAAAAGACTGTCCAAAACATGGCACAAGAATACGGTACGAAATATTCATAACCAAATCCTTGTAACAGATCAAAAGCTCCTTAGTTTATAGACATCTCTTATCTCAGATTACAACTGTCGGGATGTCCAAATCCTTAAACAACTGCTCAACAAAAGAGAACGCATGCTAGACTTTCACCGTCGCTACTAGAGCCAGCGGGCTAAAGTGAAACATACAAAACTAAATGACTCCAACTCAAGCTATTTTCATAAGATTGCTAATGCCCAAAGAGGAAGAAAATTCATCAAGTCGATCCTACTGCCCGGCGGACAGTCCACTACTGATTTCCATACAATCCAACAAGAATTTGTCCGCGATTTCAAGGCTCGTTTCAGAGCCTCCTCGAATTCTGCTCGGGATTTATCTCCAGACCTAGCGGTTATTCCAGCGCTGGTTACTCAGTCTGACAATGATATGCTATCTGCTCCTGTCACAAACAATGAGATAAAAGCAGGTGTTTTTTCGATGAGCCCGAATAAGGCTCCGGGACCTGATGGCTTCCCAGCCGGGTTCTACCAAAAGTTCTGGCCTACTGTGGGCCCTTCTGTGACGAAGGCCGTCAAGGCTTTTTTCACCAGTGGTAGGTTACTACGTCAAACAAACCATACTTTTATCACGCTTTTACCAAAATGTGATGCACCGACTGCAGTCAATCATTACAGACCTATCAGTTTATGCTCTACTATCTATAAAATCATAGCTAAAGTAATTTCAGCGCGGCTAACCAAAATCTTTGATAAACTTATACATCCCCTACAGGGAGCCTTCACGAAAGGGAGAGCTATTCAGGATAATATTCTGATTGCTCATGAAGCCTTGCATTCGTTTCGAATGAAGAAAGGCAAAACGGGCATAGTTGCTCTTAAGCTTGATATGGAAAAGGCATACGACCGCATTCAATGGCCCTTTCTGTTCCAAGTTTTATCCAAATATGGGTTCAATGATCTATTTATTAACAGAATAAAGGAATGTGTTTCAACAGTATCCTATTCGGTCCTCGTGAATGATGAACCAACCACAGTTTTTCAACCCACTAGAGGTTTAAGACAAGGAGACCCCCTCTCCCCCTTTCTCTTTATCCTAGCCGCTGAGGTACTAGCACGTACACTGCACAACCAAGGGCTTGCTAGTAAGGACCTCGGCATTTCTTTTGGTCGGTCGGGTATCAAGATTCCTTTTCTAGCTTTTGCTGATGATATTCTCATTTTCTGCAAAGCCTCCCATTCGGCATGTACCTCTGTACTGTCTATCTTAGACATATACTGTTTAATTTTAGGACAGAAGGTGAATCTGCATAAATCCAGTTTTCAGGCATCACCAAACACAACTGCGGCCGCTATAGCTGCGACTATTGCCGTACTTGGTATTCCCCAGGCTAACAATTTTGACAAATATTTGGGCTGCCCTGTAGTCAACGGTAGGACCAATAGGGATACTTTCGCTGATGTGGTACTCAATACCAAAAACCAGCTCACAAAATGGAAAGCCTCCAACCTGTCTGCTGAAGGACGTCGAGTGCTTATCAAAGCAAATCTGAGTGCCAAACCAATTTTTCTTATGCAAGCCTTCCTTCTACCTACTCACGTTCTTCACGAACTTGACAAAGTTTATCGACATTTCTTTTGGAACAAAACAGCTAATGCCACGCCGCTCATTAGCTGGGACAAAATCTGTTCGGACACGATGAAAGGCGGTTTGGGGATTTATAAGGCGGAATCTATGAATATAGCGCTACAAATGAAGCTTCTTTGGAAAATTATTGCGGAACCAGACAACATCTGGGTTCGAGTCATCTCACATAAATACCTGAAAGGGCACGATCTTTATAGTTATAACAAAAAAGGAACCACCTCCTGGCAATGGTCTCGCCTTATTTCCATTAAGCCTCAGTTCCTCCCGGGTTTGCAATGGCGGGTTGGAAATGGGTAAACTATTGATTTCTGGTCCCCAAATTGGGCTTCTGAGAAGCCGTTGAGTGCCAAAACACTGATCCTCATACCGGTAGAGCTCGCTGGCGTTCCAGTGGCTCATTTTATCACAAATAGACAATGGAACAAACCTTTTATAAAGGATGCATTAGAAAATATTCTGAATCAAGATGATATTAACCAAATTCTGGGTATAACCTTACCGAGTAACCCAATCACGGACCGTCTGTACTGGGGGCCCAACAAGAATGGGTGGTTCTCAACCGCCTCCGCTAACGCCTTCATATCTGAACACACCGGGTCGCCAGGTTTTGACTGCGCTTGGATCTGGGCTCTCGATGTCCCCCCAAGGTGCGACACTTTCTTTGGAAAATCTCCAGGGATGGTCTCCCGACCAAGATTAGACTACAGAGGTCGCATGTCGTTGTACCTGCTGGTTGTACTTTCTATGACAATACAAATGAATCGAATGATCACATTCTCCTTCGTTGTCCTATGGCAACTACCTTACTTAAGGCTTTACATATCCATATCCCCAGAAGTATCTCCACGGGTGTCATGGGTGTAACACCCCCTTTTTAAATCCCAAGGGAATGTTACAGCGCCAGTGAATCCGCAGACTTTAATGTCTTTGAATCCACCTGAGGCATGCAACCATGCTCCCATAAACAAGATGATAATTTAAATACAATAAAATGGGCGGAAGTAAATAAAATTTATTAGTTTAAAATATATGTTCATAATAATAATAAGAATACTGAAACCATAAAGTATAAATAAATTCCCAAAATAAATGAAATGAAAGTAGCGGTGCGGAAACTTTAAAGGGTTCAAAACTCGTAGCAAAATATTCAATAACTGATAGCCCGCTCTTCAACTCTCTCCTGCTCCGCTGTTTGCACTAGACCTGAGGAATATGGTCTGGTGTTTCGTGAGAACGAAGGACACCAGCCACCCAATAAATAGGATGGTTAGCACAATAAAGACTAGCAAATGATAGGGAAAATGTTCAGACTTTAACCTTACAATGACCATAAAACGGTATGTCTCAGGTTAAGGGAATGACACGAATATATATAGTAGAAACTGAACGAAAATGATAAAAATTCATACATGACTCGGATGATCATATCGATCGATTATAAGATAAGAAATGGAATTATACTCGAGGCAGATAAGTATAATAACTGAAATGATCACCTATTTTAACAGTCGATAATACAGATAATGATGATAATAATACTAAGTGGTACTGGTCGGGCCTTTAACAAGAACCACGACCTACATCAGATCGTTGTTTTATCACCCCGCAGAGAATGCATTCCGGGATGGTGTTTCATGAAACCTTTTGAGGCGGTGGCTTAACGAACCACAACCTGCAAGTCAGTCTACTGCATAACTTGCCAAAGGCATAAAGCCACTCGCATCATGTGGTGCGCATTTTAACCTATCACAACTAAGCATCACATGGTGCCTATCTTATCATATAATTTATACTAGGTGATCATGATAATGACATTAAACCAAACAGGGACAAGCATGGATAATTCAAAGGATCTTACTATCACATGCCACTAGTTTGCATGAAAGAACAAGCAGAATATCATGCACTTTAGGAAGAAGAAAATGGGCAACCTTTACTTATCTCGAGTTATAAACAAACAAATCACATTTAATACTATAACACTATAATTACTTTAATAATAATTGCCCATTTATTTAACTCATGCCAATTTATGATTTAAAAAGATAAATTACATCAAGCAGACGGGTATGCAATTTATCAAAATTGGCAAGGAAATTGGCCACAGGGCCGCATTCGACACAGAAGAATTTAAAAGGCACATCAAAAGAATCACGAAACACGCAAAGGGCGTTTGAACGAAATCACTTGCCTTGATTTTCGATGATCAGCTGATGACAACCAGACGGGATTTTAGCACCTATCGAATCCAACGGAAAAAGGACTATTAATATTGATAGTTTATAGAATTAACTTTACCTTAACTCAATTTGAAATTGAATTAATTATATAAAGTTAAATAGTATATACCAATATGAATTCCTCGGTGAGCGGGATCCGGCGTGAGTGCTTCGATATTTCTTGGTGTCGCTGGAAAGGGCAAGAAACGAATAATTTTAGGAATATTGGCCACTTTACTTAATAAATAATTAATTAAGGGCCAAAAACGAAAATTGGAATAAAAACAGGGAAGATTCCGCAATTTAATCAAAAGGGGTTAAAAAGCCCCAATTTCAGCGTCTTCTTCTACCTCGCGTACAGGCGATTGTGGAACTGCTGGGCGAGCTCCTCGGCGGCGATTCGGGGACGACGACCAACGCTCGGACTGGGATGGTCGTCGGCGATAGGTGGCTGAGCTCGGGCAAGGATTGGCGGCGGCAATCGGCGCGGTGGTGGCCTTCGGCAATCCGGCGGCGATTGCTCTCGACAGGCGGCAATTGGGCGGCCTCCGGCGTCGATTGGTAGCAGCGAAGGCGGTCGGCTCGGCGGCGACGGACTGCGACAATGGGGGACAGGGGCGGCTCCCGATTGCAGTGGCTCGGCGGTGCGGATTTGCGGAGCTGTTGCAACAGGGGCGGCGATGGGTCCTCCGGTGGCAACTGGGCAACTCGAGACGCAGGGGGGGTGCGGCTTGGTTGCTGGTGGCGGGGGCTGCAGACGTCCGGCGATGCTGCAGTGGCTGGCTTCGGCTGTGGTTGCTGTGGAGGCGGCTCGCGACTCGGGTCGTCGGCGAGCTACTGCTCACACCTTCACCGATGGGGCGTAATTAGGAGAGGAGGGTGAAGAGGATTGTTTGCTTGACTGATGGAAAATAATGAAGGCTCTTCCCTCTATTTATACTGGTGGAATTGAATCAGATAAGGAGGAAGAGATCGATCGGTTGAGTTGATCTCGGCCTTAGTTCGGTAGGATTTGAGATTAGCGATAAAACTCTTTGTATTTATCTGAAACTGAGTGCTTGGGGAAGAAGGAAGCAGGTAAAAGTTCTCACCTCCTTGATTTACTGCAGTCCACCGAAAAGAGCAAGAGAATGGGCCGAGAAAGATCACCTGGGCTTCATCCCCACATTGCTCAATTGGCAGCCCAACTATTGGGTTTCATAAATTAATTATGTCTACGTATGGCGAGATACTTTTATATATATATATATATATATATATATATATATATATATGGATCCACCTATATATATATTATATATATTAGCGGAAAGAAAAAATATTATTTAATTTAACTTTATAAATTAAATAACTTAAATAGCAAGACCATCTAGAGGAATTATATATTATATATCTTATGTGAGGTAAATGTTTTCTCAAATTCACATAGTATAGTATAATATTATTTAAAGAAATATCCCAAAATTAATTTGGGGTATTTCAATGGGTATGGCCGTGCCTCTTACTGAAATTAAAGGTGCGATTGGGTCTAGCTCCTTTGCCACTCTTGCCTCAGCTTGGTGGGCCTTGTGGTTCTTTAGAAACCAAATTGTTTTCGATCATACGAATAAAGTAACGGTTAATGACATTCTTCTTTTACACAACACTACCACTCATTGTTGGAAACAGTCAAAGCTTTTAGATGATGATCCGTCTGGACCTTTGATTCCCTTACTTAAATATCATAGAGGCAGGCCCCACCAGCAAGATAGGAATAGAGCGTCGAACGCAAGACCAAAGGATCGAACCGGGAAGTGGGATAAACCACCACTGCATAGTTACAAGCTCAATTTTGATGGTTCGGTTATCCAGAATGGTAACTCGTCCTACGGTTACGTTATCCGCGACTCGGATGGTTTAGTTGTCTCGACGGGCAGATCTTTATGCACTAATAGTTCGGTCGTTTATGCCGAAACTCTCGGTCTCAGGATGGGACTGTTGCGGGCTAAGGAACTGAACTTGTCTGCACTTCTGATCGAAGGAGACAATCTATTGGTGATAAAAGTACTGTTAGGAGATTGGAAATGTCCATGGCAGATCGAGATGCTACAAGCAGATATATTGTCTGATATTTCGTCCTTTACTCATGTTGCTATTCGTCATATTTTCAGGGAATCGAATGATGTGGCTGACTACCTTGCGCGTAGTGCCCATGTCTCCCCTGCCGACGTCTGCTGTGAGGATGATCCAGAACTGCGGGTTCTCGTCCGGAAGGATGCGCTATGAAGGGCCTCTGCTGCGGCCGACCCGACCTAAATTTTATCTTGCTTCAAAAAAAAAATGTAACAAGATTAATTCTACGAATTTAATTTTTTATTAAAAAAAGAAATCCCACATCTAGCAATCAATCAAATGGAGAAGAGCTTGAAGCTTTTGACACGAGATATCAACCCTTGGAGGGATCCAACTCCAGCGGCGAACGACACGACGAAGCAAATAAGGATTATGAGCTTCAGCAAGATCCATTTCAATGTCCAACTCTTAACCTTTCTTTGAGCAATGTGCATCTGATTGGGGAGGTAGACCGTCAAAGGAAAGAACGCCACGAACGGCTCCTAGCAACCCTAGGAAAGAGTTGAAGAAAGGGAAGATCAATGCGATGATCACGGTTATCATCACGTATATCGACCTATACACGAGACGGAACATGTTCACCTAGCAGATTGCAAGTGATTCCACTTCCACCTATCAGATTGCAAAAAATGTGGTACACTGTTGAAGAACTTGCAAATTGCAGGAATGATTAATATGGTATACCACCAAATTTGATTTATACACAGTGGGGTGGGATTCCATGAAAGATACCACCACCCATCCCAGCTAGCTATCATAATCCTAAACAATACTAAAGCAGAAGCTGAAATTATCACATGTCACTCTCTGGTGAAAATTTTTCCATCTAAAACATTTAGCCAATCATATTTTAACACTATTCAATATATTTCATATATTTATCAACATCTTTATATTTATTTATGTTGATTCTTTAAGTTTGTTATTTTAATGGAAATTATTTGATATATATAGGTTTTGATAATTATATATTTCAACGTATACATCTACCCAACGGAGAGAACATTCAAATACTTTTCACTTATGTTTATTATTCTTATTATTATTCGGATGGAATATATTATAATTATACTTTTAACTTTTGGTAAGTATATATATTTACATATACGAATAGAAAATGTTGAATTGTTTTTAGCTTTTAATATTTTTTACTATTTAGAGATAAATTATTTCATTATATTTATCTAGAGTTTAGTCAAGTGATAATAATGCATAATTTAATATTTTTCCGTCTTCTTTTTTAAAATTAAGTTTTGAGCTTCAATAATAAATCTCCCCACACCGCCCCTCCATTAATCATTAAGTAATCTTTAACTATTTTTTTTCCATCCCATTTTTTTTCTGTATCAGTACTTGATTTTTAATATTAAAGGTTAGTTTTTTTTTATGTTGTTTACCTATAATTTTCAACTATTGAGTTAAACGATTGCTCCTAAATTCATTTTTCATTCTTCTTTATATCTGATTTTATAAAAATGTAAGGGTTTTTTTTTTCTTCCCAAAGGTGTCATTATAATAGAGTTTTTTTTTAACCAAAACACATTTTAATTTTTCAAATAAAAATTCCCAAAAATAATACGAACTATCAACCATGAACCAATATTAATACAAACTTTAAAAAATAAAAACTACCAAAAATAATACGAACTATTTCACATTGAACCAATTTTGATATGAAAAAAAATTCAGTCATTTTTTCAGCCAAACTTTTGACATGGTAATTGAATAGTAAAAAATTTAATGACATTACGTCACGTCGTTAGGCGTTTAATGTATTTATTTGTAAAAAAAAAAACAAATTTGAGTGCAAATAAGATGAATAAATTAACCTTATAGTCCATTTTGTATTGATAATTAGTTTTTATTTTCAAATATTACACTTATGCATTTAATAATAGGAGTTTAAAAATTAGGCGAAAAATTAGGCGAAAAATTGACCTAATTTTTTTTTTGCATTAAAATTGGGCTTATAAATAGGTGGATCTACATTTCAAGGTATTTCAAGGTCTTTAGCTCACCAAAAAAAAAACATTTCAAGGTCTTTTCAACCTTCCCTCTCTTTCTATCTCTCTCTCGTCTTCCCTCGAAACAATGGGATTAGGTACAGTGAAGGCCTATGCAGCAGTTATCTTGCTGCAAATGGGGTACGCGGGAATGTACGTAGTCACAACAATTTGCCTGAACAAGGGAATGAACCACTTCGTCCTCTCCGTGTACCGGCATGTATTTGCCACCGTAGCCATCGGTCCGTTGGCCCTTATCCTAGAAAGGTACATTCAGCCACTTTCTGTTTTCTCCAACATGCATCATTCTCACTCTCACTCACGTATATATGTTTGTGCATTGTGTGTTTTTTGTATGGAAAAACGGCCCAAAATGACATTTTCGGTGTTTTTGAAGATAATGTTGCTAGGGCTTCTTGAGTAATACTGCGTATTCCCTTACTTATTATTACATTATTCACTATTATATTTTTTTATTTACAAAAAAAATCAATCAATTTACTTAATTTGATATGTATAATTGAAATTGGGATTAATATAACGGGGGTGCAATAAATTGAAAAATGAAATCTCAGGCCAGTGATAGACCAAAACCTATACTATGTGGGGCTGAAGAACACGTCGGCAACATTTGCATCAGCAGGCATCAACGTCCTCCCAGCTATCACCTTTATTTTGGCCACCATTTTCAGGTATATATTCTTAACAAATTTCACACACAATTTATATATATACGTACATCAATACTCCTCTTATGTCATAAATTCATTTCCTTACCCACATAAATAACTACTTCGGGCCGCCTGATATCATTTCATTCATATTCATGTTATATATAATTGGTAATAGACATACGTATACATTTGATAATGTACGTACGTTATAACAATTCATTAAAGTTTTCTTTTTATTAAATAAAATATATTGACGTCAAGGAATATATATTATTGCATGGAACGGCTCATCATGTATATATAAAAAAAAATCATCACTTGAAAATTATACCTCGTGTTTATATTTGGATTGAGTAGATTAATTATTTATTTAAATAAAATATTTTTTATTTAAATATATATAGATCGATTCTCAGTCACGAATAATATATGGAATATAGTGATTTCAATTGATATATGAAAAGAAGTTGATGAGGTCACGAAAAAATGAAAATAAAAAGCTGATATGTTCCGTACTTGTGTTTCCCGGGTTGTCCACTTTCAATCATATCATCCGAAAAAATGGAGAATTTTTTTTATTAAAAAGAAAATAGGTGTATGGATGATGACGATGTCAATTAAATTTGTTTAAGCCACTATATAATAAAATATATAATACGAAAACTTTACATACTCCCATATAAATTCCAATACACGCTGAATTTATTATATTAATATGAAATTAAAAAATTGATATGAACATTTTGTTGATTTGATAGGTTGGAGAAGGTGGACATAAAAAAGATACCAAGCCAAGCAAAGGTATTAGGAAGCATAGTGACGGTAGGAGGGGCCATGGTCATGACCCTCTACAAGGGCCCCATCGTCAACCTCTTCTTCACCAGCCACAGGAGCCACCACGAGGCCTCCGCCTCCTCATCCGGCCAACACTGGATCATGGGCACACTCTTGCTCCTCGGAAGTTGCCTTGGTTGGGCCGGCTTCTTTATCCTCCAAGTAAGTTATAATAATGCCTATACATATTTCGTCTTATCAGCTTAACTAGTAAGTATATATATACTGAAGCGAGTATGGACAATGTGTGTGTACATAGTCGTTTACGTTGAAAGAATACCCTGCGGAGATGTCTCTAACGGCCTTGGTGTGCATCATGGGCGCGGTCCAAGGAGCTGTGGTAACCCTAGTTGTGAACCGCGACATGAGTGCTTGGGCACTCGGCTGGGACTCTCACCTTCTTGCTTCCGTTTACACCGTAAGCATCCGATCTTATATATATATATATTGTATTTATGTATATGATTCTATGCCCTAACTCAAACTTACTTATGATATCGATCCTTGAATTAATGAAGGGTGTGGTTTGCTCCGGGATTGCTTACTACGTGCAAGGAGTCGTAAACAGGGAACGGGGTCCAGTTTTCGTGACAGCCTTCAGCCCTCTATGCATGATCATCACTGCAATCCTGGGTGTCCCAATCTTAGGGGAGCAGATGCACTTGGGAAGGTATATATAATATAACATGATCATTATGATCGACGACTTGCCTATATATTCTCGAAAATTTTACACTAGTCGTCTAACTACTATGTACTACATATGTGAATTATGAATTTCAGCATAATAGGAGCAGTGATCATAATCTTGGGGCTGTACACTGTGGTGTGGGGAAAGAGCAGAGACCCGAAGGGGTCGGATCGAGGAGAGCTTCACGGACTAGAAGGGGGTGAAGATTTAGAGGGTGCAAGAGCTACCAATTAATCTCGGTTGATTTGATTGTGGATGCTCAGTGTCGGGCTAGAATCTACTTTTGTACCCAATAATGTCGGGCTTTGATGTCGGATGAGTCGGGAAAGTTTGATTGTCAAATCAAGTTCAGTGTTTTTGTGATTCGATCGAATAAGAGGAATCATGTTCTCCATCTTTCCGTTTCATTATGATCTCTTTCCAGTACGATGGAACTTCAACGTTATCGCGCATCCGAAATGTGACATTCCATTTGCATTTTTCGCCGATACGAAAAGTCGATAACCTAACCAAGAATCCGTAATCATCTAAGTCAAGTCCGATATATGTCTACTAATTAATCAGATTCATAATTCCAAACCCACGTACGGGTGCCCAAATTGGATCACGTGGGCAGGGGCGGATCCTCTTTAGGGCCAGTAGGGGCAGTCGCCCCCCAATCGAAAATGAAATTTAACATACATATTCCTCTCGTCAATAGCTTCGATTTGATATATTATAAGCTCAAATCCGATATCTGAGCAAAAAGTTATAAGCGTTTCAAATTTCAGCACTGAATTACAATATTTCCTACATCATTTACCAAACCGATATATTTTTATTGTAATTATTATTTATTAATTTCATATCTTAATAATATAATTATATTCGAGAACTTCAAATTGTGAGGTTATATTGAAATATTTGAAAACCATGAAATAAATCATGCAAATTCAGGATACATTACATAAAATATTTTTTTTATAGTAAATTTTCGCCCCCTCAATCAACAAGCTCAGGATCCGCCACTAGTGAGGAACAAAATACTGCAATAGAATGCAGGGTGGGGGCAAGAGAGATGCTGTGAAATGCTAAAAATGATGTCGTTTTGCTGATACACACGAAAAGAAAGGGGCCCACCGACCTGAATCTCTGGGGTGAAGATCTGCTGACCCTCCCTCTTCCCCCACTGTGCCCCTGTCCTCCTCACAAAACCCCCATTTTTTATATTTCTTTTTCGTTTTTTTCTTTTTAATTAATTTTTCTTTTTTTTTTCTAATAACCGGGGAGGGGACAGCAGGGGGCTGTCCCCTTTGTGACAGTGGATCCCATCCGGAATCTCTGAAGGCACAATTGGCGTAGAAGGGGCCCACATTCGAGAAAATCTGCACAATTTCCAATCACACGTAACGTAACCAAACCCCTCAAGTTTAGTCAATTTTGCAATCGGTTACAATTATTTTACTACTTTTTTATTTAGAGCATCCTCAACAGCTTTTATAAAAATTCTTTAAAATAGGGAAAAAAAATATCAAAATGTCTAAAAATTTTATACTCCAACCCCAACCGCTCCTCTATTTTACAAATTTGTGCATTAATTATACTTTTAATTTTGTTAAAATTTATGTAAAATATGAAACAAAAATGTAATGGGGACTTAGCAAAATGACATCAATCTTCAATTTGTTGTTTCAACTTTCAAATTAATGTAATGGACACTTAGCATTAGCAAAATGACATCAAGGTTCTCTTCAATCTTCATTTCGTTGTTTCGAATGTAATGGACATTTAGCAAAATTACATTTGAAACAACAAAATGACACTATTCAAGTTAACTTGCACCAATCTTCAATCTTAGCTCAGTAGCAAGTTGCAACAGTGGGTTCTTCTAGTCCTTCACCCAACTCAATCAACACTTTGCTCATTTGCTGTCACCAGTCATTCTGAATGCCCAAGCAGATCAACAATTTACTGTCACTAGTCATTTAGAATGCCCAAGCAGAAGCAAGTTTATTTGAGAGTTTTAATTACCCATAAAATTGTTTGGCATATAGTGGTAATATAACAATTAACACTTACTGTCATGAGGTGCTCCTTCAAGGCTCTATGTTGTGGGAAGAGCGGAGCCTGACAGTCTCACAAGCTAATAAGTGATAGATTACATAGGTCTTAATATTGTATAGTGGGCTAAAAGCCCATTAAGGCCCAATACCTTTGTAACTTATATATATGTTATATCAATGAATGGAAACCCTAAGGAGGACATTACAATCAATCTCATGATCTCACATGGTATCAGAGCGGAAAAGCCAAACGGTCCGACTCTCGATCCTGGGCTAGCTAAAAAGAGAATGAGATGCTAGACACTAGTACAGATTGCACTTATTTCGGGTGTTTTTTTGTGAAGCGGACGGGAGTTTTTCAACTCCTTTTATTCGCTCACCTGATAGATGTCTCTCGGGGGTTTTCTAAAAACTCCTGAGAGATAATTTTCGGTCAGGGGTTTTCTAAAAAACTCCCGAGAGAAGGTGTTTTCCGAAAAGCCAGCCTACTTCTACCTCTATCAAGAGTTTTGGGTAAAAACTCCTGACAAACTATCTCGGGAGTTTTTAAAAAACTCCCGAGAAAGGTAGTTATTTTTTCGAAAAAAAGGGGGCTTTCTACCCTAATATCTGGGTAGAAAGCCCCCCCTTTTAAATCCTTCTTGCACTAATCAATAACCCATGCAAATGATAACAACCAATTTCCATATGCTGTCTAGTTTTGCTCTGTACATCACCTGTAATACTACAAAATTCTAATACAAAAACTGCTAACATGTAATCACAACACAGATGTAGAAGATGAAAAATCCTCAATTGCAAGATTCAGTCACGAGTATATCAACATCAAAGTATATACATATAGATTACAAATAATTCAGCTATTGTGATAGCATGCCTGTCAAATTATCTACTATTCTACTCAATGTAAATCTATGTAGCTAGTATCTAGAAGTATGTAATCTACCGTTGTGTGGTCAGATACCGTAACCATTCCTCTCGTAACTTATCAAGAAAAGGTTTGTCGTAGAATATTGCGGTGTAGATTTTTACCCATTGGCATCCGTGTAGGAGTTGGAGATGTATTATTCGCATTTGCTTCTTGAACCAAGTCCTAAAGATATAAAGTTATTTGTCAAATTCAGAATATGGATACTCAAATAAAATTTAATGCACATAAATAAGATAACTATGTATTATACACGTAAATCAGCATTATAAGATTGGGGAAATTTAGTAAACCTAAATTAACCACAGCATCACAGGTCTATTTCAAAACACAAATACTAAAATATTAAGCTACCTAATTTCATGAATGTTATACACTTTAAGCTGTAGATTTTGCACATTATGAACAAATGCAAGCATAATCAAACTACAAAAAGCAAAGAGCGAGAAAAAAGCAGAGGCTGAAAAACTAAACAAAATATAAGAATATAAATGAGAACTGGTATAAAAATGAAAAGGGGCACAAAGACCAAAAGTTTATTACCTGGTGGACCTCTTCCCCTACCCCTTCCTCTCCCACGGCCCCGACCTCGAGCACTAGGAGAACCATCTGCAGCCACTTGGACAATTCAAGAGAGATGTTGAATAGAAACCAAATTAAAGAATTGCCAATATATATCAACAAATGAGCTACCTCCATCATACTCATACTCAAAAGATGGCTTCACTTGGTCAGCTGGTAGAGGAGGCTGGTACCTGCAAAAAACACGGACAGTCGGACATTCAGACTATATAAAGCAAAATGAATCGATTGAGAGAAGATCATGTCCAAGCTAGAGTATGTAAATGTTACATTTCCAAAACACCCAAAACTGGAGAAATATACTTCCTATCCAAAACACGGTATAAAAGTACAAAATGGATTAACAAAGGATGCATATGCATACATATACAACTATAAAATAAGAGAAGAAATAAACGAGTAAGATAGTGTACCTGTAAAGGCCGTAATTATCATAAACCACATTCCTTGCATAAGAAAGAAAGGAAGCAATTTGCTCAAAGGTGGTGCATTGCTCTCCATTTATAAAAAGAGAAAGCATGTTTATCTATAGTTGAAGTATATGGGGATACAAAGATAGTGACGCTTTTACAATTAAGAACATGTAAGTTGTAATTATCCTCCATTTACAAACCCTAAAACGATTGATCAAGAATAAAAATTAATACATGAAATAAGAATAAAAATTACTGATACTGTGCTACTGCTACTTCATAATCTAACATATGCATGTCATTCCAGAAATGATAAATCTATGAAGTAATCAACATACAACTAGAGATATGATTTTTGTTTTTTTAGTGTGTGTGGGTGGGTGGCAGAGAAGCCGTGGCAGAGATTGAAGACGTGGCAGAGAAGCCATTTCAATCAAACTGAAGCACTAGTAGTTTGATTGAAGCCGGTAAAGTCTAGAATGAGAAAATGAGGGATCTCTTGGCAGAGAACTCTAGCCAGCCTACTTAGAATTCAGCAAGTTTTGTTGTTATTTCTTTAAACATTTTAATTAGTTTGTTTCCTAATTGCAAATGGTTCTGAAAGGGAGGATATTTGAATTATAAAAACATATAAATGAATCTCACCTGTCATAGACGAATATTGCTGCCATCTCCTGATATTGCCCGCCAAACAAGGATTTTCTCTGCTCGCTCCCTACAAAGAAAAATTGCGGCACAAGAATCACAGTCAGCAATGGAAAGGATATACAAAGCTCTTGGCTATATATTTATTTGAAAAGATAGGAGACATGTTCCATAATATAATCTTGTATTTCTTGATACTAAAGTAGAAAGCAGGAACAACATAATATATACACACAGCATAGTACTTCCACAAAACCTACAGCATAGTGCTCTTGGGTTGTCAATGTATAAGCATCTGAGAAGGGTATGCAATTAGGAACAAAGACATTTCTTTCTATCTACATTTTTTTTGGTACGATCTATACGCGTCTTCCTAGTTAAACGAACTGCAGAAGAAGCATCAGTATCATACAATACAACATGAAATATTTAAGACATTTGACAATCTTCACAGGATCTAGAAGTGTCACGAGAGCCCACTGCAATGTCAAAACTTAGAAAGAAGGCATTTGCTTACACAATCTTTATCATACCCTGGCCTTTTAAGAACGCGGCGTGCTTAGTGAGCTCCACACCCTGCATAACTGCATATTGCGGCACTCGAACAAATTGGCAAGCAGCTAGTGTGTACAATTTGTCTGCCAACAAACTAGTTTTACAAAAGCAGAGTTTGCTCCAACATTCACAACTACGGAGAAAACAAACAACAAGAACCTCATTGAGGCTCATTAACCCGGCTAAAATCAATTCCATATCGTTCATTTTACTTATTGTAATGATAAATGATATCAAGCTAAGATGTTGAATTTCATTTTACTTATTGTCATGATAAAAGATGGGGAAAATTGCATCTATACCGTCATCACGGCTTGTTTCTTGGAATTGAAAGCAACGTTGAACAACCTAGCTCTCTTGCAAACCTCCCAATGACTTTACATCATTATTTCAGAACTTAGCTGAATTAGTATTTACCTAGTCATTTGTTCCCCATGAATAGAAAACTAAGCTTTTTCTACTTGAATAACAACCTTAAAAGTACTCAGCAAGTCAGCATATATTCTATTGTACAGCCGAGGAACACTGCAAAAGAGAGTCCTAAAGTTGATGTGCTTCTATTCATTCTTGGGTTATGTAGCAAGTACACACCTTGGATGCGTAATGGATAGAGGGCGACTAAAGTTTAGCAGCCCGGCTGTCAGATGAACCCAAAGATCAGCCCCAGCAGCTTGTGCGATTGATGAGGCCAAACATCAAATTCTGTTGAACAGCCGCTTGTGCAATCAAATGCTTGTCGAACAGCACCACAAAACCACAGCCCCACCACGGATGAACAGCACCACATACGAGGATAGCCTGCAGACGAACAACACCACAGAACCATAGCGCGAGCACCAAACACCTGTCAAACAGCACCACAAGGGATGATGATAACCACGCAGCGAACAGGAGGCGAATTGAAAAAAAAAACGAACAGCAGCAGAACGAATTAAGGACGATTGCTAATCGAAGACAGCGGGATGATGGAACACATACCGCGACTGATGTGCGCCAAAGAAGTTGAAGGCGAGACCTTTCGCGGCCAAAGAAGTTGAAGACGAAACTATGCGCAGCGCTGCCCTGGTGATGCGAACAGCCCAATGTCGAGATCGTCGAGCTTAAAGACGAAACTGTCGAGCCTCCTCCGCAATTGACAGCCCAATGTCGATATTATTACTACCGAACCTCCTCTTCAAGCATAGATTGCCATTGATTGACCTCCAAGAGCTCGAACGATTGATATGATTTTTAGGGTTTCTTTCGGATTTTTTATCTTTCAATCTAAACAATCGATGAAAGTAGATAGAGACCAATCTAATCGAGAAGTAAGGGGAATTATTTTACAATATTTATCGGGGTTTTATTAAAAACCTTCTGATAGAAATTGACATTTCTAGTGGGTTAAATATTAACTCCCGAGAGAGTTTATCCGATTTTTAATTAAAAAAATAAACATATTTCTATCAGGAGTTTTTATAAAAAAAAACCTGTGCGAAAATCCTCTTTCAGCGGTTTTATAGAACCCCGATAATGTTGGCCTGATAAACGTTCAATTTGTACTAGTGAGACCCGTTGTCCAAGTGTCAACTAGAGGCGAGAGACGACCCTAGTTGCACTTGCGGGGGCGTGTTGAGAATGTGAAGAGACAAAGTGTCCCACATTGATTATACAAACAAAGAAGCCATAACATATAAGCTAGTGGGTTACTCCTCCTATTGCCAATTGGTTTTAGGATGGAACCCCGCTCGGCTTATGTGCTAGGCTATTAGCGCAAGGGCGCACGTGTGCACACGACCCCCGATCCCGAGTCCTAACGGACTTCAGTATGGTATCACAGCCTAAGATCCAAAGACCCAAATTTTTCTTTCTCTCCTTGTTCTAAACCCTAGCCGCCCCCTCCCCCTTGTGCCGCCACCCTCCCCCCCCCCCCTCGGCCACCACCCTCTTGCTGGCCCCCCCTCCCCTACGTGCCCGCCGCAACCCACTTTGCTGCACCCGCCGCTTCGTACCCCCCCTGGCGGCGCCCGCCGCACCTGCACCCGCCGCCCCCGTCCTTCCCGGCTCCCAGACCTCCCTCTCCCCCATCCCCACCTCCCACAAAACAGCCCTCCTTGACCCGAATTGGCAGGCGGCTATGCTCGACGAATACAGAGCCCTTACAAAGAATGGTACTTGGGTTCTTGTCCCGCGCCCTCCAGCGGCGAACGTCGTTCGCTGTATTTGGCTCTTCCGTCACAAGTTCCGCTCTGATGGGACGTTGGAGCGCTATAAAGAACGTCTTGTCGTCAACGGTCGATCCAAGCAGGTAGGTATCGATTGTGATGAGACCTTCAGCCCCGTGGTCAAGCCTGCCACTATCCGGGTGGTATTGAGTTTAGCTCTGTCGCGCAAATGGGTCATTCATCAGCTGCTGGATGTCAAGAACGCTTTTCTGCATGGTCACCTGAATGAGACAGTCTACATGTTTCAGCCGCCGGGATTTACTGATGTCGATCGTCCTAAGCACGTCTGTCTCCTGAAGCGCTCTCTGTATGGTCTGAAACAGGCTCCACGAGCTTGGTTCCAGCGCTTTGCTTCTCATTTGCTCCGCTTGGGTTTCATTGGCAGCCGCTCGGATTCGTCCCTGTTCATCTATCGCAGAGGCTCCGACATGGCATTTCTGCTACTATATGTTGACGACATCATTCTCACCGCCTCTTCTGATGCTCTTCGGACGTCGATTATTTCACGGCTAAGTGCTGAATTCGCTATGTCAGATTTGGGCCAGTTGTCTTACTTCTTGGGGGTTGCTGTTCAGCGGCATGCGTCTGGGCTTTTCCTCTCACATTGTAAGTATGCTGCTGAAATTGTTGCTCGGGCTAACATGAGTAACTGCAATCCGGTCGCCACCCCTGTCGATACATCCAACAAGCTTAGCGCTCACTCTGGTCCTTTGGTTGATGATCCGACATTATACAGGAGCCTTGCTGGTGCTCTTCAGTATCTCACCTTCACCAGACCTGATATCAGTTACGCCGTTCAGCAGATCTGCTTGTTTATGCATGCACCCAGGGAACCCCACTTTCATGCCTTAAAGCGGATCATTCGGTACATCAGCGGCACACTCGAGCTCGGCACCACGATCACTCATTCCTCTAAGCTTGACCTTGTTGCATACACTGATGCGGATTGGGGTGGTTGTCCTGACACGTGTCGCTCCACGTCTGGTTACCGTGTCTTCCTCAATGACACCCTTGTGTCGTGGTCGGCCAAGCGTCAGTCCGTCGTGTCTCGCTCCAGCGCTGAAGCCGAATACAGGGGCGTTGCCAACGTTGTCTCTGAGTGCTCTTGGCTCCGCAATCTCCTGCTTGAGCTCCGTTGCCCTCTTATGAAGGCCACTCTGGTCTACACTGATAACATTTCGGCAGTCTATCTGGCTAGCAACCCGGTCCAACATCAACGCACGAAGCACATTGAGCTTGATCTCCACTTCGTCAGGGACAAGGTTGCCATAGGACATGTTCGCGTTCTCCATGTCCCGTCCTCATATCAGTACGCTGATATTTTCACCAAGGGTTTACCTAGACAGTTGTTCATTGATTTTCGCTCCAGTCTCACTGTACGACCCCCTCCAGTTTCGACTGCGGGGGTTTGATAGATTACATAGGTCTTAATATTGTATAGTGGGCTAAAAGCCCATTAAGGCCCAATACCTTTGTAACATATATATATGTTATATCAATCAATGGAAACCCTAAGGAGGACATTACAATCAATCTCATGATCTCACAATAAGCTAACGGGCTAATCAACTCAACAAACAGAAAATCGCAAATCAACTCAATCAGACTTTGAGGAATGAAAATCGAATTGGGCAAAACCCTAGAAAATCGAATTTGAATGAAAATCGCTTTAAGAACGAACCTTTCTCTCAAGTCTCGACACGGGCTTCTTTGGCGCTGCTGCTTCCAGTTCCTTCGTCAGATCCTCCAGGTGTAGAGCTCGTCTCCGGCGTCATCCGTACTACAAAAAGGAAGTTAAGCGAGCGAGCGAGAGAGGTAGAAGACGAAGCCAGAACTGAGGGATACTAACTTGGATCGAACCCACCATATTCAGAGGTAGATGACGAACTGTTTCTATGTTGAACAAATTGATGGAGGCAAGGAGTGGTGCCCTTTCTTGTCTAGATTCTCCCAAATTTTAATTTTACAGTTTATCTATTTCATTTCTCTCTTTCTCTGAATTTAGAGAAAAAAATTCTCTTTCTCCCCCTTTCTCTATTTTACAGATCAGCATCTCTTGGGCTTCTCTTACTCCATAGTTTTGTTCTATAGAAGGATCCATGAACACGGATGAAATGCAGCGCTTGGTTAAAGAAGCATGTAATGATCCTTCCAAGTGTAAATATATAAATTCATATGGATTATTTCACATGCGTGGGTGTGGTTTCCTACTCAAAGCATTATTTTTTTACTACCCTTTTGCCATCTAGCATTCATAGTTTAGTTTAAGGCTCTTTAAATAATCAGCCTAACAAGACTGTTTATAGTTGCAAAAGGCAAAAAAAAAAAAAAACAGCTACAAACAAAGGGCTCATGCAAATTGCAATCAAGGAAGCAAAAGATGTCTTTAAAAGTTCCCTAGTAAATATAAACAAGACAAATTAAGTGGGAGATTGGTGAATCTATGAATGATCACTGATTAAGAACATGATGATATTTTTTTGCTGAAACCTAAAGACACGAAAACATGATCTGAGCCGTAATACCTGACTAATTGGTCCGGTTTCAATCTCTGAATTGGATTTGGTATGGTAAATTCATCAAGTTAAACATCACTTTGTTTAAGAGAACATATTATCCTATGTAGGAATCGAACCCACATCTTTGTGCATAAACACACCGCTCTACCAATTGAGCTAATAAGCTATTTGTCAATCCGAACTTAATATTAGCCACTCTCATACAAAGTCAATTTCAATCATCAGTTCTTTAGAGAGAAGATTGGGATGAAGATAATGTGAATTAAGATGGGGTGTTGAATTGTACTTAACAATGTGCATTTGAACTCTAGTTCAAGGTTTAAAATTCTGGTTTTTCTGTTTCTGTAATCGATGTCGAGTAGCAAGCAATGTTGTACTCGAAGTCGAGTTGAGAGCAGTTTTATTTTGTGTTTTCTAGCACGTTTCCTTAGCTGTGTTAGTGGTGTAGTGGGGTGCAGTTACTCGAGCAGTTACTCAGCACTTGTGACTATGTTAGTGGGGGAATTTGTAATGGGTTTAGTTGTGATTAATGTGAATGAAAGTTTAGCTCTCTCTCGGTTTTGAGCGTGAGTTGTGTGAGTCTAGTGTCTTTGAGTGTGCACCACAGTTCATTGATTCTCAGATTGAGTTGCAACATCTAATTGAAAGCACGATCGGTCGTCCCTTGTTTTGCCCTAAATCAACTGGTTTTGGAAAACAAAAAATTAAAGAAGGGAGAGTTGAAACAACGACTCTCCCGTATATGTTTTTTTTTTAAGTTTTTCTTTGTTTGTTTAAGTTAAAATGATTTTTTTTAACAAGAAATAATTCGAAGTCAAGACTTCAGTTTATGTCTTGGACAACGAGAGGCCGAAAAAGGCAGACGGGCTAACCGTCATGATACAACCATAAAAAGCATAAAACAAAAAAGAAACCCGAAAACAAAAGATCTCAGCAAGAAGACCAGAAGAGAGACAGTCGAAGGACATCGAGTGGAAGCTGCGAATGCCGAGAACATGAGAAAGTCGATGGACTGACACGACGACTCGACGTCGGGGAGACAGATGCAGAAACCCATCAGCGGAAAAGGCGTCACCGGGGGAAGTGCGGATCAACGACGTTCTCCCCACCTAGATGAGAGATCTTCGAGAATCACGAACACTGTCACGGTCAACTCGAACAATAGGGCACCCGAGACTGCACTTCATCCGGAACTAAACGAACCCATACCCAAGAAACGACTTCACTCTACCGGACAAAATAAACCAAGATCAAATGAAACGGGTTAAAGGGTAAAGCGATTCAGCCGGTCGAATATATATATAAATATAAAAGGGTAAGTGGGTTAAAAGATCAAGGGCAAGGAAATGGGTAAAACAGTCAAAATCTAGAATATGGGTAACAAGCCCAAATCTAACATTCAAGCCCAAATAACAAAACATGACCTAAATTGAAGGCTCAAAATGTCGAAGACTTTTTTCTTTTTTTTTCCCTTGTGGCTTCTGAAAGAAGCTTGAGAGGAGAGAGGTTCCGAGTTGTTTCAGAGACGGGCCACAGGGCAACGCACAAGCCCTGGCCGAACCCGGAGGCGGACAAGGCCTGGGCAAGCCAGAGGTAGAAGCGGGGTGGAGGTGAACCGGGGAGAACAGAAGACGCGACGCGAATCCGAAACCCCAATCGATGCCCCCTGGAGGAGGATACAGATTCCGCCAACGATCGGAGATGGAGCTCGGCGCAACCACACCCATCGCGAGGATCTGGTTGAGGATAATTAAAGATTCGGATCGCGCCCGGGGGAGGGGGGGTTGACGGGGCCGAACCAAGTCTATTTCGTGTGTTCGAATTTTGGGGGGTTTTTAATTAGGGATTGGCATTTGTGGAAGCGGAATATATTTAGCTTCCCATATTATATATTTTTGTAAAAAAATAGTAACAACGAATTGCATATTATATATATATTTTTTAAAACTCGGGGTACTTTGGCTAATTCTCTAATATCTTTCATATATTGGCTATTTTTCGATTTTTGGCTATTTGTAAAAAAAATTCCTCAAAACACCCCACGGGATCCCCCACTTGCTCCCACCCTCAATCCCCCTAGCCTCCCCCCGTAACGTTTGGATCTATTCCCCAAAAAATAAAATAAAAAGTTGGGATCTTTACAATGCCAATAGAAAGAACATGTTCAATCTTGAGGCAACTGAGCCTGAAAGATGGCTGGAAATCAACATCAAAGAGGTGGAAGCGGAGCAGCAGCTTCAGGTACGGCGAGGGAGGGTCAAGCGACCAGCAGAGGAGCTCGTGGAGGCAAATGGGAGGCCTGAATGGGATGATGATGTACGGAAATGGGACTACTGGGAATGGCTCCTCTGGCTGCAACCAGACGACCGAGAAGAAGAGGGTTATGGTGGTTGTTGACCAGTCCTCAAGGTCAAAGCATGCCATGATGTGGGCCCTCACCCATGTCGCTAACAAGGGCGATTTGCTCACTCTTTTGCTGCTTTGCATGTCATTTCTCCCTCTGACTGTGGATCCTCTGAGCCATCTTCTGGCTTCCTTGCTAGCTCTCTTGGCTCCCTTTGCAAGGCCTGCAAGCCCCAGGTTTGTTTGTGCTTTCTTTCCTTTGTTTTTCAATAATCAATATCCATATCATATAATAACAGGCTAACAACAATGAATAATGTGATGTGCTGATTCAACAAAAATACCCACTTGAAATTGAAAAATTACCCATATATCTTTCTTTAGTTTTGCAATGTTCTGTTGAGTTCAATTTATGTGATTTGCTAATGTTAAGCTCTCATTGAATATGAGCTTGTATATATCATGTATATGAAAATGTGAAAGTTGTTGAAATGGGTTTTTTTTTTTTGCAATCTGATAGGTGGAAGTGGAAGCACTTGCAATATGATAGTTCTTCAAGAGTTGAAGAAAGGGTAGGCGCCTGTACACGGGATGTTGATCGGGTGCTCTCGGTTTATGAATCCGCTTTCAGGCCACGCTTTCTGAAATATGCTCTCGATGAAGGTGTACACCGGTTGCACGAACACCTACACAACGACGACGTACAAATGCAACATTTTATGGCTTATTTGTGCTGATAAGAAGTTGATAGTTATGAAAGCAAGTTATAGTTATGGTACCTGATAGGCACCAAGTGACCAACCAAGTGGTCAAGTGGACAACTACGCACATCTTGGCAAAGTCGACGAGCCAGAAGGGCTCATAGAAGCTGAAGTCAGTGAGGACGTTACCGGGTGCCTTGTTGCCGAAGGCAGCGTAGCCAATATTGCAACCGCATAGAAGGTAGAACGTGGATGTGGTTGCTATGGCAACACCCGCGGCCTTCTTCATTACAATTTGTTCTCCGGTGGGCTCGATTTCAGCGTGTTCTGCACGCAATGCAAGTAGCGAACTGCATATATTCACTACTAGAAAAGCAGTTAATATTAGACGTGTAGAAAACGATTTGATCCTAAATGCTAGCACAGAAGCGAGGTCGTAAAGTAAACATGCAAAGCGGAAGATAAATAACACACGGATTGATGACGCAGTTCGGTTTCCCTACTCTGCGGAGCCTCAAGAGGGAGAGACTCAAACCCTAGAATCCACTAAGTATGAACGAGTTACAGATCATGGATACAACTAGTGACGAGCTAAAGGTAACAGATCTAGGTCAAGCAACTCAAGACAAACATAGACAAACAAGGAGAGAATACGAAAAGGAACAGATACTCCCTTCACTTCGAAGAAGATCGAAGCCGGAGGAGAGCAGGTGAAGACGACGCTAAGGCGGTTGAGAAACCAGGCCGGGGCTCGTCTTCTTCCTCTTCGGTGTGAGATCTCCTTCAGCGGCGCTTGGGAACCTAGGGTTTCCTCTCTTCTCTCTCTCTTTCTCTTTACAGATGGAAGAACAGTGAATGAGCTCGCGATTAGGGTTTCTGAGAAAGAGGCCTCTTATAGGGAGCGTCTTTAAGGCAAAACGCAGCGTTTGGAACAAGGCCAGCAAAGTGCCGTTGGAAGCTCTTCAGAGTTGGGCTAGGAGAAGTGGGCTGGGCTTCAACTGGATTGGGCCGACGACTAAAGATGAAGCAGCTTCATCTTTAATATCAATCCAACAATCCAGCAAGGGAAGGACTCCAACCAAGCTCACCAAGTGCCACTGACTGGGCTCACTCGAGCCACCCTTGGTCCAATGTCTTGAGCCACTTGTGACCTAGTCCTAACTTTGAGCTTCTAGCCATTACATGTACATAATACTAATACATACATCTGGATTATAGACATTACAATTTGCCCTCCTAATCCAGCCACTATGTATTACAACTCGTTCATTTAAATAGGGATCTGGGTTGTGTCTTCAATCCGTCCGTCCTCGGCTCATGTACCTACAAGTTAGTTCACATCAAGAATATGAAGAAAGTTTCTGCAAAAGTAGAATTTGCCAGAAGGAACAATCTTCGTGCCAAAGTCAGCTGGATTCAGTTCTCCTTTGATCTTCAAGAGGCTCAAGGTCTTGTCCTCAACCCTATGTCTTATGAAGTGAAACCTAACATCAATGTGTTTGGTTTTCTCATGATACATTGGGTCTTTGCACAAATACAGAGCACTTTGGCTATCCATGTTGATCACAGGTACAAACTTTCTTCTGAAAATCTCACCAAGTATGCCTTTCAGCCAAATGGCTTCCTTAGCAGCTTTAGTAGCTGCAATGTACTCAGCTTCTGTGGATGACAAGGCCACCACAAATTGTTGTTGAGACTTCCAGGAGATGCAATTGCCAGCCCAGGTGAAATAATATGCAGTTGTGGACTTCCTTGTGTCCTTGTTGCTTGCATAATCAGAGTCTACAAATCCTTGGAGATCACTTGCAGAGGAGTAGCTGGAATAGATCAAACCCAAGTGTTTAGAACCATTCAAATATTTAAGTAAATATTTCATAGCATTCCAATGAGGTGATCCAGGGTTAGACATATATCTACTTAGAACACTTATAGCAAAGGCTAAGTCAGGTCTGGTGCAAAGCATTGCATACATAATAGAACCAACAGCCACATCATAGGGAACATCAGCCATTTCCTTTTTCTCATGATCAGTCTTAGGGCATTGCCCTTTACTTAAAGTAAGGTGCCCTCCTAAGGGTATAGGTGAAGACTTAGAGTCAAGCATGCAGAATTTCTCAAGAATTTTTTCAATATAGTCAACCTGGGATAACATGAGAGTTTTCTCAGCTCTATTTCTTATGATTTTAATTCCCAGAATTCTCTTGACATTGCCAAGATCCTTCATGTCAAAATGTTTCATTAAGTTCCTTTTAGTATCAGAGATGACTTTCATAGAAGCACAGACAAGGAGAATGTCATCTACATACAAGAGAATAAACAGAGGAAACTTGGTGGTAACACCTTTGATATACAAGCAGGAATCATAATCACTTCTAATAAAGCCTAGAGATCTCATGCAAGAATCAAATTTTATGTTCCATTGTCTGGGAGACTGTTTAAGGCCATAAATTGATTTTTTAAGAAGACAGACATGATCAGGTTTCTTCTTATCAGTAAACCCCTTAGGTTGCTTCATGAAAATTGTTTCATTAAGATCTCCATGCAGAAAGGCTGTTTTAACATCCATTTGTTCAAGTTCCCAATAAAAAACAGTAGCAATAGCAAGAAGTAATCTCAGAGTTTTATATTTCACAACTGGAGCAAATATATCATTGTAATCCAGCCCTTCTCTTTGACTAAATCCTTTAGCTACCAGTCTTGCTTTGAATTTAGGTGGCTCATTAGTTTTAACCCCTTCTTTAATCTTAAAGACCCATTTACAGTCAATGGCTTTAGCATGAGCAGGTTTAGGAACAAGAACCCATGTGTTGTTTATTTTCATAGATTCAAGTTCTTCAAGCATAGCTTTGTACCATTTTACAGAATCAGAGGATCTCATAGCAGATTCAAAAGTTTCAGGGGGATTATTTTTAATGATTTCAGATGCAACAAAAGCAAACTCAACAATATTAATGTCATCAGTGTATCTTCTATTAGGAATCCTAGTTCTAGGACTCCTATCCCTAACAAGTTGATAATCATTAGCAGCAGAGTTATCATTGAAAGGCACAGAAGAATTCACAGAAGGAGAGGAAGAAGAAGAAGCATGCTCAGACATAGAAGGCCCAGAAGAAGGAGAACTGGGAGAATCAGAGTCAGATTGGAGGTTTAAGGGTACTCCCTGAGTTGTGTCTTCTTCATTTTCTTCAAGTTTCTCTTCATCATTTCCTCCTCCTAATTGTTGAGGTTGCTGAATTGGTGTGACAGGATCAGTTCTTCTTTGAGAAGAGAAGAAAGTTGGAACATGACCAGTGTCAAACTCATCTTCTTCACCTAGCTCAATTACAGAATCCCTGAGTTGGTCATCAGGAACAAAGAACTTGGAGGGCTCATCAGTGTTGCCTGCATTCTCATTTCTAGGAGTGAGGATATTCTTAAAGTGGAAGTCAGTTTCATTAAATGTAACATTTCTTGCAACAATAACTTTATATCCACCAGGTTGAATGAGAAGAATTTTATAGCCCTTCACACCTTCAGGGTATCCCAACATCACACCCTTTAGGGCTCTAGGCTGTAGCTTACCTTGAGAAACTTGAGCATAAGCAGTACAACCAAAGGGTTTAAGGTATGACAGATTGAGTACCTTACCAATCCACAGTTCTTGTGGAGTTTTGAAGCCAGTTATAGAGGAGGGGCTCCTGTTGATCAGATAGGAGGCAGTGACAACAGCCTCTCCCCATAGGCTATGCTTCATTCCTGCAGTGAAGAGAATGCATCTGGCCTTATCTAACAGTGTCCTGTTCATCCTCTCAGCAGTGCCATTCTGCTGAGGGGTGCCAGGCACTGTGAGTTGCCTTTTGATCCCACTCTCCCTGCAGAAATCATTGAAGGCAGTATTGCAAAACTCAAGGCCATTGTCAGTCTTAAAGCAAACAAGTTTATAGCCAGATTGAAGCTCTACCTTTGATTTCCAAGCTTTAAAAGCCTGGAAGGCCTCATCCTTAGATTTAAGGAGAGTAAGCCATACTTTTCTGGAGAAGTGGTCAATGAAGGAAATAAAATATTTCTTACCACCAATAGTGTCTACCTGTGCAGGACCCCAGAGGTCAGAGTGTACATATTCAAGAGGCTTAGTAGCCTTGTACACTGAGTTAGGAAACACCTGTTTGGTAGCTTTGTCAAATACACAATTCTCACAGAAAGACGGATCAGAGAGCTTATCAGATATTAAACCATGTTTATGCAAGTAATATAGGCCTTTGTTTCCAATATGCCCTAACCTGAGATGCCAGAGTTTGGTTAGATGAGAAGTATCAATAAGATTGCACTCATTATCAGGGGTGATGACATGATATAAACCTTTTCTCCTAATAGTCTTGACAATGCACTTGTTATTGAAAGAAACAGTTTTAATGCCACCACTGGTGTGTATATCATAATTCATGCAATCAAACACAGATTCAGACATTAGACTCCTCCTCAAATCAAGAACCCATTTGACATCTTTCAGAGTGATGACATTCCCATCAAACATCTTTAGAGAGACATCCCCAACCCCCTTGATGGCAAGTGTGTGATGGTCACCAAGTTTGACCATCCCACACCTACTCTGATCAAGGTTATCAAAGCTGGCTTTGATAGGGGTGGCATGTATGGTGCAACCAGAGTCAAGGATCCAATTGCCTGAATCACCTTCCTCTGGTGTACACATGAAGAGTTCATTGGGATATGCACCACAGTCAGACTCAAGCAATGAAACAGAAATGTCATTTTTGAGTTTATTTTCATCAGCTCTTTTCTTTTTCCTGCAATCTTTAATCCAGTGACCTAGGTGACCACAGTAGTTGCATTTAGAATCTTTAGGCACCTTGGTTGTAGACTCAGATTGTTTAGCATTAGAATTCTCATCTTCTTTAGCCTTTTTCTTATTCCTGTTCCTATTTCTATTGCCATTGGACTTGTTGGAATTAGCAAACAAGACTTCAGATTTTTCAGTGTTATCAGATTTAACACCAAATTTAGATTTGAAAACTTTTAGCATCTCATTTTTCTCAGTGATGGTCTCAACTATTCTTTCCTTAGCGAGAGGCTCCCTAGAGAATTGAATAACATCCTTAAAGTGATCAAACGGTGAAGGCAGAGAATTAAGCAACAAGATAGCTTGATGAGAATCCTTAATACTATCATCACATCTCTCTAATTCTTGGGTCATTTTCATAAACTTATCTAAGTTGTCATTTAAAGTGATGTTGATATCCATTTTAAATGTAAACAACCTGCAGAGAAGAGAAATGCGACTTGGCAGAGATTTGACAAGAAAAAGATCCTCCAGGGCTAACCACAGAGCCCTGGGGTCATTTACCTTCACTACCTGTCCTTCTACATCATCAGTGAGCCTGAGCATAATCTCAGCACGAGCTTGCTCAGATATTTCTGGTGGGACAGGAGCTGGTGGAACTGGTTGGACTGGAGGGCCTCCCTCTGGTGCATTTGCAGCAGAAAGTGCTAGTTCAAGGGGAGCAACTGCTCTCCAGCACTTTTCTTTGATGAGGATCGCTTTCATCTTGACTTGCCACATGGCAAAGTCAATTTTACCATCATATGGTCGGATTTTGACATAAGAGTCAGCCATGGTACCTACACACAAAAGCCAAACAAAGTCAGATAGCTCAAAAACAAGAATAACAGCAAAGGTTACTTAAAGCAAGAGATATTCAACAAAGTAAAGCACAGAAAAACTGTTTTTGTAAAGAACAAAAAACAAGTTTTTGAAAACTGGTGTGGTACGTCGGACGGGAGAGGAGCAGCGCCTGACCGGTGGACACTATATGCGGCCTGCCCAATGTCCACGCCCCCAGATCTATTTCCCGCGTCTACAAAGACGAGAGAAAGGAAGAAAAGGGACAACTAAGCTCTGATACCACTTTGTAGAAAACGATTTGATCCTAAATGCTAGCACAGAAGCGAGGTCGTAAAGTAAACATGCAAAGCGGAAGCTAAATAACACACGGATTGATGACGCAGTTCGGTTTCCCTACTCTGCAGAGCCTCAAGAGGGAGAGACTCAAACCCTAGAATCCACTAAGTATGAACGAGTTACAGATCATGGATACAAGTAGTGACGAGCTCAAGGTAACAGATCTAGGTCAAGCAACTCAAGACAAACATAGACAGACAAGGAGAGAATACGAAAAGGAACAGATACTCCCTTCACTTCGAAGAAGATCGAAGCCGAAGGAGAGCAGGTGAAGACGACGCTAAGGCGGTTGAGAAACCAGGTCGGGGCTCGTCTTCTTCCTCTTCGGTGTGAGATCTCCATCAGCGGCGCTTGAGAACCTAGGGTTTCCTCTCTTCTCTCTCTCTTTCTCTTTACAGATGGAAGAACAGTGAATGAGCTCGCGATTAGGGTTTCTGAGAAAGAGGTCTCTTATAGGGAGCGTCTTTAAGGTAAAACGCAGCGTTTGGAACAAGGCCAGCAAAGTGCCGTTGGAAGCTCTTCAGAGTTGGGCTAGGAGAAGTGGGCTGGGCTTCAACTGGATTGGGCCGACGACTAAAGATGAAGCAGCTTCATCTTTAATATCAATCCAACAATCCAGCAAGGGAAGGACTCCAACCAAGCTCACCAAGTGCCACTGGCTGGGCTCACTCGAGCCACCCTTGGTCCAATTTCTTGAGCCACCTGTGACCTATTCCTAACCTTGAGCTTCTAGCCATTACATGTACATAATACTAATACATACATCTGGATTATAGACATTACAAGACGCTTTCGGTTCGACGCTTTGATTTACCGTCGATGGCATTTTTTAACGCGCGCTTGCACTTGTACCATTCTCGACATTTTTAAGTGTCATAAATCGAAGAAACATGATTCGACTATTTTAAGCGTCGATGTTTATGTTTCATTAAAAATTAAATTAAAAGGAGAAGCGGCCCCCTTTTGTTTACATTTCTCCCCGTCAAAACCCTATAACTCCTTCCTCATCTTTCCGCCGCCAAGAGTCTCTCAAGTCAACTATGCGGTTTGGATTCAACCTTCCGATTATAGTGTGTTGTAGTTATTCGACCGCTCAATGATGCAATTGGGAGCCTGGCAATTGTTGGAGACGATTTACATGTGTGAATCCTCAAATTAGAGGAAGATCGAAGAAGACAAAGAAAAGATCGATCAAAGACCAAGAGAAGACGAAGAAAGATCAATCAAAGACCAAGAGAAGACGAAGAAAAGATAATTTAGAGAGAATCCGCAAAGATTTAGGGATTAGGGTTCATCTGAGGAAGAGGACGATGCAGATTGATCAGAAAGTTTGTAATTTCCAAACATCTTCCTCTATATTTCCTTCGATGGTTCAGATTCCAAGTCTTGTTTCAAGTTCTGATTGTTGTTTTTCTTTTTTTGCAGATGTTGATGAGTTTTGGCACTGTGCTGTCATGGTAAGCGCTTTCTTCTTCTCTATTCTTGTCTAGTGCGCTACTGCTCTCTCTCTCTAGATTTATATTTGTTGTTCTTAATTTGATGTTGAATCCAGTATTTTTAAAATGTGAGAAGTTCGGCTTACTATTGTACCTAGTTATCAACCTTTTGTGCTCTCACACCAAAACGTGGAAAAGAAGGGGTTAGGTTGTTGAGAGGTGGATAAATCAGGTTAGTGTAATGCTTACTATACACCTTAAACTAAGCATTTACCTCGTGGTTTACTTGGGATTGATGGACATTGTATATCATGCAGCTTTTGTTAGAGTTGGATGGTGTGGGTTCAAGGAATGGGTATATAATTGGGGCAACCAATTGTTATGACCGATTAGTCTAATTGTCCATCTTATTTATCTAGCTAGTATTTTAAGTGTCTTTGCCAATCTATGATGGGTGTTTATCAATCTTGAAATCACCAGCTAAGAAGAATTATACTGAGAGATGTTGTTTATCAATCTTAAAGTATTTGTATGCACGGAACTTGTATTTTGGCTTGTCTATACTGTATTTACTCTCTAAATATCATTTGTCTAGATCTAATCCTACATATCTTTTTTATGTACTTGAACTTTGGATTGATTATGAAGTTGTGATCTAGTTATATATTTTAGTTCTTTTAAATTGTGTTAGTTTGACATTCAATAAATGAATCGAATGTTGTGCTATCTGTTGCTTAAGGTCCAGATGGCATAAGAGGACTGACTGCATAGGAGGTGACCTTCTAGTGTGTTTAGACTCCATTAAGAATATTTAATTGTTTTAGTGATTCTAGCTTGCCCGTGTTCTGCAGATGACTTTGGAATAAATATTTGAGTAAAATGGTGAGATTGCAAAATGAATGCTTGAGTAAATTGAAATGTCTAGATTGCAAAAGGAGGATTAAAAGAATATTGCTAGGGCCTAAATAGCCTAAATATGGATAAACTTGGTATGTAGAAAATTGATGGGATGTCTATGATATTTGAGGATAATTGATCTTGTATATTTAGACCTATGATTTTCATTTTGATCTTGGAATTGTACTTTTTATTCTATGCAGAAATAGAAAAGAAGAGAAGAATAATACTAGTACTCTGGAGCAAGGTTTATTGTCATAGCAAGTATATATTTCATGGTTTCTCTTGTGATTGTCTCAAGGATATTTGGATTTCAAAACTAGAGGATTGTATTTGTATTTTAAACAGGGTATATAGATTTGTCTTGTTTTACAATTTATTTATTTTTGGATTATGTACATGTATTTTTCTTTTAGTAATATATAAATAAATATAATGTAGATATTTTTTGTTTCATTTATTATGTTCTTGCACAAATAGATATTTTATTTTGATTCTCGAATAAGTGATTTGTCTCAAATATAGTAGAACAGTGGCAAAAATGAAATAGTTTTTTTTTAAAATAAAAAATGACAATCTCGACGCTTTTTTATGTCAAAATGATGTTATTTTCCTTGAAAGCCGAGGTGACTAATTTGGACGCCCAAAAGCGTCGAATATTTCTCGACGTCAAAAAACGTCCATAATTACACTAAATTTGGACGGAAAAAAGCGTCGACCAAAATTCGACGTTAAAATTACCGACGCTTTATTGAATCGTCGAAAAGAAAATTCTAGACGTTTTAAAGCGTCTAAAATGGCTCCAAAAAGCGTCCTTTACGGCCCTGTTTTCTAGTATTGATTAGTTGTGTCCAAAAAAATAGATTCACCCGCGCCATGGTGCGTTTTTTTAAAACCAAAATACTATATATAAAAATATTATAAAATATTAATTAATGTTTAAGATAAAAATCATAAAAAAAATTTACAATAAATGTATCTTATAATTATCTCAGATTTTTTTTAAATCTTATGTAAAATATAATACATAAATATAGATATTTTAAATTACTCGGTAATAATAACATCAATATCATCATAACATTGTTTAATTTGATGTGTCATAATCAATAGTTATATTGAATATTTTGAATTAAGCCTAATAGTTAGTAAATAATTATATTAGATTGGATTCAATGTTTTGAATTAAGCCCAATAGTTAGCAAAATTAAAGAAAAAAGAGAATTAAAGGAAAAAGAAGAAGAAGAAAAATGAGAATAAAAGAAAATCAAAGAAAAATGGGAAAATAAAAATAATTAGTTAAGACTCATAAAATGCCTCTAAGATTGACACATCATCCTAAACTCTTCTAAAATAAGAGTTTATATAGATAGTTAGTAAATAATTATATTAGATTGAATTTAATGTTTTGAATTAAGCCCAATAGTTAGCAAAATTAAACAAAAAAGAGAATTAAAGGAAAAAGAAGAAGAAGAAAAATGAGAATTAAAGAAAATCAAAGAATAAGGGGAAAATAAAAATAATTAGTTAAGACTCCTAAAATGCCTCTAAGATTGACACATCATCCTAAACTCTTCTAAAGTAAGAGTTTACTAGTGTAGTACTCGTGCCTTAGGCACGGGCTTACTATTTCAAATGGACTCACATCAACAATGAATACGTATTGTTATATGAAAGACTTTTAATTTAAAAAAAATACTATTTAGATCTAATCTTGTTCTATTTAGATCGATAATCTAGATACAGTTATCTATTATTCTAATAGAAAATAGCGAATCCTAGAAAACGTTAAAACAAAATGACTATTAAAATCTAAATCATTCAATATTTAATTAGCGGTTATAATTATTTTAACTCTACCCATAGTTATTACACAACTCTACTTTAACTTAAGCTATAAAAAGTACATATATAGTTTGCTAACAAAATTAATATCATTTTAATGTCAATATATATGAGGTTATTAAAAAGGCCTAAAGACCAAGTTTATTCAAGTAAAACTTTCACAGTTATTCCAATAATATATTGTATCTAAGACATGCATTTATACCTTAATATAAAGTAATAACTAGGAGATCGATTAAAGTTTAAAATTGAAAAAGAAGTTGTTATTATATACTTAGCCAAAAATGGAATGCGTAGCTATTTGAAATGAGAAATTTTATTCATTGAAATTATATGAAATAAAAAGGGTTTAATACCACATACTCTCTTATCAATACCTCTAATGCAAACATCCTTGATTTTAAGCCAAACCTTCATATATTCTAACTATATATTAAATAATTTTTATTTAAGGTGTAGGGGTATGGAGTATCATAATTTTATTATTCCTTAGTCTTAATTTGATATTTGTTGATTAATAATTTTAAAATGGAAAAAAAAATTAGCAAGTGATTTGTGTAAGATTTAACCCTAATAAACCATCTAAAATTGTAAGAAGATAAGCCATTTTTTAATGTTCAACATAGATAGAACTCCCATCCGCAAGGTCACATAGAAAAATATCTTATTTTAAAAATATTCACTACTAGAATTTTGTTATTTAACATCGGTTCATTAACATTAGTCAGAAAAACCTGCCATGTTAAACAGTTTTTTAACATCGGTTTCTAAATTTGCGATGTAAATAAAAATATAGACATCGTCCTATTGATTTGACAGATGTTAAATATGTGTTTTATAAAAAAATCCAAGGCACGGAACTAAACCCCAATTCATTTAAACACCCGCTCAAACAAATATGTGAACTATTTTAGAGGCGCTTCTTTCTTCTTTCTCTATTCTTCATTTGCTCGGTGGGAGGAGCACTGTCAGCGCTAGCACCACAGTGGGAGGAGCCACCACCATCGCCTTGCTGTTCCACGCTAGCTCCACATGGCTTTTTCGTTGCCATCTCCCTTTCCCATTCCAAGTTCTGCCTTTGTTTTTCTCTCCCAACTCGTGCTTACCCGTTACCTTTCACAAATCTAGGGTTTCGCTTGATGACCTAATCGGAATTCAGCCGCCTATCTCTGTTGCCGAATTTCTTCTTGTAAGTCCCTTCCCTACTCCCTCTTTTCAATTTCAGAAACATCCAGGAACCCTAACCCTCTTATTTGAACTTTCCCCTCTTTTTAAGTTTAAACTCCCACAGGTGGATTGGGTGGCTCGCGAGCATCCCCCTCTCTCTGCAAGGTAATTTCGTCTTCTTTATGTTAGATCTGACTTGTTTGAATTTAGGATGGATTCGTTTGGATCCGAATTTACTATTAGCAATCGTAACTAGATCTGTTAGAGTTACTCACTTTATGATTGTCTATTTTCTTAAACTTCTTTACCGGATCTGAAAACTTAGAAGGAATTTTAAAATTTTCATTATCATCATTCAATTTCTGAAGTTGTGGATTTGTTGTGCTAATGTACACTATTATTGTGATATCGTAGCATGTTGGTCGTTTCTTGTACACCGCGCACTGTGCTCGCCCCGACTCAATCTCCATTGTCATCAACAGGTAAAAAAATATTCAGCCTTTCAAAGCACTAGGTTGAAATTGTGTGTTTACTTTTCTTGTAAAAGCCATCAAAAGCCTATGAGCTGTTGAAAAAGGATCCTGGTAGTTTCTATACATCTATAGCTCTTTATTACAAGTAAAAATTCCCTGGTAAGGAGAACTTCATTCTCATATATAAAATTACCCTGGTAAGGGGTGGTGTTCTGTTCAACACTCTTAATATGCCACGGTCATCAGTATTTCTACGTCTCTGTCAGTGGTGGTGGTGGATCTCATATGAGGAGCTTTGTTCAAATAAAGGTGAGTGTGGCTAGTGAGGCGTTGTGCCTGTCTGCCATGCTATATATAAGATATTTTAGGATTTTTCATAAAAAAATGTTTGCTAGGTGCCTGGGGAAATCAAAAGTATTTATTTTCCAGAATTTTTACCGATAACTATACGCATTTCATGTCTGGGTATTGCAGGTTAAAATGGCATATGATCAAAAATCAAAAGCCGAGAGGTTATGCTTTCATAGAGTTTGCTCATACTTGGGATATAAAAGGTTTGTTTGCTTTATGCCCAAACTGTGAACCTCTTACTTGCTCTCCTCTAACCTGATTGATTTTCATCTTGAAACTTACTGTGTTATTTCATCCAAACAGTTGCATATAAGCAGGCTGATGGAAGGAAGATTGATGGGAGGAGGGTTCTTGTGGATGTGGAACGTGGACGAACTGTTCCGAATTGGCAACTCCGCAGACTGGGTGGTGGATTAGGAACCACACGGGCAAGAGGTGAAGATGCTAATCAGAAAGAAGCCTACAATAAGGTAATTTCGGAGGTTCCATTGGTAACGCAGTTTTGATTTTGTGCTTAGCGGTTTGGATCAGTGTGACCTATGAGGGCATGAAGCTGGAATGCCAAATTTTGCCTTGTCTTTATATGATCCAGGAATTGGCTAACTTTATTCTTTCTTTTGTGATTTTTTTATCCAGCTTTCTATGCTATTGTGAGAATTTACATGATGAATTTCCCCTCATTCATGATTTTCTGGTTTCTTTTTTCCTGTTTTGTTCATGCTAAACAAAAATTAGTTGATTCAGGTTATCTTTGCATGTTCTTTAGGGGTAATGGTTATATAACCTATGAGGTCCGAGCGTTTCATTACCATGATACCATCTAGGAATTGATTGCAATTATTTTACTGTAAAATATCTCCTCACTGCTAGTTTTTGCATCTATCATGATTTGGACATTGTCTCCTTATTTGGATTGGGAGCCTCTTTTTTGCCTTTTTTTATATAATGTATATATAATACATATACCACTCTTATTTGGATCATTTATTGTACTCTGTATAAACTTGGGAATGCAAAAGGTCCAAAGTCATACCTTGTTTATTCTTGTTTGTAGAAGAGAAAGGGATAATGTGAATTCTGAATTGTATCCTATTTTGTGTAGGAAATAGATAGTCTGAAAGCTTTAATGAGTGAATGCCCTGAAGATAGAGATATGCTATGGCCTCTGAAGAATTGGGCCAGGCTTTAGAGCAAGAGAGAAAATTAAGCAAATTGCTTGTGGTGACAGCCATTGCTGTAACGGCCCAGAATTATAATTTCCGGGTTACGTTTCAAGGGATAAAACCCCTTGTTCGGATCTTGCAATCCAGGTACGGGTCGAGGTTTCAAACTCATTTTTAAGGTCAGTAATAAAGAGGGATTTCGAACCCTAAGAGTATCGTAGGGTCGTTGGGTACCCTTAACCTGTCCTAGGGGCTATGTCGCGAAAATCAATTCAAACGGAAGTAAGGTGGAACAAAATTAAGATACAAGGTGCCACGACAGAGTCGGGTCAAAACCAAATCATAAGTGGGTGATTACCATTTATAACGAGTTAGTGAATTAGCTAGGTTCTTCGATTCGCAAAAAGGAAACCCCGTCATATAGACATCGAGCACTCAAATCTGCAGAAAATACCTTTAAAAGAAGAACGGGGAAAGGAGTCAGATCGAGCCACTCATGCGGGACCGGCAGTCCTCGCTGAGGCCACATAGTATGTGCTATACCTAATAAAGATGCTCTAATGCAGTACAAAAGTCAAACACACTAGCATGTTCCTAGTTATAATAATGTGTAAAAATACTGTAAAGGGCCCAAGACAATGCCAAGTGGCATATCCCTCTCCTACCTCCACCCCCTTCCGATAGGGCGGAGACTGGCCAGCTCGTGAATGCATTCCATCATAATCGGGCGGCACGCATGCCTAACCCGCTCCACAATAAAGCCCGCAGGCATCTCATAATATAAGGAAGTTCATGACTCGATTGACTCAGGGTACCCGATGAGGCTGGGCTACCCTATGACCCTAGCAAAGACTCTAGGACCATCACAGATAACGGCCGTTCTGTTTCAAACGCATTAAGTAAGCAGATGCTCATTCAATTAGTGCAACCTAAACAGGATACTACATGGCATGCTTTTATGCATATGCAACACCTAACATAAAATACAACAATAGGCATGAATGTCCAACCTGAGTAAGCCCCCTAGGGAACTTACCTGAAGATGCAGAACAGCAAGATAACACAAGCAAGGGCCCAAATGCAAGTCCAAAGAAATCCAAAAGCAATACGCACCTATCATCAAGCCATTGCCATAAGCTACCAGACCAATATTCATACGCACGAAACCCAAGTTCTCAACATACTCAAAACCAACCGATAGTAAACCCGTTTTCCAAAACCTTTCTAATATGATCAACATCAACCAAAATCATTTACTTCCAATCAAACCCATTACTAAAATCATACCAACCATATTTCTAAACTTCCTTCTCAAAACCAACATCATCAAACCAAGACAAGGAATCCCGACATTAGACAATTAAACCTTAAAACCAATTCCCCCAAAATCATATTATCAAACAATCCCGGCATATCGATCTAAAAACCACAAACCCTTTTTAAATAGTTCAAACAACATTCGTCTAAAATAACACAAATTAAATTCGTCTTTATAAACCCATTTGTAATCGAAGCCGATAATTCACTTTAAAATTACTAAAATCACACTTTTAAACAACACCTAGTGTCACACTACAAATAATATTTAAATATAATAAATCACCAAAACCAATCCATTCTACACATATTTTAAATACTAAAATTTTTCCAGAAATATATAGAACAAAGTAATAATATAACAATAATAATCCAACAACATATATTATAAGTTATAACAATAACAGTAACAACACAAAAACAACCCAACAGACCCAAAAGCTCAACCCATGGAAGAAACCGGATCCAGGAGCCCAACCCGGAACTGAAGCCTGACCCGAAGTGAAATAAGGAAAAGATGACCCGGAAGAGGATCCATATCCAACCCACAACCCGGATAAAATAGGCCCAAAAAGAAATGAGGACCCATCTCCCTCCCAAAGCAAAACAGTGCCCTCTTCAACCTCAAAACGGAAGAAGAGACGGGAAAAGAAGGAAGTTCCCAGGCCGGCCGGCGGCTCTCTTTCCGACTTGACCCAATCCCCGACTAATCTACAACCTATTCCGACCACAACCCACACGCACAGAGAGAAGCGAGAAGACGAGAGAAGGAGGAGAAAAAGAAATTACCGAGGCGTCTCCGAGGGGAATCTCCGGTGGCAATGGCGGATTCCGACCGAAATCGACGAGGAAGGAGTGAGCTCGGCCTAGGAAGAGGTAAGGAGTGAGAATGAGCGCGATCGAAGAGGCTTCGAGTCGGAATTGAAGTTAAAATCAATACTCACCTGCTCGAAAACAGTGCGAGAGGAAGGGAGGAAGAAGGTGGCGGCTCGGCGGCGCCGGCTGCTCCTTGGCGGTTCTGGGCTTTCCTGGGACGTCGAGGGATTCGTGAGGGGTGCTACTGGCGGCATGGTTTGCTGTGGCTCGGTTTCTCGGCTTCAAAACAGCGGCAGAATAGAAGACGGTGATGGCGGCATTAATTGGTGGTCTGAAACAGGGATCGGTGGAGGTCCTCGCTGCGAATCGGAGGGGAAAGCAGGGGTGGGGCTAAGAAATCAGGAGAAAGGAAGGTATTTTGTGGGTTGTTGCTGCATATGACAGATGAAGCGAGAGGAAGAAATTGGACTGTGGGTTTGTGAACGTGAAAGGGAGAGAGAGAGGAGAGCTGTTCTCTGAATTCCTGGTGGGATTTGTGGCGTGCTAGTGTAGTATAAAGCAATTGGGTGGGTTTTCCTGCATTGCAGGGAGTCTATCCCTCACTGCCATCTGAGAACGAGAGAGAAGAAAAGGAAATAAAATAGGGAGTGGGTTGTCTCATTTGTGAAAGTAATCATAAGACAAGGAGGAGTACTGCACCCCTACTGCACTCCTACTATTGGGAAAATCGGAGAGGGGAGCAAAAGAAACAAGGAAGTGGCCCAAGTTTGGTCAAAGAATATCCGGAATACAAATCCCAAAACCCGCTCTCTCGATCTTATCCAATCCAACTCAAAACGATCTTTAAAACGATTTTAAAATTTTCAAATCCGAGTTTAATAATGAACTCCAAATATTATCTTCAGTTTTCGCATATGGGAGCAGGATAAAACATAATTTAATTTTTCAACTAAATAAGGACGTAACTAGTTTTGAAATATTTAGAATAAAACCAATAGCTAAGGACGGAAATTTCGAACCTCTCAAATCTTAGAAATCGGAATGATTATAAATCACTATTTTAATAATTTAATATTTTAAAATTTCCCGATCTTTACAATTGCTTAGCAATTACCACAGGACAGGTTACCAGGTTGGTAGCTCATTCATCCCTTATTGACTATATGTGCTTTTAAAACTGAGAATTTTATCGTCTATGTACTTCCCTGTATTACTTCATAATACTATGAGGATTAATGGGTGCTTGTAACTGTGGTCATTTAGATCAGCTATGCAAACAGTGTCTATAAATAAAAGTCAAAATTTACTTTTGATGTGGTCAATCAATTACCTTCTCTGTGTTTGTAATCTATTTAAGCTGGGGGGCGGAGTAAAAATGGTCAGCTTGGCCTTGGCACAACTGAAGACTGCCCTGTACCTCAAAAAATTGATGCCTTTCAGGGAATCTCCATATCACAGCTTTGAATGTGAACTCATCTCTTCAATTCTCAGTCCTTTCTTTAGTGTTTAATTAATCTATTTTTCTCCTCCAGTTGTCTGAAATAAATTGTACAAATTGTACCATCCCAGACCTTTTGAGCTTTACATACAACTTTTCTTTGTTAGGGATTATCTACTAGGGAATATCTATCAAAATGGTTGCAACTGGCACTGAGCAACATAGTGCTGTTGTTACAGAAGATGGCAACCTGAATGTGAACTCACCAATCACCATTGACATATCTATTAGACTCGAAAGGTTTAATAAATGTCATTCTTAAGTTTAACATGCTCTTTTTGGTATTATGTAAGAACATTCTATCTAATTTAAAGCCTATTAGCTCAAATGGTAGAGCATTGTGTTCAAACACAAAGATGCGGGTTCAAATCCCGCATAGGCTACGATAATTAAAAAAAAATAGCAAATATGTCATTTCACATCGGGTAATAGCCGATGTCTTTCAAAAAAAAATCGATGTCTATGTGGGGGATGTAAAAAGTAAAACCTTTTTAACATCGGGTAGTAGCCGATGTCTTTATATGTTATAACATCAGTTATATTTTATAATCGATGTTATAGGACAATAAAGACATCGGCTTTAAAAATATAAACGATGTTATAACATACAAAGACATCGGGTTCTGGCCGATGTGAAAAACTTTTGACTTTTTACATCCCCACATAGACATCGATTTTTTTTTTGAAAGACATCGGCTATTGCCCGATGTTAAATACGGAGTAACAAATTTCTAGTAGTGATTTTATCCAAATTTTATAAATAATATTGTATTTAAATTTTTTCTTAATAAATAAGTTAGATTAGAAAAAAAAAAAGATAAATATATTAATGGAAACAAAGCATTTCAAAATTATAAAGGAATGGTGCCCAAAAAATAACACTTCACTTATTATGGGATTGTTGCTCAAGTTATCATCTAGGTCATTCTATTTCTTTCTCACATTGAACATTTAGTGCCCTTTAAACTTTTATGGGACTCATCAGTTCACCGGAAAAAAAAATTTATCTAAGGAATTAATTAATTAGATTAGATATATTAAAATTAAGTAACGGATTAACAATAAATTATTATTAGTTAGAGAATATATTTTTAAGCTGAGATTGCCAAGTGGCACAATCAACATCTGTTTTAGTATTATATTAGATATTAGATATTAGATATTAGATATTAGATATAGATAGTTAGCAAAATTAAAGAAAAAGGAGAATTAAAGGAAAAAGAAGAAGAAGAAAAATGAGAATTAAAGAAAATCAAAGAAAAATGGGAAAATAAAAATAATTAGTTAAGACTCCTAAAATGCCTCTAAGATTGACACATCATCCTAAACTCTTCTAAATTAAGAGTTTATATAGATTATATAGATGCCTCTAAGATTGACACATCATCCTAAACTCTTATAAATTAAGAGTTTATATAAATGACAAGCTATAGATTGAAATCGTATTGTCTTGTAACTAGACCTGTCAAACGGGTCATTCGGGTCGGGTTCGGGTCGGGTCACTTCGAGTTCCGGGTAAAACGGGTCCCGGGTATATCCGGATTGAATCGAACCCGGATTTGACTGGGTTTCGGGTCATTTCGGGTCGATTTCGGGTTGGTCAATTTCTATTCTTTGCAATCAAATTTTGCAATAAACGCGATAAAATAAAATATTTTAAAATAGAATATTGCCTATCAATGAGTATAATAAACCACTTCCAGAGTATAAAATGCTATATTTTGACATGTAATAAATTCATTGCTTGGAAAATATGAAATGGATTCATGTTACAATAGCAATAAGATCCAATTATAACATCTAACAAGAAAGTAAACTTATCTTCCCAAATCGCAACAAGTTCATGTAGAAATAGTTCAAAAAGAACAATTATGATGAACAACGAAACCCAAGTGTCAAACTCTCATACATATTCCAATAGAAATTGCACAAAAAAAAATCACCAAAAGGTCCACACTCCACACAGATGAACAACAAAACCCAAGTGTCAAACACCCAATCAAGTCAGATCCTCAGCTGTGACAACTGATACTCAATCCCTTGCAAATCTTGATGTTCATTAAGCTCTGTATTGTAAAACATATTTAATCAAAATTGTAATCAACTATACAATTGAATGTATCAAATAATTTAATGCCACACAAAATAAGCTTTCCTTCTTCAACATGAAATCCGAATAGCCAAGTGCGATTACTCAGAAGTGCATCTGTAGTATATGGATGTAGGGAGGATCTCCATTGCGTGAGAACTCGGGCTCCCATACTAAACGAGGACTCTGATGCCACGGTAGTTATGGGAATTGCTAAGATATCTCGTGGTACTACAATAATGTAATAATGAATCAATTAGGATAATCAGTGGTGATGCTACTGTTATACCACAATGTAATAATCAATCAACTTGTTTTTCCCTCCAACCTAAAAAATTCTCTCCTGTTTTGTTTCCACCCCAACTCTAACATTTACAACAATGTAATTAATCAAGTAATTACATTTTCTGTCCTACTGATTTTCGATCCCCTTCCCTCCTGTTCTGTTTCCTACCCAACTCTAACAGCAAACCAATGCCCAACTCTACCATTCTAGTCTAAACGAAGCAATTAACTAATACAAAATGAATTACTAGGAAAACCCAACAGTAGCCGACCTAGGGTTTGATGAGTAGCGAGTAAGATTTGAACGAAGCAATTAGGAATCTGAAAGAAATGGAAAGCCGAGTAAAATTTAAACGAAGAACAATGAATTAAAACTTACCAAATATCACAAATCTGGGCAGCACAACCTCGGTGGCGTTGAGCAGTAGTGACTAGCGAGAGAAGGGGAACTTCGCACTCGACAACAGATCTGGGCCAACAGCAATCACAACAACGTTGGACAAGAGGCGTCTATCGATGACAACTTTTGGTCACAGGTACGAAGCGGCTGGTCACATGGACGATGGCGGCGAGAGCTAGGTTTGAATCGCAAGGTTGAAGAAGAAGCAGTGGAGTTGAAAGATGCGAAAAGAGGGCCAATTGAACGAGCATATGTGTGTTAGAAGAAAAGAGCGACCAAGTGCATTAAAAAAGGGGGATTTTGTGAAATGTCCATCAAAAATGTCTTAATTGATGAATTGTCCACGTTTTGGGACAAATTGGTGAAATGTCCACGATATAAACAAATCATCCGATCTAAAAATTGACAAAATGATTAAAATTTATAGAAATCTGGCGCTCTCTCTCTTCCGTCCTAATTTCTCTCCCCTCTTTCCCCGGATCTGGTCAGATCTGAAATCATCCGATCGCTCCTCCGGTCGAGGCAGCGGCGAGACGGAGGCGGAGGCCGGAGCGAGCGAGGGAGGGAGGGAGCGGCGGAGCGAGCGCCGGATGCGGCCGACCGAGATCTGGAGCGAGAGGCCGGATCTGGTCGAGCGAGCGCCGAGATCTGGAGCGAGAGGCCGGATTTGGAGATCTGGAGCGAGAGCGCCGAGATTTGGAGCGTCGATCTCCGCCTCCTGGATCCGAATCCGCTCTTCCCCGGTCGAAAATCAGATCCGCCGCCTCCCGGTGGATGCTGAGCGAACAATGTCGACGTCGAGCTAGCGGAGCGAGCGAGGTCGAGGGAGCGACTCTTCTTCATTACCTCCGTTGATTCCTTTGATTTAGCCTACTGTTTTTAGGAGACGGATGATTGAGGACAAGTGTTGAGATTTGGCTGTTGTGATGCTTGAATTAGCTTCCGTTTAGTATTTTTTTTTTGCACGACAAAATGTAAAAAAAAAACTAATTGATTTAGCCTACTCTTATATTTGCACAACGTACTCTTGATTTAGCCTACTCTTATCACTAGTTTTTTTTTTACATTTTGTCGTGCAAATATAAGAGTACGTTGTGCAAATATAAGAGTACGGTGTGCAAATATAACCGTAAGTTGTGCAAATATGACCAAAGTTTTTTTTTTTACATTTTGTCGTGCAAATATAAGAGTACGTTGTGCAAATATAAGAGTACGTTGTGCAAATTTAACCGTCAGTTACGCAAATATGACCCAAGAGTACGTTGTCCAAAAAAAGTGCATGTTTGACAAATTTTTTCTTTTTTGGGGGGTGGGTTGGTGATAACATTCCTAATTTAGGGTTGGTTTCGTGTTACACCACAAATAATTGGATTAATGGTTCGATTTCATGTGGGTTTAGCAGCTTACTAACAAAATAAATGTTAGCCCAATAGGACCAGGGTAGGTTTAGAAGTTGATTTTACTCAGCTCAAAGCTCGCCCCAGATATTGATTTGTCAATAAAAGTCTCATGTTCCCAATAATAATACAGAACAAGAAAGAGATCACAAAAACCATGAGAAAGCATGCAAGTCTCTCTTTACATATACACACATAATATGATTCATATCTAAACCCTCTCAAGCAGAGTTGCAAGGAGAGCAATAGCCATATGGATCACTTCCAATACACCAAATCCGGCTAGCACTTGATGTAGCCATGACAGAGCTGGTCCTCGCCTCACTCAACGAGATGTCCAGATCAGAGCTCCTTCTGCTTGGGTTTGAGTCACTGAAATACCCGTCTGCCCGGCTCATCTGGTCCACAAGGGACCGCCTTGATCTCTGGTTGGGGCTGGGCGAGCTATCTGCGAGTGCTCATTTGGGGCTCAGCAGCCCCGGGAAGCAAGTCATTGGGACAGGAGATGTCGGGTTGCTTGAGTGGTCCTCCTGCAAGATGTCTCCGATCCTTGATAGTATATTGTAGGCTAGGTTTGCCAGGACTCTAGAATAGGCTTCCATGACTGCATGCCCAATGTCCTGTAATAGAAACATTAACTTGATCCAAATGATTTTGACCCAACTCTAACAAGAGTCAATAAACTACATGAGGATGCAATGCGCATACTAAATGGGCATCGGATCATTACCAGATTAAACAAGTTTTGTAAAGTTAGATAGTACTTGGTACTCACCTTGCCATATTTTATTTTGGTCACATCAAGAAAGGTATGAGGAAGGTATGGATATCTCATCCTCAATTGCTGTAGCAGAACTTCTACGCGGAACAGTAGAGATTCTATCTTATCAAGCTTGGACTCAGGGTCCTTGAAGGACCAGGGCTTTCGGCTTGGAGACTTGCCATTCTCTTCTTCCGCAACTCTGTCTCTCCATACTGTCTGAGCAGCTTCAAGCTTGTTGATGATGTTGAGGGCTTCATGTTCAGACTTCAGGTTCAGACAATCAGCCATCTCCATTGCCGAGCTTGATTCTTCAGCCACTATGCTATATATATCTCCTCACCAAGACTTGCTCTTCCTGACTGTAAAACATGTAACTTTAGTATATCGAGATTGTCAATAATTAATACTCCATTTTTGCCATCAAATGCCAAAGCTTTAGACCTAAAGTTAACCAAGTGCCACTCTGAACTCTGGAGGGGGATTCTAAAGTTTACTTGCCTTAGGAAGTGCATCCTTGACAAAACCCGGTACAGGAATTTCAGATAAAATACTCTGATTTATAGACTTCGCAGCCTTGAAAACTTGGTGAACCACATTGCCCTGAGAAAACCTAGCCAGTGTTGATTTGGGGTTGTGTATCCAGGTGGGGGGCTGATCGATATTGGAAGCAAGAAAGCTCCAAATTTTATATTTTTGCTGTTGTGGACAGCAAATCAAGTGGTATGCCTAACCAATTTTGATATATAGTGCAGCAAGTTGCTATATCTTAAAGTGAGTGGAAGCAAAGCAATCAGATTATGCCTGAACTGATAAAGATCAAGCTAGGTGAACTATGGTTGATGCCTGGATTGCAAAATCTGGAAAGAAACTACTGTCATAGTTTATGCTCGCTTGTTTTTTGTGAAGACACTAGCAGTAGCTAAAAAATCCAAAGCTAGTATAGGAAGGGGATCAACATTAATGCTCAGGTACACAAATCAAGCAATTTCATCCTAACTTCAATCCAATTGCAGTACACAAATCCAGTACACAAATCAAGCAATTTTTTCGACATTCGAACCAGTAAACTGAAAGCTAGAAGCGCACCATACTCAAATTCAACCCTTCACAACTTCAATTCTTCAAGAAACTTGATTAGATTGGTTGTGGATGGGCAAATTATCACAACTTCAAGATGCAATATATTGAAGAAATTCAACTGTCAACAATGGACTCTGATAGGCACCACACACAACAGTACTTACATATGATCTGATAGGCACCACACACAACAGTGCTATGAACAAATCCGCACCACACGCAACAATAATTACATGTGAAAATTGAAACTGAGATCAGATCTACTTACCTACAATACAAACAGATCTGATGTGATGAAGAAGAGCCGCTCCCTCAATCGCTCGCTCCGACCGCTCCCTCGACCTCGCTTGCTCAATCTCGACCTCAGATCTGAGAATTGGAAGCCGTAAATTCAAAGGCGACAGAGTCCGCTGCTCGACCTCGAGCCTCTCGCCATCTCTCGATCTCGGATCTGAGCGGATGCGAGATCTGGAGGATCATCCCGAGGAGATTTCGGATCTGGATCCACCGAGGAGATCTCGGATCTCAGAGGAGGAAGGGCCCCCGCGCGAACTCCGGCGATTGCAATTCACCACGAGATGGCGGCCGATTCCGAGACCGAAGTCGACAGAGGGCAGCATCCACTGGCGGAGCCAGAAAATTTTCGGAGGGGGGCACAGTATGACACTGCGATATAGTTTTGGATTAAAGTGACGTAAAGAGTTATATATAATACGATAATAAATTATGTTATTATAAGATAAAATATCATCGTTTTTTGATAAAACAATATCATTTTTTTTACACCTAAAAAAGGAAATATAAATATATAAATGAAATATCCGAAAAAATGAACTAAATAAGTATAGAAAACGCTATATAATAAACATTATGTTAAGATTATGGTTGTTATATGAGCTAAGTAGCTCAAGTTTTGCTCGATTTTTGCTCAATAAAAGCCGCTCGAGCATCATTTACAAATGAGTTAATTATGAGAACATTTTTATGCTTGATTCAAAGCTCACCTCGGCTCGACTGAAACTAAAATAGCACAAATTTTGTGAAATTTACAGATTTTCTTTTAATTTACTATGTCATGAGCAAGATATGTTGCAGAATACTTGGGAAAAAGACTCAGCTCGATCAAGCTTGTTCATTTACTAAACAAGTCGAGTATGAGCTCAAGTTCAAATATATGTTCGACTCGAGCTTGACTTGTTTCTAAATGAGCTAATTAAATATAATGAAACAATACTAGACTTGTTTGACTCGAATAACAACCCTAATTAATATAGAGTATAACTTGTTGCACTCATAACATATAATAACGTATAACTAGATATAAAATTTTTAAACTTGTGTAACTTTTTATCTAATTGTCGAAATGATTAGTATAACCTCACATTTCGAAGCTCTCGAGATTAATTATAGTATGTCAATGTTAATTTAAGTAAAATATAAAAGCATTATAGTCTATTGGAACAAAATTAAAGTGATTAATATACCCTTAATTTTAAAACATTCATAACTTTTTACTCGGATGTCGGATTAAGGTGTATTATATATCAAAACGAAGCTATCGACGAGGAAAATACACCTAGGTAGTTCGTCAAATGAGAGAGGGGGCACGTGCCCCCCTAGTCCCCCCCTCAGCTCCGCCCCCGCCGATTCCGTGAACTCCACCGGATCTGCACACCTCCACCGAGATCTGAGCACAACCTCCCACAGAACTCCACCGGCGGAAGCACGACGGCGATCGGAAGTGGTGCTGATGAGGACGACAGGAGGAGAGGAGGAGAGAACAGATCGAAAGAGCGAGAGATGACCCGGACCCGGTTGACACGGAAAATTACCGGGTAATTCGGGTTCGGTCAAAAAAAATCTCGGGTCAAAAATTCCGGGTCTTGACCCTAAATTTACCGAGCGTACGGGTCGGGTTTTCCGGATTGGGCTGTATAAGTTTAAGCTATTGTGTAAAACTTAACAATATATAGCTATAAAATATCACTTTCTACATCAAAAGAGATTCATAGGAAAGGATGATTATATTGCCTGAATTTCAACGAGGACCATGGAGAAAGCATATGAGAAGCATATGAGCAGGCCATATACATCTCCCAAGGCTTGGCAGGCGCTCCATATTTTATCCGCCCTTGTAACGTCCACCCCTATCTGTGTTCCCGTTAAACTCGTCTTCACACTCTCTCCGTCTTTTCCCCAAAACATAAACAAGCATCAATCATAAGGTCCATTTTCTTTAGTTTTCAACATCTTTTGTCAAGCCCCGAATAAACGATACTCCGTATAACTTACATCAATAATAAAGTTAACAGATCGATTAAATCCCAGTACCTGATATAACTTTGGCAAGGGAGAGACCAAAACTGATGGAAGCGTAGGAAAAGGACATGACAGCCGCGACCATCGACAACCAAGAGAGCTTGTGAAAGTTTGGTAGTTGTGACAGTACCAATATATTAACATGTACGGAAAATTTTTCGTGACACAATCCGCATCATGACCGTTCTTGTGGTAACAATTCGATTTCGTAATAATTGCCCTATAAAAACTAAAAAAAAACAATTAATTCCCTCCAATATTCGTTTATTTTTTCCGCCTATATTACAATATCAATAGACACATATACCATGCTAATGGATGCAGTAATAGTGTAACCAATGGTAGTTCCTATACAGTTTGCAAGTTGAGCTAGACGACATAGATGAATATTCATTCCACCTGTTAAATAATCGATCATATATCGAACCGGTAGGCACTCACATATTATACCTCTAGTGACGGAGTCAGGATTCCCGCTAGTGCTTAAAATAATCCCATTATTATGTATACATCCTATGTATGTTGTACGGAAACTCCAAACGGATGTTGTTTTCTATTTTCGTTTTTTTTAGAAAACTCGTAAACAAGCATTCTTATGTAAAATTATGGAAATTCAAAACAAATTGCCGCTTCCCGTCTCTGTTTCCGTTTCGTACTTGTTTCTGTTTTCATGCATATGCATGGCAACTACCTAAATTTTTTTTTACTGAACTCGCAACAACTATTTCAACAGGGACGATGTTGACGGCGAGCTCCCACATTATAACGGCAGTTATAGGCTCCAGCGTGTTGTCGCTGGCATGGGCCACGAAGCAGCTAGGGTGGATCACGGGTCCCACGATCTTGTCACTATTTGCGATGGTAACGTACATGTCATCCATGATGCTCACTGACTGCTACCGTTACCCCCACTCCGTCACTGGCCGGAGAAACCAAACTTACTCTGCCGTCGTCGATTCCTACTTAGGCAACATTTATCTTAACAAGTAACGTTTTGATAACAGCCTATATAAAAACTCAAGTTTTTGTTCGTTACTTTAATATACATATCATATATGTATATATACATATATACATATATATACATATATGCATATATACATATATACATATATACATATATACATATATACATATATGATATATGATATATGTATATATACATAGGGATTGACTCCGGTGAAAACCTCAAATTATGGTAAAAACCGTGAAGACTATTTTATAGCTTGGTTTATTTGAAACATGTGCTAAAAACATCAATCACACGGTGACTTTACAACTCGGTTCAACCTAAAAACCGTGCTAAAAACTCCCGGTTTAAAATAGCACATGACTTTATAGTTCGGTCAACCCTAAAAATCGTGCTAAAAACTCATGTTTTAAAATTACATAATGACTTTAATTATAGCTTAGTTTTATTCGGAATTAACCGAGCTAAAATTTGTGACTTTATAGATTGGTTCTATTCATAACCGGGCTATAAAGCAAGTCAACCGGGCTAAAAAGTCGATACTCACAGTTTTTAATCGCAATTTTGGTTTTCACCGGAGCACACTCCTATATACATATATGTATATATGCATATATGTAAATACATATACATATATACATATACATATATGTATATACATATACATATATGATATATATACATATATTGGTTTTCACCGGAGCACACCCCTATATACATATGTATATACATATACATATACATATACATATATGATATATATGTATATACACACAGGGGCGGAGCCAGGGCAAATTCCGGGAGGGCTCGCCTCTGAGGGAAATGAAAAACAAAAAAAAAACAGGTTAAAAAATAGAATAATGAGGGCTGGAGGGGAATCGAACCCAGTATCTTCAGCCTACTCATACTTAGTTCCTACCAATTTTACTATATATACATGTGTGCATATGTATATTAATTTTTCCAGGGGGGCTCGAGCCACCTCATGCCCCCTGCCTCCGCCCCTGTTTATATATATGTACATATATACATACAGGGTAGGGTTCAAGTGAGAAGAGTCTATACCGGTGAGAAGGAAGGAAGTATTTTGATTGGTTGAAATACATCCTAATTAAAAAAAATTTAGAAATCTCCCACGCGCTTCATTCTTCACCTGTAATGCTCCCCCTTGTGCAGGCTTTTGTCTCACGCCGCTGGGTGCCACTTTTCGATTTATCTGTCCGTACTCCTCTTTCTACATCACCATCAACGTGAAGTCTGCCGGAGAGGTCGACGACCGCGCAGAGGCAGCCGATCTCACTCTCATCCAGATTCGCACTCCTCCACCGACTCCAAATCTCACCCGTTGTTCTTCCTGGCGAATCGCCGCTTCAAGGTCACCGTCGATCTAGCTCCGCTTCAAGCTTTTCGAGGAAGTCGACGATCCATTGATGGCGAGTAGATTGGCAAACAAAGGAGTCATGTCAGTTGCCGTCGATCAAGCCTTTCAATTGATTTAGCCGTCGATCTCATGGTCTTTTTGCTTTTCGTTTGATCAGATTTCCGTTTAATTCAATATGGATTTGCATTTCTCTTTCATCATCCTTTGATTCAATTTGTATTTCCTAGGCCACTGGAATTCGTAATTCACATATGTTTCAATTTGGATTTCCATTTGATTCGGAATTCAATTTGAATCAGACGCTTAGAATAGCTTTGGAGCAACCCATCCGAAGAAATCACATTTTATTTCAGGATTTTTTTTAATGAAAATGTTACAATTATTAAATAGTATTTGTTTATGAAATAAATTGAAGAAAATATCAAGTGGTTCAGGATTTTAATACTAAATGGTTCAGGGTTTTAGTATCAAGTGGTTCAGGATTTAATACTATGTGGTTCAGTGACTAAATAGAGGTTGGTTCGGTGACTAAATAGAGGCTGGTTCAGTGACTTAATAGAGGTTTGTTCAGTGACTAAATAGAGGTTGGTTCGGTGACTAAATAGAGGTTGGTTCAGTGAGTAAATAGAGGTTGGTTCAGTGAGTAAATAGGTTGGTTCAGTGACTAAATAGAGATGGGTTCAGTGAGTAAATAGGTTGGTTCAAGGAGTAAATAGGTTGGTTCAGTGACAAAATAGAGATTGGTTCAGTGGCTAAATAGAGATTGGTTCAGTGACTTAATAGAGGTTGGTTCAGTGACTAAATAGATGTTGGTTCGGTGACTAAATATAGGTTGGTTCAATGACTAAATAGAGGTTGGTTCAGTGAGTAAATATGTTGGTTTAGTGACTAAATAGAGGTTGGTCCAGTGACTAAATAGATGTTGGTTCAGTGACCGAATAGAGACTGGTTAAGCGACCGAATAAAGAGTGGTTCAGTGACCGAATAGAGAATGGTTCAGTAACTCAATAGAGGGCGATTCCTAATTTTATAGTAAATGGTTCAACACATATATAAAGAGTGGTTAAGTGACTAAATATATATTGGTTCAGGAATTAAATAGAAGTGGTTCATCAGATTTATAGTAAATGGTTCAGCACATATATAGAGAATGATTTAGTGACTAAATATATAAATAGAAAGTGGTTCACTTCTTTATAACCCTTCTTTATAACTTCATGAACAATTTCTTTATAACTTGATGAACCATTTCTTATAACTTCATAAACCGCTTCTCTATAGGTTCATGAACCACTTATTTATATTTTCATGAACCATTTTATTTTAAAAATGGTTCATAACCCATTTTATTTTAAAAATGGTTCATGAAGCATTTTATTTCAAAAACTAAAAAATAAACATTAATAGAAAATAAAAGAAGAATGAAAAATTCACAATTATCAAAAAGTAGTGGTTCATGAAATAAAATCTAGTGGTTCATGAAATAAAGAGTAGTGGTTCATCAAATAAATAGTATTGGTTCATCAAATAAATAGTATTGATTCATGAATCATTTTATTTTTTAAAAAATAAACAATTAATTATAAATTAAATTAAATTAAAATAAAAGAGGAATAAAAATTTTACAATTATCAAAAAGTAGTGGTTCATGAAATAAATTATAATGGTTCATGAAAATAAAGAGTAGTGGTTCATCAAATAAATAGTATTTGTTCATCAAATAATTAGTATTGGTTCATTAACATACTATTTTATTTTAAAATAAATTTATTTAATTAATTAAAAATAAACATTAAAAGAAAATAAAAGAAGAATGAAAATTTTATAATTATTAAATAGTAGTGGTTTATGAAATAAATTATAGTGGTTCATGAACCATTTTATTTTAATATATTTATTATCATTTAAAAAAATATAATTATAAAAATGTGAAATTTTTTACGGCAAAATATATATTAATATATCAATTGATATATTTATTATCATTTTTATTTTAATATTTATTATTATTTTTAGTGCGAAATATATGTTAATATATCAATTAATGTGTAATTAATAAATTTATGTGAAAATATATTAATTATAATTGGAGTGGTGGCTTTAAGTCAAAAAGTACTAATTTTAATTAATGCCATTGAAGGACAAGAGAGAGCTGTGTGGTGTGATGGTTGGAGGTATGTGGGCTGTGTGTTAAAGCCCAGGTTCGATTCACATCTCCAACACGCGAGCTTTGTATTTTATGCATAGTAACAGGCGCGTGTGGTGGACGCTCGGAGAGGCCCTTTTGTGCGAGTGGGCGAGCATTTTCGAGCTGGGCAGCGATTTTTTTGCCCGAATTTTTTAATGACGTGGACCAATCAAAACATATCAAACCATTTCTTGGACCAATAGAATTGCTTCTTTCCTTCTCATTCTTGGTGACCTTTGCACCTGAACCCAACCCTATACATACATACATACATACATACATACATACATACATACATACATACATACATACATACATACATACATACATACATACATATATATATATATATATATATATATATATATATATACATGATATATATATATATATATATATATATATATATATATATATATATATATATATATATATATACATGATATATGTATATATACATATATGATATATGTATATTAAAGTAACGAACAAAAACTTGAGTTTTTATATAGGCCGTTATCAAAATGTTACTTGTTAAGATAAATGTTACCTAAGTAGGAATCGACGACGGCAGAGTAAGTTTGGTTTCTCCGGCCAGTGACGGGGTGGGGGTATCGATCGGTAGCTGTCAGCGAGCATCATGGATGACATGTACGTTACCATCACAAATAGTGACAAGATCGTGGGACCCGCGATCCACCCCAGTTGCGTCGTGGCCCACGCTAGCGGCAACACGCCGAAGCCTATAATTATTGTCGTTATGATGTGGGAGCTCGTCGTCAACATCGTCCCGGCCTGTTGAAATAGTTGTTGCGATCAGTTCAGTAAAAAAAATTGGGAGGTTGCCATGCATATGCATGAAAACAGAAACAGATACGAAACGGAAGCAGAGACGGGAAACGCCAATTTGTTTTGAATTTCCATACAACATAGGACGTATACATAATAATGGGAATATTTTAAGCACTAGCGGGAATCCTGACTCCGTCACTAGAGGTATAATATGTGAGTGCCTACCGGTTCGATTTTCATGGTCGTCGTTGTCGACACCGGAATCGGCTCGCTCGACTTGGTCGACGTTCATGATGGCAGCATCATTCGGATTCCGCCGCTCCTCGATTGTCATTTGTTTTCAGAAACGATCAATCGATTTGATGAGAAAGGCTTGATGGGGTGGGAGTGGGAGGCTTATATATTACCTACATATGAGGCGTGAATAATACGGGGCCGTGTAAAACAGCAAAAATGGTGGGGTTTAGTCTTTATCACTAGGAATTAGGATCACGTGATTGGTGGGGTTGTTTAGTGTTTGTTGATCACGTGATTCAGCGTAAATCCATCGTCAAAAATAGCTCAAACGATTTCATGGTAAGATAAAAAAGATTTTGAAAATAAAAAGGAGAAATTTTAGAAAATGTATTAAGACAAAGATAATGTAAATTCTTGGGAATCTTACCGCTGAGATTCAGAATCTACTATTTTTTTTTTTTTTTAATCAGTCCACTTCCAAAGCCACATTCATTGATCAATGCCCATGTCAAGCACAAAATCTGACCCCATCATAAGACAAAGACGAATTACTAACAGCAGACAACATAAATCAATCCAACAACAAGTGGGGGATTAATCCCCAGCATATACTTCAAAACACAAATTGGGGTTTTACTCACAGTTGCATCAATTTAGACTATCTGCAGCTTGATCAGTGGCGGATGCATTACCAGGAGCTGGGTATTTGATGGCATTGAGACCCAACTTGCGGAGAGCAACTTTACCAAGATCAACTCCACAGATGTCAGATAGCCTGACCAGGTATAGCAAGACGTCGGAGAGCTCCTCACCCAAGTGCTCCTTGTCTTTGTTGCTCCACCCAGGCAGTCCCCTTTGCACTTCTCCTCTCCACTGAAATATCTCTGATAACTCTCCCACTTCACCCACCATAGCCGAGAGGAGATTCCGAGGGGTGTGGAACTGATCCCAGTCTCTCTCCTTAGCGAAATCCGCCATCTTCGTCTTCAATTGATCCAGCGTCACCCCCTCACCTTCGTCTCCATTTCCCGCCATCTCTCTCTCTCTCTCTCTCTCTCTCTCTCTCTCTCTCTCTCTCTCTCTCTCTCTCTCTCTCTCTCTCTCTCTCTCTCTCCCGCCATCTACTAATAAATCAAAATACTCAGTAATATATAAGAGGATAAAGAAAAGGTGGCCTATTTTGAATTTCTAATTAGGTGATTAGCACCCAAATTAATTTAATTAGTTAAGGTATCATCCATCATAAATGGAGTAATAATGGCCCATGGTTAACTATTTGACCGTTGATCATTGACCGGTTAACGTTGACCAACTCATTCGGTTTTTTTATTTTATATTATTTATTTCATTACATTTTATTTTCGTTTTAATATCACTTTTCTAATGAAATGGTTTGATGACACTTTTTTAATGTCATTTTTTTCAAACCTTGATGACATTTTTTGTTTAATATGATGTCACGTTGACCATTGATGCCCTTTATTTTTTTTATTTTTGACTACTGATGACACTTTTTTATGTCAATTAGAAAAATGGCACCATTGATGTCATTTTTGTTTACCGTAGTGTTTTGATTACATTTTTTTTAATGTGTGTTTTGATGCCATTTTTCTAATGTAATTATTTGATGCAACTTTTTTAATCAAATCGTTTGATGCCACTTTTTTTTTTAATTTAATCAAGTGTATATCAATATATTTTCATCGATTCTACTTTTATTCATTGATGACACGTTTGTAATTACACTTCATTGATGCAATCACTTATGGTGAATTACAATTTTATTATTGATGACACAGGAGCATAAAATGTGATTAAACTTGATTGATGACATTTTTAATGGTGACATTTTTGTGATGCCATTTTTTACTACATTTTATTTTCGCTTTGATGCCACTTTTCTAATGAAATGGTTTGATAACATTTTTTTAATGACACTTTTTTCAAACCTTGATGACATTTTTTTGTTTATTGTGATGCCACGTTGACCATTGATGTCACTTTTTTATTTTCACTTTGATGCCACTTTTCTAATAAAATGGTTTGATGACACTTTTTTCAAACCTTGATGACATTTTTTGTTTATTGTGATGTCACGTGGATTATTGATGCCTTTTTATTTTACTGATGACACTTTTTTTATGTCAATTTTTTGATGATATTTTTTTATCGTGATGCCATATTTTTTCAAAATAGTGTTTTGATGACATTTTTTTCTTTAATGTGATACAAATTTTTCAAAGTAGTGTTTTGATATCATTTTTCTAATGTAATTATTTGATGCCACTTTTTTATTCCTTGTGGACACTAACTTGCAGTTAATTCCATCGCAAAATCTGAAAATAATGACTTTAATTCCATTTGCATTGCCCTTTATATAAGGTGAACAGTGATAAGGAAAAATTGAATCCTATGATAGTATTGAACATTATCCAAGATAAAATTTCCCACAGATACACAAAAGACCATGTAGATAAAAAAAACTGTGCAACCTGTCCTCACAAGTTGGGAAAATGGAAGGCAAACCCGTGAAGATCTAAGAGGAATCCAGAGGGATGTCCCAAACAAATATTTGAACAACCCAACCTCAACACTTTGATACCTTCTCACAACTCCTTTTTAGCTTTTTTGGACATCGGGAAGCTATAACAGCAAGGCGGTATCCACAGCCACAGCAGCAGCTTCAACAAGAGAGTGGATCTTGAATTTTTCCTATATAATAAAAAAATATCATCATGATGTTACTGTTGGAATGGTGGGGTCGCTGGCTGGCCTTGTGGCATGTCGCGGGCATTGGTTCTCATATAAGCGCATGTGGCAAGTGCAACTTGTTGGCTAAAAATGTCGTTGCACTTGAGGGGATGTGTTGAGATTGTGGGAGTCCCACATTGAAAAACATCTCAAACTCGGTTGGTCCTGGTGCGGGTCAAGACGCTGGAGGGAGGTCATGTGTGCTGGCCCACATACGGGAGACTCGAACAACACATAAACCCGAACGGGGTTCCATCTCAAAACCAATTGGCAATGAGAGGAGTAGCCCTTCAACCTTATATGTTGTTCATGTATTCTCTAGATTACCGATGTGGGACAACCACATTTCAACACACCCTCTCAAGTGCAACGACATTTTTAGCCAACAAGTTGCACTTGCCACATACGCTTATATGAGAACCAATGCCCGCGACATGCCACAAGGCCAGCCAGCAACCCCACCAATCCGAAGACCGAAACTAGCCGAACCCGGCTCTGATACCATGTTAAACTCGGTTGGTCCTGGTGTGGGTCAAGACGCTGGAGGGAGGTCGTGTGTGCGGGCCCACATACGGGAGACTCGAACAACACATAAACCCGAACGGGGTTCCATCTCAAAACCAATTGGCAATGAGAGGAGTAGCCCTTCAACCTTATATGTTGTTCATGTATTCTCTAGATTACCGATGTGGGACAACCACATTCCAACACGTCCCCTCAAGTGCAACAACATTTTTAGCCAAGAAGTTGCACTTGCCACATGCGCTTAGATGGGTACCATAATGTCCGCGACATGCCTACGGCCAGCAACCCCACCAAATAGAGCCTAGACCACAACTAGCCGAACCTAGCTCTGATACCATGTTAACTTGGCTGGGCCCGGTGGGGTCAAGACGCTGGAGGGGGAGATCGTGTGTGCGGGCCCACATACGGGAGACACGAACAACATATAAACCCGAACAGGGTTCCATCTCAAAACCAATTGACAATGAGAGGAGTAGCTCTTCAACCTTATATTTTGTTCAAACATTCTTTAGATTACCGATGTAGGAGAACCACATTCCAACACGCCTCCTCAAGTGCAACGACATTTTTAACCAACAAGTTGCACTTGCCACATGCGCTTAAATGGGAACCAATGCCCTCGACATGTCAACAAGGCCAGCAACCCCACTAATCCGAAGCTCATACCGCAACTAGCCAAACCCGGCTCTGATACCATATTAAACTCGGCTGGGCCCGGAGGGGTCAAAGACGCTGGAGGGAGGTCGTGTGTGCGGGCCCACGTACAGGAGGCTCGAACAACACATAAACCCGAACGGGGTTCCATCTCAAAACCAATTGGCAATGAGAGGAGTAGCCCACCAACCTTATATGTTGTTTAAGTATTCTCTAAACTACCGATGTGGGACAACCACCATTCCAACAGTTACACAAATTCACCAAGAAATCAGCATTTCTGAAATAAGGTTGTGTTTATGTTCATGTCCAGAGTGGCGGTAACGGAGTAACATGAAGATAGAAATTTTAAGGTCATGATTCTCATCTGAGTAGTTCTCGATGGGTGGGCATAGAAATGTAGTTATGCAGGAGCCATGAGCAATACAGCCGTATGAAAAAAGTGTAAATGTATGTAACAAACAAACATTCTTTTCATTGAAGATCTGCAGTTGAACATACATAAACATGAACATAAAATGATCAAACTGTCACTTTACTATATAGAAATGAGAGAGAAGAGAGAGAGAAAACACAAAACTCAAACCATAGCCGCCGACCCCTGAAACCCCCAACTCCCGCCACAAGGATGAACGCCGACCAAAGAAATCCCCCACAAAAAGCCACCGAGCCGTGAAATCCAAACCAAAATCTGCCATCTCCGCCCCCAAAAAGATTCAGATTCGGAAAAACTCAAACAAAAAGAGAGTATTGTGTTCGAATTGGAGGAGAACCCATAAAAAAATGGGGTTTTCCGAGAGCAATGGAGAAAGGAAGCGAAAAAAGAAGAAAGAAGTTCAGAGAAAAAGAAAGAAAAAGGATGTCCAAATCTGGGGGGTGGATGGTCCGATCTGTGTGGCTTCGGCGGTGGCGGGTTGGTGGGGGTGGTCTGTCCAACGGCGGCAAATCCTCCCTTCTAGCGGCGTTGCCTTTCCCCCGGTGTCTCTGGGCTCGTGCCCACCCTCCTTTTGGCTCGCTTGGCGCTTTGGATCCCTGAACCGCTCGGTGAAAGTCCTTTTCACTACATCAAACAAGATCAGCAACAAGGAGAGAACAGATCTGATATCCCATACGCTCGGGCGGACCAATGGTCCTCATGCTCGGGCAACACAAAAGGTTGTTGGCAAGGGCTTTCGTCCTCTTGATGCCTACAATAGAGACTCAGAAAAAGAAACAAGAATGGAAAAAAGTAGATATGAAAATCAGATCCCACAAATCACCCCGCTAACTTCAGGTTCGTCTCTTCTCTCTTCTCCTCCTCTAAATGACTCACCAAAGGTAAAGAACCAAGATCTGAAATCCGAAAAAACATACATTAAGATCTTTGATCGGAACCAAAAGTTTCTGACCAAGGAGGATCTGAGGAAAAAAGAACCTGAAACCCCCTTGAGGTCCACCGTTGGTGCTCCTGAACTTTATTGTGCGAGATTGAATAGATCTCAGGAGCTAATTGATTTCTTCAACTCCCTGCTAATTGATTTATATGAAACTAAGATGTATAGACAAGATTATACTGGACTGCGTTTGATCATTATAAAATCAGCGAATACAAGTTTTAATCTGAAGTTGCTACTGATCCTTGAACAGATGAATAAAAATCAACCAGTTGAGCCGGAAAAAAGAATTGCAAGGCACTGATGACAACACCAAAAATGACCAGAACAAACCCAAATCGAAATGAGATTCATGTATCTCTGAACAGGAAAAAACAAAGGAAAAGTGAGCTATTGATCGAGCAGTGCGAATTGACGGTGAATAGCAATGACTCGTTGATGTATTATTATCAGACGGATAAATTGTTCTCCGTGGAATTGTTCACATGGCCTCTAAATTTGCTCCCCACTTTATGCTTAGTTATTAAATCTGTTATTGATCAGACAACTACTATCATGGATACGACTTGGGATCGTAGATGTAAAAAAGAATACTCGCTTAAACCCTTTGGTGCGAATTCAACCAACATCACTGGGAACAACTACTTGGATCCAAGAAAAGATTATGGAACTAAAACCCTCAAATCAAATAGGTTAATATGAGATTATGCTCATGGAATATATGCAGAATAGGTCGCAATAACCTATGGACAGAAAAAGACTCATTCTGTAAAATTGAGAAAATTCAAGTAATTGCTCTACTAGAAACAAAAACGGAACGACAACCAAAGGAGACAGTGTGGAAAAGGCCGGGTTTGATCATATGATCTGGGCACCGGCAACAAGAAGAACTGGTGGATTATGTGTTCTATGGAAGAGTCATAATCTTCGGCATGAAGCACTAGAAATGGTGCATATAGATCAAAGATTCACAGTAATCAGGTATGAAAATAAACATAGAAACATTACTATCAACATCGTTTTTGTCTATGGACCACCTCATGAGAATGAAAAATCAAACTTCTGGACTAGACTACAACTATACATCCAAACCTTGGACTGCCCAGTCATGATCATGGGCGATCTAAATGAAATCCAAAATAGCTCCGAAAAAGAAGGATGGATAGAACCACATCCAAACAGATATAGAATACTAATAGAATTTAAAGACAATTGCTTCCTACAGGAAATGCCTACCACTAGAAACATTTATACATGAAGAAAAAATAGATCCAATAACGATAACATCATGGAAAAACTTGATAGAACCTTAATACAAGAGCAAATACTCACTTGGTTCCCCAATATTACAACGAAAAATCATGCATTTACATCATCAGATCACTGCCCTATCATAACAGAATTAGATAACCAAGAACAATACAAAGCCCAACCATTTAAATTTGAAAAAATGTGGACTACACGAAAAGATTACCGACATGTGGTCCAACAGGCTTGGAGATCAAATGTTGGAGGATCGCATATGTACAATCTGGTGAAAAAAACACAAATACTTAAGCGGTTGACTAAAGAATGGAATAAGAAAACATTTGGAAATATATTCCGTCAATTAAAAGAAATCGACGATTCACTCATCGATTTACAAAACAGAAACGGAATATCCCAAAATGGAAACGATAACCAAAAGCAGAACAGACTTATAAATAAACGAGAGAAAATCTTATCATACCATAAAATGTATTGGAGCCAACGAGCCAAAACAAAACATTTTAAATTGACTGACGCAAATTCAGGCTATTTCCACCGAATGGCATCGGGAAGGAGAAATAGGAAAATCATAAAGGAAATTCAAACTATAGAGGGCACACTAGCTACAGGAGAAGAAAATATTACAAGAGAAATAAAAAATGACTTTGAAAAAAGGTTTAGGATTCAACCCATCAACCAGAACCTTCTCAATGATTACCTCTGACTCATCAACACAGAAATCACTGATGCTGACAATTCGAAGCTAACTGAAAAGATATCAAACCAGGAAATAAAAATTGTGTTCTTCTCGATTGGAAAGGATAAATCCCCAGGACCTGATAGAATGACAGCGGAATTTTACCAGGAATACTGGGATATTGTAGGCCCATCAGTCATAAAGGCAATTAAAGGATTTTTCCACTCTGGTCGAATCCTGAAACAAATCAACCATACCTTTATCACTTTGATCCCAAAATGTGACAACCCGACAACTACAAACCATTAAAGACCAATTAGTCTTTGCTTAACAATTTACAAAACTATAGCCAAAATTATTGCAGAAAGGATGAAACCATTTTTAAAGAAAATTATCCACCCCCTCCAAGGGGCCTTTGTATCTGACAGGGCTATCCAAGACAATGTTTTAATAGCCCATGAAATCTTCCATTCGTTTAAAAGTAGACGCGGGAAAGAAGGATGTATTGTCGTCAAACTGGATATGGAAAAGGCATATGACAGAGTAGAATGGGACTTCCTATTCAAAGTTCTAGAAAAATTCGGCTTCTGCCAAAAATTCCGAGCATGGATAGAGCAATGTGTCCAGACCGTCTTCTTCTTAGTGTTGGTTAATGACAGCCCCACGGACCCCTTCGTACCAGGGAGAGGGATCAGACAAGGAGACCCACTCTCACCCTATCTATTCATCATAGGAGCAGAAATCCTTGCTAGAAAACTACAAACCGCTTCAAATCAGTCAGATAAATCCATCGGATTCAAAATATCTAGATCAGGCATGAAAATCCCTTTCCTATCATTCGCGGACGATATGATGATATTCGCTAAGGCAAACCAAGACTCGTGTCGAGCAGTGAAGAATATTATTGATGAATATTGTGCCATATCGGGACAAAAGGTCAATTTCCACAAATCGTCCTTTCAAACTACATCAAAAGTGTCGAACAGTACAAAACAACTAATCCAAATCACGATCCATATCACAAACCAGATGGCACTTGATAAATTCCTCGGTTGTCCAATTATCAATGGTCGAGTCAACCGAACCACATTTGAAGAAACAGTAACCAAAATCAGACAACAACTCACGAAATGGAAAGCCAACTCCCTTTCACAAGATGAAAGGGCAACCTTAATAAGATCAAACCTGGAAACTAAGCCAAATTATATCATGCAAAATTTTATGCTCCCCACAACAATCCATAAATAACTTGACCAAATAAACAGATGTTTCTTCTGGAACAAAGACCAATCATTCTCCCCCCTTATTGGTTGGGACAAAGTGTGCAAACAGAAACGATTGGGAGGCATAGGAATACATAAAACAAAAGATATGAATCAAGAACTACAAATGAAATTGCTTTGGAAAATCTTAGCAGAGCCGTGTAATCCGTGGGCCCAAGTAATCAAAGCAAAATACTTGAAAGAAACCCCCCTTCTTGAATATCAGCGAAAAGGTAACTCATCCTGGCAATGGGCTAAACTAATGGAACTAAAAGAAGAATTATGTAAAAGACTAATATGGCAAATAGGAAATGGAAAGACGGTCAATTTTTGGAAAGACATCTGGCTAGACGGAAAACCACTACAAGGTCGACAACATCCCAACATCACAATCAATGAAAATGACAAGGCGGAAAAATACATCGATATCAACAAAAAATGGAATATTGATGAACTATCCAACATTCTCCCGATGAATGTGTCAACAAGATTGATAACATCTACATACCAGAACATGAAATAGAAGACATATTATACTGACAACCGAGTAAAAATGGTTGATTCAGCACGGCAAGTGCCCTAGCACACATCACAAAGCAAAACACAGAAGAAAGTGGTGACACGACATGGATATGGACCCTATACATATTCCCGAAAGTCAAAAACTTCATCTGGAAACTTGCACTAGATGGAATCCCGATGAAAACCAGACTAGCAAACAAAGGCATTCATGTCCCACTAGCTTGCACTTTGTGTGATCGGACGGATGAAAGCTCAATCCATCTCTTTACCGAATGCCACCATACCTTACAACTGATTCACAAAATTGACCCAAACATTGAAAAAGTGATCCGAGAAATTCATACTATAAACAAATCGATCAAAAACATTTTATGTGAAATTTTTACTAAACTCAACCACGAGCATAAAGGAAGACTTGCGACGACATGGTGGAGCCTATGGACAAGCAGGAATCGGCAAGTATTTGAAAACCTCAATACAACATCCATACATATTATGGAGAATTATACCAAACAACAACTACACAACTGGGCTATCTCCAAATTAACCTTTGAAGAGGAGTCCACATGCCACAACCAGAAAACTCGGACAGCTCAACCACGGAGAAGAAGAAATTTAAGATGGAGCAAACCAGATGAGGGATCCTTCAAAATTAATTTTGACGGATCCAAACTATCTTCGGGTGAAGCTTCTGCAGGTTTCATCATTAGGGACCATAGTGGGACACTCATTGAGTGTGGTGGCTTCAAATGTGGCCATATCTCAGCACTAGCTGCAGAGGCTCTAGCGATCAGAGGAGGCATCGCCAAGGCAAAGGAGCTCCGATTTCCCAACATCATGATTGAAGACGACAACTTGACCGTTATCAATTGTTTGCGAGGTCTGTGGTGCTGCCCGTGGGAGATCGAGATGCTGATTTCTGACACCCTGCTCTTACTCGAACAATTTTCTAGGGTGCAATTCACCCATGTCTTCCGGGAGGTGAACTCGGCCGCCGACAGGATCGCGTGTCTAGTCCACACAACGCACTCACAGGACCTCCTCGTTGATACTGCTCTGCGCGTTTTCATCCGCAAGGATGCCCTTGGATGGTGGTCTAGCAGGGCCTGACCCCATCCAAATCTTTACCTTATCAAAAAAAAAAAGGTAAAATGATCAAACTAATTGCACAAACACATGCCCACACACTAATTCACACAAAGTTCAGTCTCCCAACAACTGATGAACCTTAAAGCAACAATCTCACAGCCTACAAAGAGCAACCACACAGCCAACGATTGATCGAAGGTAATGCATTTCATACATACATGAGCAATCTGATTTCATCTTCTAAAAAAAATCTAAATGTCACCGAATTTACGATCGAAGACAACCCCAAACAACCAAATGTCATCTGTCAAGGGGTTCATAGGCAAAAAGGTTATTTGCTAGAAACCACCCTCTCAGGTAGTCAAAACCATGAGCATCCAAATAGAGACGCAAATTCCTTCTGGAACAAGAAGATTGCACATCTAAAACCAGCTTGGTAACCAGCTTTGTGGACACCCTTATGTTCCAGTAGCTTGGTAACCAGAGGAGAAGAGATTTGACATGGGATGTTTGCCACACATATGTCAAAGATTACACTTGAGGACATCACCTTGAATAATATAGGAATCACCAAAAATATATATGGAACTTGTAAGCAATACTCAATAGCCAAATCAATCTTACAAGGGGAGTCATAAGCTATTAATCCATAAGCTTCCTCAATTTGACAACTTCTCTCATACCAAATCCCATTGAGCTCAACAGGAACAACTCCATTCTGCAACATCCATCTACTCGTAGCACCTAATAGTTCAGCTCTCCATGGACATTCCTTGCAACTAATAATGGTTGAATTCCACTAGGATAAAAAAAAATGAATATACTGAGCTTAACCCTTCCAATGGAAGAATTTGATGAAACTTTCCATGAGCAAGACACATAAGTGATTTTTCAAGACTTAAGACTTATGAAAAGTGACAGAATCGGTCCTCCTAGATCAAAAGCAATGGGATGTCAACTGCCCTGCCCTCTACCACATTCAACACTGATTCATTACTCATCCTTCTACTCGACATTTTCACAAACACCTTATATGCATTAGAGATTTTCAAAAATCCCATCAAATTCTTGAAATGTGCCATGAGAGTCAAGACAGGAGAGGTTGTTAATCACACAATTGCATAAATTCAACAACGACAACAAAATCAAGCAAGCGAATTTAGAAAACAGTAAAAACAAGACATGTATTAGCATGAAGCAAGCACAAATCAGTCCAACAACGTGCCGATCTCTATCAAATATAATAGAAGGCGAATGGAATCAGCCAAGGGCGGACCCACATGGGGTCATGTGTGGGGACGTGCCCCCACCCTCGCCCCCATAATTAGGTATATGTAAAAAAAAATTAATTTCAAAACGACGTCGTTTTGATACAAAAACAAAAAACCTAATCTGAACAAAACTAAGGGGAACAAGCAGGACGCCGCTAGTTGAGAACAAGCAGGACGCGGAATGCGGAATTCCAGAACGAAGGGGAAAACACAGTTGATCCCGCAGTCGTCGACCGGTGGCCGTTGTCGCCTTCTCCGACCGGTGGCCGCAGTCGCCCTCTCTCCTACCAACCACTGAATTCCGCAGTTGATCCCGCAGTCGAGCCGCTTCTCACCCCGGACAGTGCAGCGCGCTCCTCGACCTCCTCCGCTTTCGAGTCTCCATCTCCAACTCCGACCGGTGTCCGCCGTCGCCCTCTCTCCGACCGCTGAATCCCGCAGTCCATCCCGCAGTCGCGCCACTTCTCGCCCCATCTCTTCTCCGCCCTCAAATATCAAGTAAGTGAAATTAAAATTAGATGTGACTTTGTGAGAATGTGAAATTGAAATTTCGAAATTGAATGTGAATGTGTGATAGATTTTGGGTGTGACTTTGTGAGATTGTGATAGATTTCGAAATTGGATGTGACTTTGTGAGATTGTGAAATAGATTTCATTTTAGGTTTGACTTTGTTGAAGATTTGCAATTTCGTTTTACCTCCTTTATCGTCGAGTTAGGAATGAAGAACTACTTTAGTATGTAATTCTAATTAGAAATGAAGAACTCTTTGTACTAGTGAAATCTTTTAGTTTTTATCGCTATTTTGTAGCATTGAACACTTTTTGTATTGTCTGAGACCTGGTTATTCTTTGTCGTCTGATATCGGTGTGCCCCCACCCTCAAAAAGTTCTGGGTCCGCCACTGGAATCAGCAAAAGGGGAAGAAGGACGGAGATTACCAGTTTGACAACTGGAAGAAGGGAGTAAACAAAAGCAGAAGAAAGGGCGAGTTGAAGCGTCTCAGCATCAGCCGGCGGTGCATCAGCCTCAGCGTGTCATCTTCGTGAGCGTCTCAGCATCAGAAGGCCCATCCGAGCTTAGCATCGTCTTCAATTGAGCCCAACAGTGGCGTAGGAAGCGAGACGAGGCCGGTAGCAGAAGCAGCGAAAGCGAGGGCGAGGGAGCAGAAGAAGGGGAGCACAGGGTGAGATATCGACGGAAACCGAGAGCGAGAGCGAGAGCGAGAGGGAGGTTCGGGATGAGGTCGACGGCTTGGGGACGATCCGAATGGAGACCATCGGAGGTTGAGAGACGGAGATCTCGCCATGGACGAGGGCATCAGATCCGACGGAAGAAGGAGATCTCCAGCGGTCCCGGCGAATCCGAAAAGGCGGTGCGGCGGACGGAAGGTGGAGCCCAACCGGACGACGGAGGGAGAGCGAGCGGCGGAGAAAGAGGAACTCTGGTTGTGAGAGCGGAGATTCAGATCTGACGGTGAGAAGTGAAGGACAATGGAAGGGAAGAGGCTGACACGGGCCTAATAAATTTTCAAAAGTTGCTAATGCGGCCAATAAATAATGTAAAGGTGTTAATTAATTAATTAAATTAGCAAAGGGTGATATTTCACCAAAATTTATCTAAAAGAAAATGAATTTATTGTATATTTGCACGTCTTAGAAATATAAAAACTCATGTAACAAGTGTATACTATTTTCCGTATACTATTTTCCCCATAAAAAATCCATATTGTGATAAGTTGTAAATAAGTGTACTATTTTCCCCATTAAAAATCCATACTGTGATAAGTTGTAAATAATAGCTTGAAGATCATTTTAACGAATTTTTTTTGGTTGAGGATAGCATCACGTACAACCCGGCTCTCTCGGCCGTCCGAGACCACACCGAGACTCCGAACACAAATAAATGGGGTTCCAACCAAAAACCAATTGGTTTTTAAGTGAAGTAGTGGCCTACTTATATACTAATTTGGAACTCTCTCAACTTTTCACGTGGGATTCTTTGTTTCAAATTTTTGTATACGATCAAAGATTAAAAAATTTTAACGTTTCTTTGGAACACTCATAGGTCAAACCGGATTTTTTACATCCCTCCGGACCCTCCCTATTCCACTATTTTATTTTAACAATTATTTAATTCTAAAAAATTATAAAAATCCACGCATAATACTTATTAAGTTAGAAGCAAAGGCTTGACAAAAATTTGAGTCACGTGTTATCTATGTACCACGTTCTCCCTTGACTCCTTAGACCATCTACCACGGTAAGCCAAAAAATGGGTTTTGGCCTAATTTTGCTCCCACCTTAGGCCAAAACTTATTTTAGCCTTTTTGTTTTTGACCTATTTTCAAAACAGATGCTAAATTTGGCTTCATATTTTGGAAGGCCAAATGTTATTTATTTATTTAATTTTAAGTGTTTAATGTTTATGTAAGTCTATAAATAATACAATTATAAATCTATATATTATATAGTTATGATTTTTAATTAAAAATAAAAGTTGTAGTATTGTAAAGATATTCAAGAGTTATTCAGTATGAATATAATATTTTACATATTTAAATTAGCATTACATAAATAATATTTTTTAAAAATGACATTAATCTTTTTTATTATAGATTCATCAAAATGATGATAAAAATAAATATTATGTTACTTAATGTACTAAAGATAGAATCGAGTGACGAAAAATGAGATGTGAATGTTCTAAATTATATTAGTATATATAGGAAATTTAGCCTGCCAAAACTGGCCTACGGTGGGAACCACAAAACCGTATAATAGGTCAAAAGAGAATATTATATAAGCTATTTCCCTAGTCATTATGACCTACGGGGGAAGATGCTCTTATACCAATTTGTTTGCAGGCGCCTTCTCGACGTCGGGACAGATGAGAGTGGCGACGGCTGGAGGCGGCTTAATTGTGTGGTGGGCAGACAAGGGTGGCGATGCGGGAGGCGGTTCAGTCGTTTGGCGACTTGGGTAGTGGCAACTCAATCGACGGCTAGAGGTGGCTGATAGCATGCATTTAGGTAAGCATAATAGGTTGCATTTAGCTTAGTTAAGATGCATTTCATGGATGGATTAAATACAATTTGCATATTTGCTCTCTATGTTGGTGGAGTCGGAATCTACACGTTTTTATTTATTATCTCAGGAAATCGTGGATCCGATGATGAGACAGGAGTTGTTAACGTATTAGATGAGAATGTCTAGTTGATCGGAGAAGCTTACATGAAAATCTCAAGAGGTCCTGAGAAGAAGAAGCGGACCTAAACGACGAACAAGTCTGCAGAAGTTGTCGTCAGACATGCTGAACTTGTTTTGCACTTTCCGGAGGCGTTGGAAAGCTCTTTCAGAGAACTACAACTATCCTGTTGACAAGAAGAGCAAATTCGGGATAGATTTTCAATGAATGGCCCCTGGATGCGGTCGCAGCAACCATGTCGCGGCCGCGGCCAATCAATTTGCAGCGGGGATGGATGAAGCCGCGGCCGCAACACGTGTTGCCATCGCGACACCGTTTTAATTAAAAACCCTAATTTTGTGTTTTCCTTTTGTGTGGCCGCCTAGACTTTTATAAGGCCGAGTTTTATCTTAGTTTACACACTTCTATTATATTCTTTCGTTCATCAGACACTTTAGAGATTTGAGCGATGTTTTCCATGAGGAACTAAACTCATCTATTCTGCCTGCAATTTGAAGCTTTATTTGGATTGATTGTGAGTTTCTGAATCTTGTTCCTTATTTCCTATATTGAATGCTTCACTTTCTTTGTGTTTGATTGTTTATTGTTTTGTTCTATCTTGTTTGGCCAACTAGTTAGATCAATTCAATTGCTAGGGTTTTGTAGATTCCTGATTGCGAACCTTAACCCAAGTAGCAAACATATCCCTTTAGGGCTGATTGAACTAATTAGATCGGTAGGAAGTTGGATGTGTTGTTAAATCCCTCTTTAGGGACTGCAAATACCTTGGTTAATCTCTGAATTTAAAGCTATCAATTGGGTTAAATTCTTCTTTAGGGACTGTTCGATTGATAAGGGTTTCTAGGACTGATGGGACTAGTAACTATATTAGGTCGGGACAAGGGCATTCATAGAAAACCTAAAAGGACAAGAGGAAGTTACAATATCAATTCAACCAAATAGAGTGGATAGTTGTATGGAGAGCGATCCTCTCTAAATTGTTTTGCATTATTTGTTTTTATTTTATTTTGTTTTCTTTTCAATCTCAATCAACCAAAACCCCCATTTCTACTAATTGGTAAATATACATTGCTGAGAAATACTTGATTATCTGTGGGATCGACCTCTTACTTACTTGCTATACTAGTTCTAGTTTGTAGGTTTGAGTTTTATTTTGATACGGTTTACGCGACTAAAAATCGTTCATCAGTGGCTCAATCAACGGAAGAACGCAACTCGGGGACAAGACGATTGGTGAAGAGACAACAAAGGGATGTGGTGGATTTGAATCAATAATTTTTTTTAGGGTTTAAATGTTTGAATTTGGGGAATTCGCAAGTATTTTTTTTAGGGACTGAATATTTCAAATTGGGGAGGCCAAGGATTGACCTTGAGCGCGGGATTGTGTAGGTCATCAATGAAAACGGAGGGCGGGAGGTGAAGCTTAAAGGATTCAATCTATTCGGAGAGGCAAGGCAGAGAGAGGAGGTTTTGAAGGGTAGGGGACAGGATTGGAAGGAGATTGAAGGGTAGGGGAAGAGGCTGGCAATGGATTTAAGCTTAGGAGGAAGGGGTACTAAAGTAAAAGCGGTAAAAGTACCGCTAATTTGAAATTTGGATTTTGCCTTAGAAAAAAATCCGTATGAGTACTTATCCAAATATCCCCAAATAACTCGTTCCCCATTCACATTCAGATCCACCGACATCTCTCTCTGAACGCGATAACCCTGTTCATCTGTACAGATCCCTCCCTCGTCGACCATGTCTACCGGCACCGCCTTCTCTCTCGCCCCCCTCACGTCTTCTTCCGTCGCGACGCCATCTTCGGAAGATACCCTTTCTAATCTCTGAAGAATGTAGGGTATATTGCAGGCGACTCCTTTCTTGTTGACTCTTCGTTGCTGCTCCGCTTCTCCAGACACCGCCTTTCTTCTCCGTAGGCAAGGTACTTCACTTCTTTTCCCTTTCTCTTGTTCCCCTTCTCATCAATTCAGATCCATGGTTTTCCTTTTTATTATTTATTTTTCGATCTAGGGTTTACCTTTCTTGTTCGCCCTTCGCTGCTCATTCGCTTCTCCAGGCGTCATCTCGCTTCTCCATAGGCAAGATTCTTCTTCTTCTCTCTTTCTCCTCCTCCTCAAACCAGATCTAGGGTTTTTGTTTTTCTTAATTATTTTTCAATCTAGGTTTACAATTTTGATCCTCAGTATTCATTTTGTGTTGTGTTATCAAGACGCTTCTATTTTCGTTTCGGGTTGTGTTGTTTAGATGCTTCTGTTTTGGGTTGTTTATAATCAAGATGCTTCTGTTTTGGGTTGTGTTATGACTCCATTCTTTTTATTGCCTTCTAATGGAACCAAACCTGCTTCAGATTCGGAGAATGGTGGCTGGTGTGCAGGTGGTTCGAACAGTCAAGCTGATGGTAATAGCTAGGGGAAGCCAAAGTCATTGAGTGGAGGTGCATCTTGGATTAAATAGGGTAATATCATTGCATTTGAGGGTAGTTTATATGCTTTATGCCTATTGTCATGACATATTCTCTTCACATCCTTGTATGTACTGTTATGGAGTTGGTATTGTAAGATTAATTCAATATATTTACCGCCATTTTGTAGATTTTGGAGATTGAACTGTTGATGTCTTTTGCGGTATTCTACTAGAAATTCTTAATGGGATTGGGCAATTCTTGACATCTATTTGGGTTCAAGTAACTAGACTTCATGTTTAAATTCAGTTGTCATTGTTTTATATCCTTTTATTGCTATTTGATGGATATTGATACCTAAGATTTGGGTGGGACTATAAAAGAGTAAAGGTAATACGGTTAAGTGACTGATCATACATGTGTTGGGTTCAAGTAACTAGACTTCATGTTTGAATTCTTTATTTTCTTTGTTCCTTCAGTCGTTGCCATCTGCGGTTGTGAATCTGCTCATTTAACCGGCTTTGTAGGTTATTAAGGCTGCTTTTGATGTGTTGAATGACGGGATCGTAATTTACCTTCAAAACTTGGAACCTTGGGTTCAGGTCCCTAATTAACAATACGGTTTCTTTCAATTCAGAGGGCTATTTGTTTTTAATATCAAATTAATATGTAGCTGCATTTTTGTTTGCAAATTGCAATTGATCAAGTATACTCAGTTTTTGTTTTTTCTTCTCATCTTTAGATAATACTCCATCCATTAGTTTAGCAGCACAAATTGAACTTTGAATAGAGAAGGTTGGTTTGGGCATTTAAAATATGGTTCCCCTTATATTGCAATGTTAATGAATCTGTAGAATGTGCTAGGATTTTAAGTACTTAAAAATACATAGTCAATAGTTTTGAGTTTTAGTGCTTTGTTATTATTACAGTTTAAAAAGTTGGTCAGTTTTCAATTCCTGTGTATTTTACTTGTATAGTTGAGATCCTTTTATTGTTGCTTCTATTCAAGATTATTATAATATATTGGTTTTTTTTCAATGCCTTCTATACAGTAAATGATTAACTGTTAATATATGTTCTTTTATAACTACATTGTTAGGGCATTCTTAAGCAAGCAGATATCCTTCTAGTATCTTGACCTCTGATTGTTGAGCAGGCTGGAAACCCTTCAGTTGAGGCCTCTCACCTAGTGGCACCTTCTGCTGGACCAATGCAAACCCCCTTGATCTTTTCCCAACGGTATGTAATGAATCTTTTACTTGTCTTACATGCTTTTGGAGTTAGACCTAATGCAAACCCCCTGGACTTTCATCTGTGTAACTAAGATACATGATATAATTTAATGAATTTGAAAGGATCTGATAGGCATCTAGATCTATTTGGGGTTTTGAATTTACTACCCTCATCTGTGTAAGCTCTAGATGGTTTACACTATATATATGATGCCAAAAATATGCTCTTAATGGAGTAAGTACTTCTGAAAACTCTTTGTCACTCTTTGTGATTTCTGATATGGATTTAAGATCTAGACTATTAATGGTGCATTTCTAAAAATAGCCATGGCTTTAGCCTATGTCTCAAAATAGATTATCCGAACAAGGGAATGATAAATCTAAAAGTAAAACAAGTCAAGATACACGTGAGAGTTTATATATATATATATATATATATATATATGGGTTGGTTCCGATGTACTCAACCCTTAACGTGTATCATGTACTAAAAAATTATTCATCTATTTGTTCATGATTATTCATCTGTTTTCACGTAATTATTCATCTGTAAAAAAATGTACATTTTATTCTACTGAATAATCGCCTAATATCACTGCATAATTTCATTCTACCGAATAATCTCTCAATACCATCGAATAATCAGAAGTTACTTTTAATCTCATCCGTTGATCTTCTTAATTCAATGGCCCAGATTTGTGTACATGATACACGTTAAGGGCTGAGTACATATGATCCATGGTAGGAGGACTATAGTCCATGGTAGGAGGACTATAGCAGGCTGAGGCCTTTGTGTGCTACAGGGGTGCTATCTGCTGATGTGATCTTGCTCGCCTTTCCCCTTATTAACAAGCCAAGTAATGAAAACATCTCCATGAAGGTAATTATCCCATTTTAACCACCAACTTATTGTAATCACAATTAACCTGAATTTACTTGACCACTCAACTCGCACTCACTTGAAGTGCTTTAATCATGTTTTTTGTTCTTGCAGTGGCTTCCCGATTTAAGGCATTATGCACCAAATGTTCCATTATTCCTTGTTGGGATTAAACTTGGTCAACTCCATTAGTCCTTGTTGTGCTTTTGACTTATGTACTTTATTTTCAAGTGATATCTTTTTATGTCAAGCTTAGAATTCGACAAATGATGTATTCTGTTTTGTATTTAGCCATGTTGTAGTCCTGTATTTTACTCTATTGTCATTATTTAATGTATTGGTTATGGTCTTTTGCATGGTTTAATTTTCTGTTTACCAAAATAATGTCACAATGTAGATTAGTAGGTGTAGTTGATGAAACACGTCGAACTTGAGAGCGAAAAACGATGTCTACCTTTGTAAATATGTCGACCATTACGATACAAATTGATTTCTAAACCCAGCATATATGAAAATTATATAAAAAAACAGATGTGTATATGTAGCAATTACATCGTCAAAAATATATAAAATGATGTTTGTAAATAATCAAAACATCATTTTCAAAGAAAAAACTGATGTGAAAATATATAAATAACATTGATTTTAAAAATATTCAATATGGTGTATTATATTTATATAAAATAATATCACAAATTACAAATAAAAAAAGAGTATTCACAAAGTGAATAATACATAACTGATGTGTATAGCAATGTAAGACATCGGGTTTATAAAAAATAACGATGCTAATTTGAAAATTTGTATTGCCCTACATACCTCCAAATGACTAAAAATGAAAAATAATAATGGTTTAACATTAGATGAATCTATCAAAAAGTAAGTATATCCATGTATTGAAGTCGTTATTAAAAAGAAAAACGATGTTATAAATTATTAAAGACATCGGTTTATAACCGATGTGGTAAAGTTGGTATCTTTAACGCCTCCACTAACACGTCGAATTTTTTTTTTATTAACATCGGTTTATACCCGATGTCTATGAACAGAATTCTAGTAGCGATGCATTCAAGGATGATTTGATGCACAAGACAAATAGGAGGAAGGAGGAAACAGAGATTACTTAACCTGCCAGGTTAGTTTCAAATCGATCCTGTAATCAGCTAACTGTCTAGAGAGATATGTGCTGAATTCCTGTGTTTTACAATTTCAATGACTAGATACAAGAAGACTCTATTGTGCTTGACAATTTGTTTTTGCTTTGCTGATGAAGTTAGCTAATTTGTTAAAATTGATATATTAGTGATTTGCCATTACATTTGTTCTTCATCTAAACCTTACCTTTTCTCTTGGCTTGGATTATTACTTATTAGATGTGCTGATAATGTTGAGAATGGAGATGCTAACAAGGTTGTGGATGGTGCTGCTATGAATATAGAGAATGGAGGTGCACAAAAGAAGTGAATTGCATTTTTTTTGGTTCGGTTGTGGTTTAGTGGACAACATAATTTGACATTCAAACACATACCTAAGTTTAGCTAGGAGGGAGCTCAATTGGATTTTCCTCTATACAGAGAATGGAAGTGCTGAATTTTGTGATTGTTATAGATTGTTATAGATCCAAGGCCTGTCTTGGGTGAGGAATTTTTTTAAGAGTTACTTATTTGCATCATTTATACAATTTTGCTTGAGAGAATTTTATTCGCATTTGAGCTTTTCACATTTGTCGCAATATGATGAGCAATTTGATGAGTATTTTGGAACTCATAATTGTTTTTAAACACCTTAAATATTTCTCTTCTAAATTTTACTGCTTTCCAGTTTTGATGAGCAATTTGATGAAGTTATTTATCCAAAGGGGATGTTGATGCTGTCTCCATTACTAAAGCAGATGTTGACCGGTTAAACCCTGAAATGTTCCTCAATTACACAATTATTGACTTTTATGTCAAGTAAGTTTGTATTGATTAAACTTATTTGATGAAGCTGATTTTAGAATGGAAGATTTTTGTTTTACAGTAGGCTAGATGATCTGATATTAGTCACTTCTTTGATAATTTGATTATCCACAATGACAACGTATTTGAAAAATAAATTTCTTGTTGGGGAAAAGCATAGGTTTCACTTCTTTAATAGCTTTTTCTTCTGTAAACTCGCTGATCTCAATAAGAATCCAGATAGTGTTCTTGATGCAACGACTGCTTTTCTGCGTGTTCGCAAATGGACGAGGAAAGTGAACTTATTTGAGAAGGATTACATCTTCATTCTTGTGAATTACAAGTTAGGAAATGAATATATATGTTTGATTCAAGCTCCTTATTTGTATGTTTACTTTTGTGTGTATTTGCCAATGGTAGTCGACTCATGTTTATTAATTGTACCTTTTTAATGCAGTCTTCATTAGAGTTTAATAATTGGTTGTCATCCCAGTGATGTAGCTGACTTTTGTAGATTCTCCCTTATCATATCTTGCATATTAAGATTATCATATCTTTTATCTTTTCCTTGTAGTTAAGATTTGTTAGAGATTGAATTAGTCCAAATCCTCTCCTTGTAATTATTTATACACATGATCAATAAAAGGGATGAATCATCCTCTTCCACAAATCACAACGTCTTACATGGTATCAGCCTAAACACAATCGATCCTCTCATATCGCTCCAATGGCTGCCAATCCCACTTCCCCTGCTCAGATCTTGCTCTCGGCATCCTTTGATGGAACCACCCCTAACTTTCATCTCCCCAACTTCGTCGTCCGTCTTGATCGAAACAACTACTCCTTATGGAGAAACACGGTTCGGTCCGCCCTTGAGGCGTTTGATCTGGATTCGTTCCTCAATCCGTCAAACCCTCCCTCGACCACCATTCCCTCATCGCCGCTGCCTACTAACTCTAATTCTGAGTCAACGCCGGCATCCTTGACTGTGGTGACTTCTCCCGCTGGTGAGTCACCTAACCCAGCCTATCGCGCGTGGGTTCGCAAAGACCGACTTGTGCTCCTTTGAATTCGATCTACACTCACCACGCCCCTGCTTGGTCATCTCACCAGAGCCACCACTGCTCCTTAAGCATGGCAAATTATAGCTTAGATATTTCATGCTCAATTCATGGCTCCTCAGATGCATCTCCGGCATCAACTTCAGACCTTAACCAAAGGATCGATGTCGGTCCTTGATTATGTCGAGAAGAAGAGAGCCATAGCGGATGAACTCGCTGAATGTTTATGCGTCATTTCTGATGCCGATCTAGTCTCCTACATTCTCTTCAGCCTTGGCATTCAATTTGCCTCCTTTCAAACTGCATTCGCCCTCAATAAAAGGGATAACCATGAGACTCTAAGAACATTAAAGATGGTCTTAGAGTCTCATGGTTCATATTTAAACATAGAGTACCTTTTTCTAATTAAGGGTCTAGACATTATAAAAAACACACACTAAATATCATTTTTTATTCTTTAGCTACATAGGGTTTATACATTTAAACTTAAGGTCTCTTTATCAAATCGGTTTATAATTTAGACCAATTTAAAATGTGTAACATGATGTGCAATAGATAAAGTATCATCGATGATCCAAACTCAATTTTCTTAAGCCAAAAACCATAAGGTTTCTTTTCTTTATCTTCAATTACGGCGGATGTTAGGATAAGCGTGAAAGAGGCTGATTTACTATTCTTTATCAAATTTAAAGTATCGATTATATGAAGAAAAGAAATTTTCAAAAACAACATGATAAGAAACATGGGTAACATATATACTAATATGTTATTATGTTAGTAAAAATTATTGTGTCGAATATTTTGTTTAATACGTCAAACTCAATCGAAAATATTATAAAAAAAATCAAACAAGGTTCGCGAAAAGAAGTAGTTATATTTAAATTCCTAACATCTATTTTTATATGTTTATAAAATTTTATTTTGAAAAAGTCATATTTTAAAATTCGGAAATTTCGCGAGGTACCCCTGAGGTATTGCAATTTTCGCGAGGTATACAACTCTTTTACATATTTCGCATGGTGCCCTTGTGGTTTTCATTTTTTCCGTCTCGTGCCCTTCAGGGTTAATTCTAACAGAGCTTGCCTGTCTCCGTTAGTTTGCAATTGAAAAAACAAAGAAGGAAAGAAAGGACGGAGAAAGAAGAGACGAGAGAGCGAAGAGAGAGCAAGAAAGCGAAGGAGATAAGTTGTTGCTCGAACAGGAGAAGAAGGCGCTGCTCGGATCCGCTGCTCGAAGAAGAACGTTGTTGTGTCTAGGAAGAAGGGCGGCGGCGGCGAGGCTGTGAGGGCTGTCATGGGAGGAGAAGTGGGAAGCGCTGGGCCTGAGAGCGAAGGTGGTAGCGGCCCATTACCTCGGCCGGCGACCGGAGGTGGAGGAGACGAAGTTGCTACTGCAGAGAGGTAAGTTATGTCAATAGAAATTTTGGATTCAAGTTGAAACTGAAGCATTTGGGGGTTTTTTGTGATGTGAAAATTTAGGGTTTAGGTTGAAATTGATGGATTTGGAATTCAAAATTTCGTTTCTCGATTGCAATCGGATTTGTTAATAGAATTCGTTTCTCAGTTTAGGGTTAGGTCTCCATTGATTCATTTGACTCATTTGGAAGTAACTTACTGTCAAACAGTTAGCTTGTGACCCCAATTGATTTTTCTGTTGAATCCATGTTTTTTTTGGAAGGATCTCCATAATCAGAAGCTCTAAGTAGAATTTCTTGTTTTAATGGATGTGAATAAACAAGCCTTACATAATTATCATGGTTAGTAGGAAATTGGAGTTGTTGGGGCTGCTGTACAACTGCATTTAGAAGATGTCATGTGCCAGCGAGTTTGAGAGGTTGTTGTTGTTGAAAACTTGTTGATTCATGCAGCTGGAATAACACCAAATGGAGCTGCTGTAAAAATGCAAGGATGAGCTGTTGGAAAACATCAATTTGGAGTTGTAATTGCTGTTGAGAAGATGTCATGTGTTGCTGCTGATCAAGTGCAGAGAATTGCCTATGACTTGTACTCAGTCTTGTAGAGAGAATCAATTATTTACAAACTGAATTTGCTATAATACTTTTCTGCTACTTTGGTTATTATTGAGATTGCCTTTGTTTGAGACTGACTAATATTATTAAGCTCATATTACGAGTAGCCTATTAGCTCAATTGGTAGAGCGATGTGTTTGGGCACAAAGATGTGGGTTCGACTCCCACATAGGCTAATAATCCTAATATGCTACCTTAAATAAATGACGAAAGAGGCATATTCATTCTCGAAAACATGCCACTTGCCATTCAAAGCTATGACAGCAAAGCTTTTATACAAGAAAAGTTCAAAACTATGGCATCAAAGTAATTTTATACCTTTTGATCAATGCATGACTAAATGATATGTGAGACAAGGTTAATTTTGACCAACCGGTTCGTTTGATTTTCACTGGTACTTCAATATGACATAAAAAGTCTCATCAGTTAATTCTGCTACACGAGATGACCAAACACAGTAGCTCTCACAACTGGTTCGTTTGATTTTGACCAACCGGTTCGTTTGATTTTCACTAGTACTTCAATTTTGACCAAGCACAGTAGCTCTCACAGCATCACCACCAGCACCTAGGATTGCGTACTTCTCGTCAAGAGGCCCGAACTCAATCTCTCCTGACATTCTCAAGGTAAAACAATGGATTGAAACTAGCTTGAACAACATCTTCCTACACATACACACAATCATATTCACAAATCACAATCATAATTCGGTTGCAATGGCAGCCAGAGATAACTGCACCAGGAATCAACATATTAGCAGCTTGGCCTCCTACAATGTCTCCAACACAGCTTCCACGTCAGATTGATAAGCGTTCTGTAAATTGGAACTTGCAATCAGGCACATCCATGTCCAGCCCTCACGTAGCTGGAGTCATCGCCCTCATGAAATCCGCGCACCCTAGCTGGTCTCCAGCTGCAATCAGATCAGCTCTCATGACCACAGGTAACTGTACCATCACTGCATCACATAAAGGAACCGACTTTTGAATTTTGATCGTCAATTTCAAATTCGGAACGATTTCTTTCAGCTGATACAAGAGACAGGACATCAGACAACATATCAGCAATAGGATCAATGAAAGGCATTTATGCTCCTTGATAAAAAAAAATTCAGTTATTTATGCTCCTTGATAATTTTTTTGAGGTTTTTTCTCTCGAAAATAAGTGGTTAACATGACTTTTATACAAGGATGGCATGTTTTGTTCTTTTGTTTTTGTGCATAGAATCAGAATGAATGGCTTCACAGTTCACATATAGTTTGTCTATGAGATCATGTTAGCCTATGTGGAAATCGAACCCACATCTTTGTGCATAAGCACATGGCTCTACCATTGAGCTAATAGGCTTAAGGACAAGAAAAAAGCATCATCAAATCAGTTAAATTGGTGAAATGCTTCACAAGCTAATTGGTTACTGTTGTAACAAGTTGACTTGGCAATGAATTTTGAATTAGGCTTTTTTAGGAATGTATCTATTTCGCTTGTTCTTTTTAGTTTAATCAATGTTTGAGGGATCGAAATCTATACCGTATCGATAGGTGAAACCTGAAACTCCCAATCAGCCACTTCCCTCCCAACACAGCCTCCAAAATTCACAAGATCAACGCAGTATAAAATTAAAGATATTAAAAGAAATGGAGCTGGCCACTAAAGGCACAAGATTAATGACACTCCCTTAATCAAGAGAATTCTGGATGCTCGTGATCTTCTAATTCAAATTGCAGGTAACTCTACTGAAACTGAAAACCTGATGAAAAAAAGGAGCTGCAATGGCCAGCTCAGATCACGCATGTAATACCAGTCAACAACTTAATGTCAAAGTTCTTGGAGCTAACATATTATATTATTATCTACAAAGCAGCTACAGTTATCCATGTTTTAAAAGAGAACAGAATCATAAAAGAAGGAATGAATGTTGGAACAACTGTTAGAAGAAAGAATGCATACCAAACAATGTAAAATTGTAATGAACTTAAATAGTCAACACCATTGAACCAGTGTATAGAAACATCTCATAAAGGCCTAGGTTACTTACAGTATTTGAACCAACAAATGATACAGCCCGGATATCATCATTGTCGAAAATAGCAATCATGTTCCAGCCCCACGAAATATAATTAATGAATGTTCAGAACAATAATAACAACACATAAACCTCGAATATAGTTTGGATGGGAGGGCACGTTGACTATGTATTTAGGTTTCAATGAAAAGAAAAAAAAAATCCTATGGCAAAAGGGATAGATGGCCATTGAAAATAAAAAGTGATAGGAGGCAATGTTGACATAGCTAATCAATCAGACAATCAGAGCAACAACAAAAGAGACAAGGATGTACTGGAGATTATACCCATAAAGGAATCATAGCAGGAAAATTAAAGGGGCAAATCCCTGCACAAAACCAATACTCAAAGAACAATTAATGGTCATCAACAAGTAAGACATCTCATGAGAGCTTGCAGCGGTAATGTGTGATGGTCATCTTCAATACGGAGTATATAAATATAGTCATAGCCTCATAGATTAATAATCAAACACCCTCATTTTTAACCCTAGAATCATAAACAACCAATCAAACCCCCAATTTCGATTCTAACATTTGAAACCAAAATCCCCTAATTTGCAGCAGGTCCGAGCAGAGGTTGCAGCAGGTCCGACGCAGGTCCGAGCCGAGCAAGGTATGGCGCCGCTGGTCTCCCTCGCTCGAGCGCTCTCTCTTCGCTTCGCTCTCTCCTCGCTCTCTGTATCGCGTCTGATGTTTCGCGTCTGATGCTTCGCTCGAGCAGGCCCGGCCTTTCTTTCTTTTTTTTTTTTCTTTTTTTTTGAGCAAACTAACAGGATGTGAGAAAAACAGTTAAAGTTAACCGAGAAGGGCACGAGCCAAAATAGATTAAAACCTCAGGGGTACCATGCGAAATATGTACAAAAGTTGTATACTCCGTGAAAATTGCAATACCCCAGGGGTACCTGGTGAAATTTCCGTTTAAAATTTTTAATAATTGTATGTTGTAAATTATATTGCCTTTTTAATTTTTAAAATTTGTAAAACATGATTTTTTAAAATAAAATTTTATAAATATATAAAAATAGATGTTAGTAATACAAATACCGAGTATAATTTTTCAAATAATTTTTAAGATTAATTAAATGTTAAACTAACTTTGTGATGCATGAAAGAGGAAATGTGGAGTAGAAAAATCCTCGTTGTAGGCTCATAGGTACTTTTAATCCAAATGGGATCTGTTGTGCCACCTTCACCCTATCTCTCCACGTGATCTCAGTGCTCAAGTGCTTTAAACAATTCACATCAATGGACCATCTTTATCTTGTAATAAGGTAAGCCAGAGTCAAATTGAACACAAGATAAAAGCACACAGATTCAGGCATTCAGGTCAAGATGATACGCAGAAGACACAAATCCCCAATTTAGTTTAAAACTGAGAGATCGTGACACCAAATCAAGCAACTCAAGAAGAACCAGCAAACATAAAAATGGGGTTTGATTGTGAAAATCAGCATTGAAAAACCGGGTGGAGTTGTCAAATCCTAGAGAGAGGCAGTGACCCTTGACGGAGAGTAATCTGCCATTGGAAACTAACACCGATTTCTACAGAAGGAAGAGAGGGGTGTGAATCCAAGTGTTGAGCTGTAATTTCTGTTTACCAACAAACTGATACTTGCATACTGCTGACAGATTTCAGATGCAATCACAAACAGATTACAGTAAAAACTGTAAGATAGCGGAATTGATGTAAAGTCCTTCTTGAGGGTTTCCATTCATTGATATAACATATATATAGGTTACAAGGTATTGGGCCTTAACGGGCTTTCAGCCCACTATACAATAGGAGACCTATGTAATCTATCAAACCCCCGCAGTCGAAACGGGAGGGGTCCGTACAGTGAGATTGGAACGAAAATCAATGAATAACTGTCTAGGTAAACCCTTGGTGAATATATCAGCGTACTGATAAGAGGACGGGACATGTAGAACGCGGACATGTCCAATGGCAACCTTGTCCCTGACGAAGTGAAGATCAAGCTCAATGTGCTTCGTGCGTTGATGTTGGACTGGGTTGCTAGCCAGGTAGACGGCGGAGACGTTGTCAGTGTAGACCAGAGTGGCCTTCTGTAAGGGGCATCGTAGCTCAAGCAGGAGATTGCGGAGCCAAGAGCACTCAGAGACAACGTTGGCAACACCCCTGTATTCGGCTTCAGCGCTGGAGCGAGACACGACGGACTGACGCTTGGCTGACCAAGACACAAGAGTGTCATTGAGGAAGACACAGTAACCAGACGTGGAGCGACGTGTGTCAGGACAACCACCCCAATCCGCATCAGTGTACGCCACAAGATCAAGCTTAGAGGAAGGAGTGATGGTGGTGCCGAGCTCGAGGGTGCCGCTGATGTACCGAATGATCCGCTTCAAAGCCTGAAAATGAGGTTCCCTAGGGGCATGCATGAACAAGCAGATCTGCTGGACGACGTAACTGATATCAGGCTTGGTGAAAGTGAGATACTGAAGAGCACCAGCGAGGCTCCTGTACAGTGTTGGATCATCAACCAAAGGACCAGAATGAGCACTTAGCTTGTTGGATGTATCGACTGGGGTTGCGACGGGATTGCAGTTGACCATCTTAGCACGAGCAACAATCTCAGCAGCATACTTACTTTGTGAGAGAAACAGACCAGACGCATGCCGCTGAACGGAAACTCCCAAGAAGTAAGACAGCGGACCCAGATCAGACATGGCGAATTCCGCACTCAACCTCGAGATGATGGACGTTCGAAGAGCATCAGAAGAGGCTGTGAGAATGATGTCGTCTACATAGAGCAGCAGGAAAGCCAAGTCCGAGCCTCTACGATAGATAAACAGAGACGTATCCGATCGGCTGCCAGTGAAACCCAGGCGGAGCAGATGAGACGCAAACCGCTGAAACCATGCCCGTGGAGCCTGTTTCAGACCATACAGAGAGCGCTTGAGGAGACAGACATGCTGTGGACGCTCAGCATCAGCAAACCCCGGAGGCTGAAACATGTAAACCGTCTCATTCAGATGACCATGCAGAAAGGCGTTCTTGACATCCAGCTGATGGATGCCCCAGTTGCGCGACAGAGCCAGACTCAGGACCACTCGGATAGTGGCAGGCTTGACCACAGGGCTGAAGGTCTCATCACAATCAATACCGGCCTGTTGAGATCTACCGTTAACCACCAGACGGGCCTTGTAGCACTCCAATGTCCCATCAGAGCGGAACTTGTGACGGAAGAGCCACATACAGCGAATGACGTTCGCCTCAGGAGGGCGAGGCACAAGAACCCAAGTGCCATTCTTCGTAAGGGCCCTGTATTCGTCGAGCATAGCCGCCTGCCAATTCGGGTCTAGGAGGGCTGTTTTGTGGGAGGTGGGAACGGGGGAGAGGGAGGTCTGGGTGGAGGCAGAGGGTGAAAGGGAGTCGGGAAAGATGGGGGCAGGAGAGGCTAAGGACGCGGGCACGCCAGCTTAGGGCGCGGGTGCGCCAGGTTGGGGCGCGGGCGCGCCAGGTTGGGGCGCGGGCGCGCCAGCTTGGGACGCGGGCGCGCGTAGGGGAGGCTTGGATGTTGGTGGAGGGAGGGGCGAGGTTCTTGCGGGGGGCGCCGCAAAGTGGGTTGCGGCGGGCGCAGCAAGCCATGCGGTGGGCGCCGCGCGTAGGGGAGGCGCTGATGTTGGTGGAGGGGATGTGGGGTGTATAGCGGGGTGATGGTCGGCGGTCATGGAGACGATTTGTCGGGGTCTAAAGACACCGGAGTCGCTGCGGGTGTGTGGTCTGGTGATGGATGGTGGCGGGGGAGGTGGGGGAGGGGGAGACGCAGGAGCACCGGGAGAGCTCTGGGGAAGAATGAAGTGAGGGAAAGGCGACTCAGACTCTGTGGACGACACAGGGGGTGTGGGAGACGCGAAGGGAAATCGCGACTCATCAAAGGTGACATGACGAGAGAGAATGATCTTGTGAGTCTTGATATCGAGGCAAATGTAACCGCGATGATCAGACGGGTAGCCAAGAAAGACACAAGGGGTGGAACGAGGGTGAAGCTTGTGGGGGGCAGTGGATGACTGATTAGGGAAGCATAAGCAACCAAAGGTGCGAAGGTGATCATACCTAGGCTCGGCGTAATAAAGAGTCTGAGCTGGCGAGCGATGTTGTAGGGTAGTGGAAGGGAGAATGTTTAGGAGATAACATGTGGTGGATAAGGCGTGAGGCCAATAGGGAAGGGGAATAGATGCGTGGAAGAGGAGAGAGCGCATCATGTTGGTAATGGTTCTGATGATTCTTTCTGCCTTGCCATTCTGCTGAGAAGTATAGGGGCAAGACAAGCGATATGAGATCCCATTTGCAGCAAAGAAGGAGTGAAAGTCTCTGTTGTCAAATTCACGACCATTGTCACATTGGAAACTTTTGATGGACATGTGGAATTGTGTTTTGATGTAGGTATGGAATCTGGCAAAAATAGGAAACACTTGGGACTTGAAATGCAACGGGAAGACCCATAAGTAATGAGTGTAATCATCCAGAAACAAGAGGTAGTACTTGTGACCCTCCTTGCTAGGCACGGGAGAGGTCCAAATGTCGCTGTGAATGATATCAAATGGAGCAAGGGTAGAGGTCAAAGACCGTTGAAACGGTAGTCTGGCATGTTTGCCTAGTTGGCAGGAAGAGCATAAACCAGAGCGTGGGTCTTTAGTACATGTGACAAGGTTCTGGGAACGGAGGACATCAAGAACGGCAGCGCTGGGATGGCCAAGACGTGCATGCCAGAGGCTGGACGACGATGCCGAGAGGGCGACCGGAGACGATTGACGGGACGCAGGAGGTGGTGTGACAGGGTAGAGCTCCCCGGTGCTGTTACATCTCATGCGAGTAACCCCCGTAGTAAGATCGTTCACAGAGAAACCATAGGGATCAAACGTAAGGGAAACGTTGTTGTCAGTAGTGAACCGACGGACAGAGATAAGGTTTTTGACAATCTTTGGGGCAATAAGGACATTGTTGAGATGTAGTGAGTGGGTTGGGGTCTGTAAATTGGCGTGGCCAATACCCGAAGTAGCAAGACGACCACCATTTCCGACGATAATAGAGGGGGCAGGGCCCTTAAAAGAAATAGAGGAGAGGTTACCTGAGGAGTTCGTCATGTGAGAGGTGGCACCAGTGTCCATGTACCAAGAAGAATCTGAAGATGTCTGCTGCGTAGAGGAGAAGGCGTGATGCAGAGCTGGCGGAACATAGCCTGGATCAGGCGATGTCAGACAGGCGTGAGGGCCGGCATGTCGAGAGGTAGAGTATGGGTGCATGGGGACGATGCGGGAGGGTGGCCTGACGCGGGCGCGCTGAGGACGACGCGGGCGCGCTGAGGATGACGCGGGCGCGCCTGGGGATGACGCGGGCCGAGAGAGAGAGAGAGAGAGAGGGGGAGGGGAAGGGTGGCGGTGCAGGGGAACCGAGGATGGCGGTTCCGGCGACGGTGGCCTTGGAGAGGGAGAAGGCGGCGGTGTCGCTGTGCGCGGAGTAGTCGAGAGCAGGGACCGGAGAGGCGGCGGTGAGGAGGAAGGTCGGAGGAAGAGGGAGGATCAATTTAGGGTTCCGTTAGGAAGAAAAGGTTGTGATACCATGTAAGATAGCGGAATTGATGTAAAGTCCTCCTTGAGGGTTTCCATTCATTGATATAACATATATATAGGTTACAAGGTATTGAGCCTTAACGGGCTTTCAGCCCACTATACAATAGGAGACCTATGTAATCTATCAAAAACGAGGGAAGCCAGAGTCAAAATGAACCACGAGACAGAAGTTGAAAATCGAGAGATCATGACACCAAATCAAGTAACACGATAAGAACCAGAAAAATATAGAATGGGGTTGATTTTGAAAATTGGCATTCAAGAACCAGATGTAGCTGTCAAAACACAGAGAGAGAACCTTGACAAGAGTAATCAGCCATTGGAAGAAAATTATACTGCTGACAGATTTCAGAAACTGATGCTGCTGACAGGTAAAAGAAACAATCACATTATAGTTAAAACAAAATTATAACGAGTTTCAGTTCACTGCTAGTAGGCAGGATAACATGACCACATATTGCAATAAACACCCAAAGTCTGCATGGAGAACAGCTTCAAAGTCACAACAGTATAGAAGAAAGGGCAACACAGACATACTAGGAAAGTAGAAAGCAAGCATCCAGTACTGAGCTGGTCCCAGAATCATCAGTACTCCTCACCACCGTCGTCGTCATCACCCTCAACACCCTCAGCACCAACCTCTTCATAGTCCTTCTCGAGAGCAGCAAGGTCCTCACGGGCTTCAGAGAACTCTCCTTCCTCCATGCCCTCCCCAACATACCAGTGGACAAAGGCACGCTTAGCATACATCAGATTGAACTTGTGGTCAATGCGAGAGAACACCTCAGCAACACTAGTGGAGTTCGAGATCATGCAAACAACCCTCTGAACCTTGGCGAGGTCGCCACCAGGAACCACAATTGGTGGCTGGTAGTTGATGCCACACTTGAACCCAGTTGGGCACCATTCCACAAACTGGATAGTACGCTTGGTCTTGATTGAAGCAACGGCAGCATTGACATCCTTTGGCACAACATCACCACGGTACATCAAACAGCATGCCATGTACTTCCCATGGCGCGGGTCACATTTAGCCATCATGGACGAGGGTTCAAAGGCACTGTTGGTGATCTCGGCCACTGACAGCTGCTCGTGGTACGCCTTCTCAGCAGAGATAACAGGGGCATATGACGAAAGCATAAAGTGGATCCTTGGGTATGGTATCAGAGCGACAGGGAGCCGATCCGATCAATTGAAGCTCTGTGGAGACGAGATCTGAAGGAATTGGTGAAGAACGATGGAAGAACTGAGCGCAGAATTGAGTGCAGCAATTCAACAGGAAATTGGAGGCATCAACAACAATTTGAACGATCCATTGAGTTTGTCAGGCTCCGATCATCCAGGAGCACAGCTGGTGGCAAACGCGTTCAATGGAACGAACTTCTTGAGCTGGAATCGAGGAGTAAAAATGGCGTTGGGAGCCAAACTCAAGCTTGGCTTTATCGATGGGAGTACTCGGCAAGACAATCTGAGTCCGACGGATTTGCAGAAGTGGAACAGGTGCGATTACATGGTCAGATGCTGGATCGTGAAATCCATGGCGCCAAATGTATCCGAAAGCTTCATGTATGCTGAAACAACAAAGCAACTTTGGGACGAGATTGTTGAGAGGTATGCTCCTTCGAATGGTCCCTTACTGTATCAATTAAAGAAAAGCTTGAGCAATTTAGATCAGGGAAACATGAGTGTAGGTGATTACTTCGGCCAATTAAAGAAATTGTGGGAGGAGATCTTCAGTTTGGATGACAAATTGCAGTGTGCGTGTGGTGCATACAAGAATTGCACATGTAATCTGACTAAGAAGGTGGCTGAAAAGGAGGATAGGGACAATTTGATCCAATTTCTTATGGGATTGGATGGAGGATATGAGAGTACCAGGAACCAGATTCTTGCTATGGATCCATTGCCAACACTGAATAAAGCCTTGTATCTTGTTCAACAAGTGGACAAGAAAGGTACATGGGCTATTGGAGAAAACAACAATGATTCAAAGGCCTTCTTTGCCAACAAACCAACTGACGTCAAGAGAGATTACAAGAAAGATAGAGCTGCAGAAAAGGCAAACAAGAAATGTTCTCACTGTGGGATGACAGGTCAACTCAAGAATGAGTGCTTCAAGATAATTGGATATCCATAATGGTTCAAAGCTCCGAAAGGAAAGACTGGTGCCAAGGCAAATGCAGCAGATATTGAGATAGATGAGTCTCCTATATCAGAAGCTGGGAATTGCAACAACATGGGTGATAATGAAGATTTCATTAGTTCAGTGGTCCAGCAAGTGATCAAAGCAATGAAAGGAAAGGGAGTTGCATGATCAGAAGCACATTTTGCTGGTAAACCTCTAATCTTCAGTACTTTTAGTAATGCTTTTGCTCTAAGTATTGCTAGAAAGCATTGTGAAAATAGGAATGTATGGATTATAGATAGTGGGGCCACAAATCACATGGTTTTTGATGATCGATTATTGCAATTTAAGAGGAAGTTGATGTTGCCTATCAAAGTTTCCTTACCTGATGGATATGTTAAGTTGGTCACAGAGGTTGGGGATATACATTTGGCATCAGAATTGGTGTTGTATGATGTGTTTTCTATTCCTGAATTCAAGATCAACTTGCTGTCTGTTGGGAAAGTGATTGATGATGCTGAAGTAGATGTCAATTTTCACAAGAAAACTTGTGTTTTACAGGACCTTAGGAAGGGTCATGCAGTTCTCACTGGGGACAGAATCCATAACAGATTGTTCAGAGCCACTCTTGAACCTATAGATGTTGCAGTTGAAGTTCACAAAGGGTTGGCAAGCAGCTGTGAGGTCCAGGGAATTGTATATAGATCAAATAATGAGTCATCTTCAAATAATGTTGTATCCACACCTAGTAAATCAGTGTTGCATGCTAGGTTGGGACATGCTTCAGTAGCTAAGATGGTTCATGTTCCTGGTTGTAAAGGCACCATTGTTGGTGATTTCAGTTGTGAGTCATGTATTTTGGCTAAACATCATGTCTTACCTTTTGATTCGAGTAATTCAATGGCCAATACTAGCTTTGAATTGTTGCATGTTGATTTATGGGGACCTTACAAGGTACCTTGTAGAACTGGAGCTAGGTACTTTGTTACCTTTCTTGATGATCATAGTAGGGCTGTCTGGACTCAGTTGATCAACAACAAAGGGCAAGCTAGCTCTGTTGTAAGAACCTTTGTGTTGATGGTTGAAAACCAATTCAACACTAAGGTTAAGAAAATCAGAAGTGACAATGGGACAGAGTTCTTCAATTGTCAGACCTTTTTTGAAGAAAAGGGTATAGTTCATCAACTTTCTGCTCCTTATGTACCTCAGCAAAATGGTAGAGTTGAGAGAAAACATAGACATCTCATAGAGACTGCTAGAGCTCTTAGACTTCATGCAAATTTGCCTATACGATTATGGGGTGATTGTGTATTGGCAGCAACTCATGTGATCAATCTCCTTCCTACTGCTATTTTGAGATGGGAGACACCATTTGAGAGGCTATATGGTAAACCTGCAGCTTATGATCATCTGAGAGTTATTGGATGTCTAGCTTATGCTTTGGCTAGGGATATACCTAAAGATAAGTTTGGTGCTAAGGCTCATAAATGCATCTTACTAGGATATCCAGTTGGGAAAAAGGCATACATGCTATATGACTTGGTAAATCACAAAGTGATTGTCAGTAGGGATGTGATATTCAAAGAGAATATTTTTCCCTTTCAAGTAGCAGATAAGAGGATAGTGAAAGATGCTTGTATCTCCCCAACCCTGCTATTAGTTAATCCTGCTACAGATTGTGAGTTTCCTCAAGTGATTTTTGATAATTCAGATAGCACAGATCAGAGTTTTGATATTGTTCCTAATTCATCAGGATCTCAGTCTTTAGTCCAGCCAGATGAGCCAACTGATTCTCAGTCTTCAATGCAGCCAGCTGAGACACCTAAATCCCAATCTCAAATTCTTGCTCCCAGTGTTACTCTTAGAAGATCTAATAGGCATCATCAGTTGCCTGCTAAGTTTGTGGATTTTGTTGGTCCACAACTACATACAAATTCATCTCAGTCTCAGTCCTTTGTATCCACACAGCTATCTGATCAGGGATTCTATTCTACTGCATACCTTGCCTCTCTAGCTCATGTCATGGCTACTTCTGAACCTCAGACATACAAACAAGCTGTTGTTGATCCTTTATGGGTAGAAGCTATGGGAAAGGAGCTTGATGCTCTTGACACTAATGACACTTGGGAACTCACCACATTGCCTCCTGGTCATGTGGCTATTGGCTGTAGATGGGTGTATAAGGTCAAATTCAAACCTGATGGGGAAGTAGAGAGATACAAAGCCCGCCTTGTTTCCAAGGGGTACAATAAAGTGAAGGGTAAGGACTATCATCATATTTTCTCTCCAGTTGCAAAGTTTACCACAGTTCGTTTGTTGGTTGCTTATGCTACTCTAAAGGCATGGCCTATACATCAATTAGATGTAAATAATGCCTTTTTACATGGTTTTTTTGAATGAAGAAGTCTACATGAAAATTCCTGAGGGGAATGGTAAGGGATCTTCTTCTCAGGTTTGTAGACTTAAAAGATCCTTGTATGGATTGAAACAAGCATCTAGAGAATGGAACACTGAACTTTGCAGATTCTTACAGAAGTTGGGATTTGTTCAAAGTTCTTATGACTACAGTCTATTCACCAAATCAATTTCTGAAGGGCTGCTTGTAGTCTTAGTATATGTTGATGACCTGTTGGTTACAGGGGATAGTGTGGTAGAGATTGAAGCTCTTAAGCTTGCACAGTTGCACTACATAAGGCATATACAATTAAGGGCCTGGGTGAGGCCATGTACTTTCTGGGGTTGGAAATCTCCAGATCTGCACATGGCACACTACTCAATCAGAGAAAGTATGTGCTAGACATACTTTAGGATACTCAAATGGTTGACTGTAAGAGTGCCTCTTTTCCTGTGCAAAGGGGTTTAAAGTTGTCCATTGATGAAGGTGATGAGCTCTAGGATGCTGAGAAGTATAGGAGATTGGTTGGTAGATTATTGTTCCTAAACATGACTAGACCAGATATCTCCTTTGTTGTCCAACAATTGAGTCAGTACATGGCATCTCCTCGTGTCCCTCACTGGAATGCAGCTCTCCATGTTGTGAGATATCTTCATGGGTCCTCTGATCTGGGATTGTTATATCCACTACATAATGAGATATCATACACTGCATTTTGTGATGCAGACTGGGGCAACTGTGTCTTCAGTGGTAGATGAGTGACTGGATTTTGTGTGTTTTTGGGCAATGCATTGATCTCTTGGAAGACAAAGAAACAAGCAACCATCTCTAAGTCATCTACAGAGGCTGAGTATAGGAGCATGTCTAAGACATCTACATCTAATGAGCTGGTTTGGTTGGACTCACTGGCTTCAGATTTGCAATGTGAGATTCCCAAACTAATTGCCTTACACTGTGATAATAAGGCTGCAATCCACATTGCTGAGAACCCCGTTTTTCATGAAAGAACAAAGCACCTCAAGCTTGATTGTCACTATGTTAGGGAGCAATTGAAGGCATGATTTCTTAGTCCTGTTTATGTGCGTTCACAACATCAGTTGGCAGACTTATTCACCAAGCCATTAGGTGAAGTTCAACACAACTATCTTGCTTCCAAGTTAGGACTAGTGTCCATCCCTAGTCCAACTTGAAGGGGGTATATAGAAGTATATAGATATGATGATGTAAAGGGGGCAATTTGGTAATTGGTTGTAATGTGGCTCGGTTATATAAAGCCACAAGCACTGTCAGTTGTAACAGATTCTCACATAACCAAAAACAGATTTTTCTTCCTTCCTTCTTCTTCCTTGATCTTCCATGGAGTTTGGTGTGGAGTTCTAAGAGGAATCCACATCTTTTCACAAAGAATACCTTATACTCTTATAAGGCAGCTGTTCTCGTCAAATCGCGTTGGATGGCCTTCAAACTAAGAGTTATGTACTCATATGTAGAAGAGGAAGAAGCAGAAAAAAAAAAATCGAGGAGGGAATGAATTTGATTATTTTTTTTAATATATACGAGATACAATTTTTTGATAAGAAATAAAGAATCTATTTAAAAAAACATTAAATTTGTGATTTAAATATTTATTTCGAGTTAAAAAAGTTAGGAGGGAAAAAGTTCCACAAAATACACATATAAGAATTTTGAACTCAAAACTTTATCATTCAAATTCTAACCTCATAACTCATAAGTCATACTTACTCTTTTCAAACTTTTTAACCCTGAAATTATCACAAATTAAAAAAAAATCTCTTTTTTTTTATACTTTTTCCCCCAAAACGAGAGGGCTCATTTGAAAAAACTAGAACAAATTAGAAATTGATTTGAGAATTACAAATTGTTAAATCATGGTGAGTCATACGACATGGGGGTCACACGCACTAATCAAGTCGAGCACACAAGCCGAGTAAGATTTCATCATAAAACCAATTGGTGTTAGATGGATAGCCTACCAGCTTATATTAAAAGCCTGGATTCATCATTTTATGAATGTGGGAGGTCATTTCACATCTTTCCACACAAATCTCCATTACAGAGGAAGGAGAGAACAAGATCGGAAATGGTTTGTTACAACAACCTTACTCAACTGCATTTGCCGCCCATTCCCTGCTATATAAAGAACATCTCCCAAGCTAACTTTGTTAGTTGAAATGACTAAAATACCCTCTACAGATTTTGTATATTACAAGATCATTAACCTCATATATTATGACATATATTATGACATATATTCCCATAGCTCAAGTCATCCCATATCCCTAATCCACCCCTGTGTGGTTGATACTCCACCTTCTATCATTAGCGTTGCTTAGCTCCTTTGCATATAAAAAGTGCGGCTTCAAATGATCAAAGCAGAAGGTTAAAACCATTACAAAAAAAACATAATAATTAAAAGGTTGACAACATAACAACAAAAAACACAAAATTGTCAAACTTGCATCACCCATTCATAAGCAAAATCATGAAAACTTTTATACTTTTTTGCCCTATTTGGGTGCAGGTTTGACACTTGATGATGTGACCTTAAAAAAAAAGGTTATTTATCAACCCGACCACTGTAATTAGACAAAGTATAGAGGTCAGGATGTACACATTTTTATTGCGAGTAAATTGAAAAGATGTTTTTAGGGAATCTAATGCGGTGGCTGACTACCTTGTTCGTAGTGCACATGCATCCTTTGCCGACGTCAACTGAGAGGATGATCCAGAACTGCTTGTTCTCGTCCGAAAGGGCGCGCTAGGAAGGACCTCTGTTGCGGACGACCCGACCTAATTCTTATCTTGCGTCAAAAAAAAAAAAACAAAAAAAAAAACGAGTAGTCGCCAATCACAACGAAAGAAAACTTGGCTTGATTACATACATGACGGTGAGTGTCCATCAACACACCATTGAATCGGTACAACTTTCCCCAAATACCAATCTAGAAGGAAACACACGTGTGTGATCAAGTGCCAGCTTTCTCAATCGATCACACACTTCCTCACTTGAGAAGCACTCACTCCACATATTTAATCACTCCACTTAATGATTATTATAGATGGACACTAAATGACATATTTATAGGCAGCCTCCCTTATTGAAGATTTTTAAAGCGTTGTGCCAAAAAATTTAGCGATTTAAAAAAAAATAGTTTTACTCTATCCACAAAGGCGAACAACATATAAATCCAACGAGGTTCCATCTCAAAACCAATTGACAATGAGAGGAGTAGTCATTCAATCTTATATGATGTTTAAGCATTCTCTAGATTACCGAGGTAGGACAACCACTTTCTAACAACATCTCTCTAGAATTTCATTAAAAATTTCATCTAAAAATTTAACTTCTCACTGTTCGATGAGTTGAGTTGATCTATTTTTAAGGTGTCAAACAGAGCTTGATCCAGACAAACAAGCATTAAGATACCATTATCCTTCACCCACTCTGGCTTAGCGATCTCTCCTCTCGTTACCAAGTAATTAAATCTCACCATCATAACCATAATCATCGCCATGATCAACATATGCTACACCTTCCACATGGGTGTCTTTCTCAACATTTTGAGTCCTCCCTAATTAAATTGTAGACACCTCGATCACTTGCACACGACCGAGTGATCTCCCCAAATTGCTAATATGTTTTGAATCGAAAGACTCAAGAATATAACAATAGTACGTAAGAGTTAAGACATAAAACCAAATTCAACGATGTGAAAAAAACAATAACGTACCGAAATTAACCGAATTAAGTTAAAGTGCTAATTAAAAAGTTTATTGAACAAACGGAATTCAACGATGTGAAAAACCGAGGAACCTATTTAAGCCACATTCGACAATTTCTCTCAGGAATAGTAGAAATGACGAGTTTTAACTTTTCTCCTTTCTTCTTCTTCTTCTCGATCTCTATATACATTGAACAAACTGAGGAACCTATTTATGATTTGCAATGCAAATAGAATAAAAGGAGAGATGTATAGATTGATAACCATACTCAACGAAAACTCACACCATAGATCACTTCAAATAAACTAACATTAATCATTCAACTGCTATGAGAAATTAAATGACAGAAAAATTACAGTTACAAACTTACTACATGTATGAAGAAGTGAACCCCCTCAAGGTTTTTTTTTTTAATTAAGAAAAAATTAGAGCTCAGACAAACCCGAAGTTCAAGAAGCTGACAAATTGACATACGGACTAACCGTCCACATACATCACACTAAGTACCACAAATCAACAAAGATGAAAGAAAAATCCTAACAACCCATAGAAGTTTGTCATCCAGTGGAGGAGACGAATAAAATCCAAGACGAGCCACGAATGACGAGAACCTCCACAGGTTGTTAATTTCATATTAAACATCTTCACCCCCAAAAAAGAAGAAAAAACAAAGATTTAAAACATGCCTGGCTCATCCCATATGCCACATTGTTGTGCACTAGCTAGTAGTAACCTTCACTGCAAGGAAAAGGGTTAAAAAAGCTGGAGAGTATAAATCCACATGACTTGCAGTCTGAATCTAGCTTCAATCCTCCATATATCTAGCTCTGTTCTTGTGTGCAATCTATCTTCGAAATCGAGTGCGAATGAACAACACGATCGAGTACGTTGGGGCCAATTCGGAACGTGAGGTTTTGCATTTTGGCTGGATTTTGCTTGGCTCCTTTCGTCGTGGGATGGGAGAGATTCAATTTATACGGCTCTTGTCTTTGGCTTTTGTTTGGGAGGATTCCAATTCCTAGTTGGTGAAATGGGAAGAAAAATAAAAAAATAAAAAATCTATTTACATATGTTAAAATCGATGCATACCGACATACCGTCAATTAGGCATATATGGCCTGCGTGCTATTGATAATTTTAGAAAAGAAAATTCCCGTCCGAAAAAATATTATTGAAATAATATATTGTCATAATTTATAAAAAGTTATCATATGTCAGAAAATATATATTTCAAAACTATTTCATAGTCATACTTTCTAAAAATATAAATAGATATATATTAATAGGTGTTATTTTATTTATATTTTTTGTTTTTGGTGTAAAGAATTATTTATATTAAAATTAATTATTTGATAGGAGTAGATGTTATTTTTTTTCCTTCATATTTTCAATAGTTTGTTTAATAGATAATAGATGTAATTTTAAAGTATTATGTTAATTAATAATATACACGATACATTATTTTTATATATGGGGCCCTAACCGGGGATCCGAGGCAACGGCATCGATCTTAAGCCTATGCCTAGGGTCGTCGATCTTTGTCCACCCACCCCGTATCTGTGTCATATATAAATTCAGTGAGATTTCATTTTAAAAACAATTAGTAAAAGACTAGTGTAATACCCGTGCCTTGAAGGCACGGGAGCTTGATCTATTTTAATTTGAACATCATTTTATATATTTATATAATACTATATTAATATATACGTGTTTACAACAAAAATATGCATAAAGTATTTTTTTATAATTTATAAATTAGTTGGAAAGAGATACGATACAAATTTTGAAAATGATTTAGTAAGGTAAAGTAGTAATAATACTCAAACACACCACCTAATATAATTTGAAATAAATATATAATTATTATCATTAGCATAGATCTAAAAAGTAAAATATAAGCTCCCGTACAAATATTAAAAAATCATAAGCACGTGATTGTGTGAATAATTTTGAAGTTATGTAGATGTACATAACTTATTCATTATTTTCATGAGAAAGATGGTTAGAAAGAGAGAGAAATAAATAGTGAAAATAAAGGTAAGATGGTAAAAAAAAGATCCTTAAAGGTAGAAAAGTGATCTAAGAAGCCTCATTCAAGATGTAAAATAAGCATTAGTAATGCTTGTGAGTCTTAAAATATTATTTATTTTTCGATATGCATTTAAGATGTCTAAAATAATTAAATTATAAAAACCACTTTTTTGGCTCTAATTGATTTTTATAATTAATTTTTAAAATCGAATATTTACAAATTGATTATTACATGTTCGTTGTATGTAGACATTGTGGGGAATATTGCCATCGGTTAAATATGATAAATCAAGAATTTCAATATTCAAGAATAAAATCAGTCAAGACTTGACGAATGTTCAATGTACGTAGACGATTAAAATAGATCACAAATTGACATACAACATATCAAGTTAAATAATATTTTAGTATAAAAATAGGAAACAAATTTGTTTAAAATAAGAAACAAATATTTTAAAATTTCAGCAATAATATCGACCAATAAGAAAATACCATTTGAATAAAAAAATCAAGTTTAATTGTGAGCGTGACACATCAGCAAAATGATAGTAGAATTAATATTATAAATAGATTATCTATTATCGAAATTAATTTATAAAAAAAATTGAAAAAAAATAATATTTTATATAATTTTTACCATCCTAACAAAGCGTGAATGAATATTAAACAACATATTTAGCTAAACGAATAGAGAGAGTACTAAATTTTAACATGATTGGGATAAATGTGATATAATAAACAAATATTTAAATGAATTAAATCCGTTAAGATAATGAATGCAGGCAATTCGAGTACATCTTTGATTAATTTATTTGAAAATGAAATACTTTCATGGTTGGTGAGAAAATATGAACATATGTGAAAGTTAATTTATACTCCGTAGCATTTTATAAACTAACAATTGGATATGAGTCTATGTAGAGTATAAATTTCCAAAAATAAAATATATCAAGATTCAAATTTAAGTTCAATGTATATATATATATATATATATATATATATATATATATATATTGCAATCGGAAAAAAAAATGGAAACATGTCTCAATATTTACGAAAATATAACCGAAAATAAAAAAAAAGGAATGGATTCAAATCATATTTAAAATAGGAAACAAATATTTTAAAGTTTCCATAATAATATTGACCAATAAGAAAAGCTCATTTGAATAAAAAATTAAACTTTAATTGTGAGCGTGACACGTTAGCAAAATGCTAGCAGAATTAGTAATATTAATAGATAGATAATAGATATATATTGCAATCGGAAAAAAAAATGGAAACATGTCTCAATATTTACGAAAATATAACCGAAAAAAAAGGAATGGATTCAAATCATATTTAAAATAGGAAACAAATATTTTAAAGTTTCCATAATAATATTGACCAATAAGAAAAGCTCATTTGAATAAAAAATTCAACTTTAATTGTGAGCTTGACACGTCAGCAAAATGCTAGCAGAATTAGTAATATTAATAGATAGATAGATAGATATTACAATCGGAAAAAAAATAGAAACATGTCTCAATATTTACGACAATATAACCGAAAATAAATAAAAAAAGGGAATGGATTCAAATCATATTTAAAATAAGAAAAAAATATTTTAAAGTTTCTATAATAATATTGACCAATAAGAAACGCTCATTTGAATAAAAAATTCAACTTTAATTGTGAGCGTGACACGTCAGCAAAATGCTAGCAGAATTAGTAATATTAATAGATTAATACTCGAGATTTATTATATTTTAGATGTGAAATTCTATATTTTCTTTTCTTTTAAGATCTTCAACAAAAACTAAGATTGAGGTCATGGTATCGTTGGATCAGGTTGCCCTACTGACAGCCATGACTTGTGTACGGGTGACGCGTATTTTGTTGGCCCCAACTACTCCAATGAGATGAGAATGAGATAGATGGCCGTTTTGATCCAACTACTCTATAATTTGTCAAAAAGTTTCACCTATAAAAATCATTTGAATTGGTAACAAGAAATACATCCCAATTAATGGAATTTTACTTATGAACATTAATGTGTCAACCATTTCGGGGGCCGTGCCATGGTTTAGGCCTAACCTCAATAGATTAAGATTTAAGAGGGCGAAAAGATCGATAACGAATGAACTGTTATAAAAAAGTAAAAATCCAAAGATAAACTAGTAAAGACAAAGAAAACCACACCCAGAAAAAAACTAAAGTGGGATAATAAAACACTAGGGTAGACGATAAAGATATACCGAGAGTAATATAAGCTTAGTCTTTTTTATTCATACTGTTTCAACCGGTGTAAAAACTACTAAAATATTTTATTGTTAATTTTTAAAAATATTTGTCATCATTCTATAGCTTTTCTCTAAATTTTATAGTTTTATTTTTTTAACATACTGAATATTTTTATCGAATTTTAAGCCATTAGATAGGTTTTTTTTTTTTTTTATAATGTGAGGTTCCGAGGTTGTCGACTAATTCTCACGGGTCTGAACCCTAATCTGTAAATGACACGAATCGATAAGTCAGACGGCAAGTCACTAGACAGACTCAAGATTCAAGGCTTACTCGACCCAAGCCAATGAAGTCAATGAAGACTTAAGCCATTAGATAGTTTTTATTTATTTATTTTTTACAGTGGGCAAACAGTCGGAGCTATTACAAAAATTGTAAACACGCTTCAGGATCATCCTTGCGGATGATGGTACAAAGTTCCCTATTAAAAGGGATTGTAGATCTATCACTAATGATACTCCTAGTGGCTATATAGTCTGCGACTTTGTTAGCTTCTCTGTAGATGTGACTGTATTCAACCTTTTCAAACTTTGTTTCCATGATCTTGATCTCTTCTGCTTGGCGCATAATCTCCCATCTGCTATCTTTTCCTTTCGAAAGAATCCTCATCAGCTCTTGGTTGTCACCTTCTACAATGATCTTGCTCCATCCTAGTCTCAAAATAGAGAAGACTTTAGATAGTTAATGCCGCAAGAGATAGAATGATCTTCCTTAATTAATTGCTCAATAAAAGAGAAGACAATACAGTAAGATTTTAATGAATGACGTGGCATTTTTCAATTACCACGCACATTCCACCTGCCTCAAAATACATTTCATCTAGGTATTTATATCATACTTGGAGTAATATTAATCTCAACTTGTAATGTAAAATATAAAATTATACTGTAGGTGAGTTACGTACATTTTGAATACCGTACAGCTTTGTGCTACCAAAAATAGCTGAAATTTGAGATTGAAAAGCTCTCTTTTCTTTCCTTTCTCCCTTTCCTTTCCCTATCCTGCCTCTTCTTTTGTTGCTTGTTTTGCTGGCCTGTGTGCTGTGTGGCTACTGTCTTCCCTCTTCGGAGGAAGATAGTGTCTCATACCTGAAATTTATTTCTATTTGTTTCAAATCTCAGTTCAGGCTTAACAGCCAGGGTAATTATGTTATGGTAAGGTTGCATTTCAAGCTTAATAACTATCAATCGGATGAACTATTCAGGATGTCTCGATCTTATGGCTTAACAGCGGGTTCTTATACAAATTATGTTTGGTTTTCCTTATCCTTTTATCGAATTCTTGATTCCCGGTTTCGTTATCGATTCATTCTTGATTTCCCTGATATTATCTTTACTTTTTCTAGGTTGCGGCCTAATTCTCTTTTCTGTAACCTTGTGGTGTTCCAATTTCAATCCAGGTTATTATATCATATTGTTTGGGAGAATCAATTTCTTGATGGTTGGGATGTTTTCTGTAGCAATTGTTGTAAGCTAACAATTATCAATCTTTGGAGTGGGTTTTGTATCAAGGTTGGTTGTTTCCCTGGCATTTTGTTAACATTTACATCTGTTCCTTTCTTGTGGAAATTGTCTATTGTTTTTTTACATCTGCTGGTTCATCTGTTATACATCTGTTTAATTTACTATGAGTTGCAGGGTCCTGCCGTAAGGTTGTCTGGGGTGCTGCTTATACTCCTATTCTTAGGTTGGTTGGTTTTATTCAAGTTCAGGCCTTGGGTTTGGTCTATGGATGGTTTTCTAAAGGTATGTTTTCTCTGATTTGGTCTTGTCTGTATTTGGTGACGGTGGGTGTTTGGTTAAGGGATGCTCTATACCATGTGACAGCTAGTTTCCATTACAAGTTAATAGGTGGTGTTGTTCCCTCTTTTTGTGTTTGGTTAAAAATCTCTGCTTTTAAATTGATTGGCTCTCTTCATAGGTGGATTTTTTACACAACAATTTTAGGCCATGCTGGCTCCTTTGAAGATAATTATATAATTACTGTGTTTAATTTTTACCCTCAAATATTGCATGATTGCCACGTTTTGCTAAGCATTCCGTCTGTTGAAATTCTGGCTGATATTATCCTGGTATTTACTTCTTTTCATATTGCAATTATCTTTATGATCTGGGATTTTAATCTTCTTGTTGATCACAAGGGGTTTTTAGCTGTTGTGAATTGTTGCTGTCTTAATATGTCGTCCATGTACATGGTTGGGGTTCATGTCAGTTCTCAAGTTCATGATCACAGTGATGATTTACTTAAAAATAAGGGCAAGGAGAAGCTCGAAGATTATGAAGTGGAGTGTCGTGAGCTTATGAGCAAGAAGCAGAAGCAATCTCCGTTTTTAATGACAGTTACAAATTTAAAGAGGGTGGTGTGCTTCTATTTGGTTTGTAACCGAATTCCCCTCAATGTTTGGCTCTGTAATAGGTGTGTTTGGATGATCAGTGTCTTGGTGTGTTGTAAGATAGTTAGGCTTGTGGTTTTAGTTTGTCTGTTGTCTGGTCTTCCTCACAGCATCCCTGTTTTGGTGGTGTATATGGGTGTCACTTGGGAGGTTTGGATCTGGCTTAAGGTTAGGGGTTGTGTGGTGTTTGGCCTTGGGTTCCCAGGGTCTTGCTATGGTGTTCTTGCTTGCTGGATGATGTTTACTGTGTTTATAATTAAGGGGTTCCAAATGTGTTGGTTTACAAATGGTGGCAATCGGCTTAACAGCCAGTGTGGTGGGTTAACACCCTATTTTGGTGGTTTAAAAATATTCATATACATATCTGGAAACATTGGTGGACAGATTTGCATATTTATTTCCTTCAAAAAATTGGTCATATCTTGGTCAATAGACTTTCTTGTAACCATAATCAATTCAAATTTGTGTTAGATAACTTCAACAGCATCACTCCGATCAACTTTAACTATGAAAATCATGCACTTAGGCTTTCTCTTTATGTCATTCGAATATTCTGGTTGGATTGCCTTACTTATAAAATTTATAAGATCAAATATCTAACTACCAAAATCTGCTTCTTAAGAATTATCAAAAGTATAATCAAAGTATATCTTTGGAAGTGGTTTGGGAAATATTTGCAAAATTCCAATAGCTATGAGTTCATTTTGCTTTTATGTTTGGCTTCTATCTGAATTCCTTTCAGTGTTGGGTTCTGTTATAAGCATAAAGTTTTCGATCTGTACACATGGAAACGTTTTTGGAGATATTCTAAATATCCTAACAGATCTAATAATGGTTACTCAAAGTTGTCAGTCTTGGTTACTATATGTTTTAGAAATGCTCACAAAGCGGGTATGTATAAATTATTTTATTAAATGACGAACATCGCATATTGGAATATCAGGGGTGTGAAAAAATCTAACCTGTGGCAAGACTTAGCTTATATTCAAAAAAGAAATAAACTAGATATTTTTGTCCTTGCAGAAACCAAGTCAACTGAGCCGTCAACTCAATCACTTTATATTAGAGCAGGTTTTAACAATGCTCATCATATTGCCTCAATTGGAACAAAAGGAGGTTTATGGATTTTACTTAAGACTTCTAATTTTACTGATTCGTTTCTACAAATCTCAGCATCAGATAAGTACATTATTTACCGGGTTAAAATTGATAACTTTAGTTTTATTATTACTTTCATTTATGCCCCTTCAAATCAAATAGATAAAAATAGGTTCTGGAATGAGTTATTCATTGTCATCCATAACCAATCTCTCCCATGTTTGATAATGGGAGACTTTAATGAAATCGAATCAGGTTCTGACAAAATTGGAGGTCTAATTCCGCAGGCTAATAGATTTCTTCGAATTCAACAGATTGTGGAAGAATTAGATGTTCATACGATCCCTTGTACAGGTAGTCCAATTACGTGGAGGAAGAGTCAGAATCCTATTAATAACATTTATGAACGATTAGATAGAGTAATGGTTCATACAGATATCTTAACACAGTTCCCTAATTTATCAGTACACAATCATCCTTTTACGACTTCTGATCATTCTTTAATGTCTATGTCTATAGGAAGTACGAAAATTAGGGCTGGTTCACCATTTAAATTTGAAATGTCTTGGACTAGTAATGATAACTATAACAGATTAGTTAAATCAACGTGGCAGAATAAGCTTCATGGCTCGTTTATGTTTACACTATTACAAAAACAGAAACTTCTTAAAAAAAATACAAAGATCTGGTGCAAGTCTCACCCAAATAATAATTTCCGACAGATAACAGATATTGAAAATCAGCTGCTGTTACTTCAAACACAACAAATTAGTGGGAATTCAAACGATAAAATAAACATTAAACGTAATAGATTGTTAAGTAAGTGTGAAGCTCTCATGAACTTTAATAATACTTTTTGGAAACAACGAGCTAAATCAAATTTTCTAAGGTTTGGAGACAGAAATACCAAATACTACCAATCAATATCTAAAATAAGAAATTCTAAAAATGTCACTCGTAATTTTATAAATAAACATGGTTTATTGATTGAGGATGAAGATCAAATTAGAGATGAAATTACGACTGAATTGGCTGAAAGATTCATTTCTAATAATGCGCCGATTAGTAGTAATCCTTATTTCCTAAATTTAATTGATCAGACCATTACTGAATCTGAAAACAGAATTTTAACGCAACCTTTTTCAGATAAAGAAATTAAGGATACCCTATTCTCAATGACAGACGATAAGTCTCCAGGTCCTGATGGTTTTCCGACAGAGTTCTATAAAAAATATTGGGATATTGTCGGTAAATTAGTTTGCAAAGCTGTTCAATCTTTCTTTCATTCTGGTGTGCTACTCAATGAAGTAAATTCAACTTTTATTGCACTTATTCCTAAAATTGATACACCTAGTAACATTAACCACTACCGTCCGATTAGTCTGTGTAATACTATTTATAAGGTTATCTCAAAACTTTTGGCTAAACGTTTGAAGCCTATTTTACCACGTATTATTAATCCATTTCAAGGAGCTTTTGTTCAAGGCAGAAATATTCAGGATAACATACTTATAGCTCATGGGGTTTTCCACTCTTTTCATAACAAAAAAGGTAAACTTGGGTGGATGGCTTTAAAGCTAGATATGGAGAAAGCTTATGACAAAATAAGTTGGAGTTTTATTCGTATTATTCTAAACAAATTTGGTTTTGATTCCAGATTGATTAATTGGGTTATGACCTGTCTAACCAAAACTAGCTTCTCAGTTTTAGTTAATAATTTGCCGGGCCGAACATTTCATACTTATAGGGGAATTCGACAAGGAGATCCTCTTGCTCCATATATTTTTGTATTGGTTATGGAACTATTAGGGAGAATGTTGCAACAGGAATCTTTGGAATGTGACCCTTTAGTTGGAATCAAACTTACAAATAACAGTGATCCTATTCCATTCCTTTCCTTTGTAGATGACACTCTAATTTTTGGACGAGCTGATGATTTAAGTCTTCATACGATTAGAAATCTTCTGAATACTTTCTCCAATATGTCTGGATTAACTATAAATTATAATAAAAGTTCTCTACAAGTTTCTAAAAATATTCCTTTCAGTAAAGCTCAGTCCCTTGCTCAACAGCTAAATATTCCAGTCACAAAATCAATGGAAAAATACCTTGGTATACCTCTTATTAGTGGTAGGGTTTGTAACGTGTTGTTTGATGAGGCGATAAGTAGCCTTAAAAAGCAACTATCAAAGTGGAAATCTAATACTCTCTCTCAAGCTGGTAGATCGGTTCTAATTCAGGCAAACCTAAATTCTAAAACAAATTATTTAATGCAGTCATTTCTTCTTCCAAAAGGAGTTCTACAAAAGATTGATCAAATTAACAAAAAATTCTTTTGGAATAAAATTCAATCGGATAACTATCATCCTCTAATCAGCTGGGAACATCTGTGTACTCCTAAAAAAGATGGTGGGTTAGGTTTTAAATCGGCGGAGGAAATTAATATTGGTATGCAATTGAAACTTCTTTGGAGAATTATGGCTAATCCTGATAATATTTGGTCGAAAGTTATTACGAATAAATATCTCTCAACAGAATCTCTAATGGAAAGAGGCAGTTTTAAAACCTCTTGGCAGTTTGGCAGGCTTCTTAATATTAGAGATATTTTCTCGAAAGATCTGCTCTGGCTAGTGGGTAATGGGAAAACCATAAATGTATGGTCTGACATTTGGGTAAATGCGCAATATCTTCAAAACTTTCGGAATGATCGTAATCCTAACTTAAAAGTTTGTGATTTATTTACAAATACCAACTCTTGGGATATTGATAAATTAAATAGTATATTTCCCTCTCATATTGTTCAAGCTATTACTAATATCCATATTCCAATAATTGATATTCCAGATAGGTTAATATGGATTTATAGTAGTGATGGAAAATTCTCTGTTAAATCCACATCGTCTATTTGTAATACAGGAAATACTAAGAAAATTCCAGCAGACTGGATTTGGAAACTTAATATTCCTCCGAATATGAAAAAAATTATTTGGAAAATTATTTTAGATATCCTACCTACCACGACCCGTCTAAATAGATATATAAATAGAGTTCCTAATACTTGCTCTCTTTGTAATTCTGATATAGAAGATACTAATCATTTATTGTTTAATTGTCAGATCACAAGATCTCTTATTCAAAATCTGGGTGTTAAGTTGGGAAAATGTTATAATATTCCAAATTTAACAAGTAATGTTTCAGAAAATATTTTAAATACTAGGGCTCTTAATATTGATTTTACAGACTTGTGTCATTTATGGCATTCTATTTGGGAACTCAGAAATAGAATTATTTTTCACAATACTTCGGATACAGGTATTATCTATGCTCTAACTCAAACTATAGACAAAATATCATGTTGGAATAAACAACAGGTAAAAACGAAGTTACCTAGACGTGTTAGACCTCCTAATAAATTGATTTGGAAATGCCCTCCTATAAATGTCATTAAGATCAATGTAGATGCTTCGGTGAAAATTGATACTCAATCGCAGGTTGGTTGTATTGTTAGGAATAATGATGGTCTAGTGCTTCGGATTCATAAATGTAACGTTAGGATGAGTTCGGTCATTCTAGCTGAAGCTTTTGCAGTTTATACAGGTATAAGACTGGCAGTGGAGATGGGGATTCGTAGAGTGATAGTTGAAAGTGATTGTGCAATCATCGTCAATGCCATCAATCAAGTGAATAATATACCATGGGAGGTCGCTCAAATAATCCAAGAGATCCATTCGTTAAGCAAAGATTTTGAGAGTGTCACAATTCAGCACTGCTATAGAGAGGCAAATGGTGCAGCTGATTTTCTTGCTAAATCTCAGTTGAATTGTACTTTTATTTTGAGTTCATGTTGTTGTGAGTTCCATAACATCATCTTGCGAGATGATCATGGATGTCGTTAGTAAATCCAATTTATTGCCTACTGTAAAAAAAAAATAGCTGAAATTTATGTCTACAAAATGAAGAAAGGACAAGCGGCCAGTATCAGCAATAAGTAGAGGTTTGAATTAGTACTCCGATCAGTAATGAAGCTCTTTCACTGTAGCGTCTACCGTGTAATAGTCGTGTACTCCTGTACGTCGGGATTGATAGATTACATAGGTTTCATATTGTATAGTGGGCTAAAAGCCCGTTAAGGTCCAATACTTGTGTAACCTATATATATGTTATATCAATGAATGGAAACCCTCAAGGAGGACATTACAATCAATCTCATGATCTTACATGGTATCAGAGCCTAAGATCCAAAACCCTAATTATCTTTTTCTTCTTGTTCTACCCAAACCCTAGCCGCCACCTCCCTGTGCCGCCCCTCCCCCGCCTTGTCCACCACATTTACTGGCCTTACGCCTTGTCCACCACATGCTACCTCCTCAACATTCTCCCTTCCACCACCCTCAACCATCGCTCACCTTTTCAGGCTCTGTATTACACTTTGCCCATATATGATCACCTTCGCACCTTTGGCTGCTTGTGCTTCCCCAATCAGGCATCCACCGCCCCCCAAAACCTTCACCCTCGCTCTACCCCTTGTGTCTTTCTTGGCTACCCGTCCGATCATCGCGGCTATATTTGCCTCGATATCAAGACTCACAGGATCATTCTCTCTCGTCATGTCACCTTTGATGAGTCGCGATTTCCCTTCGCATCTCCCACACCCCATGTGTCGCCGCCAGAGTCTGATTCACCATTCCCTCACTTCATTCTACCCCAGAGCTCTCCCGGTGCTCCTGCGTCTCCCCCTTCCCCGCCACCCCCCATCACAAGACCACACACCCGCAGCGTCTCCGGAGTCTTCCGACCCCGTCAGATCGTCTCCATGACCACCACCCATCACCCCGCTATCCACCGTCCTCAAGCACCATCCCCTCCCCTACGTGCGGCGCCCGCCGCTTCCCCTGCCGCGCCCGCCGCACCAACAGCTGCGGCGCCCGCCGCAAGAATCCCCCCCTGGCGGCGCCCGCCGCAAACATAGCGGCGCCCGCCGCACTACCTGCCGCGCCCGCCGCACCTGCCTCCCCTACCTCAACCAATTTTGCGGCGCCCGCCGCACCTTCCCCCCCCCCCCCCCCCCCCCCCCGGCGGCGCCCGCCGCACATGCCTCCCCTGCCCCCGTCTCCCCCATCCTTCCCGGCTCCCAGCCCTCCCTCTCCCCCATCCCCACCTCCCACAAATCAGCCCTCCTCGACCCGAATTGGCAGGCGGCTATGCTCGACGAATACAGGGCCCTTACGAAGAATGGTACTTGGGTTCTTGTTCCTCGCCCTCCTGAGGCGAATGTCATTCGCTGTATGTGGCTCTTCCGTCACAAGTTCCGCTCTGATGGGACATTGGAGCGCTACAAAGCCCGTCTGGTGGTGAACGGTAGATCTCAGCAGGCAGGTATTGATTGTGATGAGACCTTCAGCCCTGTGGTCATGCCTGCCACTATCCGAGTGGTCCTGAGTCTGGCTCTGTCGCGCAACTAGGGCATCCATCAGCTGGATGTCAAGAACGCCTTTCTGCATGGTCATCTGAATGAGACGGTTTACATGTTTCAGCCTCCGGGGTTTGCTGATGCTGACCGTCCAAAGCATGTCTGTCTTCTCAAGCGCTCTCTGTATGGTCTGAAACAGGCTCCACGGGCATGGTTCCAGCGGTTTGCCTCTCATCTGCTCCGCTTGGGTTTCACTGGCAGCCGATCGGATACGTCTCTGTTTATCTATCGCAGAGGCTCGGACTTGGCTTTCCTGCTGCTCTATGTCGACGACATCATTCTCACCGCCTCTTCTGTTGCTCTTCGAACGTCCATCATCTCGAGGTTGAGTGCGGAATTCGCCATGTCTGATCTGGGTCCGCTGTCTTACTTCTTGGGAGTTGCTGTTCAACGGCATGCGTCTGGTCTCTTTCTCTCGCAGAGTAAGTATGCTGCTGAGATTGTTGCTCGGGCTAAGATGGTCAACTGTAATCCCGTCGCCACCCCAATCGATACATCCAACAAGCTCAGTGCTCATTCTGGTCCTTTGGTTGACGATCCGACATTGTATAGGAGCCTCGCTGGTGCTCTTCAGTATCTCACTTTCACCAGGCCTGATATCAGTTATGCCGTTCAGCAGATCTGCTTGTTCATGCATGCCCCTAGGGAACCTCACTTTCAGGCTTTGAAGCGGATCATTCGGTACATCAGCGGCACCCTAGAGCTCGGCACCACCATCACTCCTTCCTCTAAGCTTGACCTTGTGGCTTACACTGATGCGGATTGGGGTGGTTGTCCAGACACACGTCGCTCCACGTCTGGTTACTGTGTCTTCCTCAATGACACTCTTGTGTCCTGGTCAGCTAAGCGTCAGTCCGTCGTGTCTCGCTCCAGCGCTGAAGCCGAGTACAGGGGCGTTGCCAACGTTGTCTCCGAGTGCTCTTGGCTCCGCAATCTCCTGCTTGAGCTACGATGCCCATTGCAGAAGGCCACTCTGGTCTACACTGATAACGTCTCCGCCGTCTACCTGGCTAGCAACCCAGTCCAGCACCAACGCACGAAGCACATTGAGCTTGATCTCCACTTCGTCAGGGACAAGGTTTCCATTGGACATGTCCGCGTTCTCCATGTCCCGTCCTCCTATCAGTACGCTGATATATTCACTAAGGGTTTACCTAGACAGTTATTCATTGATTTTCGTTCCAGTCTCACTGTACGGAAACCTCCCGTTTCGACTGCGGGGGTTTGATAGATTACATAGGTTTCATATTGTATAGTGGGCTAAAAGCCCGTTAAGGCCCAATACCTGTGTAACCTATATATATGTTATATCAATGAATGGAAACCGTCAAGGAGGACATTACAATCAATCTCATGATCTTACAGGGATAAATGACAGACCCTGCGCATGCATGTGCTGTGATGTGCATAATATTTGCAAAGAGGTTGGGTTTCAAAAATGTTTTTTTGTGCGTTTCTAGAGACGCAAAATTATGAATAATGAGTAGTTGATTTATGACTTATGATCATCAACTTTTTTACTTATGAGGAGTAAGTCTACGACTCATGAGGGGTAGAAAGATAAGTTTACTGTTAAAGAAACCAAAATAATAACAATCTTTTTATATTATATACGTAGTAATTTTTAATAATCTTTCAATTATTATTTAGAATGGAGATAATTGGGTAAAATTATATAAAAATATCCAATAACATTAGCTAATATCTTATTTTAAACATTTCATAATACCATTAGATACTATCTTATCTTAAACATTTCATAATATATTTACTAGCTAAGTTAAATCATGCCTTATAACTTATTACTCTAGAACAGGTGTTAATATACCAAATTTATTAAAAATAAATAAATAAATATCTGATAATTAGATAGTTATTTTCATTAGTTTTTCATATTTATCTCGTGCTTGATAAATAATATATTAGGTTAACTAGAAAGTATAGTCAAATATATGAAAAAAAATGTATGAAATTAAATTCTATGACCAAAAAAAATATATCTGAAAATAAAGAGATATGAAATTATTAAAATTCTTCAATTTCTATGCAATTATATATATATATATATATATATATATATATATATATATATATATATATGTATGTATATTCATATCTTTAACTATATAAAAGAGGGAGTTGCTCTATGAATAGTAACTTTAAAAACTACCCATTGTTTTTCATTTAATTACAAAAATGCCATTGTGGCTTATTAACTTTATTATTTCCTTTTCCTTTTTTTTTATGGATATTGTTGTTATTTATTAGGTAGTACAATTTATTATATTTGAATTTATCCCTAAAATGTATAATAATTATAAAACCTATCATTTTTTTTATTAGATTATAAATTCTATCATTAATTTATGTAGATGGCACAACATTGCCCATTATTTTTAATTAATATTTTGTTAAAAAAATAATTTGAAATATTTAGACAAAACTGATTTCATGTTAATATATAGTATTGATATGATTGGGTTAATTAAATAATTAGTAAAAGTTCAAGATATCATGGAAAAGTTGATTTTGTTTTATATGCAATATTAAGATTATATTTTTCATAAAAGAGAAACTATAGTTGAAAATTTGAAATTGCTTAATATATGGTTTTTAATACTTATGGAGTATATTAAAAACGGTTTATCTATTGTGTGTCTTAAAGACATAGGGTAACGATATTCTACCGGGAAAAAAAAAACCCTAAAAGAAAATGGGTCAGTGAACTCCATAACCTATTTTAAAAATGGCTAAACCAGATATATCTAATAAGAATTTTTTTTTTCAATTTCATTTCTTATCTTTAACTATATAAAAGAGGGAGTTGCTCTATGAATAGTAACTTTAAAAACTACCCATTGTTTTTCATTTAATTACAAAAATGCCATTGTGGCTTATTAACTTTATTATTTTCTTTTTTTATGGATATTGTTGTTATTTATTAGGTAGTACAATTTATTATATTTGAATTTATCCCTAAAATGTATAATAATTACAAAACCTATCATTTTTTATTAGATTATAAATTCTATCATTAATTTATGTAGATGGCACAACATTGCCCATTATTTTTAATTAATATTTTGTTAAAAAAATAATTTGAAATATTTAGACAAACTGATTTCATGTTAATATATAGTATTGATATGATTGGGTTAATTAAATAATTAGTACAAGTTCAAGATATCATGGAAAAGTTGATTTTGTTTTATATGCAATATTAAGATTATATTTTTCATAAAAGAGAAACAATAGTTGAAAATTTGAAATTGCTTAATATATGGTTTTTAATACTTATGGAGTATATTAAAAACGGTTTATCTATTGTGTGTCTTAAAGACATAGGGTAACGATATTCTACCGGAAAAAAAAACCCTAAAAGAAAATGGGTCAGTGAACCCCATAACCTATTTTAAAAATGGCTAAACCAGATGTATCTAATAAGAAAAATATTTTCCGATTTCATTTCTTATCCGACATAGCATTCTTCAAAGCGTCCTAGACCAAACGCCCTAACTCTCAACTTGAACAACTGCCCTTCAACTTGCCCAGTGATGAACTATGTTCTCAATTTAAATTATGGCTAATTAACATATATTTTAATACTTATAGAGTATATTAAAAACGATTTGTCTATTGTGTGCCTTAAAGGCATAAGACAACACTATTTTATTGGGAAAAAAAAACTAAAATGAAATGGATGAACCGTGCCTCATAACATATTTTAAAAATGGCTAAAATCATGTATATCTAAGAAAAATATTTCCCAATTTAATTTCTTATCCGGCATAGTATAGAAAATTCGTATTAGTTTGTGTGCGAAGCACACATAACCAACTAGTATATTTAAAAGGAGGAATATAAAATTATTGAAATTCTCTATTTTATATCAAATTTATGATAGATTAGTATAGATTTGAATATATTAATTTGTAAATTGAGTGTTAGTGCCAGATTTATTTAAAGTATAACAAATTGAAAGATTTTGTATATACATTAATATATTCTCCTTTGATTGTCATCTTCGAGCTGAGTAGTTTGAACAAAGACTAATAAGTTACATTGAAAAGATATTATAAACATTAATTCGGTTAAGGTTGTTGTACACGACCTCAAGATTGTTTTTAATTTTGTTTTGACTTATTACAAAAACATAAAATTATTTTATAAAAATCACTCGTACAAGTAGGCTTGTCCACGGGTCGGGAAAGGCTTGACCCGCACCCGAACCCGGGGAATAGCCGGGTTGGCGGGTCAGTTGACCCGACGGATCACGGGTCGACCCATTTTTTTAAAAAAATCAATTTTTTTAAATTTTTTTTACCCAAAATCAACTAGTTTAAAAAAAATAAAAAAATTTGTCGACCCGACGGGTCAATTTCACAAAATTCTCAACCCGAACCCGTAACCCGTCATTACCCGGACCCGCTGGGTCACCGATCCGCCAAACCCGTCGGGTCACGGGTTGACCCGTGACCCGTGGACAGGCCTACGTACAAGTGTGTGGGTACTATTAAATTGAATAACGTTTAAGAAGGTATTGAGCTTTTTATTTAATCTAATACATGTAAAGAAGATGTGAAACTAACATAGTCTCAAAAAACACTATAAATTAAAGTAGTGTACCTGAAGAGAATCGAACTCTTTCCATTATGCATAAAAACTCATAGTCATAGTCATGACGACCGTTAATTAAAAAATGACAAATTTTACTATTTAGCATGTTTGTGAAACAAGCGTGGCGAGCCAACTGTCTGGTTCGGCTATGTTCCAACTTGTTTTCAAAACAAAATTACTCAAGGCTAAAGAATGGAACAAGAAGACATTTGGAAATATTTTTAGACAACTTAAATTGTTGGAGGAGGAATTGATAATAACCCAAAATTTAGACACACAAAGACAAGGGCAAAATATATCAGATAAACAATCGAACTTATTAAAGAAAAAGGAGGCCTTGTTGAATTATCACAAAGTATACTGGAACCAACGAGCGAAGACAAAACACTTAACACTTGCCGATACTAATTCTGGTTATTTCCACAAAATAGCTTCTGGTAGAAGAAATAGGAAAATTATTAGGCAAATTACCTCTGCAGAGGAAACATTAATTACAGGAGAAGAAAACATAAGAAAAGAAATTAGGAGGGATTTCAAAAATAGATTTAAAACGGCAGGATCGAGAGGAAGGGAATTGACAAGCCGACTAGAACTAATTACCAACTCGATCACAAATGAGGAAAACGAGGATTTGATTAAACCTGTCACAAACGGGGAAATAAAAAACGCATTTTTCAGCATGGGCAAAAATAAATCGCCAGGCCCAAATGGGATGACCATCGAATTTTATAAAACATTTTGGGGAATAGTAGGACCATCGGTCATAAGAGCAGTAAAGAGTTTCTTCACACCACAACAAATGCTTAAACAAATAAATCATACTTTTATAACTCTTCTACCCAAGATTGACAATCCAGCTACAACCAATAATTATAGACCGATCAGTTTATGCTCTACAATCTATAAAATCATTTCAAAAATAATTACAGAAAGACTGAAATGTGTAATAGGCAAACTCATCCACCCACTCCAAGGAGCTTTTGTGTCAGATAGGGCTATTCAGGATAACGTCCTAATAGCGCACGAAATCTTTCATTCCTTCAAGTCAAGGAAGGGTGCGGAAGGATGGATGGCCATAAAACTGGATATGGAAAAAGCGTACGATAGAATAGATTGAGACTTCTTGTTGGAAGTTCTAAGGAGATTTGGGTTCCACCCAACTTTTATAGAGTGGATCAAGAAGTGTATAACAACAGTTTCTTTTTCTATTCTAGTTAACAATGGTCCCACGGATGTCTTCCTGCCTTCTAGGGGCATCCGTCAAGGTGACCCATTATCGTCTTTCCTTTTCATCTTAGGAGCAGAACTTTTAGCCAGAGAACTTCAAAAGGAATCACTATCGCCCAAAAGGAAAATAGGCTTCAATTATGGTCGTCAAGGGCCATGCATACCATTCTTAGCGTTTGCGGATGATATAATAATATTTGCAAAAGCAACGGTTGAGGCAAGCGCTAAAGTAAGAGATATTATTGACGTATATTGTTCCGTGTCAGGACAAAAAGTTAATTTTCAGAAGTCCAACTTCCAAACCACATCTGGAGTACCAAGCTCAAGAATTGATGCTTTGATACAACACCTTCAAATCCCGCACACCAGAGCATTAGAAAGTTATCTCGGATGCCTTATAATCAATGGTAAAGTAAATAAGGAGACTTTTGAGGATATTGTATGTAAATCGAAGGAACAACTGACAAAATGGAGAGCTAATGCTCTCTCACAACAAGGACGTTCAATCCTAATTAACTCAAACCTGGCGGCTAAACCACTATACACAATGCAAAGTTTTATGCTCCCTACCCGCATCCATAATGAACTGGATCAAGTAAACAGAACCTTCTTTTGGAACAAATATTTGCAATACAAACCACTCATCAGTTGGGACAGAATTTGTAAACCAAAAAGAAAAGGTGGTTTGGGACTAAGGAAATCTAAAGACATGAATGAAGCTCTCCGAATGAAATTGTTGTGGAAAACGCTTGCAAAGCCAGATAACTACTGGGTAAAGATTATAAGGTACAAATACATGAAGGAAAATGACATCCTAAACTATAACCGGAAAGGTAATGCCTCTTGGTAGTGGCGGAAAGCCAGTTTTCTAATAGATAAATTCAAATCGGGTCTCATTTGGACTATAGGGGATGGAAAATCTGTTAGATTTTGGGAAGACAAATGGGTATCGCTTGAACCTTTATCAAATAGAATCAACTTGTTCCAGCATTTCCAACCTAATACCGGAGTTAGTGAGTATATAATGGGGGGGAAATGGTGGAAAGGAAAACTGGAACAAGACCTGAATACAGATATTGTAAATGAAATAATGGACATACCACTTCCAATCAATCCAATCCCAGATAGACTATACTGGTGGCCTGACAATAGTGGATGGTTTACAACGGCTAGCGCCATGAAAATTATAACAAATCCAGATAGAGAAGCAGATGACCCAAACTACTAGGTCTGGAAACTAAATACTTTACCAAAAGTCAAAAACTTTATGTGGAAACTCTGCCAAAATGGACTCTCTACTAAGGAAAGGCTAACTAATAGAGGGGTATCTATCCCGAATGGTTGTCCTTTTTGTGATGCTCAAGGGGAAGATGAGGCATACCTATTTATCAAGTGTGAATTTATTAAAAGATCTTGCCTTCACTCTCAGAAGGTAGAAGATATTACAAATCCCATTTTACAAACAACAAGGGACATTAAATAGATCATAAGAGAGTTGGGGCAAAAGCTTAACAAAGAAGAAAGGGAACAACTAGTTGTAAACCTATGGCTAACATGGTCTCTCAGAAATCAAGTAGTTTTCAGAGACAATAGAATCCCTTCTCTTCAGGAAATAGAGGGAAGAGTAAGAGCTACTCGAGAGAACTGGCAAAAAGCAAATCAAAAGGAAGAGGACAACGATTCTAATCGTTTACACAAGACAACTTTGCGAAAGATAAGTAGAAAGAATATTAGATGGAGGAAACTAGAAAACGGATTCATGAAACTAAACTTCGATGGTGCAGTTTCTCCGGATGGGGTGAGCAATGAAGGATACATTATTCGAGACTGTAGAGGTAATCCTATTATTATTGGAAATAAAATATTTGGTAAACAGACTCCTGCCATGACATAAGCCCTAGCTTTAAGAGAAGGGCTACTAAACGCAAGCTAGTTAAATATCCACTTCCTAGTCATTGAAGGTGACTCCCTTACAATTATCCAAAACTTAAAACAAAATGGTTGTTGCCCATGGGAAATAGAGCTTCTAATGGGGGACATTAAATGTATTATTAAATCCTTTTCGAGAACGAAATTTTCTCATGTGCCTCGGGAAGGGAACAGAGTGGCAGATAAGGTCGCACACCTTAGCTACTCTTCCTCTAGGGTCGCACTGACATTAAATAAAGATCTTATTGATCTCATCCGAAAGGATACTATCGGCTATTCGGCTAGGTTCAACCAGCCGAATTTTTACTCGATAAAAAAAAGGGGTGATTACTAGAATGTCCTAAATTTTGGGCCTTATTAGGAAAAAAGGCTCCCACCTCCTCCAAATTAGCAAAATGTCCACTGCCCCTCTTGGCCCCTGTGCCCCTTCTCCCGTGCCCCCCGTGCCCCCCCTCCCGCGCTCATTAATTTTTTTATTTTTATTTTTTTTTCCCAGTTTTTTTTTTCGCGTTTCCATAGTTGCTGAAACGGAATTGCTGAAACTTCTTTTTTACCACATACGGTTTCAGCAACCCCTTTTTCATTTTTTTTTTGTTTTTTTTTTCCAGTTTTTTTTATATATATATTTCCGCGTTGCGGAAACAGGGGTTTCAGCACATTCGGTTTCAGCAACCCTTGTTTTAACTTTTTTTTTCCCGCGTTGCTGAAAGAGAGTTTTTTTTTTCATGTCATCACTTCGACACCGGAATAGCAGAAATCCCTGTGCCACGCTCTATTTCAGCATTTTTTTCCCAGTTTTTTTTTTCGCGTTGCTGAAACCGCATGTGCTAATGTTGAAACTCCTGTTTCAGCAACCCCTGTTTCAATGTTTTTTTTTACCACGTTGCTGGCTGAAACGGAGTTGTTGAAACCCCTGTTTCAGCATATTCGATTTCAGCAACCCCTGTTTTCAACGTGTTTTTTTTACCGCGTTGCTGAAACAAGGGTTGTTGATGCTGAAAATCCGGTTTCAGCAAAATCGTTGATGTTGAAACCCCGGTTTTAGATGCTGAAATTGGAGTTAATTTTTTTTTCCTTATTTTTTCCGGATCACCACTTCGATACCAAAGTTGCTGAAACCAGAGTTTGTTTTTTTCAAAAATCCTAAAATGCTGAAATGTTGAAATAGTACCTCATACAAAAAATCAAGAAGCTAATAAGCTATCTAAAAGTTTCAGCAACAAACTGAGCTATCTAAAATCAAGAATGTTGAAATGTTTTTTTTTACCGCGTTGCTGGCTGAAACGGAGTTGCTGAAACGGAGTTGCTCAAAACAGAAACGAAAAAACCGATTGAATGATCAACAGATGCTCTGATACCATATTGATCAATTCAATCCATTCAATCAAGAGATGAAACGCTCAAGAACACTCAGAAGAACAAAAGAGAATAAACTGAACTCTCATAATACAGAAATTTTATTGCTTTGTAAAACAGTTTGGAATGTTACAAGTGTTGTGTATTTATAGAGAAAGAGGAGCTCGTGGATGCTGAGTACATCTTCCCTCTTTCTGTTACAGCAACTAACTAACTCTAATAGCTTCTTGAGCTGGCTTAACACAATCAAATGGAGAAGAGCTTGAAACTTTGGACACGAGAGATCAACCCTTGGAGGGATCCAACTCCAGCGGCGAACGACACGACGAAGCAAACAACGATGATGAGCTTGAGCAAGATCCATTTCAATGTCCAACTCTTAAGCTTTGTTTGAACAATGTGCATCTGAATAGGGAAGTAGACCGTCAAAGGGAAGAACGCTACCGCTCCTAGCAACCCTAGGAAAGAGTTGAAGAAAGGGAAGATCAATGCGACGATCACTGTTATCATCACGTATATCGTCCTATACACGAGACGGAACATGTTCACTGGGTACACGCCTGTGCACGGGATGTTGATCGGGTGCTCTCGGTTTATGAATTCGCTTTCAGGCCACGCTTTCTGAAACATGCTCTCAATGAAGGTGAACACTGGTTGCACGAACACCTACACAACGACAACGTACATTTTAGGGCTTATTTGTTGTGTTGAGAAGAAGTTGATTGATAGTTATGAAAACAAGTTGTATAGTTATGGTACCTGATAGGCACCAACCAAGTGGACAACTACGCACATATTGGCAAAGTCGACGAGCCAGAAGGGCTCATAGAAGCCGAAGTCAGTGAGGAAGTTACCGGGTGCTTTGTTGCCGAAGGCAGCGTAGCCAATGCAACCGCATAGAAGGTAGAACGTGGATGTCGTTGCTATGGCAACACCCGCGGCCTTCTTCATTACTTTGTTCTCCGGTGGGCTCGATTTCAGCGTGTTCTACACGCAAGTAGCGAACTACATATATTAGTTGTGTCCAAAAAAAGTTGAAAACTGTATTATAACACAGAAGTTTAAGCTATTGTGTAAGAATTAACAGGACCAATAAAATCTCACTTTCTACAACAAAAGAGATTCATGGAAAAGGATGATTGCCTGAATTTCGACGAGGACCATGGAGAAAGCATACGAGAAGGCCATATCTCCCACGGCTTGGCAGGCGCTCCACACTTTATCCACCCTTGTAACGTCCACTCTTATCTGTGTTCCCGTTAAACTCGTCTTCACACTCCCTCCGTCTTTTCCCCAAAACATAAACAAAGACCCGAATAAACGATGCTATAACTTATATCGATAATCATGTTAACCAATAAAATCCAAGTACCTGAAATAACTTTGGCAAGGGAGAGACAAAGGCCGATGGAGGCGTAGAAAAAGGACATGAGAGCCGCGACCATCGACAACCAAGAGAGCTTGTGAAAGTTTGGTAGTTGTGACAGAACCAATTGTATAACCCCGAACCCTAACATGTACGGAAAAATTTTCGTCACACAGTCCGCATCATGACCGTTCTTATGGTAACAATTCGATTTCATAATCGCCCTGTAAAAACTCGAAAAATAAAAAATATTAATTCCGTCCAATATTCGTTGATTTTTTCGCCTATATTACATTTATCAATATAGACACTTACACCATGCTAATCGATGCAGTAATGGTGTAACCAATGGTAGTTCCTATACAGTTTGCAAGTTGAGCTAGGCGACATAGATATATATTCATTCCACCTGTAAAATAATCGATCACATATATATATATTAAACTAACGAACAAAAACGTACTTGAGTCATCGACTCGTCGTTATATAAACGTTACCTAAGTAGGAATCGACGACGGCGGAGTAAGTATGGTTTCTGCGGCCAGTGACGGGGTGGGGGTATCGGTAGCAGTCAGCGAGCATCATGGATGCCATGTAAGTTATTATCGCAAATAGCGACAAGATCGTGGGACCCGCAATCCACCCCAGCTGCGCCGTGGCCCACGCCAGCGACAACACGCCGGAGCCTATAACCGCCGTTATGATGTGGGAGCTCGCCGTCAGCATCGTCCCTGTTGCAAGAGTTGTTTCGAGTTCAGTAAAAAAAACTTGGGTGGTTGCCATATGCACGAAAACAGAAACAGAGACGGAAAACGGCAATTTGTTTTGAATTTTCATAATTTTACATAAGAATGCGTGTTTACGTTTCCGTACAACACGGGATATTTTAAGCCACTAGCGGGAATTCTGGCTCCGTCACTGGAGGTATAATAAGTGAGTGCCTACCGGTTCGATTTTCATGGTCGTCGTCATCGACACCGGGATCATTCGGATCCCGCCGCTCCTCGATTGTCATTTGTTTTCAGAAACGATCGATCGATATGATAAATGAGAGAGGTTGATGGTGTGGGAGTCTTATTGAAAGATATTGAGTTTGAGCTCAATACCTTGATCGATCAAAGAAAGGAAGAAAGATGAGGGAGAAAGGAGTTTCTGGAGGAACAAACTGTGTAACTGATTCTTGATTTTTGTTGTTCTGTTACAATCGTTTCCAACACCAGATTACAGCATTTATAGGCCTCTTAGGACCTCTTTAGGCAATTACCAAAATACCCTTGCAGGGGTATCTATACTCTCTATACTGTGCGTATGAGACGCGAATAGTACGGGGGCTTGTGTAAAACAGCAAAAATGGTGGGGTTTAGTCTTTATCACCAGGAATTAGGATCACGTGATTGGTGGGGGGTTGTTTAGTGCTGATTAGGAATGAGGATCACGTAATTCAGCGTAAATCGATCTTGAAAAATCGCTCAAACGATTTCATGGTGAGATAAAGGATTTTGAAAATAAAAAGGGAGAAATTTTAGAAAATGGATTAAGACAAAGAAAAAGGTAAATTCTTGGGAATCTTACAGCTGAGATTCAGGATCTACTCTTTAATCTTACCTGTCTGAATAAATCAAAATACTCACTTTACTTACTCAGTAATATAAAAACCCATGTAACAGTAAATACTTTTTTCTAAGGGTAAATTGTAAATGAGTCAAAAATAGCATCAACCATGTGATAAGTTCTATTTATTTTATTATTTCGGAAGACGATCTATCTACTCAAGTAACTCAATGGTTTGACGCTGTATTTCGAGACCATAAGAATAAAATGTTGGAATGTTTTCGTATCAAAAAGAAAAATTGTTTTGAAAAGACCATTTACATTACTAAGTAATAACGATGCTAGTATGCTACATACTACCTCCGTTCGACAGAACATGTTGTTACTATTCATACACGATTATTTAGAATGATAAAAAACTATTTTAAATATTTATTTTTTAAAATAAAAAATTAATAAATTTGTACTTATTAATAATAACTTCGAAATTGTTAAAAAAAATTATTAAAATAATTAGATATTTTATATAGTTTTTATTTCCTAAAAAACGTAATTAGTTAATAGTAAACTGACATGTTTTGCCTAACGGAGGTAGTATTAAGTTTTAATTAACCAAAAAAAACGATGAAATTGATCTTTGGGCTATTTATTTACTTTTTTTTATGAGAAAATTTAAATTTTCAACCTAATATCAATTCCGTCCAACCTTTTGTATAATTTACAAAAGTGTCCACTTTAATTCTTTCCGCTGGATATTTGACGTTTTTACTCCTCCATCGTCTTTTACGGTTCATCGTCTTCAACCAGCGGAATCTGCCCGGCGATCGCCCCCTGTGTCCTCCCCGTCAATTTTCGACTGAATCTCCTTCAAAAGAGTGTTTATTGCGGTCGATTATTGCACTTTGTTATCGTAAATGGCGGAAATCTCTGGTAGTTCAGGTGGTGAGTCTGGTTGAACGTTTCCCTGTGTGGTTAGGGTTTGTTTTTCTGTGGGTTATGTAGCTTTTTGTTCGACTTTTAATGGATTTGTGTGTGGTCTAGTGTTGGTTGGTGTCGTGATAGCAAATGCTGGAGTGTTGTTCTTGTTTTTAGTATCAAATATGCGATTTCTACTGAACAATTATACATGTTGCTATCGTTTTTTCTCTTCTGACATCTATGTTTTCGTGTTTGTCAGGTTCAACTACTGATTTAGTGAGATACAGAAGTCAATTTGATGTGAGTTTTGTGATATTGATCTTTCTATCCTGTTTGTTTATATATTGTTGTTTACTTATGTTGATATGCATTTATTTTTGACGTTTTTTGCTTTTTTTTTTAACAGAACATATCTTATTGTATTCCTGAGGATGAGTGGTTCCATTCTAGATCAAACAGATATTCTTATCCTGCTGTTTGTGAACTCATCAAAAGTAATATGTCGGATAAACACTATGAGATATTGCGGAATAGTTGTGTTGGGTGGGTGCTGACACAGGGACCAATATGGTTTCTAACTTTCAGCTCATGCATCAGATTATGCTGCGTCGAGTTCCAACCAAAAAGAAGATGGAGTTGTGGTTTAAGGTTAATGGATTTTTGGCTCGGTTTTCTCTTGCTGAGTTCCGTGTTATTACTGGTCTTCCTTGTGAAGCCAATGATTGCAAACCACCCAAACATGTATCTTCCCTTGAATTTTTTGGGGAGAAGAAATGCTCTCATAATGAGTTAGTACAGTGTTTTGAATCTGAAAGTAAATCCTCAGAGAAGAAGTTGATTATGGCTAAGCTGCTTATTATTGAAAAGGTCCTATTATTCAGGAGATCAGAGTTTGTCAGTGAAGAAAACTTATCCCTTGCTTGTGCTGAGAATGAGTTTGAAATTTACCCCTGGGGTAGAGATTCATACACGAAGTTGGTTATGTCATTAAAGAATATAGATCTTGCTTATCGGCAACATGGCAGACGTTGTTATGATATATATGGGTATAATCTTGCTTTCCAGGTAGTCTTTAATGTTGCATATTTATTGCTTGTGTATCCATTTTGAAGTTTGTCATCATTTTTATTGCTTGTTATCATATCTGACTCTTCTGGCTGAATATTTCAAATACTTTATGTTTTTTTGCAACAGTCATGGATTTTAGAAGCCTTCCCGTCAATTGCTGCAAAATTTCTCTGTAATTTCAAAATGATTGTTGGAGATCCATACTCTTTGCACTGGGAATGTAAGGCTAAACATATATATGATAGTGCTTCTGCACTTTTTGATGTTGAGCTGGTAAGTTTATTAAGTTTTGTAGTTGTTAGTGAATTAATTTAATATCTGTTATTAGGCTCCATTGTTCAATACTTTTGGTAAAGTTGCAAAAATATCAGATACGTCAGCAGGAACTTGCAAAAACACCAGACTTGTCACCAGAATTACATTGTTTGCAAGATTTTTAATTTTTTGTATCAGGAATGATTTTTGTTTGACCCTGATCTTGTTTGTTTTTTGTTTTTTATTTTTTTCTCTACACAATAACAAGTATGAATCAAATTACTACAAAAGTGTCAATATATTTTGATTTAGATCACATGTCAGCAGAGTAATAGATTGTCATTTAAATATAATTTCATACGGAAGGTTTGGATGTGCATAGTCGTTTAAATATTATTGCATACCATATAATTCCACTTTATCCTTAAAAGCTAGTAGCTGCATATCTTTTATTTGGCTTAGTCATTTTATGCCAGCAGTCCCAAAGTTTTGCATAAATATTAAAGGTTATTAGCATATTTGTTTTTTTGTTGTAAATATCCGTGCTTTTAATCATATATTTCCTCTATTTTTGTGTAGGCACCATTTTTCCCTATTTATGGTGAATTTGCAAGAACACCGGGGATGGTTTATAGCGAAGAAGTTGCTGATGAAAGATTTGATGACATTGCTCAACCTGTCTTCCCCAAGCTGGATGGTGTTCTGTATGAAAGTTATCGATTGCGTACAAATGCGTATAATGACAGGTTCACACGCAATGATGCCTTAGCTGTTGTCGTTGTGAATGACACCGTCAATTTGGTCAACAAAGAGGATGTTGTAAATGATTATGCTTTAGATGCTGTTGGTGGGAATGATGGAGTCAATTCGGAGGTAAAACTTGATGTTGTTCATAAAGGAAAGAAGATGACATCCTTGAGAAGGGGTCGGTCTGCAGGTACCTTTCATTCCTCCCCTCTTTTAGCTTTAGAGGATAAGAAATCAAATAAGAGGGAAGCCACTAATATGCGGAAGAAGAAAGATTCAGGTAAGAAGGTTCGGCTTCTAGACACTAAGACAGATGTGCTAGTCAAAGAGCATGTTATACCTGTTGTTGCTGGGGATAAGGCTGAACCAGTGATTGAGTGGCAGAAGCTTGAACCTGCGAAGATTGTGTATCACCGTGTGAAGAAGAGGAAGACAGGTGATAAAGAGTCTAGGAATGTATTCTATTCAGAATGTGCTGAGAAGTCTGTATCTTTGCAAGTTGCTTCAACTGCAGATATGTTGGCCCCTGATGGACTATCTAACCAGAAGGGTGATGTGTTTTGTTCTGATCGTGATACTGGTGGGGTACGTGACGATGCTGTTGACTCTGGAACTGGGGGTGCTCTTGATGATGACTTTGGGGGAGCCTATTCTGCTGACTCCACTGGGTCAACTGTGTCTCCTATTGGTTCTCCTCATACCCATGTCAATTCATCTGGTCCAGAGATTCAAGACATACCTTTGGGAGTTGATCCTGGGACAAAAACGCCTGGTGTTTGCGTTGATGATCCAATTGATGCTTCAATTCCTGAAGCTGATATCTATTGCTATGTCCCTGGAAATGGCTGCGGTGTGGGACTGTCGTCCCCCAAAAAGGGTGAAAACCGGGATGAAAAGGGTGATGTTCCTTTTAGATTTGATGCTAATGCCCCCCCTGCCCCTGTTATTGATAGTTCATCTCAGGTGGTGCAAGAAATTTTTAAGCGTCTTGATAAGCTAGAACAGTTGCCTGACTGTTTAAATGAGGTTGCTGCCAGTGTGGGGGAGAAGCTAGATGGGATTACTAAAATGCTTTATGTTATTGTGGAGAAGTTCACTTCCCTTGAGAATAAGGTTACAACGCATGCATGTACAGTTGATGTCTCCCAGCCAGTGCATTCCATACCTAATAATGATGCTGGTACAACAAGTAATGACGAAGTTTTCTCTGATATACTGGCTGATTTGCCTGTTGCTCCTGTAATTGTTCCCGATTTCAATAGAGGAGATGAAGCAGGTATTCCAAATGTTGATCTAAATTTACCCTCTAATGAAATGTCATCTGAGTTTGGTGTAATACCCGAAGCTGACATTGAAGGCAAGCGTCGCATTGATGTTGATGATTTGAACGATGTTCACCCTGAAGTTGATGGGAAAAATTCTGATTTGAAAGAACTGAAAGTAGTTCTTGGGGATGCAGGTCTGATGGATGTTGATGTCATTCCAACAGAAGGTGACTTTGGTTGGTCGCATTGTACTAACAGTGATCCACAGTGGTTACAAGTTGCATGTCCTGCCGCTGAATATGATGGTGTACGTTTTGATACGAATCCTTCCTTGCATGCATCTGATGCTCTATGCCCTCCATCTACGATTGTTGATGTAAAGTTGGTACCCTTTTCAATCAATTTTGCTGGCGATGTAGAGAAAACCAACTGTGACATCTCTCTACTGGGGGTGGGTGTGGGAGATGCAAATAGTGTTCCTTCTGCTGACATCCATACTGATGCTGACATTTCATTTGGTGAAGCTGGGGATTTGAATGAAGCTGATAAAGAAGATGTTGCTGTGAATAATGTGAAGGTAGTTGTTGAGGATGTTGGTGGGATGGATGTTGATCGGATGCAACTGAAAGGTGGATTTATTGATGCTCATCGTCATCAAGGTGATGCACAGAATGATTCTCAGAATGAAGATTCTGATGTAAATGAATTGAAGCGAGTCAGTGAGGATGCTGGGGGCATGAATGTTGATGTGAAGCCAAATGAAGGTGGACTTATTGATTCACATCGCCCTCAAGGGGATGCACAGAATGAACCTCAGCACGAAGAGTCTGATGTCAAGGAAACAAAGGGAGGTATTGATGATGCCTGCGGCACTCCGGTTGATGTGAGGTCAATTGAAAGTGGAATTATTGATTCTCAGCGCCCTCAAGGGAATGCAAAGTGCTTAACAATTGTGTGCGTTGACACCCAGATGTCATCAGATGTTAATGTGTTGCCTGAGGCTGACATCCATAGCAAGTGCAGTGCTGAAGTTGTTGAGTTGAATGCTACTGAGAGTGAGTTTGATGTCAAAATTCCTGATGTGAAGGACCGAACTGAATATATTGAGACTGAACATGAAATGGGAGGCTCTGATATGCAGGATTCAATTAATGTGTGTACTGAATGTGATGAAAAGGATGACGATATCACACTAATGGGATTTGAAAGTGTTAATTCAAAGCTGCAATCAGATGATTCTAATGCTCTGCGCCCTCCCTGTAAAGTTGTTGCTCTTGGAATGGACCCCCCATCAAAAAATGTTGAAGTTGATGTTGAGAATGTTGATGACATGGGTTCTGATGCTGTATATTCACATCCAAAGGAATCAACGTCTGCTGTTGATGTGCACAATTTAATGGGTGGTGATGTAAATGCAGTTTGTCCAGATGTAAAATGCAGCGTAAATGCTTGTGATATGTCATTCTCTCCATCTATTGCCATCAGTGAGGTTCTTTTGTCATTAAAAGATGTTTTTGAGGGTGGTCTGTGTGATGTGAAGGATACGGTTGGTGGCGAGGCAGATGGTGTTGGTAAGCCTTCTTACATCTTTTCCACGGAAGCTGGTGATGCTTCCGTAAAGGGTTCTGCTTCTTCTATCCCGTGTGTATCAAACAGTCTTGTTATAGTTCCAGAAAATTATGTTCCAACAAGATCTGTTGATTGGGATTCATATGCAAAGGATCCTACTATATTAACTGAGATTGAAAAATTAAAGCAAGCGAACAGCATTCCTATGGACAGTAGCCTTTTATTCAGCCCCCGTGTACAAGAAACCGAAAAGAAATTGGCACAGTACAATGCCAAGAAGTCACTCATCAGCCGTGAGGATCACAAGTTTATGTATTCCATTATGAAGAGCAAACGGTATTTTGTTTTTGCTATATTATTCAATTACCTCTATATTATTATGCTTTTATTATTTATTACTCTCTTTATCATTGTTGTAAAGTTTTATGCTTATTGTATATTCCTTCTCAGGGATTTTTCTGTTTGTACTACTTCTGGACGGGTTGGGAAATCATTTTTCCATAATATTTTAAGCAGGGGCAAGTGGTTGGATTCAGAGGTAAGAACTGCTGGCATCAACGAAATATGGGGATGCTTTCCCTTTTAATATGGCTTGATAGTAGTTTGTTTTTACAGAATCTTGAAGCAGCGTTCTATTATATAAGGAAGCGAATTTCTGAAGAAGCGGACAAGTATAAAGATTGTGTTGTGGTTGATTGGCTTTTTGCTGTTAAGTACTGGCCTTCATGTGCTTCAGATTATGTGGAAGATGATGATGTTGACAAATCGATTGAGGCTTACTTCACCGGTGATTGTCCTGACACGTATCCTAAAGCTTGGGCGGCAGCAAAGAAGATTTATACACCTTTCAATATCCACAACTTGCATTGGGTAGCCTTGGAGATACTAATTGATGAAAAGGTTATAAATGTGTATGATTGCAACGTGACTGGAATTGCTCCTGGGTTACTTGACCAATACCTGCAACCTATTACTAAGTGGCTTCCAATCCATTTGGTGAAAGCTGGTGTGTACGAAAATTTCACCTCATCCCCCTTCAAGTTAATCAAGGTGTCTGGTTTACTCCACGACCGTTCTTCGTACGTGTTCTTCCTGTCTTGACATTTTTTTTTTTTTATCATATATTACACTTTTTCACCTGGTTTTTTCCCCCTTATTGTGTTTGAATTGCAGGGCTGCTTGTGGGGTGTTTGTTGTAAAAGCAATTCAAGCGCTTATTTTTGGAGGAGATGTGAAGGCAATCACCAATGAAGATCTCTTTCGTTATAGGGAACTTATGTGCGTAGATTTGATAAAGGAGCGATGGAGCTTTATAATGTAAACTTGTACTTTCATTAGACATTCGTTAGCTGTGTTGTACACTTTTGTATTTTCATGGAAGATTCTGTATTTTGGGGAGGTTATTTTAAAACAGCAGTAACTTGTCATCAGACCAACAATTTGATATAATTATTAGAGACATCACATTGCAATTACTCATTGGAGATTGGTATCTTAGTATATTAGATTTAGCTAACCGTCTCTACGTCATCAGTGTCATCTTATCCATATTTTAATATTATATCTGCATATTAGTCAAATGTAGTTGCATATCAGTGAAATAATATTGCATATCTAGTACAATGTCAGTGTTGTGAGCAGAATCTGCCATGTTTTACAGTAACTTTTATATCGATTTCTGTATACATTTCATGCATTTGGGTTAAGATAGTACAGAATCTGTGTAGTTTATGTTTATTTGCCAAAATTATGGAATCTACACCAGTTTCTGTTTAAATCGCAGAAATCGAGGCATTTACAACAATTCTACAGAAAGTCGGAAAAGCTCGGAAAACCGCTACAGAAGTCCAAGATCAAAGCAGTGGAACAAGTCCAAAAACCCAGGCTACTCGATCTCGAGTAAGCCTGGTCGACATAGACAAGCCATGACCGAGCAGACATGGTCGAGCAAGCCCGCTCGAGAAGCCAGCCAACCCAAGTTCCGAAGCCAACCCGATCTCGAGGACCGTTACTCGAGGTCGACGAAGCCACAGCACCAGATCCGGAGTCCCTCGAGGAGAGCTGCTCGAGAAACCCTAGTCGGCGAGCCACCGTACTCGAAGTCGACTAGGGCTTGTCGAAGTCGACGAGCGCTTGAGTCCTTGTCTGAGCCGGTCGAGCACACCAAACCGAGGACGAGAAGCCGAGCCACCTCTACTCGATCTCGACTAACCCTTGTCGAGATCGACGAGCCGCCCTGAGCCATGTCCGAGCAACCCGAGGAGATCCACCCGAGGGAGTCTAGTCGATGACCCAACCCTTGTCGAGGTCGACAAGGCGTGGTCGAGGTCGACAAGCACCCAGGTGCCCAGGTCCGAGCACATCGAGCACCAGCGAGCCGAGGCGACTAACCCTACTCGAGGTCGACAAGACCTTGTCGAGGTCGAGTAAGGCCGTATCCAGAATCTTCTCGACGAGCCCTTGTCCGAGTAGAATTGGATTCCTTGGTGCCGAAGGCGGAAAATTCTATCCAAAGTTGCTGAAATCTATCCGATCTATCAAGTCTATCCATGGAAGGAGAAAGATCTATCATCATGAAGACATGTTTCCTATTTAGTTTTATCTTTTCCGTTATAGATTTAATTCCATTATGTCATTTATTTATCTTTCAAGCAATTTAGATATAGATAGATATCTTCTTTCCTAGAATAGCTAGGGAATGAAGGCTATAAATAAAGCCCTAGGGGGCTCAGTTTTAACAATTCCAATTCAGATCCAATTTCATTCAACAGACAATTAGTTAGTTCCACAGAGAAGTTTAGGAGTTCTAAGGTTTTTAAGGTTTTGGCGGTTAGCGAAAGTTGATTGCCAAGATTGTAAAAGGCTTTGAATTTAGTTTATGCAATTTAGTTCTTTCAATCAATGATGTCTGAGTTTGCAATGAAGAGCGAGTAGTCCACCCACTTCTGGGGCTGGGGTGAGCCCGACGGTGGCCATGTGAGGCGATGCGATAAAGGTCAGATCTTTTGTGTAATTTATCTTCTTTCCCTATGAACATGATTCTTTTGCGAGAGTTGAAGGTGATCCTTGTTTGTGTTATTGAAGCGAAAGTGATCTTAATGCAACTTGGATTAATTATGTGAAAAGGGTTAGTAACAATTAGGGTTTATACGAGAGCCTCTATATGCCTAGTTGTTAATGACGAAAGTTATTTGATGGAAAGCATGATCTTTTATGCCTTTATGTGTTGTTTTGCATGGTTACCGTTGTGGTGTTGAAACCCTGTCCTTGGAGGTCTTTTAGCATATTGAGTTTATTTCTGTCAAAATTCTGCATTATGTCTTCAATTCTGCAAAGTTTTAAGTTTCTGTTCTTAGTCGACATAGACGAAACCCTTGTCAATCTCGAGTTGGCCTTAGTCGAGATCGAGTAGGTCCAGTCTAGGTCGAGTTGAAGTTTCTGTCTCTTGTCGATTTTCAAATTTCTGTCTTTACCTTTCTTCGTCAAAGTCGAGTACCTCTTGTCGAGGTCGAGTTGCCCTTGCCGAGATTTCTTGTCTGTTGTGATTGTCGACTTGCTGTTGTCGATTGCCGTGGTCGATCTCGAGTAAGAGTTTGTCGAGATCGACAAGACTGTTACTTTGCTTTTAGTTTCTGTTGTTTTCGTCTTTGCTTTGCTTTTATTTCTGTCTTTGTTTTGCTTCTTTGCTTTTATCTTAGTTGCCCTTGCCGGGTTATTTGTTTCTTTTCTTGCTGTGTTTCTGTCTTTCTGCTGCTTCTGTGAGAATCTGATAGCTACTTAAGAACTGCTGATGTGCTTCCTCGTGGATTCGATCCTGACTTTTCTCTTACTACAACGGGAGGAAGTCTTGTATTTATTTGCTGAGACAGGGAAGTCAGTCTGATCTTTATTCTATATTTCATATCTATTTCAATACTTGACTTACTCCTGCAACAACCGTCAGCAGATCAACCTGTTGCTATATTATTTTAGTTCGTTGCTATAGACAAAGTAAGGGCTTGACATCCATAATCATTACAAGTTAAGACCATACCATCTCAGTGCATTTTATAATCAAAACTCACCTATCTAATACCTTATATGTGTTGTAGTTGTTATACATATTAAATGTCAGCAGTGAATTAGATTTTTATACTTTTTCAATCCATTTAAAGATGGGAAACCAAACTTTTGATGTGTATCATCATTAGAATCTTTTTAGGCCATAACCCATTCACTTAAGCATCAAAAATCAGTAACTTGCTATGTTCGATGTAGCAAAGTCTGTATATGTTATCAGCATCAACTTACGCATATTTTAATCTTATTTTTGCATATCAATCATATGGGGCTGCATATTTTAATCTTATTTTAATTTTACGTTTAATCTGGGTGCGGGGTCAAAACCTACATTACCCGGCAGATCCCTGCGTTTTTTTGGTTCCGGTCGAAAGAAATTTCCGGGTCCTAATTTTCCCTTCAAAGCCGAAAAACTTTTGTTCGGTTGGGTCTGGGTTTCCGGTCGGGTACAATTCTTAGTAATGTTATTGGGCTTCATTCTAATTTGTAAAACGAAAGCCCGGTCTGGCCCACATTCATGATCTGTACTAATTCACCCCATGGCGGTTCATCTCCCTCCAATTTGCCCTTTATTACGGTTGTCAGAGATTGTTCTTCATCCACACTCTACAGGCATTTGCTGTTCCGGCCTAGTAACCTTCATCCACCGGCGTTTTAGTTAGTCTTCTTCTTCAAAAAGGTGTTAGATTGTAGTTGTTGTTTCTGTTATCGTTTCCTATTTTATTTTTTCGAGTTAAAGTGATCCGATTATAAAGTTATTGTCTTTTGCTTGTTTGTTTTGTCGGGTTTTCTTAGTCAATGGAAGGGCACGCTTACGCGGTTATGGACCAAGGGTTTCACCCAAGTGTTGGGCATTTTTCTATAATGATCTTTCCCTTGCCGTCTCAAGGTTATGGATTCAGTGAAGTTCGGTTGTCCATCCACTCCGAGCACCATCCCGAGACCCTTGAGGAACATTACCTCTGGAATGGGATACCATGGACTCTACAGGAGTGCGATGTAAGGTTGGATTATGCGGGAATCCCAGCGGTGGTTCGACATCAGTTAGGAAACGAGATGCTAAGTGATTTCACGAGGTCATGGTTCCACCCAGATGCTGATTTGGTGGAGTATGGGTTGTGCCCTAACATCGATTTTAATTTGTATTACACCGAAGAGGCTGAATCGGATTCCAGCCTGGACTCTGACTCCGACATCGAGATTCCTATGGATGTCCCTGTGGAGTTTGAGTATGAGTATTTACATCATCCAACCCCAGCAGACGTTGTCGCAGGCCTTCGAGAGGTTTATGATCTAGAGCGGGATGGTGACAATTGTAGCATCTGTCGCCAGGTGATGTCGCAGTCAATGACTGTCATAGTCCTGCCATGCTCACATTCCTTTCACCCAGGCTGCATTAGAGAATGGCTGAATGTTCAAAACTTTTGTCCCTTATGTCGATTTGCAATGTAAATGTAGTTGTAATGAATAGTCGACGTAATTAGAAGTTAGCTTTTAACTCGTGTGTTGCTCTAGTATCGCATTGTAGCCCTTTTTGTATAAGATTGGCATGGTAGTAGAAGACTATGTATTTTAACACTTTTTGTGGTAGTTGTGTAAGGGAACATATAGTAGCAGTTGTTAGGACTTGGCGGTAAACATATGTATGAAATGAATGGAATTCTCTGTTTTTCATGTTTGTCTAAGATTCGCAATCCATTATATATGTGTTGATGGTAATGGGATTTTGAAATTACAGTTTAGGAGATTCAGAATGGTTTCTCCATTATTTGCCCGATTTCATTAGAGGATATCATCGTGCATGTAAGCATTAAAAATCAGTAACTTATTATGATAGATTTAGCTAAGTCTCTATATGTCACCAGCATCAACTTATGCACATTATAATCTTAATTTTGCATATCTGTCAGATGTGGTTGCATATCAGTAAAATATAGTTGAATATCATAATTTTACACTTGTAAGAAATTAATTTGCGTTAGTTGCACATCACCCTAGGCATATTTTTATTTTGGGTTTAAAGGGCAGAAACTTTATTAGATTGGGTCTAAATTCGTACCCCTGGCAGTAATTAATATTTTTAAGGTAAGATGTCAGCAGAGTAACATATTTTTATAAATTTTGAAGTTATTCTTGGAGATAAAGCAAGTATTTCATGATCATAACCATCATAAGCTATCAGCACAACATCTAAGTGCATTCTAGTATGAAAATCCACAAATCTAATACCTTAGATGGTGTGCAGTCTTTATATGTCAGCAGCATTAAAGTTTTTACTTAGTTTAACAGGGTTTCGTAGCATATATTTGGTTTATTATTGATTTATCTCTTTTAATCCCTCTTTTGAAGATTGGTTTCCAATTGAAATAACTCTATTATATTGAATCTACATTCTTGCTTTTTGGCACAAATTCTGTTTTTTTTTAAGTCAAACGTCAGCAGTCTGACAATTTGTTACATTACTTCAATTTATCACAAAAAGACATTCACCATCTCAGTGCATTTTAGCATTAGAATTCACATATCTAACAACCTAGGTGGGGTGGAGTTTCTATATATATCACATGTCAGCAGAGTATCTGATTGTTATATTAATTACATCCATTTAAAGGTGGGAAAGCAAAGTTTTGATGTGTATCATCATTACAATCTTGTAGGATATCACCTTGCATGTAAGCATTAAGAATCAGTTACCTATTATGATAGATTTAGCTAACTGTCTATATGTCATCAGCGTCAACCTACGCACCTAATAATCTTAATTTTGCATATCAGTCACATGTTGTTGCATACCAGTAAAATATAGTTGCATATCATAATTTTACACTTGTACGAAATTAATTTGCGTTATTTGCACATCACCCTAGGCATATTTTAATTTTGCGTTTAAAGAGCAGAAACATTATTAGAATGGGTCTAAATTCGTAATCCTGGCTGTAATTATTATTTTTAAGGTAAGATGTCAGCAGAGTAACATATTTTTATAAATTTTGAAGTCATTCTTGGAGATAAAGCAAGGATTTCATGATCATAAACATTAAAAGCTATCAGCACAACATCTAAGTGCATTCTAGTATGAAATTCCACAAATCTAATACCCTAGATGGTGTGCAGTCTTTATATGTCAGCAGGATTCTTGGAGCTACTCAAGTCTTTGATGTCCATAAACATGACAAATTTAGAAGTACATTATTTCAGTGTATTTTAGCATTAAAATTCACAAATATAATACCTTAGATAATATACAGTACATATGCCAGCAGCATCAATTGTTGTCTTTGTATTTATTTTTTTAAAGGAAGAAATTAGGGGAAACCAAAAATACATGAAAAATAGAAAATTATTAGTGGTGGGTGGGGTGGGGGGGGGATGTATCTGGTGCTCTGTCAATATAAAGTAAATTGGGAAACCGCGCTTCCTTAATAGATGTAATAATTAGAGTTATTCTTTTCGTATGAAATACAGTAAATCTGATCTAATTAGTACAGTTATTGGGGATTGGAAAGGTTTGAGAAACCGCGCTTCCAAAAACGGGTGAACATCTTGTTGATGGTGGAAGTTGGATAACCGCTTCTTTCTTCCTATATAATGAGACCTTCACCCCTTTGTTTCTATCCATCACAACATCTTCTGGCCATTTTTTCTCTCTCTCTCACCAACTACTGAAACCCCATTCCTCCCATTTCAATTCCAAAAATGGACTATCTTTTCTATCCTCTATCTCTAATGGAGGACTACTATAAGACTTGCGACGAACTGGACAAAACCAGATACCCAGGGTATCATATGCCCCTGCTTGAAGATTCTGCGGAGACCAACACTGCCGCCAAGAGGAAGGATCTGCTCAATGTGATTGAGCAATTTCAAGGTTTCTACTACAGCCTATACCAGGAGAAAGATCACATCTCCTCTCTGATCAGGCGTGCCCTTGCAGTTGATGATCAGACGACTGCTGAGGTTGTAAGTCTATTCTTTTTTACATAATATTAGTTAATAAGTAGATAAATATTTAACTTTTGGCTTTTAAAATGCTTGTAGAATCAAGCAAAATTACCGGACCTTGAGGAGCAGATGCAAATGTTCAGGGTGAATGTGTTTGCGGCGATTGAACAGATATATGAACAGGAAAAGAAGCGGCACGAGAAGATCGTTGCCTTCCTTGGGAACTAGATTATTAGATTTCTGTTCATGTTATTTTAGTATTATTAAACAATATTTATGTTATTTTTATGTTTTATTGTAAGTTCTGTTGGTTTTCAAACAATATAACTGTCATTGCCTCTATTACTCTAATGTTTTATACTTCCCTTCTTTTGTTTTATGTTTCTGTTATTTTACATTTCTGTTTTTTTACTTTTGCATGTACGGAGTATTATCAATAAGATTAACTTTTAGTATATTTTATCTTTTATAACATCTAAAATGTCTTACCGCCAAACCAGAAATTATTCACCATATTTAAGTTAACAATGCATCATTTTAAACAAATGGTAATGATTATGGTAGATTCGAGAGTCTAAATACAGTATTATTTGGGTTTGCATATCAACACATAATATGTGCATATTTAATAGATTATGTACTGACACCCCTTTCCCACAGATCTTAGACTGGCAACCATGATGAGTACTATACAAGATCTATTTGCAAATTGACACAAACACTCAGAGATAAATGTGATTGTAAATGAAAAATCAAAGAAAATACATTAAAAAAAGACTATCATTAAAAGGGGGGTTGGGGGGGGGGGGGGGGGTGGGGGTGCTCTGAAAATAAAAATTACTATGATTGTACTACTTAATAGAAGTAATTATTACATTACATTTAGTCTTTATTACTACAGTAGAGATAAATTACATTGGGGAACCGCGCCTTTAAGACTAGTGACAACTTGTTGATGGGGGGGGGGGGGAAGTTGTATAACCGGCTCTGCAGCTTCTGCCTATATTAAGAGCCTCTAATCCATTTGCTATCATCCATCATCAAATCGCCTGCTCCTTTTCATTCACTCTCACCATCTTTGAAACCTCATCCCTTCCATTTCAACTCCAAAAAATGGATTACTTTTTCTATCCGACCACAATGATAGAGGAGTACTATAAGATGTGCGATGATTTGGATAGAGAAAGATACCCAGGGTATCTGATGCCACAGCTTGAAGAGGCGGCCCAGACTAACACGGCAACCAAGAGACAGGAGCTGTTGGAAACGATCGTTGTTTTCCAGGGTTTCTACTTTGAACTCTTCAAGGAGAAAGGTCATATCTCTTATCTGATCAGGAGGGCCCTTGAAGAAGACGACCAGAACGCTGCTGAGAAGGTAAGTCTATTCTGTTTTACATAATATTATTTAATAAGTGGTTAAATATTTAACTTTTTCATTAAAAAATGGTTGTAGAATCAAGAAAAACTTGAGGAGGTGGAGGAACAGATGAAGGAGTTCAGGATTAACATCTTTGAGACGATCGACGAGGTTTATGCAGAAGAGAAGAAGAGGAAGGAGAAAATCGCAGCCTTCCTTGCCAACTAGATGATTATCTATCTGTTTGTGTTATTTTGCGGTTATCAAACAATATTTTGTGCTATGTTTTGGGCTTAGATGTATGTACTTTTGCTGCATATCAAACATCATGGTTGCTGGTGAATGTATTACCTAATGTTTTATATTTTAACTGGTCTAATTTATGTTTCTGCTAATTTATAACTCCATCTGATCATCTTAAAAAGGTGTTTTAAAGAAAGTTATTTAAATTTCATTGCATATATAATCGTTTTCTTAACTTTCCTTTAAATCTCATGTTAAATATCATGTCAGAGTTATCAAAATGCCTTTCAAACTTGCCAAGGAAGCTTTCTTATTTATCCTTTAAATCTCTTATTAAATATCTTGCATTTAAAAAATTGCAATGATTAATGTAGATTCGAAAATCTTACTACTTTTCTTCAATACCTATGCAATGTAGTGTTGGTTTTTTCAAGAAGGATGGGACATCTACTTTTATCACACTCAATCAGTTTCCTTGCATAAGTAGTATTTGAATTTGCATATTAATACATAATATATGCATATTTAATATAATAAATCCATTTGCAAATTGACACATACCCAAAAGGAAATAAATGTGAGGGTAAATGACAAAATAAAAGAAAATTGTGTAAACTTCCTAGAAAATCTATGATTTCTTATCAGATCCATCCCCTTCAAACATTATAACGATAGGAGGGAGTATTATTAACTTTAATAATTGAAATTGTAGTTTTTAACTAGAAAAGCAGCAATTAAAAGTGCATTATAGACCGTGGGACAAGAAAGGGCAGTTGGAAGGTGAAGGTTTAAAATTGAATTATACCAAGATATGAAAACATACCCTTGCCAAACTAGTTGCATATCCTCTCATTTCATCTTTTCAATCAGTTTCTATTCTTCCCAAACAAACATCGCCTCTCCTCATTGATATGAAGTTGGATTTTGTTTTGTGTTTTGTTGGTTGGGAACTTACAGAACACAACCGTATGCTTGCATATCAGGCGATTTTTACTGCATATGGGGTTGTTTAAATATGTGTACTTGTTCAAAAAGGAAAACAGGAATTTTTTAAATGTTATATTAATGAAATAAATATAAGATATTACTATCAGTACTTTTGAATAACATAGTTGTTGAATTAAATACCCCTGCAATTTGGTTGCATATATGCATAATATATTTGCAAATCGAGATTCTAACTACAAGTTTAAAAAACACCAAATGAAGGAACCTAACGTAGGTAAGTCAGTCAAGATACCATATAATTTCAGAATGCTCATCATAGGTAAGTATTAGTAGTTATTACATAAGTTGAACCTAAAGAGACAGAATGTCTTAAAAGTTATCAACTACTATGGTTTAAAGTAGATGATCAAGAGACAGCCCAGTTTTGTCATTCCATTCTAACCCAAGTTTAACCTTTCTGGTTTGATACCCTTCATTGTCAATTTTGCATGTGCTCTTGCTGCATTTACTACTTCTCTCCTTTTTTCGTTCACATCTGAGCAAATGATTTCAGCCAAATACTTCAACCGCAGCTTTGAAATGTTTTTATCACTATTTGGCTCGAACCCGCACTTGTACCCCTTTGCAGTCCCCATAAAAGTTTCCATTTGACGCATAGTGCATATTCCTGAATGCAAAACCTTGTCCTCACCAACCCATGGAAGTTTCAGCATATCTGTCTTGGCATGTATGATTATATTTGCCTTTGCCCTTAACCCTTTTTTGAGAAAATACTCATTCACTAGGTCTGTCTGCAAAAACCAAGGAAAGGGAAATTAAACATAATACCAAATTAACAATCTATAAACTTTTAAAAGAAAAAGTAACTTTGAATTTCGAAATTGGAAATAATATGACTAACCAAATTGGCAATCAAATTTAAAACCAAAGTCGGTATGGTGCACTTGCAATTTGGTTCATCACAGCAGGGACTCACATCCAAGATCTGTGTGATCTTGGTCTTCAAGTTGAAAACCACCATGTACATGTAGTCGTTAGCGTAAATGCCAAATACAATCTATACACCAAATTCAAAACTATATCAGCAACTTAAATGTCATCAGTATAAATTTCAGAGTGACAGGCCAACTATTTTGTATATGTAGTTACAAAGAAAACAATCAGTGTTGTAGATAAAAGTTTTAGGCTTTAAAAAACAACTAGGATTTAACAAATACCTGCCATATGTTTAAATATATAAAAAGTTGGCTATCAGAATCGATTTTTTATTAACCCCGTTGACATCTGTATTAGTGTTGACATCTGAAGTGGGTCTTTGTTATCAGTTATATACTTAAAAAACTATATTAACATATCATATGAAGAAAAAATACTTATTATTAACGTATGCATATTCATATCATATAATCACATATATGTATTATTCAACTCACTACATGTCATCAGTAAACATGTCAGCAGTACATTTTTTTACAGAAAGTCAACACCTGTGTTTAATTACAGCTGAAATTAATGGGAAACTAAATTAAAAACAAAAGAAAAGAAAGGAGAATTACTATGTAATTACCATGTCCAGTGTTTTCAATTTAATGTGAGGAGTAAAGTACAATGCCTTGTCAACTTGAAGACAAAACTTTTCAAGCTGATTGTTAGTTTGAGACAACGATGCATCATCTGTTTGATATTTCTGGATTGAAAAAAATATTAGAAGAATTGCAGTAAAATGTTTTGTTATAACTTGGATAAATTTATATAAAATACACATGAAAATGGGAAATAGCATAAAAGTTGCAATCTTACAGACGAGGCAATACACAAGAAAAGCCTTGAAGGAGACAAATCACTCCTGTACTGTTCTTTGTGATTTAGTATTGATGCCCAAGCATCAAGAATAATGGGAGATACCATACAATCCTCCTCCAGACTTCTCAAATCAGCCCTAACTAAGCTTAGAGTATTTGCTCTAAATAAGGGCTCACTGCAATTAGATGCATGAAGAACAGAAAACAAATGTTAATAAAACCAAGTAACTAGAATATAGAATAAACTCTAAAGTAAATAAATGAATAGGAATAAACATACGTGCCAGATGCTGATCTCCTACTAACACTTGCATATAGAACCTTCTCAAGCTCAGACATATTATCTCCAATGTCAACAAAGCGAGAATAATAAGGGCTTCTCAAGGAGGCTGCTGGTTTATGTTCCCTTTTCCCATCTCCAACTTCATTGTCTACAAGAACTTCCTTTTTATCACCCAAAACGTTAGCACAAATGCGAGTAGATCTACGTGTTGGCATAGCAGCAGCTGGCTTGGGTTTCCTTGGATACACTGTTTTAACAGATTGAACATTGTCAACTTTTTTAGCAGGCAGGTCTTCAACAACATCAGCTTCTTTTCTGGCAAGGCCTTGCTCTTCAATAGTTTTCTGTGAAGCATGTTATTTTTTAGAATCATGCGTCTGGCCTGCATGAATATTTTCTGGATGCACACTGTGAACATTTTCTGCAGCTGATCCAATGTGAACTGTTGCATGAACAACCTTTGACCCATCACTAACACCCTTCATTGCATCTCCATCAGCCTTCTCCCCTTCTTCTGCAAAATGTTTTGAGGGAGGTCTTGGAGGTGTTGAGTAATTGTCATATATATACGAATCTGACTCTTCAGTAAATCTCACATTCATCTTGTCCTTTCCTTTCTCATTAAGACTAGCTTCTTTCTGTGCATGTTCTCCATTTTCTCCATTTGACTGTGATGGCGGAATATTTGCATCATTATCAACCTTCTCTGCACTAGGTGATAAGAAAGCAGGATCAGATCCAAACAAATCAAAGGTTGGCCCGTCAGAGAAAGGGGCTTTTCCTTTTCTCATTCTCTTCTCACTTAAAAGATCCTTTTTCTGGAAATCTGCTAGATGCAATTCGTTGTCACCAGCATCTTGCTTTGCTGGAGGTTCACTTGTTTTTGTTGCACAAGCCACAAAAGGAAAGTCATGAACAGGTCCTTCTTCAGGGAGGGTATCTTTCATCCGTTCCTTGTTCTGTGCAGCCAATTCAATCTGAGTTAGGACATCTAAAAACGTTGGATCTGTCCACCAAGCATGTTGAGAATTGTTGAAGCCTGTGTTGGGAGAGTCATTCATATAACTTGGAATATGATCTTCAGGTGCAGGTGCAGCTTGACTCGGTTCATTTACCAACCCCAGAAGATTATTAGCTGCATCAATGAGAGCTTTTACCTTCTCATTATCTTTAAACTCAGATGGAACCTTTGTAGACATACTAGCAAATTCCGAGATCGCAGATGCTAGTGCAGTAGTCTTCTCATCCAAAGCTTGAATGAACAACTAAACATAGATCAAAGTAAAATATTTTAAATAATATACCAAAATGAAGTGATGCAACAAAACAAGAGTAGCAAATTGTTATATTAATTCAATCCATTTAAAGGAGGGGAAGCAAACTTTTGATGTGTATCATCATTACAATCTTTTTTAGGACATCACCAACTTATGCATATAATAATCTTAATTTTGCATATGAGTCATGTGCGGTTGCATATCAGTAAAATGTAGTTCCATATCATAATTTTACACTTGTACAAAATTAATTTAACTTAGTTTCCCATCACCCTAGGCATATTTTGGATGTACATACTCATATGAAGCTAGGAGCAAAAATTTTCAGTCCATTTTAGCATCAAATTTCACAAACCCAAGACCTTAGATTTAACGTAGTGTCTATATGTCAACATCAAATAATAAAAAAGCTACCTCAATAGGAGTTGCCTCATTATTTGGGATAGGTTGTTCCACAGGGGGAGGTGATGTTGGAGTAGTTTCTGTATTTCCAGTTTCATAGCTAGGGATGCTTTGACGAGGTTGAATTAACCCAGAACCAAAAGCTCCTGCTTCAATATCATCCTTTTCCCGCTGACGAAGCATTGCTAACGTCAAACCAATGAAAACTGGGATTGATCTAGCAAATCTTCTAAACATAATGCTCGAAAACAACTTCACTCTGTCAACATAGAACAACTGCAACAGGGAAAACACTATGTTATTTAAATATTATAGGCAATATGATATTAATTCGTAGAATTAGATATAATAATTTAAAAAACAGATACTTACGTTTAAAAACAACACAAGACCTCTGAACTGCCCTTTTTTTGTTTTCTCCCAACTTTTTTTTGAGTCAACCAAACATTCTAATAAGAAGGCACACCAATTAAACTCCTTGAAATCTTCTTTGCCAGTAAAAATTCTAACTAAACTCTGGTTTATGTGCCCACTTTGGTGTGTGTCCAGCACTAATGAATGTAACAAAACTGCAAAGTTCAGCTTGAACTGATCACCAGCATCTACATCATTTATTAGCTTATCTATCAAAATAGAAGGTTGAATCATTTCCCCAGCTGAAAGAGAAGCCCGCCACTCTTTTATAACATCAAAGTTTTCCTTGCAGCTTTTCTTGCTTATCAACTCCCTTCCCATTGGCAGGCCTAATGAAATGTGCACATCTAAATCAGTTATCACTAATCTATCTCCACTTGGCAGAATCAAAGAGCATTTGTTTGCATCAAAGTTATCAACCAACCAGTAGGAAAGTGATAACGGGAGATTCTGTATTTTCAATTCTAGAAGATGTCCAAACCCAATCCCTTTAATGCACTCTTTCTGCTTATCACTTAGCCTCTCAATTGCAGAAACAAACATTTTTGGGTTGGATCTTGTTTTTAGGGTAAGGAACTTTTTACCTTTTGGAATTCTTTGTTTCCTCAACACCCCAACTCTATGAGAAGGACCAGGTTCAACATTGGATGTGTGAGTTGGAATAGCAGATGAATCAGTATCTAGATTGACATCAATATCCATGGCTTTGCCACTTTGTTGTTTCTGATGCTGTTGTTCTTCATTAGCATCAGCCCTCAAATCAGTAGTAGGGTGGACCTCATTAGATTCCTCTTTGTCAGCCTCCTGACATCTAGCAGAATTTACTGGAACAACAGTCTGTTTTGTACCATGCACATCATCTATAGCATGATATTGTTTTTCAGCAGCAGCAGGCTCAAAATTAGATGGAGGTGGCACCCCATGAACTTGATGATTTGCATTTTCCTTTCCAGAATCTAATATAGTAGCACCATGCACAGAAGGGAATGAATCAGAAGATATATTTTGAGGTAAATTAACACCAAGAAAAGAACCAGATAGAACTTGACATGCTGCACCAGTTGCATTTTGAGAATCAGAATTCAGATCAACGGTACACTCAACAGAATCAGCAGGATGAGGATTTTCATGAACAGTATAATCAGCATTATTAACAGGATCTGTAACTCTTGGAGTCTCATCTGCTGCTGCACAAGTTGCTTTTTGAGATTCAGAATCTAGATTAACCGTGCACTCAACAGACACAAAAGGATAACGTTTCCCATTAAGAGTATAATCAGCAGTATTAACAGGATCTGTAAAACCTGGAGTCTCATCTGCTACTGTACAAGTTGCGTATCGAGAATCAGAACTCAGATTAACCGTGGACTCAGCGGAAACAAAAGCATCAGGATTCTTACTAGGAGTACAATCAGCAGAATTAACCGGATCTGGGTATCTAGTTGATAAAATTTGAGGATAAATAACGCGAGATTGCGAGCCTGGATCAATAGGTGTTCTACTATCAAGACTTCTACCATCTTTGCAAATAATTTGTTGCTGTTCTTCAGCTTCTACTTCCCCACTAAGATGTGATAGATCTCTAAAAGCCGGAGAGTCCCTCGACAGATCAACTGCCTTCTGCGCAGGACGACGGCCTGCAGATCTTTTAACACGTTTCTTACTGGAGGTAGGAACAGCATTTGAACAGAAATCACCTCTAGTTTGTAATCGTTTAGCTAGGACAATACAAGAAAAAACTCGTGTGAAAATTTCGGTAAAAACTTGCATAACATTAAACCCTAACCTAAAAAACAAAGGAAATTTGGAGATAGCACAGATTTACCAGATGAATTTGGAGACATGGCAACAGCGAAGCTCAATTTTAATCGACAACGATCACTCGAATGAAGGAATCGTTGATCAACACTAAAAACGCTCACACCTGGACGAAGGTTATTGAAGAAGCTGTGTTGCAAAAAGTGAAACTCGTAAAGGTAGAAACCAACAAAAACAGAAGGTCGGTGTTGGCTCTATTTATACTACCACATTTAATATTTATTTTTTTTAATATTTTATTTATGCCCTAAATGATTTTATATTTACACATGATCAATTTTCAGTTGCATATCACAGTCCTATATTTGCATATTACCAAACTATATTTGAATATCGTTAACTTATAGTTGTACATCATGATTTTATATTTGGATCTCATATCACAATTGCACATTTTGGATAACATTGTTGTCTCTATTTTGGCCACCACAGTATTTATATTTAATACTCTCATATATGCAATAGACGATTTTATACTTGCATATCATCAACTTATATTTGCATATCATCCACTTATATTTGCATATCATCAACTAGTATTTGCATATCATCACTTAGTATTTCCATATATTTGCACATCTTCTCTTAAGTTTTGCATATTATAACATACAAGAAAAACCAATGCAAGATGAAAAGAAACTACTGCTATGACAGTAAAAAATTAAAATTGTTTGAATTTAAAATATAAAAGTCATTCAATTTATAGAGTAGAAGATTTTAAATTGTAATGTATCAAACTTGCACCCCTAAAAAGTGCATATGCAGTGCTGTTTACAGAATTTATTAATCTGCTAAAAAATGGCCCAGAAGATGTGTTGCTGAGACAGTTACTTCTTATACTTTATCCTTCTCTTGAACTCCGAAGCAGAAAGGTTTCTTTTAGATGGTGGTCTGCCTGCCCTTTTCTTCACAACGGGGGGGTAACATTTGATAATTTTTATAGCATCAGGGAGAATTTCTTCATCTTCACACGTCACTGGATATATCGCTTCCTGGTAGGTCAATGCCCAAGCTTCATTCGTATAAAAATCTGCTACAAAATCTGATATATTTGCTTTTATGTGCTTAATTGCTGCCAAAGCATGCACACAAGTTATTTGCTCAACATCAAACACCCTACACGTACAACTCCTTCTTGACAGATCAACTACTACCCCTGCTCCCTCTCCTGTGACTTCAAACGCAAATTCATTAATTTTCACCACCTTGTATGCTCCAACATTCTCCTGTAAACTGCTGATCAACTTCAGTATCTCTGGGGTTATTTTGTCCTTGTTTTGAAGTGCCTTTTCTCTCCTTTCTTGAAACCAGGAAGTGAGTTTTTCTCGCACAAACTTTAACAGGGCTACAACTGGGTAATTCTTCTTCCCTGTTATTACAGAGTTTAGAGTCTCAGCATTATTTGAAGTCATCATGTTGTATCTGTTTGATCTTGCATGTACTCTAGCCCACTTATCAAATCCTGCATCCTCTAAATATTTTGCTAGCTTGGGGCAATTCTCTTGTATGTGCCTGAATTTGGTGTTGAACTCCCCAATAGTGTAGCAATCTGCTGCGTTCTGAAACCAGCCAGACAGATACTTTTTCTTGAAGGTAGCTTTGATGTTTTGCTTTAAGTGCCAATTACAAAAGCAATGTGTAGCAGTAGGATATATCAGAGCAACAGCTCTTGCAATACTCGCATGCCTATCAGACACAAAGACCAAATCATTTTGTTGTGGCAAAACCTTCAGCAGTTGCCTAAAAAACCACTCCCAAGAGTCGTTATTTTCAGTGTCAGCAATTCCAACTGCAAGAGGGAAGATTTGCCTGTTTGCATCTTGGGCAGTGGCACCAAGCAAAGTCCCTTTATACTTCCCAGTTAAGAACGTGCCATCGACAACAACTACCTGCTTAAAAGAATTCAAATTTACATTTCATTGTAATTAATCTTCTAAATAAAAAAGAACAAGACTGTACGCTGACACACAACAGGCCATACCTTTTTTAAAAGAGGAAAAGCATGTATGCTAGCTCCAAATGATAAAAATGAGTACTTAAATCTGTCCTCATTATCAGTTGAGATTAATGCAATAGTTCCTTCATTCCTCTCCCTCAGCATATGGCAAAATGATGGCATATCAGCATAATTAGACTCTGGTGTCCCCCGAACTTTTTCCTTTGCTATTCTTGATGCTCTCCAAGCTGTCATGTAGTTAACTGGTATTTTTTTTTCATTTCTCATCGTATCGATTACCTGCTTTGGCTTGAATCCACTGTCCACACTTTAAAAAAATTTATTTGTTAGAACAAATAAAAAATAAATATGGGAGAAATTAATTAAGATTTTATTTTGTACATAATGCACACCTAGGTTCAATGAGTCTTGCAACTACTGAGGACGGAGCTTTTTTGCAATATTTTGTCCTGGCATCCCACGTGCAAGTGTGTTTGTCATTATACAGTGTGACTACATAACAAGCCTGAGAAACAGTCTTTAGATGCATTTTCCAGTCACATTTATCATCCTTGCAATGCACTCTAAAATACCTCGGCTCTGATTTTGTTACTCTAAAACCAAATGTCTGAGTTACGGACAGAATTGTCAAAGCATCCTTTGCTGCTTGTCTTGACACAAAAGTTTTTCCAACATACAAAATTTTGCTTGAGTTGTTTGGCAAAACCAGTTGACTTGATGCAGAATCATCCCACTCTTCTTTTAATGTGTTTCTTCCCTGCATTGAAGAGTATAGATTCCTCCAGATCTCAGCATCTGATTCTGTTTCACTTTCAGAAGCTTGAGACCAATCATCCTCTTCCATGTTTTCCACTTTTACACTCTTCATCTTCAAGTCAGACATCACTGATGTGCTATCCTTTTCAACAATATTTGGAACCAAATCCAGCTGCAACTGTTCAGATGTAAAAGATCTCCAGCTTTCCCTGTCATCTTCATAAGCTATTGCCAGAGGCAAAAACTTTTTGCTAACACACAGTTCAACAGCAAATTTTACATTGACAAGTGTTGTCAAAGCCAAAAATTCTTCAAAATCAGCATCGCAGTCAACTTTCAGCGGCGATCTCAGCAATTTTAAAGGGTGTAGATGATTGAAGTCTAAATCAACTGCAGCATCAATATTGAACCTACTACGTACTTTTTCTTCCAGCTGCTGAAAAGTGATTGGATTATTTAATATAAAAACCTTTGAAGTTTTTTCTCCAACAAACGAAAGCCCAGTCGCAGAAAACTTCCATTCTCCACCATATACTACTGTAATCAGATATGGAGCCATATATATTTCCTCCCCTATGATAACAGAAAACAAGACACATCATTACTACTGGCAAACACATCAACTCTTACATGTCAGCAGTAGAATAGGGTTGCATAAGTATTAATTACTATTTGCACAACTATTGTTTATTTTTTGCATAACTACTAATTTGCATAACTACTAATTTCTTTTTAGTTTTAATATAAAGAGTAGTAACTTCATTATGTAAGATGTCAGCAGTGTAACAGATTTTTGCAAAAATTCAATACACTATAATCAGATTTTTTGCATAATTATTTTTTAGAAGTTGCATAACTATTAGTTAGTTTAGAATAATAACTACAAATTTCTTGTTAGTTTTAATACAAAGAGTAGTAACTTCATAAAATTCAAACAGAATTTGTGTCCTCTGTGGACAAATTTTTCTTCATTACGTAACATGTCAGCAGTCTAGCATATTTTGACAATAAATTAGTTCATTAGGAAATCAAAAATCACGGGCAGTGGGTGCATAATCATTACAAAATATTTACACAACACCTAACTGCATTTTTCTGTTAATTCCATTGTACTACTGTTAATTCCATTGTACTACTGTTTTTCGAAAGCAGATATCAGATTATATGTCAGCAGAGTTAGATTTTTTGTCAAATTACTTGTCAGCAGCATCAGTTTATCACATTACTTGCACACAGTAAAAGCATAACTATTTAAAACAACACGTAATTTATCAACTTCAATCTAAATGTGTGCCTTCGGCACACATTTAGATATCATATTATATGTCAGCAGATGTAGGTTTTCTGTTAACTCCATTGTACTACTATTTTTCGAAAGCAGATATCAGATTATATGTCAGCAGAGGTATGTTTTTTGTCAAATTACTTGTCAGCGGCTTCAGTTTATCACATTACTTGCACACAGTAAAAGCATAACTATTTAAAACAACACGTAATTTATCAACTTCAATCTAAATGTGTGCCTTCGGCACACATTTAGATATCATGTTATATGCCATCAGATGTAGGTTTTCTGTTAACTCCATTGTACTACTGTTTTTCGAAAGCAGATATCAGATTATATGTCAGTAGAGGTATGTTTTTTGTCAAATTACTTGTCAGCAGCATTAGTTTATCACATTACTTGCACACAGTAAAAGCATAACTATTTAAAACAACACGTAATTTATCAACTTCAATCTAAATGTGTGCCTTCGGCACACATTTATTCTGTCAACTCCTTTGTACTACTGTTTTTCGAAAGCATATATCAGATTATATGTCAGCAGAGCTAGGTTTTCTGTCGAAATAGATGCGCTTCGAAAATTAATACTGTACTATTTTGGGATTTCATACCTTTAATATGCGACGAGGACGGCTGATCTGCTCTCTTCTTTATTCGAGATCAACTGCAGAAGGACACAGGAAACTGCACAGGGAGGGACGATGCCAGAGGAACGATGCCGGAGGAACGAAGACGGAGGAACGAAGACGGAGGAACGAAGACGGAGGAACGAAGACGGGGGAAGGAAGAGGGAAATACGACGCGGGAGGAAGGCGATGGGGAAGAACGGTGAATGAGACCGGACGACGTTGGAAACAAGGGATGAAAGGAATGGATAGTTTTGTAATATATTTAAATATGTGGATACTCCTTTAATTTAGGTAATTTATTTGGATATTTTTGTAAACGTCCCTTTTTTTATTATAGTCCCAGTTCGATCGACTCAGTCGCTCTACATCTTAATCGGGTACTGTATGACCTATTTAAGGGATTAACCCTCTCAATCACAAACGACTCCATGTTTCCATTGGCATGGGATGTAGCCCCACAACCACTACACCAACTTGTGATTGATTGAGCTATTATTTACTGATTACTGATTACAAGTATGCATATTTTGCAGCTAACCCAAAGTTGAAAAAATGTAGTCCCTCCGTCTCAAATTAAATATCTTTTTACTTTTCGGCACGCTTTTTAATGAGCGAAAAATTCTATAAAATATTATTTTTTTAATTAATTTTTTTATATAATTTGATACTTAGTAGTAATAAATATAACATTATATTAAAAAATTAATTAAAATAATAATATTTTATAGAGTTTTTTCGCTTATTAAAAAATGTGCACAAAAAACAAACACGAGGAAATAGTTTTTTTTTGGGGGGGAGGGGGGGGGGGCAGTACGATCAAACTTTAATTTTTTTGACCATTTCTTTGGAACACTCATAGTTACTTTAATCTTCTGATCGCAGTGCTTTAAACAATTCAGATAAAAGCATACAGATTCAGGCATTCAGGTTAGATGATACACGCATAAGACTCAAATCCCCAATTTAGTTGAAAACTGAGAGATCGTGACACCAAATCAAGTAACACGAGAAGAACCAGCAAATATAAAAATGGGATTTGATTGTGAAAATCAGCATTGAAAAACCGGGTGGAGCTGTCTAATCCTAGAGAGAGGCAGGGAGCCTTGACGGATGACATATTTCAGAAACTGATACTGCTGACAGATACCAGAAACAATCACACAGAACACTAAAAACGAAATTATAACGAGTTTGAGTTCACTGCTAGTAGGCAGGATAACATGACCACAGATTGCAATAACACCAAAAGTCTGCATGAACAGCTTCACAGTCGCAACCATATAGAAGAAAGGGCAACACAAACATACTAGGAAAGTACTCCGTAGAAAGCAAGCATCAAAAGCACCCAGAACTGAGCTGGTCCCAACATCATCAGTACTCCTCACCATCGTCGTCGTCATCGCCTTCAACATCCTCAGAGCCAACCTCTTCATAGTCCTTCTCGAGAGCAGCAAGGTCCTCACGGGCTTCGGAGAACTCTCCTTCCTCCATGCCCTCCCCAACATACCAGTGGACAAAGGCACGCTTAGCATACATCAGATCAAACTTGTGGTCGATGCGAGAGAACACCTCAGCAACACTAGTGGAGTTCGAGATCATGCAAACAGCCCTCTGAACCTTGGCAAGGTCGCCACCAGGAACCACAGTTGGTGGCTGGTAGTTGATGCCACACTTGAACCCAGTTGGGCACCAGTCCACAAACTGGATAGTACGCTTGGTCTTGATTGAAGCAACGGCAGCATTGACGTCCTTTGGCACAACATCACCACGGTACATCAAACAGCATGCCATGTACTTACCATGGCGGGGGTCACATTTGGCCATCATGGAGGAGGGTTCAAAGGCACTGTTGGTGATCTCGGCCACTGACAGCTGCTCGTGGTACGCCTTCTCAGCAGAGATAACAGGGGCATATGACGAAAGCATAAAGTGGATCCTTGGGTATGGGACAAGGTTGGTCTGGAACTCAGTCACATCCACATTAAGCGCTCCATCAAACCTCAAAGAAGCTGTCAACGAGGAGATGACCTGGGAAACCAGACGGTTCAGATTGGTATAAGTCGGGCGCTCAATATCAAGGGAGCGCCTACAAATGTCGTAGATGGCCTCATTATCAAGAAGCACGGAGACATCAGTGTGCTCAAGGAGGGAGTGGGTTGACAGCACACTGTTGTAGGGCTCAACAACAGAGGTGGAGACTTGGGGAGAAGGGTAGACAGTGAATCCCAGCTTTGACTTCTTTCCATAATCAACTGAGAGCCTCTCCAAGAGAAGCGACCCCAGCCCAGAACCAGTGCCACCACCAACAGCATTGAAAACAAGGAACCCCTGAAGACCAGTACAGTTGTCAGCTAGCTTCCTGATCCGGTCCAGGCAGAGATCAACAATTTCCTTGCCAACTGATATACAATAAAACAGTAGCACCAGAACTTTCACTTGTAAGAATTATTAATCATAAAAATGTTTACAATTATTAATCATAAAAATATCAACTACAATATCAGAAACTCAGAATTACTTGTGTAGTGGCCACGAGCGAAGTTGTTTGCTGCATCTTCTTTTCCGCTGATAAGCTGCTCAGGATGGAAGAGCTGTCTGTATGTTCCAGTTCTCACTTCATCAATGACAGTGGGCTCAAGATCTACAAAGATGGCGCGAGGGACATGCTTCCCAGCACCAGTCTCACTGAAGAAAGTGTTGAAGGCATCATCTCCACCTCCAACAGTTTTGTCACTTGGCATTTGGCCATCAGGCTGAAAGGCAACATTGTATTTGATTCAGATAATACAATACATCAAAATTACAGAGTCGTGGAATTTATATCTCATCAAAATTACACTGTAATGGAATTTATATCTGATGACTGGGGGCAATAGTCTTGACAAACATCACACTGTGGCTGGTTATCAATCAATGCACACATTCCATGATTATGAATTTAGTTTCAAAACGAAACCAATTTAGCATAAAAAAAATCTCAAGATAAAACTGCTTGACATTGACACAATAGCGGAGGGAATTCACAGTAGCAAAAGTCTTAACATGTGTATCAGTGTATGCCTTCAAATCGAAGAACAGATTTCACCGATCAAACAATATCCAGATGTACATGCCTATCAAAACCATAGATCACTGGAAATGCAGGAAAACTCCCCAAGCGGATCTATTTACGATTCTTATCAGACTGAAAATACCTTCGATAAAAAGATAAAGATCCGAAGGAATAGTGGAAATTTGATTAGGTCAACGTATTTATTCTGACGTGAATTGCAAGGATCTATTAATTCGAAACCACTACCGTAGATCGGAATTGTGCATCAAAATTGAAAGACGCCTAACACCGCAGATCTATATACAACTAGCACCAGACCGAACAAATGATTCAAGAAACCCTAGATCTGAACTAAATGCATAAATCGAAAAGATGTCAATGCATCTTTCCCTAATTTGAAACGAATAAACTCGCAAGATGAGCGAAATCGAGAGAGATTACCTGGATACCGTGCTCGAGACAGTAAAGCTCCCAGCAGGCATTGCCGACCTGGATACCGGCCTGACCAATGTGGATGGAGATGCACTCTCTCATTTTCACAAAGAAACAGGAAGAAAGCTTTGATTTGGAGGCGGGAGAGAATTCAAAAATTGAAGGCGAAGAAAGGAAAGCGTTTATCAAGACGCTCTCCAATTGCAAACCTGAGTTTGCAGACCTCTCACGATGGGGATTTTATAGGGAGGAGACAAAGATGGTAACCGGTGAAGCCCTAAATGACCTAACCCGGGTTACTGAACCCAGGTGACCTAACCCGGGTTACTTAATACGACTTCCGTTTCAAAATACATGAGATTTTACTTTTCAACACTTTTTTTTAAGGAGCGAAAAACTTTATAAGATATTATTTTTTAATTATTTTTTTTATTTATATATAAAAAAACTAATTAAAAAATAATATCTTAGAGAGTTTTTCGCTCCTTAAAAAAACAGGTTGAAAAGTAAGAGTTTTTCGCTCCTTAAAAAATATGTCAAAAAATAAAAATCCATGTATTTTTGAACGGATGGAGTACAAGTGTCCGCCACCTTAAAACTTTGAAACTCCCTCCGTTCACGATAATTTAGAATTTTGATTTTGTTAGAAAAATCATTTGAATCCATTTATTTTACAATTTACCCTTACTTATTTGGCTCCAATATAATTAGGGTTTAGCATTTGAATTTGTATTAGGTAATTTCCCTTCCCGTAGGCTAGGGAAATCGAATGTTGAATCTCCTTAGTTCCCTCCGGGTTAGAGTGTCCCATCCCTCCATTCGCCGGCAAGTCTTACCAGAGTTGCTGGCTATCAATCGACGGTTTTTCCTTCATAGCTCTTCTCGCTGCTTTTTTTATTTCTTTTTTACCCAAAAAAAATTGTAGTGTGTAGATTGTGGCAGACTCTGTCAGATTGTGACAGGAGTAGTTTCTAGCACTCTGTCAGATTGTGGCAGAAAGAACGAGAAGGTTGTATTATGTACAATACCTATCTAACAAACAATTATTGATGTGGTTTGGTTCAAACAACACAATTTGCACACTAATTAGCATATGCTAGAAAATTTTAACGGTATATGTTAAAGGTCAAGTTTTTTTTTTTTTTTGAGTAAAAGGTGGGCCATATTATTATATGAGATCTGATTCCGCAAGCTCAATCAAACTTGGCGGAAAAGGATCAAAAAATACATGGTCCACTCCATTAGATGGGACAAGTCTAGCTACATTATGTGCTAATACATTCCCACTACGCCTAACCTGGCTAACAGAGAAAGAGGAGAAGCAAACTGCTACCCCCTTAATGTCCTCCGCCACTTGATTTACATAGGAGAACAGTCCAGCCCCTAACGACAGAGCACGGACAACCGTTGAGGCGTCAGTCTCCAAAATCACACTGGTGATTCCCATCGATGCGGCCTGTTAAAGGTCAAGTTTGGTATGACTTGGAATGGAGATTGAAAGAAATAAATATATTTTCATTTAGATGTGCTCAAAAATCCGCTTGAAACTCCTTCTATTTTGTACCATCGGTTCTTGCAAACATTTATATGTATCAATCCTAATCAAACATTCGACCCCGTTATAATTTATGTCAATCTCATTACCCATTTAAAAACTTCGTTAAAAAGGGCTATTTTACCTAAATAACAATTTCTAAACTCCACGATAATATTCGAAATTCACTACCACAAATAGTTGAGATAAAAACGATTAAGTAGGAATCATGAGATGAGATGTCACATTCAAGATTGGTACTTTGTCAATTGTGAGGAAGAAGATGAGTATCAGTATCACCTACTTTTCCATGATTGCTTGAATTTTGCCTATCATTTGTCAAGCCGACACTGAATCAAACTCAAAACAACATAAACTAAATGGGCCGGTAAGCCCAAATCAAGGCCCAATTCCAATGCTGGGTTACGAGTGCACATATATAAACTTATACGTTATTCAATTTCATTTTTATATTTGCTATGCGACTTATGTGAGATAGTCTCAATATGTTTTTATGTTTTGAGTGCACAAATGTTTCGCACTGATAATCGAAAAAACAAACAAGGAGAAGGCAAATTTTAAAGCATTATGATTGAGTGCACAAAGAATATCTTATACTCTTATAAGGTTGTTCTCGTCAAATCGCGTTGGATGGCCTTCAAACTGAGAGTTATGTACTCATATCATCATAGACATATGTAGAAGAGGCAGAAGCAGAAAAAAATCAAGGGGGGAATGAATTTGATTTTTTTTTTTAAATATATACGAGATACAAATTTTTGAAAAGAAATAAATAATATATTGAAAAAAAAAAGATTAAATTTGTGATTTAAATATTTATTTCTAGTTAAAAAGTGCGGCTTGAGAATAAAACGCGGTTTGAGACCGCGTTTTATTCTCAAGGTAAAAAAAAATTTGAAACCGAAGAAATAAGTAACAAAAGAAACACGGATTGAGACCGCCCATGTGTGGTTGCTTAGCTCCTTTGTATATAAAAAGTGCGGCTTCAAATGATCAAAGCAGAAGGTTAAAACCATTACAAAAAAAAACATAATAATTAAAGGTTGACAACGTAACAACAAAAAACACAAAATTGTCAAACTTGCATCACCCATTCATAAGCAAAATCATGAAAACTTTTGAACTTTTTTGCCCTATTTGGGTGCAGGTTTGACACTTGATGATGTGACCTTAAAAAAAAGAGGTTATTTATCAACCCGACCAGTGTAATTACTAATTAGACTAAGTATAGAGGTCATGATGTACACATTTTTATTGCGAGTAAATTATTTTCAAGTTATATATAACAATATAAGATATACTCCGTAAAACTGAATTCAGTATTGGAAAAACGAGTAGTCGCCAATCACAACGAAAGAAAACCTGGCTTGATTACATACGTGACGGTGAGTGTCCATCAACACACCATTGAATTGGTACAACTTTCCCCGAATACCAATCTAGAAGGAAACACACGTGTGTGAAGACTGTGAACAAATGCCTAACCTTTCTCAATCGATCACACACTTCCTCACTTGAGAAGCACTCACTAGGCTGGGCCCGATGGAGTCAAGACGCTGGAGGGGGAGTTTGGACAATTGAAACTCAATCAAATTGGAGCAAATCGATCAATCACACAAATGGAGTAAAAATTGAGTTCATCATGAACAAGAGAGAAAACTCTCAATACTGAAAAGGGGAAATCTAAATTGTGAATTAGAAGTAAAAACTCCCGCCTCTAATACAGCTAGAAATTCTGTTTTTAGGATGTAACAACTTGGTGGTGAAATTACCAAATTGCCCTTCTGTAACAACCATAACCAACCTTGAGCTCACAGCTGCATCTTGGTTCCAATGTGAGCTCAATGTGATGATAATATCGACATACCCCCCTCAAGCTGGGGTTGTAGATGGAAGAACCAGTCCCAGCTTGGCACACAGAAAGGAATGCTGCTTAGCCCCAAGACCTTTGGTAAGAATGTCAGCTAGTTGAAGGGCCGAGGCAACATGATGAGTATGGATGAATCCTTGCTGTACCATCTCTCGAATAAAATGGGCATCAATTCGAACATGTTTTGTACGCTCATGAAAGACGGGATTAAGCGCCAATTGCTGAGCAGACCTATTATCACAATGAAGAGTGATGGCCAATGGTACAGCAATTCCCAGATCGGATAATAAACCCTGCAACCAAACGAGTTCACTTGCAGCCATAGACATACTTCTGTATTCACTCTCAGTAGAGGATTTGGAAACCACTCGTTGCTTCTTTGTTTTCCAAGAGATCAGGGAAGATCCTAGAAAAACACAGTAGCCAGAAAGAGACCTACCAGAATCAATGCAGTTGCCCCAATCAGCATCACTATAGGCATTGATGTGAAGAGAAGATGTAGCAGGGTATGAGAGGGCCAGGTTGAAACTCCCCTTAAGATATCTAAGGAGATGAGTCATGACATCCCAGTGAGGCTTAAGAGGAGATTGCAGAAACTGACTGAGCTGTTGCACAGTAAATGCAATGTCAGGTCTTGTGAGTGTGAGGTATAGTAGCCTGCCAACCAGACGTCTATAAACCTCAGGATTAGGAATAGGATCACCAATATTGGAGGAAAGCTTGATCCCATGTTGCATAGGAAAATCTGATGGTTTGCACCCTTCCATATTAGCATCTCTGAGAATATCAAGCACATATTTCCTCTGATTAAGAAGAATTCCAGAAGAGGATCTAGCTATCTCCATCCCCAAAAAATATCTAGCAATTCCCAAATCCTTGATTGTGAAAGCACTATGAAGAGCAGCTTTGGTGTGGATGATTTCAGAATGTGAACTGCCCATCAAAAGCATATCATCAACATAGACAAGTGCAACTGTCATATGTCCACTGGTGCTCTTGACAAACAAGGAAAAATAATAGGATGATTGAACATACCCAAGCTTGACCATGAACTTAGTCAATTCATGATTCCATTGTCGACTTGCCTGTTTAAGCCCATATAGAGATCTCTTAAGCCTACACACTTGGCCAACAGGAACCTTAAAACCTGGAGGCGGATTCATGTACACCTCCTCCTCTAGAAATCCATGAAGGAGAGCATTGTTGACATCTAGCTGGTGTAGGACCCAACCTCTGGATGCAGCTAAAGCCAACATAACTCTGACAGTAGCAAGCTTAGCCACTGGTGAAAAAGTTTGCTTATAGTCTTTATCCTTGATCTGGTTATACCCCTTTGCAACTAACCTGGCCTTGTATCTCTCTATAGCTCCATCTGGTCTAAACTTAATTTTGAAAATCCACCTACAACCAATGTCCTTCTTACCAAAAGGCAAGTCTGTCACCACCCAGGTATGATTGTCAACAAGAGCCTTTAACTCAGCTGCCATGGCTTGCTCCCATTCAGGAATTCCTTTGGCTTGAGAGTAAGAATTGGTCTCAAAAGTATCACATACATGAACATAGGATTGGATGTAGGAGGATGATAAGTGGGCTAAGTTCATGACAGAAAAGACATTGAATGACTCAGAGGATGAGGAAGATTGGGGATCACCTCTGTGAGGCAGATTAGAACATATGTAATCTTGTAGATGCACTGGCCTATTGACATGTCTTCTTAATACTGCCCGAGCATCATCAGGAGAAGGAGAGTTGGCAACTTGCTGAAGGAGTTCATTGGAATCTGTCACAGATGAAGATGATGGAGATGAAGGAGATGTAAGGGGAGACACAGGAGGAGAAGTTGTGTGAGGTTGGTGGTCAATTGTGAAGAAGGCATCCTCTATATCACTTGGAGCAGGAGGAGAGGTAGGCGGTTGCTGGCACTGAGATTTGAAGGGAAATATGTTCTCTTCAAATTTGACATGCCTACTAATGATCACTGTTTTCAACTGCAAATCAAACAACTTATAAGCTTTCTGACCAGGTGGGTACCCTAAGAAGATACATCTCCTAGCAGTAGTCCCAAGCTTATCTCTGTAGTCATTAGGCTGCACAGCATAGCAAAGACAACCTATAACTCTTAATAGATCATATCTAGGAACAGTTCTGTACAGCACTTCAAATGGTGATTTCCATCCTAATACTGAAGATGGCATTTTATTGATGAGATGGGTAGCACTGAGGACACAGTCACCCCAAAACCTAATAGGAAGACCAGCATGTAGTCTAAGGGCTCTAGCAGTTTCAAGTAGATGTCTGTGTTTTCTTTCAACCCTTCCATTTTGCTCATGAACACCAGGTGCTGATCTTTGGTGTAATATGCCTCTGGAACTAAACAAATCAAGGCAACCCTTTTGAGTGAATTCAGTCCCATTATCAGTCCTAATCACCCTGATAGAAGTCTGAAATTGGTTGTCAACCATATTGACAAACCCTGTGATGATCCTCAAAACCTGCAATTTATCTTGCATTAAAAACACCCAAGTGCACCTGGAGTGATCATCTAGGATAGTTAAAAAATATCTGGCGCCACACATAGATGGGGTTTTGTAAGGACCCCACACATCCATGTGTACCAAATGGAATAAACCAGCAGCCAAAGATGAACTCTTATCAAAGCTTAACTTGTGTGCTTTAGTCATAGCACAAATGTCACAATCAAAGGAACTGAAATCAACATCCTTACAATCAGAAATGTGTTTGAGTTTAGACAGGCCCATATGACCTAATCTGGCATGCAACAACTGCAGCTTATTACAACCCATACTAACTGTATTACATTCTTCATGAAGCACAGCATGACTAGAGGCCCTCAACTTGTCTCCTTGATGATTCCCAGACTTCAACACATACAGACCTCTATCCATACTGCCAGTAGCTATCACCTTTTTAGTTGAAAGGTCCTGTAACCAGCACACCATGGCATTAAAACTGAATCTCATGGTCATATCAGTCACACTCTTAGACACAGATAGCAAATTATGTCGAAATCCAGGTACTAGCAACACATTATGCAAGCACAACTCATTGGTAATCCTTATAGTGCCAAACTGACAAACTGAAATACAGTTCCCATCAGGAAGGCCAAGGTTAATAGGACTATCAAAACTATGAACTTCAGAGAAAATGGCTCTATCAAATGCTATGTGATCAGTGGCTCCAGAATCCACTATCCACACATCACTTTGAACTTTATCAACTCCAATAAGAAAAGATATACTTAAGGTACCTGCAAAATGGACCATAGCCTGGTTGGCTGAGCTGTCCACACTTTCAACAGGAGCTTTCCCTTTCATCATTTTGATAACTTCCTGAAAAACAGCATTCACAATTGCCTGATCTGGCTTGGGGTCAGGAATTGAATGATCAAATGGACTCTCCTGTTGAGGAAACTCCATTTGAGCAGCAAATTTTCCCGAGCCTGACCCTTTAAACTTGTCATCTTCCTTTGGTCCCCTAAACCACTCAGGGTATCCAACAAGTTTAAAACAATAATCCTTGGTGTGCCCACGCTCACCACAATGATCACATTTTCTCTCCAATTTTGCTTTCTTATAATCTCTCCTGAGCTGATCAAATTGCCTGGATTGATCATATTGTCCTTGCCTAGACTGGTCATACTGTCTAGATTGATCATACTGCCTAGACTGATCACCTGATCTATATCTATTAACAGCATTTATATCAACATCAAACTGTTTATATCAACATCAAACTGACTTTGAGAGAACCTAGATACAGCCAAAGCTCCCAGATCACTCTGAGGAACACCAGTCACTCCTTTTGAGCGCTCAATCTGTACAGCCATTTGGTATGCCTTATGAAGGCTTGGAAATGGCTCCTTTGACAATACATTGCTCCTAAGCTGCTCATAGACATCATTGAGTCCCATCAAAAATTGCATCACCTTTGCTCTTTCCTCCCTTTCTAACATTCTTTTCACAACAGCACAAGAACACTGAGCAATTCCTCCACATGTACAGTTAGGAATTGAATCTAACAACTCTAATTCGTCCCAAATTTTCTTTAATTTCACAAAATAAGCACCTACAGACATGTTATCCTGCTTCAGATTAGCCAAATCACGTCTCAATTGATAAACAAGTGGATCATTAGATTCATAGAATCTCTCTCTAATTTCATCCCAAAGTTCTCTCGCTGTTTCAACATACATCAATCCCTCTGCAACCTCACTAGTCATCGAGTTTATTAGCCAGCATCTCACCATTGAATCTGCTCTAGCCCACTGTATAAACTCTTCACTATTTTCTGGAGGTTTCACGCAGCTTCCAGTAATGAAACCAAGCTTAGCTTTCGCTCCTAAGGCCATCTTAACACTACGACTCCAGCTAGCAAAATTAGCTCCATTAAAGTGTGTAGTGACAAGGACCATACCTGGATGATCCGAATTTGAAAGGAAATACGGATTGACATACGCTCTTGTCATCCCTTGCATCATGTCTCCAAATTGAATGCCATTCATATTCCATCCACGACCAGCACCTCCAGCAGGAGGAGTAACAGTCACAAAGGTTCCTCGTCCACCGCCATTTCCATCACCTCCAGGTGCCTGAGTATCAGCACCTCGTCCTCGTCCAACCATGGTGTCACACACCACAGATCTGCGCGGATCTCTGCTTCTTCTACAAAAAAAAAACGTAACCACACAGGTGATCAAGCGATCGCCTGCTCTGATACCATTTGGACAATTGAAACTCAATCAAATTGGAGCAAATCGATCAATCACACAAATGGAGGAAAAATTGAGTTCATCATGAACAAGAGAGAAAACTCTCAATACTGAAAAGGGGAAATCTAAATTGTGAATTAGAAGTAAAAACTCCCGCCTCTAATACAGCTAGAAATTCTGTTTTTAGGATGTAACAACTTGGTGGTGAAATTACCAAATTGCCCTTCTGTAACAACCATAACCAACCTTGAGCTCACAGCTGCATCTTGGTTCCAATGTGAGCTCAATGTGATGATAATATCGACAGGGAGACACGAACCACGTTGACGCTGGAGGGGGAGACACGAACCACGTATAAACCCAACGGGGTTCCGTCTCAAAACCAATTAGCAATGAGAGAAGTAGCCCTTCAACCTTATATATTTTTCAATTATTCCCTAGATTACCGATATGGGACAACCACTTTCTAACAACATCTCTAGAATTTCATAAAAAATTTCATCTAAAAATTTAACTTTGTTGGGGGAAGGTCTTGTTGGGCCCGACCAGAAAGCCCAACATATAAGCCGGACCGGAGCACCATCCCAAAACCAATTTTCATCACAAGTCTAGCCCGGTTGGAATTGAGACCCCCACGCAACGGGTTCGACTAACCCGTCATCGATACAGATGTGGAGTCCATCTCAATCTTCGGTGCAACCGTCCCACCCGCTCTGGCTTAGCGATCTCTCCTCTCGTTACCAAGTAAATCTCACCATCATAACCATAATCATCGCCATGATCAACATATGCTACACCGACCACATTTGTGTAGGAGCCACCATATCATTCTTCCACATGGGTGTCTCTCAACATTTTGAGTCCTCCCTAATTAAATTGTAGACACCTCGATCACTTGCACGTGACCCTTCTCTTCGCAGTACGTAGTTTAATTCTCTTAAATCTTGACTAGTGATCTCCCCAAATTGCAAAGATGTTTCGAATCGAAAGACTCAAGAATATAACAATAGTACGTAAAACCAAATTCAACGATGTGAAAAACAATAACGTACCGAAATTAACCGAATCAAGTTAAAGTGCTCAAAAATTTATTGAACAAACGGAATTGATCAGCGATGTGAAAATGAGGAGTTTTAGCTTTTCTCCTTTCTTCTTCTTCTTCTCGATCTCTACATATATTGAAGAAACTAGGAACCTATTTATGATTTGCAATGCAAATTAAAATTTTAATTTGCATCTCTTCAAAAATCCGAAGAGAATAAAAGGAGAGATTTATAGATTGATAACCATACTCAACGAAAACTCACACCATAGATCACTTCAAATAAACTAACATTAATCATTCAACTGCTATGAGAAATTAATGACAGAAAAATTACAGTTACAAACTTACAATTCAACATGTATGAAGAAGTGAACCCCCTCAAGGTTTTTTTTTTTTTTTTTAATTAAGAAAAAATTCGAGCTTTAATAAATCCGAAGTTGAAGAAGCTGACACATTGACATACGGACTAACTGTCCACATACATCACACTAAATACCACAAATCAATAAAGATAAAAGAAAAATCCTAACAACCCATGGAAGTTTGTCATCCAGAGGAGGAGACGAATAAAATCCAAGACGAGACACGAATGCCGAGAACCTCCACAGGTTGTTAATTTCATGTTAAACATCTTCACCTCCAAAAAAGAAGGGAAAAAAAAAAGATTTAAAGCATGCCTGGCTCATCCCATATGCCACATTGTTGTGCACTAGTAGTAACCTTCACTGCAAGGAAAAGGGTTAAATTAAACAAGCTGGAGAGTATAAATCCACATGACTTGCAGTCTGAATCTAGCTTCAATCCTCCATATATCTAGCTCTGTTCTTGTGTGCAATCTATCATCGAAATCGAGCGCGAATGAACGACACGATCGAGTTGGGGCCAATTCGGAACGTGAGGTTTTGCATTTTGGCTGGATTTTGCTTGGCTCCTTTCGTCGTGGGATGGGAGAGATTCAATTTATACGGCTCTTGTCTTTGGCTTTTGTTTGGGAGGATTCCAATTCCTAGTTGGTGAAATGGGAAGAAAAATAAAAAATAAAAAATCTATTTACATATGTTAAAACCGATGCATACTGTCAATCCGTCGTATATGACCTGCACGCTATTGATGATTTTAGAAAAGAAAATTCCCGCCAAAAAATATTATTAAAATAATATATTGTCATAATTTATAGAAAGTTATCCTATGTCACATTGTCACAATATATATATATATTTTTTAGCTAATTGATAAAAATTTAAATCAAAACTATTTCATAGTCATACTTTCTAAAAATATAAATAGATAGATATTGATATTTGTTATTTTATTTATATTTTTGTTTTTGGTGGAAAGAATTATTTATATTAAAATTAATTATTTGATAGAGTAGATGTTATTTTTTTCCCCTTCATATTTTCAATAGTTTGTTTAATAGATAATAATAGATGTAATTTTAAAATATTGTGTTAATTAATAATATACACGATACATTTTTTTATATATATATGGGCCCTAACCGGGGATCCGAGGCAACGACATCGATCTTAAGCCTATGCCTAGGGTCGTCGATCTTTGTCCACCCACCCCGTATCTGTGTCATATATAAATTCAGCGAGATTTCATTTTAAAATCAATGAGTAATAGATTAATACTCGAGATTTATTAAATTTTCGATGTGAAATTCTATATTTTCTTTTCTTTTAAGATCTTCAACAAAATTAAGATTGAGGTGATGGTATTTTGTTGGCCCCAACTACTCCAATGAGATGAGAATGAGATAGATGGCCGTTTTGATCCAACTAATCTATAATTTGTCAAAAAGTTTCACCTATAAAAATCATTTGAATTGGTAACAAGAAATACATCCCAATTAATGGAATTTTACTTATGAACATTAATGTGTCAACCATTTCAGGGGCCGTGGCATGGTTTAGGCCTAATCACTATCTTGCCTACATTTTTCACATCGATAATCATATTTATTGTTTAATTATTTGAAAGAAAACACTCATAATGTATACCCCTCCTATTTAAAATATTTGATTTTTATTTTTAAACGGAAAGCAATTTAACGTACTAAAGATTAAGATATAAGAGGGCGAAAAGATTGATAACGAATGAATTGAAAAGAGTAAAAATCCAAAGATAAACTAGTAAAGACAAAGAAAACCACACCGATAAAAAAAAACTAAAGTGGGATAATAAGACACTAGCGTAGACGATAAAGATATATCGAGAGTAATATAAGCTTAGTCTTTTATTCATAATGTTTAAACCGGTTTAAAAAACTACTAAAGATTTGCCAAATATACAAATATAAAGGTCAAATTAGCCAAATATACACATTTTCAAAAATACTAACAAAGTATACATGGTGTGTGCTACTGCGCGCTTCCCACTGGGCCCCACCCTCCCTCCCTCCTTGTCGTGTACAGGTATGTACGTAGCTCACTCCCTCTCTTTTCTTTTTTCTTTTTTTTTCCCTTTTTTTTTTAAATTTACGAAAAACATCATTTTAAACTTTTTATTTTATTTTTCTTTATTTCTCTTTTCCTTTGTTTTTTCATTTCTTTCATTTTCTCCCTTTAATTATCACATAAATTAAATTTAAAACTAATTTTTTTAACTAATTTTTTTTTTTTAATTAACATATATTTATTTATTTATTTTTTCACGTACGCACTTTGTTTTTTCGCGTCAATGCTGACGCCGACATCGGAAATGTTAACGTCAGCAGTGCTGACACCGTTTACAAGGAAGGGTGTTTTTTTTATCCGCGCGTCAATGCTGACGCCGACATCGGGAATGTTGACGTCAGCAATGCTGACACCGTTTACAAGGAAGGTTTTTTTGTTTTTTGTTTTCGCGCATCAATGCTGACACCGTTTACAAGGAAGTTTTTTTGTTCCACGCGTCAATGCTGACGTCGTCTACGAGAATGTTGACATCAGCAATGCTGACGCCGTCTACGAGAATGCTGACGCCGACGACAATGACGTCGGAAATGCTGACGTCAGCATTGCTCACACCCTCTACGAGGATGCTGACGCCGACAATGATGACATCGAAGATCAATATATTTGACGTATTAAGTCATTAAAAATATAAAAGGGGGAGAACAAAGAGACAAAGGAATGTTCTACCAAAAAAAACGAATATTTTTTTTTTTGTAGTGAGAAACAAAGAATAAAGGTAAACAATTAAAACAAAGAATTTTTTGATGTCGACGATGCTGACCTCTTTCCTTGTCCATCTCTTATATTGCAAAAACGAGGTCAGCAAATATATACCTACACAAAAATATGCATAAAAACGATGTCAGCACTAAAAAATACGTATAAAAACGATGTCAGCACTAAGAAATAAACCAATTTTTAAGGACTGAAGCATACATATATACTTACATATATAATATCAAATTAAAAACGACGTCAGCACTAAAAAATACGCGTAAAAACTATGTCAGCATTAAAAAATAAACCAATTTTTGAAGACTCAAGCATACATATATACCTACGTATATAATATCACACTGTCAACACCCTCCATAGTCCCATTAACAATTAAAATTGAAGAAAACACCCTGCATTCTCTTTGTTTCATACTCCCTCCGTTCCAAAATACATGGGTTTTTAGTTTTCGGCACGCTTTTTAAGGAGCGGAAAACTCTATGAAATATTATTGTTTTAATCAAATTTTTTATATCATTTGATACTTATTACTAATAAGTATCAAATGATATAAAAAATTTGATTAAAAAAATAATATTTCATAGAGTTTTCCGCTCCTTAAAAAACGTGTCAAAAAAGAAAAACCCATGTATTTTGGAACGGAGGTAGTACATTTCAAGAAGACCAAAAAGCAAAATTCACTCGTAACAAATACGGCACATACGGTGGTATTTTTGAAAGCGAAGACAGTACTATAATTTATAAATATCATCTGCAAGCTTGGAGATCAGACCCTGCACAACTGATGCGCTATCTTGAATGCGGCACATACGGTGGTAGAGATATAAAATCAATGGTAAAGAAAGCAAATTCGTTGTGAGAACAAACAAAAATTTATGAAGTTTCAACTGCTGTCTGTGAATCTGTGTGATCATAATCTAGTTGCAAACTAATTTAAAAATAAAAATATATGCAAACAGGCTCATACCAGTATTGTTAAAGTTAAGCCTCCTTGACAGCACCTGCTATTGTCACTGCAAACCAGATGAGGAAGATTTAGAATCCTCAAATTGACAGCACCTCCTTGACAGCACCGGAAAGGCAACTCCACCGCTCCCTCGCCCTACCTCGGCCTTCAATTTCAACCGCACACAGATCGGACCTCGTCACCCTTCACTTGCAATCACCGACCATGTCAGCGCTGACGGTGATGGGGCCCACCCGATCATCAGTCACAAAAGAGGATGAAAGGTTGAAGGCGATGAGTGGCTTGAAGCAACATCTCCGGCGACTGCTTCGTCGCTGACGGGATTGCGATTCTCGGACCTCTTCCTCCGTCGCTGCTTCGTCGCTGCAGCAGCAACATCTCCGGCGACTGCGACTGGTGTCGTAGCAGAAAAGGAAGCCGCCGATTCCAGCGGATTCAGTCGCCATCTTAATTCTCTGTCTTGTGCCTCCAGCCGCCGGTCACTGGATTCATTCGTCAGAGGAAGAGGAGAAGGATCGGCATCACCGGAGTCAGCACCGATCCACCGCCTCGCCTCCAATCTCGATCGCTTCACCTCCAATTCGGCGCCGGCATGACAAAGGAGGGGAAGATTCGGCTTCAAATCTGGAGCGGCTTCGAATCGATTTGCGTTCGATTCGTCCGTATCCGCCATCGATTCAACCATGGCCGGCCGCAAGAGTTCCTTGAAGCACGCCATCGATCGATTCGTCGTCGCCGCTTCCATTTCGGCGCCATCGATTCAACCATGGCCTGTCGCTGTAGCTGGACTCGGCGTCGCGCGGTAGATCTGAGATCCGAGATCTACTACGGACGAGGAAGGAGGGCGGCGGGGAGCCCTGGCCGGAGTGGGTGACGGAGAAGGAGATCTATGAGCGACCACGGGAGAGAGAACGAGATCTCAGATCTGGAAAGGGAGCAATGGGAGAGAGATCGAGAGATTAGGGTTAAAAATATAAAATGTATACTTTTGCAAATTTTACAAAAACGTGTATATTTGGTTAATTTGGTCGAAAATTTGCGCTTTCGGCGC